>OX602129.1:830395-3230395 GCA_951449985.1 Falcaria lacertinaria
CACAGTGTCAAATTTTCGTTTTCCAACACTATAGTTTTTAGTGCATAGAGACTACATCTAAAAATGATTCTGTGATTACGAGAATCTTTAATCGAGACACAAAATAAGGATTAGAATAAGATATCTACACGCCTTCCCGTAAGGGTCCCCGAGGAGGAAAACGGAGGTGTTGCAGCACCTATTTTTCACCAAAGAGAATTTGGTGCCAACGTGGCAGGTGTCTTTTAGGCACTACTAGCGGTTGTATTCTCCTGGGGCACTACAATACGCCCTTGTATTTCTTCTCAGACGTATGCAGGTTTCCTCTATTTGTTTTTAAATTTCCAGTAATCATATACCTACTAATGAAAATGTAGCGTTCATCTAAGCTAATTCGTCCATTTTAACTACATACGTGTGAATCAGCCCAGGTGTTTTTACATTAAGTGCATTCTCCCACGCTACAGTTGACAGCTCCAATATTAACCAAATTTACTTGGTGCTCTGCCATTTTATATGCATCATTTACGTTAATTTAATTATAATATGAGCTATGAAGTTATTTATATATAGTGCTCTTCAGGAAGGTCGTAAAGAAATTTGTAAGGGGCAACGCGCGAATCTAGCTAAATCTAGTGTACGTGTATTATAAGCAGCGATAACCTAACATCGAGTTTGTATCCATCAATTTTACCATTACATACTTATTATTAGCACTAGGTGCAATAGCCATGTCTATGGACCGAACGGCAAACTTAAGGTTGTCATTTAACCTAGTTCGTTATACGGAACCCTCGGAAAATCGGCCAAGGGTGAGTTCAACTCGAACGTGGCAGATCTTTAGTCATTCGTCAATTTGCTTGGACTTTTTTCCGAAATCTACATGGAAGAAGTGACGGGCCAAAGTTAAAAGCTATAACAATTTAAAGTACTAAATAATAAATACATAATCCCATTTAAACGTAATGTAACAAGAATATAATGATATATCCTCTAAGACGGTAACTAAATCACGTTCAGAATTATAACAGTCATAAACTAACGAGTAGTCTGGCTTTGAGACTACGCGATGTTTAAAATTGTTTTATGTGTTATTATTAAATCACCGTTTCTTCTAATATTCGTGTTATTGATGTCGTCGCATGAATCTTTATTAAACGAAGCCTTGACGTGACACGATCTTGTTTATAAGCGCTTTTATTTGATGTCTTGGGATTTCCCATTAAAAATGGAGGACGCAAGAGAAATACACATTCTGTTAAAATTTCAACTGTCTGCCTATTACGGATCATGAGACTGACAGTCAGGCGGACGGACGGACAACGAAGTTTAGTAATAGGATTCCGTTGGTTACCCGAATTAAGGAACCCTAAAACTTTCAACAATTATACAAATCAGGTTCCTAAATAGAGGACTGGGAGCGATTTACACAAGAAGTTTTTTATACCTACCTACTTTTCAGTCCTGGCTTTGTCAATAGGCCGCATAGGCTGCGGCCTAGGGGCGGCAGCGTCCTAGGGGCGACAGATTTCAGAGGAATTCATTAAACGTAGGTCTTAGCCTTAAAATCCCGTAAAAAAAAATCATGTTTCTTTTTTATGACGAATTAATTACTTCTTTAACTCTACTACAAAATTATTATTTTAGAAAGGTACACGGGGCGGCGGAAATAATGTGGCCTACACTAAAAAAAAATGCAATTCCGGCCCTGCTACTTTTGTAGTATGAAGCTTGTATGTTTCTAAACACCCGAGCGTCGGGCGCAGCCGTCGCGTCGTCCCGTCGTGATCAAAACAAGTGTCGCCTTACTCTTCCGATAGCCTGATTGTTTGTTATTGTGTAACATACCTCCTCATACCTACTCGTTACGCATACTCTTTGGTATTTTCCATCGTTGAACTGTGACCCTCTTATAACGCTGTATGTGAAGTCATCAACTAGGTTCCGACTGAAAATCAGTAATTGAGATTGTTACTCGCAGCCTCAGTTGTATGCTGAGTCGGACATATTTCTGACATCACACAATGTCACATGACACTGTAATAATGCTTGGACATTATCACACAGCGCTATCAGGTCCCAAGCTAAGCAAAGCTTGTAATATGGAAACCAGCAGCTGATATAATACTTTCTGTTATATATAATATATAATAAATCCGCGTTAGCCACATTAGTTTCATACATACAAAAAACAAATGAATCACACAATAAACCTTCCTCTTGAATCATTATATCCATAAAAAAAACACATCTAAATCCGTCGAGTAGTTTTAAAGACCTAAGCATAGGGACTTTTTAGTAATGATACGATACGAAACTCCTAGACGCAAGGCAAACATGTGTGTCACATAAATGTTTCAGGAATCGAATCCGCTACCCCTAGCGTAGCAGCCAGATATACTAACCTCTAGACCAGCGGTTCCGTTATTTTTATTTCTATTCACAAATTTGATATAGTGAATATATAATTAAAAACATCAACTTTTTGAGACGTTCTAACTTCGTCTATTAACACAAATGCCTTGGTAACAGAAAATGCAGTGGCAGCTTCGACGAAGCCGAAGCGTCGGACGTACCTCCTGAAGCGGAAAGCGCTCACCACCAGCATCTTCGACCAGCGGAGCACCAAGGATGCTGACAAGGATAAGGGTGAGATATTTTTATACTGACTTTCTTAGCCTAGGAACATAATACCGTCCAATTCGAATAGAATCAAATTCAAAATGTATTTATAAATAAATGATTAGTACATATATATTATTCGTTGTATTATATATTAGCTGTCCCGACAGACGTTGTCCTGTCTTAGCTATGAGTTCATATGACAAATAAACCACAGAACAAAGGTCCTTTAGATTGTCCTGAAATTAAAAATCATTATTTTCTTTTCATAAGAACCTCCTAACATTAACAAACACAAATAAAATAGAATTAGCGAAATCGGTCCAGCCGTTCACGCGTGATGCCGTGACCAAGGGAAATAGGGATTAATATTTATATAAAAAAAACCTCACGGACCCGAGACCTTTCCAACGAATGCAAAACCGTGGAAATCGGTTCGTGCGTTCTGGTGTTATAGCGTCAGGAAGGAAAACCCGACTTATTTTTATATAGTAGATAACGTGAAGAAGAATGGCCAAATATAAAAATAACGTGAAGAATGACCAAATTAGATATATGTTTTATTTATATTATTTTTTCAGCTCGATATTTTTAAGTGAATGATGGACTCAGTAACAATTATACTAAAAATGTATAACAAGTAGACCAATTATAGCCGAATATTGAAACGTCAGTAAAATCGGATGGCACATAAATTTTGAGTGGCCTCCGATGTTACATGCGATGGTGTTTTTTGACAACGCAAACAGTTACTTGGAATATTTTAAGCTACATTCAGCTAATCACAGTCTAAATAACTACGTACTGAATATTTTATACAACTGTCAATATAAGTTTTTTTGCAACAGATATGTTTCATTCTGTAATCCAACTTTCGCTACAGTCCCGCTAGCCGCGTCTGGCGTGACACAGATTAACAATAACAAACAGTAATTAGGGCCACTATAGTTCGCTCGTCATTTTTAAACTGTGACTCAGAGGAACCACACGTTCCTTGCTTGTCGCTTCCGTGAGATAAGTCTCATGACTTTTTCCTCGTATATCACACTAGCTGACCCGGCGAACTTCATTCCGCCTAACAAAGAATGTGCGTGTTTTGGATTTTAAAAATAATACCTTTTTAGGGTTCCGTATCTTAAAAGGTAACAGCATGTCTGTCTGTATGTCAAGATTGTTTATCTTAAGAACGCGTGGATTTATCAAATTGAAATTATTATGAAATACCCGGGTCAATGGGCTCTATCAGCTGTAAAATAATCAAACCTAACTAAACAAAAGTAAGTCAATATGAAGAAAAGATACGACCGTTTATGTCGCAAATTTTCGCATATTTTGCGAATTCACAAGGGAATCAAAACCTATAGGGTACCTCCCGTTGACCTAGAATCATGAAATTTGGCTAGAGGCAGTGTGTTTCGCGGTGTTGAGAGTCACCGACGAATAATCACCTCATTTGAAGTTCGCCTACTTTTAACCTTACTAGTGGATACGGAACCCTCGGTCAGCGAGTCCGACTCGCACCAGGCCGTACATGTACTTTGGTACATGAGTTTGCATTTTTCAATGAAGCACCTTGAGTATAATAATACTCGTGGAAATACACAAAAAAATACGGACGAAAATAAATTCAAAAACAAAATATCTTTAAGAAAATTTAATGCTATACTTGGGAAAACCACGGCGTGGCGTTAATTCTACAGTTTAATTGTGCGCGGGAGGAAGCTCTTTTGGAACCGCGCAGTACGGGACCACGTTGATTCCAATGTGTGGGGATTAATTCCCCGCATGATACTTACATAGGGACTAAATAAAACCAAATATAACTAAAACAGGAATGTGCGTGGATGAGTTTTCTATTGTCGTCTACAAATGTACACGATGTGTCACGAGACTGATAGAATAGAGGTGATTGCTTTGGTTTTAAATTGCATCTCAGGAATCCAGCTGTTTACCTAGCATTTGACGTGTCTATTTCTGAATTTGGCTGCAATACACGATGTTTTTTGTTCTATGAGAAAAAGCGTTTGTTTTATTAGCACTGCACCTTTTTTTAAACGGGGTTCGGCAACACGCAAGAGATATCCCTGGTGCTGCAAGCGTTCATAGGCTACGGTAATCGCTTATCAGGCGGGCCGTACGCTTGTTTGTCACCTTAGTGGTATAAAAATACAGTAATGAGGTATAACCAGATACATTTTCAAAAAGGTATTGAAACATTCTCTTTTCCATGTATATAATATCTATAACTAATATTAATACATAACTTATATTTTATATATGTTTATAGTCAACTTGACACAGTACGTAGTACGTAGCATATAAGTTGGCGTAGCACGGGGTCTTGCTCGTAGCCGTAGGAGCTACACCGCACCGTAGCGTAGACAAGCTTCTACGACTACGCTACGTAACTTAAAAGTTGTATGTTACGAATTGATAAACACGATAAAGTAAGCTATACGCATTTAACATACTTTACTATATATTTTTGTATCAAAGTTCAATATATGATGAATGCAGAAGCAAAAGAGGTGTGTAATTTCAAGAGCTTTATACGCGCTTTATACCCTTGGTCTACACCATGAGGGGCTTGGCGTGATGATGGGTTATTCCATTTATCCCCGTTGAGTTTCCTTTTTAAACTTTTTGTCCACTAATCCCCTATTTCTAATTACGATGATGTACAAGTATGTATGTTTTTGAGAGCTAATACATTTCCTTAATTTTTAAAGTGTCCTGGACTTCAATCCGTTATTTTAAGATAAATTGATATTTGATATCACTACATAGTACAGAACATAGTCGCTTCCTTTCTATTCGTTATCTTTCGCTATTTAGCTTAGATCTTTATAACTGCGATTGGATTCAAGAGAAAGGTTGTTACATATAATTCATTTAGGTTTTGTGTAACCCTTGTGGAACCAAGCCGGGCCTCTAGTTTATTTATAAAAAAATCAAAGCGCCCACTTTATTTTATTTTATTTTTTTATACCACTAAGGTGGCACACAAGCATACGGCCCACCCGATGGTAAGCAGTCACCGTAGCCTATAGCCGCTAGCAATACCAGGGGTATCACTACGGGGTGCCAACCATGTTGCTGATGAGGACTCACTGCGCTAGCAGCAATACTACTAGCCCAGCGTATCGTCGTGGAGCACTGGCAACATTACTTACCGCAGAAACACACACTACATCAAGTAGTGTTATTTCACTGCGGTCTTCTGTAAGGCGGAGGTGCAATCTCCAGTCGGGCGGCTCCAATTTAAATGGGATAACCCACGGGAAATCCCAAATCGCCCTAGCTCTCTTTCAAAAGCTCATGGTGTGATTAATCACTGTACTTAAGCTTAGAAAAACTCATTGGTACAGTCCGGGACTCGAACCTGGGCCCATCAGATGACAGGCCTGTTGCTTCAACCACAAGGCCACCACGGCTTTAAAACACACTTAACTCTATGTATACAAATAGCCAATCGTGGAACCTATTTCAATGATATCTTTGGCTTTGTTATAATTTAGACACCAAAGCCTAGTGTATCAGTAGAGGTACATAATAATATGTTAATATATGAGTAATCACCTCCGCGTGCCAATACTAGAAGGGACACCCCGACTATGGTGCGGTCACATATTTAGGTATCACTTTTCATTCGTTATTTCACTAACAACCGGATCATAATTTTGTATACCACCAAGGTGGCACACAAGCATACGGCCCACCTGATGGTAAGCAGTCACAGTAGCCTATAGCCGCTAGCAATACCAGGGATATCACTAACGAGTTGCCAATCCGGTTGTTGATGAGTCACTGTGCTAGCAACATTACTACTAGCCCAGCGTGTCCTTGTGGAGCACTGCCAACCTTACTAACCGCAGAAACACAACACTTTATCAAAGTAGTGTTATTTGACTGCGGTCTTCTGTAAGGTGAAGGAACAGTCTCCAATATTAATGGTGAAACCCACAGGAAATCCCAATTCGCCGTACCTCTCTTTTAATGCTCATGGTGTGATTAATCACTGTACTTAAGCTTAGAAAAACTCGTACTAAAAATTTGTACATGTCGGGAGTTCAACCTGGGCCCTACAGATGACAAGCCGTTGCTTCAACCACAAGGCCACCACGGCTTAACTTAAAATGATACCGTTTAGTCGATTAGCTACTAAATATTACTATTGTTCGCACGCTATCTACCGGACAGCACACTCGGCTAAAAGGACCTTGTCTACAAACCATTTTTCTTAACATAATTGTGTCTTAAAATTCAAATATATTTTTTCTGTTCTATAATTAGAATTTAGGACATGTCGCATCAATTTGCACGCTTTCTGTATTTAAGATTCCTTGAAGTGGATTGATTGGCATAGTTAGGAAGAAGAAGAAGAAGAAGGCTCGTGGTGGACTAATCAGATAATACAGACCGGTTTGATTGGAACTTATGTCGCTAGAATAGCAGGCAGCGTTTCATTCCTACATACAAGGCCACCACGGCTTTTGTACAGCATGAAAATATGCAGACGCAGTGATTTAGTTAGTGTTCTTGGTACAATAAATCACCTTGATATATTCATTAGGCATGGTATCAATTACTTTAAAACTGATTATAAATTTATATACCAATGGTTCCTTTTATGTGAAAGATAAAAATACACCGTTTGTGTCTTAATCAAGGGTAGAATTGGCAGTTCTAGGAAGATGTGGATTTGCGAACTATAAAATAGGTAGCTTTTCGCGGCTTCGCCCACTTGGTTGGAATATTTTAAATTTGAGTTTGTAAGAATGGATGTATGGAAGTTTGTTGCTCAATCGCGTACAAACGGCACAACGGATTTGTATGAAATTTGGCACACGTATAGTTTATAACCTGGATTAACAGATAGGATACTTTTTATCCCGGAAAAATGTTAGGTTCCTCTGGGATTCTAAGCTCAAAGTGAATGAAGTCGCTTGCAGAAGCTAGTATATTTATATTTGGTGTTACAAACAAAAACACAAATCTTTTATCTTTATAATATTAAATGTAAATCGTGTTCGATCGCTGTGCTGTGACTCACATGTATGTTTGTTTGTACAGCTCTCTCACATTCACAATTTGTTTATTGTTTCACTGAAAAATGTTCCCCGTTGAAAATATGTGTTTGAGATATATTTTATAGTTTTTTTCTTCAGACTCATCTTTTATGAGTATTAAGAACTATGAACTTGTTTAAAATAAGTCTTGTAAGTTAGATAGAATTTTAAATTTCCCGTTCGTTTTTTAATGTTAGTTTTACCGTACAAAATCATCATGGGATAAAGATAGAAGAATGATACCCGGGCCGTACGATTGCTAGCCATAAGATAAGCAAACATTATTTTTATTTTTATTTATATTTAAATGTTTGGGATCACTACACTCGCATTTCTTCATAAACTACGAGTCTTATCAATTAAACATTATCAGGTATTATACCCGTGATGGCCTTGTGGGTGAAGCAACGGCCTGTCAGCTGGTAGGCCCAGGTTCAAACTCCGGCCTGTACCAATGAGTTTTACAAAGCTTAAGCTTTTTACGGTGATTATCACCATGAGCTTTAAAAAGGGTAGGACGAATTGGGATTTTCCGAGGGTTTTACCATTAAAATTGGAGCCGCCCGACTGGGGACTGTACAGAAGACCGCAGTCAAATAACATTACTTTGACGTTGTGTTGTGTTTCTGCGGTAAGTAATGATCCATCCATACGCTGCCATAGTAGTAATGCTGCTAGCACAGTGAGTCCTCATCATTAACAGGGTTGGCAACGCGTTAGTGATACCTCTGGTATTGCTAGTGGCAATAGGCTACGGTAACTGCTTTCCATCAAGTGGGCCGTATGCTTGTGTACCACATTTGTAGTGTAAAAAAAATAGAGGAACCTCAATCGAACACTCCAAACCAATTAATCGGCACTGAAAAAACTTAATTTAAAAAGTCCAGCGCGCAGTGCGGGGGCCGAGTAAGAATGCCGGCTTCTGAACCGATGCCAACACGCAACGTCACTATCACAACATTTGCCGGTATTATCAACACATGATCAGCTCTAGCGATACCATATTATATCGATTCTCAGGTGACTACTGCGAAGTTTGTTAGTTTTCAAACTTAAGCGATCGAAACACATATAAATTAATGACACGAAAACGGGTCTTATACGCGATATTAAATAGTTTATTTTACTTCGCGACGTTGCGAACAAGCTGACTCCACCACGTGACCACGGCCGATGCAACTCGATCGATACGTCGAGAGGTAAATAAACACTTTAATTTCGCGTATAACACCCGTTTTCATATCATTAATCCAAATGTAATAATGTGAGCGACTCTCTAAAAAACCGCGCTGAAATCCACTTTCGTTCCAACAGTCCGCCAATTACTAATATAATTAAACCATTTTGACGTGCGAACGAGATAGAACTCGAACAACAAATAATTGTAAATGACATCATCCATTTTGGTCCAAATCTTAAAGTACCCGCCAACGCTTTTTTTTGTATGGAATTTACAAAAAGAGATTTTAGTTAGAGCTTTCCCGTCTGAACATTTTTTACTGTGACACCAAACCTGTATGACCATCGTACTTGTAGTACATTCTGAGCGTTGCGTGTTCAAATATACATAGTGGCAAGATGTTCGTGCTACCAGTACTGTAACTGTTATTCTGAAATGTCATTGTAGTTTAGTTTAAGGTTGCGTTAAAATGTTATTGTAAATAATCATTCCAAAACCCATTACTCTCGAAAAAAATACTTTCATACATAAGTTCCCACGACCTCCACGACAGTTTAAATTAAAATCTCGTGCGCGAATATAGCAAGCATATCTGCTTGCAATATTGCTGAAGAGAGTCAAATGCAATTTATGGTCGCATTTGACAGCTGGTTCTCACAAATTACATAATTATGTTTAATAATTTCGTACAAGAGAATTAGCACCAATATTGCATTTGTCTAAAAACACGCAACATACCTACATAACAGTATTATATACAGTACTAGCGACCCGCCCCGGGTTCGCTCAGCCAGTGCTAGATATAAGTTAAATACATACAAAACATATATATACATATATACAAATGAATTAAACATAAAAACCTTCCTCTTGATTCACGTCCATTAAAATAATAATAATAATGCTTGGACATTATCACACAGCGCCATCTGGCCCCAAACTAAGCAAAGCTTGTACTATGGGAACCAGCAGCTGATATAATACTTATATACTTTTTTTTGTAAATACATACTTATAATACATACCAAACACCCCAACACAAGGCCAACATATTTTTCACATAAATGTTTGCCCTGGCGGGAATCGAACCCACGACCTCTAGCGTAGCAGTCAAGTGTACTAACCACTAGACCAGGGGTCTCGTGCAATTAAAAAACCGCATCAAAATACGTCGCGTAATTTTAAAGATTTAAGTATACATAGGGACAGACAGACAGCGCGAAGCGACTTTGTTTTATACTATGTAGTATGTAATGTAATGTATAATGTATATGCGCCTGTACACAAAAGTGTAAAAATAGTTCGCATCTCGTGTACATGAGAAGTATCAGTCATCGCGCGCCCATATATATATATATTGTTTTGTTCAACATACAGCTCAAACATACATACCTTTGATGAGCCTAACAATTTTATTGCCATTATTCGCGGTGTTAAGATTGCTTTGAGAACCCGAACTCTTAAGTACCGTGGGGGCGTAATGCGCGAGCTCCGCGTACAATCAATGAAAATGTAGTTTGTTTTTTTTAAATGCGAATTTACTAAAAAAGAATCCTGAATCGCGCTGTTGAGAGTCACCGACGAATAATGACCTCATTTGAAGTTTGCCTACTTTTAATCTTACCTACAAATGTGTACGGAACCCTAGGTGCGCGAGTCCGACTCGCACTTGGTCGGTCTTTATTTTAGATTGTATTATTATTGTCCCATATATATTACCTATTGTACCAAATAAACAATGAATACATTTTGAGATTGCAATGAAAACTGAATTTAAATTGTATTACTTATTTATTGTTAAAACAATATCGCAATTATTTTGACTTGTTCGTATATTTTTAAATTAGATTTATTTTTGCATGCAACACTATGGATGCTCGTCACGCTTCTCTGGAGCTAAGGTTGTGGGACATAATAAATAATGGAGTAGCTATTTATTCTAAAAATTGAAGTCCAGTGATTTTATTGACACAAAACAGATTAAACTATTTACAAAAACATATCTTAACCTACCTACTTATAGATAAAAGATCTGACCCAAACCTGAATCATGCGGTAGCGTGCCAAGAATGCTGGCAGCATTGCCACGCTGGATAGCAATGCTGATTCTCTGAGCGAGATATGTTCCAGCACGCCTGTCACGGGAGGCCACAACCAGCCGACGTGAGACCTCCTTGAAAAGCTGAAGAGCATCCGGGCCCCAGGGACCCAGAGTTTCAACCGCAAATGCAGAAAATATGTGCCCTGGACCAAGACAAGCATATTTCCGAATAAAATAAATTAAAAATTAATTTAATATAACTATGTATAAGTAAGATTTTAAAATTATGGTATAGTATTAAAACAACTAGCTAGCTATTGCTATATAAAGGTTTTAAATAACTAAATTAAAAAAAACAATTCACTTGCTCAAAAATACCGTCTTTCGAGCGTATAAACCAGAGCGGATATAAAACGTCATAATATTATCCCCTAAGTCTAGCTAGGAGAGGGTGCAGTGTATTTCTTTGTAGACATTTTTTTTTTTTACATTATCACACAACGCCATCTAGCCAAAAACTAAGCAAAGCTTGTACTATGGGAACTAGCAGCGGATATAATACTTATATACTTTTTGTTTGTAAATACATACTTATAATACATACCAAACACCCAGACGCAAGGCAAACATATTTGTCACATAAATGTTTGCCCCGGCGGGAATCGAACCCGCGACCCCTAGCGCAGCAGTCAGGTATACTAACCACTAGACCAGCGGTCTCGTCAAATATTTTAATATTGATATTGTCGTATCGATATTTTTTATTAATATTTTTCTAGGAACGATATTATTATATCATAGGCTATAATATCTGTTCATATTGAGCACCAGAAAATAATTTCGTTAATATATAATTAGTATTATGAAATGCCATAAAAATTACATCAAAGTGACTCCATACTGTTCATAGCTGTGTCATAGCTGTGTCATAGCTGTTCAAATAAAGTTGACTAATAATGACGTTTAATAATAATCCGATTGAATGTGATGACGTATACTGTGCTCGTTCTGTCTATTGTATACGTAGCGTGCAAGAAAGGGACATATTATGCCATACCGTACGGCATTATTCACAGACGACCAAACGTAGACAGGCGCGCGATTTCGCATATATTCGCGTTTTCCCAAGCTTTTTGTCTCGGACTCTTTCGAGCGCAGACCCGATGTCCAGTGTATGACTACTATGCCAGTGTTTGCGGCGCAGAAACAGCAGCGGATTTCGACGCGTTTTTATTAGAGAGAATCGCAGAACTGGTGTCGGACACTGTAACACATTTGTTTCGTTTCGTTTCTAGTAAGTCGTTAATTTATATACACAACCCTCTGACGGGTTTATTATTGCGACTTAGAAAACTCTAAGAGTTTAAATAAACCGTGACACTTTAGAATCATAGTACGTGCATAAATTTTAAAGTCAATAAAAATCCAAACCTTATTTATAATGATTGGCAGAGCGATCGTCTTATGGCCCGTGTTTGGGACCTTGTGTAGTTGATACCTCACGTATTTGTTGAACTTGAGCCAAAATTGAGACTCAATTCTTTCATACTTTTCGTACGAGCTCGGATTTACCCTATATTGTGCGAATTGGGGCGTGCGTATGCGCACTGTTGTTGTTTTCAGTCAATTAGGCTAAGGTCATTTGTGGTATCGAATTGTAAAACAGTTTGTATTGTAGGAGAATGTTAACTATTTAAATATTAATTTATTTTTCCTTTTTTTTTGGTCACCTATACTTTTAGCAAACGACTATTCATAATCTGCCATACATGTAAAAGTTATGAACTCTGGATGAACCGAAACCAGATATAAAAATATAAAACCAGAGTGAGGTGACATAATTTACCAAAATTCTTAAGCGCCCTATAATTTTCTTTGTTTTTTTGTAAACTACGTGATTAACATGAAGCTTTTAATTATAAAAGAATTCAGTTTTCATCTATATACAATACTAGCTGTTACCCCACGACATCGCCCGCGCATCAATATAATATATATCCTATGTTACTCGGTGACAATGTAGCTTTCTAACGGTGTTTTTTTTTTAAATCGGTCCAGTAGTTTCAGAGCCTATTCAATACAAACATACACACACGTAAAAATACAAATCTTTCCTCTTTATAATATTATAAATATATTAATATAGATATAGATACATATCACACTACGTCTCTTTTGGTGTAGGCAGTGTATAAAGCATCATTTACCTCTGGACTTGCACACCTCTTTTGCTTCTACATTCATCAATCTTTTCATAATCTTCGGCGGTTCAGAGTACTCTTACCTTCGTTGCAGTAACGGCGCCGCGGCGTGAGGGCCAAAGATACACCGGGCAACAAAATTGTGGCGACCACTGAAGGATAACATTATAGAGTATAATGTTTTGCTGAACTAATCTGAACTTGTGTTAATAATGTAATCTTTCTTTTAGAGTTACCCAAGTTGCCCAACGTACAACACGGACGTAGAAAGTTTTGGGCTTCATCTTCATTTTTTTTGTATACTTTTTGGTTTATAATTCTCCCATGCGCCAAATTTGTCACCCTGGGCCAACGCCCCATCAGACCCTCCTTACCCCGGCACTGCTTTCTTGAATATTTATAATCTCTTATTTTTTGCATTTTTGGTTGGTTTACAAACACATACAGAAAGACAAGTATTGGAATGTATCCCACATTAGGCGCTGGGGGTAGTGGACCAGCCCCCCAGTCGACTGGCTTACTGTGTCGATGAAGACCACCCATTTATCATCATCATGTAAACATTATTCTCTTGCTCTTGGTCGGCAGATGCACCAGGCGGCAGCGTGTTTGGCGTCCCCCTCGCGCAATGCGTGGAGACCGAGCGGGCGCTGCGGAGACAGCAGCACAGCGGCTCTAGGGCTTCGCTCGCCTCACTGGGGACTCTAGAGAAAGGGGACGATGTGAGTTCCATAGCTTATGACCCACAATTGTGCATGCTGACGCTACCTATAATTGTAGTGACACTCGCATGTCGTAATTGTTTATTCATCATAATTTTTGTTTAGTGTTCTCTTTTATGTTTGTGCCCATTTAAATAAAAAAAAACTATCTTAAAGATTTAGGTTTTCCAACTCTTATAATGTTAAGAATGCCGAAACGTTATAGATATTTTGAATGGAAGTAACTAAAAGAAAAAAAGACGGCACGTTTCTATAAAATAGTAATAAATAGCACTCAGACATCGCTTTTTGTTAGTGTAAATAACCAAAGATAGAAACGTAAGATTTTTTAATTTTGTATTTAATTGATTAAGCTTCAGATAACCTAGAGATAGATAATTATAGAGACATAGATAAAGATATAGATACCATAGGTAAGCGACACGAGAGTAAAATTGGTTAACTGCAGTGGTGTCAAATTGTACACCACAAATTGTGGCATGTATGTCTGTTGTGCTGGAGCTTATTTTCAGAATGTAATTCAGTAACCAGGGCCCCCAAAAACTGCTCGTCAAATATGGGATTTAGAGTCATAAGCGTTTATTAAGCCCACTCTATTTTTAATCAATATAATAAAATTACTCATAATAATTTAAAATCGTTCATTCTAAATATTGTATCGCTCCGTAGTCTAGCGAGCAACCGTCAATCCAAACAAACATGAGCTCTGGAAATATTCGACATTGCTTCATCTAATCGTGGTACGTCAAAGCGGGAAGGAGTGCAAGGGGTCAAAGTATAGTGGTTGTGGAAAGCGGTTTGGCATTCGCCATTTACTTAGTCGCAAATAGTTCGCAGTTCCCAGCCAAGGCACGTAACTATGAAGCTGTGACGTCAGTAGTGCACCTGGACCTATCCACCACTACACTTCAAGGGCTGCTAGAAAGAGATACGATTATAAGGCATTCCTTTTGAAAGGGTTTCTAGAAAGAGACAAGAATATGGGGCATTGTAGACCGAGTAGCTAATATACGAAAGTAACCTAGAAAGAAGAAATAGATGGAGATAGTTTGTCAATACCGAACCATCGCTTATTCTAGAATCCAATTTATTGTTTACGTAGTTGTGTTTCTGTGGTGAGTAAGGTTACCAGTGCTCCACGAGGATATTCAAATTCAAATTCAAAAAGATCTTTATTTGACTAGACTTTTCTGGCAAGCACTTTCAAATCGTCAGAATCTACCACTCGATTCGGGAGGTCGGTTTTGCTGAGAAGAATCCGGCAAGAAACTGCAACGCGTTAGTGATACCCCTGGTATTGCTAGCGGCTATAGGCTACGGTGACTGCTTACCATCAGGTGGGCCGCTTCGTGCCACCTGAGTGGTATAAAAAAATATTTTGGAATAATAAATTCACTATTATTCTTATAGGAAATATTGCAATTCAGACTCTATGACCATTTCTCCTTATACCTACACAGTTTATACCTTTCCAACTGTCGTTCATTAGAAATGCCCATCACTGAGAATTTTGTTGCAAATTGTTATATCATGATTGTTACATTAAAAAAAAGACAGAGCACTGAGTTTCTTGCCGGTTCTTCTCAGGTGGCATTTTATTTCCGAACCGGTGGTAATTTAGACCTCCATAAGTGCCTTATTAGGGCCTGAACTGAATAAATGATTTGGACATAATTTCGTTGACATTTCTGTGCTTCCACGTCGTTGCAGTTAGCATAAAATGAAGACATAAATCCATACAACAAGTTGGAGCATTAAATGTCACGCTAGATGTCGGCGGCCGTTAACAGAATTTTCCGCAACACACGGCTTCTACAAAGTGTCCGAGAAACTATGTGGTGAGCACAATGTTGCTGTTTGGATACACAAAAACAAAATACTTTGTTCAAATCTTGTGTGTTTGTTGCTATTGACGTGTGCAATACCTATTGCCAGTCTATGAATAACTTTGGAGTTCTTACATCATTATTTGAGAATTCACGAGAGGTTTAGAGAACACGCGGAAAGCGGGACGACCGTTACCGTGGAAGGTCTTGAATTACCATCTAAGAGATGCCTATATATTGTATACAATCTATGTACTATAGACTAGATCAGGGTTACCCAAACTTTTGGCTCCACGAACCCCTGTTAGTGTTCCCAGATGACGGCGAACCCCTTAACTAACTAATAAATACCCTCCCGCCAAAGAAAATAAGGTTATTTCAATACAAGATAACAAATACAGTACCAAGATAAATATATTTTTAATATTAATATAATGCGGGCTTGTTTCTTGCCGCAAATTGAGTTTGGGAGTAATTTACCATTAAATAACGTAAATATTGTGGGGAACCTCCTACCGTCGAATTGCCAACCCCAGCGGGTTCGCGTACCCCACTTTGAGAAACTGTTGACTAGATTGAGCGTTCAAAAGCAATCATCCTGTTAGATCGAGCATATGTGACGTCATCTACACCAAGTCAGTCACTATCAGTCTCATTCTTTGCGAGTGGAACAGTGTAATTTCGATGCCCTTTGTATTGGGACCCTACTGCAAGGGTGGACTAGTGTGTGATCTATGTTATGTTCCTAGTATTAGTGTTTGATCTATGGGATGGGATGGGATGGGATGGGATGGGGATCATGTAGTCGACGTCTAATTCCGATTACAAAAAAAAATATTATTACCAAGTATTTTTTTAATAATATTTAAACGTCTAAATAATTGAAATCAAATATCGATTTTGTTTTTCTCCCTCCACTTGAATGGGTAGACCCCTTTAGCCCACACTAGATCCACCCTTGCTCTACTGTTACAAACTCCGTAGCATCTACTACTGCTTATCATATGTCATTGTCTGCAAGAGATCACATATTGTGATAAGGCCGCCAATTGAACAGATTTATAATGTATTTTAAGTTCCATAGTTATTGATTTTGGCGACAATAATGATTATATATCTATTATCCCATGACAATACTCCGATGCTTTAAGTAACAGGATATCGATCCAGTCTTGAGAGGAGAGGATTTCAGAGATCGTTTTCAGAATTTGAAGTTTATCAAAATCAGCCTACCGATTGATATGACAGACTTAAAAATACCATGAAGCTTCGTGGAAAGACAGAAATATCTGTTATAGATCCCGCATTGAGTGCAATGGCTAGCAGACTAGACATCACATAGACATTTAATGGCCAGTAGGCGTATAAACATAACATCCCTTGATTTGACAACCGCCAGTCGCAGACTGTGGTCGATAAATGTGCCTCTATGACAGTCTGCGTTTGATTTACAGCGATGATTGACGAGTAATGAATTAACACATCATACCGTCTGGCGTACTGTAAACAAACTTTCAGCTTTCAGAACGGTTTTTGCATCGGAATTTGCGGTTGGCGGTCTGGGTATACCAGTTTTACGAGGTGATATTTAGTTATGAAAACATTTCGATTTGAGTATCAATTTATGTTTTAGTAAAACACTGCCAAGTATTGTGTGCAGCTAAATGTTATTCTTAATGAAATCAGCAGTGCTGCTTCACGTGTTCATAAGTCTTGACTCCTTAATACTCCGAAAGACGGGTCGCTCACTTCCCTCTATAATGGTTGAAGAGGGCGATGGCCGCATTCGCGTAATAATTGTGAACAGGTGCTGCTTGTGGAGGCTGGTCATCAAGCCGCCTTATTACTAGGTTAAATTTTTATTTCAAATGTTATATCCTTGTCTATGTGTAAATGTTATTTTATTTTTTATATATTCCTTTTTGTTATGTTAGTAATTGAAATGTAAATTATATGTATTTTTTTTGGTTTTAAAAGAGTAATTGCTGAGTTTCTTGCCGGATTCTTCTCAGCAAAAAACGACCTGACGAATCCGGTGGTAGATTCTGACTTTCAAAGTACTTGTCTGTAAAGTCTAGTCAAATAAAGATCAATTTGAGTTTGAGTTTGAATAACGTGTTGGTTATGGTGATCTTACAAAAACAAGTCTGTATATCAGTTTCACCATACTAGGTCCTGGGTGTGGAGTCAGCAGCAGATCTTGATGTGGTAGTAAATGAAAACTTCTTGTAATGTGTAGTTTTCTTTTACTACAAATTTTACAGGTCTTGCTATCCCTTTCTCATGAGCGGGGTTAAATAAGGATGGCAATACTTTAAGACCTGTCAATCGTTTAATGATTTCGTACGACGGATTTAGCACCATATCATCTGTTTTTAGCACATTAACTGGTAGTCACTCCAACGAGCAACGAGTCAAAAGTTCTTTGAATTCTGATTCAACGTCAATTATTTCTCGATTCGACACCAATTGGCTGTTTGTTTTCGGTTATCGGGTCGAAAAAACTGTCAAGTCCGGTTTGGTAGAATCGGAACAATTGAAAACACAATATCTACTATGTAAAATCTAAACAAAAAAGTAATTTGAATTCATTTGGAAACAAGAGTAACACTCAGCGCACCTGCGTCATAAGCAAGGCCTATACAAACAGTTTCACAAGCAAAATTACCTTCAGACACTATTTTTAACGTGATTAAAATGTAGGCATACAAAGCTCCTAACGATTGTGACTTAACATCTATTTCGCGCCGCGCGTGTTGTCCTCGATAAAACATTTGTGATACTATATAGTGGATATATAGTCTGTATACACCCAGGGTCAATAGGTCGCATTTGACGTATTGTGACGTCATACCCACGTACTGCGTGTCAGGTTACCTGCACGGCCTTCCATCGGCTCGCTTTCATTAAGGCCGTGATAATTTTATCGTATGACGCGACTCTCTCGCCTATATCTCCGTCCTAAAATAACCTCGCATTATAATATAGATCGGCTGTCTATAAACTCCCTATTGCTAGACGCCTCTGAACTCATGCTCGCCTGGTAGTCAGTTTATTAATGAATTGGTATTCAGCTTGACAGCTCGTTTCATTAGATTACCATATTCGACTAACATAGCTTAGAACAATGGATCTAATAAGTATGTTATAATAGTATATGTAAAGGAGGAACACCTTTCGACTCCTTTTCTGAAATGCAACTCTCAAAATGTCAAAATGTTCATACGAATTTTAAGTTCCACTTTTCGCCGCCGTGGCGCTGTTAATTTCCACATTTTTTATACCATTTAGGTGGCAAACAAGACCGGCCTGCCTGATAGTAAGCAGTTAATGCAGCCTATGGACGCTTGCAAGACAAGGGGTATCACTTGCGCGTCGTCGACCCTGCAGAAATCTCTTCACACCCTTCTTAAAGACCCCATGCTGTACTCCTTTGGGAAAACCACGGCGGGGAGCTCATTCCACAGTTTGATAGTGCGCGGGAGGAAGCTCCTTTGGAACTGCGCAGTGCGAGGCCATTTTAGTTCCAATGTGTGGGGATGAATTCCCCGCCGGTAGCGAGACGGGGAGTCTCAACAAAAAAGGTCAAAAGATACCAACAAGCTGTCGAAAGCTATTCGATAGGCTTCCTGCTAAGGAAGTATTCTTTGTAAATATTCTTTGTACAAAACTCCCTACTAACCGGAACGAACGTAATCTCGTTTCGGGACAGGCTCATAGGCTATACGGTAACGATCCCTTTCCGATATTCGCTATGGTCATAGTAATGTATATCATTGCTTGATACGCAGAAATAGACGGTTAGTCCCTTATTAGACAGTCATCGATGATTCAATTCAATTCAATTCAATATTAGATTCACATAACAGTGGCATGGCAGACAATCGATATTTTGGTATTAAACAATCGTTGATTCCAATAGCATTTGATTATGCATTATTGTAAGATACTTTACGAGCGACTTGCAGTTTGAGTTATAAGCCGTGGTGCCTTGTGGTTGAAGCAACGGCCTGTCATCTCATGGGCCCAAGTGCAAATCCCGGCCTGTACCAATGATTTTTCTAAGCTTAAGTAAAGTGATTAATCATTCCATGAGTTTTTATAAAGAGAGGTAGGTAATGCTGCTAGCACAGTGAGTACTCATTAACAAAATGGTTGGCAACCCGTTAGTGATACCCCTGGTATTTCTAGCGGCTATAGGCTACGGTGACTGCTTATCTGCTGCTGCCACCAGGTGGGCCGTTGGCTTGTGTGCCACCATAGTGGTATAAAAAAAGTAGAACTAAAAATTCGTCTTCAAATTTTTATATTTAGAGAGGTACCTCTTCGAAAACGAAGTCGAAAGATGTACTTGCAACCAGTACTGGTTTAGCCAATGCCACTTACCTTACATAGGAGACCACTTAACCATCTTTCCCAATATAAATGGCTTGTGAAGATCAGATGTGAGTGAACGTGACTCTAAAACTGCGCTTGTAATTTACTACTGATTCTCCTCATCATTCTCCTACCCTTATCCCATATTAATTGGGGTCGACGCAATATGTATTTCTCTTCCATTCTTATCTATCAACCGTCATCTCTGTATTCCCTTACTTCCTGGCCATGTCCTCTTTCACACAATCCATCCATCTTTTTATAGCTCTACCTCGACCCCTGTACCCATCCACATTCATACATAAAACCTTTCTTACCACGTTATCTTCATTCCTCCGCATAACGCGCCCTTATCATGACAAACGCTTTGCTACTGATTTCGCAGTAGTTTACATATCGCAACAAATATTCAGAAACAGATTTTTGTAAAATATCTCTGCAAATAATGTATATTTGGAATCGCATAGCAGATTATTCGTATGCTTGTATAATTTAATTTGCATTTAATTAGAGTGATTCTTCAGAAAATTATTAGAACCGGAAAGGCCGCGGTATAAATCAAACCAATATTTATTTAAATCCTCCGCTCGTTCGCAAATGATCCCTCGTTTCATGCAGATTAAAGTTACAGGTCTCAGTTGAAGATTTACGATCGATAAAACGTGTGTATGTTTAATTCAGCGCGAAGTGTCTGTGTGTCAGTCAGTATTTTCATAATTCCCATGCACTTGTTAAACCGCAGTTGTGTGATGAGAAATAATTCTGAAGATTTATGTTTTAACTAATTTATTGTCGTTATTTTCTTACATAGATTTTCTTTTTGTTTTATTATTCAATTATTGATCAGAAGTAATTATTCTATAACTAGCTGTGGCCCCGCCTTTGTATGCGTTTTGACTTTTTTGTGTCCGGAAACTAATTATAAAAAAAAATGAAATTGGCTTTAGTCACGTCAGTTTTCTAAGATCAGCTATCTTCCAGCAAGTTTAGAATTACATGCGAAAAATCGAGCGAAGCTTACAGTAGTGGCGTATCATGTGTAAAATCCGACATCTAATAGCCAGCTACCACCGCGCGTGCTCATTGGTCAAATCAAATAATGCGCGCTTCTCAACGTTCTGTATTAACGGTTCCGTACCTTAAAAGGAAAAAAGGAACCCTTATAGGATCACTTTGTCTGTCTATCTGTCAAGAATTTTTATCTCAAGAACGCGTGGAGTTATCAAATTGAAATTAATATGAAATACCGAGGTCTATGTCTCTTTCGGCTGTAGAATAATCAAACCTTTGAGTCAATATGAAGAAAAGGTAATGACCGTTTATGTCGCAAATTTTCGCATATTTTGCGATTTAACAAGGGAATCAAAACCTACAGGGTACTTCCCGTTGACCTAGAACCATTAAATTTGGCAAGAAGCAGAGTCTTACAGCACAAGTAAAGGGAAAAATCTGAAAACCATAATTATGTAGTTTTTTTTTATGCGAATTTACTAAAATAAATCCTGATTCGCGCTGTTGAGAGTCACCGACGAACGTCATTTGTAGTTCGCCTACTTGTAATCTTACCTATAAGTGTGTACGGAACCCTCGGTGCGCGAGTGCGAGTCCGAGTCGCACTTGGGCAGTATTTTTTTATTCCTCTAAGGTGGCACACAAGCATATTGCCCACCTGATGGTAAGAAATCACCGAAGCCTATTGCTAGCGGGTAGCAATACCAGGGGTATACTAACGCGTTGCCAACCATGTTGATAATGAGGACTCACTGTGCTAGCAGCATTACTACTAGAGCAGCATATCCTCCTGGAGCCCTGGCAACCTTACTTACCGCAGAAACACAACACTACATCCATGTAGTGATATTCGACTGCTGTCTTCTGTAAGGTGGAGGTACAGTCCTCAACCAGATGGCCAATTTTAATGCCAAACACACGAGAGATCCCAATTCGCCCTACCTCTCTTAAAACTTCGCGAGAGGAATGTTGTTATGATGTTTTGTATTGTGACAAATCATTTTGTTTTTATTTTCAGAGTGAATCGTGTGACTCGGGCGAGTGGGGCTGGGCGGGGCTGGAGGAGGCGGGGGCCGGTGGGCCCAAGGTCCCAGCGCTGGTGTCCGCGTGTCTCGCCCACCTGCGCCGGCACGGCCTTCACACGCGAGGCCTCTTCCGCGTCTCCGCTTCCAAGAAGAGAGTGAGACAGGTCAGTGGAATAATCCTACTTATAATAATTTATCAAACGTCAGTCTAGACTTTTGATAGCCGTGGTGGCCTTGTGGTTGAAGCAACGACCTGTCATCTGATGAGCCCAGGTTCAAAGACCGGCCTGTACTAATGAGTTTTTCTAAGCTTAAGTACAGAGATTAATCACACCATGAGCTTAAAAAAAGGGATAGGGCGAAATTTTCCCATTTTAATTGGAGCCGCCCGACTGGGGACTGTCCTCCATCTTACAGAAGACCGCAGTCAAAATAACACTACTTTGATGTATTGTAGTGTAGTAAAGTTGCCAGTGCTCCACGAGGATACGCTGCGCTAGTCGTAATACTTCTAGCATAGTGAGTCCTCATCAACAACAGGGTTGGCAACGCGTTACCCCTGGTATTGCTTGCGGCTGCATCCAGTGCCTGCTAACCATCAGGTGGGCCGTTCGAGCGCCACATTAGTGGTATAAAAAAGTATACATGTAATGTCGGTAGTAGGCACTGACATTGACTCACGTAATCTACAGCAATAATTTTAATACGTCCAGATTTTAACGGGCCGTTCAGCTCTTTAAAATTACAAAGCGCAATTTATGACTTCCTCAAAGAGTGCTCACGAACGGCCAATGTTCGCAAGCGAGGCAGAGTCATAATATTGCCAGCAGCTATAAGGCTAAACAATTGAATGACGAGATAAAAGGCGATCGACATGTCGTTTAAAAATGGCACCTCATAGTTAAACTGGGAGTTGAGCTAAAATGTGCACTGTAAACAATGATTGATCCTGTAAAAGCAACGATTTATAGCAACGATCGTGATTCTAAATATTTAAGCTAATAATATACTTGGGAAAAATAAGATGAGAATTTTAACAATAATAATAATATATCTTCACGCCTTCGCAAGGGATACAGGAAGGCAGAGGTTTTACAACACCAACTTTTGAGGAAACCTGCATACGTCTGAGAAGAAATTCAGGGACGTATGTAGTGCCTAAGAGACGGCGGCGGCCTCATCATTTCTGTCACGTTGGCACCAAATTATCATCGGTGAAAAGTGTGTGTTGTAACACCTCTGTCTACACTTTAGGGGCCCTTGTAGGAAGGCCTGAAGATATATTATTACTATTAATAATTACAATAGATGCACTCAAAGCAGTATACCAACTCGTCCGCAACATGTTTACCATCCACGTTACAGAATAAAGCATGTACTTATCGATAAAATTAGACGTTTTCACTAACGTGAGTGTTTCTTGCAACCGTACGCTGTTGACCTAAATGCGTGATGCGACCGGAGTATAGAGGAACAAAGTATTTCGCTACTTACTACTGTTATTAGGGGGCTTTACGAGCTGATAAACTTTAGGGCAGCTCTCATGTAGCAAAACTCCTAAACAGAGGTCTTAAGAGATGTAGGGAGATTTGGGATTTCCCGTGGGTTTTACTATTTAAATTGGAGCCGCCCGACGGGACTGTACCCTCCACCTTACAGAAGACCACAGTCAAAATAACACTACTTTGATGTAGTGTTGTGTAACTGCGGTGAGTAAGGTTGGCAACCTTACTCACCGCACGTGCTCCAGGAGGATACGCCGCGCTAGTAGTAATGCTGCTAGAACAGTGAGTCCTCATCACTGACATGGGTGGCAACTCGTTAGTGAAACCCCTGGTACTGCTAGCGGCTATAGAAAACTTTACAACTTTATAAGTAATAATATATTTAATAAAATTTTCAGTTACGTGAAGAATGGGAGCGCAGTCAGGAGGCGGCGCTAGACGCGGCGGTGTGTCCGCACGACGTGGCCACCCTCCTCAAGGAGTTCCTAAGGGACCTTCCTGACCCACTGCTCTGCAGAGACTTGTACCAGGCGTTCTTGCAGACACAGAGTAATTAAATAAATCACTTCCATAATATGTATTACTGAGAGAACGTTCTAATTTGATTGTTGAACCACAAAAGACAATTATTTTAAATGAGTTACAAATGCTTATGAGTTGCGAATTTTTTCTGGATTCCTGTCCATAAGAACAACCTTCTGAATCCTATGGTAGATTCTGATGATTTAAGGGTGCCTCAATATTTACTACTGGACCGTTTTCAAAAATTCTGTTGTCGTTAGTAAGCTACAGTATCTACAGTACAGTATCAGTATCTGAGTAACATAAGCTATATATTATATTGATAAGCGGGCGAAGTCGCGGGGAATACAGCTAGAAAATATATAAATGAAGATCAAAGGTTATGGTAATGATTCTATTTCATGGTGATATACCAGAAATCCGCAACCGCCAACTGCAATGGGAAGCTCTGCGGTTGGTAGTCCAGCTGCTACCAGCGGCTCATAGAGACACTTTGAACGCTCTGCTCTCCTTCCTGAGTCAGCTCGCAGCCCACTCGGAGGACGACCACGAGCCAGGGAACAAGATGGATGCCGGGAATCTCGCCACTATCTTCGCTCCCAACATACTCCATAGAAACAAGCCTAATGAAACTACTGCTAGGTCAGTTTTATCCATGGTGTCTTTTGTAAAAAATATACCAATTAATTTCATTTCCCATCCAGGTTCAAACCCCGGCCTGTTCCAATGAGTTTTTCTATGTTTTAAAATCGCAATGACCTTAAAAAGAGAGGTGGGGCGAATTTGGTTTCGCTCCCACTAGCTAAACCAATAATAGGTTATTATACAAAAAATATTTTACGAAACGTGAAAATACCCTGTACGCGCTAAGGGACAAAAAAATGTATAGCTGTGTCCTTGTCTTGTACATACCGTATATAGCCTTCTCTTTGTGTGTGAGAGGAGCAGATATTGTAACAGCATGTATCAGTCAATTGTGATCTGTGTTGGCAGCATGGAGCAGCTGGCGGAGCGGTCGGACGTGATCAACGTGGTGCGGCAGCTGGTGGAGCGGCAGGCGGAGCTGTGGGCGCTGCCGGCCGAGCTGCTGCACGAGGCCTACATACACCTCGCGCACTCCGCGCCCGCGCACCTCGACTCGCTGCTGCTCAAGAGGGCCGAGTCAGTCACCCTTTTTTTCTTCTACTAGTTCCTAGCTATAGCAGTCGATACTCTTCACGGACAATCTTTGCCAGTTTTATCAAGATTATTATTAAGTTTCTCAATATTGTGAGGAATTTAAATGCCTAGTGTCGTGCATTCTAAAGCTAATGGGGGTTTCTGGAGAAGATCCACGGCAGTAGCAGATCGTAATAGGCCTTTAGGTCTGAGGTAACCTATTGATCAGCCTGTGTTTATATAGAAATTATATAATCAAAGTGAATAGCATTATTACCAATGTTCCTATGAAGCTTTACTGCACATAATGACACCGAAATAACACACTTATTGTTTATACCACTAAGGTGGCAATTAAGCATACGGCCCACCTGATGGTAAGCGGTCACCGTAGTCTATTGACGCTTGCAACACCAGGGGTATCACTCGCGCGTTGCTGACCCTAAAACACTCAACATTACTTTATCACAATTATTGAGATACTGGGAAAAATGCATACTACTCCGCCTGAAATCTCTCCAAGAGAATCTCCAAGAACTCCGAATCAGCTTTTACAGGGAGTACTTGATTGGTTAATGGGATACATTTTATATATATGGTTGATCAGGAAGGCATGTGTTTTCTATGAAATTATTTCTTCTCAGCACCGTTTGAATTCGATGATAAATCTACACGTCTTCCCACAAGGGTCCCCGAAGTGATAGGCAGGGCTACAACACCCACTTTTCACAGAAGATAATTTGGTATTAATGTGACGGATGGTGAGTCAGTGACCGTCTCTTAGGCACTACGTCCTTGAATTTCTTCACAGATGTATACAGGTTTGTTCAGCGTAAAGCACAGTAGTATGATTGTGTAGGTACTTGTCGGAAGCGGCGTCGGAGAGCTCTGACAGCGCGCGGCGCGTGTGGTCCCGCGAGCACTGCCTGCACGGCGCCGCGGCCACCGGCGGCCCGGGGGACGTGCCGCCCGCCAGGTACACCACTACCCGCCATTATCACCCTTGCATGATTGCAAATACGACTACATCTATACTATTATCTATATCTATACTAAATTATCTACTCTGTGTCTATACTAATATCTCAGAGTAGATATTATACTACTATACTACTAATATTATGAAGAGGAAAGATTTGTATTTTTGAGGGGTTTGTATTGAATAGGCTCCGAAACTTCTGGACCGATTTCAAAAATTCTTTCACCGTTAGTAAGCAAAATTATCTGTGAGTTACATAGGCTATATATTAAACTAGTTGCCCGCCCTAGCTTCGCACGGGTAGACACAATTTTTGATGTCTACCCGTGCGAAGCCGGGGCGGGCCGTTAGTCTATAATATAAAATTGAATCACTGAATGTGTTGCTGAGCGCAAATCTCGAGAGCAGCTGAACCGATTTCGCTAATTCTTTTTTACAATATTTCTTAAAGTACGAGGATGGTTAAAAATCCGGCAGAACGGGTGCATCTATGAGAGAGTCTCGTGGCAGAATTGACATCAGTGGCATAGCAATTGTAATGCAAACAATGGGATCGCGGGATACCTCCTTATTTTGACGAGTGAAAAACTAAAACCCCCCGGTGGCCATCCTCCGTGCATATAGGAGGGCTCCAGGATCTCCAGTGGAACGCACCGGTGCCCTCCTGCACTCTGCTCGTGTGCCACCTTAGTTGCATAAAAAAACCTGATATATTAATTCCTCGCTAAAGCAGTGATGGTTTTTCTCCAGACGCAGTGACAAGAGCTACTCCCGCAGCCGGCGGACACGCGACGCCGCGTCGGATACTTCGTCTGGCTCGCTGTCCTCAGCCATGACTATCGTCACAAGGTAATATCTACAGGCCGGGCTAAACGTGCGTCCCACCAACCAATAAGGTACACAAGCATACGGCCCACCTGATGGTAAGCAGTCACCGTAGCCTATATCCGCCATACCAGGCGTATTTGTTGATGAGGAGTCACTGTGCTAGCAGCATTACTACTACCTCAGCGTATCCTCGTGGAGCACTGGCAAACTTACTTACCGCAGAAACATCACACATCAAAGTTGTGCTATTTGACTGCAGTCTTATGTAAAGCGCTTATGATTAGGCTATAAGCTTGCCACCAGCCTCTCATGTGTCCTATAGCACCTTAGCTGTGTTTGTTATAGCAATTAAATAGAAGGCTGTCTAAACCAAAGAGAACACAGAACGCTACCAAATAGAGTATATGTTTAATCTATGGTTGTAACGAGCGCGTCCTTCCTTCTCTCTGGTGACGACGTGAAATGGGCGAAGTTTTGATTTTTATAATAAACAGCTTCCAAATGCATACTGCAGACTGATTACATAAAGTCTGAATAACAGTGTTGCATGTAGTTGTATGTGTGTGTGTGTGTGTAGGGTGGTGAGCAGCGAGGAGGGCGGCAGCTCTGGTGTGGTGTGCAGCCCGCCGGCAGCGCGGACAGACTCCGCCGACTCGGCTGACTCCGCCAGCGAGTACAATGAGGTACTACCAGGGGGCATTGACCCTCAGCCCACAGGGACTAGCCCGGGGCGACATCTGTGAGGGACGCCCGAGACACCCATGTCCAAAAAATAATTAATAAAGTCCCGTTAATTATAGAAGCTGCCCGACTGAGACGGTACAAAATCAAAAAGCGTTTATTCTGTTAGATCCTAATAAGGCATCTATGAAGGTCTACTTTTCCATCCAGTACCTCCCAACTTACAGATAATTGCCGTCTTAGAACACTAAGATGTATTGTGAGAGGTATTGTGTTTCTGAGGTGAGATGGAGCGTTGTCTTTTCTAAAAATAAAAAGTCGGCCTTTTGGGTCCTAAAGCCGGACATTAAGAAAAATTTAACAACGAATAGAACATATATTTAAAAGCCAGACTTTTGAATTCCAAAATAAAGCGAGTTTTGACAATTTATATATACCTACATACTTTTCTTTCGAAGGCAGAGACAGCAAATCTCTCTTTTGCTCGCTACTGACTGAAGTGATTGAATTTAACTATAGTGTAAAAAGCGTAACATAAGTATACCTTATCCTATGGCAACGCTAGTTTAATGTATGGTATGAGTAACAGTAGGTGTGTGTGCAGACCCTAGGCGGGTCGGACGAGGATTGCGTGATCACGGCGTCGCTGCACATCCCCGCGGCGTTCCCGCGCGCGCGGCGCCGCTCCACCTCGGGCTCGTCGGGGTCGGCGCGGCGCGACTCGGCGCTGGGCTCGGCCACGTCCTCCCCACCCGCGTCCTCCCCGCCAGCGTCCTCCCCGCCCGCGTCGCCCCCGCCCGCGCCCGCCCCCACGCCTCTCAAGGTCACGCTCACCTCCGCCGGCGAGGTCAGGCGTGCCCCCGATATTGACAGGCTCGTCTCCTATGGAAGGTCAGCTTCTTGACGTTTTTATACCACGAAGGTGGCACACAAGCATACTGCCCGCCTGATGGTGAGCAGTCACCTGTAGCCGCTAGCAATACCAGGAGTATCACTAACGAGTTGCCAATCCTGTTGTGGGAAACCCACGGGAGATCCCAATTCACCCTACCTCTCTTAAATTTGTTTATGCCTCAGAAGATTGTATTGCTCGACTTATGACAGTAAAGTTGTATTGATATAGAAATCCAAAATATTAAAAAAATATACAATGTAGTTTTGTTTTAGTCCATCCAATTATCTATGTGCACAATTGTTTACACTTTTCATACGTACTTCCGTAATCCTAAACGTAACCGACCTAAAGAGAATCGGTGCCAGTGAAATCAAAAGCCATTTGCTCGTCTTCATGAATTCGTCAAGTTTTATAACAGTACTAATTGTAATATCCAATCTGTAGAGAACGCAACACATCAGACGCCAGAGCAGTAGTAGTCAGGCAACATGACGAGACCACGGTCCGCACGCGAATGTCCTCGCGACACGAGACCGTGCGGCGGGAGGACCAGACCCTCCGGAGAGAGGACCACAGGCGGGAGGAACAGAGGCGGGAGGACCACAGGAGGGAGGACCACAGGAAGGAGGGCACTACGCTCTACAAGCGCGGGGAGCTCATTTCGAGCGCGCGCTCGCCGCCCACATGACATTATTTACTTGCTTTTATACATAAACGTCTATTTATCGGTTCGGCTGTTTTATTGTACAGTTACAGTTCCACTAGTAATAGATATATTCGACCACAGTTCCATCTACCTTGTTTATATTTTTTTTTATTAATTAAAGTTCTAAAATCTAAATGAAAACACCATCATCGTATCGTCTGTATATTCCTCCAAAATAGTTTCCAAGATAGCTGCATGCTGTTGTATGTGATTTAATAGTACATTCTTTATCTTCTGTGTAGCTTGTCCCGCATGATGATCGCTCCCAGCTTCGACACACCATCTTGGTACTCCGACTTGCCAAGAGGTGGGGTTGCTGATGTGGTCTCTGTACAGGAATTGAGGGCTTATCAATGGGCAATAAAGTTCATTTTCATCAGGTGATCCGTGCTTACGTGCCTAAGTACCTACACTATAAATCGGCCACGAGCGAGTCAGACTCGCGCATGAAGCGTTCCAGCGTACAAGATTACTTTAATTTGTATTTGTTATTATAGCGGCAGCAGTCTACCTATTCTATTACGTATCATGAGATACAGCCCATTGATAGACAGACGGACGGACGGACGGACGAACGGACGTTGGTTACTCTTCGGCTACTGAACCCTAAAATATTATCAAGTCTATATTTAATTTAATAATTTATGTACACACAACAACACGCGAGAGCAATTAAAAAGAAAACAGGCATAGCGTGCGTAGCTTTACACACTACAATAAAAATACAGAGTATAAGTACTAAATATACACAAATAATTGTATATGTCATCAAATCATTGTCAATGTGAAAAGTGTAATTGGTTACCGCATTTGGCCCGGGGGTCGCTGGCGGCGCCGCCCCCGGCCTGCTTGGACATGGTGCGGGGCGCCGCCTTGCGGCCCGGCTTGGGGCCCACCCGGCACGGGTCCCCCGGCAGCCGCATCGGCTGCGCACACGGGCCTGCGCCGCTCTCGTCCGCCGCCCTTTGCAGACCCTCAAACTTTGCACCTGGCCCTAAAATGCAAAGAAATATAGACTCATATCATCTGCCACGGCCACCTTGAGTAGAAGTATGGCGTAGAAATAGGTAAGTCAGTAGTTTATTGGCCACGTGACTGAATATCGCAGTCAAATAACACCCATGGCGTACCGAGGGAGGAGCTAGGCTGATAACCTTGGTCCACTTCTTCTTCCAAAATTCTAAAGGACATTCCTCATTTGACAAATGGCTAGGTACGCCCATGAACACTGTTGTTGTGATGAGTAAGACTTCCAGACCTCTTTGGGAATATCACAGACTATGTACGGTGACCGTACGTACGGTGATCGCTTGCAATCAAGCGGGCCGTACAGTTAACTTCTTAGTTTAAGAGATTAACAAGAGGTAAACACAGCAAGATGAAGTCAGCTAAATAAACAAGTGGATATCGCCATGTTAGGTACCTGTTTTGTCGTTAAATGTTTGGCTATAGGACGCCTGTTATTGATGATCACTGTTTTCACACCCACGTTTAGAGTACGTGCCTACTTTAGACGAAACTTGAATTTATGAGTGGTTAGATATTTTTACACACTGACACAAGATAATGTGTCAAGCTTAATCAAAGGTGTCAAGTCAACTAACAGAACAATAAAATATTATTTATTCTAAATTCAAAAGATGAAGTATGAATCACTACATAGTACGTACGTAGTATATCTACTCTGAGATAGTACGAAGCAGTCGCTTACTGCTGTCTGTCTGTCCCTATGTATGCTTAGATAAAGACTTAGATGTTTAGAACTGCACAACGGATTTTGATGCGGTTTTTATAATAGATAGTGATTCAAGAGGAAGGTTTTTATGTATAATTAATTGGTGTTTTGTAGGTATATAACTTATATGGCTTACGGTGTCCGTGCGAAGTCGGGGCGGGTCGCTAGTTTACTATATAAAAGAGTTTGCTACCTATCAGGTACAACCTTATTTTAACAATGCCTTACATTTTATAGTAACTTCATAACCAGAGCTTCAAATACCGTTATAAAATCATAACTTTATCACATGCTGATGTCTATAACGATACACGCAATATAATGTTTTCAACATAACAGAATATCAGTAAACGATATTTACAAAATAACGATATTAATTACGTTGTTTGCCGCTCGGGTCGGGAATTCCCCGTAATCCTATAAAATAACATTTTTTTTTGTTATTATAACGTTATTTTTATATTGTTATTTTATAGCGTATTTTTTTGATAACGTTTATCGTCTTATCGTTAAAAATGTCAAAAAAATTACATAACGATATACTCATAACGTTATATAACACTATATTTTGTTATTTTTATATCGTTATGAAGCTCTTTATCATACCCGCTAAGCTACCTGGGATTACAATGATTATCTGCATTACCTGACTCGCAGAAATCGACCTGGTAAGTAGTCTTGTTGCGGTCGCGATCGATTCGTTGTTTGAGCTCTGGCGACGCCTCGTTCTGTAGGATGCTGTACAGCATCGGGTACTTGGATTGAAGCTAAATAAAAATTGAGAAATTATTTACTTTAGTTTAAAAAGAGAAGTAAGCCGAATTGAGATCTCCCGTGGTATTTCCCATTAAAATTGCAACTTGGGGACTGTACTTCCACCTTGCAGAAGACCGCAGTGAAATAACACCACTTTGATGTAGTGTTGTGTTGCTGCGGAATGTAAGGTTGCCAGTGCTCCTCGAGGATACTCTGTGCTAGTACTACTGAGGTCTCATCAACAAAAACATGTGCAACCCGTTAGTATTTTAGTTGAGTTAGTATATACGCCTGGTATTGCTAGCGGCTAAAGGCTACGGTGACTGATTACCATCAGATGGACCGTATGCTTGTGTGACACCTTAGTGGTGTAAAACTTATAAAAGAGATTTTAGAATGGTTACTGCTACGTTGACCACTTATCCTCGGGCTGACCGTACGCTTGCTTACCTCCGATGGTATCAATATACATATACAATGTTTTCTGTAGTTTGGTAACGCCACCAAAGAGTATTTACGCAATGTTCGAAATTAATAGTATTAAAATGCTGCCTTCCTTCTGTAAATTGCACAATTTAGGTAATTTTTTTGATACTTTAAATTTATGCGCGACAGTATTTTTACCTTATCCAAAAACGCATTGGGTTGGTCGTAGCGGGATGTGGGTGTTTCCGGACTGGCGCCGACTCGAACTGGATACAGTTTCGGATCCAACATCGGTCCCATTATCTGGTATAATATAAATACATTGACAGGACCTAGTTAAAAAGGTTATATATTAGGTCCTTACATATGAAATTGGCGTTTTGTATGGGAGGAACAAAAAGTCGAATATTTTTTAATATAATATATTTAATTAATCAAAGTATGAACCATTATTTTCTATGCACTTTTGCCATCTCATAGGTAGTTCATTGATCCCTTTACTAAAAAAACCAGTCGGACGGGAATCAATAAAATCTTTGAAGGCGATTTGGACTGCCCCATCGGAGTTGAATTTTTTCCCTTGCAAGAAGTTATCCAAATTTCGAAAAAAATGGTAATCTGTTGGAGCAAGGTCCGGGGAGTACGGAGGATGTCTTAGACTTTCCAATTGAAGCTCTTCTAATTTAGTAGCCGTCTGTAGCGCAGTGTGTGGTCTAGCGTTGTCGTGAAGCAGCAGGGGCGTGGAGCGATTGACCAGCCTAGGTTGTTTAGCCGCTAGCTTTTCCATCATGGTTTGCAATTCCTGACAATAGACATCAGCCGTAATAGTCTGGCCAGATTTGAAAAAACTGTAATGAACAATACCGGCACTAGTCCACCAAACGCTTACAAGTAACTTTTTTGGGGCTAATTTTCGCTTGGGGCAGGATTTGGCTGGCTGGCCAGGATCTAACCATTGCGCTGAGCGCTTCCGATTATCGTAAAGAACCCATTTTTCATCACAGGTAATGATTCGGTTTAAAATACCTTCATTATTGTGCCGGTTTAGTAATGTAACGCAGCAGTCGACGCGCGTTTGCCGGTTTGTTTCAGTCAATTCGTGAGGTACCCACCTTTCAAGCTTTTTAATCTTCCCAATTTGCTTCAAGTGAATTAAAACAGTTTTATCACTAACATTGCAGCCTGCAGCTAACTCGGACGTGGTTTGCGATGGATCCGCTTCCACAATAGCCTTCAACTCTTCATTATCAACTTGAGTCTCAGGCCGTCCACGGGGCTTGTTCTGCAGGTCGAAATTTCCAGAACGAAAACGTTGGAACCAAAAACGAACTGTGTTTTCTTTTGCAACACGACCGCCATACACATCATTCACCCTTCGAGTTGTTTCCGCAGCACTAGTGCCACGGCGGAACTCGTACTCGTAAATAATGCGATATTTAAGGTTTTCCATTTTGTAAAATGAGTGACGCAAACAGAAAAAAACAGAAGAAAAATAACAAATGAATGACGATCATCGAAGCACAAATACATGAGTCTATAGCTGTACAAATTTGAATTTGGAATTCCTTACCAAAGAGGAGAAATTCGTGATTAAAGTGGCCAGTACGAAAAACGCCAATTTCATATGTAAGGACCTAATATTATACCTACATAGTTTTCATCGCGTAGGTATATCGATGGAGTGAAGGACTGCGAAGTTAATAACTTTGATCAGCTGCATCGGTATTCATATTAGACCCGCAGATACATAAAAAAAATAGAGGGAACTTTGCAAACAACGAAGTGACGCGTAGTTACGTTGTATTAATTGCTAACATAACTATTATATAGGCACCTATTTATTGCAACAAAGATTTCAGTCTACCTTAGTGAAACATGTGTAAATACAAAGGGGTAGGGCGAAATAGGATCTCCCGTTGGTATTCCCCTTTGATTATATACGTATTCCCATTTAAATTAGAGCCGCCCGGCTGGGGACTGTACCTCCACCTTACAGAAGACCTCAGTCATATAACACTACTTTGATGTAGTGTTGTGTTGTGACGCTTCTGTGCAACCTTAGTGGCATATAAAAATATATGTTGAATCAACATGGTGCTATTATTCAAAACTGCTAAAAGATTAAATAACCTCATTCCTACTCCAGCCTCCCTCTTTTCCCGGTGGCAGCTGCGGCATTTCACCACCAGCGTACTGAGGACATCTGCAGTCTGGAGGTCTGGTGTGCTGCATGCAGGCCTGGTAGAAGGCTAGCTCCTGTCCTGATAGCTTCGGCACACTGGCAAAATAAGTGGGGAAGAAGTTCAGTAATGTGACCAGAGATGACGCGGTTTTTGTTTTCATAATAATAATCATCTTACATTATGACAGCGCCATCTGGTTGCAAACTAACCAGGGCTTGTACTGTGGGTACCGGACATTTTTCGGAAAACTTAAATACTTTTTTAATGCATAAGTATTATACATAACACGCACCCAGAGACTAGGCAACCAGAACTATTCATTATAAAAAATGTTTGCCCCGGCGGGAATTGGACCTGCGCGATTGAAGAGACCGAAAGAATCATAAAATCACATCCCTATAAGATGATATTTATAGTTTAGTTTCCTTTGAATTACTGACAAACTTAAGACTACGGCTTGTTGCAAAACCAGTGATGTAAATGAAATGGTTTTCAACCCTTTTAAAAAAAACAAGGCAAGAACTCTTCCGAGAAGAACTGGTAGGAAACAATTGTCACTCATGAATGTTACTCAGTAACTGCTTACTCGGCCATCCCCGCTGCACCACCAGCCCCGGCATTTCCTGGTAAATTGGGCCATAGGTAGTCCTTCCTATAAGTAGTCAAGTAATGATCCATTTTCTTCTTATAAACTTCTGTGCTCCTGGTAGGTATTGTATTTTCACATCACGGCAATTTTTTGGATTTTTTATTAAATTTTTCCTGTATGTATTACATAAAAAACACTAGTAGATTTTTTGTCATAATGACATGTTGGACGCGTACGTTTTTTTTTTAGGGCCAAAAATATACCAAAAACATTGATTACTTTCTACAGTACCTACTTAGTCCTTACTCGATTAAAACCTCAGTCTAGTTAAATCTGGGATAATATGATAGTTTTAGCCGTGGTGGCCTTGTATTTGAAGCAAACGGCCTGTCATCTGATGGGCCCAGGTTCAAATCCCGGCCTGTACCAATGAGTTTTTCTAAGCTTAAGCACAGTGATTAATCACACTATGAGCTTAAAAAGAGAGGTAAGGCAAATTGGGGTCTCCCGTGCGTTTGCTTGCTAGCGGCTATGTGCTACGGTGACTGCTTAGCATCAGGAATTCAGGTAGGCCGTATGCTTGTGTGCCACATTAGTGGTATAAAAAAAAACCAGTCCCCCGACGTGACGACGCTTGGATATATAACTAGTACTATTTATATCGCAGTTTAATGTAAACTTGAAGGCCCAGAAGATATATTATTAAAAGCATATTATTTTTTATTTAAGAAAAGCGTGGTAGAGAAAGGCCAATTATAAATTACCTGAAACAGATAAAGACGAAGGCTTACGTTATGTCGTACCAAGCGCTCAGAGATGGCTCACGATAGAAAGGCTTGGCGATTGCTATACCGACATGAGCCTTGCTCGTATTTTGAGACGGCGTTATTTTAAATTACCTTTAAACATACATACAATACTAAAATATGTCTTACTGTTCTGAAATAAAACTCAATCTTCATCAAAACCGTTTTATTCCAAAGTATTTAATAATAACAATCACAAAACTAGACTCTATAAGTGTACATATAGGGATCAATCCAGCGTCCGTATTTGGGCTCCTCCCTTGGGGGCCCGAAGGGGTTCTTCTCCAGAACCACTTCAGCCAACAGACCGTGACATACCCCATACGATGTCTCGCCAGTTCGAACACGCAGAATACGCCGCAGTTCCTCTGGAATAGACAAGGAAAGACTTTGTAATGACCTTTTATAATAGCGGTTAGCGAAGCTGAGTACTCGCAATTAATGGGCTATACATTTTTTAAAGTGTAAGTTTGAAGTGTGTTTCGAGTGAGATCGCAATGATATTACAAGGAAAAAGGTGGAAAGACAGAGCACTGAGTTACTTGCCGGTTCTTCTCAGGTGACCTTTTTCGAACCGGTGTTAGTTTAGACCTGTTTAAGTGCCTTAATAGGGCATAGACTGAATAAATGATATTTGATTTTGGTGTTTAGGTTATAAGCGCTCCGCGAGAGGAATATAAATCTACGCTACTTAGCCTACATTGGCTCACATTCGCGCCGGCGGTAATGGAAGTCGGTAGTGTGCGAGTGATCAATTTATGTACCTCAAAAATATATTATTGGAGATACGAGTCTTTTGCCTGCCTTTTTCCCAATTACTTGGGGTTATAATAATTTGTAACGCTTCTACCATTCATTCACCCCTCCTATGGTGGACCATTTCGTCTTACACTTCTGTCCTTCTTATATTCACTCTTCTACTCACACTCCATCTATCTCTTCGTCAGGCTTTGTGAAGATTCGTATATCCATCCCGTTCATAATCATCAGTTTGCGTCTCATGACTTATTGCCTACTCTGTCAAACTGTTGGTGATTAAATTGACGCCGTAGGGTTTCAGTTTAGGTTTCAGGTTTTACCTAAGTCAATTTAAGTTAACAATGGTAGATTTTTAATAAGTACTTACTCTGCAAAGAGTTGTCAAACTTCGGTCTCATTGAGAGCTTAGAGGGTGGGCCGTACTTCTCGGGCTGGGGAGCCCTGTAGGAGCCCTTCTGGCTGGTGTCCGGAATGTAGATGTCATCGGGCAGCCTTAGGGTTTGAAGCGCCTTAGCACGCCGGGCCATGTTCACTGACATGAAGGGAAGCTCTGGAAGAGATTGAGGTAGAAGAAGAAGTAGACGTACAAAGAGGTAGAGCGTTATAGGATTTTCGATAGAAAGTAACTTATGAATGTCGAACTTCACTTTACCGCCAGTTCGGAAAAAGCCAACTGAGAAGAAACGCAAGAAAGTCACATTCTAAATTTTATTCAGACCTAAACCTTAGAGAAAAGTCGTAATGGTACCTAATACGAGTAATTACTTAAGTTTTCGCGATTGTTACAGATTGAATCAAACAAATTTGAACGGATTCATCGCGCATATTTTAACATCTTTTTGTCAATTGCCGTATCAATAATGGCACTGCACACCGCGGCGCGGGAGTGTTATGTAGAACCTATTAATATATTATCTACATTGAACTAATACTCAACGCGCTCTCATTTTTTTCTTATGAGCGCGAAATTCAAGTATCACCAGTTGGCCAACCACCACCGCAAGTTGAGTACCAACCTATAGTCTTGTTTTTTTTTTTGTTGAGGAGGGTAAAGCCTTCAAAAGGTACCCATCCGCTTAAGAAGAGCGGACGGGGTATGTGAGATTTTGACTCATTAAAACCCCCCCGGTGGCCATCCTCCGTGCATGTAGGAAGGCTCCGGGATTCACAGTGGAAATGGAAAATAAAAACCGGTGCCCTCCTGCACTTTGCCTGAGCACGTCCCAGGGGCAGCCATGTCGCCGCCCCTAGGTCCTCGCGTAGCTGGGATAAGGTAAGCGCTTCAAACAGTAGCTGCTATTAGGTAACAGACCTCTTGAACAGTACTTGGTGAGGTACTCCGTCCTCTTGAGGTCCTGGATCTCGTGCTCTATGGGCGTCGGGTCCAAGTCTTTGCTCATGTACTTCTTCGTCAGCTTCGGGTAGTCGTCCTTGAACTGAATACAATACATTTGTGTTTTTTAATCGTTGAAATTTTCAATCATTTAACTATTTAATGCTATTTCGCCAATCTCTTCAAACATGCCCACTGTTTCCCAGTACTGTTTCTTTATCTTTCCATCATTGAGTACTTCTACATATGTATTACCTTACTTGTATTAAAAAAACATATACCTATATCTAGCTTTTACTTGCTTTACCTGCGCTTCTTTAGAGAAAAAGATCTAATATTTTTTATTATAGGTAGAGTACTCCTGACAACGTGTGAGCAAAATTTCACGATGATCGTTTTGAGTTGTTTAAATCTTAACAAATAGACTAACAATCTCACATATGCATTTATAATATTAAAAGACAATATATAGCTTTTGTAATTCCCCAGGATATAATCTACTTTCTTGTCAAATTTTATAACGATCCGTTCAGCCGTTTCGTCCTGAAAATGTAGCAAACAAACAAACAAACAGAGTTACTTTCGCATTTATGATATAAGTAGGTATGGAAGTATGGATTTCGAACGTCAAGCAACAGTTAGGATCAGAATCGTCAATTCAACGGAGTACGTAAGGTTTACCACACACCCGAACAACAGCATTCTTATAATACTCGTGTTCAATGGGGCACAATACATCGGGACACTTGCGAACTGCTTCCTTTGCCTTCAAGGAGTCGCGACTGAGCCCCACGATAAGGCAATTATCGTCGACTGCCTTCCGACGCGGACTCTTACTGCAAAGAAATAAAATCTTGCACACGAACATAAAACCACCTTCTTTTTTAAGCCGGTTAAAAACAACATGTTGCCCTATACTACCGGAGCGTGTTATAATGCTCATTTGGAACCGCAGCTCGAGGACATTTCTTCTAAGGGTGCCTCTCCAATTATTGAAGTGATTTATCAGACCTTGAGCTTAAAAAGAGAGGAAGCGTGAATAGGGGTCTCCCGTGGGCTTTCCCATTAAAATTGGAGCCGCGCGACTGGGGACTGTACCTCCTATACTTACCTTATAGAAGACCGCAGTCAAATAACACTACTTCGATGTAGTGTTGTGTTTCTGCGGTATGGTTGCCAGTACTCCACGAAGTATGCTGCGCTGGTAGTTATGCGGCTAGCACAGGGAGTTCTCATCAAAAATATGGTGTGCAATGCGTTAGTGATACCCCTGCCATTGCCAGCGGTTACAGGCTACGGTGACTGCATACCATCAGGTGGGCCGTATGCTTGTGTGCCATCTTAGTGGTATTAAAAAAGACGCAGCAGCACGCGCAATATCTGTCCAGTCTCTGAAGTTTCTCAGTCAAGACTTGTTCCTACCGGCTTTCCCTTTTCCCTGCAACTTTTCCCATCATTATAAGTTGGAGGAGGTTGTATCGATCATGTCGTAGCACGTGTCCTAAATATGAAACTTTCATTACCTACTTACTTCCTAAATTTTAGGTAAACTATAAATACTTACGGCTTCACTTTCTTCGCATAGTCAACCATATACACTGATCGAAACTCAATTTCTCCATCAAATACAGACATTATTTTTTTACCTTAAAAGATTAAAATTATAAAAATATAATATCGTCATTAAAATAATTCGACAGTTGCCTTCGACTTTTGTCAAAAACCTTTTTTTATAAATTATGAAAGGTGTCATCCAAAGGTCTTTCAATTTATCCGTCATACCTCAGAGTAGATAATATACTACGATATAATAAGTAAAATACAGCTGCTATCGCTACCCAAGAGAATACAACCGCTACGGCCGTTCCTCAGCCCGCATGACTATCAAATAGAGTAGTTCCTTTGTTCTTTTGTCATTAACATTATAATAAAATGAGGAAAGGTGGTATAATCAAACTCAAAATGATTTTTAATTGATTAGACTTTTACAGAATCCATGATATGACGTTAACTGTAAACAAACCAATCAAGTCGGTTGATGCTCTATACGAGCTGCGGCAGGTTGCCATACGAACGGCACAGTGGCGCTTGTTATTTTCTACTCTTTTTTGCCAGACTATACCCCTTTGGTATGGCGTGATTGGCGTGAAGATAATTTTAAGGAAACCCAGTGCAAAATAATATAAACGGTATCACTTTATTCAAATATACTATACATTACAGCAGAATAATAACAAACGTGATAACTAAAGTTAAGTTTTAAACTAGAAATATAATACGAGAAAGTTTAACCTCTATTAAAGAGGTTGTAACGGACCAAAACAACAATTAATTTGTGAGTTGCTGAGAATTGCCATCTGATCGTGTATGACTATGTACTGGATGGTTTGTTACATTACATCTGTATCACTGTAATTATCTACTATATAAAAATAAGTCGGGTTTTCCTTCCTGACGCTATAACTCCAGAACGCACGAACCGATTTCCACGGTTTTGCATTCGTTGGAAAGGTCTCGGGCTCCGTGAGGTTTATAGCAAAGAAAATTCAGGAAAATTTGATATAAATGTCTACCCGTGCGAAGCCGGGGCGGGCCGCTAGTTCCTTATAAGAGCCTTAAGGCTCTACTTTAAAATAGTCACAATGATGTCAACATTTGATCTGATATCTGACGGCCAACTCTATCACCGCGCGCGCTAATTGGTCAAATCAAATAGCGCGCGCTTCCCCGGCTTCCTGTAACACACATCCGTCCCCTTTCTAATCAATCCCGCTAATTATAGGAAAGCCAGAGGAAATGTGATGTTATACATAAAAAAAATTGTCACACACTATTATCAAAACAAGCATTTCATAAATTTAAGAAACATGAAATATTAAAAGTGATGGTAAACAAAGTAGACATAGTGAAGATATTGAATGAAGACAGCTGAATATGGAAGTTAATTTTCAGTAAGCTCTTTCTTTTAGCAAATTAGTTTATACGAAATATTCCGTTTAAAATAGAAATACCCATAACCATTCTACGACGTTGTGCTCGAGTTTGAGAGTCAGGTTTTCGAATACGTTCTCGAATGTTGTTATTGGTGAATATATTTTTACAAAGTTTACAAATATCATCAACAACGTGGTTGGCAACGCGTTAGTGATACCCCTGGTATTGCTAGCAGCTATAGGCTACGGTGACTGCTTACCATCAGGTCGGCATATCCTTGTGTGCCACCTTAGTGGTATAAAAAAGAACGAAAATGGTAACAGAAGGGTATTTCTATAAGACACAGACAATACATATATAAAACATTTATATAATAATATATTTACACGATAAAACACTAACTACATTCAGTCAATCGTCTCGCATTTAATTATACATAACTATATTTATACTTCTTGTCGAAGACACCTTGATATGACTGCAAAGTATATAAAGAATACCTTATATGTTAATTAATGGGAACATACAACATGAGAGCGAACATACAATATTTATATATATATAGCTTTATTTATTCTAAGAAACATATTTTGATTGCTTCGAAATGGTCGCTACTTTATGTTTTTTGTCTTCTTTATTTCTTTTAAATGACGCATTTAGCAACTATCTTTATATAATTTACCCTTTTCAATGCTTAAGCTACCAGATTTATATTTATCCCACCCAGCATAATTACGAGCAACATAAGCCACTATAAAATAATTTATTTTTAAGCCTACGCCACACCATACAACCTCCGGGTGACTAAATGTTATATTTTCTTTGGTATTCTAACATGGGATTTATTTTATTGCGGCGATACAAAAGCGGCCTATGAATGACGATATATTTTTTATATTATCAATAATTAATGTTATTACAATAAGCAATTAACACTTATCTCAGCACTTCATCTTTTACAAGTTTTATTCAACTTGCAAGGTTTGTTTGTTTGTCCAAATTTTGCAAGCTGAATTAGACTTCCACGTATCCTACATTGTTGCATTTATACATACATATTCGTTCAGTTTCGGCTAAGAGTAGATAATATACTACGTACAAGTTTCGGTGACAGTGCATTTTTATTATAAGCGTGACCTGTATCGATATCCATGAAGAGTAGGGATGTGAAATGTTGCCGCTTTTATGTTTCCCATGACTTGGGGTACCCTCAGGGTTGGTCCTGACTAGGGAACTCCTCAGTGATAAGCAGCACATACATGTAATGCTGCTAAAGCTTAGTATATATATTTTTCTATTAATTTTCATATTACACACGGCGACAAATTCACTATCTGTCACGTTGGCACCAAATTATCTTCGGTGGAAAGTGGGTGTTGTAACACCTCTGCCTACCCCTTCGGGCACCATTGTGGGGGCGTCAGGATCATTTTCACAAAATTTAGACAAATCCCACTTTACTTTTCCGTCACATAGCAAACTGGTCAAATTATACAAATTCTGGCTGAATTGAATAGGATTTCACCGAACTATTCCCTTTTTAATATGTATCTACACTAATATTATAGAGGAAAGATTTGTATTTCTGTATGTAACGAATAAACTCAAAAAGAACTGGACCGATTTCAAAAATTCTTTCACCTTTAGAAAGCTACATTTTCACTGAGTAACATAGGCTATATATTATACTAGCTGCCCGCCCCGGCTTCGCTCGGGTCGACAAAATATTGGATAAATGTCTATAGGCTCCGAAACTACTGGACCGATTTCAAAAATTCTTTCACCGTTAGAAAGCTAAACTATCACTGAGTAACATAGGCTAGCTGCCCGCCCCGGCTTTGCACGGGTAGACAAAATATTTGATCTAAATGTCTACCCGTGCGAAGCCGGGGCGGGCCGCTAGTTATTAAGTAAACTTACAAGAGGCTGAGTAGGTGGGTACAGTTGCCATGCCAGATATTTCATCAAACAGTAGTGTAGAGTTCTTTTTTATTTAAAAATCTTCCTGCAAATAAAATTTGCCAAGGCGGACTTAATGCCGAAGGCTTCTCTACCAGTCAACCTTTGGGTGTTGAGGTTATACTGAGACTAAATATTACCGTTTTCCGGTTTGAAAGCACTGGAATTGGAAATTACTGACCAAGATTTTGAGCTAAGGTTCGCGCAGTGAAGCAACGCGGGACTTTACTATCAAAGGTACTACGTGTGTTGCGTGGGCGGGCGTGACGCTTACCATCAGGCAGACGACAGGCTCACCTTTTACCTGATTGTATAAAAAACTACTACAGCATATTATTAGCTAAGCATTTTTCTGTGGAATTTAGAAATCTTTATTTTATTACACAACTGATTAATTTGAACATTCTGATTAATTTCTAAGACAAAATTCAAAAAGGTATTCTTGAAATAGATGGTTTTTAAATAAAACATCTCGGTCAATATCGTATTTTAAGTCAGCGTCGTCGCCACAATAATACGAACTCATTATATTACAGCTATGATATTCTGCTGAATTCAACATTCGAAATTAACGCAGATTTTATGAGTAGTATAGTATCAGAGACAATTATTATATTATTTGAACATTTTCATGACATGGATACAAGTCCTTTAGTCGCAAAAAATTGCCACTAAAGTTTGACATCTATACTCAAAAACTCTGTTACGAATTCGCATTTTGTGCTTTTAAATAACCGAATAGCTAAGTGAGAATTGGACTTTATTAAAAAATTGGATTCATTCACACAGCCCTAGCTAGCCTAATGTTATATAAAACTTGGACATGTAATATTTATTCTAGAATATTGAATAAAGTTTATATAATAATCGCACAGTTCTTTTCACTTGATCATAACTATGGGGTTTCGCAGCGCTTCGTTTACCAAATAAAATCAACAATAATTCTCCTTTTGGCGACGATATGTTAAGTTCCTAGTACATGGTATCATTATTTTTAACGAAAAGTTATTTGCACAACAATTGTATTTTTTGTAATAAAAAAAAACACCAAATACACTCACTTTCCATTAATATGTCTTTTAATGAAACGAGCAACGGTGGCTATATAAAGTTGACCTTGCCAGAGTTAAGGTCAAGGGCAAAGGTCAAAGGTCACAAATTACAAAATATGACAGCTGTTAAAAACTACCCTTTAAGTTGGCGTGTAGATATGTACGTTTAACAAATAAACAAACAAAACATTCAGACATCGAAATCAATAAGCGTTCAGTAGATCCATGTACCAGGAGCCCAGCGCTGCGAGGAGGTCATCGCCCTATAGAGACAGATCACGCGAGAGTGAATTCCGCTCCAAAGAGCCGGAGCACCGCTGCTATGGCACCCGGAACGGCACTACCAGGTCTTCGTGGTGTTCCACGCGAAGCTCCGAAATGGCGGCCGCGGCTTTCTTCACTGCGTTTGTTATCTGAAAATCGAAAGGACTAGGTGACACTTGATCTAAAACGCAGCATTTTTAGGGTCGTCAAGGCGCGAGTGATTCCTCCGGTGTTGCAAGCGTCCATGGGATACGGCAAATGCTTTCATCAGCTTATAAAAGCCCTCACAACAAGGCTTAGTAGAATTGGTCCACAGGTCCTTAGGGTGTCAGGCCCCCCAGCAAGCGGGGGCCCCACCTGCTAGTAGTCACTCACCAGGTCCTTGTGGTGCTGCTGCAGCGGCGGGCCCCCCAGTAGCGCAGCGCGCTCGGCGGCAGGTAGGTCCCTCAGCAGACGGCGGATGGGGGCCCCCGGCGCGGCCAGGGCCCCCACTCTAGCCGTGTAGGCGCGCACTCGCTCACTATACGCGCTCGCCTCTAGCGCATATGGTCCTAACGCCCCTACGTCTATTACATTCCTGGAATGGAGTAAGGATAAGAATTTAATGAGTCCCTGTGATGAGTTTCGCATTCAAAATTGCGTTACGAATCCACGGGAGATCCCATTTCGCCATATCTCTCTTTGTTAATCTCTTAGTGTAAATAAATTGTACTTAGAAGCTTAGAAAAACTTATTGGTACAGGCCGGGGTTTGAACCTGGGCCCATCAGACAGACAGACAGGCTGTTCTTTCAACCACAAGGAACTTCATAATTCATGGGGATATCTTTATTTTGCCAGGATAAGTAGTACCTTACGTTTTGCTTCAGATCATGGCTGTTTGGCGTAATTGAGTAAAAATAAAAAAATACATGTAAACAAGTGCGCAGCGATATAATATTTAGAATACTTAATGTAAGTCACTCACGTGGCAGTCTCGTGTAATATCCTGTTAAGTGCACTCTGCTCGTCCGGCTTGCGTGGAGGAGTGGAGGCGGAGGCGGCGGGCAGCGGGGCTTCCTGCTGCTGTTCCGGCACCCCCAATAGGTGGGTCGATTCATTTATTATATTCTCCTGGAAATTCATGACTGAGTTATAGATAGTAATAATTTATTTATGAACTTAAATCTATAATAATTTAATATTGACATGTTTGAAAGAAATTTTCAGCCATGGTGGTCTTGTGGTTGAAGCAACGCGCTGTCATCTGATGGGCCCAGGTTCAAATCCCGGCCTGTACCAATTAGTTTTTCTAAGCTTAGATACAGTGATTAATTACATTACGAGCTAAAAAAGGTAGGGCGAATTGGGATCTCCCGTGTGTTTTCCCAATAATACTGCCGCCCGAGTGGGGACTGTACTTCAACCTTACAGCAGACTGCAGTGAAATAACACTACTTTGATGTACTGTTGTGTTTCTGCGGCACCTCGTTAGTGATATCCCTGGTATTACTCCCGCTATCGACTATGGTGTCTGCTTACCATCCGGTGGGCCGTATGCTTGTATGCCTCCTCAGTGGAATAAAAAACAAAAGTTTTTATTTTCGTCATAATTGAACTTCATAATATAATACCTACTTATTTTTAATTCATGGTATTTTAGGATAGGGTACAGGCCTAGTGGCGTAAGGGACAGCACACAAAAATAACGAAAACTCTATTCTAAGCTAAAACTATATATATACATATCATATCTTGAATTCTACGCAACACAAGCAAATTACTGAATACACAGATGATTCATTAGTAACCATAACCTACTTGAACTAACAAAATTCATTACATGTAGCATTTAAACAATAATTGCATGTCACTATGGTTAGCATTTCATAAATATACTAATTTTATTTGGTTTTCATCTCTATTTTTATATATAAACTAGCGGCCCGCCCCGGCTTCGCAACGGGTAGACATTAGTTTCGGAGCAGAGACATTTTATCAAATATTTTGTCCACCCGTGCGGAGCCGGGGTGGGCAGCTAGTATAATATATAGCCTATGTTACTCAGTGATAATGTTGCTTTCTAACGGTGAAAGATTTTTTGAAATCGGTCCAGTAGTTTTGGGAGCCTATAGAGATTTATCAAATTTTTGTCTACCCGTGCGAAGCCGGGGCGGGCAGCTAGTATAATATATAGCCTATGTTACTCAGTAATAATTTAGCTTTCAAACGGTGAAGAATTTTTGAAATCGCCCAGTAGTTTCGGAGCCTATTCAATACAAACCCACAAAAATACAAATCTTTCCTCTTTATAATATTAGTGTAGATATAGCTTTGCTAAACCTGTAAGTCAAGCAAGAATAGCTTGCGACAACATATTCGTATCGCCTTCGACAATTTCGAAAATGAACAGTGTAGCTGCGAAAGTGGATCTAAAAATTCATATGAACATTTTGTCATTTTGAGAGTTATTTTTTCGAATATGCAGACGAAAGATGTACTTGCTACCGGCACAGCTCTCTGCCCACATGGATAGAGATTTAAAGCTCTAAAGTGATCATGTTTGAATGTAAACTAACTAAATGTGCAGCATACAGTTTTTCATCAACCATTTAGCAAGTTAGCAAAATGTTGTATCAGCTATTTATACTACAAACAAAGGAGGCAAGTAGGTACCTACCTGACATAAATTGGACACCATAGCCTATGGAAATTTTATTGAAATCCATCTATACTAATAGCATAAAGAGAAAAATAAACTATTTCTTTTCTAAATAATAAGCTCCAAAAAAATTCATATTATAAATAATATTTCTAAATTAAATTTTATTTTAAAAATTTCATTAGATGCAATTCTTGGAACATAAATCAAGACTTCTGGACCAAATTGAAAAATTCTTACACCAGTATTGTGTTATATGTATTAGCACTGGGTAAATTAGGCTATATACTTTATATTGCTAATAGAGAAGTCGCTGGGAAAAAAATAGGCAGTTATATTTATATAACTATGTGCTTCTAGCAACAGTCCAATAAACTCTATGATATAAATAAATATAAAAAAATAGGCAGTTATATTTATATAACTATGTGCTTCTAGCAACAGTCCAATAAACTCTATGATATAAATAAATATATTATATTCTGTTATCCATGTGAACCCCAGGCGGGTTGCTAGTGCGAAATAAATGTATTCTACAAATATTTATACAATAAAATTTACAACTATCTATCTTTTATAGTTACTTTATAAAAATCAAAATCAAAATCAAAAATCATTTATTCAGTTTAGGCCCTAATAAGGCACTTATGAAGGTCTAAATTACCACGGGTTCGGAAAAAAAAAGCCACCTGAGAAGAACTGGTAAGAAAGTCAGTGCTCTGTCTTTTTTTTTCATGTAACAACCATGATATAACAAATTGTAACAAAATTCTTCTAGTATATTTACTACTATTAATATTGATAATGTAATAAATACACAAAAAGCTCATCAAATAGATGAGAAAATACACTAGTATAATAAATGTACAGGACTTGACTATATGATATATGCTCTCTGGCTACCCTGAGGGACTTGGCATAATGATATATATGTATATGTATGTAACTTATTTTACATAGCAGATATGCAATGTATAGAAAGACCCAGACGAAGTTCCTAACCCATTGTGTGTTTACAAGTAACAAGGTGGTTTAAACAATGAACTGTTAACCTTTACGGGTCTTTGTTTCTTGTCTCTATAAATATTCAATAAGATATATTAATATAAAAAAAAACATTTTTTACCAAAGAGGTTTTGGTTTCTTCCATGTTAGCATGCATCCTTGTCTATTTTATATACACTTACGTGAGGGGGCGGAACCCTTTGTTACTTATAGATATCAAAGAAATTAACAATGAAGTTATTTCTGGAAAACCAGAGAGAGATAATTTAACTTATAACACTATTAATGTTTTGGGAAATGGAAATTGTAAATATTATTATTATTACGCGATAAAAAGTCAGTGAACCAATAATTTACTGATATCCACTGCTTCAGTGTGCCACTGTCACAGATAGCACATTCATTGTGCCAAAAATAGGAAATAGGAGTAAGGAAGTAGGAATGAGAAATAATATGCATAACGATAGTTCTTTACATAAACTATACACGCTAACCATATAACTAGGACACTGAAGTGTTAATAAACACAATCATTTAAACCACATTAAACGGAAATACCTGTGGATTTGTTTCCTTATGACATATACTGTAGCAACAGCCCATCACTGCAATCTTTAGCGAATCGAAGCATGAGTGCAACGGTGAGTCTTCCTCGTCCGACTGCATTGATGTTTGTATATTCAGTTCTGATGTGGATAAAAATAGAAAATTCCGCAGTTTGCAGTGAGCTAAATTATTTTACAACACGCGAAATGACAGGACAGGACAGACATATCACAGTCATTGGCCGGATTATGTCTACTACCTAGTATGTCAAGTTAAATTGTCAAACATACATACTGACGTTACTACGTTACCATGACTAATAAAAAAGAAGCGGAAAATATCAGAATAATAAATAAAGCTCGCTAGCAGAAGAAAACAGTCGTCTCTAAGACCTTTAAGCCATTGTAAAACCTTTGTTTTAATGTACTACGTTATACGTACAAAAAGGTGGTGAACCCTCAGAATAATGACTAAAGCTCACCAGAAAAATAATGTGCATTTCAATGTGAGATTCGAAGAGCAGATATGGTAAAAATATGGGCCAAAATTCCTACCTCCTCCTTTTATTTTAAGTTGGATAATAAATTTTGCGTTAGCGAACCTTAGTTATTATTCTAATATAAAATTACATCGTTTTTAAATCTTAATTTTTTGTCTGTGCCGCTTGCTTCCTGCCACTTGTCAAACGTGCTTATGATAAATTATGATTTGTCAAAAAGTTAAAAACACGTCAGTCAAGCTCAAGTTACTTTACTGTTGATTGATTGATACTTTACTGTTTTTACTTGTGTTTGCTAATATAGTTTGTAGAACAACTTATAAATTATACAATGCTAAGATATAGAGGGAAGAAGAAAGTCTTAGATAAAGTGAAAGAACTGGACGCTTTTCCAAAAGTTCCAGAAGAGTACGTGGACAGTACGCCGGTCGGCGGCACCTTCTCTGTTATCACATTTTTTATAATTATGTGGTTGATATATAGTGAAGTTACTTACTATTTTGATAGCAATTTAGTGTTCAAATTCATGCCAGACAGACATGGACGAGAAACTGAGAATAAATATAGATATAACCGTCGCAATGCCCTGTTCAAATATTGGAGCGGATATTTTAGACTCCACATCACAAAGTGTGTTTGGTTTCGGAGAGCTTGAGGAGGAGGACACATGGTTCGAGCTCACACAGGAGCAGCAAGACTCGTTTGACGCAGTAAAGTACTTAAATTCCTACTTGAGAGAGGAGTATCATTCTGTCTGGCAATTGCTGTGGAAGAAAGGTCACGGTTCGGTAAGAGCAACTATACCAGATCGTAAAACAAAACCCAACCGACGACCCGATGCCTGCCGTCTTCATGGCGTCTTAACATTAAACAAAGTTGCTGGAAACTTCCATATAACAGCTGGAAAAAGTTTACACTTACCTAGAGGTCATATACATCTGAATATGCTATTTGACAACACTCCCCAGAACTTCAGTCACCGAATTAACCGGTTTAGTTTTGGTAGCCCGGCCAATGGCATTATTTACCCTTTGGAGGGTGATGAGAAAATGACAAATGATGAAAATATGTTGTTTCAGTACTTTGTAGAAGTGGTTCCTACTGACGTTGACACTACGTTTGAGACTATAAAGACATTCCAGTACTCGGTCAAGGAATTAGGAAGGCCAATAAGCCATGCGAAAGGCTCTCACGGAGTACCGGGGATATTTTTTAAATACGATGTTGCTGCATTAAAAGTCAAAGTGTACCAGGAAAGAGAGAATGTACTGCAATTTACACTCAGATTATTTTCAATTATAGGTGGCATTTATATCATTGTAGGTTTTGTAAATACTTTAGTTTTACTGGTAAGAACTAGTTTTCTACAGAAAGCTGCGCCAAATGTGTTGGCCCAGAAGAAAATGCTAGAGAGTAAGGATAAAATTGTTCAAAAAAACCCATTGCTAATGACTCCAGATTTAAATGTTCCACTAGACTTAGTGAAACAATGATAGTTAATGATAACTAATTAATTTTACTAAGAGTAGAGTAGAGACACTCTTCTCTCTGCCTACCCCAAAAGGGCTGGTGTAATGTTATTTATGTATCTAAATAAGTAATAAGTAATAAAAAATAAGTAATAATTCACAAACCTTTTTTAATTATAAAATGATTGTAACTTGTAAAAAATAAAGTTACAATCATTTTATATTTAAAAGTGGTTTGTGAATCCTAATTTACATTTACAGATGAAGTATGTATAAAACAATTTTATAAATAAATACTTAATTGAAACCAGATTGCAATGAGATTAGATTAAGCTATATACATAATATAATAGGGCTACTATTTTGTACAGTCATTTGTATGAGTACGGTCATGTTTGGTGTATCAAGCCTGAAAATTATCACAATATTATTTAATGTTTGTAGGATTTATGTTCATTGAATTTCAATCATATGAAGCTAAGTTAACTCATGAATTCTTATGCTGATTCTTTTTGGGTTAAGCAGATACCAGTGGTCCGCTATTCATAAGATTGCAGTCAAATAACACTACTCATGTATACATCTTGTGTCATATATAGACTATATTTGCCAATTTTCTTTGCAGTTCAAAGCTTAATAGTAGCATGGTCTTTACTGAATAGTCTGTTAATTAAAAGTTTGTTTTCTTCACATTGGTATACATGAGTTGTGTAACAAATAAATCTATGTGTAAAAGCAAATCCTCAGAAATCTAATCCTAGTTTCTAATATTTGTATATAATATTATGTAAGTACCTTTTTTATGCTTTTAATTTGTAAATGATTTTCGCGGATTCTCGTGCGATATGTATGCTAGCAGGCAAGTAGTGTGCAAGTAGCACAATTTATGAGAAAAATATTTTTAGACAAGTATGAGAAGTCTTTCAAATTTCTTAATCAAATCTGTTTATTTGGATGATTAACTGTACATGTTTATTAGGGCTTCATGAAGTCATTTTGAAGAGAATATGTATTAAATATAATGAGTATTTGCAATACCACTTGGTTAATGTAGTTCTTTTGCTATGACTATAACTTTTTAAATCAATTTATAGATAATTTGAGTGATAAGTTTGTTTTAGTTGATGAGAAATTCGTTTTGTGATCTGATTTTTTATACATGAATTTTTTTTTTTTATAAACTCTCCGTAGCTTATTAAAATTGTATGATGCATCAGACTACATTTATTGTATTTTGAATTGAATTTGCAAGAATATCATAGATGATTTACCTATTTGTTTTTATAATTTCTTCCAGTCTTTAGGTATCTAATGATTGCATAAGTACCTTATCTATCTATATTATGTTCAATTTGTCGTTAAAAGGTTTTGGTCAAAGTACCTAAGTATGGACTGCCAATAAAATTTGATTATGAATATTCGTACTCAGGCACCGACAGGACATAATACATGTGGCTAGATTTATTGCTACAAGCATTTGGCCAAAACTATCAGAATAGATTGTGGGTAGTTTACAGCGTCCAAATTTAATAACATTTTCAAAATGGCGCCTCAGGCTCGCGCTATAATAAAGCAAAGAAACTATAAATTATTCTGTAAACATACTATCAAAACAAAACTGCATAAATCGGCACAATATGATGGACGAATAAAATAAAATTAAAAAGCAGGTGTTTTTACTTCCCCCATACAATTGGCATGCGGGGCTAGGTTATTTTGTCTCTCTCCCACCCGCATGCTTCATGAATGCTCTATCGCGGGCGCACGCTCCGCTTCTCTGCGATGTCGTTTTGTTTTGTTCTCAATGTTCTCATCGCTGGCTGCCGGCAGCGGGGCGGAGGACCGAATACGAAAACCGGCCTCCATTCGCGCGGCGGTCTCGCCTCACGACGGACGTGTCGATACGATACGTTCGATAACGAATCCCTTATTCGAAAAGTTTACAAACTTTTTCAGTTAGGGCCCTTGGCAAGACTTACCTACCGTTTTTTGTACATAGTGCGGTGAATTAAGTGACGTCTTGAATAGTGTGTGAAGTGCGTTTGCGTTTTTTCTGCGATCTCAATTTACCGTTTCAATTGAACGTTACTACTGTTTTTGTTCGATAAAAAGCGCGTAAGCATAAGAGTCGAAATCTTTGCAGAGGGCCTCCGTATATGGTAGAGTTGAATCTTGGAGCTGACAGCGGGTGAAAGTAGACCTTTGTTAAGTTCATAAGGAAACAGGCGCTTGCAACTGGCTCGAAACGACTGGTTTCGCCTGCAGATTGTGAGGTGAGTGGCATGAATTACCTACTTAGTTACTCTTCAAAATACAGTTAGCTTCACGAGTTTTTTTGCATTCAAAATAGTTGGTTATTCTTTCTCTTTATTAGTTACCTACCACTAAGTTAAATAATAGCTATGTACCGTTTAATTTACTATCGTATCAGTAAGGTATCGTGAGACGGGACGGCGACGGTAAATTGCATAGACATGAGTTGACTTTGTTGATAAGCTAAATTATTGTTTACCTACTTTGAAGGTTATTATGTCTCATTACAATACCTATGTCTTCCTATAATTTACTTTTATCCTTGGTAATAGATCTTAGGCACATCGTGGTTTTTGCGAAGCACAATGTGATTTGGACTAGAGGTTAGTAGCATAGTAGCTAGGTACTAAAACGTAGTGGTTATTTACTCTGTGCGAGGTAATTTGTATGTCGAACTTAGGTAACGTGTAGGTACAACACCGGTTGTAAGTTTTATATCGTAGATGTCGTTCGGAAATCGATATTTCGCACCCAATCTGCCAGCTAAACGTAGTGTTGCCGTTCGCTTGTGCCATTCATACAATGCACGCCATGCCATGCACCGTCGAGTGTAGGTCAGTGCCCCATAATATACCCTACCTGTTGAATACGAGTTCTGAAGCCGGTTCTCCTACACAGCAGAGCAGAAAAAATATGTCAGGTTTCTGAAGTAACATTGACTGGAAGTTAAATTGGTTGGTGGGTTATTAGAAGGTAGCGCTTTCGCAACTTTGATTCATTGTTTCTGCTTTGCTCAAATTATCAACCTAATTGAAGATATGGTTATACAAAGGTACCCACATAGTGTACCTACCTAGGTACTACCTAATTTGATAACACGATTATACCTACTGTTTCCTGATTCTACGTTAGCAAGCTTAGTAGTATAAGTAGCCAAGCTAGTGTACCTACTACCTAGGTACCTGTAAAAATAGTACTACTACTCTACATCTGTTTTTTAACTTTATGATGTAGGTATAAAATTATTAGAGTGAGCATATTTGGTGAAAGCTGCACCTCTATGCTTCTTTCAACTAGAACTCTGAAAACTTACCTACCTACTTAGTTGTAAACTTACTTAGCTTAGCTCTGTGGGAAGATTTTGACGCTACAGACAGACAGACGTTTGATAGACGATATCTATGTAGGTAGGTAACTATACGGTATGTTTTAGACGTAACCATATAGAGCATACTAGTGGTCAACTTGGTACCTTTTCTTTTTTAATTAGTGTAATAAAGTGACGTCATTCTAAATACAATATGGCGGCCTCCGCAAGATGGCGATTTATATTTTCCATATTAAACCATTTGATATGACATACGTAGCCAATGAAAAGGCTGCATGGTCGAAAATAAGCTTGTTTTTAAAAATAATTGTTAACAACAACGAAAACAACTAGAAAGGTACCTATAATACCTACTAGTTAGGTATATACGTATAACTAATTATTTAAAACGCTGCAGTAGGGTATAGTGCTCGCACGACTATGTTTTGTTTTTCAATGGTTTGTTTAAATTTTGAAAATTGCGTCAAAAATAATGATAGGTATATCTTAATTTTATAATACCTTTCTGATAAGATTATTCGTCGGTTGACAAAAAAAGCTTTAAAAACATTAAGTTCGTGTTTAAAATGGACTAAGGAGGGACTAGGATGTATTCTAATAACAAAAAAGTGTTTGAACAAGTCACCTGTAAGCGTTCTACGGGATATTGTGATGTTTTTGTATAGTAAGCCAGCACATGTTGAGAATTCATTCTGACTCCCTTGAACAAATTGTTTTAAGCTCTTCCAACTTCCAAGGCACATTGAATTTCATATTGAAGCACAAATGAAAACAGAGGATTTCTTAAAGACATGGTATTCTTCATGCTTTGTTTCATGGTTTTGGATGAAATGAACAGTATGAGCCTACCTAGTACCTACATAACCTACCTACTTTGTTTTTAATGAAAGGTTATTTCTCGCTATTTCTATATTCCTTTCAGATAGTCTATCACTAAATTGTCCCCTGCATTTTTGGGCCTTCGAGTCGGATTAATCAAGTCGGATAAATTTTGGAGCAATTAATTATGAACATTTTTGGCTAGGCACGACAATTACAGTTTATATTAGGTCCTTACATATGAAATTGGCGTTTTTCGTACTGGCCACTTTAATCACGAATTTCTCCTCTTTGGTAAGGAATTCCAAATTCAAATTTGTACAGCTATAGACTCATGTATTTGTGCTTCGATGATCGTCATTCATTTGTTTTTTTTCTTCTGTTTTTTTCTGTTTGCGTCACTCATTTTACAAAATGGAAAACCTTAAATATCGCATTATTTACGAGTACGAGTTCCGCCGTGGCACTAGTGCTGCGGAAACAACTCGAAGGGTGAATGATGTGTATGGCGGTCGTGTTGCAAAAGAAAACACAGTTCGTTTTTGGTTCCAACGTTTTCGTTCTGGAAATTTCGACCTGCAGAACAAGCCCCGTGGACGGCCTGAGACTCAAGTTGATAATGAAGAGTTGAAGGCTATTGTGGAAGCGGATCCATCGCAAACCACGTCCGAGTTAGCTGCAGGCTGCAATGTTAGTGATAAAACTGTTTTAATTCACTTGAAGCAAATTGGGAAGATTAAAAAGCTTGAAAGGTGGGTACCTCACGAATTGACTGAAACAAACCGGCAAACGCGCGTCGACTGCTGCGTTACATTACTAAACCGGCACAATAATGAAGGTATTTTAAACCGAATCATTACCTGTGATGAAAAATGGGTTCTTTACGATAATCGGAAGCGCTCAGCGCAATGGTTAGATCCTGGCCAGCCAGCCAAATCCTGCCCCAAGCGAAAATTAACCCCAAAAAAGTTACTTGTAAGCGTTTGGTGGACTAGTGCCGGTATTGTTCATTACAGTTTTTTCAAATCTGGCCAGACTATTACGGCTGATGTCTATTGTCTGGAATTGCAAACCATGATGGAAAAGCTAGCGGCTAAACAACCTAGGCTGGTCAATCGCTCCACGCCACTGCTGCTTCACGACAACGCTAGACCACACACTGCGCTACAGACGGCTACTAAATTAGAAGAGCTTCAATTGGAAAGTCTAAGACATCCTCCGTACTCCCCGGACCTTGCTCCAACAGATTACCATTTTTTTCGAAATTTGGATAACTTCTTGCAAGGGAAAAAATTCAACTCCGATGGTGCAGTCCAAATCGCCTTCAAAGATTTTATTGATTCCCGTCCGACTGGTTTTTTTAGTAAAGGGATCAATGAACTACCTATGAGATGGCAAAAGTGCATAGAAAATAATGGTTCATACTTTGATTAATTAAATATATTATATTAAAAAATATTCGACTTTTTGTTCCTCCCATACAAAACGCCAATTTCATATGTAAGGACCTAATATAAGCTTCTTTTATGCAGGAACACCTAAGCTGGCACACAAGCTTACGGCCCATCTGATGGTAAGCAGTCACCGTAAGCCTACTAACGCGTTGCCAATCCGATTGTGTTTGAAGACACACTGGTAGACTTATAGCACTTTGGAGTTAAATGAACACCTTCGATAACACATGTAGCTACGGCCGGGCATATAACTCTAGGAGCAAAAAGTGGGATATTTAAATAAAGTTAAAAAGTGTTTATTTTGTGTCAGGAATGTTCGTCAAATTTGTTACCCGTGCATGAGAACTGATTCCACAGTGTTTAAGTAAAAAACATAAGTTTTAGTGATTTTCAACGATCTATTTCTATATGTATTCTATCATCACACCGTGTCTCATTCTAGGCAGGCAGAGAGTAAGGAGCGCTATTTACACTTGACATATTATATATACAACTTTTTTTCTTCTGCATTCATCAATCTTCGAGAATAGAAGAATGGTGGAAACATTATTCGCATTTCTTGGAATAACAATCTTGTCCCTGAATTTATAAGACATTTTAGAGCCATATTGTATTCCGCAACCGTGTCGCGTCGCTTCCCAATATAGTCTCAAAGTCTCAATGCCATCGGCCTTCAATCTCAATGGTGGATTACGAAAACGTTCTGTAATATTCATTGCGTAGTTTTTGCTGCACTCATTCAGGTTAAAGCACCTAATTACTTGTTTTTCTTCACTCAGTTTCGTTTCCTTTGTTATCTTTTGGTGTCGTCGTAACGGGATTGTTAATCAAAATCTTTTTATATTGTATTTTCGGTATCGTCATACATACTATTACATGTCGTAGTATATTGCATGAAATTCGTGCAAACTGTTATCTTAAATATGAATCGCTTAATTTACATGTATCATTTGGTGAATTCCAGTTGTAGTGAAGTATAGATCTAAAGAAAGCAACATTCCAAATAAGACTTCGTAGTGAGTATTAAAAACTCACGTCTTTAAACACGGTTGCTCTTGCCCGATTGCGTTTATTTTTGTCGAGAAGACGTTGTTCTTGATCTGGAGATGCACAATGCAGGATTAAGACTAGAATAACATGAGATAAAGTCGACGCGTGTAGTGAAAACATTGTCCGTACTTGATAGTCACCGGTTTATTTTAGAACAGGATGCGGGCGACTGCTAGGGTTTTTCAGTAATATGATACACTACTTGACGGCTCATGAGACTGGATCGATGATGGTTTCTCTTGCTTTATAAAAAGTTCATGAAAGCACGCATGTAGATCAAAAACCTTTTTTTCAAATTGATATTTATCGGATCGACATTTGTGTATCGATTTTTATCGTACCAATATTTTTAAATTGATATTTATCGTTTCGACATTTTTATATCGATAATTGTGGTAACGATATTTATCGGATCGGCATTTTTATATCGATAGTGGTGCCAATTCTGTTGTTCAAAATTACTAAACTTAACTAATTTGACAGGGCTAAAAAATATTGCTATCCTTATTTAACCCCGCACATGAGAAAGGGATAGCAAGACTTTAAGACCTGTCAAATTAGTTACGTTTAGTAATTTTTAACAACAGACTCGACACCATTGTCGTATTTTGATACGGATATTCTGATACCGACATTTTGATATCGATTCCTTTATATCGATATAAATATATCGATATTTTAAAGTTTAAACCGAGTTACGAGGTCACTTTAGCACCTCGTATAATCTACTATTGTGTTTTCTCTTATAGTGTTTGTATTTAATTTATTACAAACATCCATCAAGGTCTTCTTACTGTTGTGTTCTGATAAAATTTTACGTGTCAATTCTGTTGTTCAAAATTACAAACTAATTTGACAGTTCTTAATGTCTTGCTATCCCTTTCTCATGTGCGGTGCTAAATAAGGATAGCAATACCTTTAGAACTACAACAGAATTGGCACCAATAGTGGCTGTGATCTTCTGTAGGTGGAATAAATTACTATTCCAATCGGGCAGCTCCTATTTCGAACGGGAGATATCTTAGGGCCCTTTCCCTTTTTTATGTTACAAAACATTACCGAATGAATTTAATAATATTATATATAATATAAATGAAATATACATAACAGGTGTTGGTATGAATTCAGTACGGGTGTATGTTTTGCAACAGATGTCGGGACAATGGTCTCGGTTCATGCTGTGAATTGGACGTCATTAGCGTGGAATTCCTACCAACGATATCAAATAATATAGATTACGGGAATGTATTGAATTATTTCTGGTTCTTTGAAGTGACTACGCACGTGACCGGTTAATTATACCGTTCATCATTACACACCAAATTAGTGACGTCAGCACATAATTCTCACACAATATTTTGTACCATAACACACAAGTGAAAAGGAATTCCCTATACACCAGCCGATAGGACCACGGATTGCGACCCATCACTGTCGTTGACAGAATTCAAATCTGAATCTGTAGCCTGTAGACGCCTGCAATTGCCAACATTATGTCGAGAGAAACCGTCGAGCAAATTTTTAACGAAAACCCTTATGCGTCTTTCTTCTTTTCTAGTCACAAATGAGTTACAGACGCTGTTTTTTGTACAGTAGTTCTGATTCGTCTAAGATCTCGGATAAATATCTGTAATTAGAAAGTGCAAACGTGTAAAACATCGCTGGCGTTTATTGATTCAAGTCGGCGCGATAGCGTGATGTTTCGCATCTGTGCGTGAGCCGGTCGAGTTCAGCTCGCCTATTTGTTGCGATAACGATCTATTTATTTGCATGTTACAAGAAAATGCGTGCCATTACAGAAATTACTCAGATTTTAAGTGTAATCTATTTTAATTATACACAATACATACCCCGCACCTTAGGGAACGTACCCCTTCTACGTGACCCGTTAAGGGGGGGGGGGGGTCTTCAAAATATTACGCTGTCACAGGAGTGGGGGGGGGGCTTATATATTTGCTAGTAAGATAATAAGAGTCAAATTATTTTCATTTGTTTAACTTTCTGCCTGCAAAATGATAAGAAAAGAGTTGTTCTTGGCATATACTACGAGTGGTCACCGAGGGGAGGGAGAGGTCGTAAAATCTTAAAAAATTGGTCACGTAGTAAGGGTACGTTCCCTTGCCTACGTAGCAGGAGCAATAAGAGATTCATCTCAAATAAAGTAGTATTCGGGTTCTTGATGGCTGAAACCCTCCCAAGCTTGTTTTAAGTTACTTAATATGAACGCCTAAGAGAAAGCCTAAGTGACATATACGGACAGGCACTTATATTGTAATAATGTATTACGTAGCCAAAATGTGTCGTGCACATAGACGTAGAAACTGTAGAAAGTCTACATAACTGTAATATTCCTCAAACTCGATCATGATATAATATAACATCAAAATATTTGATATTATTTCATCCGTTTAGTAGTTTATTTATTGGAGTTATGAATAATGGCTACAGTGCCATTACCACAGAAAAAGGTCTCGATGTTAAATCATAATTCGATACAGTATCTCGGAAACTTCTAAACAATTCTTGAAACAGGCCTTATCCCATCACTAAATCACGAGAGGGCGACAAGTTGATTCTTATTAAAGATTTTTTTCTCCATTATGTAATGTTTCGCCTATTATATAATTTTAACTAAGTTTGAGCTATCGTATATGCTTTTTGACTATCTAGTCAAATCCATGAAGATTGTACTTTTGGCGCCAAGTAAGACGTATGTAGCTGGCTATAAATACATCCCCTTTAAGGGTTACTGTAGTCGAGTTTAACTCAAGTACTTAAAATACAGTTGCACTCGACTCGAGTCCTTTCTCTTGTTTTGTAACTCGAGTAACGGTGCGTGCTTCGAACAACAATTCAGACTTGCATGGACTAAACAAAAGCTACACGTTGCATATGGCACTACACTACACTACACTATACATCGCCTATGTTTTGTTGTGTGCAGAAGGCAGACTATTGCGCCATAGCTTTGGGTTTCTTTGAATTTAAAGTTAAAATCAAATGAAAAACCATTTATTCAGTTTAGGCACTTATGAAGGTCTAATTTACCACCACAATTGAATCTGGCCCCGAAACATTGACAATCCGAAATGTATTTTTGATCCTCAGATCAATTAGATAACGAATCAACAAATAAAGTATACAAAGTTTCCCAAAACTTGGGTATGGATCTGAAACTATACTAAAGTACCCATGATTACGAAAATATTCTATCAGCTGCTGGTTCTCATACTACAAGTTTTGCTTAGTTTGGGGCCAGATGGCGCTGTATATGTCCAAGCATTATTATTATTACTAATAGATATTTTTATATATATATATAAATATCTCATATATATATATATATATATATATATATGAAGCCAAGCACAGACTGTCAGCAAGGTGAGGCAGTAAGCAGAGACCTGCATCTGAGATACGATTGAAGCGGTTCTTAATACTAAACTCTTCAATACTTACCTGGAAAGGGTCACGGAGATGTGATGTGTGATCATCGAAATGTTGACCAAAATTCCCTTTAGAACTTGGCCAAAAAAGCCTGGTACACTGGAGGAACCTACAGGGCGAAGATATGCAGAATTGTACCAAAAACTTCATACTATAAAAACGTATGGAAGCAAAACTACTACCTACAGCTACATAATTTTCTATCTTGTTTCTGGAAGCGATTCTGAGTGAGACAAAAAATATACCAATTGTCTCCATTATAGATTTCTAAATGTTGCCCGAATCATCTGGTATCACATTGGAATCTATCGCAAACGTAAATTCATCACAATTGTTGTACTTCTTGCCTATTGTTACCTCATTGTTTACGTCTCGTTATCTTTAGGTACGCTTGCAAATTATCGTCTTGTTACGGAAATGTGTTAAGTGAGAACAATGGACCTTCTGCCTGAGCACTAAGTGTTGCAAATTGATTTCCAAATTCTGCAAGCCTGTCTTTTTCACCTCATAGATGGGATGTTCATTATTAAAGAGTCATTTCACGTATGTGTTTGGATGTTCTCTCCTATTTCTTCTGTATTAATAACTCTCGCAAGCAAATCTTCTTAACTTATTGTTTATGGATTAAGTACTTACTCATCATTCAGAATGTTGAAGTCATATCATATTTTTACAATTCCAAACTTCAAAGTATCTATATCTAAGCAAAGTTTATCCTAATTTGAGGGTGTGATTGTTTTGTTTTCCAAGAATTCATGCTTTGTAGATTGAGTTGCTAAAATTACGTGTGGCTAATTAGCGAACCGAATTCCCAATGTGAAGGTTATATGGATTCGTAATATTATATAACGCATAACAGACAATTATCATATTAAGCTTACTCTATGTATCAAGTAGCATTACACGTAAATGTACAAATGTTAGAATGACCTCGTTTGTCGAAACGAGTTATCGCCTGTCAGTGTATCAAACGGTCCTATTGTTCAAGTCATTTGAAGTGCTTCATGGGTTGAATCAATGGCTAGTCCCATCTCTTTAACTCAAAGTGCTTGCTGCGAATCTTGTGATGGTAATCAATCCTAAATTTCTTTATAATCTTCATACGATCTGCGAATTTAGTTTCTCCATTATTAGTAGTTGATAGGATTTATGGTACTATATATACCACACATTAAATACATGCTTGTTGAAGCAAATATTAAGACAATTATTATAAATTTAGACGTGTATTTATTAAGAGAGTATGGAAGCCCACGTATTAATAAATAATAAAAACTAGGTGGCAAGATTTCGATAAGGAACAATATTGCAAGCTCCTTCGTGCTCCGGAAAGGCTGTTAAGCGGTGGGTGGCAGTTTCTATTTGCGCCTCGTTGTAGAGTTTATGGGTTGAAGTGACACTTGAGTGAAACCCGAAGCAACGTTTACAAGGGAAGATATTTTTAATTGCTTGAGACTTGAGATGATTATATATAATGCAAACAAGCATGGACAAAGTTTCGACTTGCAAATGTTACTGTCAATAAACGAAAGTAATACTAAAACGAAAATACTGTCAATAAAGGAAGGTTTTACGTCTATAACGGCAATTACTCAGAAATGAAGTTGGACAAAATTTGACTTAAACATATAGGTATGACCTTGAATTTCAAAATTGCTTTTCGTTCCAAGAATTAGTTCCACAGTCAGCGGTGTACGAAATTCATCCACACATGGTTTGGTAACCAGTCTCGTCGAGCCATAATCTTAGATATTATTAATTTAAGAAAGTTTTTGTCTTTATTCCGGTCATTAATTGCTTGTTTTGTTTTAAAGGATGATTTGAATAATGCGATCCGGAGGGCGAATTAAATCTTAATTAAGCATTAAATATATCATCTACTTGTCTTATACGAAGAACCAGTACATTTGTAAAACATGAAACGATTCGTAAATCGTTTTTAGTTTTCTAAGTTTCATCTGAACGGTAAATAGTATTTTGAAGAGAAATGCAGAATCGATCACCATTATAAATATGATTCGCAGCCGATTTGTAGAAAAGCACAGTACTAAAAACGATAGTGCTTCACTAATAGCAGACATTACTTTAAACGACCAATTTTGGTTGTGTGGGAAGAAAGATTACCATTGTTTTACTATCGAAGGTTTCACTCAAATGATGGTTGGTGCAGCTACGGTAAGATGCGATGATATCGATAGTTTGGTGTTAATAGCAAAATTGTTCACATTAATTTTGACTCTTTCCTTTACGTTAACGATGAAGGATATCAGCGCGGCCAAAAATAAATGAAATTCTGAAAGTTGAGAACATATCTTCTATGTAATATCAAATTATGATAATTGCACTAAAATAAAATGAAAACTTGCTGTAAGAAGAAAAAATATACTGTCACAGGCCATTTTACAATGATGACGTTCAATAGGGGCCAGCTGGCACAGGCCGTAAAACTAAACATTTTGTATGAGAAGCGCATAAATTTATAACAAATGTTATTTTAAATTCACTTCTTTTATTGGTTATTGAATATTATTATATACCTACACCAGGGTTTTCTACTTTAACTCATAGTAGAGAAATTATTCCTACCAATTTCTTCTTTTCGTTTTAGTACACTTTTTCATATTTATCGAGTATTGCGCATCGATACAATGATCTTTTATCATCACTAGTGACAATACTGGCCTATGAATTACTTTCGAGTATAAAAGTCGGTCAGACAACTAATGTTATAGGCTTCGCTACTGTTTTGGACAGTGCTACCGCTTAGTCCACTTTAAAACACTTACCTAATTATACACCCTAAATATAAATTTTAGTCATGCGTTTTTGGTGGTATTTGGACGCTAAATTGAAGATTTTTATGTTGGTTTGTTCTTTATTCAGAAGTCTTAATAAAACATTTTGAGCCTTAAAACAGAAGAGAGTACATTTACTAATCTTATTCCACAAAAGTGGGTCAATGAAAATGAAGTCTCGCAAGCTAATCTTCATAATTATGTATGTATATATTATAAGTTGCTTGTTTTAACTTACAATATTTTTTTGAACAAACAATATCGCTATTAAATATACCGTTGTTCGCGGTTCTCTAAATTTAAATTTTCATCAAAAATTCAGGAACGAATCGTCTAGCTAGCAGGGCAGTGGTGAATATAAAATTATTATAATTATCATGGTCGCTGACAGCATCAGCCATAGTGAATAAAAATCCCAAAAAGCGTATGTAAAGTGGTTTCTAAAATTATTCCGTTCGTTCGTCGATCTAACCAATGTTACTTAATTTCGTTTGCAAAATTTCAAAGAGCGACGTAGCCGAATCAGCTATCATATCAAATTGGTCGATTATACATTTTCCTTGTGTACGTATAAAAATGCTAACGTAGACAATTTCGATATGAACAAAAACCTTTAATTAGAAGCACGATATCGAAGGCATGTGGGTTTACGTGAAGATATTAATTCTCTATTACAATTACACAGGCAACGCGTGCCTTAGCATGAATTTGTAGGGATTTAAATATAAAACTGTTTCTTGTCAAATAACTTACCATCGGGTGGTATGTTTATGCTTGACTGCGTATGCGCTTGTGATGTGGGCGAGCGAGGTGATCACGGTAAGCTAGTAGATTGAGAAAGGAATGATCTTCCAGCCTTGGATCATACAGCTCCATTCAAATCCACACACGAAGATGTAAGATTTAATTTGTATCATTTTTTTTGTTATAGATTACAAAGGTCAGGCATCAATTATTTCTTAATTAGTAGCAATGAAAACGACTGGATTCGGAAAGAAAAATAACTTAAGAAGAGTAATGAGTGAAAGTATACAAGGCGTAATGTATCCATCATGCGCACACGCCTCTCAAAATCATCTAGAATGTTCAGAATCGAATGTAATGTAAATGTAATAAATAGACGAGTCTTCATGTCGGACAGTAGGAGTGCTTAGTAACCCACGTTCCTTCACGTCAGATATTTCTTACTATTGTTAATTACTCGAACAGTACTCGCTTTGATAATTTAATACTTATTGCGTTTAATTTTGAGTTCTCAAATCTCGGTCGCACTTTAAGTAAAAGAGCAAGAGAGGAGCACTGCCCTGGTCCCTCAACGCAGCAAACATGATTATTATAATTAATTACAGGAAATATATAAGCTTTCGATAAGTGAACTAATAAATGTTTAGCGCCCCAACGAAACCAACGCCACAAGTGAATTTTGAATATTGAAACTTTGAAATTGCAATCTTCAACCGCATCTTCACTTTCCCCAAGTTTTAGTCAAAAGTAAGCCTACTCAATGCTTATCTTGAATATAAAAAGTTAAAGAGATGGCGCAATTTTTGATCGTCCAGTAAACGTTTTTTTACATAAACCACATGAAAGTAATTGGCCTAAGCATAAGGTTTCGCTTCTACTGTATTTTACATCAATCCGTAATCGAGTTTCGTCGAGTCGCCAATCGAGTCTAGTTTGCAAACGATAGTATTGCATCTGGTCAATGATTTGTTCACGCTCCGCCGCTTGTCTATCCAACATCATGGTGATTGGTAAATTTGTTTGTAGATCAGTCTGCTCCTTATTCATCGTTCCCAGAATTCATGAATGCTTTATAAACAAGTTAGATCGTGGTGTGCTGAATAATAAATCCTGCCATATAATTTCTAAACTCTAGAAAATAAGTTAATGCGATTTATTTATATACTACTTTTATCTGCACATCTTTGTGTTTGTGTCGCTAAATGTTACTAGTTCTTTATTGCTCAATAATGAGTATCCAATATCAACAAATAGCTAAATTTTGATAAACATTGTTATATCATGATTTGATGGTTACATGAATAAAAGACAGAGCACTGAGTTTCTCGCCAGGCATAAGTTCCTTATTGGGGCCTAAACTGAATAAATGATTGTTGAGTTGATTTGAAATAAGCGATCGATGTGGTTACTGATGCTGCAGCTCTAATTGTCTTATATCTGTAGCTGTCTCCTTATCATTCTTATGGGTCATTTCAGTGACCATCTTCTATTGATGATTATTGTCTTCCTACTTCATTGGAATTATGGAATTCATTTATTCCATTACCAAACATTTAATTTGGCAATTGTCTTGTTCCTAAACGGTTGGGTTTATATTCTTATTAATTTAAATTCTCTGCAACAGCAATAGGTGTAATGACCTCAAGAAATCCTTGATTAACCGCAAACAACATAGGCGGCAAACGTATCGAATTTATAGTAATATTAGATTCATAGGAATTGCCAACTGAAGCGTATAAGTCCTGTTTCTAATCCCTTACCATCCCACAGGATTCACAGACGTTTCGATGCGTCACGCGACAAAGACAAGAAAATGTTTGTGGAAAACAGGCTTAGATTAGACATATTTTTGACGATAGATTTAATATGGGTTCCGCGTGCATTTTAAGATTTCTCTTACATGTAATTACTGCTCTACAAGCAAAACCAAGAGTTCATGAGAAAGAAAATGCTAGCCACATCTTTACGAAACAAACACAACCTAAATAAACAAGAGCCGGGGGCTAAGACCTTATTTCTATTTATTGCTTAATTCTCACAAAAATATGCTTCCTCTTTCTCTCTCTCTCTCTCAATTATCGTACAAGACTTTCCTTAGGTTACGATACGTTAGATATTCCACATATTTCATTATTTATAGCTGCAATAAGCTGCTGTGAGTCATCGGTTGGTACTTTGCAGTGCCTGTATTTTTGCTAGCGAAACATTCAGCTAGTTTTTGTGTCTGGGCGATGACTAATATTCGTATAGTTTAAAGAATTCTATTTGAATTTATTCGAGATGATCAATATCTTAAGTATCTGGTCTAGATCTTGACTGATTTTATACACATGCGAGTACGAGTCTACAAATATTTGTGTCAGTAATTGAACAGGGGAATAACTGATGATATCTATGACACACTACTGTGCAGTAAATAAAATCATTTTGACTCTAGAAAAGACAATTTATTAGCTGTGAACAACTAACTCTTGAACAATATGATAGATCGTCCTTAACGCCTATCAAATTAATGATAAATGCCTCTTTTCCTGTCCTGGTGGCATAATTGATCGTTCACCTTGAAAAACAGAAAGCATGATAAATTGTAATTAGAGAGCTCACGCTGTTTTAGTCTGTGATATATTTTGACCATGGGGGTTCTTCTGAGCTTGGCTAACACGCAAACGTAAGTTACAACAGAATCTACGGGTCCTGAAACCGGACTTCTATTAAATCCTTATTGGGTCTTACTTCGATAGTTCTTAAACATTTATATTTCATTTCTTTATCAAATACTATTAGAAACGTGAGCAAAACATTATCCTTAGGGTCATTATTTTTTTATATTACATGGTTGTCTTTCAGTGCGAATCTGACCTACCATCTGTTGATATTCTTTGGTGGATCGCGTATACATCTTCACAACAGATTACAACAGACAACCAAATGTCCTTTAGCTTGCTGTGTAACTTACACTTATCATAATAAAAATAAACTTTATTAGGTTGGTAATGTACTTTACAATTCTGCTTTAACGTTTTTTTCAAGCTAACGCTTACGATTTCAAGTTCCAAACTTATCAACAAAAAGTTCCCAGCGTGATTCTATGTATGTTTTATTGGGCCTATCTTTAATAGTTTGATCTGGATGTAATACATCAATTTGCGCACGCGTTCAAGCAACATCAACCGAGTGATGTATGGGATATGTATCTCAGATATAATCAACGGTCCCAATATAAATCGAGGGTATCCGACCCTAACATGACCTCTGAACTTTATGCTACCATGTCACAATATATTTTCGTAAGGGATTCGTCCAGGCCATTTCAGTGAAAAATTATAGGGATTGGTAAAAATTTTAGTTGAAAGTGCAAAAACACGTTCTTTGTAAGAGAGACCATGCGGCGGATTTATATTGTGTACGGACATTTTACCTTTTCTCGACAATTGTGTTGAATCCTTAAAGTTTATTGATGTATTTATTAATAATGCTCGCAATGGAATATGCATGGTGTGGAGTAGCCACAAAAATAGCTGAATTTGGATTTAGACTAAACCGTTCCTAAGGGGTGTATTGCGCCATACCTCGGTACTGCAGAAATAGTTTAAAGCATTAAAATAAAAGGAAAATAATCAGCTAACTATTTCTATCATAAGCGACAGTGTTCAAACATTCAATGGAACCAGGAGATCATAAATCCGTATCAGGCATTTCGTAATGTACTATTAAACAGCTACACATTATGTAGAATTATGTTCTAGTAATCTCAACCTTATTACGAATTCTATAAGATTTAAAACGTTAGAATGTGGTATCGTCAATTGAGGACATATTTGCATTTGAATTAGATGACAATTGAATTACGTTGGCTGTGATATTAGATTCGATTAGATCTCTTTGTGGCCTATTTAGTGAATTGGTTAATTTTAAATTCAAAGCTTGATAAATTAAATGAGACGTAAATATGTTAGCTATTTTCATAATTGGCCAAAAGCGTAGCCAAAAGCCTCATATCCAAAAAGAATAGAGTAATACGAGAAATACGGTCAAGCGAGTTATTTTTTAGTTTAGAGTTTAGAATTTCTCTAACTGGAAGATGTAGTGAGAAATTAATATGAAATCGAGAAGGAAAATAATAAAGAATGGGATTAATACGGAACGGTAGTCTTAACAAACTGAAAATGAACTGAAATCGTCTCAACTAAAGTGATTAAAGATGACCATCTTTATATCTTTATAACATGACCATGTTAATATACTAGTTGAATATGTCAGAAATGAAAGCTAAAAATATTGTGCAACTTAAAAATATTATGAAACAGTCTTAAATCTGCAACAGCATCATAAGGAACTTTCTTTGATATTTTAAGATGCTCTTAAAATATCTAAATGGCGAATGTTCTTTGCATAATCTTGAAGAGCATTAAATACTGTCTGGTGTGTAAGTTCAGGACATTGAAATTTATTAATTAGTCCTGATAATGTAGTAACACCGGTTGCACAAGCTCTTACTGGTTTATTGCATTTAAATCATGAGAGAGATGATATGAATTTGAATGTTAGTGTTAAAAGAAATACCGGAATTATGACTAGTTTCATGGCAACAATTTCTTAATTCTTATCTTAATATTTGTATTGATCTCACACTATTGAATCACCATCCCATTTTATTTTAAAGGAGTGATCGAAAATCTAACGTGATTTATGGACTTATGGATTTTGCCTAGTCATTCGAATTACTTCACAGACATGTACAGCTGATTCAGGCGACCAGTCCTAAATGAGTATTCTTAACGTATAAAAAATCCAAATGCGTATTATTGTTATAGTGTATTTCATATTCCCAAATGTCTACTTCTTCTTATTATACTACTAAGGTGTCACATAAGCATACTCTCACCATCAGGTGGGCCACCTGATGGTGAGCAGTCACCGTACCCTATAGCCGCTAGCAATACCAGGGATATCACTAACGAGTTGCCAACCCTGTTGTTGATGAGGAGTCTCTGTGCTAGCAGCATGACTAGCGCAACTGTATTGTAATTACACAATCGCATCAATAAAATGAAGACAATCTCCATGAACGATGTTGTAACATCGTTAATCGACATTCGACATCATGATCGCGACTGTTTGTGACATAACCTCTTACGAATTTTGAAATCTAGAGAAATCTAGTATTAATGCAATTGATGAATACAATTAACATGTGTATATGTTTTTGGTGTAATGAAATCGAAATCCGAATGCTTAGGTTGTGGAATAGACCACCACACGGGGAACCCCTTTCCGGGGATTCCCCCGTTGGAAAGCGTAGACTGGTTGCTCCATTCTTTGTATTATTAGTATTCTGATGCTCCGGTAACCAATCAGAAATAGACACGTTCTTATTTGTCATGTCATGTAATAGGTTTGAATACAATGAATATACATAGGTTACTTATTTCGTAGTGTAGGGCAATGCGGGTTAATGAGTCCTTTCCCATTATGTCAAATCAATTTGGCATTATCACTCGAATAGGTTTGAATCACACTCGAATATGATAGATCAATTCGACCTTTGAACTCAATCGATTAGTATCGGTTTAGCGACTCGTCCTAGATTCGAAACAGTTCAAATAATAACTAATTAACGAAAATAGAATATCGTTTCTTTTTTTATCATCATCTTTTCAGGCTTGGATTTCGCTTCGACTAAGCAGCAATCTGTATCATGTACCGGTGTTTCATCAATAGAGATGTAATGCAAGAGCTGGGTGGTGCAATCAACTCTCCATACTAGTTGGTTTTGGGGTCAGTGCATTTAGTCGATTGTTGCGAAGTGAGGCCATCACTAGTCCGATGTTGCGTCACCGGCCCATTGTTGTGTTTATTGAGCCGGGATGGGATACATGCTGTGATTTTGGGTTAGTGTTGGTACATATGTATATGAAATATAGACCCCAACAATAATAAAAAGTAAGTTCAATAACACTCGTAATATAAAAAACTAAATGAAATTTTTCTCATCACTTATTTTTCACATTTCCCACATATACATTACCATTTGATTATGAATAAATTATTAAATAAGTATTATCTCTTAATTTTTTGAATATATAACTATGTCCTCTAAACTCTAGAGAGCACATTTCATTCAAAACTGACGTGACAGCCTACCAGCGGACCATCAGGACGCTTCCTACGATACCCCATTTGTCATATTATGATGTATGTAGAAGTAAAATCACAACCTTCTTGCTTTGCCGTAGTAAGTAAAAATAATGCAGTTTGTAGGTAAATTCTCCTCGACCCTGAAGAAAGCTGATAACCGAACAAAGCAATTTTAATTTCCTTAGTCTTCAATTACCACAAGGCTAATTTAAGTTGCATGCACTATATGTTTGTCACGAGACATTTTCCGTATAAGATAATATGTCCTTGTACAAGGTCATGTGTGATCCTAAAATTACTCCCCAAATCCCCATTAGTTAGAACACCTGCTTTTTCAGCTCTTAGATTAGTTCAACTTTAACCTAAATTAAAAATTTGAAACAAATCCCCCCTCTTCAAATCCTCTAATATTTGCTAAGAACACTCGATCAAGTCGCGTTTAAAGGAAAAAAAAAACAAAATCAAAATCGGCTGACCCGTTTAGGAGCTACGATGACAGAGATACAGATACATATGCATATTCTATGGTAAATATTTATTTGTACGATTTGACCTGTAAACCTGTTAGGTTCAGCGATATTTTGACTGCATCTCACTCGCCGTAAAACTCAATGCAACTTTCCCGACACGATCCTTTCGTGTTTCAATAATCGAACATTTAAAAGATGATAAACATTGAAGGTACGTGTTTGACATGCAACGTGCTCCGTGCTCGGAATAACAATGAGACGTGTCACATGGGACGGCACGTACCACGCTAGATTAGCGTGTCACTGTTTAAAGAGAGAACGTGTTAATTGTTTATTTATTAATCAATATCAATTACCCAGTTACTAAATGTCGTTAATTATATTGCTTTATTTGCGGTACCCCGCGGTTTTATTTTACTCAGTTCACTGTATAGTGTCAAGTGAAGTTTGTGAATATGTATGGGGTAATCTCTAGAAATTATATTCTATTCAACCGTTCGTTGTAAGTTGTAACCTACTGCTGGGCAAATGCCCTGAATACTAAAACAAAATTATAAAATTTATTTCACGTATAAAAATCTACCGTATCCCTGAGTAATCTTATAGCCGTGGTGGCCTTATGGTTGAAGCAACGGCCTGTCATCTGATGGGCCTAGGTTCAAACCCCGACCTGTACCAATGAGTTTTTCTAAGATTATGTACAGTGATTAATCAATTTCATATTTTGTCCTAAAGCTACGTTCTAGCCTAATTCTATGAGATTAATTACAGATGAAAGCGATGTTCAACACAACATACGGACAGATTAGAGTCTGTGTAACGTACAGTTCTTTTGCCCTACTATCTATAATGTATGTATTGTAACTGAGAAACGAGTAGTGTAAACACAATCGGCCTTGTAACCGAAAGCCGATTCTTAGCGCGTTTTACCACGCGGACGGAAATTGTTTCATACAACTCTTCATATATCTATAACTTTTGTTCATTATCTTACGTTCATTACAGATAGGGCTGTCAACAACATGTTTGAGTACTTTTTTCGGGTTGTACGAAATTTAATGTAGTTTTTTGATGAGTTATGTTGGTTTGATGGTATGTGTCACGTCTGTTTATACCTCTGGTTGGGAGCTGGAATTTTGTGTTACAGTGTCATAGAATATACAATATGCATATTTTGCAAATTAAAAAGCTGTGGTCTTTGGTATAGCGTACTATTTATCTTTATATTTTAGTTTTTTTCCACGGCTTAGCCCGCGTGGTTCTAGATAAAGATAGCCTATAGATGTCCTTCCCCAGGTTATAATCTATCGCATTGCCAAATTTCATTACGATCCTTTCAGCCGTTTATTCGTGAAAACGTAGAAAACAAACAAACAAATAGAGTTACGCTCGCATTTATAATATGAGTATGGATTGCTATGGGACAATGCTGAAAAATATATTTTTCATGGCGAGAATTATTTCACTACTGGCATGCGGTTACTGGGTCTCCAATAATATATATATATATATCTTTATAAGTGTAAGTTTGTTTCGAGGATGCTTACAGAAATTAGATTGGCAAGTGTGGCAACCCTACAAACAGTACACACACGACTATTATTATCTGCGTAATCGAACCACATAGCATTATACATATGTACTGCTCTAGTAGTACAATATATTGTTATGCTAACAACTTCCAGCAGGTTCAAACAAAGGCGATCCTAGAAGTAGGTGGTGACTATTGAACCGGAAAATCGAGCAGATTTCACGCTCTAGTGATATACACGTGGATTTAATTCTGGACTTTAATTGTCTTGCGATTACCAATCCAAGGACGTAGGAGTCATTGTGGTTTTATACACGCGCGCCTCAAAGTTGTATAATGTTTTTCCAGTGTCTCTTTTTCGTTGGCACGCGCAATAGTATAGCAATATATATTTGCCAAAAGAGGTATCGTCACCTTTTTCCAAACAGTATCCTATGGACGCTTGCAACACACTTGCGCGTAGTCGACCCTGTGATGCTCGGCTACGCGCAAGTGTGTTGCAAGCGTCCATAGGATACGGTAACCGTTTACCATCAGGCGGGCTGTATGCTCGTTTGCCATCTAAGTAGTTAAATAAAATCACAGTTTAATATTTTTTTGCGGAGATTAGATGGCCCGCTTGACGGGTTACAGATAACTGAACTGTTAAAAATGCTGGTAACTAAGCCGTTGGACGCTTGCAACGCCACAGAAACCCATCGAATATTGCCGACACTGCAAAAACTCTTCAAACACTTCTTGAAGAACCCCATGCTGTACTCTCTTGGAAAACACAGTGGGCAGCTCATTCCTTAACCTGAGTATTAAGTCCCAACCACTCAGACAAGTTCCCCACCATCTGATCTCGTATCCCCTAAACATTACGCGGCATTCACTGCGGTTATTTGTGGAGGGGTTATTTTGAAGTAAGAAGATGCTTTTGTTGGAAATTTTGCAGCTTAATTTAGTAGACAATGACAGATGGTTGCTGTCGAGTATACTGGTACTTGGTTCCTTCTGATAAGGTGTAATTTTATTACGATAGGGAAGATTCTCAATGATGACAACGATTCTATGATGATACCTATTTATAACTCGATTATATTTTGAGATCCATTTGTCTCAAGTTTTGACAGAAGGTACAATATAAAATGTCTTGCTCGCCGTTTGTTTGCTCAACTTTTATTAATGTTCGATATTCGACGACTATTCTATACTATTATAAACTAGCTGACCTGAAAGACGATGTCCTGTCTTTCTTGAGTTTAAAAAAAACACATAGAAATAAGGAATCTATCTTTTCATGGATTAGAAAAAAATCCAGGCACTTTTTAAATATTTCTTTCTGTAAAAACCTAAACTATTACGAACACTTGAAATTAAAAATAAAGTCAATTAATCGAGAACGACCACAACTCTTGGACTAATAACAGAAAGGCTGTTATTAGTCAAAGACTTAAGCTATCCTTCGATTACACAGTCTCCAATTGTAAGATATATCTTAATATCTTATATGTTATTTTATATCTCATTTCAATGCGGGTGCAGTCGTCGGTAAAAGCTAGGGCACTATAAAATAAGATAACGTAATAAAATTGTTTAGACAAGTGTAAAACCACAGAATATAGTGAGCAGTAAAATGTGTCGTAAATGTTGATTTGAGTATTGAGGATACGAGTCCTTTGAGGGTTCACTGTCGAATCCACTAGACTTGGATGAAAATACTGTATCATTTCACTTCACCGTTTATTTAACACTAGCTTTTTTACTGCCACTTCGCCCACGTATCTATTTAATAATTATATAGCCTATGTTACTCTATAATAGTATAGCATTCTGTTGGTGAAATCATTTTGAAGATAGGTCCAGTAGTTTTTGAGTATATTTTTTTAGAAATACTTACTGCACAGACCGGTGAGGTTGGAACCTGTGTCGCTGGAATAGCATGCATACCACGCTATAACCACAAGGCAAAGCCACCACAGATTTCTTACCTCAACCTTAACTTCCTTTTTTTAAGAGCGTAAGGCCAATTAATATCTCCCGTTGGTTTTCCCATTAAAATTGGAGCCGCCCGACTAGGGACCTAACAGTAGACTGCAGTCAAATAACTACTTTAATGCAGTCCTGTGTTTCTGCGGTAATAAGGTTGCTAGTGCTCCACAAGGATACGCTGCGGTAGTAATTCTGCTAGCACAGTGAGTCCTCACTCCTCATCAACAACAGGGTTGGCAACTCGTTAGTGATTTGCCCGGTATTGCTAGCGGCTATAGGCTACGGTGACAGTTTACCATCGGGTGGGCCGGTTCGTGTGCCACCTTAGTGGTATAAAAAAATCCTGACTTTACCTTACCGTACTCTTACTTTAGGAGGTACATACTAAATAGTTGGTAGCCTAGTAGGTACCAACTTTATAGGGACGTAGACAGATACGAAACGAAACTCACCGCGACTAGACGCAGTTGAATGACCTCGGGTTATATTTGTCGCGTAGTCCGGGATGCTCCTGTATTCATGGGTTTACTGGTCTTTTAGTTTAGTTTTTAATTATTTGGTCACATTGAAGTTGACAATTTTAATCGATAAATTCGAATATTTATAGGTCGGGTGCAAGTGATACCCCCGTGTTGTAAGCGGCCATAGGCTACGGTGAACGTTTACCATGGGGCGAGCAGAATGTTTGTTTGCCACCTTAGTGGAACCTATAAAAAATGTTTATTCAGTTTAAGCAACACTTAATCTTAATTATAATAAGGGATGTCTACTCTAGAAGTATTGCAATATTTAATTTGATGTAGTTAGTATATGCCTAAATATGTCAGAAACTGAATACATAAATAAACGCTGAGGGAATTCTCACTCGATGGGCGACATATGCATATTCAGAATTTTGATTAAATGAATTTATTCCCCTAAAAGAAAATGACTCTTACTCTTAAAAACAAATCACAATGTCGACTGGGACACCGCCAATTAAAAAAATATAAAAATGAGTTCAAAAATACCTTAGAGCCAATCTACAGATTACCGATTGAAATCTAGAATTTAAATATTTTCATTTACGCATCCAAGTTTTATTTACGGATATAAATTCACAAACTGTAATGTTCCGTGCAAGAAAATACATTACCTACCTGTATTTATTCGCAGCTCAACTCGAGGGCTAACCATAAATACAAATAAACTTTAAAAAAGAGAAATTACTCTGAGCCTCCTACTTAATACTTATTTATTTCCGCTTATATACCTTAATGTAATGTAAAGAAGGTAGCTTTTCAAGTATTGCTTGGGCGAAATCGGAACGCATTAAAAGTAAGGTAAGGCACAAGGATTAAGCTATAAGCGAATACATGTCTTAATTAACGTCTATTTATTATCATCCTATCCTATTAAATTATTCAATTTTTTATGTTTTTACAATCTTTGATTAAGACAGTCAGCATTAATAAAAAAAATCTAGAGAAACCAGTTTTTTTAAATACCTACAATTCTTAAAAACGACAGTTGCTCGAGTTTGTAGTCCGTTATTCTCAGTTGTTTTTTTCGAACCGGTGATATTTTCAAGACATTCATATAGTTTGTAATGCGCCTGCATCATAAATCAGGCGCCATATTTAAATATATTCCATTCTATGTACACACTGTTGAGACAAATCTAACGACATCGCATATGACAAAATCCGTCCAGTCCTTTATCCTGCAGACTTTTAAAGAAATATACATGAACATGCATACGTACGAACAGATACACTCGAAGATAATTATCATAGTTTTTATACCGTCGGGTAATAAGAGCTAAACATACGAGAATGAAATATTAGTTGAAACCCGCTTTCTCCGACACGTTGACACCACACTTCTGCGTACGAAATATCAATCAAGTCTGTCTATCTACATTCTATACTCTTGTATTTATTACAACTAAACACACCGTTTGGGAATACTAAGTGGCATGCCCTAAGTTGTTTAGGAAAGGTTTCTGCTACGTTGGATTATATATATTGCTTGGAAGTTTAGAAGTGGGTCGATTTCTAGAATTTGAATATTGAAAGTGAGCTTAATACTAATACATTTATGTGGTAAATCCATGATAAGAATTCCCTGTTGATGAACATACATATATAATGACGTAATGGTTCTTCTTCTTCTTCTTCCTAAGTATGGCAATCAATCCCTTCAGGGACTATTTTTGCCAGAGTCGAGTGTTAGAGAATTTTCATGTTGCAAAATTTCTCGTGTTTGCCGCATTAAAATGCCTAGTGTCATGCATTCTAACGCCCAATGGAGTTTCTGGAGACAACCCAGGGCAGTAGCAGATCGTAACACGACTTTAGATTAGAGGTAACCTATTGACCAAAATGATAAATCACTTAACCCAAAAGTCGTATTATGGCATTATTTCCAATGCTCCTATAAATCAGTCACTAAATGAAACTTTACTGCACATATCGACACCAAAAATACACATTAAAGATCACTATAACACAATTTACGACACACTGGAAAATATCTCAACCGCTCCGCCGCCGATTCCCGCCAAAAACTCGACGTAATGGTTATTTAATTTGACGTTTCGATGACGTTTGCACGAAAGTATGGTATGTGCGATCTCCTATACTTCGAATGAAAGTATTTGTGGTTCCTTACCTTAAATAAAGTCAACAAATGTAATAATCTGATCTAATAATTTGCTCAAAGGCCTAAATCCATCAAATCCGGTGACCTTAATCATGTGTGTTTCGCAACACTTGCCACACGAGCTAATGACTGCTTTGTCTCGATAGCACCATTAACGCTCTGGCCATGAGTTTTTGGGTTATTATGCCATTGTGACTTAAATGTAGCATAAATGGCTGGACTTTTTTCACACGGAAGGTGTTTCGTTGATTAATCTGAATCTTGCGTTGGTGATGAAGTGAGTTCAATGAACAGTTGACGATTGCGAAGAACTTATTACGTTGAAAAAAAGCCTGCAGAAACTTGTTATTATGTTAAGACGAAGTCGCGGGTAGCTAGTTATAGTCGCACCGCTAGCTGTGTTAGCGACTTCGTCTTCATTTGTTTAAAGAAATAAGTACCCCATGTCCTTCCGCAGAGAGGAATTAAGAGAAATCTATCTCCTTTTCCAATTTGATTACGATCCGTTCAGCCGTTTTATCCTGAAAAGGCAGCAAACAAACAAACAGAGTTACTTTCGCATTCATAATATAATATAAGTATGGATTCTAGGATAGATTATAATGTAGCTATAACTACTTGTCTGAAACATTATGATGTTTCTGTGCTTTAATTTTATATTTACCAAAGCAATATAATTAGTGCTATCTAAAAAATACAAAATCCTATATTATATTAAATAAGCTAAATTTCAAGTAAATTTTCGGGTCTAACGGTGAATATTTATTTTAAAAGCTCATTAACATTTGTTCAAAATGTTTTTTAAGAAGACCCTCGAAGTTTACGGTCCTGTAGTTCATTCTTATATTTATCCTCGCTTTTGTGAAGAGGCTCTTGTATTTTATTTCCTTTGATTCTAACTCATTACCTTCAATCTTCATCCTACCTAATCCTTTCTTATTGTCGCGATGGAACGGTAATCTCGGGGTTTGCATCTTTTGAAATATTTACTAGCTGTATTATTTTCTATTATATTTGTTGAGATTTTAAATTAAGATCGCTTGAAGAAACTGTTGTCGCTAAAACTGGTGTTCCTTAAAGTAATTGTCCATCTATTTTATTAATATTGTGAACGTCATCATCGGGGTCTTTACAGCTGAGTTTAAATGCCTTTGAGCTTAAAAGATCAAAACCAGAATCCACGTCACTTACACGCTTAGCTTCATTATTTTACATATTGTTATACATACCTATATGTATATTAAATATCATCACGCCAAGTCCCCTCACGGGTTAGGCAAAGGATATAAAGCCATTTCACTCTTGACTTGCACATCTCTTTCTAATTTTACATTCATTCGATCTCTTCATTCCGCCCGGTTCAAGTACTAACTACCTTTCCAACATTAATACCTTGGTTATTAATTTGTTTTACAAAGCCAAATCTTTCCCTTTTTGGCACATAAATAGAATGAATAAAGTTCAGTTCTAAAAGATACAAGAACCTTAGTCATCCGGCTATTTTAAGCCCAGACTCCACAGGTCCTGAACTCTGACCCTACACCGTTGTTTGGCGAGCAAAGTATGCGTGATTAGCCTTCGCGACCGATCGTTCACACTGTACCGTTAGCTTTACTTGACGCAAAAAACTGATATAGTAAGGTTTTTCTTGTTCAGTGAGAAATGAGCTTAATAAACATTGATGTTCTATTTAAAAATGCTATGGAAACGTTGAATGTAACTAAGTTGATTGTTGTGGTTTGTGTTGCTTTTGCTGTTGCATCTGAAACTAGTTCATAATTGTTAATTTCAATTCTAAATTCTAAATTTATCATATTTACATTTTATCCACTACTGGATTGCAATTTTTGGAATATACTTATTACACGTTGTCAAAACACGCGATATTAAAATGTCGGTCTCGGTCGGCTCTGTTGGCTTCTGATGCATATACGAAAATACTAATTATGACGGAAGTTTTATTAAAAACTATTTAGAGACTTCTTAATAAAGAAATTTGGTTAAATTATGATTACAAAATCATGTTATACATTGACCTAATTAATGTTATATGCAAAAACACATGAGAAGAACCATTTTCCGAACCGCAGGTAAAGTTCGATATTAATAAGTGCCTTATCAACTGAATAAACAATTTCAGTCTAAACAAAATTTCATCGCTATGAGTATCAACTGGTTCCTATGGGATTAAAATACCCAAAGAATTGTCATTTTTTTATGTAGGTTACATAATCAGTCTAGTGCTTTCGAGTCTCAGACTACTGATTTTTTTTTATACCGCTAAGGTGGCCCACAAGCATACGGCTCCTGATGGTAAGCAGTCACCGTAGCTTATAGCCGCTAGCAATACCAGGGGTATCACTAACGGGTTGCCTACCATGTTGTTGATGAGGCTCACTGTGCTAGCAGCATTACTACTAGCCCAGCGTATCCTCGTGGAGCACTGGCAACCTTACTTACCGCAGAAACACAACACTACAACAAGTAGTGTTATTTCACTGCGGTCTTCTGTAAGGCGGAGGTACAGTCCCCAGTTGGAGCCCTCCAATTTAAATGGGATAACCCACGGGAAATCCCAAATCGGCCTACCTCTCATAAATTTTCTTCATTCTTTCAAATCAACCCCTTCATTCATACATACGAGTATCTTATGTAAACAATCTTAAGCAAACAGTATCCTTAGTCGGCTAGCGACCAAGAATGCACTTGGCACTAGTTTTGCTGATAACCTTAGGTAAGCAACAATGTTAGTGATAACAAGCGGTCGTGACTTTATTACGACATACTACATACATCTTTTGATGTTTATGCTTAATATAACGTTGAAAATACATAATTATGATGATTCTTCCATATGACAGATGACAAGTAGCTCAAACTTTTGTGTGTAATCTGATTTATCACGAGTTTCATAAAAACCTCATCCTCATCTCTATCTTATTCTCTCTTCACGTCTCCCCACAAGGGTCCCTGACGAAGTAAGCAGATATGTTATAACACTTTTCACCGAAGATAATTTGTTGCCAACGTGACAGATGGTGAGTCCGCATTAGGCACTACATACGTCCCTGAATTTCTTCTCAAACATATGCAGGTTTCCTCACGATGTTTTCCTTCCTCGTAAAGCTCGTGGTGTGGCTAATAACTGCACTTAAGTTAGAAAATCTCATTGGTAAAGACCGGTGGGATTCATACTTGCCTCGCTAGAATAGCAGCAACGCTTTATACCACACGATCACCACTTTTTTGTGTATAATCTCGTCCGAAGACCAAAATTAGTCCATGACATAAGGAACAGAGAATGTAATACATTTTCACTGACAGTAACATTGAGTAATAAATAATTTAGCATCCAAACTCCACGGAATAATCAATTAATCAAATAAAATAAGCAAAACAAAACTTCACCTCTATTATCTGAAGTCGACTAAACAAGTATCTTTAATCAAATTGTGTTATCAAGTGTTCCTTGCTTCCTCGCACTGGCGTAGCTATCTCTCTCGTTCTAAAGATGTTTATATCTCTATCTCTTTCGAAAGATGTGTTCCATATCTTCGCCTTGAACTCGTAACATTTGTATGGTGTGGAACGAAGTGGCGACAGCGTCGTGCGATATCGGCACGCGATGCTCTATCTAGATCGCTTCATTAGGTTTGCTCCCATTTTAATGCATATCGATTCTGTTTCTACGAAATCATTAAATTAAACTTATTTGACAGGATTTAGCTTTTTTTTTATATCACTAAGGTGGCACACAAGCATACGGCCCACCTGATGGTAAGCAGTCACCGTAGCCGCAAGCAATACCAGGGGTATCACTAACGGGGTGCCAACCATGTTGTTGATGAGGACTCACTGTGCTAGCAGCAATACTACTAGCCCAGCGTATCCTCGTGGAGCACTGGCAACCTTACTTACCGCAGAAGCATTAAGAAGTGTTATTTCACTGCGGTCTTCTGTAAAAAGCCTAGCTTTCGTTATTTAACTCCATATGAGAAAGGAGAACACGTTAGAGCGAAGCCGCTGGCCGCACTAAGTTCATTCCCGCTGTCCCCATGTATGCTTAGGTCCTTAAAACTTACGCAACGGATTTTGATGCGGTTTTGTTTATTAGAGAGAGTGATTAAAGAAAAAGGTTTTTATGTATAGTTAATTTGTGTTTTGCAGGTTTATTACTTATATGGCTAACTCTGGCCGTGCGCAGCCGGGACGGGTCGCTAGTAGTATGCAATATGAATTTTAAAATGAGGATGTGTGGTTGTTGGTTTGTTCCACCTTTATTTAACGATAGCTGCCCGCCCCGGCTTCGCACGGGTAGACACATATCAAATATTTTGTCTACTCGAGCGAAGCCGGGGCGGGCAGCTAGGACAATATATAGCCTATGATACTCAGTGATAATGCAGCTTTCTAACGGTGTAAGAATTTTTGAAATCGGTCCAGTAGTTTCGGAGCCTATTCAATACAAACCCACAAAAATACAAAAATACAAATCTTTCCTCTTTATAATATTATATTAGTATAGATATAGTATGGAAGTATAGATTAAGTACCAGTTGGCTGTGCTATTCACATAATTTTTGATCGTAAACGATTTCCGATATATGATAATGGATACTGAATATTAATACTACAAAAGATTGCTACATATTTATTTTTTAAGTAAAGCATGTACAAAATTATTGGGTGCTATGTGTACCATATATATGTATATATCTAGCGTACATATCATATAAATGGATGGAGTTGAATGAATGTGTCTGAAGATTCCATCCGAAGGGTCTTATCGGCTGGCCGTGCGACCTCCATTCTCGTGACGTCATAAATGCTCGACACAGGAATCATTGTAATTTTCACGCAAATATTTACATTATTACTCAAATGCACGCATACATTATTATTATTAATTATATTATATTATTAATAACTAGGAATATTTACAGCATTAAAATTTACACCAAATGATTAAGACGGCAATTTCAGTAATAAAATATGCTACTAATGCAGTGCGTTTTGTACAGTGAGTGCAGTAAGAAACTGTTTTTTATTAAAAACCAGCTTTTTTAAGTTGTTTATAGAATTGTGTTCCTCGCATCAATCACGGGGACCAAACGTGGCAAACATCTCCATCGGACACTGGGAAGTGGGTCTAATTCAACTTGCAAGTGGATTACACACACTGGACACAAGCTTGTAAAAAACTCATCGACACCCTGGGAATGTGTTTATGCCGATCAGGGTATGAGTATAGAATAAAGTTATCTAATTGTCGTATTGCCTACGGTCCAAAATTTCAAAATGATCACGTTTTGAAGTCCGTTAAAATGCCGTTCAAATATTCCGTTAATATTGTTTGTTAGATACATACATTCAGGCTTTCATTCACGTTTAGTTGATAGGAGCACTTACAAACAAAAAATAGTCAAGGCGAGTTAGATTAGCACACCAAGGGTTCCGTACTGTTTGTGATAGTATAAATTCGCTCTTTTTTTAGAAAATATTGCAATTCACACTATGAGCATTTAAAGCGTCTACTTTTCATTGTTTTTTTAACATTCCTTATACCTAGAAATTGAAAGATAGGTACAAGTTCATACAATCTTTACAGCTACAGTTTTTACTGTGAAATGTTAAAATGTAGGGAAGGCAAGATGTCCCTAATGAATGCTGATGTTTTAAAGTGGACGCGATAATTACCATCACCTATCTCACGTTTCTTTGACAAATAGCATTATCTAGCTTGGCTTCTGTTCATTAAAGTTCAATTTAACTTGACATTCACCAAGTTAGAAAATAATTTGAATTGACATACTGATTCAAGCGTTAAATTGAAGGAGTAAGGTGTATTTTCATCTGGCATGGGAAATGTGGTGGTAAAACTGTGAATCGGGTTAAGTGTCTCTTCAGCCACAGGTGTTGTTGAGGCCTTTTACATTCTCTATCGTTGCCAGCTACAAACCTTTGAACTTTTGCAAAGAGTGGGATTTTTTTTGAAGTGGCAACACTAATTGTCAATTTTATATGCACATAGCCTAATCATGTAGTTGTCTGTCCGTCCGTCTGTCTGACAGGGGGCTGTATCTCATGTTCTGTTAAAAGAGTGAAATCCATTTCTCATGTGCGGGGTTAAATAAGAATGGCAATACTTTTAAGTCCTGTCGAATTGGTTTAGTTTAGTGATTTTGTCTCAGAATGGATAACAAGTCATCAAACTATTATTAACTGTGAATTTAATATCTCAATCTTTAAACCGAAGTAACAAAGAAAACTTTGTTTTCAGCCTAAAAAAAATTTTGATTTTTACACAATCATTAATGTAGTCTCCAAGATTTATCAAATGTCCACGTGACGAAACCATAGCGCGTTTTAAAAACGAACAGCGACATCTTGTGAGTATATCAGTAAATTCGCAGGCATCCGTGTATCGAGGAAAATTATCGTCAAGAAATAAAACATAATTATGTGAAATAAAATTTCGTAGTATAGGATATTGGATTCAATAAAAACCTATTTTCAGATAAAGGATTTTATTCAATCATGTTACTAGTAGAAATTCATCAGTAGAATGATATATTATCACTGAGTAATTTGTTATATATGGCTATGTATTATCTCAGAGTAGATAATATACTAGGTACGTACGACGTACATACAAGTATTATATTGCTACGCGGGCGTACACGCGGGGAAATAGCTAGTATATCATATTGATGTATAATATAGATGGTACAATTCACACCATTAGGGTTCAATTCAATTCATTACACCACTAGGGTGGCACGCAAGTACGGCCCACCTGATTGATATTAAGCAGTCACCGTAGCCTATAGCCGCTAGCAATACCAGGGTTATCACTAACGAGTTGCCAACCCTGTTGGTGATGAGGACTCACTGTGCTAGCAGCATTACTACATGTGCAGCGTATCTTCGTGGAGCACTGGCAACCTTAATCACCGCAGAAACACAACACTTCATCAAGTAGTGTTATATGACTGCGGTCTTATGTAAGGTGGGAGGTACAGGCCGGTTCCAATTTTTGTAAGAAAACCACGGGAGATCCCATTTCGTTGCTAAAATCGCCAGTAATATTGAACCAAGAACTATATTTCCATTTGTAAATATCCTAACTTGAAACAGTGTTGGACTTTCGTAAACAAACGTGCAGGGGAGCAACTAAGCTGGTTGTTTAACTCTGCCAGCGGAATTCACCCGTACACATCCGTGCAGAAATATGCACACTTCCGTGTAAAAGTATGTACACTTACGTGCAAAAGTGCACACTCAAATTAACGCGACGTAAAACGCTGCCGTTAGCACGTGCCCGCTAAACGAAACCTGCATTCCGTAACTGCTAAACTGTACCAGTTTTTTTTTTTAACAGGGCATTCTTTACCGACTTCCGAACAAAAATATATTACTAAGAACTGCTAACTTCATTACGATGAAAATTGGGGAGTTGCTGCGAGCACGCGCAGGGTCTTGGCAAAAAAACTGTGTTGTGTGCGGTCCGCCGACCCATTGACGGTTATTTCTTAGAACAAATAAAAAATGCTTTGAATGACATGATGTCCACAACTAGTAGGTTTTAAAATGACTTTGTAGTATTAATAGCAGAGAGGTAACTAATATTAATGTTTAAATATAATATACTGGCGTTTCGACCGCGACTTCACCCGCGGCGGCGTTGCAATGTTATACACATCGCTTCTGTTAGTTTTTTGACCCGACTACGACGAAGCGAAAAGGGTTATGATTTTACCAGACTTCGTATGTATATTTGTATTTACTTGTTCCTCCTAAACTATTCATCCGATTTTGATTAATAAGGTGTCAATCGATTCGTTATTATGTCCCAGTCCCAGGTGATATAGGCTAAATTTTTACCGACTTCAATAATAGGAGGAGTAGATTTTACCTCGTATTTTAACCGATACGACTATTTTTTTGCGCGCGCTGTAGGGCAAAGTGCTGGAGGGCTTCGGTGCGTTCCACTGGAGATCCCGCAGCCCTCCTTGATGCACGAAGGATATACAACGGGGGGTTTTAGTGAGTCAAAATCTTACATACCCCGACTACTCTCTTTTAAGCAGGGTATCTTTTGAAGGTTTCCCCCTCGAAAAAAAAGACAACGTAGGAGCTGTGTACAATTGTTAATTTGTCTATCCAATCCTGGAATAAAGTATAATATTTTGGATACACTTAAACTTCATCATTGTTGTGGATCTACACTAAAGAAGATTAATTCCTTGAGAGGTTTGTTCGGAATACCGAATATTATAATAATACTTACCAATATTATTAATTGTTTCAGGTAATGCATCAACAACAAATTAACGATGTAATCTATGAAAACATTTGATGACGTAAATGTTTGCAACTGCTACTGTGAGAATGTAAGTAAATAACAATTCATTGCAATTGCTTTAGAACTAGCCAGTACGCTAGTTCTTAGGAACTTTAGGAAGATAATAAACTACTTATTGGTAGTAATTCTGTTATACGAAAACATTATCTAAACTAATTTGACAGGGCTTTGTATTGCCATCCTTATTTAACCCCGCACATGAGAAAGGGGTAGCAAGACTTGTTGTCACGTCAAATTAAATTAGTTAGTGATTTTGTACAAAGAATCGAAAGCACTCAAAACTCCAGCTTTTCTAAAATGACGTAGGTCTGTGGTCTTGGATCATCAGTTTCAAACAGAAAAATGCTTTAAAGGTCTATGCAATCTTTAACGACTTGCCATAAATCTAAGAATAGATAAAAGACATATAAACCGACAAATTACCTTCGTTTATCATCAAGCTATTATTATTACTAGACTCGCCCTGCGATATCACTCGTGATTTTTACTGTCTAACTGATTATTTTTGCCTTTGAATATTGAGAATTCAAGCGAAAACATATTTTTTATTAAAATGGAATAAAACACTATAAACTTTTAATAAAATAATGTTAAAGAAATCTTTCGTAGCTGTAGAATACGCTATACATAAACACGAAAAATGTCTCCTAATTATAAACTACGTAGTAGCTCAAATTTAGTAGCTTAGAACAATTAAGTGACGCAAGTTTTTTAAACATGTAGTGCGTAGGCAAGGCGTAGTTTCATAGACAGAGCGGCTGGTCTATTATGAAGCACTGGAATAATGTCTACTTCTACTATCTACTAAGTTTTTATTACATATTTTATTTTTGTCTGCCTGTGCTATTTGATTGTGTCGTATGGATCGTTGTGGTCTGGCCGGTAGCAGGAACATTGTCGACAACGTTTTCGTATGGCCTTCGACTATTTTTGTATTGGAAAATGAACAGCGCTGCGGCGGTGAAAAGTGGAACTAAAAAGTAGTATGACAATTTTGACATTTCGCGAGTTACGTTTTCGAATTCCTATGTTCCTGCTACCGGCAATAATAAATTATTATTATTATTGTAGGCGTCATTTCGTTGTTCGCAAAGGTCCATCTATCTTTTTACTTCATCTGAGCAAAGAAGTGGGTAACACAGAACAAGAAATAGCTTCCTATATTCCGTGTTGGGTAATTATCAAGGACGATGTGTAATTTACCCTGTCTTTTCTCGCATATCGGTCGAAGCCCGAGCTAATAAGAAGCCAATAAAGAACCCATCAATTGATGTAGATAGACGTTGGCTTGTGATTGGTTTGTTAGACAAAGTATTTGCGGGCAGTTTGTGTCGCAGGGAAATGAGGAAAACAGCATTTCGTTAAATTAAAAATAATAATAATGCTTGGACATTATCACCATTGTGTTACCGCCATCTGGCCGCAAACTAAGCAAAGTTTGTACTATGGGAACCAGCAGCTGATAAAATACTTTTTTTTTTTGTAAACACATACTCAAAACAATACCACACACACAGACGCAAGACAAACACATTTTTTCCTCTCGTTCATTCCTAGGTGTCTTGTTATATCACTAGATGTTTTCAGTAAGAGGTAACAAATGAGAGTATTCGATATCTTCGATTTCACCAACACAATTGAAATAGGCCAGAAATGTAATACGTGAAGTAGACTGTATGAGTGATAGTATTTTTGAAAGAATCAAAAATCGTAACTTAAAATACACCACACACACACATTCCCGACAATAAATAATGTCAAAGCAATGTTTTACAAAACAAAAGAAAATTAAAAATAATTTAAAGTAGGTTTTATATACTCGGGTACGTACACTAGAAGAAATGGTTACTTATATAAAACACCTTCACTGATATAATCGGTGAAATGAAAGAAGTTTAATTTGAAATTCGTATCGCACACGGCTTGAGTTATCTCGACTCGAAGAGATACTTGAATTAATAAACTTGGAGAAAGTCCATCCGATTCAGAATCCCGACTTGTTTGATTTTTATCTGGCGAAAATCGTTTGGAAGCAATTAATGCGAGATTAGTCTGGTGTCAAACTACTTTGATACGTTGGGCCATGAGATGCGCGATATTTGGATGGACAGTTTCTTTATTAAATAACTCAAACAAATTTAACGAAAAAGAAACTAAAACTACAACGTTACTGCATGCCAACTATCGAGACTAATAATATAAATGCGAAAGTAACTCTGTTTGTTTGCTACTTTCTCAGGACTAAACGGCTGAACGCATCATGATCAAATTAGACAAGGAGATAGATTATAACCTGGGGAAGGATATATGCTATCTTTATCTAGAACCACGCGGGAGAGAACTATAAATGCAGCATAATCACACGTTTAGTATTTTGAAGATATCTATTTATGTATTCAGGCACAAGAGATATGGAGTACCTACCTATACAAAAAAAGTTTTTTTTTTAATACCTGCCGTAGTTTGAAACTGAGTACATATATTCAAATCATCACGTCAACTCTGTGCTTGCTTCTTCTACATTGATTACGTTATCTCTTCATACACGTTCGCCGGTTCCGGTAACTCTTACCATTTGCGTTAAAATGGTTTATTTTATACCACTAAGGTGGCAAGCAAGCATATGTCCCGCGTGATGGTAAGCGGTTACCGTAGCCCATGGACGCGTGCAACACCAGGGGCATTACTCGCGCATTGCCGACCTTGAAAATTTTACAAAGATATAACTAGCTGCTTATTTACGGTATTCTATTTAAATTATAAATGTAGGACAAAAGGTTCATGCCTTGCTGCGTACGGTTTTAAAATGGACATAAAGGAAGTGAATGCAGAGACTAATCAAAGGTTTTTTTTAACGCACCCTACATAATATGTGAGATGGATTTTAAGTCTAAGGAAAATTCCGATCACGAGGCTATGAAGACATATCTCGTATCTATAGGATATAAGTTAATGTTGAAATGTTGAGTCTAAATTATAAATTAAGCTAAAAAATATGTTTCGACATTATCACACAGCGCCACCTGGCCCAAACTAAGCAAAGCTTGTACTATGGGAACCAGCGGCTGATATAATTACTTATATACTTTTTATACTTATAATTTTAATGTACATACACCCAGGCGCAATAATAATAAATATGTTTATCACATTAATATTTGCCCCAGCGGTAATCGAACCCGCGACTCCCACCGTAGCGTAGTACGAACGTACGAACCACTAGACCAGCGGTCGCGTTAAAAAATATCAATAACTTTTTTTTTCCTCGATCTTTTAACTTTCTCATGAGCTGGTATCCACTGCCGACAAAATTCCCGTCTCGTTCTAAATTGTGAAGAAGGTGCTGGTATAGAATTTTCTTTTAGGTAGGCAGTCAAAGAAATTAACAAAACAATCTTACCTAGCCCAATAACATACGCACATATTAGCGTATTATTCTGGGTTATAAAGTTTATTTGATTTTAGTGGTGGTAGGCAATAACTTTTGCCCTGTTGTGAAGATGAATGGAACAAAACCAATATTGAACAATTTAGGGTCATTCGCTGTCCATTTGCATGGGAAATACCAACTATACAGGAAATTTAGTAGATTTATAGTCCTAGCCTCTTGTCTTTCTCTACTTATTTAATGTAACACTAACAATTTAATTTCCTGTATAGCTGACAGCTCATATTATATTAAGCAAATCGCAAACAGTCCACTGCCGACAGAAAGACAATTTCTATTTTAAACGTGTTTTACTTTAGTACATTTTAGTGAAATGTGAATTATTGCCTTATTAAAATAATAATAATGCAAATTTGTATTTTGTTTGTACTTATCACTCAATCGCGCCAGGTGGATGAACAATACTTGTATGGAATTCTTACCTATTCTCAATAGGTCTAAAATGGAATATTAAAAAGGCACAGTTTTTAACATATTATAGTGCATTCCACAATCGACCCAAGAAATGCGATTCATATCATAATATCTCTCTCACACTATTGTTGGTCCTTCGAATCACTCCTATTGTTTTCCGACATCGTCGACGCTAAGCTTATGATCTCACTCACCATATTAATGTCCCAACATTAAAACTGAAGAGGCTTACTTCAAGTATCCCGGCTCACGATGGCTCTCCGAAGCCTGATGGTTAAAGCCTTTGCTGTTATGTATAACTAGTTATGTATTATATAACAATCTATTTATTGGTTAGTTGTATAATTTAGGCGAGACCGCTGGTCTAGTGGTTAGTACACCTGACTGCTACGCTAGAGGTCGTGGGTTCGATTCCCGCCGGGGCAAACATTTATGTGACAAATATGTTTGTCTTGCGTCTGGGTGTTTGGTATGTATTTACAAAAAAAAAGTATGTAAGTATTGTATCAGCTACTGGTTCCCATAGTACAAGCTTTGCTTAGTTTGCGGCCAGATGGCGCTGTGTAATAATGTCCAAACATTATTATTATTATTATTATTTAGGAATGTGCGGATGCAATCGTTGCATTACTGATACAATATATATATTTTAATAATGCAGAGATTGCACTGCCAATGCTTTAATACGACCCTTGCTTGAATACGAAACTTTATTCGCATGCCATTAGAGTTTATTTTTAATCGGTGTCAGTTCAGCAGTTCCAGTGGCTACTCCCGACAACATTCTTTGAAAGATTTCAAACTCCAAAATGTGTGTTAAACTATAATATTTGACTTGATCCTCATAATTTAAGCTAAATTTATCAAGATGTGGTTACCAGGTTTTTTTGCACAAAAACCCACTGAAGTTTAGATTTAGATGACAAAGTTGTCAGACAAGCTTACCTTGATAGCACATTTCACAACCGGAGCTTCCGTCGGAGGAAGGATTAGCTCTTTAGATTAAAATTTTCGTATTAAGCTTTGATGACTAACTTAAGTGCAGTGATTAGTACACCACGACCTTTACGGTAATGGAAAACATCGTGAGGAAACTTGCATACGTCAGAAATTCAAGGACGTATGTAGTGCCTAAGAGACGGCGACGGTCTCATCCTCTTTCACGTTGGCACCAAATTATCTTCGGTGGTCTTAAAAGTGAGTGGTACAACCACTCACTTTTAAGACCACCGAAGATAATGACAGTACAAGGTGAAAGAGGATGAGACCGTCGCCGTCTCTTAGGCACTACATACGTCCTTGAATTTCTGACGTATGCAAGTTTCCTCACGATGTTTTCCATTACCGTAAAGGTCGTGGTGACCCTTGTGGGAAGGCGTGATGAAGAAGATAATCCTTACCATGTTATATAACGTATGAGATAGCAAGCATATGCATTTGAATCAACAACAGTCAAGGTTAGCGCATCGCCGCAGGAAACTGACTCATTAGTTTGATTGACTTGCCTTATACGTACGTTGTGTGGTGTGATTGTTTACTATATGTTAATTGCGTTGTGTTTTTCAAGTTGTTATACTGTCAAGTGTACTAGTGTTAACTGCCGCGGCATTAAATTTTATATTTTATAATGCATTAATACGTGAAGTATATTCCAGTTTATGAATCAGATTAGTAAAGCAATTATATTCCTAATGAGTTTTAAAATTTAGTTACCCTTTAACAATTAAAATAATAATTAAATTAAAATACCGTGATAAGAACTCGTCAAAATGTATTTTATACAATTTATGAACTATTTTGATAAACCATACAAAGTTTGCAATCAAACAAACAAACATACCAACAAACAGAATTACTTTCGCATTTATGATATTAGGTCCTTACATATGAAATTGGCGTTTTTCGTACTGGCCACTTTAATCACGAATTTCTCCTCTTTGGTAAGGAATTCCAAATTCAAATTTGTACAGCTATAGACTCATGTATTTGTGCTTCGATGATCGTCATTCATTTGTTTTTTTCTGTTTGCGTCACTCATTTTACAAAATGGAAAACCTTAAATATCGCATTATTTACGAGTACGAGTTCCGCCGTGGCACTAGTGCTGCGGAAACAACTCGAAGGGTGAATGATGTGTATGGCGGTCGTGTTGCAAAAGAAAACACAGTTCGTTTTTGGTTCCAACGTTTTCGTTCTGGAAATTTCGACCTGCAGAACAAGCCCCGTGGACGGCCTGAGACTCAAGTTGATAATGAAGAGTTGAAGGCTATTGTGGAAGCGGATCCATCGCAAACCACGTCCGAGTTAGCTGCAGGCTGCAATGTTAGTGATAAAACTGTTTTAATTCACTTGAAGCAAATTGGGAAGATTAAAAAGCTTGAAAGGTGGGTACCTCACGAATTGACTGAAACAAACCGGCAAACGCGCGTCGACTGCTGCGTTACATTACTAAACCGGCACAATAATGAAGGTATTTTAAACCGAATCATTACCTGTGATGAAAAATGGGTTCTTTACGATAATCGGAAGCGCTCAGCGCAATGGTTAGATCCTGGCCAGCCAGCCAAATCCTGCCCCAAGCGAAAATTAACCCCAAAAAAGTTACTTGTAAGCGTTTGGTGGACTAGTGCCGGTATTGTTCATTACAGTTTTTTCAAATCTGGCCAGACTATTACGGCTGATGTCTATTGTCAGGAATTGCAAACCATGATGGAAAAGCTAGCGGCTAAACAACCTAGGCTGGTCAATCGCTCCACGCCACTGCTGCTTCACGACAACGCTAGACCACACACTGCGCTACAGACGGCTACTAAATTAGAAGAGCTTCAATTGGAAAGTCTAAGACATCCTCCGTACTCCCCGGACCTTGCTCCAACAGATTACCATTTTTTTCGAAATTTGGATAACTTCTTGCAAGGGAAAAAATTCAACTCCGATGGGGCAGTCCAAATCGCCTTCAAAGATTTTATTGATTCCCGTCCGACTGGTTTTTTTAGTAAAGGGATCAATGAACTACCTATGAGATGGCAAAAGTGCATAGAAAATAATGGTTCATACTTTGATTAATTAAATATATTATATTAAAAAATATTCGACTTTTTGTTCCTCCCATACAAAACGCCAATTTCATATGTAAGGACCTAATATTTTTTAATATAATATATTTAATTAATCAAAGTATGAACCATTATTTTCTATGCACTTTTGCCATCTCATAGGTAGTTCATTGATCCCTTTACTAAAAAAACCAGTCGGACGGGAATCAATAAAATCTTTGAAGGCGATTTGGACTGCCCCATCGGAGTTGAATTTTTTCCCTTGCAAGAAGTTATCCAAATTTCGAAAAAAATGGTAATCTGTTGGAGCAAGGTCCGGGGAGTACGGAGGATGTCTTAGACTTTCCAATTGAAGCTCTTCTAATTTAGTAGCCGTCTGTAGCGCAGTGTGTGGTCTAGCGTTGTCGTGAAGCAGCAGTGGCGTGGAGCGATTGACCAGCCTAGGTTGTTTAGCCGCTAGCTTTTCCATCATGGTTTGCAATTCCTGACAAAAGACATCAGCCGTAATAGTCTGGCCAGATTTGAAAAAACTGTAATGAACAATACCGGCACTAGTCCACCAAACGCTTACAAGTAACTTTTTTGGGGTAAATTTTCGCTTGGGGCAGGATTTGGCTGGCTGGCCAGGATCTAACCATTGCGCTGAGCGCTTCCGATTATCGTAAAGAACCCATTTTTCATCACAGGTAATGATTCGGTTTAAAATACCTTCATTATTGTGCCGGTTTAGTAATGTAACGCAGCAGTCGACGCGCGTTTGCCGGTTTGTTTCAGTCAATTCGTGAGGTACCCACCTTTCAAGCTTTTTAATCTTCCCAATTTGCTTCAAGTGAATTAAAACAGTTTTATCACTAACATTGCAGCCTGCAGCTAACTCGGACGTGGTTTGCGATGGATCCGCTTCCACAATAGCCTTCAACTCTTCATTATCAACTTGAGTCTCAGGCCGTCCACGGGGCTTGTTCTGCAGGTCGAAATTTCCAGAACGAAAACGTTGGAACCAAAAACGAACTGTGTTTTCTTTTGCAACACGACCGCCATACACATCATTCACCCTTCGAGTTGTTTCCGCAGCACTAGTGCCACGGCGGAACTCGTACTCGTAAATAATGCGATATTTAAGGTTTTCCATTTTGTAAAATGAGTGACGCAAACAGAAAAAAACAGAAGAAAAAAAACAAATGAATGACGATCATCGAAGCACAAATACATGAGTCTATAGCTGTACAAATTTGAATTTGGAATTCCTTACCAAAGAGGAGAAATTCGTGATTAAAGTGGCCAGTACGAAAAATGCCAATTTCATATGTAAGGACCTAATATTAGTGTGGATATTAGAATGGATATTGGTATGGAAATGGATCTACCTTAATCGAATGTTTCGTAAGGCTAGGTTTATTTGTAATTCAATCTCCTGACACGACCTGAAACCTATGTTTCGGTGTTTATTCCGACCGCACGTGTAGGGTTGGCACTTTTTTGATGATTATTGACAGAAGTCAATGACCTACTCGTATTTCATGATTACATCTGCTTATTAACAAGCCAACCATCGTTTACATAGCATATTTCAATTAAAAGTAAAAATATACTTAAAAATTCAACACAGTCGATCTAAAAAATTCAATCCACAGATACGACATAGCCCTCTAACCAAGATCAGTACTTATATAATAGAAAACTTGAAAAATAAAAAAATCCTCTGAACTGATATGAAGTTTCAATGAGACCTTTCTAAATTTATTGTCGTAAAAAAAGTTAATAAAAAACTACGAACAAAAATAATCAATTTATTTTTCTGTTTTAGGATGATCTTAAACCTTTTGCACGCACCTTTTTTTTATCCGACTTAGGTCGCAAACAAGCATACGGCACACCTGATGGTAAGCGGTCACTATAGCCTATGAACGCTTGCAACACCAGGGGTATTACTCGCGCGTTGCCGACCCTAAGATACCTTGCAGATACATCGCATATTAAAAGAGAGGTAGGGCGAATTGGGATCTCCCGTGGGTTTTCGCATTAATATTGGAGCCACCCGACTGGGGACTGTACCTCCACCTTACAGAAGACCGCAGTGATATAACATCACTTTGATGAAGAGTTGTGTTTCAGCGGTAAGTAAGGTTTCCAGTGCTCCACGGGGATACGCTGGGCTAGTAGTATTGCTGCTAGCCCAGTGTCTCTTCATCAACAACAGTGTTGGCAACTCGTTAGTGATATCCCTGGCATTGCTACCGGGTATAGGCTATGTTGACTGCTTAACATCAGATGGGCCGTACACTTGTGCCACCTTAGTGGAATAAATAAAAAAAAGAATATTTGATTATTGTAAATGTAATTTGTGACAGCCCTACCGAGCCTGGCCGTGTCCACGTATCTGTATGACCGTGTTTCCGAATATCCCAGCTGTGCTGGCTGTCTGCCAACTTGACACCTTGCCTGCTATGTTGCAAGTATTCTTCTTTTCCATCCATTTAATGTTTAGACTATTACTACCACTATCAAGTCACGCGTACAGCCCCATTTTTATTACCAGTTTACGCCCGCGACTTCGTCCGCTTTGAGCTTGAAATCTCAGATGAACGTATCATTTTCCCATTTGAACATATAGCAATACACACTCTTTGATCATTTCAAGTTAGTTAGTGTTAACATTATTAAGATAGAGCAAAAAAGCAAGTTTCTGGCAGGGAAACCCCTTTACTTTCATTATTATTATTTGCTGTTATACAAGTACACATTCTGAAAAAAATTCAACCGTCTACATATTACGGATCATGAGACACAGCTTGCTGACGGACAGTAAACAGACAGCGAAGTCTTACTAATAAGGTTCCGTTGGTTACCCTCCGAGTACGGAACCCTAGAAACATTGCTACAGGCTAGGGTTTGAACCCGAAACAACTCAAGTGGGGTGGGCACGTCAACCACGCACCCACTAAGACTACAATTATTACCTTGTCCTTAAACTTGTAATGTGTTTAATCCCATAACTCAATTATAGCACAAACATAACGTCAAACACATAATCCCTTATTTGGTTAACCAGATTTTGATAAATTAAATTACGTTTCTTGTTTTGTTTCACGCTTTCTGCCTCTAAGCGGATTGTTTATGTAATGTTTAATTTAATATGTTCCGACTGCGCCGTTCCATATATTAGGTCCTTACATATGAAATTGGCGTTTTTCGTACTGGCCACTTTAATCACGAATTTCTCCTCTTTGGTAAGGAATTCCAAATTCAAATTTGTACAGCTATAGACTCATGTATTTGTGCTTCGATGATCGTCATTCATTTGTTTTTTTTCTTCTGTTTTTTTCTGTTTGCGTCACTCATTTTACAAAATGGAAAACCTTAAATATCGCATTATTTACGAGTACGAGTTCCGCCGTGGCACTAGTGCTGCGGAAACAACTCGAAGGGTGAATGATGTGTATGGCGGTCGTGTTGCAAAAGAAAACACAGCTCGTTTTTGGTTCCAACGTTTTCGTTCTGGAAATTTCGACCTGCAGAACAAGCCCCGTGGACGGCCTGAGACTCAAGTTGATAATGAAGAGTTGAAGGCTATTGTGGAAGCGGATCCATCGCAAACCACGTCCGAGTTAGCTGCAGGCTGCAATGTTAGTGATAAAACTGTTTTAATTCACTTGAAGCAAATTGGGAAGATTAAAAAGCTTGAAAGGTGGGTACCTCACGAATTGACTGAAACAAACCGGCAAACGCGCGTCGACTGCTGCGTTACATTACTAAACCGGCACAATAATGAAGGTATTTTAAACCGAATCATTACCTGTGATGAAAAATGGGTTCTTTACGATAATCGGAAGCGCTCAGCGCAATGGTTAGATCCTGGCCAGCCAGCCAAATCCTGCCCCAAGCGAAAATTAACCCCAAAAAAGTTACTTGTAAGCGTTTGGTGGACTAGTGCCGGTATTGTTCATTACAGTTTTTTCAAATCTGGCCAGACTATTACGGCTGATGTCTATTGTCAGGAATTGCAAACCATGATGGAAAAGCTAGCGGCTAAACAACCTAGGCTGGTCAATCGCTCCACGCCATTGCTGCTTTACGACAACGCTAGACCACACACTGCGCTACAGACGGCTACTAAATTAGAAGAGCTTCAATTGGAAAGTCTAAGACATCCTCCGTACTCCCCGGACCTTGCTCCAACAGATTACCATTTTTTTCGAAATTTGGATAACTTCTTGCAAGGGAAAAAATTCAACTCCGATGGGGCAGTCCAAATCGCCTTCAAAGATTTTATTGATTCCCGTCCGACTGGTTTTTTTAGTAAAGGGATCAATGAACTACCTATGAGATGGCAAAAGTGCATAGAAAATAATGGTTCATACTTTGATTAATTAAATATATTATATTAAAAAATATTCGACTTTTTGTTCCTCCCATACAAAACGCCAATTTCATATGTAAGGACCTAATATATACTTCGGTACAAGTAGCAAGAACATCATTCAACTACGTATTCGAAACGTGACTCTAAAAATGTCGTAATTTTCATACGAATTGTGGGTTTTCTCATTAATATTGGCGCCGCCCGACTGGGGACTGCACCTCCACCTTATAGAAGACCGCAGTGAAATAACACTACTACTTTGATGTAGTGTTGTGTTTCTGCGGTTATCTCACCGCACCAGGTTACCAGTGCTCCACGATACGCTGGGCTAGTAGTAATGCTGCTAGCGCAGTGAGTCTTCATCAACAAAAGCGTTGGCAACTCGTTAGTGATATCCCTGGTACTAGCGGCTATTATAGGCTACGGTGACTGCTTACTCTCAGGTGGGCTGTATGCTTGTGTGCCACCTTAGTGGTAAAAAAAGTACTGTAATCACTGTTGATAGGGCGACCGGTGTTTTCTGAATGCACGTTGGATGCTCTCAAGTGATTGTGATTGAACTGTGTATAGGGGGTTCCACACAGAACTAGCAAACTCAATGCGGCTACGAACACGAGTATTTTATGAAATATATATTTTGTATACTTGCTTTTATGTAAGTAAGTTTTCCTGCGTCTTAGTTTTTTTTTGTATTAATTTTAGTTTTGTTTTCGTTTTTATTATAATTACTCTTTTCCACGAGTTTCTATATAAAGGAATTGGATTCCAGAGCACATTCAATGTAATTAAATTTTTTTTGTAGAAGCGAATCATATTTCAATTTCTTAGTCTAGGTATGTCATTTCTACTTATTTTTATCGGCTTTTCTGATTCTGAGAGGACACCATAGCCTATTTAATTTTATTAGGGTCATTACTGACATGACTGGATCATGTTTTTAATCGAAGCGCCACGCATCTATTAGGTGAACCCTTAAAACAATACCTTAATTACACCATTAGTACGTCAGTGATTACACCGAAATAAATCAATTAATAGTATCGTTAAATTCATTTAAACAAACTGTAAACTACCTGTAAACATAATTGAAATTACTCACTCGGCTTCCTCACTCGATGTGTAAGCAATCGATATATTCTGTATGACCTCCCCAAGCAACTCCTATAGTGAGTGAACTTAGATCAAGTTCATTACGATGAGTCATGGAAATAAAGGTGGCTATTCATTATACGATTGAAACCCTCACGATTGTTGCGTATTTTCCGGCAAATATTATTAGGTGAAATGGAAAATTCTAAATGATAAAAATAAACCTTTCTAGAGTATTGTTTCAACTTTCATGACACTTTTGATTTGGTAAGCCTGAACAGTAAGTCAGGTGTCGCGGATTGTATTTCCGTATCATGGCAAATATTTATTTGATGAATATTTGAGGTTACTTGGAAGAGCACACAAAATCTATATAATTACCTATTTAGGCTATTCAATCAGTAGAATTTCACGGTAGCTATAGTACACACTTTGTTTAATTTGGGACCCGGTAGCGCTGCGTGCCAACTGCCATTGTCCAACTAAACATTATTATTAATTTTACCACTCGGCTCTTCAGTGTAGGCATTGAACTTTTCTTAACGACATTAGATAAGTAAGTATGTATGTAAAGTCCAGAAGCAAATAAATTATTCATACAACACCATTTAACAAAGTGAAGCATTAATTAAATTATCATTGATAAATTTAACAAAAAACTCACTGTCATCAGAATGATCGGATTATCGCAAGGCATGTCGACTTGTGACTCATTTTGGTCGCCGTTGAATAGCCAGGTTTATCGTCACCGCGGCAAGCGATAAGTAAAACAATTAGAGACAGTACCAGGAATAGCTCATTCTAAGAATTTACTGTACGGTGTTGATCAATCCTTCCATGGCTATTAGACCACTCGCTCAAACAGGTATCGGGTTCGGGATAAAGATTTAATGAATCGTTATCTAATTGAAGTCATTTGTTTGAGTTGAGGTGTTGTATATTATTGTTTAATTTCTCCTAAATTAACTCCTTGTAACTGTTTTGAAATCATCTTCCATCAATGATGATGGTTTTTAAGCACAGAATTCTTAGAATTCTCTTAGAGATAATATATTGTATAGTTTTGATTTAAAAAAAGCATCATTGAGTTGTTTTTATTGAGCAGTTTCTGTATAGAAATTTGTTAATAAATTTTACACCTACTACTTATACTATTTGAGCTGAACTTTTAGATATGAGGCTTGACAATTTACAATTCATAAGCATGATTTCTTATTCCTATCATTAAAATGAAATGAAAAAAGTCAATCGATAACCGTACGTTATCCAATTCCCAAGAACTGACCTTGACAGTTGACTATTCATCCGAGACATTCGCAACCGACCGTGAGCGAAAGCGGCGTGAATTAGTCGCGGCCCGGTTTGCTGTGAATACATATTTTCGCTTCCAATCGCAGCATCAGTGGCCGGCTTTAATTGTGACACATAGCCATAAATTAAATACGTGAGGATATGCACATTCTCACTTAGATTATCATGAAGTCGAAGATAGTGGTCTATCACGGACATATGCGTTTTTTAAAGTGAAATTAACATTAGGCGGCGAGAAAGTTTGATCTTAAGTTATCACATAAGTGACCAACTGTCTTTGCTGATATAACACATTATTTCTTTAAACCTAACCTTATTGTCGAGTAAAAGAATATTCTATCTGTAGTCGAAGAATCCATGCCTTATGGCATTAGTGAAATAAAAATAGATTTTCGTTCCACCTCTGTGTACATTCTAACAGAATTCGGCAGTTTAATGAGATACCTTCGCCATACTCCAGCAATATTCACGCTAGACGGAGCGGAAACCTGATCACATTTTGATAATAGATAATACCATATAACCTCGTTGTTTTGCTTGCTTAGGTTTCCCTATGATAGTTTAAGCTTCCGAATGCACGCTTCCACAAATATATACCATTAGCTTGCTACCAGTGACTTTGTTTTTGCATATCAGGGCATGGATACCATGAATGTTATCAAGCCGTGGTGGACTTGTGGTTGCAGCAACGGCCTGTCATCTGATGGGCCCAGGATGAAATCCCGACCTGTACCAATGAGTTGTTCTAAGCTTAAGTACAGTGATTAATCACACCATGAGCTAAAAAAGAGAGGTAGGGCGAATTGGACTCTCCCGTGGGTTTTCCCATTAATATTGAAGCTGCCCGACTGGGGACCGTGAAATAACACTACTTTGGTGTAGTGTTGTGTTTCTGAGGTGAGTAAGGTGTGTGCCAGTGCTCCACCCGGATACGCTGGGCTAGTAGTAATGCTGCTAGCACAGTGAGTCCTCATCAACAACAGGGTTGGCGCCCCGTTAGTGATACCCCTAGTATTGCTAGCGGCTATAGGCTACGGGGACTGCTCAGGTGGGCCGTATTGTGTGCCACCTGAGTGATATAAAACAAAGGAGTGAGAGCTCAGGCCTTTATATGGTACTTTCTTATTCACTAAGGAATACTATACTGTCGAAAAGCACCTGTCTTTTCGAGGACTCTGCGTGTTCTTGTCTGATATGAAGGTGCTGCCAGTAGATCAATTTGATGTCCCGTAAACTCCTTAACAGACCGTAATAGGTAACAGTAAAAATATTCAATCTGTTAAATTTAATTCATATTCGCAATCAATCAAACAAGCAATCACTTATGTCGAATATAGAATCCATATGTCAACTACCCCAGTGCAAAAAGTTCGGTATTCGTATGAAACGCTGGGCTCTTCGATATCGCCGTCACGGTGCGTACGCGCAGTAATGTGTGCTAATTAGGAAGGAGTGACGACCGACGGAGTTCGATCACATCACGTATAGTTGAATGGTATTTTCTTGCTGGTGGTAGATTCAGACTTTCATTAAGACCTTACTAGGGCCGAAACTGAATAAAGGGTTTCAATATTGACCGTGTGTATTAACTATGTCTGAATAATGGCTGGGATCTAAATTCTCAGAGGACTTCCTTTAAGTCTATTGGAACTTCGAATATTAAAACTGTGTCGGTAGCAGGAACATCTTCCGACTACGTATTCGAATAAGTAACTCTCAAAATTTTCATACTAATTTATTTTCCGCTTTTCGCGCTTTTAAAATAGCCGCAGGCGATACGAATGCGTCTGCCAGTTATTCTTGCTCGGGCTACTAAAAAGACTCTTCGGTAATTGCTGGGAGTAGCCGAAGATAATGTGGCAAAAATACCTATTGGCCGGTCCTAAAAATCCAAGGAGTTCACTAGCGCGTTGGCAAATGTGATTATTAAAAGGTCTAAAAGCACCCAAATTTCTGAAAACCACATTGGTGAATGTGGTTTTCAGAAATTCCTGCGGTGGCAGGAACGTAACAACCACACAGCAGTAACTTTAAGGTCTTCCAGAAGATCGCAAGTATATAACCAATCCACATTGAGAACACCCTGGTGTCGTGAGGCAAAAAAAAATTACTCCTCATGAATTTCTTTTCATCAATCAGGTCATCTTGCGAATTTGGATTTATACAGAATTTTTTGTTTTTTTTTTATACCACTTAGGTGGCAAACAAGCATACGGCCCACCTGATGGTAATCGATCACCATCAATCGCGCGTTGCCGACCCTTCAAAAATCTCTTCACACCCTTCTTGAAGAACCCCATTCTGTACTCCTTTGGGAAAACCTCGGCGGGGAGTTTAAATGATTTACCTTGCTCTTATTCCCACAAAACAATAACGCTAATGAGTACCAAAATGCATAATCAGACAGTTTCGCAACATGCATTGTTACTGTGTTATAATGAATTTGTAAAGTCAGAGTAATTGTTTTGACCTTCTCATTAAGTGATCCTGACGAGCGCTCACGATTCTCGGTCTTCTAAATTCAGCTTTCACGATGAAGTAATAGTACATATTTGATGCCACTCAGGTGGCAAACGCAGCGTAATGGGATGTCCCATTAAGAAATCATTAAGCAGCCCCACTAGGGATAGTACCTCCACTCTACAGAAGATAGCTTGTGTTGTTAGGTTCAAGAAAGTCACATAACCATTTTTTATACTAGTGTCATATTTTAGAGTTGGTTCTGATTAATCTGTTAATAATTAGAAGTATATGCTAACCGTTAAAATTAATCGTCTCCTATTAATCGAATCAATCGAGTCATACAAATAGCAAGGAAATGGAATCGATTAGATACGATTTAATTTCCGCCGTGTAACTTGTTCCGTGGTTGGTAGCCGGTTATATATGGGTATCTGAAGGATGGTTTTGCACTGGATTAGAATTATTCTATGCCTAGTAGGACTGTAGGTTTATCGAATTTTGATCTTCGAGTCCAACTAACTAGAATTTCTTAACAAGATCCATGGCTAGGTTTTTTATGGAAAATTTGTCTGGATCGCGTTTCCTTTACCATCTTATTTATTTGTAATTTCACTTACGACATACATTACGTCACAGAGTTGTTTCAGCTTGTTATATTCTTGAACTAAGGCTAGCAATGAGACATGAATAAGTTATTGTATGTCACATGTACATAACAATCGTCATTTGTCATACAGAACGACGCTTGCCACAAATCGATGAACCAAACCACACTATTTCGAGTCGAGCGGCTTTTATGGCCGGGACCGCGGTCAGAACGCCACCATGTTTTTTTACAAATTATATTTTGTGGGGTCAATCGGGACCAGGGCCGTGGTCCCGAACACAAGTTTGAATTTAATCATTATTTTTAGGAGCACAAATAACATAGTTCTTATCTTCATTGCTTATGTCAAGAAAGATTCCACTTTTGGCCCGTCGCAGAATCCATTTCCTATTTCAATCCGACTACGTCTATATCCTAAGGGAACAAATATAGCTGCATCACGTATACCTAAGGAGGCTTCTGAAATAGCATCAAGACTCGACGGGTCCTATTTTTATAGCCGCTTCTCCTTGATTTATTTTCAAATTCCCAACATTTTCCGGAGAGAAAATTGTGTTTGGCGTCTCCTCAATTTTGTGGCGTTAAATCACTGTTATGATGTTATTATAAGGATTTTTTGTCAAATGAGGTTGGTGAAGTGATTTTGTTTAGAATTTTGGGTAAGCAGATTCTTTATGTTCATGCAGGATTAAATATATATGGGCTCTATTATTTAGCTTGTCATGAAGTTAGAGTACAGCATAATTTCTTTGTAAATCTACGTTACTACGAACTAAACCAGTTTGAAGTAATTTTTTTATTCTGCAAAGTAGCCAGCCAAACATGCCTTAAAGTATAGTCACAAGTCACAACATATAGTAATAGGAGTACTGATACATTATGTCTACGATCGGTTAAATTGAGGATGTATTTCTGTTGATTGCTTTCGAGTGTTCCTTGCCGACAGCTTGACCTTAACCTTAATATATTCACAAAGAAAATATACAAAAAAGAAAATGATGCTTAATTAATTTACCAGAAACATGTCCGAAAAGTGGACTCAGACTTGTCGAATCACAAAAAAGTCGATAGAAAGGTCATCGTACCTCGTAATAGTGGAACTAATCAATTTAGTTACATACGAGTATTGAATGTTAAAAAAACAAGTGTTGATAAAAGAACCGATTTATACAAGATCAGCAGAAATGAAGCATAGATTTTTTAACGTCGATTTCTTGTATTAATTCTTGGTACGTTGAACTAATTTAAAAAATGATATGTCTGAATTTTTCTGTTTGTATCAATGAAGGCCACTTCTTGGCAAAGCAAAGCACTTTGGCGCTGCAAATATCCATAGGCTCCGAAAGCCGCTTACTAACAAACGGAAAGTGAATTTGAGAAATGAAGCCTTATAAAATGTAAGGAAGTGAAGTGGTGAACCTTGAACTTATAAGGCAAAACAGCTTTGCCAACGTATTTAACATTCGTCTACTGCATTATCAGCTTTATTCCTATGCTTATAAAATATAAAAATACGGCATGTGTGTTGGTAGTTTTCAGTTCAATGGCAGAACGTAAAAAGAAGAGACGATACTGTAACGCCTATTGTATCAATGAAGTTTTTTATATCATCAAGGTTGATGAATGTTGTAGAAGCAAAAGAGGTGTGCAAATCAAGAGAGAAAAGGCGCTCTATACTCTCTAATCACAAATAAAAATTGAGAAACTATAGTTAATGAACATTTTAAATCAATGTATATAAATGATCATACCTCTTGTATAAAGCAATTATTACTCAACACTCCGTGGAAAAGTCAACAAAACCAATTTATTTTCGTGAAGCTTTCAAATTCTGTCGAAATTTGGGTCATTTATCCTGTCGACCAATTTGTTTATGTAATAACAGCTCTTGGAGATATTAAACTTGTGATATTGATCTTAATACTTTAGAAATGATAACATTCCACCGTTTGTTATTCTGTTCCAGTCCTGTTCAGATTGTTATTCATGTTTATCCATTATGCCTATGTTCTTGGATATGCTTATTATACCATTTATGTGCACTAGCTTTTGCAGCTTCTGCGACAAAGAAATTGAATCCTTTAAATAAAATAGTGTTGGTTATTCTAATATAGTAAGAGAAGCTATTCTCTTTAGTGAAAGTAATTTAATCCGGTCTGTAGTTCCAGAGATTACTCCATACTTATAAGCATAATTTCCCTTTTTGTATTTTTTCATCATAATTTATGAGCTAGGCTCTTGTCTGTGGAACAATCGCCAAGGCGTTCCATCGTTCACCACCTCTTTGACCTTGTAGATCTTTCTTTTTTTATATCACTAATGTGGCACCCATCATACGGCCCACCGGATGGTAAGCAGTCGCCGTAGCCTATAGCCGCTAGCAATACCAGGGGTATCACTAACGGGGTGCCAACCATGTTTTTGATGGGGACTCACTGTGCTAGCAGCAATACTACTAGCCCAGCGTATCCTCGTGGAGCACTGGCAACCTTACTTACCGCAGAAACACAACACTACATCAAGTGGTGTTATTTCACTGCGGTCTTCTGTAAGGCGGAGGTACAGTCCCCAGTCGGGCGGCTCCAATTTTAAATGGGATAACCCACGGGTAATCCCAAATCGCCCTACCTCTCTTTTTAAAAGCGCATGGTGTGATTAATCACTGTACTTAAGCTTAGAAAAACTAATTGGTACAGGCCGGAAATCGGGAACCTGGGCCCATCAGATGACAGGCCGTTGCTTCAACCACAAGGGCACCACGGCTTGAATATATTATAATCATTTATCATAGCCTTTATCTTCATCTGCTGAAAGTAACTTAACCCTGGCCTCCCTGTTTTTTTTTAAATTTGAATACGGATCCATTGCAAATGTATCTTTAATGAGGTAGCGTTGTTCTCTGGAAACGAAATTAATCCTTTTTGAGATTTCTTGAGTTATGTCAAGTGCATCCTAAAATTGTTCAAATTTACATTTCCCTCATTATAGGGCTCTCTCGTCAGCTCTTGTTTTTAATGATCTTTACTCATCTATTTATTTATGTCAAAAGTAACGTAACGAGACGGATTACATTCCAAGAGAAATCGTCAATTCTCAAGAGCTCTTCGTTTGGTTAATGATCGGTATCAATGTTTTCTTTGGCTCTTAAAGTCGTGTTATTTTCGTAGACTGTTATCTAAAACACACTTCTATATATTATATATTCGATTCATCATGTAAAATTAAGATAACGTTAATTATTTAGGATCGGCAACGCGCGAATGATACCTCTGGCGTTGCAAGCGTCCATAGGCTACGGTAGCCGCTTACCATCAGATGGACCGTCTTGTTTGCCACCTTAGTTGTATAAAAAAAGAATCTTTTAACAAAGTTACTAGCCGACGGCGTCTTCACGGATATTATTGGTATGTTGTAGCTGAACGATACTGTCTTCGAAAGTTATCTCACAATTCACGCTCACTTCACTTGTCATCTCGTTTGTGATTGTTTGGTTATTAAAGTGATATGCAAGAATATTAGGTGAAATTGTTGGGTTGGCAGTGTATCAAATCCCACGTGGCTGGTCTGAGTTACATGGGTTGTAAGACTTCTTAGTCCTGAGATCTTTCACGATTGCCAAAGGCAATCAATTGGCAACCTAAACGATCAACGTAGGTGAGTCGGTGTGGTGTGATGACTGTCACCCATCCAAATGCTGGCGACAGTTGATGTTGCTCAGCTCGCATATGGAAGATGATCCAAGTCTGTATTTAACCCTAAAGTTTCTACGGCGCATCCTTACTTCCTTACCAATATTATAAATGCAAAAGTAACTTTGTTTGTTGGTTAGCTGCCTTTTCACGACTAAACGCGGGTAAAGGCTAGATACATATAAACATTTGAAACCCTGTTAAAAGTAAACCATCAAACTAGGTCACAATAAAATTATATTAGAGTAGCACAATTCCAAGATTTTCAATTAATCCCCATTCCATTTGCATGGACTTGTAATTGATTCCGCTCGATGGCGTCGGGATTGGAAATGTCAGCTTTCAAAGCTGTTTACGTTAGAACCACAAATATTTAGATTAAGAGCGTTGTTAGTCGGCGGCGACCTGAGGATGGGTCGCCCACTTTCCTCCATAATGGTTGAAGAACGCTGCATTCGAGTCTTCCTTGTGAACAGGTCAGGTGCTACTTGTGGAGGCTGGTTATCAAGCCTTTTCATTTATTAACTGCTAGCTTAGATTTGTAATTCAAACATAATAACCTTGTTTATGTGATAACATTTTGTGATATATTCATGTCACGTAAGTAATTGAAAATGTAAATTATGTTTGATTTGAAAAGAGTAATTGCTGAGTTTCTTACCGGATTCTTCTCAGCGAAAACGACCTTCCGGATCCGGTGGTAGCTGAAAGTACTTATTTGTAAAGTCTAGTCAAATAAAGATAATTTTGAGTTTGTGTTTATTGCAAGAGGCTGGCTAGGTTGGTACCACTGTAGTGCTTTATTCTGCTGTCAGCTATCAAGGTGTTTGCATTACTGTGTTATGTAGGTAGGGCACTACCTATAGCATGCAAAGTTACTTGACAAAGAAGGCACAAGTCGAGCTCAAGGCGAGGTATATTGCGATTAAAGCTTCTAGATGGAATGCTACTAGAAAATAATCTAACAAATTCTCTTGACAGATGAATTACTTGCCGGTTCTTTTCAATTGCCCTTTTTTCGAACGAGTGGTAAAATTAGCCTTATTAGGGCCCTAAACTGAATAAGCATCTTCCGATTGTCATTGTGTTGACAGCAACAGTCCCACCTAAAAATACATGTAACGGGAGTTTTTGGCGGGAATCAGGCGGAGCGGTTGAGATTTTTTCCAGTGTGTCGTAAATTGTGTTATAGTGATCTTTAATGTGTATTTTTGGTGTCGATATGTGCAGTAAAGTTTCATTTAGTGACTGATTTATAGGAGCATTGGAAATAATGCCATAATACGACTTTTGGGTTAAGTGATTTATCATTTTGGTCAATAGGTTACCTCTAATCTAAAGGCGTGTTACGATCTGCTACTGCCGTGGGTTGTCTCCAGAAACTCCATTGGGCGTTAGAATGCATGACACTAGGCATTTTAATGCGGCAAACACGAGAAATTTTGCAACATGAAAATTCTCTAACACTCGACACTGGCAAAAATAGTCCCTGAAGGGATTGATTGCCATACTTAGGAAGAAGAAGAAGAAGAATACATGTAACATGAATCATTAATATAACACATTAATTTTCCACCTTCATTAATTAATTTCAACCTGCTTTTCCCATAACGACTTCCCTCGTTATACAATAAAAGTCATGAACTCCATTTATTTTCAGGTCGTGAGGGGCTGCCGGTTACCATGGCGACCGGGTCTGAAACATACCCCTGAAACAGCGGGTGAGTACATGTCCTAGCCTACTTACTATTATAGGTGAACAAGGTAAGTTGAAGTGACGTCATAATAGGCTTTTAACAGTCACAGGGATCGGAGTCTCCTGACTAAAGAGCACTTCACACTTGAAGAAGTGGTTAAAAAAGTTCTTTTGAATACAAGCTTTTATTCGTTCATCAAGATTTGATACCCATATCATAGAAGTTACTGTGGAAATGATAAATCTCCATTTTGTGACGTCCGCCATATTGGATAAAATATGGCGGCATTTAGGTAATCGTGCATTGTCACTTCACAATTTAACAGCCGTTTAAATATTGATGGAATTTGTATACAAAATAGTTGACACTATAATATGAATAATTTTGGAATAGGTAAAGTCGCAGGTTACAGCTAGTTTCGATCAAAGGTGTGAAAACGAAAAGACATTACTATGAATGTATAATAGTTGTGCTGTCTCAAACATTATTAATTCATACAACATTTCTAGAGCAGAGAGAACTCCGCTATATTATCTTATTCGTAATTCGTAATTCAGAACAGAAATTGTGCCGCGAAGATTAAACCGTCTGTTTAAATCAAACATATAATACAGTTGATTCTGTAAAGTAAAAGGGATATTTAGAAGTTCATTAAACTTTACTGCGAATTAACTTTATAGAAATCTTGATTTTATTATAGATAGCTGCTTCCGCGCGACTTCGCCCGCGTATCAATATAATATATAGACTATGTTACTCAGTGATAATGTAGCTTTCTAAAGGTGAAACAATTTTTTAAATCGGTCCAGTAGTTTCGGAGCCTATACAATACAAACATACACACATACACAAAAATACAAATCTTTCTTCTTTGTAATCATATATATAAAATTCTCGTGTCGTGGTTTTTGTAGTTAAACTCCTCCGAAACGACTTGACCGATTCTCATGAAATTTTGTGTGCGTATTGGGTAGGTCTGAGAATCGGACAACATCTATTTTTCATCCCACTATATAAAAAAAAAAAAAATTATCCACTCGTGCGAAGCCGGGGCGGGCAGGTCGTATTAGTATAGATAAGTAACCATAAATAGTAAAAAGTAAGTAACCATTAAGTTTAAAAGTATTTGAAGCGTAGATTTCTAATTTCTTAAAAAATCAACCATTGTCGCCTCATCGTTTTAAAACACGTGCCGTAAGCAAACGAGCCTACATAGGTCATGCAGAATTGATGATATTCGGCAGACTAGCACAGATAACTTTCAATAGGCTTATATTAGGCAATAGGCATAGCTGTAATCTGTTTATCCTACTAATATTATAAATGAGAAAATGAGTATGGATGGATGGTTGGATGTTTGTTACTCTTTCACGCAACAACTACTCAACGGATTTGGATGAAATTTTGAATACAGATAGTTTATAGCCTGGATGACCACATAGGATACTTTTCATTTCGGAAAATTGTAGGTTCCTCTGAGATTCTAAGCTCAACGCGGACGTAGTCGCAGGCAGAAGCTTGTAAATCATATTTTTTGTGGGCTTATCTATTCTGTAAAGTCATGCCAAACAAACAAGTCGTATCCACCTACGCTACGTGTAAGAATGAGTAATGATAATCTACAAGGGCTCTATTACGATTCTCATTGCCCTCATTCTATTGAGTGAAAGTGACAGATGCTTAGACATTTATAATCTCTGTCTGGTACAACAATGATAGCAATAAAATAGGCCCTAGTCAAAGTGACTTTCTCCTAGCAATCGCTAATCGCCAACGTAAAAAAAAATACTCTCACTCAGTTCTGAATTTATTAATATGGTTCCATTCCCGAAGTGTAACCAACGGAACCCTACTAAGACTCCGCTATCCGTCCGTTCGCCTGTCCGTTCATCTGTCTGTCAGCGGGCTGTACCTCATGATCCGTAATAGTAGACAGTCGAAATTTTCACTAAATACATATTTCTGTTGCCGATATAACAACAAATAATAAAAAATAATTTAAAATGATTGGGGGCTCCCCCGCCTAGATATTTTTTTTGCTCGATTTTTTAATCGAAACAAGTGAACGATTCAAATGCTCACACTGGTTTGTCTCAAATTTGTACCCAGAAACTAGCGGTATAAAAACAGTGTTTCAACACAATATTCTTGTAGATCAGCTGTGCATACATACATGTATTATGTATGGAAGTATGTTGTTTGTATGTCAACATTATTTACGCAAATCGTGGTAAAACCCAACATTTTGTGTAGTGCTACCTCCCCCTAAGGCTTCGTTCGGTGAAAAAACATCTGTGAAAACATTACGGTGCACGTCATGGAGGAGATTTGAAAAAGCCTTGTATCAAAAGTCAGGTTATTTTATTTTGTTCGGTGCCCGCAAAATCCGGCAACCTATGACTGACATAATACCTTTATTTTGTAGTAACTAGCGATCCGCCCCGGCTTCGCGCGGAATTACACAAAATCTAAATGAATTATACATAAAAAAGAAGTTTAAAGATACTTGAGATTACGGTGTTATTCTATTGTATTCCTAGGTGTTGTACAATAAATGCTCTGCGTGTCCAGTATAACAATGCGTTCAGGGTGTTATTAGGGTTGCCGCGGTTCTGTAGCGCTTCGGGTATGTTTGCTGAAGCTAAAGTAGATGCCTTTGCGGCGATAGCTCGCAAGCGAGTAGCGGCCCTGATGCGAACAGCGCGGGGCAGTTCCAATCACTACCAGCAGCTGATGGCGGGCAGGATGATAGTAGATTGACGTATTATGATGCACTGGGCAAGGATGCACCTAAAATAATAACAAAAGCAAATTATATGTTCTCGTAATAATGTTCACAATATGGATAATAAGTTTGAAATAAAATTATTTTGCTTTAATTTAATTAAAAATAAACGTTGTACCCATCCTATAGATATAGAGAATGCACAATGCGACAGAACCTTTTACGGTAAGGACACCTGGGACAGAATATCGTACGAGGAGTATTATTTATCGCGTTTTCCTTACAACCTTTAAGACTTGTATTTTCCATTTGGGCATTGTTATTGTTTTGAACATAGCTCTTGATACAATGTATTTACTTTTATAAGAAGTTTGTATTGTAAGTAATACAGACATATTTGGAAGGGTGATTGGAATTATTATGTATGAACTGATATCATGTATGATTGTATGATAAATTTGAGAATAGACACGATTCAAATTCAAATCAAAAAGATCTTTATTTGACTAGACTTTACAGGCAAGCACTTTCAAATCGTCAGAATCTACCACCGGATTCGGAAGGTCGGTTTTGCTGAGAAGAATCCGGCAAGAAACTCAGCAATTACTCTTTTAAAAACCAAAAGAATTACATAAAGTTTACATTTCAAATACTAACTTAACATGGATACCTATTGCTCAAAATAATATATAAAAACAATTGATAACATTAAAAAAATAATATTAACACATAGACAAGTATATAACGCTTGAAATTAAGATGATAGCTAGTAGTATATAATAGCGATATTTGAGACGTAATTTATTTTGGTTGACAAAGGAGCCGGCGTAGCGAGTATTTACCCTGCACCTGTGTCTATAGGCTACGGTGACCGCTGACCGTCAAGCGATCCGCAAAGTAAACCAGCGTTCTATACTAATATCATATATAGAGATAAGATTTATATTTTCATGTTTGTAATTTAGCCTGCTTACAAATTCTTTCACCGGTCGAATGCTATAATTACTGAGTTAGAAGCTACATATTTTTTTACGTAATAGGGTCGGCAACGCGCGAGGATTTGGTGTTGCAAGCGTCCACACGGTGGCCGTTTACCATCAGGTGTTCCGTATGTTTGTTTGCTACATTAGCGGTATAAAAAAATTGCTACACGGGCTAAGTCGCGGAGAAAAAGCTAAGGTTGCATAAAAAAAAAGTGAATAGAATATTAGTTGTTTCGTTAAATTCCTGTTGTGTGTATTGTAATGAAATCTCCAAATGACACAATCATACAAAAGTACTTAAAATAATTCGTACTCCAGTTGTCATTTTCATTGTTCAAGTTGAATATGCTCTACAAAGCACATTGTATTGCGACATTAGCGGTCGCAACCCGATTCCCATGACTTGTCGTTGTTGTTGGTGATCTTGAGATTTATGTTCAGTACATTTAATATAATTTATTTAAGGAATATTTTATTTTATTTTATTTGGAAAATTATCTTTATAACTATTTTATACATGAATATATAAATAGTATAATATGTTTTCGCATATGAATGTTGATATGCTTAAATAATTTTGCAACTACCCCTGGTGTCGCAAGCGTCCGTAGGCTATGGTAACCATCACGCGGGCTGGATTTTGCCCACCTCATAAAACAAAAATCTGTACTTAGTGAGGAATATATTTTTCAAGCAATTTAATTTGGTAATTATGTAGTAGTATGTATTAGTTAACTATATTGTAGGTACGGTATAGAGGACAGAGATTCATCTGCAAAATCCTTGACACAGTAACCTTGCTCTAGTATCTGAACCCAACTATGACCTATATCGCGGGATAATTTATGTAAGTTTACTTGTAAGTTGAAATGAGATCGCGACCTCATTGGAATAGAAAATTAAGTCTAGAACGAGGACTGCAATCACCTGCCAAGCACATAATGATAGTCATCACAAAAATCCTCACTGGATAAGCAAGTAAAAAAGATAATAACTCAATTGCTTAAAAACCGCAGGCGTTATTTCACCCTAAGAGCTTGCTTGTTGAGGCTGGTCATCACTTTTTATTAACTACTAACTTAGATTTTAATTTCAAGCGCTATATCCTGTTATTTTATTTTTAATATATTTAAATATACAATTTATTATGTGTATTTCTTTTGGTTTAAAAAGAGTAATTGCTGAGTTTCACGCCGGATTCTTCTCAGCAAAAAACGGCTTTCCGAATCCGGTGGCTGGTTCTGATATTTTGAAAGTGCTTGTCTGTAAAGTCTAGTCAAATTAAGTTTGACGCTTGATCCTTTGTAAGTGACAGGGTAAAATCTTAGAATAAGGATTATGAGCTAGATCTAGCGTCATCTCTTGTGTTATACCTTTTCGACCTTCTAGCCTATGAACGAGTGAAATAAATAGAGATTGTTACATAAACCCGTTAAACATAACGGTCCTTCTGGAGTACTAGGGTAATATGTTATAATTCAAATCGTTTAACAAACTTGATAACTGAACAGTAAAAAAAAACTAAGCCGTACATTTTAGAAATTAATTCCGAGCCTTGAGGCGGTGGGTGGACGGTTCATTGTTGAATTTCTTGATTAAGCGACCACCCACTAACTAGTGGGTGAAGCCAGTGGGTGGACGGGTAACGGCCCAAAATTTTCGATGATGTGAAAAATTATATCAGGAAGATGTCTACCTCATCCTTACTTTACAATTTCCATGGATTTGGTCATGTTAAGACAGATTGATAGCACATGAATGGTATTTTTCTCGCAAGACTAAACCCTCATCAATCAACGCGATCCTTTTTTTCACCTCACACGTCAAAGCGGAGCTCCGCAATGAATGACATGTACAAACAGTATAAATAGATATTTAGCCACTGAATGTTTGACGGTTTCAATTTATATGCTTCTTCTACATTCATCAAGTGTAAAATATTTCGATATCAAAAGCAAAGGCACGGAACCAATAGAGCAGGCCATTCAAAGGCTACACCAACCTATTATCTTCACGAGAGTAATATTTTGGTATTCCTGCTCTTCAATTTTAAAATAAAACCTTATAAGCCGCTAGATTGCCTGCTCCAACGTCACCCAATAAAATTCCCTGTATGACGTCATTAATTCACTAGGATAGCTATGTCATGTATAACTTAGTATATTGGACCACGTAGGGTTGACAGTTGTCGTATCCAGTTTTTCTTCATCTGTAATGTATCGGTGGTGTATTTTAAATGTTCAATAAGCTATATTTCAATATACAGAGGTACCAAAAGCAGCCTTACGTAATTCCTTCAGGAATTGTAATATTAGGTCCTTACATATGAAATTGGCGTTTTTCGTACTGGCCACTTTAATCACGAATTTCTCCTCTTTGGTAAGGAATTCCAAATTCAAATTTGTACAGCTATAGACTCATGTATTTGTGCTTCGATGATCGTCATTCATTTGTTTTTTTTCTTCTGTTTTTTTCTGTTTGCGTCACTCATTTTACAAAATGGAAAACCTTAAATATCGCATTATTTACGAGTACGAGTTCCGCCGTGGCACTAGTGCTGCGGAAACAACTCGAAGGGTGAATGATGTGTATGGCGGTCGTGTTGCAAAAGAAAACACAGTTCGTTTTTGGTTCCAAAGTTTTCGTTCTGGAAATTTCGACCTGCAGAACAAGCCCCGTGGACGGCCTGAGACTCAAGTTGATAATGAAGAGTTGAAGGCTATTGTGGAAGCGGATCCATCGCAAACCACGTCCGAGTTAGCTGCAGGCTGCAATGTTAGTGATAAAACTGTTTTAATTCACTTGAAGCAAATTGGGAAGATTAAAAAGCTTGAAAGGTGGGTACCTCACGAATTGACTGAAACAAACCGGCAAACGCGCGTCGACTGCTGCGTTACATTACTAAACCGGCACAATAATGAAGGTATTTTAAACCGAATCATTACCTGTGATGAAAAATGGGTTCTTTACGATAATCGGAAGCGCTCAGCGCAATGGTTAGATCCTGGCCAGCCAGCCAAATCCTGCCCCAAGCGAAAATTAACCCCAAAAAAGTTACTTGTAAGCGTTTGGTGGACTAGTGCCGGTATTGTTCATTACAGTTTTTTCAAATCTGGCCAGACTATTACGGCTGATGTCTATTGTCAGGAATTGCAAACCATGATCGAAAAGCTAGCGGCTAAACAACCTAGGCTGGTCAATCGCTCCACGCCACTGCTGCTTCACGACAACGCTAGACCACACACTGCGCTACAGACGGCTACTAAATTAGAAGAGCTTCAATTGGAAAGTCTAAGACATCCTCCGTACTCCCCGGACCTTGCTCCAACAGATTACCATTTTTTTCGAAATTTGGATAACTTCTTGCAAGGGAAAAAATTCAACTCCGATGGGGCAGTCCAAATCGCCTTCAAAGATTTTATTGATCCCCGTCCGACTGGTTTTTTTAGTAAAGGGATCAATGAACTACCTATGAGATGGCAAAAGTGCATAGAAAATAATGGTTCATACTTTGATTAATTAAATATATTATATTAAAAAATATTCGACTTTTTGTTCCTCCCATACAAAACGCCAATTTCATATGTAAGGACCTAATATATTCGTAGCTTTGAGGGTCGAGGGTACGTTAAAAGTTCAAGAGGCGAGTGGAAACCCGAAAGTAATGAGAACTTTGTACCTCGACGAGACCTGGTCTAGTGGTTAGTACACCTGACTGCTACGCTAGAGGTTGCGGGTTCGATTCCCGCCGGGCATTTACAAATATGTTTGCCTTGCGTCTGGATGTTTGGTATGTATTATAAGTATGTATTAAAAAAAAAGTATATAAGTATTATATCAGCTGCTGGTTCCCATAGTACAAGCTTTGCTTAGTTTGGGGCCACATGGCGCTGTGTGATAATGTCCAAGCATTATTATTATTGTCTTTATCGAAATAAAGGAGATTATTTCCTAACTGTGTATCCATCAGGACATTCCGATAAAAAGTTAGGAAGCTACTTTTTCTGCGCTTCAAATTTGAGAATTGGGTACTAAAACTTGGACTTTGTTTCAGAAGAACAAAAGTTTCAAAATACTACAGCCGAAATATCTATACCTATGTTTTTGCCTGAATCATGTCGTCAGCGTCCTCGAAGAAGTGCCGCGGCATTGGCGAGTGAGATAAGAGCTTGGTTACTTAGCTTTGGTGATCTAAAAGTAATTAACTTGACCGCAAAGAATACATAAGGTATTTTAGAAGACATTGAAGATTTTCTAACCAACCCTTTTTCTTAGCGGTCCAGCGGAAATCACTCAAATTTTGTTGCAAGTGAAGTAGAGTTTAATGCGGGAATGAATGTTGTTCGGATACCGTGTCAAGATTAATTGGTTCATCATAAAGTGCAACTAAAAATTACTATGACAATTTTGACTTTTCTCGAGTTACGTTTTCGAATACGTTGTCGACAATGTTCCTGCTACCGGCATTGTACAAAATAAACTTCATAAGTAGGTAGGTTAAGTTCTGTTTTTGTAAATAGTTTAATCTGTTTTGTGTTATTAAAGTTTAATACTTTATTATTAACAATGCACTCAAACATATGAAGTATAAATAAAGTATACACAGATCCGTCCACATGGCTGTCTGGAAGAGATAACACGGCGTATAAACCGCTAAATAAATTATTGTTTTGGTTATTCGACAATGCTAAAAACAAAGTCATTTTCAAACATAAGTGTACAAACATAAGTACGTAATTTCTAAAGAACCGATCACAAATTTTCCTCTTAAACCTTATTAGTTAATTCAATTTGCATTAACTGAAATTAATTTTCCAATAGCTTCTACATTTCCATCCCGAAAACCGATCAATCATTTCGTTTACAAGAAAATCCCGGATGTTTTTATATTTCGATGAACGCACAACCCTGCACGCCCTCGGCTCGCATCTCCCGTTATCATCTCTCTCTATTTTGTCCTATTGTTGTATGTTCCGTCTCTTTTCCTCGCAGCATCAGTATCGATCTGCCAGCCAACCTTGACCTTCGTAGCTGCGGGGGAAGGCTGACCTTGTACCATGAGTTTTACTAGTGCGGTAACGCATTTCTCAATTTGTTTTTAATCTACTACTGGCTTTTGCGACTTCGCGTAGCAATATAGTATACGTATTACCCGTAAGAATCAAGCATTTTCCTGTGGCAAAAAGTAGCCTACGTTCAACAGGGATAATATCGGCTTCTAATGGTAAAAGATTTTTTCAAATCGGTCCAGTAGTTTCGGAGCCTATTCAATACAAACAAACAATCAAATCTTTCCTCTTTATAATATTAGTGTAGATTCGTACTAAGTTGGTTTGTAAAATAGTTTGTATAAGAAGTTATTTTCACACCGTAGTAAGGTTCAAAAGAGCTTTCTCACGCACACGATCAAATTGTGGAATGAGCTCCCGCCGTGTTTTCTTAAATGTACAGCTTGGGAGAACCTAACTACTAAAAAACAAGCTATAAGGCACTTCCCGAAATTTCGCGATTAACGCTGATAGGCTACGGTAACGGCTTACCATCAGGCGGGCCTTATACTTGTTTTGCCACCATTTTGGTATAAAAAAGTACAGCGTTAATCGCGAAATTTCGGGAAGTGCCTTATAGCTTGTATTTTTAGTTCTTCAACTTAGTTTCTTCTTTCTTTCTTCAAAACGAGTGAGAAATCTGCAAGCAAGGAATTCTGGCTTCTTTTATTGCATTTTTCTTTCAACATGAAAGAAGGGAGTTGGGAGTTCGTATGAGAACGGATACCAGTCATTTTAAAATATAATACTCGTAGGTACTTGGTAGATATTTCAGCTTCTGAATACAGAATACCTCTATTGTGACTTCCAAAATTCATAAACTAGTGTTTATATTATCTATAAATAAGATCATATTGTTTGTGAGACATGTTGCTTATTTGATAACTATTTCATAGATTGGTACCTAGAAAATTAAGAAGGGACCTTGTATTAAAATGCATGTTCTAATAAAACCAACTTCAATTTCATGATAATAATTGAGGAGTCCTCAAATTGATTGCGATAGCTGTACCAACAAGTCGTTACGCTAATGCTTTATGGATGGTGATAAATGAGTTATTAATTGATCGAACTGCTGAGCTAAATGTCATTAATATGACGTCACTGATCATGGACCCTGATGACGTCAGAAAACACGTGACTAAAGATCGCATGTGCTGTGTGCAGTAGTTATACAGGGAAGTTAGTATGAAAATTAATTTTAGATTATATGCGGTTTTTATCAACCCATTTTTTTCTATTTATCCGTTCCTGTCCCACTGCTGGGCAAAGGCATCTCTCCTCCTTTTCCAATTGCCTCGGTGTTGTGCTTCGCTTGGCCAATCCGCATCGAAATCAAATCATCTCGCTACCTGCGCTTTGGTCTGCCACGATGGCATCGTCTGATCGGTGGGGACCAGAGTGAGGTGGTTTTGGCCCAAAAGTTGTCTGGCATCCGGCAAACGTGGCCAGCCCAATCCCATTTTAGTTTGGCGGCAGTATCAACCTATATAATGCAGTTAATAATGCAGTATAATATTATGGGTGGGACAAATACTTACGTCTCAGAGTAGATAATATACTACGTACACTTACGTGAACGGGACAGGGAATGTTTTAGCGTGAATCGAGTGAGAATACATCGAGTACAAAAGCCGATGCTTAGCAACAAAAGCAACATCTAGGCTAAGAAATAGGATTACTTTTTATCACAGAACCGGTTAGGTTGCTTTGAACTAGACTTGTTATGTCTCGGTTTTTGTCGACAATCATTGATTTTTAATAGTTTGCTGGCGTGTTGTTTTCCTGCCTATAATATTATCATCATTATTTATGCTGAATTCTCTCCGTGAATGCTCCCGGATATCAATACCTTGCAAGTACCAAATTGCCTTAAGGAACTTCAACTAGTCATGGTCGATTGTGTGTTCATCATGATTAAAGTTTCACTGCTTGCTGATAAAGTCTCTTAGCAATTTATCTGGCGCGTAAATTACAAAGATTTTTGGCCAGCAACAAATGTGACAGATAAAATTGCTGGTAACTTATCAGTCGTTATACTTGTATATTATCTATAACTTACGGCCTATATGTAATTTGGGCTCGAGGCGGGAGCGCAGGGTATTAAAAAAAAAAATTGCGACTATTCATCGCCGAATACAATTGAATACTCAATAAAAATATATCGCAATTCCATGGAATTGCTTTGTAGATTCAAATAAGATTTATTCTGTTTACAATTCAAATTATATTTGTACTATCTATTCGGAGGAGGTTCAGGCCTTACAGAACCATATACAGGGTTCCCTGAACTTCTGCATGTGTATTGCTAAGGTGTTTATATTGTAATGTGTTGTGTCTGGTTGCAGGTGCGGCGCGGATGTCGGGCGGCGGGGGCGCAGGGCTCATGTCGTGCGTACGCGAGGGCTCGCTCGAGCCGCCGTACCGACCGCCGCACGCAGACACCAATAACCATGGTCAGTATCTTCTACTTCTTCTTCCTAACTATGGCAATCAATCCTCTTCAAGGACTATTTTGCCACAATCAAGTTTTTTTTTTATATACCACTAAGGTGGCACACAAGCATACGGCCCACCTGATGGTAAGCAGTCACCGTAGCCTATAGCCGCTAGCAATACCAGGGGTATCAACTAACGAGTTGCCAACCATGTTGTTGATGCGGACTCACTGTGCTAGCAGTAATACTACTAGCCCAGCGTATCCTCGTGGAGCACTCTTACTTACCGCAGAAACACAACACTGCATCAAGTAGTGTTATTCACTGCGGTCTTCTGTAAGGTGGAGGTACAGTCCCCAGTCGGGCGGCTCTAATTTAAATGGGAAACCCCACGGGAAATACCAAATCGCCCTACCTCTCTTTGCTTTCAAGTGTTAGAGAACAATCAAGTTTATAAATTTCTAGTGTTGGTTGCATTATTAATATAATGGGACGGCAACGCGCGAGTGATACCCCTGGTGTTGCAATAACCACATACCATCAGGCGGGCCGTATGCTTGTTTGCCATCATAGTCGTATAAAAAAAGCCTAGTTTCATGCATTATATTCTAACGTTAATGGGAGTTCCCGGTGTGTGTGTGTGTGTGTAATACAATCTTTCTAGTTAAATTTAAACCACCTCCCAGACAAATGAAACTAATTAAAAGATTGTAAAAGGCAGAGAAAAAGGTTTTTTTTTATACCACTAAAGTGGCAAACAAGCATACGGCCCGCCTAACGGTAAGCGGTTACCGCAGCCTATGGACGCTTGCAACACCAGGGGTATCACTCGCGCGTTGCCGACCCTTCAGAAATCTCTGTGTTATGACCTTAAAGTTTTATTGACCGTGTTGGTGGTTTGTGTTTCAGGCGAGGGCCGCACGGGGCGGTTCCTGCGCGGTCTGCGGCGCATGTTCAAGCGGCGCGGCAGCGGCACCAGGACTGACGCCTCGCCCGACCCCAAGAGCAGCTCCACCAGCGAACTGCTCGACGCTGACCGGCATGCTAGGAGAAAGTTAGTATAGCTTCGTCACAGAATGGCCCTTTCGCAAAATGTCCCCTAGTCGCAGAATGGCCTTTTCGAAAAATGTCCCCTAGTCGCAGAATGGCCTTTTCGCAAAATGTTCCCTAATCGTAGAATGTCTCTTTCGCAAAATGACCCTTTCGCAGAATGCCCACCGAATTGTACCAAACATATCGTGTCGAGAATTAACATGCGCATCGTGCTATTTTCGAGTGCATTCAAATTTCCTTTTGTCATGAGGTGTGCAGAGATTTGTACAGGGTCGCCAAAGCGCGTTTTATACGCCTACAGTTGCAAGCGTCCATAGGTTACTGTAACTGTCGTACAACCAGATGGGCCGTGCGTTTTTACGCTTGAAGGACTTCATCTCTGACTATAGGTGTATACATATTATATAATTAGCTTTTCCCTGCGGCTTCTGCCGCGTGGCTTCCAGATAAAGATAACCTATGTCCTTGCCCAAGTTAAACTATCTCACTGCCAAATTTCATACCGATCCGTTCAGCTGTTTACTTTTGTCTTTTTTTTGGCTCACTCTATAGTCTAAATGGCTTTTTAAAGTATATCACATGAGGTGTAGTTAAATTCACCTTCACTATCACTACATCAAAGTCGCTTCCCGCTGTCTGTCCCTATGTATGTTTAGATCTTTAAAACTACGCAACAGATTTTGATGCGCTTTTTTTATAGATTGTGAGTTGAGTGATTCAAGAGGAACGTTTTTACGTATAATTCATTTGTGTATTGTAGGTATTTAACTTAAATGGCTAACGCTGGCCGTGCGAAGTCGGGGCGGGTCGCTAGTATTAGTAGTATTGGATAACTAGTGAGTTGTTTCGTTGCAGAGAGGGTGCATACGGCAGTGGGCTGTCGGTGTCGCACGACTCTGTGTTCACGGGCGAGCGGTCGGGCGATGAGTCGAGCGACGAGCGACCCACTCCTGCGCATCTCGCCACTTCACACCGGGTATGTACTCTGAATTCATAGAAAAATAATTGAAAAAAAAATCATAATAAGACACTAGAAATGTAAACTTGTTACCAGTAGCAACATCTAAAAACGATGCTGCGCCGGTGAAAAATAGAACTAAAAATTTGTATGATTTTTTTAACATTTTGCAAGTTAAGTTTTCTAATACGTAATCGCAAGTTATTCTTGCTCGGTCTACAGGGAATATTAGTTTTTTGATCAAAACGCTTGAATTGTAATTTTTATCGCCATGAGATAGAGCAGTAAGCTTTAAATCAAATGATTGTGCGCAAGCATTCAAACAAGGTTCGGAATTCGGGAGTGACATCGGTTTCGGAGCTAAGCTGCACTCTTCTCATGTCTTTTTATTCATATTTCTGTGAAAGCTACCTAATTTGCGTTGCGTAGGTAGGCGACGATGTGAAGCCGCGTTTCGATGTTCGGCAGAAAGGAGATATATGTATAAATGTAAATCGATTTTAGGCGACCACAGCTAATAAAGATAACTAGTATGTAAACATTGAAATAATAAAATTATATCAAAATTAATAACAAAAACAGCGAGTTCACAAATTAAAAAAATATATCACAGCCCACGTCATGGCCTCGATAAAATTACGAGTCCTTGAAAAAAAAATGGGAGGTACAATAAACATATCCCTACCTTTCTTTTAACACAATTTGATACTTTAATAACCGGAATTCCGGGTTATGCTTTGTTTATTACACAATGATATATAAAGAACAATGCATTTCGGACTGTCTTTGTGTAACGCAAGGAAAGGATCAAAACTTTTAAGATAATACAGATTAAAGAGGGAATCCGGCTGGCACTACTTTGATGTAGTTGCGTTTCTGCGGTAAGTGAGGTTGCCAATGTTCTACGAGGATACTGGGCTAGTAGTAATGCTACTTGCACAGTGAGTCCTCAACAACAACTGGGTGGCAACGTTAGTGCTACCCCTGGTATTGCTAGCGGCTTTAGGCTACGGGGACTGCTTACCAACACGTATGCTTGTGTGCCACCTTAGTGGTATAAAAAAGAAGTTGTATTAAACGATCGAAGATTACATTTTACAACTCTATTAAAATACTATGGTATAAGCTATAACTTTGGAAAGTATAAAATTTTTATTGATCGATTACACGTTTATGTTTCGTCAAACGTCAATATATTTTTACGCGGTCGATATCTCTGTTTTCAAAACAGACGACCACTTTTTCGGCTGACGGTAAGCGTCTCGTCAGTCCATGAAACAGATGCAGTTCCATCCAAGACCTTTAATAGTAAAGTCCTGCGTGGCATTGCACTGCGCTCTTCACCATTTCGTCAATTTTTGCATGTAAAAATTTGCATGAACAATTTAACACGGAGAGTAACGTTTTTGCAAAACTAGACGAAAGATTTTCTTGCTACCAGTACAGGGCTAACACAAACCCCTTGCGAATCTTATTTTTACGATTTATTAATTTTGCATTAGGATCGGCAACGCGCGAGTGATAACTCTGTTGCAAGCGTCCTTGGCTACGGTAACTTCCCACCAGGCGGGCCTTTGCCACGTTGATGGTATAAAAAAGAGATATTCCGATGTGCTTACCATCTGTATATATTATATATCTTGTTTAAATAAAAGAAGAAGCTGTCTGATTGACTGACTGACTTATCAACGCACAGCCTAAACGTCTGGGGCTAGACTTGACATTTTGACACTAGGTACCAATTATTACGTAGGCATCCACTACGGATGGATTTTTGTAGATACCACCCCTAAGGGGGTAAAATAGGGGATGAAAGTTTGTATGATAAATCCGTCATATTTGAAGATAAATTTATAAAAATAGATAGCAGTGGGCAAAAGCTATCATTAAGATGTTGACTTAATCACTTTACCACGCGTGCGAAGCCGCGGTCATAAGCTAGTTCATTAATATAAACATGAAAACTCAGTATTTCCACCTTGTCATTACCTTACATACGCTTATTATGTATCTGCAGTCATGCAAATATAAACTTTCGTCTACAAACTATCAACATACACTATTGCGTAATTATGACGTATTAAAATAACAGTCAAGTGTTTGTCTCTTATGTTTGAAGCCGTTTACGTGAATCTTAAGATGTATGTCATTTTACAAATGCCTGGGTTTCGAGACATGTGAATGCTTACGACATCACTGCTAAGACGTTTTCGGTTACCGAAATGGTACTGCTAGCAAAATTCTAAGAAACCCGGTAGCGCGAGCATGAATAATTGCGACAACGTTTTCGTATCGCCTTCGACTATTTTTGTATTGATGGGCCAATAGATGAGATGAGAGATGCCTGAAAATAAATGATTATTATTATTGAAAAATGAACAGCGCTGCGGCGGTGAAAAGTGAAACAAAAATTAGACAATTTTGACATTTCCCGAGTTACGTTTTCACTTACATTGTCGATCATACAATTATTAGCTCTCATTTATGTACGCAGATTATTCACCGATTTCCTAAAAAATCTCATACAAATCCATATATAACACTAGACAAAGAATGGTTTGTTGAAACAAAGGTTAATCCCAAAGAAGCTGTACTAACTACTTAGTTTAGCCTTTAGAGGCCTTTAAGGGTCACAATGAAGGTCACCTTTATACGAGGAAGGTTCAAATTTGTAGACAAAATTAATCAAAATCAAAATCATTTATTCAGTTTAGGCCCTAATAAGGCACTAATGAAGGTATAAATTACCACCGGTTCGGAAAAAAAAGCCCCCTGAGAAGAACCGGCAAGAAACGAATGTTCTGACAGTAAGGTAAGCAATGCCTTATTCATTCAGGCACTCTTGGAGAGCTATTATTAGGTATTCATTGAATAAACGGGTTGGTGTACATTCGTCACAGAGTAAATTGTGTAGTAGAGTAAATGTTAGAGGATGTCAGAGCGGAAAGACTTTGTACCGTAAAGTATTCGAAAACTAAACTGTCGATATGTCAAAATCTTCATAAGAATTTTTAGTTCCAGTTTTCGCCGCCGCAGCGCTGTTCATTTTCCCACCCCAAAGTCGAAAGCGATACGAATATGTAGTCGAGAATTGTTCTTGCTTAAGATACTGTACTCAGTTTAAGTAATAACTGCGTATAGCACTAAATATAAATTAGTTTTTTTTATAAGTAATTAGTTTCCATCATTAAATTGCTGGTCGTAATTTTTTTTATAGCACTAAGGTAGCTCTAACATCTAACAAGCGTGACCGCCAGACGGTAAGCGGTTACCGTAGCCTATGGACGCAACATCAGGATCATATGTATTAATTGCCGACCTTTCAGAACTCCCTTCACACTCTTTCAAGAGAGGTAGGGCGAATTGGGGTGTGTCGAATCGAAGTGGGTTTTCCCATTAAAATTGGAGCCGCCCGACTGGGGACTGTACCTCCACTTTACAGAAGACCGCAGTGAAATAACACTACTTTGATGTAGTGTTGTGTTTCAAAATCAAAATCAAAATCAAAAATCATTTATTCAGTTTAGGCCCTAATAAGGCTCTTATGAAGGTCTAAATTACCTTTTCTTTTGTTTCTGCGGTAAGTAAGGTTGCCAGTGCTCCACGATGATACGCTGCGCTAGTAGTAATGCTGCTAGCACAGTGAGTCCTTATCAACAACATGTTTAGCAACGCGTTAGTGATATCTCTGGTATGGTTAGCGGCTATAGGCTACGGTGACCGCTTACCATCAGGTGAGCCGTATGCTTTTGTGCCACCTTAGTGGTATAAAAAAACCCTTCTTGAAGAACACCATGCTGTACTCCTTTGAGAAAAAGTTAGCTCTTGAGATGCTCCGTTCTATCTCTTTCTCTATTTGATCATAAAGTTTATTTAAAACCATTTTCACTCAAGATGCATAAATAATCGGTACAGTAATTCGAAAGGCATAACAGAAGATGATACTGTCTGGAGAATATAAAAAAGAGACAGACTATCTTGGAGGGCACTAATCAATATAATTGAAAATCTTCTGGAAGAGATTCTGTTTAATGGCAGGATTAGTTCGGGAGTACTTCTTGATCTTAAAATAGTATAAAACAAAGTCGCTTCCCGCCGTCTGTACGCTGAGATCTTTTAAACTATGCAACTGATTTGAATGCGGCTTTCACAAATAATTATAATTATAATGTTTGGACATTATCACACAGCGCCATCTGGCCCCAAACTAAGCAAAGCTTGTACTATGGGAACCAGTAGCTGATAGAATACTTCACATTTTTGTTTGTAAATACATACTTATAATACATACCAAACACCCAGCCGCAAGGCAAACATATTTGTCACATAAATGTTTGCCCCAGCGGGAATCAACCCGCGACCTCTAGGCTAGCGTATCAATTAGGTATACTACCCACTAGATCAGCGGTCTCATAGACGAAGGTCTTAATCTAAATATATATAACTCAAAGATGACTGACTGACTGACTGACATAGTGATCTATCAACGCACAGGCCAAACTACTGGACGGATCGGGCTGAAATTGGCTAGCAGGTAGATGTTATGACGTAGGCATCCGCTAAGGAAGGATTTTGATTAATTGTACCCCCAACGGCATAAAATAGGGGATGAAATTTGTATGAAAATCCGTCGTTTTTGAAGTTAAATGCATGAACATTGGTATTTAGCCTTTCAGTTAAAAATAAATAAATACATATTTCGGGATTTTTGGAAATTCCACCCCTAAGGGGGTAATATAGGGGTTGAAAGTTTGTTTGAAAATCTGTTGTTTTTAAGTTAAGCGCATGAAAATTGGTATTTGGCCTTGCAGTTAAAAATAAATAAATACGTACTTCAGGATTTTTGGAAATTCCACCCCTAAGGGGGTAAAATAGGGGATGAGAGTATTGTATGAAAATCCGTCATTTTTGAAGACAAACGTATAAAAATTGGTATTTGACCTTCCAGTTAAAAATAAATACATACGTATTTCAGGATTTTTGGAAATCTACCCCTAAGGGGGTAACATAGGGGTCGAAAGTTTGTTTGAAAATCTGTCGTTTTTAAGTTAAGCGCATGAAAATTGGTATTTGACCTTTCAGTTTAAAATTAATAAATACGTATTTTAGTATTATAGGAAATTCCACCCCTAAGGCGTAAAATAGGGTATGAGAGTTTTGTATGAAAATCCGACATTTTTGAAGTTAAATCCATGAAAATAGGTAGCAGAGGGAAAAAGCTATCATTTAGAATTTTAGATATAGGTACATGTTGACTTATTTACCATGCGTGCGAAGCCGCGGGCAAAAGCTAGTGTATTATATGATTCAGTTAGGTTTAATATATAGTACATGCATAAAGTAGAGAAAATCCGACCAGATATGCATCCGTGCGAAGCCGGGGTGGGGTCGCTAGTTTATATAGTTAATTTTCTCTTTGCCAGATTCTCCTTAGTTGTTCCAAAGCCTTTATTGAAACAGAGCTACTCAGCCCGCAGTTTCTTTAACATTTTACTTTTAGTTAAATCTCCAACAAGCTAGTCCCTGCGACTGCGCTCGCGTAAAAATAGTAGGTGTTCGTATACATAGGCTGGTCAAAAGCATATGGTCCACGTGATAGTAAGCGGTTACTGCTACCAATCTGGTGTTGCACAAGTCGCTAAATTGAATACTTGCAATGTATAGGATCTTAAAACAACGGCTGCAATATAAATCCATGACAATAACCATGATGGAATATGCTAAACATTTCGCAATGTGTTCAATAATGCTTTCCATTAACTGTCTGGCAAATATCAGTTGAATGGTATCCATATCTGTATTTTCTGATTGAAACCAGGTAGGCATTGACTGGTTTCAAATACCTCTTAACTATATGCAACGACCATACATTTGTGTGTATGTTTTAACTGATTATTGTCTCAGAGTTGAGATTAAATTAAAAAAAAACCGGCCAAGTGTGAGTCCGACTCGCGAGTCGCGCACCGAGGGCACACACTTATAGGTAAGGTTAAAAGTTCTCAACACCGCGATTCAGGAATATTTTTTTGTAAATTCGCATTTCATCCGTAAATATGTAGTAAAATTTTTTTATGCGAATTTTCCAAAAAATATGCCTGTTTCGCGCTGTTGAGAGTCACCGACGAATAATGACCTCAATTGAAGTTCGCTTACTTATAATAATAATAAGCTTACCTACAAGTGTGTACGGAACCCTCGAGTCCGGCTCGCACCTGGTCGGTTTTTTTAAATTATTTAGTATTTTTCCTTCGATACTTATATTTTGACTGGCAACATTTTTCTAGTTGATGATAAATAAAATATTCGTATGTACAAACATACAGTTTAAGTTTAGGTATTTAATTTTATTTCTATAAAAGAATAATTCGAAATTCTAATTCAGTTTTAAAAACTCGTCTGAGTTATTCTAAAAACGATAAAATGTAAACGTTTAAAACGAAGCCGCAGAATCACTAGCCAGCTACAAATCTTCTCGTTGACGTAATAATAATAGCGAATGGAATGGGCAGTGCGAACTGCAAAGTGATATGAACGCGTCTTTCAGCCAGACCGTACGGTACGGCTAGGTGCGAGACGAAACCCAATAGCTCGAAGGCATTCGCAACCGTTGCTTAGCCGGTTCTGCTCTCATGCCCACGAAGTTTTTAGTACTACACGATTCGCGCGTGTGTTATTTTACTTGTTTTTTACTTATTTCCTATACACTCGGACGAGAGATGAATCACATCACAACGCAAGTTGCGATCACAGTCTGTGCTCCCGCGCGAGAATGGACGCCGGCCTCGCGCGTTCTAATTTCGAAAATATTTTTTTCTCTTAAAATGTGCTTAGTGACCTGTGACACTTGTGACAGTGAAGTGATTTTTTAAGTTTGAGTTTTGTGAAAAGTTGTTCGGATATCGGTCAAGGTTTTATTCATATTTTAAACTTTAACTTTACGTGTTTGTGCTAGTTAATAAATAATGTATGATTAATAATTTTATTATTTATTAGGTATTGATATTGATATTGGCACTTTTTCAAATAAGGCTTTGCGGTGGGTTCGGTACGGTCTGCCTCTGACTCATTCATGTCTCGGCTGATCAATAAACTGCCGGCCAGTATTATAACTGTTTGACATTAGAACGGGTTTATTAAAACGTCGAGAGTTTGTATATGGAATTTACTTCATTCCATTATTTTGAATCATCTTAACCTTGAGTGGACACTATACTAGTGTCGATTTATGCTGTTTATCTGACTAGACTAAAATTGAACCAAAATATTTACCCGCTCTCTTTTTAAATTATACTAAATATATTTACTTTGGCCGCATTTAAACTTTATGTGTCAGCTAAGTGCTGTCAAAGAAAACAACTAAAATTAAGTGTAATGTAAGCTAGTAGCACCAGCGTCATTTTTACGTATAGATTAAAAAAACTACCGACAAACGATCTTATTATTCCAATAACGTTGACTTAAAAAATTTAATCAACATTATCTGTGTCATACATTTAAGTTAACTATGTTGTCCGTTGTATACTGCAAGATAAATTACATATGAACTTACGGAATTTTCAATAAAACAAGAGCATCTGTTGCTGTGGTGAAGAGGTGTGTAAGTCAAGAAAGAAATGGCGCTCTATACTCTCTGCCTACCCCGTAAGGGACTTGGCGTGATGATATGTATGTATGTGTATCTGTTGCTGTAATAGCTTAGCGGTGCTCAATTGTGATGTACAAAGCTTTCAGTAACAGGCGTCATGGGAAGCTACATGAAGGGCCGGAACTACAAAGAGCAAATCTGATAAGAATGAACTTAAAGTTTGTTTTAAAAGCTTTTATTGCACAAGCGCTTTCGTTTGATACCCATATCATAAGAATGATGTGAAAATTATAAATTGAAATCTTGTGACGTCCGCCATATTGGATTGTAATTGGTGGTTTAAGGTAATTGCATTGCGAATTGTCAGGGAAACCAAATTTCAGCTCAATGGCATACTGGGAAGTAGTGGGTCAACTTACACACCGGATAAGTTAAACTAAATAGAAGCTAGTCCCGGTTGCTGCAGATGCATTTAGACCCTTGGGATCTATAGTACAGAAATAAAAAGTATAAAAAAATCTATCGAGCCGTATAGTAGTCGCATAATACGTATAATATAATATATGTGCCGGTAGCAGGAACATTGTCGACAACGTTTTCGTATCGCCTTCGACTATTTTTGTATTGGAAAATTAACAGCGCTGCGGCGGTGAAAAGTGGAACTAAAAATCAGTATGATAATTTTGACATTTTGCGAGTTACGTTTTCGAATACGTTGTCGACAATGTCCCTGCTACCGGCACTGATAACCCTACTAATTATAAGCTTATAAGAATATAGGCGATACTCATTGCACGCTCAAACAGTAAATAATAATGCTTGGACATTACATTACCATACAGCGCCACCTGGCTCCAAAATGAGCAAAGCTTTGTACTATGGGAACCACCAATTTATACATTAGTTAAAATTTCTTTAGTTTTATAATATTATAGTTTACTTTAATAATTTTGTACTCTCCGAAGGTGGGCGTTGACAGACGCGACACAGTTTTAAACTTCTGCTACTGTCATCGCTTCCTCTGTATTTTGTATTAAGAGTTATGCCAAATAAACATTATTATTATTGAATTGATTCAGGTTTTACTTTGCGGAAATTCATATTTATAGAATACAAAATATATTATATTTTGCTTTGTCCGCTTAATGAGTGTGATACGGCTCAGCCGTGGTTTCAAAACACGTTGACACACACAAGGTTTTGAAACACGTGTCGGAAGAAACCACGGCTGAGCCGTATCACACCCATTAAGCGGACAAAGCAAATTATAATATATTTTGTATTCTATTATTATTATTATTATTATACATATAATACTTTTTTGTAAATTACTTTATTATAATACGTACCTTTCAAATATCCAGGCGCTTGGCAATTTTTTTTGTCTTACAAATGCCCACAATGGGAATCGAACCTGCGACTCCTAGCGTAGCAGTCAGGTATACTAACCACTACCAGAGAGCGGTGTCGTTACGTTTTTTTTTAATCCTCCTATAGGTAGTATGTGGGGTCTTTATAAATACTGTAACGGGATTCATACTTATTGTTATAGCCACAGCGCTGAGTCAACTTTAAATAATTTCGCGATAAAAGTCACATTATCAAGTATAACAAGATAGGCACAGCCTCCCACGGAGGGAGTATTGCGATTGTGAATAACTTGGAAATGATTCACCTTACTTTTGATGTGTATTATGACTAAAGAGAGGCAGGGCGATTTGGGATTTCCCGTGGGTTATCCCATTTAAATTGGAGCCGTCCGACTGGGGACTGTACCTCCGTCTTACAAAAGCCCGCAGTAAATAACACTACTGGATGTAGTGTTGTGTTGCTGCGGTAAGTAAGGTTGCCAGTGCTCCACGAGGATACGCTGGGCTAGTAATGCTGCTAGCACAGTGAGTCCTCATCAACAACATGGTTGGCAACCCGTTAGTGATACCCCTGGTATTGCTAGCGGCTATAGGCTACGGTGACTGCTTACCATCAGGTGAGCCGTATGCTGGTGTGCCACCTTAGTGGTATAAAATAAAGGTGTCTCCCTCGTCTTTTTTGCTCTTAAAAATGGCAGTAAGTATACGTTTGAAATGCTCATAGTGTGTATTGCTATATTAAAACAAAAGAGCGAATTTTCTATTACTTACAAACTTATTATTTGCTGTTGGTGTAGTAGCCGTGTGTAGGAATCGAACCACAAAGTTAAGATTGTCATGTAACCTAGTTTGATTTAGTACGGTACCCTCAGAATCAGAAAACTGATGATAACAAAATGGGGATACATGTACCATCTACATTCAAGTGTAATTACATTACACCACTCGATAAATTAAATGCTAAAGATTCTTTCATCACAAAATAAAACTCAGCACTCCGAATGACTTCTTAGTGTTTAAAAATAATTATGACATACATAAAATTAAATATGAACAAAGAAAATATTACGACGTAACGTAAAACACACTACTTGTCCAAGCATACGGCCCACCTGATGGTAAGCAGTTACCGTAGCCTATAGCCGCTAGCAATACCAGGGGTATCACTAACGTTTTGCCAATCTCATTATTAATTAAAGGAATCTTTATCTTTGTGAAGCTCTGAAAACTTTATTTACCGCAGAAATAAAAATAATATGAGGTTATTAAAACTGCCAGTTCGGAGAACACCTATGAAGTACCAGCAAGAAACATAGCAACATAACTGTATTTTATTCCATAATTTATACACTTTCTCACAATCGGTCAGGTACATTTCTAAAACACTAATAATAATGAGTGAGTAACTAAACGTATGCTAAAAGGCTGTTGCATTTCGGTCTTCGGAACGCACGCCAAATTTTCAGTCTGTTATCAATCCCTTGCAATCGTTGCAGTATTGTCAAACGACGTAAAAAAGGAGGTAACTTTTATTTTCATTAAATTAGTGCGAAGGTCAGTCATCTGTTGCTATATTCAAATCTGGAACACTAATTGCCTCTTTATCCGAAGCTTTCCACAATATTTAAAAATAACATCTTCACAATTGTAACTGGCCAGTATCTAAACGTAATAAAATCGTTCGTTAAGTAAGTAACTTTTGACACCGTTTGGTTTCTTAAAAAGTAATTAAAAACATAATAATCGGTTGTATAACCTTGCGAGTTTCATATTATATTGTATTATTATAATGAAAAGGATTACGCCGTATCGACAATGAAGTGCAAATTCCAAGGCAAGAGGAACCGGTTACCGGAACTGCGGAACTAAGACCACCTAAGTGTATGCGATAAGCTTAGATACCAACAATGAGTAGGGGCTGTTGGGGCCGGGGACCATGGTCCCGAAAGCCACCTTACGTTTAATAAATATTTTTCAGGGGGAAATTGGGACCACGAGCGTGGTACCGAACCCTTGAAATAATCATTATTTTAAGGGGTACAATGGGACCACAAATTAAGACACAGATCTTTTAGAATAATAAGATTTTTTTTATTTACAACATAAATATTTGCAAGAAAGCTACGCTTTTCGATTAGTTAATTTATTTAATACAATAATAATAAGTAGTAATTACAGATTCTACCCCGTGGGAGGAAAGGTGAATAAAAAACTCATTTAAAAGCTTAAAGCATTTGGAATGGTACACTTGTTTTTTCCTAATAGTCCTTTAAAAATGCCAATGCCAATTAGTAAATACATAATGTATGTCTGTCTCATTTTAACGTTTATCAAATGACTCTGTCCTACTCTAGCAAATGTCATAATTGCCACTAAAAATTATAAGACGTAGTTATTTTTAAAATTACATTATAATAGGCTTTGTCTAGAAAGCAGATTATAATTTTATATAAGGTAGAGTACACACCAGGCAAGACTTAATCCGTGGCACCGACAAAATTAAGCTTTTGATAATACTTTTTTTTTATGAATAAATACTAAAATTTTATCATTAGGTAGTAGGAAGTAGGTATCCTATAATGCGTTAGGTCTATAAAATATGTATGTAGTATACATATTTTATAGACCTATATAGTTTTTGGGTAAATAAAAAAATAAATAAACATGTCATATAACAATAATCCCACAGATATTCACTAAGGACGGTGCGAAAACAAAAGAAAATATAATTATCATTTTACATTATTTCGTTATAAATATTGTGATTTAGCCTACACATAAATGTCATCAACACTTCATGGGTTTACTTTTTTTGTTGCGCGCAACCGTATAATTTTTCCTAAATAAAAGTAGCCTTATAGCATCAGCTATGTACCTGCCAGTGACAGTCCTATATAAATTGGTCCTGCCGCCGGATAAAGTTGTAATATAACAGAAGGCTAACTCCAAGATAGCCAGGTGTACCACTCGCCTAGCCCCGCCAAACATAATTTCAATGCTCCGTACCGTTGCGCTGGTTGGTTCGACTTTCCAAAAGTTTCAATGCAATACGTTAACAATTAAACTCCGAAGCTGACATTCGTTTTGGTTGATCTTCGCTGAAGCATTGTGCGTGTTTACACAATTAATTATACAAAGAATCGTTTCAAATAAAGAATTTGGGAATTTATTTAAAAACAAATATAATTTTTAAATCGCGAACTGTTTTAGTGTTATTTAATTTTAGTTATTTTTTATGTATCGATGGAATCATTTAGTTTGAAAGTGTTGTGTTTGATTAAAATAAGAACAATACACATTTTGAATTTGGAATAGTGTCTATGTCTCATTCAAAATGGCGCGTTCAGTTTCCGAGACATTTCGGAATGTTTGGAGTTTTGCTTGGTTGCTGGCTACCAAAGTGTTTTTGGTAACGTATTGATTTATATTTTGGATTTAAATGTTAATATAGATTCTACCCACTTACATTTCCTAATTATAAATACTTTTGTACGTAGGTATAAATTAAGGGACCAAACATGATTTGAGTAATCTACAAAGATTATATCTAGTTAAAAGTTGTATACATATATATACTTAGGAAGAGTATATCATACTCTCTAGTTCTGAGCACTCTTTATAATTCGGTCATTCCCATCTCCATAACTATATGACAAATCTCTTTCACGTCACATGACCTGCAGATCTTGTTTGATTTGGTAAATTTCCGTGGAGGTCGCATCCCAACTGCACCATTTATATAATATTATGCATTGAATACATTTATTTTGTACATAACATGAGTCATGTGCCTTCCGCATCAGCTCGCAACGTATTTAGTCCTTCGTACGTGCTTCCTGGTCTGATGTTATTGTGTTATCAAGAAAGTGAAATCCGAATTAAAACACGCCAAGAGGATGGTTGTAGCCTAAGTGATGAGCGATCAGCAGATTTTTTTATTTTTGTACTGTTTCTCCTTGGCATCTTTCTTTTCGGCAACAAAAATAGTGGCAATTTCCAAGGAGATCCGTTCTTAATAACAGAAAGTCTTCGATATCATGGGGATAGTCATAAAGATATAGAAATGACAAGATGCAGGCAAAAATTATCAGGCAACGCGCGAGTGACGCCCCTGGTATTACAGGTTTCCATTGGCTACGCTACGGAGCATTCGAATAACCACTCCTCATGCTCAAAAACTTAATACTTAAAATATTTATTCATAAACAGAAAAAAATATTTATTTTATTTATTTATTCACCATATAACACCTTTACAGGATATGATTAAAGACTCGACTTATTACTAAAACTTCAACGTCACTTTAGCACCTTGTATAACAATCTACTTTTGATTAGAAAAATAAATAGCCAAGCACTTACCGCTGATCTCTTATACCTTACCCCGCCAGCCTTACAATCGGAACATGTGAACTCACTGTAATATTTTTATCTTTATTGCTTCACTGAGGATTAAGTAACTTAATCCTCATTAAGCTTTCATTAAGTCTACACAGTGAATAGATTTATTGATGTTATTGTTTTAATAGGATAATCTTTAGAAAGGATTTACACCCGAATATTAAGATTGTTTATCTTATAACTCTTCAATCCTAATTCATTTACTGTTAAGGACTTTGTGTATGTACGTCATTTATTTGGTCTTGAGTTTTCTGTATTGTATTCTTTCCATCCATTCGCTAGGCTATAATAATAGTTGCAGCTTTACAAAAATGTTTTTATGGTGCTGTCGCCCACGTCGAATTATGTGCAAGCGATAATTAACTTACGTTTACTTGCACTGAGTTGTAATTTGAGTGGCGACGAAAAACGGCGACGGTATCTTTTTACACAGTATTTTCGTTTTATAATTAACATTAGTTATTTGGTTAGAATTTAACGTAAGTAGGCACTTATTTACTGTCTCTCAAATGTTAACGAACACGTAATTTTAATTAGACACGTAGATATTTGGATTATACCAGTTATTGTAAAGGATAACTACACTATATAATTAATTACAACCATAATCCAAAGTAATAGAACTCGTTTCAACAGATTTCTAATCAAATAAATAATGTTTTTTTTTTTTAATCTCACGAATTCCTGTAGCCTTAGCAATAACAGCCTTCGACTACGTATTCTTATCGCTATCGACTATTTTCGTATGGGGATATGAACAGCGCCGGAGCGGTGAAAGGTGGAACTAAAAATTCGTATGAAAATTTTGACGTTTTGAGAGTTACGTTTTCGAATAAGTAGTCGAAGAAGAACCTACTAAGGGTACTCGATTTCAAATATTGTTTCACTTTAGGAACGCTGGGTACACTTTTCTTGAGTAACTTTTTTATGCTATTTTTCACTAATTAATACTTCATTTGACATATCATACTCTTAGTGCTTTTTTGTTTTGATGTTTTGACGTTTCAGCAAATAATTATATTTTCCATGCAACACTTTTTAAGTAACGCTGTCAAAAGGTCACCGATCCCAAATGTGTGTGATGCTCTGATTACTAAAGTAATTTTTCGTCAGCCTTTGGCCAACATTACAGCCAATATTTGCCCAAGGCACGGCTGATTGGTTATTAGAGTCAATATTTGACCTTAACATGTATGTAGGTGTTGAAAGCAAGTACATTCATGTGGAAATCTGATTGATTGTCTACTAATATCAATTGGGTAAAGTAATTATCATCTAAACTAATATCATAAATAGAAAACATTTTGTAATGATAAATAAATGGTCCAGTACGAGTTGAACTCCCACCCCGATAGTTCCGCATTAAAAACAAATCGGATTAAATCACCAACTAAGCTTTGCCGTTCGATCCCTAGACACTTCTATTGCACCAACCGCAAATAATAAGTTTGTAATAGGAATTTTGCCTTTTTTTTTTTAATTAAGCAATACACTCTATGCGAGCATTTCAAGCGATAAAAATACGGATTTTTATATAGAATTATTTTTTTCCAAGGACCTGTTGACAAATCAAATTTTCCTGGTGCATTCATGATGTGCTGTTATTATAAATAAATAATAACTAACAGATAGTGACGTGTCCCTGCTACCACAGGAAAACCTTTGTACTTCAACAAATGCATTACATGAGTGTTGGCAGTTTATAATCCGACAATGGTGCCAATTCTGTTCTACAAAATCACTAAACAAACTAATTTGACAGTTCTAAAGGTATTGCTATCCTTATTTAACCACGCACATGAGAAAGGGATAGCAAGACTTTAAGAACTGTCAAATTGGTTTAGTTTAGTAATTCTGTACAACAGAATTGACACACTAACTGCACGTTACATGAGTTGCAATGCAATAACTTTCCGTACCTAACCTTTTTTTCTACACCGTAATCGTTTGAATGGTATCGCACGCACAAAAGTCGAATAAACAAACAATCTCAGTTCCAGGGTTCCGTTCCCGATGGGTAACCAACGGAATCCTATTACTAAGACTTCACTGTCCGTCTGTCTGTCAGCGGGTTATATCTCATGATCCGTAATAGGTAGGTAAACAGTTGAAGTTTGAACAGGAGGTGTCGTTGCCGTACCTCTGGTTCAATTGTAAAGGCGGTAAAAATAAAACAAATGCTTATAAATTTTTTGTATACGTCAGATGACATTGACATTCAAAAATTAACATGACATTGACAGACACAAGTAGACGGTTATTAGTGTCACTAAACTGATTATAATACCTCAGAGTAGATAATATATTACGTACAAATGATACCGTGTTGATTGCATTGTTAGAAATTATAAATATGTCATCGAAATATGAGATTGTGTACTATTGACGCTTACGCATTTCCGCGATTTCAGTGCGTCAGGCGTTTATTTTGTATCTAATAATCATTATATCTATAGATTTGATTTGATAGCGCTATACTATAGGAATCACATATTATCTACGTTTTAAAAAAATATGCAGTTATAGCATGCATGTAAAGATGAATGTATATGAAATTAAGTGTGGAAGTTGAGAGTGATATCGCGCCGAGAGTATAGGGGCCTTTGAGACAAGGACCGCGATCCCGAACGCCACGAATATAAATATAAAAAAAAAATAGGGGGCAATCGGAACCGGTCCCGAACGCCACTTTAAAATTACTGCCGCATACGTACCGAATGCCAGTTTAGAGTTGTAAAATATAACTAACTAGTGACCCGCCCCGGGTTTTCCAGGGCTACACGAAACCTAAATTAATTATATATAAGAACCTTCCTCAGTAATCATTCCTTCTATTACTGATAATCGCATCAAAATCCGTTGTTAAGTCTAAAAGTCCTAAGCGAACAGACAGCGGAAGCGAGTTCATTTTGGAATATTGTTAGCTTTTTCAACCTACCTAGTTTGTCTGTGAAACGAAACGTAGAATGTCAAAACGGGTTTGACAGATAAGCTGAGTGATAGAACGCGAGAGGCGCGAACGGAAGAAGTATGGATAATACAAATAGACGAGAAAGATTGTGTATTATAAATATATAAAGAATTAATATATTGTGATATGTGTATGAATGAGACCAAGATGTTGTAGGGCCGTTGCATAAGCAGTAATTAAGAGAGGCTTCTAACAATATGTTAAGAAATTTAGCAACCTGTTGCAACCCTGCGTGCTATGTAATAAGAACCTCTGTCGAGGCGCCTCACAGACGCGGAGTCTCCACTTCTAATCTATTTATTATTCTCATAACGAGGAAGAATGCTTTAGTTTATTGTCTGAAGGAATACTAGGCATTTTATATTGAATGCTTTGGCTCAAATTACTAATGGTTGTGGTCAAGTGGGACTGGTCATATGATAGTCACGTGTATAGTTACGTGTGCGTGACGTCATTATTGCAAGCCTACATGGCTGCTTCACAAAGATTGTGTACCTTTTTGAAAACCTTTGTTACCTTTTTAAAAGTTGTTGTGTACCTTTAAATTCCGTCAAAAGCCGTTCAGCCGTTTCAAAGATTAACGCGGTCAAACAGACAGAGAAAGGTTTTGGTAACATACAAATAAATGCATGAATTCGTTATCACAGTCATACACTGTGTAGCTGTTTCGAAAGTTCCACAGAAGAACTAAAGTGAACGACAACCTAAAGCTTTGTCATGAATCACTTTGCCATTGATGAAAACCTTATCAAAATATGTCCAATACTTTTATAATTTATCGCCGTCAGACCGACGGACAAAAACGGGGTGGGAGAGAATTTTTTTTTGTTATTTATTAATCTGCAATCAGTCATTAGGACTATAATCAAGTTTGTGCTGAGGAGATTCGCGTTTGGGAGGCTGGTATGGACGTCCCAGCATCCCCTAGTCAGGCAGCACTTCGGCTCTCTCGAGTCTTCGAGTGGAGTCGGGAACTAGCAACACCTGGGCTAGCAGTGGGTTTGGGTGATTTTGTATTCGACTGTCAGCATAGCTATTAGCCTCTGCTTGGATAGGTGGGAGTTGTGTATATCACATCAGAGTTCCGGGAATACCATGGAGCGGAAGCTATAGTCCTCAGAATTTGATTTTGAAATCTTTGCCGGGCAGACTGAATTTAATCAGTTGGGACCTGGAGTCCTGAAATACAGGGCTGTCTTAGTTTAGGCTCCAGTCGCATATAAACTTGTTCAAAATTCTGTATGTGATTATTTTATATTTATTGCGAATATTATGATAAGTTTTATGTGTGAAAATAAAGTATTTTATTATTATTTTTCATTATTTATTAATCATGTAGTGTTGTAGGAGATAATCCGCTTGTATCATTCGAAATGACGGTACTGTCTGACTGAGACACATCGGAAATCGTAACGGTAATTAGACGCGCCATTGTTGCTTAGTAGCAGAGTTGCAAATGTATCTATTGTAATAATCTTTACAATCCACGCATGGTTAGAATGAGTTGTAGTTCAATGGTCCCACCAGCATCGTGATACTACATTGACATACGATATTGAAAATAATAGTTATGATACTTTGTCTCACGTCTATGATAGATTTTTATTTTATACCACTAAGGTAAAGGTTAAGAGGTAGGGCAAATTAGGATCTCCCGTGGGTTTTCCCATTAACATAGGAGCCGCCGAGTTATTTTTAAAATGCGTGACAATTGGCGAAAATAACGATGGACGTAAATAAAAATACATACAGACGTACATAGAACCTCCGCCTATTTCGAAGTCGGTTATCATGTCTCTTAAACAGCTTTAGAGTAAAGAAAATAAATACACATTTGTTATCAGTATCACTTTTGTTCTCAGTATCACAATTTAATGATGATACCTTACATCTCGGGGTTGAATATGGACAAAGAAAAAAATACCGACGTATGGAAATTAACGTTCTAGCCCTGGGGGTTGAACGTGGACACGTTAGGGGTTGAACATGGACGGGAGTAGACATTTTGGGGGTTGAACGTGGACTAAACCACCTTACAGAAGACCGCAGTCAACTAACACTACTTTCATGTAGTGTTGTGTTTCCGCGGTAAGTAAGGTTACCAATGCTCCACGAGGATACGCTCTGCTAGTAGTAATGTTGATAGCACAGTGAGTCCTCATCAACAACAGGGTTGGTTACTCGTTAGTGATACCTGGTATTGTTAGCGGCTATGGGCTACGGTGCCTGCTTACCACCAGGTGGGCCGTATGCTTATGTGCCACATAGTGTTTAAAAAAAAATATTGTTCTTAATATACTTATCTCAAGATAATGCTCTAATGACTTCTAATGAAAACGTACGCCTATTATTGTCTTAATTCCACAACAAAGTCCCTATTTATCGGTCAAAGCGTTATTCATGTTTACGTAGAATTATCCTGTGGATAATATTGACTCACATTTATTTCAGTACTCACATTACCACGGTACACTAAGCACGTACCGCGAAGTTGGATTTTCATCCTTTTTAGTTGCTACAAAAGATACAATTTAAAAAAGTGCCAATATTTAACCAAATTAGTAGAAAAAAGGCTGTGTTCAGTGCTACCTTCATTGTCATCCGAGTGTTAATCCATATAACCTATTGTATTTGATATTTATAATAGGGAAAATTTTATTCAACCATAAGTGATGTCAGAATCCTTAGTAATGGAGATTTATTTTTAATGTACAGTCAGATGTGCTAGGCTGTGAAGTATTGTGTGGACGCATACATGTTATGATATATTGATGACCAGTGAAGTGACATGGGTACACCATGGAAGAGAAGGCTCCGCTGGATCACGGACTCCAAATTTGGAAAATTATGGGTTCGTACATTTCTTAACGGATTACCAACTTATTATTGCTTAGCGTTGCCGTACTATCGGTAGTTCATAAGGATAACTTTATAAGGATATTTTTTTATACCACTAAACTCAAATCAAATCAAATCAAATAAAAAAAAATATCAAACTCGAACTCAGAATGATCTTTATTTGATTAGACTTTACAGACAAGCACATTCAAATCGTCAGAATCTATCCTAATCTAGAAACTCAGCAATTACTCTTTTAAAAAAGAAATACATATAATTTACATTTCAAACACAAACATAAAATAAAAATTGAATTACATTAACACATAGACAAGGATATAACGCTTGAAATTAAAATCTAAGGTAGTATTAATAAAAAGGCTTGCTGATCAGCCTCTACAAGTAAGGTGGCAAACAAGCATACGGCCTGATGGTAAACAGATACCGTAGCGTATGGACGCTGGCAACACTAGGGGTATTATTACTCGCGCTTCGCCGACCCTAAAGATATCAAATTGCAAATTCATACTCAAACTCAAAATCATCTTTATTTGACTAGGCTTTACATTAAAAATAAGTACTTTTAAATCGTCTCAATCTACCAGCTTCGATTGGATTTTTTACTGAGAAGAAACCAGCCAGTAACAAGAAACCCAACTAATTCTTTAAAAAAAACAGTAAATTCTCATACTAATAAAATACTGCACTGTAGATCGACTCTACTGTCACCTATCGAGTGGCAACTCTACTTTTATAACTACGTCACCAAATATACTATTTATATTTCAATTTTCTTTTAATCTTTAAATACCTCACTAACACTAACGTCAACTGCAAATTAAATACAGAAATAGATAGAATTGGTGCATAAATAAATTACCGTTGGATAATTTTTGACGAGACCGCTGGTCTAGTGGTTAGTATACCTGACTGCTACACTAGAGGTCGCGGGTTCGATTCCCGCCAGGGCAAACATTTATGTGACAAATATGTTTGCCTTGCGTTTGAGTGTTTGGTATGTATTTTAAGTATATACTTAAACAAAAAAAAAAGTATATATAAGTATTATATCAGCTGCTGATTCCCATAGTACAAGCATTGCTTAGTTTGGGGCCAGATGGCGTTGTGTGAGTGTCCAAGCATTATTATTATTATTATAATTTTAGTTCAAAATGATCAGTTGAATTTTCCTTCAAACGAGGTATAATTAATTAATAGAGCTGGTATCCAACGAACACTGGTTTTAGTAATGATACCGAATATAAGGAAATAAATATACCTATGATCATCATGTTCAATTGTTACACAGCGCCATCTGGTCCCAAACTAAGTAAAACTTGTACAATGGGATGGGTATCAGGCTACTGATAGAGTTAAATACTTTTTTGTTAAAACATCATATGTCTTCACACCTTCCCACAAGGGTAAAAGTAGGCAGACGCGTTACACGCACTTTGCACCGAAGATAATTTGGTGCCAACGTGACAGATGGTGAGGCCGTCGCCGTCTCTTAGGGACTACATTCGTCCTTGAATTTCTTGTTAGACGCATGCAGGTTACCTGACGATGTTTACCTTCACCGGAAAACTCGTGGTGTGACTAATCACTGCACTCAATTTCCTAGAAAAAAACAAGCAGGCGCGGCTTAGTACATCATGGCTCTTATATACAGTTACTGTGGGCCTCAAAAATGATCTTCCACAATTATGTGCATACTTTAACAGGAGAGGCTCAACGAGAATATCTCGTAACTGCCCCCCGGCTGCCCAGCTCTCTAGCTTGCCCCCCAGCAACGCCCTAAGCCGAGGTCCGAGCCCCACTATGGGGTGCCCTTAGCTGTGTTGCTTAGCATTTAATTGTGCCTGGCTGGAGGCCACCTTGGTCTCGCCTTTGTCTCGTTAAGTAGCAAAAGTTCCCGGAACTCACGCTACGAGAGACAACTAAAAAAAAAAAATCAGGAGGAACAAGCGATCTACGCGTGTTCCTCGTACATAACCAAATAACATGACCCCAATGTACAAGGAAAAAATATTCTTCATATATACCATTCTGTTAGTCAACAGCAAAATGCACATTTTTATTTATTTATTAAAATAGATTTAAAACCTGCAAATTGAAGCTGCAGTTCCTTTAAATTATAAAATATCAGTCTGAACTCGTAACAGATTTTTGATGTGAGAAGTCGAACTAATAACTTTCTTCTCTCGCTTGTCATGTTTGACATATCGCATCAAACAGACTTTTGCAGAATAGTTCTACTGTCCCACTTTCAGTGTGAGATAACTGAGAGGAAACACGCTGATGATAAATGTGTTATCATGTCCGCTCTTAACACTCACTAGTTGGTTATGGAATGCATTTGAATGGCCCTATAGTTACATGTGAGAAATCACCTAATTATTATGGAATTTTAAAAGGACTTCAAAATCCCAGTTTTTCATTTAAATTCCAGCCTTGAGGCAGTGGATGCATCATGGGGTTGAAGCTTGGTATTGCAAGCTCTCATTGGCAACAGCTTCTCTAACCTACTGACTATAGTATAATCTTAGTTGTAATTAAATTTCTTGTGAAAACTACAGCGTACCTAAGTTTGTTCTATCTCCCGCCAGGCGGAGCTAGTAGCGGCAGTGCGCCGGCGCGGGCGAGGAGACGGAAGCGACGACGATGAAGATGATGGGCTTCCTCGGAGCCCGCCGGCGTCACCACCCACTGACAAGGCTGATAAGGTACACATTTATATAGTTTACTACCGTCCCGCCCGGCTTCGCACCGGTATAATTATTAACTGCGCGGTTCCAAAAGTGCTTCCTCCCGCGCACAATTAAACTGTGGAATGAACTCCCCGCCGTGGTTTTCCCAAAGAATTACAGCATGGGGTTCTCCAAGAAGGGTGTGAAGAAATTTTTGAAGGGTCGGCAACGCGCGAGTGTTACCCTTGGTGTTGCAAGCGTCCATTGGCTGCGGTAACCGCTTACCATCAGGCGGGCCATATGCTTGTTTGCCACCTTAGTGGTATAAAAAAAAAATATATTATCAGTTAAAAATAAGTTGAAAAAAGAATTTTTAGGCATACAAAATATGACGTGATTCCATTAATAGTACTAATTATTTAAATACTATTCATAAATACAAAGTTCTAAAACAAATGATCATAACTCGTCGTATTTGCTCATAGTTTAGATAATATACTACGTGTTTGTGTTAGCGAGCTTTAGTTCATATTCTGAAGTATTTATAATATTTGAATCATTACGTGTAGCGCCATCTAGGAAAGAGTTCTGCAGTTATGCTATGACAGAGTTTCACATGTAAATGCATAGATGGCGGTAGTGAACAAATTTGTGTATAATTAATAGGTAATGCACATTAAATTAAACATATTTTTTTTAAAGGTCAACAAATGTTTCTATCGATAAAGGAAGAAACGATATGTGTTCAACATTTTAATGTACCTATTCCCGCCTACTTGTTATTAAATGAAGGAAATCGATTACATACACCTAACTAGTTTATTAAATGTATTAGTAATAATAATATATCTTCACGCCTTCCCACAAGCTCGAGAGTAGATAATAAACTACGTACAACCACAAGTGTCCTCGAAGGTGTAGGCAGAGGTGTTAATTGTGTTAATGATAATGAAGAACTTTAATGATATACGCAACTATGCTTCAAATTCATAATCTCGTCCTTTTGGGAGTCGGTTAAAATGTTAATAGGTATATGATTTCAAGCACAATAAACTAGAGCAAAAATACCCAAAAAATACTTAGTAAGGGACGCCCCTTAATTTATTTTCATTATTATTATTTGTTCTTATAACGGCAACAGAAATACACATTTTGTAAAACTTTTAACTGTTCACCTATTATGGATCATGGGATACAGCCTGCTGACAGACAGACGGACGCAGTCTTAGTAATAGGGTTCCTGTGGTTACCCTTCGGGTAGAGAACCCTGGAAATGCCGGTTTTGGGAACTAATGTCACAATTTCGTAAGTTTTTTTAGGTACTTCGGACTGCAGCACAGACTTACGACACTAATTTATTAAGATTACTAGCGTTCTAGTTCACCGTGACTTCGTCTGCATTTGTTTAAAGACAAAAGTAGACTATTTCAATCTATCTCTCTAGCAATACCAGGGTTATCACTAACGGGGTGCCAACCATGTTGTTGCTAGCAGCAATACTACTAGCCCAGCGTATCCTCGTGGAGTACTGGCAACCTTACTTACCGCAGAAACACAACACTACAACTCATTGGTACAGGCCGGGATTCGAACCCGGGCCCATCAGATGACAGGCCGGTGCTTGAACCACAAGGCCACCTCGGCTTTTATGGATTATCTTTAAATAGCACATACGAGTAGGTACCTCTATCTACCACATCCATCACTCGATCGCATTACGTTTACTTTACCATCCGGTGAATTAAGATAAGCCTTATTAATAGCCTCTTATAAAATCGATCAAGGATTAAGTCGTTTTATCCTTATCTCCGTATGTTAATATCAAAACTAACGATTACATAGTTATTTGCGTTTTAATAACACATCCTGCAAGCATTTGGCCGAGGTGCGGAAGCAAAAATAATTTTGTATTATCAAGTCGTGTCTGCTATGTTGTTGCAGTTTATGGGTGGCTTTTTTTGGCCGCAAGCTTGCGGCAAGTAGAGTTGGTAATGTTTTTTTTTACCACTAAGGTGGCACACAAATGAACGGCCCACCTGATGGTAAGCAGTCACCATAGCCTATAGCCGCTAGCAATACTAGAGTTATAACAAACACAATCAATCAATAATCATTTATTCAGTTTAGACCCTAATAAGGCACTTATGAAGGTCGAAATTTCCACATCTAATAAATTTGCTACGTGTAAATAACTACTTGAATAATTAGATAAGTTGATCAGCCTCAATAAAACAGAAAGTGTATACATAGGTAATAAAGTTAATTGATTTACTTTACATCACAGATTAACTACCGAAGATATATTCTAATTTAGCAATTCGGTTGGATTTTGGTCCAAGCTTTATAGATTGCAAAGAGAGGTTAACGTTTTGGGAGTAAAAGAGAGGGTATGTTTACTCTCTCTCTCTCTCTCTTGCTCCCAAAAGCTTACCGAACAGGATTACCACCGCAGTCAGATATCCGGCCAGTCCTACCAAAAATCTTTGTTGAATGCTAGCTTTTTCACCGTTACTTCGCCCGCAGAGTAATATAATGTATATCTTATGTTACTCAGTGATAATATAGCATTATGATGAAAAAAGGTTTTTTAAAATCGGTCCAGTAACTATTGAGTTTATTCATTACAAACAAGTGGATAAAATAGATTTTTTAAATACAAGCCTTTATTCGACCCTTTCAATTGATACCCATATCATAAGGGTTGCTGTAGTATAAATCTGAATTTTGAGCCGCCATATTGGATTTAAAATGGCGGCTTTTAGGTAATCGTGCATTGGGAGACGTAGTCGAAAGAGGTCCCTGCTTCTACTGAACAGATTACGAAGGCAAAATAAGCCATAAGCCCAGTGAGTGATGATTAGACAGGACTTGTACGTTTCGTATATGTACTTAGGTACATTGGTTTCAAACACGCCGAGCTAGGTTTGCCCGACTAAAGGCCCCAAAAATTCCAACTTAGTAATCTCGATCGCCCCTTGTACCGAAAAATTCCAAATTCAAATCAATAAATTAATTAGCCCACGGTGTATCTCATACGTAAATGGTTGTTATAGTGAGACGTCAGACACTACCATGTAAGGCTTCAGCCATCAATGCTTCCATCCAACACAATGTGCGCAATAGACTCGGTCGCTCGTACTTTGTAGTCGTAAGCCGGCTGTAGTCGCCGGCGCGCGTTAAGTGACAGACATTTTTTTTATTTAAAATTTCGTATTTGGAACCGGTGAAACTATTTTATTAGTGTTTCGTTTTATAGTGATGTGATTTTTATGATTAGTGCAAATTTAGTTTTTAGTGCAAATTGGATTTATGTAAAGAACAGTGTGGTAATAATGTTGAAATTTATTGGTATTGTTTTAATTTGGATGATCTTCTTTATTCAATTTTATTTCCTATTTCGCTTTATTGGTAGCTATCGCGATGCGTTCGTGTTTTATAAATAATGCAGTTTTTTATTAAGGTTAACAATCCGTCGCATAAGAACTTATACAACCGCAGTTTTTTTATTGATTTGGTATTTATACGTAATCAATTTCGTTTAATAGTAGATTTCTAAACAAAATATATTAATTTAAAGTAATCATTATTTATTCACAAGACCTGTATCGTAGCTCTTGAATCATTGTAGTCAATCGAATAAAAAACTTCTCGAGTCATGACATTCACACATCGACTAGAAAACGCACTTAACACAACAATGTTATGATACACACACTTTTTCTTCAGCTATTCAAGCTAATCTTTTTTATACCACTAAGGTGGCAAAAAATCATACGGCCCACCTGATGGTAAGTGGTCACCGTAGCCTATGGACGCTTTTAACATCAGGGGTATCAGTCGCGCGTTGCCGACCCTATAATCTTCAATGCTGTCCTACAAAACAGCTTCTAATTTCGCTATTGAAAACCCATTGCTATCAGTTCCATCATAATTACGAAAGCAATTAATCATTCAGCTTAGATTAAAAATAATTATAGTAAAATAACACGCTTCAAATTGTTTATCCTAATAATGATCCTGGTCAGAACAGAACACTAGGACAAAGTCATGAAATTATTAAGTGTATTGATATCGGTCAAATACGGAAGTACCATTTGCAGTTCCTATGAATTTTAGTCGCTTTATAGATCTTTCAAAGGTACTAAAGAAAAGCAAAGGAACTATTGACACAAACTTCCGTCAATTCAAAATAACAGATGTCGGTGAAAATGACGTTGAAAGGTATACAGGTGAAACTAATATTAAAAGCGGATTCAATTTGGTAAATTATATTTTTTAAACGTATTGGTACATTGGCCACTTTGCGTGCCACAAAGTGTAATTCACGGTGCAATTTAGGGTACACAAATCTGTTTTATCGTTGGAAAGTGTCATATTTCCGATGTCAAGATTAATTTGTGGTGTCGTTAGCTCCAGAACAATTATGGTTATTTAACCATTAATTAATTAATTGATCGTTGTTAGCGACAAATATAGCTGCGTTTTGCCTTTAATGGAGCACGCGATCACTCCATTACCGCTCATTAGTTAATCATTATTTACTATTATAAGACTAGGTTATTCCCGCTACTTCGACAAAAATAGGCGTCACAATCCAATAAGGCAGTATCATATTACTTGGACTTTGGTTGTTGCTTTGAGAATCGCCGTATATCGTATTCTCATGTGACATGGGTATTTACGTGCTTTTATTTTCAAGTTTTACATAGAAATACCGTACCTTACCCATGAGGGACTTGGTGTAATGTTATGTATGTTTGTATAAATACTAAAATAAGGGTGAAATTGCCAACGTCAGTTGGGTCATATGAATATGAACATGTGATAATTAAACACCTTTGCCAAATATGTGTATGTTGGTTTGTTTACAATCTATGTAGCCTATGTTACTCGGGGCAGTGTTGCTTTCCATTATTGAAAGTATGGTAAAAATCGATTCCGTATTTCCAGAGATTACCTCAAACATACACACAAACAAAACTTTACTATTAATGAGGAGCTCGCGACCGATCGACAGATATATTGCTAAGCAACCTTACTTTACTTACTCAGCTAATAGATGGGTGACCCGTTTCTGTGACTTCTATGGTTGCTAGTCTAACAGAAATAGTTGTCCTTTCAGCAAAGACTATTCGACAAAGATAGATTAGAAAGTTTAAAGTAATTTAGAAATTATTTAGTGATATTTAGATTGGTATGCATTTAATAAAGAACGGGTTTATTTGCATAGAGCTATATAATTAATCTTTTAAAAAGTTGCATACATGGAACTATTATACTAATTACTCATCACATTGATATATTTTGCATTATTCAATGTTGAAAGTTTATTGAACTTTCTATATAAATCAAAAATCATTTATTCAGTTCAGACCCTAATAAAACACTTATGAGGGGCTTTCGGGACCGGGACCACGGTCCCGAAATCCACCTTGCGTTTAATACATTTTGAGGGGACAATTGCTATATTTTAACAAAATTACTTGCTTCACAAAAAAACATTAACTTATCATATTAAATACTAAAATTAGTACAAAGAACTATTAGCTATTAATGTACAAACTTAATTACCTACGAGTTATAATAATTATGACATAATCTATTTTAAAAATGACAACAGATTTTTATGTACATATTAATCTAGGCGGATCATGGAAGATATCCAAATCTATGCGCTGAGTGAGTAGTGAGTGTGAGTAGTATTGTTTTGAAGTAAAATGCTTGTAATTTTCGTGCATCCGTCAAATTAACTATAATTATCCATTTCGATGACTGTAATTTATGTTTCCTTTTAAGATCTAGATGTCCAGGTTTCTAAATTCCGCCCATATATCCGATTTTACGTAGGGTAACCACCTGTGTTGAAGATTTTTTAAATTTGTGGTATAGAAAAGTACACATTTTGATCACAATGAATTATTTATATTATTATTGTTTTCCTTGGACTAGGTTTTGAAATTGAGTGGAATTAATTTAATATGGGGTCGGTAGGTAGCCAGCCGGTTGCACCCTAGTCTCGCATTTACCGACACGATAAATTTTACATCTTACGGTAACCGCCTTGTTTGCCACTGTTTAAACACTCCATTAATATAATAAAAGCCAATTTTTTGACGTTGGTTTGTTTGTTACTCAGTCACGCCGATTTATTGTTGAAATTTTACACACTGATAGACCATTATGAACTACATAACTATAGTTTTCATCGTGGAAAATAAAAATCCTATTTCTACGTGGACGGAGTGGCGGGAAAAAGCTGGTAATTATTATGAAATGAATATGAATTATTGCGAATATTATTAGTATGTAGGTAGGTGTATGGCAACCCTAATTTCACGTGCAATAAGCCGATTATATTGTCTGAGAAATGGACACATATGTCCAGATTGTGACAGTCTATATTACTCTTTCTGATCACACGCAACGCGCCTGGCGTGTTTTTTAGTTCTCTGCTATTAAACCACGAAATCATTACCATTTGGTAAAATTACTAATTATTCTCATAACACTTACAAGTCTCAGTATATCTACACAGTATGTAGTATGTACCTTCCTCAATTGTCTAGCTTTTTAATATTCATTAGTAACGTGTGTTTTTTATTTGGCTTATAAGTAATCGGTATATGAAGTAACTCGTAAATCGAATGTATCATTCATTTGTGACGTCTGCCATATTGCATTAAAGATGGCGGCATTTAGATAATTGTGCGTTGTCACAAGAATCAACCGCGGACGCCTAATTTCAGATTACATACACAAAAACCGAACAGGTGAAACGAAATAAAAGCTTATAAAAAATAACAACATATTTCAGCTACTTCAGCGAAAAAATATTCAAGAATAGATCTTTAAAACCCTATGAAGCTTTGGTATTTCGTACATAGGTGTGAGTTATTTAAATATTGACTTTAATATACATAAAAGGTGTCCGACAGATTACATATAAATATATTGACAAGACCGCTGGTCTAGTGGTTAGTATATCTGACTGGTGCGCTAGGGATCGCGGACTCGATTCCCGCCGGGTCAAACATATGTGACAAATATGTTTGCCTAGCGTCTGGATGTTTGGTATGTATAAATAAGTATGAATTTACAAAAAATAAGTATATAAGTAATATATCAGCTACTGTTTCTCATGTAGTTTGGGGCCAGAAGATGGCGCTGTGTGATAATGTCCAAGGACTATTATGTACTTGACCGGTTAATCACAGTTATGTGTGTGTATAAATTAATTTTCCATTACAGCAAAGAAACTAACAATGGTGTAAACGGTTATTGTGTTGTATGTGACGGATGCCGGTAAATTTAACGGTTTTATCGGTTTACTGGCCTAGCAAGAACGTGGGAGAAATGTGTTTGTGATTATCAGTTATGCTAGGTTCTTCAATTTCCACTTCAATAAGTAAATCTTGCAAGAACCCTCTTTGTTAGCATTTCTATAAGGTTTTAACAAGCCTTTCCCGCGACATCGTCCGCGTAGAAATATAATATATGATGTTATATAGCTCGAAGCCTTCCTCGATAAATGGACTACAAAACAAAAATATTTTTTAAATCCAACCATAGTCCCTGAGATTAGCGCGTTCAACCAAATAAACAAATTCTTTAGCTTTATAATATTAGTTTAGAAGTATCAAATCTAAACAGTTAGAAGAAAAGAAAAGCAAAATAAATTTGTGGTCGATTTCTTGGCTTTTAGATAGTTTAAAATGTATCTTAAACCATTGTTATATTTGTGTAACATTAAATTAGAACGGGTTATGCACAGCGAACCATAGGAAGCACTTGCAATTTGTTAGATCAGAATTGAATTAACGTTACATAGTCGATCAATCTTTAATAAATACCGTTTTCGGCTTAGCTTATGAAATACTATTGCATAAACCAATAGATGGTAAGGAAGAAAATGTTCCTAGACTTAAAGGTACCGCTTCTAGATTGAGCATATCCCCACGCAATGACGAATCGAATTAGCAGACTACCAAAAGTTACAACTCTGATAGAATTACGACATAGCGACACCATTGGAACACAATTTACATACAGCGCGGCAGTAACATTTCAAAACCTAGTAAGGAATTAAAACGAAATTTTACAGGAGCGGGCACTAACCTTCAATTACGGAGTACTTGATCTTTTTAATAACGGTCTAGCAAATGCTAGTACACAGTACTCTCAACTCTTAGTAAATTTAGCTTTTAGGACATTTCGCGACGCTCTAAGAAAAACGTAATAAACTTATATTTATTAACATAAAAAGGATTTAAATATTTAAATAAAACATAATTAAAACTACCTAATTATAGATAAAACATCCAACCCAAGCCAGAATTATGCGAGCGCGTGGCAAGAATGCTGGCAGCATTGCCACGGTGGATAGCAATGCTGATTCTCTGAGCGAGGTATGTTCCAGTTCCAGTCACGAGTGGCCTCACCAGCCGACGTGAGACCTTAAAAAACTAAAGAGCACCTGGGCCCCAAGGATCCAGAATTTCAACCGCAAACGCAGAAAATATGTGCCCTGGAACAAGACAGGAATAGTTCCGGCGCTTGGGCCACGGCACTTGTATTGTATCTTAAAATCATTTAACGTTTGAATACTTTAAATGTCTTACGGCAGATTCCTTAAAACTTTACTCTTTAAGCTATAAAATATTCAGATAGGTTAACATTTGACAGCGTCTAATTACTTTGCGTTACGAGGCTCTAGTAAAGCCAAGTGTTGTCAAGCCAATTAAGGCTTGAGAGCACTTCGTTTGTATTTCCAACATCTCAAATAGGAAATTAAACAAAGAATTAAATTTAATTAGACAGCTTACAGTTTAAGGGTGTAAGTTACAAGAGAACATATTGTGATTTACCGTATGGTTTAGTAAAATTAGCTGTTCCTTCTATGGGAATGGTTGCGGATTCAATACCGGGTGAATGCCTCATAATAAATAACCGAATTACTATTGTAGAATTTACCTCATTGCAAATAACAAACAATAAATTATGACAATTAAGTTGTAGTGACGTAACGGGCTTAATTAGAAATCAAAATTTCTATCGATAAAAATAATAGCGGAACAAAGTTGTCCCTAGCCGTTAAATACGATAAGCCAGCCGTGACCCTTATTTTAGACAAAAAAGAATTTCGTAACTCGAATAAAATCGGCATAATGAGCGTAACGGTCGAGTGTTGAACTCGAATAAAGCTGGTTACACAAGTGAACCTTGCGTTGGCAATGCCAGTGCGTTCTCAATGAGCATGGGTGGGTTGCTTTACACCAGGGTTTCTCAAAGTGGGGTTTGACATTCGACGATAGGATTTTATGGCTTTTGTTATTCAGGGATAGTGTGTAGATTTCTATTAATAGTGTTTTTAGTTCTAGATTTATAAAACCGGTTCTGTAGTTCCACTAAAAGATTACCCCCTACATACAACAAAGAAATACCGCATTTGATTATGATATAGAGTGTAATATGCTGACTCTATTAGTTAGGTTTTCTAAAAAAAGGTATTCTTATCATATTATTATTAATTCTTGTCAAAGAAAATGGTAATTATATTAAAAAAAATCATTTTTGAAATCGGTCCAGTAGTTTCGGAGCCTATTCAATACAAACTCAAAAAAATACAAAAATATATGTAGTGTAGATGTAGATAACATTGTGCCTATATTCATGCTTAGCGGGGAAACCTTCTAACAAGGTAATCATAAATTGTCTGACACAATTGCTGTAGTGACAGGCAACGGCTAGTGAGCCGTCATAACAAACCTTCCTACGCATCCTGTTGATAAACAGATGGTTACCAATAGCTCAGCGTAGATAATATACTACGTACCCAATAGGTAAGGAAATACCCTTACAGTGGTGCCAATTCTGTTGTTAAAAATGACTAAACATAACTAATTTGACAGGTCTAAAAATATTGCCATCCTTTTTTAACCACATGAGAAAGGGATAGCAACACTTTTAGACCAGTCAGAACAATGCTTTTATAATGTGTTGTTCTTTGCAAACAGTTCGATAGATAGAGTTAGATATAGGGAAAACCAATATTTTTAGAAACAGACGGACGTTGAAGTATCATTCAAAAATATAGTTGTATCAACGCGCGAGTGATACTCCTGGCATTGCAAGCGTCCAAACCGGAACCGCTTACCATCAGGTGGGTCGTATGCTTGTCTGCCATCTTTGTGGATTAAACATATATTCTATGTCCTACGTGAATACTACGTTATACAAATACATTCGATCTTAGTAAAATTTTAAATTAATATTTGTTTGCTTGTTCATCCATCATCTGATTAAGATGCGACATTGATGACTTGCAGTCCGCGTCCGCAATGGTGCTTATTCACACTGAATTCATATTAAATTATTTGCAAGTATGTATTCAAATTACATTCATGATATCACTAGTACTTACGAAAAGGCATTGCAACGCATGCTAGTTGGCAAATAAGTTTTACCATGTATTTTGCGAAATATCGATATAATTATCTTGAATTAATAGTTACGGCACGTCACTAAAGTCGGATGCATATCCGGTGCGCGCGCGTCGATATTACGTACACGTAAAATGTTTGGTATGTAAAATGCTACAAGTCAATTTACCGTAGGTACGAAACCTATTTTTGTGATTCTTAAAGTAAGATAACTTCTAATCGAGGAAATTTAATATTTAGATTACTCACTTACGGATTCTTTTTTATACCACTAAGGTGCCAAAATAATATAGGGCCCGCCTAAGTAAGCGGTTACCATAGACAATGAATGCTTGCAACACTAGAGTAGCATAGGTAATTCGCGCGTTACTGACTGTACTGTGCATCTCTTCACACTCTTCTTGATAGACCCCATGCCCTTCGGGAAAAAATATACTTACGGATTTTTCATACAAAATTCAAGGCAACTATCGATGTCACATTCATGATCATGATTGACCTGATTTGGGGATAGAAGCCCCGACGCCCGTAGCAATCACGCTTGTTAACCACTAAGCCAATGTCTTAGTTTTTTAGCCACGTGTAAAAGTAAGTAGGTTTTGTTTCATAAACATTTCGTAGAGCAGTTAGTTGGTAAATGAGGTGTTACTTCAGAGCGCCGGTTGGCAACGGCGTGCTGGAGAAACACTTTTTATTACGCCTGAATTACTTGTCCATGGTGATTGAAGGTTGAATTATATGGAACGAAAGAACGAAAGGTTGAAATAATTATTTAACTGTACACCCCACATAGATTAGAGCTAATGGCCAATTTTTTTTTTATACCACTAAGTTGGCACACAAGCATACGGCCCACCTGATGGTAAGTAGTCACCGTAGCCTATAGCCGCTAGCAATACCAGGGGTATGACTACGGGGTGCCAACCATTTTGCTGATGAGGACTCACTGTGCTAGCAGCAATACTACTAGCCCAGCGTATCCTCGTGGAGCATTGGCAACCTTACCGCAGAAACACAACACTACATCAAGTAGTGTTATTTCGCTGCGGTCTTCTGTAAGGCGGAGGTACAGTCCCCAGTCGGGCGGCTCCAATTTAAAATGGGATAACCCACGGGAAATCCCAAATCGCCCTACCTCTCTTTATAACTATTTTCGTATTATTTTTATTGAACTAACCGCCCTGATTGATAGGTATCGTCATGATTATCAAGTTAGGTACATCGGAGAGGTATAGGTATTAAAATAGACTTTCATAAGTGCCTTGTTAAGGCGTAACTGGAACTAAGTTTTCTGAAATAAAAGTAGGTATATTATTGTTACAGATTTGATTAAACATTTTTTAAAACGTTTCAACGAAATTTGCGTTTCTACCGACTCAACCAAGTCAACATCTTATTAGGTATCTCCTGCAATTAGATATAATGTATGATTTGACGAAGGCTGTCCGTTTAAACAGAGTTTAAACAAACCTCAAGTCTCAGTAATTAGAGCTCCGTCATTTCATAGTTTCAAATAAAAATGATTTAACTACCAGCTGTTTGGTTTTATATGAGAAGTGAAACTTTTGAATGAAAACTTTCGGAGACTCTAAATGTCTATTTTATCGTTGGTATACTTAAGACCAGTAACGTGTGAATGATAGACCTCCTGTTGACAGACATCCAAAGGCAAAGGTGACCGCTTACCATCAAACATACTTATCCCGTAAGCGTGAGCATGTCTTGATCTAATTGTTTATATAGAATTATTTTGCGATGCTCTTAGAAATTACTGAACACATTATCAGACACCTAATATTCCACTATTTGATCCTAACCGTAGCTCTAACTTAACTGGAAGGAAGGGCCAGTTTAGAAGACCTTTCAAACCTTTACTTCATAAGTTGGAAATAGGTCTTTAATCTTTGGTCGTTGCTGGTTCAACTCCGGCGCACACTTTCTATGCACTTTCCATGGTTCAATTGTTTCCACAGTTAAGTATAACGATTATCTTGTGTAACTGACAGTGCCTGCTTATCTTTAACTAATTTATATCTTTTATACTCGACTTATGTACGTAACCGATAAGGTTTTCCACCGATAAGATTTATGACAAAATGTATGAAAATAATTGAAGCTAAATAAATATGTATGAACCCAAACATCTGGCAAATAGTCTATTTAATAGACTCTATAATAGACCCTTTTATATCTATCCCTAAGGAATATAGGCGTGAGGCTGGCCTGATGCGATTGCCGAAGCCTGTAGACGCTTGCAGCACAAGAGGTACTTTTATTATTGTTTATTGGCGACCCGGCAAAGGTCTCTTCATACACTTCTTGAAGAAAACCATGCATTGTTTTAGGGTCGGCAACTCGCGAGTGATGCACTGTTGTTGCAAGCGTCCATAGGCTGCGGTAACCGCTTACCATCAGGCGGGCCGTATGCTTGTTTGCCACCTAGGTGGAATAAAAAAAAAAACTTCGTACCGCTGAAGGCTATGAGAACTTTGAACCCGTGAGTTTGTAGGAAGATCGAAGAATGTAGAAGACGCAAAAGAGGTGTGCATTTGTGCAAGACAAGAGTGAAATTGCGCTCTATACTCTCTGCCTAGTCCGTAAGGGACTTGGAGTGATGATTTATGTAAGTAAGTATGTATGTATGGGAATGGTATGATGGACTCGCAGGATGCGGGAATTATCATAAGTTTGAAGAGTTTCGATTGCAGTACAAATTTTGCGAAACCATTTAGTATTTATTTCCATGAATTGGACACTAAGCATGTTTTTAATTTAGTACGTTTAATTTCTGCGTGCACTTGTTGGCGATCAAATAAAATAAAAGAGTTTCCGAGTTGGCTCGAAGTCGTAACCTGGTAACAGTATAAGCGACAACACAACAAACGAATAAATAAAAACATAATATACAGATTACCCTCAGTTACACAGTCCTCGTTACTCTATCATACAATATCCGCAATCTCGCCCCTCTTCTGGTCCCCAGCCATCGCACAATTATTGCATAATGACCAATCTGATAATGTTACAGTCGGGAAGCCATCGACAACGGAGATCGTGATGTAGTATTTTTTTATATAACCTTTAAAAATGATGGCAGCTTAGAAGTGTCATTAGTTGCAGGTACTATAGAGACAAAACATGCTCAGTAGTTAGTCCAAAAAAACGGCAATAAAAAAAAGTTACTTGGGTAAGATCAAAGGAACTGCTAGAAGCTAGCGAGCAAGCGTAGGCCCCGCCTGGTAAGCGTTCAACGTAGCCTATAGTTTATATTTGTATTGCAAGCATCCATACTCCATAGTTAACGCGCTAGCAATACCATAGGTATCACCTCAGAGTAGATAATATACTAGTATCACTAAAGTGTTCCCAACCCTATTGTTGACAGTGCTAGCACAGCGTATCCTCGTGAAGCTCTGTAAACTTTATCCAATGACAGAATAATTAAATGAGATACGTTTTTTTTTATATACCACTAAGGTGGCAAACAAGTATACGGCCCACCTGATGGTAAGCGGTCACCGTAGCTTATGGACGCTTGCAACACCCGTTGCCGACCCTAAAATTATGTAAAGGAAGATACATAATTAATGGTGGAAATAAGGGTTGGTAATGTCACAAATAATTGGGAAAAGGCAGACTTTAAAGAAGAATCGTGTCGAGTCGGGCCTTAACGAAGTTCAGTAAATTTCTCAAAATATTCAATTACTTGTAAACCTATTAATCATTTGTAACGGTATAATCACATCAATGAGACAAGTCTTCTCTCGGTGGATGAAACAATCACCATTTGAAATGTTTAATCCATTCTATTGCAACATATAGAGGCTTCGCACGGGTAGACATTGATATCAAATATTTTGTCTACCAATGCAAAGCCGGGGCGGGCAGCTAGCCTATGTTACTCAGTGATAGTGTAGCTTTCTAACGGTGAAAGATTTTTTGAAATCGGTTCAGTAGTTTCGGAGCCTATAGACATTTATCAAATATTTTGTCTACCCGAGCGAAGCCGGGGCGGGCAGCTAGTATAATATATAGCCTATGTTACTCAGTGATGATGTAGCTTTCTAATGAAAAAAGAATGATTGAAATCGGTCCAGTACTTTTTGAGTTTATTCGTTACATACAAAAATACAAATCTTTCCTCTTTATAATATTAGTGTAGATATCTCGTAACATGACATAACCGTAACATCAATTAAGATTCGTCACCAAATGCCAATCGATTCCATCGTAAGTTAATAGACACGTCGATTTAATCAAATATATTTAAATTCGAATGTTGTCTTACACTTCCGTGCAAAATTTAACACCGCGCTAGTTAAGGTACAGTTATATCATAGTATAAAGAGAGGGAGTAGGGTATCTCCGGCCCAATTCGCGATATAATTGCCTACTGTCTTAGGGTTGTCACTTTTAGCTAAATATTAGGAGCGGCTGTTCGCGCTTCGCTAGCAACCGCATGAACAGCGGCAACGTCAAGTCGCGGTCCCGACTCGCCATGTCGCCGCTAGATGGTACAGGCGGCAACATACTTATTTTGAATTACGATTTTCTGTAAGTAGGTAGGTACTTAGTTACTATACCTACAATACTGAGAAATCGGCATAACTAAACGTAAACAAAGAAATAGCGGCAAACCAATTGCCAGATCAAAAGTACCTAATACATTCTAGTAGGAAATTAGGCCTACCTACCTACTTCCTGTGTGATAGAAAACTAATACAAACAAAAAATACATATTTTTTGAGATACCTACGTACTTACATAAGTACGTAGGTATCTCATCATCAAGTAAAATTATATTATGCTAGAATAAGTGACTAACTTACCTTTCCTGATCAATAGGTAATCTGAACAGAGACAGGTCTGGAATCGATGAATTATTAAGACACCCAAACACACAGCAATACGTTCTTCTGCAATTATCCGACATTTTGATGATGATATTGATGAATCAATCATTTAGCGGTGCCGAAAAGCCGTGACGCGCGCGCGAACCTTGTGCAGTGTTAGCCCCGACTGGCGCACTGAGAAACGGGTCGAGATTTTGTTAGTGTGCGTGCGTCGACACATAGATACAATAGCGCACACATACAAGCCGCGAGCGGTGCGTTTGTATGAAGATACCCTACTTCCCCTCTCTTTATACTATGGTTATATGGTACGTCGTCGGCGCCGTGGTTTCCAAATACAAACAGTCGATATCAAACCTTACACCTCACTGAACAAAGTTGATAATTGGATGTATCAAACTACACTTACTCAGTACCCAACAAAATAGTCATCAAAATTATTTAATTTCAGATGGACCTGACAAAACAATGAATTTAGGAAACCTGAGTGTGTGTAGTATAATGAGTTTGTATGCAATTCCGGGCTTTTTTAATTGAGATTCTGAATACAGGAAGGCATTCTGACAATGAAAAGCCGGTCTTAAGGTATAACTAAAAATTCGACGCTAGTATGCCGGCGCCGTCCGTATAAGCACACCATTATTCAAGTACGTACGAGCTAAAATTCGCAGTTTTCCAGACATGAGTGGACACGCCTAGTTGCGTCACGTGCTGTATTTAATTTTGCAACTCCAACCCCACGCGGGACTTTCGCCGCGCCTGTACACTGGCGTGCGCTAAAACTGTACGTATTAGGTAATTGACGATCGTCGATCGTAGCGTGGGTGGCGGCTAATCGATTCATTAAAACTGTTTTGCTGGGCTTAAAAGGAAACGTCGACATTAGACACATTTATGCTATCGTTTATAAATAAGGATAAAAAAATGGACTCGGCTATAGCTCATTAAAATCTTCATCATCAGCCTATAGACGTCCACTGCTGAACAAAGGCCTCCCCCATAGATTTCACCTATGACCGATTCAATGCGTCCCGCATCCAACGCTTGCTTGGTCATCGGTCCATCTAGTGCCGGGCCGTCCTAAGCTGCGTTTTCCAGTGCGTGGTCTCCACTCTAGAATGTTTTTGGCCCCATCGGCCATCCGTTCTACGAGCTATGTGCCCTGCCCATTGGCACTTCAACTGGCTAATCCGTTGAGCTATGTCGGTAACTGTAGTTCTTCTGCGAATCTCCTCATTCCTGATTTGATTATTTAAAATCATCAGTCACTATAATTTTATGGTTCGCGCAGCGCGAGAGATACCCCTGGTGTTACAACTGTTATAAGCGGCCATAGGGTACGTTAACCCTTACCACCAGGCGGTCCTCATGCTCATCACCTTAGTGGTATAAAAAAGAACGTTAGCGTATGTATGGAATAAAGTTTCCAGTCTTATAGAAAGAAGGCACAATGCTAGCTAGGAGCTGAGCTGTGACTGGGATGTTCCCTGCACGTTGCAGATTATAGCAGAATAACGCTTATCTCCTGTAGTGTTCCTGACTTGGCAATATAATTTGGATTGAATACGCAATTCAAGTCTTTCATAGTTAAACTTACATAGTTCATGCTGATATCCCATAGAGAAGGCAAAGGGCATCCACGCCTTCACATTTATACATCTATTCATCAACTACTAGAATGTGGACGATTTCGAAATTAAATAATATAACTATAAATATATGATTGTTGGTGTAAATATTTATAAACAAGCAAGTGTACCTGGCTGTCCTTTAAATATCACATTACTGGGTTGATTGCGTGCTGTGGCTAAACAACACAATATCGTTTATCATTGTGCTAGTTTCATAAACATTATAATTAAATTAGTCTGCCTCATATTTAGCTTTACGTCTGATTAAGCTTAAAGAATAATTTAAAATTGATTCCATGCTAAGTATAGACTTCGCCCACAATAGATTCAAAATTAGAACAACACCTTTTTTATACCACTAAGGAGGCAAACCGCATACGCTGTGCCACCTTAGTAGTATAAAAAAAAACGCCCCACCTGATGGTAAGCGGTAACCGTAGCCAAGGACGCTTGCATGACCAGGGGTAAAAATCGCGAGTTGGAGACCTTTAAAAAATCTCTTCACACCATTCTTAACTTCGTCTAGGTAGAATCAAACCCGTGACTCCTGAACCTGTAAACCGATTACTTTAACATCTGAACAGTGGTCGGACGGGCGTGTTTAAAAAATAGATTATTAGCTTATATCTTTGAATAGCATTTTTTTTTTTTTATGAATCTTTTAAATTAATAAAACATTATCGTTTCTTATCACGGTTTAATATGGTTTTATGATTCATATACAGATGTTTATTATTAAAACTTGCAAGTTATATTTCGTTAAAAATATAATATTGCATCATAAAATTAAATTTTGTTGCATCAATGTGAATAAGTTAATTTTGGACGTAATTTTTGGTTATTCCAAATATTTCCCGTGACATTATTACTATAATCACAATATTAAGTATTATTACGTGTCATTATTATTTATCATTGATAACAGGTGAAGTGCACACGAGTCTATCTGACTTATATTACTGTTATCACTTATCAGCCAATGTCAATGATATAAAATGATAATCCGGAAATATACAGCTTGATAATGAACTTTCTATGGAGAGATACTTACCATCTTACCACTAGCTGTCCCGACAGACGTTGTCCTGCCTTAGCTATGAATTCATATGTCAAACACACCATAGAAAAGGGGATTTTTTTTATGTTATCCTGAAATTTTACAAACAAAATCTTTACACTGTTTCCGTGAAATCGCAAAAAGATTGGCAGCATACAGTAACACATCTCAGACATGCTGATAAGATATTCGGTGTTATCATATGTGTACATGATCGTAGTTCAGTATCGGTTTGAAGAACTGAGAAAATTAGTTACGTCAAGAAGGAAAAACGTTCGTGCTGTGTTGTGCGGTTCAAATGGATTACCATGGTATAAACTATTTTATTAAGCCTTTGTTACCAGATTTGTATAAATATGAAGAGTATTTCTCTATCGCAATGTGTTTATAATGTCAAGCATTAACATATCCACAATTAGCACAATTGTCAAGTATTAACATATGCGCCTCCGCCTATATCAAAATTACTGCTTCTTTTTTCTCATAGTCACTGCGTTTTTTATCTTTATTTTTAGTGCGCGTTTAAACAAAGCTTATGCCAGCCCCGTCGTATCTTAACTATGACAGAAGAAACTTAATTTTACTTTAATAATTAATTAGTGATAAAAGCGTATTGAATGATGTATGTACGGTTCATGGACTAGAGACAGTCCTCGACTCACTGCGTTTGAGGTAGATAATTAAACAGAAATGGATACCTATTTGGAATTTCGTTTCGACAAAAAATTTTTGTTGCTCTCGTTTTCTGAATTGTTAACCTCCTGTATAGCAGACGGTTAATAATAATAAAATAATTACTTTGAATATCAAGATAATAAGAAATGCATTTTACTGTGATCATAAAAAAATACCAAATAAACTACCAATAAATATGCAACGTACTTAATTTAGGTGTTTACAATGAGTGTGTATTAAGAAAATGTGTTAAGCTGTGAACTCAATGAGAGTGATGTGTTAGTGTCGATAAGTTAAAAAAAAGTCGATAAAATGATGCTGTACATGACCAAAACCACGGAGGATATGAACAGACGACCGCCGAGGAGACGGCATGTCAGTGCCAACATAAAGGTTTGTCGTCCAAAATACACATGTGAAAGGTTGAATCAAAGTCAAAACGTTTTCTTCTCCCTTAGACATTACCTATTCCTTATTCTATCTCTTTCACACTACTGCTTATGCTAAGTATTATCATTACATTTTGAGGGTTCTCCATCCACACACGGGATAAAAAGGGCGAAATAGGATCTCCCGTGGGTTTTCCCATTATTATTGGAGCCGCCCGACTGGGGACTGTACCTCCACCTTACAGAAGACCGCAGTCAAATAACACTACTTTGATGTAGTGTTGTGTTTCTGCGGTAAGTAAGGTTTTGTACAATAGAATCGATACCACTCTCTGTGGGCCGAGGAAGAATAATTTGCGACTACGTATTCGGAAACGTAACTGGCAAAATGACAAACTTTTCATACAAATGTTGGTTCCACTTTTCACCGGCGCAGCGCTGTTCATTTTCCCATACTAGAATAGTCGAAAGCGATACGAATATGTAGTCGAATATTGTTGTTACTTGATGGCAAAATATAATATTAAATTTTTGAAATGTATTCCTGTGCCCTAAGCAGGAACATTGTCGACAACGTATTCGAAAACGTAACTCGCGAAATGTCAAAATTGTCATAGAAATTTTTAGTTCCACTTTTCACCGCCGCAGCGCTGTTCATATTCCAATACAAAAATAGTCGAAGGCGATACGAAAACGTTGTCGACAATGTTCCTGCTACTGGCACTGATCTCATGCGACCATTATTAAGTAAACTACGCTTTAGAATATGTTTTCCAAATGATACAAAATTGGCCGCATTTGTTACGGTATTGTGATTATATTGAAACGCATGCAAATGTTGCAAACATCCGCTTCTAGATTGATATCAGACGCGGACTTGTTTGAAACTCATTCAATATTGTACTAATTGCCGCAGTAGGTGTTGTGTTAACAGGAAACTCGAGTAGATTAGGGAGACCGTATTGTAATGCTCATTATATTGAAATACTCGATGTTTTTGATGATTTCTTAATTGGGTATATAGTATATTTTTATCTATAGTAGGCCGTCACCGTAGCCTATAGATGCCTGCCTTGCCTTGCCTATACCAGCTCTGGTACATACTGGCAGGAACATTTTTCGACTACGTTTTCGAAAACGTTACTGAAAAGGTCAAAATTTCCATAAGAATTTTCAGTCCCTCAAGAGACACTGCGCTAGTAGTGATGCTACTAGTACAGTGAGTCCTCATCAATAACAGGGTTGGCAACGCCTTAGTGATACCCCTGGTATTGCTAGCGGCTATAGACTGTTACCTGATGGTAAGCGCATCAGATGGGCCGTATGCTTGCCACCTTAGTAACAAAAACGTATGCTCTTGTGGTCTCCTAATGATTTTTTGAGTAACCTCGAATGTCTAATTGTTCCCAGCGGCACCATGCAGGCATCTCGCAGTCGTCCTGTAGCGACGGCTCGCTGCTCAGCGTGGGGTCCTCGGAGATGGACGAGGACAGCAGCAGCGGGCACCACCTCTCGCACGACCACTCCAGCCGGAGCGACCACCACGACTTATACCGTGAGTTCACTTTATAACTACCACAGCTCTGCCAGGGTGAAGGACATTATGTTCCAACTCAAGGACTGCTGATATACATAACTAAAAAAAATGTTCCTGCTACCAGTAGCCCTAGAAAGAATAATTTGCGAGTACATATTCAAATTACCCTTCGACTATTATTGTATTGGAAAATGAACAGCGCTGCGCCGGTGAAAAGTGGAACTAAATTTGACACGAAAATTTCGCGATTTACGTTTACAAATACGAAGCAGAGCATGGTATAATAGAGGTGTATGGTGTGTTGCAGAGTGCATGGAGCCGCCGTCGGGTGTGGCGCCGCTGTCGCACTCGGCCGCGCGCCACAAGATGGCCGTGCGCCCGCGCCGCACGCACGGCGCGCCGCGCCGCAAGAACAACCCGGTCTGTATACTAGTATATCTAGCCCACCTATCTATACTTATGTTATAAAAAGAAAACAAAATATTTTTGTATTCTTATTAATTGATACACTCAAAAACTACTGGACCGATTTCAAAAGTCTACCACCGAATTGGACCTTCCTCACAAACTTAAATCTATCTATTTCTTATTCCTATCTGCATGCGCCCTTACACACAACTAAAACAGTAATTTGTTGACACATGCAAAGTTCATGAATAAACTACTAATGTTATCTTTTCTTGCTAAGTTTTACTAAGTGTATGTTCAAAACATCAATTTCAGATTGTCGCGTCCGCCTTGCCAATAACGCCCGAACTGAACGAAGAAATGATACGAAGCACTACTCCTGAAGTCACTCACAAAACCTCAGAAGTTGTTACTGGTGAGAGAATATATTCTTTACCTAGATTTTAAAACAATTCGCTAAATAAGTGTAATATTTTTATACCCCTAAGGTGGCATACAAGCGTGCGGCTCACTTGATAGTAAGCAGTCACCGTAGCTTATAGCCGCTAGGGTATCACTGAAGCGTTTCCAACCCTGTTGTTGATGGGGACTCACTGTGCTAGCAACATTACTACTAGCGTATCCTCGTGGAGCACTGTCAACCTTAATTACCGCAGAAACGCATCACTACATCAAAGTATGTGTTATTTGACTATGGTCTTCTGTAAGGTAGAGGTACAGTCCCCAGCTGGGCGGCTCGTATTTGATTTGATAGCCATTTGTTTTCAATCGTATTTGTTTTGATATAAATTTTCGCATAGGGTCCGGCAACGCGTGAGTGATACCCCTGGTGTTGCAAGCGCCCATAGCCTACGGTAACCGCTTAACATCAAGCAAGCGGGCCATAGGCTTGTTGTTTATATAGAACTCCATCAGATATAATATCCAACTGTGATGACACTGACCCATATATCGTATTGCTCATTTCAGATTCATTTTCTTCATCGACCTCGAAGTACCATATTGTAAAGGAACAAGTAAACCGCGAACTGCAGAGAGTCCTGGAGACTCCGAGCGACGCTAGACTCAAGTCCTCCTCTTTGCCTCCCGGCTTAGCTCTCAGCCAGCTAGTCGGTCAGTCTCCAACCAAACTAAGCATAGCAGAGTCAAACACTCCACGGTCTTCCATCAAAAGGAGTCAGTCCAGCTACCAAGGACAGTCCATCAGAGATTGTTCTCCGAAACCAAAAGATCAAATTACCACATACCACTCAGAAGAACGAATGACAAAATACCGTACCGATAAGAAATACGCTGAAGAATCTTGCCTTGAGAAAAAATCTAAGTCAGACAAAAAGAGTGAGAATGAAGTCATTAAATCAAAGAAAGAAGAATCTTTCTTCAGTAGACTGTTATTGAGGAAGAGCGGGAAGAAATCGAAAAAAGATCAAACAGATGGTGAGGGCCAACAAGAGGTGAAAAAATCCAAGACGGACAAACAGCAATATAAGCCGGTTGACACCGAAAGACAATTCACCGAAGGACAAGGGTACAAGCCGATACCCGCCGAGAGAACACACAAAACCACTGGCCAGAAAGTCTTCGCTAACCAAATGCATAAAAGATTTGATAACAAAGGTGCTTACGTACAAGATAGTGCTTATAAAGACGTATACAGCGCTGCAAAAGTCCCTGGAGCTGAATACTGCATTACTGATCTCAAAGTTGCTGAAGAAACTGATAGAATGCTGAATATAGAGATGAAAAGTCGCTTTAGTAGACGCGAGGAATTCAGTGAGAAAATTGAAAGGACTAAAAGAACGCCTTCTAAAGAAACTGTGGATTCAAGAGATGTTAACAAAAGGGAGTCTTTTACTCATCAGGATAAGAAGCGAACTTCTTCGGCGCAGAGAGTGGATGCGTTTTCATCTAAAGCATTTATTAATAACGAAGTTACAAGTAGGGTTCTAGAAGATAGTTTGTCGCCTACTTCGGTGATTTCAGAGGATGAAACTCCAGTAAGAGCCATTCGTATGAAAAATGCTCGCAGCGAATACATGTTTGCAGGCGGTAGTGTGCCTAAGGATATACCGTACTTCAACCCAAATGCAAATAATTTGCAGGTTCGAGGATCGGATATTAAGCACAGATCTGCTGAACACATGGGGTTTAGCGAGAGAGTCGAATGCAAACGCGAGTCAGTCCGACACGCAACCAAAACTGAAGAGTCCTACGTAACATCTGGTCTCAGATCTCTTGGTGACGAATACGTCGAAACTAGAAGCAGCATTGGAAAGTCCCAAAGTTTCCGTTACGCTTCTGAAACAGCGTCTATCAGCTCTCAAGAAAACCAAATGCCAAGTCTACCAATTATCGTCGGTATATCTGAACCATTACTCGAAAGCTGGGAGGTTAATTATAGGAGGAATGTTAGTGAAAGAGATGACTTCTCTAAAAGAGTATCTGCTAGAAACTACGGCGTTCTTCAGAATAACGCTGAAGCAAACTACGACAGCTTACCAAGTACTGACAGTAGCTATCTGGATAGTCTCAAAACTGACATTAATGAAGATCGCAAGCTTTTCACAAACAGCATCCATATTACTTTGGATAGTCATAAGCGAGACAGTGATATATCTCAGATTGAGGCTAAGATTGATGATATTATTAGTTCACCTAAGCCTATTATATCCCCAATACTCAAGTCTAGTTCTTTAGATAGTGTTAAGAGTAGCCCGGAGAAAACTATGGATGATAGGCGGAAGACTATTTCAGTGGAAAGTGCTTTGAGTCAAGGTGGTAAAGCTAATAATTTCCAAAAGGATCCTAAACATGATACAGAAGGTTTCATATCAGTAACTCATATAAATAAGGAACAAACGCCAACTAAACAAGTGGAAACTGCAAAAATAGATAAAAATGACGAAAAGATACATAAATCTGAATCCAAACCGGGGGTACCAGAGTTTTTTAATATTCAACTTAACAAAGTCGACGTAAAACCTTCAACAAACATTGTTTTGACTGCTAATGTAACGCCAAAGAAACCTGATAGTCCACAGACAGATAATTTCCCAAATGAAAAAGAACTCGAAAATTTACAAATGAAGGAAACTAAGCCTATTCAAAACATTCCCGTTCGAAATGATTCTGTCAAGAACAAAACTGCTGAAGCTGACAATACAAATGATGAAAAAAAATCTCCAATTAATATAAGGCAATCAGTACAGCCTATTGCACCTCAGAGTCCATTGACCCCAAACGCTTTCTTTAAACGGAAGACCACAAGCGTTGAACTTCAAGATAAGCCCGAAAAGTCTAGAACTAATTCAATGAGTACTGAAGGAAGTACCGAAAAAATTTACGACAACATATCTATGGATCGGAAATCGCATTCGAGTTTCGGAAGCAAGACTTCTATACAAAGTACTGACAGCAATGATATAAAAACTCCGGAAAGACAAGATGAAACCGTAATATTTAGGAAAAAGCCAATAATGTTGGCTAAAGAGATACGTAGCAGCGAAAGGAAAAATGACGACGAACCGGAATTGATGAAAGTTTTTGCGCGCAGGTCCCTTAAACTTAAAGATTCTGAAGCAGAATGCTTAGCTCAAGAGATAGCTGAAGCTAAAAAGCCCGATGAATTGTCTGACAATACAGCAACTAGGAGTAAGGTAATGAAGAATGAATTTAACGCATCCATCAAATCTAGAGATAGCGATAAAGAAAACGAAGATGTGAAAGAAGAGGACAAACGATTGGTTGATATTGCTGCTAGAGTGAGTCAGTTTGGAATACCGCACTATCAACGCAGTATCAGCATTACAAGCGTTGCCAATCCTAAAAGAGAGAGTGCTCCTGTTTACAGAAGCGAAGTTAATAAATATAAGAAAGAAGTATCGGACTCTACTCCAGAGAAGAGATTGAGAAACAGGACATTCCCTGATCCTTCTAACGACAGGGAAGATATAAAAAGCATTGCTAAAAGCGAAGCGCTGGCTTATAAAGCCGACACATTATCTAAGAGACCATGGCAGAGGAATGATGATAAATTCAGGGTGTCTATAGAGAAAGAAAACAGTGCTGTGATAGAGAGGGAGAGCGATACAGAGAAGCAGGAAGGTGGTAAAGAGAAGGATGGTTCTGGTGGGGAGGCGGACGCTTCTCCGCAGTTTAAGGGGATACTTCAGATGAGGGCCGAGTGGGAGAGGCGGGCCAAGCAAGGGATGACCAAATAATCGGGTGCTAGGTACAAGGTAAATACATTTTTATTTACTTAAAAAGTCTATGCTCAAATTATAGTACTACTAGCATTTTCCTCCGACTTCGTTGGCAATCGAAATCGAATATTATAAATGTGAAAGTTGTGTGTCTGCGTGTGTGTTTGTATTCTCCTCACGTCACAACTGCTGTATGATATTAGAAAACTACATTATCACTTAGTAACATAGGCTATATATTATACTAGCTGCCCGCCTCGGCGTCGCACGGGTAGACAAAATATTTGTTAAATATCTACCCGTGCGAAGCCGGGGCGGGCCGGTAGTTTCTATATAAGGTTTGCCGGTACCAAGAACATCAACTACATATTCGAGACGTAATTCTCAAAATGCCAAAATGTTCATACGAATGTTTAGTTTCACTCTTCACCGCCGCAGCGCTGTTCATTTTCCCATACAAAAATAGTGGAAGGCGATACGAATACGTAGTTATTCCTGCTCCGGCTACAGAAACGACATTGAAAGTTTGAAGCTACAACAAAATACAATTTCGCATGTAAATCGAGTTCTTAGCTGTGATTTTATGAGGATATTTGAGTCGGGGTTTTTGTTAATATAGGTTTTTTTTTCGCAGGAAGTCGATGACGTACCACGCTGTATACAATCGTATAGTTTATAGATATATTGTTATAATTAGTGATAAAGTAAGCTTAGCAACAATAATCGGCTAATTTATGTTATTAATAAAAATATGAAATAAAATATAAATTTATCTAACGTTGATAGGACAGTGTATTTTTGAGTGTTATTCAATTGAAATAGTGTATTGTTCTATTTTATTAAACAAATACTATTATGTATTGAACATTACGGAAACTGAAATACAAATTTTATTCCTATAGTTTTAAACTTGTTTTATTTTAAACCCAACCCAAAAAACCAAATCATTGAGATCTTTTATTTATAAGTAAGTAGGTTAAGTTCTGTTTTTTGTAAATAGTTTAATCTGTTTTCCGTTTATAGAAAGTAAAAAAAATAAGAAATCCCTACAATAATAATTTTATTATACCCGGCGCGTATTTGATTAAACACCGGACAAGTAAAAGTAATTTATGATAACAAGTTTGGAAGTTACAAGGAAACAGATGAACATACAAACACACCGGTCAAAATCATAATCCTCCTTTTTGCTTCGCCGTAATCGGAAATAAGCTTGTAAAAGGTGATAATATTTAAGAACTGATAGTGTCTACTACTTTCGCTAATAGATAAGAAAAATCTTGACACTAGACAAGTGCTTTTGTTGTACCTTTGGCTGCATTCTGCCCTAGTCTAAGATACTATATACATGTTACAAATGCATATATATAAAAGGCACCAGTTACCGACTGATCGATCAACACACAGCTCTAACCTTGAATGGCTGAAATTTGACACAAATAATGATTATGACCTAGGCATCCGTAAGAAAGGTTTTTCCAAAATTTACTCCCTAAAAGATGAAACAGGGGTACAAGTATGGAAAAACAAGATTAGATAGACTTTTTCATTCAAAGCTTCACAGAAGTAGGTACTATGTAAATATGTGAGCAAATACGAGTTTTAGGGTTTTCAAAATTCAGCCTCTAAAGGCGTGAAATGGGAAAATACGTTACCCCGATTTTACCACAAATGCTAGTCTTATAGCTCATTACTCTGTGCTATGGGATTTTACAGTTCTTTACAACTTCACAAATGAAAGAATCTTCTAGTAATGTTTTCTTGAATAGCGCCATCTATCGCGGTAATACAAATTTAATTTGAGGGATGTAGTAGTAATGTAGTAGACACTCAAGAAATATTTTCCTTTATTATAAGTGTTTGTACGTAACATCTCAGTATATATAGCAATTTGGCGGGAATATGAAAGAAAAGAGGTAAAAGATATTCAAGACTTGAATATATGCTGGTGATACTGAAAATGTGGAGCTAAAGCAGTGGTTTATTAAGAACAAAATATAAACGACTTAATCTTTAATGTTTACTTGATTTTGGTGTTGCACTTGCTATAATTAATTTAATTCCAAAATAAAGTAGAAATCTCGATTCTAACGTGTTCATTTATTTTCCTTTTTTATAAATAGCAACATCGGGCATTTCAAAACTGGAACGCAGTTAACAAGGGAGGGTGCGTAATTTGTAAACTAGAGGGTAGTTGCACGCATGCGCCGCACAAGTACGGAATATCTAACCCCTATGTATCTCGCGTTTGTCCACCATTTTATTTAACATTTATTTGGGTTTAAATACAAACTCTCCCATCGAAGGGGTTTCCTTAAAACATTTCCGAATCTTAACGTGACTTTAGTGCAGTGATTTCGACCGTGTATACATTTTACAAGGAAACCAGAAGCGCCGTGTGACTTACGTAATAAAAAATCAGGTCGAGTTTCCATCAAACCAGGGTAAGATACTTTTAGACAAAGCTATTGTCTTAAGCAAATGACGCTGGTACATAATTCACCTTCTATGCCTTAAATTTTCAGCGTTGTATTGATTTTTACTTAGTGAAGTAACCTTCGTTGAATTTGTAAGGAGGCATTTATGTGTAAAAGTACCTATAGCAATCTACCTGCTTGGAGATTCTTTACTAATTCATACCCACTGGTCTTATTGTGTTCGTATGGTGAAACTATCTACGTATTTTATATTTGCGTTCTACGGAACAGAATATAGACAAATACCGAATATAGGTACCAAATTACGTCTGTTTGATAAATTTAAAATGAATCGTATTATTTTACTACTCATTCTGTATTTGTTAGAGTGAAATGGCGCTCTATAGGTACCTCTCTGCTGACCCTGTGAAGGACTTTGTGATTTTGTAACTTTGTTTAGTTACACGGCAACATTATTGAATTCAAGAGATTCATGATAGTATAGAAGTAGCAAAAGAGGTGTGCAAGTCGAGAGTGAAATTACTTTATGCTCTCTGCCTACCCGAAATGAGACTTGCCTACCCGAAATGAGACCTGGCGTGAAGACGTATGACATACCTATGTTTGTAAATTGTCGTAGCAATAACTATAAAATATATTGCATAGATATTTTCACGCCATTTTCAGAAAACCTACCTCCTTAGTATCTGAGGAAAATATCGCATGGAAGTCGCGAGAAGAAAAAATGTTAATTATGTAATAGCGAAACTGACAATAACCGTTGAAATTGTGCCATATTTTAAATACGATTTGCTTACAATTATACAAATAAATTATAATTATGCTTCCACGCCTTTCCAAAAAGGTCCCCGAAGAGTTAGGCAACGGTGTTACAACACATACACCGGTTATTTGATGCCAACGTGACAGATGGTGAGTCCGTCGCCGCTCTTAGGCGTACTACATACGTCCTTGAATTTCTTCTCAGACGTATGTAGGTTTCCTCACGATGTTTTTCTTCAACGTAAAGCTCGTGGTTAATGCACAAGAACTCATTGGCGCAGACTGGATTCGAACCTGCGCTGCTAGGATAACAGTCAATACTGCCATACGACACAGCCACCAAAGCTTTTTTTGTGTGCCACCTGAGTAGAATACAAAAAGCATTAAAGACTTAACATGTGAGAGCCTTAGAGGAGATTTGGTCCTTAAATAAGGAATGCACGTCACGTTCCCTGAGGTCCAATTTACATAACGGGACCATTAATTATCGTTGAGCGTTTATTAAAACTTATCGTGTCGGTCCCGTCGCGTGCAGGTGAAAATTACCGATTTGGGACCACAGCGGAATGTTAGTGTGTTTTAGTAAATGCTCGGTCGCTAAAAGGTTGACAATTTGGCTGAATGGGCCGTTTATGATTGTTTTTTGAATGGATTTTGACGAGATTGTATGTACAGCTTTAGTAGTTTTTAAAATATGTATTTATCAAATACATGCAACGTAATCAATGCAAAAGTTTGAGCCGACGTTGGTTTTTGTGGCTGAAACTTCTGAATCGATTTGAATTAAATTTTCCATACAGATAAATCATGACCCGGACTCAATATAGGGCACTTATATGATTTCTCGAAAAAACAAATTCCAATTGACTTAACGATTAAAAAATTGTAAATGAATAAATCTACGTAGCTAAACTCACAGGAACATAATTATTTAAAAAATAATGGACTTGCTTAGATTCTCGTCAAATATAACAAACGAACCTTATAAAACATAAACAATTAATTCTGAACACCAACCAATAATTATGTAGATACATTGTACATCCCAAACTTATTTGCGGTCACTGGTCGTGTCGGAACCGTCCCGCAAACGTCTCGCTAACGGATAGCGCGGTTACAACTTAGTTTTACTAAGGGCTGCCTCTATCCTTACTTCTTCATGTTAAAGTGAGTTTGATTTTGTTTACGCTTTCACGACCGTCTATTTTTCTTGAGAATATGTGAATTTAACGTAGCGTACGAGAAGTTACATTAGACCCATACACATGCTATTGACCCATACACACTTTTACACATAATAATCGCCTAGGGGCTGAAATGAATAAAACACAATATTGGCTTCGCCTAAGGAATAAAATTGACCATGTCGATTCTGGTGTAAAAAATCACTAAACTCAACTAATTTGACACGACTAAAAAACCTTGCTATCCCTTTCTCATGTGCGGGGTTAAATAAGGATAGCAATAGTTTTAGTTCTATAGTTTAGTGATTTCGTACAACTGAAGTGGCTACAATATTGTGTGAACTGTGACAATTTAATTTCAATACGCGCCGCGCCGAGCGACTAAGGTTCTCTCGATACACTTTTATTTACAGTTTGAAGGACAACCCTAATTTTAAGGGAAATAAACACGGATATTTCAGTTTACTGCAACGATTAATCTTTGTAATCAGGTACTTAGTCCAAATATAATACGATTCGAACGTAATATAACCTCTTTAGGTGACATTGGAAATGAATCACGGTATTAATTCTCTCAAGATCAACAGTAGCGCGAGGATGAATAAATTGCGACAACATTTTCATATCGCCTTCGACTATTTTTGTATTGAAAAATGAACAGCGCTACGGCGGCGCAAAGTAGAACAAAAAAATTGGCATTATGAGAGTTACGTTTTTGAATATGTAGTTGAAAGTTGCTGATAAGCTAAGGTCACTGAACTTAAGTAAAAAAAAAAGCTTAGAATGTGTTTGTCCCGATGTTCCTGGTCTCAAAATAATCAGACGTCATGAAGTCGGTGTAACTGACGTTGAAGAATTCCGTTGCATTGATAAATACATACATACATACATAAATACGTACATACACACATACATGCAGGTGAGGCTAATAAAAGCGTGATAAAGTTCGTATATGTATATCAAATTTAAGTAATGAGATTGAGCTATTCTGAGAGCGTTTGTCTAAATGTCAACAAAATCATGTGGCCTTGGTAGATAATTTGCTACTTCAACAATGAGTGGGAAATTCTCGTAGTACATTTTGTATTGTCTGTCTATCTATATCATTTAATTTGGAGTTCATGAGATATCGTTGCGAAATACTTTAGTTAAAGGAGAGAGAATTAGGAGTACCTATTTAAGAATGAAGTTACGTCTTTATGAGTTATATTTGACGCAATTGTGAGATGAGAAGATACAAAGGTTATATAATTATTCTTCCTTATTATACATAGGTAATTAATTATGCATTGTGAATATTTAATGCATTTTACACGTTTTCGTTTTGGCCAGGAAACAAGTTCTATACACTACAGTAGATGTTGGTGTCGAATTTGTTTTACAAAATCACTAAACTTAACTAATTTGACAGGACCAACAGTATTACCATCCTTATTTAACCCCGCATATGAGAAAGGGATAGCAAGACTTTTAGTTCTGGCAAATTACAAACATACGTTATTATAGTCTGCAGTAGCCAGTAAGGTTTTATAATAACGGTAAACTGTAGCGCAAGCATGAATAATTGCGACAAAGTTTTCGTTTCGCCTTCGACTATTTTTGAATTGGGAAAATGAACAGCGCTGCGGCGGTAAAAAGTGGAACTAAAAATTTGTATGACAATTTTGACATTTCGCGAGTTACGTTTTCAAATACGTTGTCGACAATGTTCCTGCTACCGGCACTGAACTCTTTTCCTTAGAACACGGTATATAAAAGAACAGGATTCCTTCACATATATCCTTTAATTGCGACTAAGTAAGTTACGGCACATACAGTATAGAGTATGTGCTGCGCTGAGCCAATTTACTGTCTGTGTGCAATTTATTTCACTGCACTAGCTTGATTAAAAGTAACATTCAACTAATTAAGAGTTTCAGAACAAAATACAAATAATAGTGTACAAGAAAACTTATACGATTGTCTTTACTACCTACTGTTTCTTTCTTCGTTTTAGTTTTAGGGCTCCACAGGCAAGTGACAAAACGGAACCTTTATAATTTTATCCTATAACCTTAGCAACAACAACTTTCTACTACGTTTTCGTATCGCTTTCGACTATTTTTGTATGAGAAAATGAACAGCGCTGCGGCGATGAAAAGTGGAACTAAAACATCGTATGAACTACCAGTAGCGATAGCAAGAACATCTTTCTACGACGTGTTTGCAAACGCAACTCTCAAAATGTCAACATTTAGTTCCACTTTCAGCCGCCGGCCGCAGTGCTTTCCATTTTACCATACAAATATATTCGATTGCTGTTCATGCTAAGACTAGAGTACAGTTTATCGATTATGATAAAAGACAAGTTGTGATTCAATAGTGTTCAACCTTGGCATTCGATTCCGTTATAATTACTTTGAATAGAGAATACTTTCTGTGAAAAATTAAATTATTTCCATAAAATATTGATCAGTAGCGCAAGCATGAATAATTTGCGACAACGTTTTCGTATCGCCTTCGACTATTTTTGTACTGAAAAATGAACAGTGCTGCGGCGGTGAAAAGAGGAACTAAAAATTAGTATGACAATTTTGACATTTTGCGAGTTACGTTTTCGTTTACGTAGACGAAAAATGTTCCTGCTACCGGCACAGGGCTTGAACACTGAGTCATGGTAATATTGTTACTCATATACAAACGCTTTATTAGGCTACGGTGGCTGCTTACCATCAGACGGGACACTTGCTTGCTACCTTCGTAGATTAAAGAATAGGAGGATTATATACAGAGCCGTGGTGGCCGTGTACGCCGCAAATTCCATTCCCACCGGTCTGTACCAATGAGTTTTCTTACTTAAGTGTAGTGATTAGTCACACCCTGAGCCTTACAGTGAAAGAAAACATCGTGAGGAAACCTGCTTACGTCTGAGATGAAATTCAAGGACGTATGTAGTGCCTAAGAGACGGCGACGGACTCACTATCTGTCACGTTGGTACCAAATTATCTTCGTGGAAAATAGGTGTTGTTACACCTCTGCCAGCCACTTCGGGGACCCTTGTGGGAAGTTGTAAAGATACAAAGATTATAATATAGATAAATATCTTCACGCCGTCCCACATATCTTCACGCCTTCCCACAAGGGTCCCCAAAGAGCGGGTCAGTCTTAATCTATTTTATATATCTTGTTTCAGGAGCAGCGCTGCAATGCTATTGCCTCTGCGCTAGATGCTCTCAGGTGCCATACTAACGGCCGCGCCGGTGTCACTGCGCGGACTGGCGCCCGGACTGCCCGCCGCGAGGCCCGCGCTTCTCGCTGCGCTAGTCATGCACGCGCTACACGATGCGTCCATCGACGATGACTCCAGTTTCATAGGTAAGTACGAAACTGAATGTATACCTGACTTGATATTACTATTTAGAGAAAGCATTACATTCTTACACAGTTTAATGAAGAGCTTTAATTTCCTCGCGTTCATTATATAGCCCGGCTTCACAAGGGTGCAGCTCGGGTCGGATTGTCTCTACCTACTGTGAAATGCATGGACTAACTGAAATCTACATTAATTAATTATAATAATCCGCATAATTATTGTGGGCTATCCCTAAGAAACATTTATACCATCGCGGACTTTTTTGTAGATCTTTTTAAGATGTACAATACCGTAGTACATTATTTTTATATATCTCGTAGGATTCAGCCATCGATTGCAATGCTTGCGCAAAAAAGTGTTAATTTACGACATCACTTTAGAAACCTCTAAAATTATAAGTGTTTCTCTACTATATTATGTATTACATAAAGAAAGAAAAAATAGATGTGATATTTCATCCTAGAATGTGTTTATTTCTATGCGGAAATACTTTATGCTGTCCAAGCATGCTTTCTATACTACCAGCTGCGCCGTTCAGAGTGTAAGTCGATCGCAACTGGTATTTTTTATTTATATTTTCTGCAAAAAAGATAAACATAGACCCTCCTTCTTTTTGAAGTCGGCTAATAACCGAAATGCTCTCGTGGGAAGGCGTGAAGATATATTATTATAATTTAAATAAATATTTCTTTATGTAATTGCGTTAGTTTTTTAACGTATTTATCTGTGTAAGTTTATTTACGATTGAATGTAATCATTATAAATGATAGAACTATTCATAAATCAGCGTTAAGCCCGAAGGGTTGCTAACATGGCTTATATTAATTAGTCAAATGTAGAAGGGAGGGAATATTATTGTGTCATCAATGTTAATGGAGTTCCATACTTACTTAGTAAGTAGAATTTGGATGTATTCTTGTATGAATGTTTTGTTTAACTTACTAGATTATTGGATGGGTAAGGGTACGTCTCGGCTAGGTTTCGAACAATCTCTCAAAATGTTTAAACTAATTTTTAGTTCCACTTTTCGCCGCCGCGCTTTTAATTTACCCGTACAAAAAATCGAAAGCGATACGATTACGCTTTCGAAAGCAATTAGATAGAATCTATTTTTATGAGCACATTTTCATTTTATTCATCAATCATTACAATTGTTCCCGGTCAAAAACATTTATATTATATTCATCAGCATTCACAAATAGATCGATAGACCATCGGTTGAAAACATGAAACCGGGCAATTTATAGATGTTTTCACCAGCGGTTCAGCCCTAGCGCTGCGTAGTCACGCGAGCTAGCCCTATCGCCAGACATCTCGGCGCCCAGCTAGGGGTGACGCACTTGCATTGCACGCGCGTCGTTACACCGCAATACAATAAAAGCCGTGGTGGCCTTGTGGTTGAAGCAACGGCCTGTCATCTGATGGGCCCAGATTCAAATCCTGGCCTGTACCAATGAGTTTTTCTAAGCTTGAGTACAGTGATTAATGACACCATGAGCTATAAAAGAGAGGTAGGGCGTATTGGGATCTCCCGTGGGTTTCCCATTAATTTCCCATGCTGCTCGACTGCGTACTGTACCTCCACCTTACAGAAGGCCGCAGTGAAATAATACTACTTTGATGTTGTGTTGTGTTTCTGCGGTAAGTAAGGTTGCCAGTGCTCCGCGAGGATACGCTGCGCTAGTAGTAATGTTGCTAGCACAGTGAGTCCTCATCAACCTCATGGTTGGCAACTCGTGAGTGATACCCCTGGTATTGCTAGCGGCTATAGGCGACGGTGAATGCTTACGATCAGATGGGCCGTATGCTTGTGTGCCACCTTACTGGTATAAAAAAGCACCGTTTAGCAGATTATGAGCACCTGGTACTCTAGCATTATGTGCGAACGACAACTTAATGGAAAAATTACAAAAACTAAAAAAAAAAACTAATGTGCCTTGATCGCTTACCATTTGGTACTTGATATTTCATTTAACATTTAGATCAAGCAGCATTTTATATGCATTTAATTATAAGAAACTAGCGGCCCGCCCCGGCATCGCACGGGTAGACATTAAACACATATTTTGTCTACCCGAGCGAAGCCGGGGCGGGCAGCTAGTATAATATATAGCCTATGCTACTCAGTGATAATGTAGCTTTCTAATGAAAAAAGAATTATTAAAATCGGTTCAGTACTTTTTGAGTTTATTCGTTACATACAAAAATACAAACTTTTCCTCTTTAGAATATTAGTGTAGATAGATTAGGTTTTTTTCATTAATTTAAATTTTAATAAACAAAGACACAAAATATGTATACCGTACATTTGGGAAATTAATTAAAAGTGCATAATTGCTTTTTAAGGAGACCTCCAGATAAGTCCAAGTTATTGCAATCGCAGACTGAAAACCGTCTGGCATCAAGTTATATAAAGTAGGTGAATGGCTTTGTCAGCCAATTATCTGCAAGGGCTGGGGCTAAGCCGTAGAGCTCACGTTTTTTAAGTTAGAGGATTTTAGGGTCGCCACCTGCGAGTGATACCCCTGATGTTGCAAGCGTCCATACACTACGGTGATCGCCTACCATCAGGTGGGTCTAACTTAGTAAATAGGTAATATATTTTTCCATCATAAAAAGTATATTCTTCCCCGGCTTGCTAGCTATTTTCATCAAAATCTGATCAGTCGTTTTGTCCTTACTGATTAACAAACGATCAAAACCAAAATTTTGGCATTTACTTATATTACTTGCATGGAAATAGAGTTTGGGTGAATTTTTCATGCAGTTCTTTTACTTCGTCGTGTACCGTCCTTCTATAATAGCCCTTTAAACTAAAAAGTTTCTTTCAAACCACATTTCAGATAATATAAGCAGTTGGAAGCTAGTTTCCAAAACATAAAACTTTCTTTGAATTCTTTTAAGAACCGTTATCTAGTTATCGCCAGACTAAGTATCAAATGTCAGATGGTAACTGTAGAATTTTTCGCCAGTACTTACGTCTTTATTTTGGTTGGAGTACGCGCGAGTGATATCCCTGGTGTTGCGTCCATAGGCTACATTAACCGCTTACCATCAGGTGGGGCGTATGATTGTGTACCACCAACGAAAAAAAAACCTTTAAGTATTTTCTATTTGGCGTTTTAATAACCTTTAAACTTCAAATCCAAATTATATCGATTATAATATACCTAATGTAAATTCTAAAAGTGAACACATTCTTGATGTCTTGTGGGTAGACGTACTAAATTGCTCGGATCGATAATTTACTTGGATAGGAGTCAACGGACTAGTTATTTCTTCACTACAAGGCAACAGCCTCTTTCTTTACACGCCCTACGCCTTTAGTAGGGACAATAGACAATGTTATTGAAGATTTTATTGAAAGGCCCTAAAGCAATTTTGAAGACAATATTATTTAGCAATGACGAAAATATTGATGAGAATTAGCTGTGATTTACACTGCTGTCCAATATGCCGCTGCGACGATGCTCTTTAGTCGTTGGTCACTTATGTTACTACTAACTAAAGACGAATTACAATGATATTATAACATTATAGCATTGGTATCGCGTACGTAGTACATTATCTACTCTGAGGTATCACTTTCGACTTTTTGTTTGGGAAAATGAACAGCGCCACGGCGGCGAAAAGCGGAACTGAAAATGAAAAATTCGACATTTTGAGAGTAACGTTTTCGAAACCTTTGCCGGTGGCAGGAACATTGTCGACAACGTATTCGAAAACGTAACCCGCGAAATGTCAAAATTGTCATACTAATTTTTAGTTCCACTTTTCACCGCCGCAGCGCTGTTCATTTCCCAATACAAAAATAGTCGAAGGCGATACGAAAACGTTTTCGACAATGTTCCTGCTACCGGCACTAGTCGAAAAATGTTCGCTATCAAAATTACAGAATATTCATACGAATTTTTAGTTCCACTTTTCGCCGGCGTAGCGCTGGTCATTTTCCCATACAAAAAAAGTTGAAACCGATACGAATACGTAATCGAAAGTTGTTCTTGCTACGGCTATATACATACAGGTCACAGCTTACAAAGTTCTAGTAGGGGAGCCCCTTTAAATTAGGGTTCCCGTATCTCAAATAAATATAATAAAAAAGTAACCATATAAGATTGCTTTGTTGTCTGTCTGTCCGTCTGTCTGTCTGTCTGTCAAGTCTTCTCTTCTTCGTCTTTTTATTATTATTTGTTGTCATAGCGGCTAAGTAAATACACATTCTGTGATAATTTTAACTGCCTATCTATTACCTACTGATCATGAGATAGGACCCGCTGGCACACAGACGAAATTTTAGTAATAAGGTCCCGTCGGTTACCCTACGAGAACGGAGCCCTAAAAAAGCCCTAAAATCTAGATATTACGTATTGATAGGAGGTACTATAATAAGCAATTAAGAAACCCATTCATGTATTAATACTGAAACTATTCACAACCCGTCACTCTGACCTATAAAATATTTATGTGACATCGCCACGTGATTAGTCAGTAATACCCACAAAGCCTGAAGCGGCGCCAGTCAACTCCGCCTTACAGTGACTCATGCCTTACAGCGTATTTTCCAACTCGACCCTCACAAGAGAAACGTCACACATAACCCAAATAAACACGCCAAAAGTGACTTTATTTGTTTGTAAACGAAGCTATATTTTTCAATGGGCTGGATTTAAGAAGTTTTCACATTAGTAAACGAATTCTAGATTCGAATAATAAGGGTTGTAAGTGCCAGTTCGGGCGCTTTTCGACTCTATTTAGTGAGACTTATGGTTGGTTTTAATGTAATCCTGGAGTGCTTTCAGGTTGATTTTCCGCTGAACTTTCATGGCAGACCATAGATTTCATTCATGCTAGTGTACAGTCAGTATTCGTGTTAGAGTTGCGTTTCAGAGGTTGGTTTAAATGTATTTTTGTGTAATATTTTAATTAGAGCGATGACCTTGTGATGTGTCGACTTATGATTTTATCCAGTGTACTGAGTTACGTATTCAAGAAAGCATTGCGCAGTGAGTATGCCGCCATCTTGTGACGTCACAATACAATGTGATAAGAAATACGATAATTAAAATAGAGTATTGAGTAGGGGCTGTGTGCATAAGGTTCATACTCAGGAAAGATGCAAAAAAAAAACCTGAATTACATTTTAAAATTATTGATAGATTGTTAGGTATAGTAAAATATAGTATTTTTTGTTATTAAACTACATACATATTTACGGCTTTGCTGCAAGACACTGCTTTTTGCCTAATTTCATGATTCTAGGTCAACGGGAAGTACCCTATACGTTTTGATTCCCTTGTGAAATGACAAAATATGCGAAAATTTGCTACATAACGGTTATATCTTCACGTCGACTTACAAGCTTGGTATTTTCACAGCTCAATGAGACCATAGACCCGGGTATTTAAACTTTTTCAATTTCAACTTGATAACTCCACGTATTCTTGAGAAAAAAGGTCTTGACAGACAGACGGACAAAGAAGTAATCCTATAAGGGTTCCGTTTTCCTTTTGAGATACGGAACCCTAACAACCATTCTTTTGATGTGTTACAAACGGACAATTTTTTCCAAGTTATACTTATCTTAAACTACTTATTAAGTGATGTCCGCCATATTGGATTAAAGATGGTGGTATTTAGGTAACTGTGCGTTGACACGGGAACCAAACGAGTCTGAAATGGGTCAAAAACAAAGATTTACCTCCCTTACATACATCAATCCCTAACAAAGTAATGTAATAAGAAATTTTAAGCAACTGTCATGTTTATTAACTTATGTATCTAAGTAGTAGTGTCAACGTGTTGGGCTAGCACGAATAATTGCGACAACGTTTTCGTATCGCCTTCGACTATTTTTGTATTGAAAAATGAACAGCGCTGCGGCGGTGAAAAGTGGAACTAAAAATTAGTATGACAATTTTGACATTTCGCGAGTTACGTTTTCGAATTCGTTGTCGTAAAAGTTCGTGCTACCGACAGTGTTACTGTATTATGACGCACACACGTTATGTACAGTGTATTGGTTATGTAAAATCAATACTTGTTGGTAGTTATGTTATTATATTGAAACACCTGGTCTAGTCTACGCTTACCTACGGTCTAGATTCGATTACCGAACATTTATGTGATGTACTTTTCTTTGCCTTGAGTTTGGTATGTACGTTGGCACCAAATTATCTTCGGTGGAAAATGGGTGTTGTTGTTACAACAACCCCCATTTTCCACTACCCCGACAAGGTAGGCAGAGGTGTTCCTCTGCCTACCTTGTCGGGGACCCTTGTGGGAAAGGCGTTAAAATATTATTATTTCCACTATTTATGTATTTATACTCTTAGCTTAGAGGCATTTAGAGGTACATTATTATTAATATTTTAATATGATCTTAGTGCAGACGACGGGAAGCGACTTTGTTTTATACTATGATAAGATTATTGAGACTCATTAGTTTTTATTTATTTACTCAACTAGACGAGGCATAGAATAACAAGCTGTGCCGGTAGCAGGAACATTGTCGACAACGTTTTCGTATCGCCTTCGACTATTTTTGTATTGGAAAATGAACAGTACTGCGGCGGTGAAGTGGAACTAAAAATTAGTATGGCAATTTTGACATTTCGCGAGTTACGTTTTCGAATACGTTGTCGACAATGTTCCTGCTACCGGCACAGTAGCTGTGCCTCATACTGTGCCTTCAATAAATTACTTGTGATGCAACCCACCTTAGGCAACGCGCCGGTCTACTGGACATCGGCGGTGTTGTGTGTAATCTGTTCTATATTACATGTGAGCACACATGCAATACAGCTCTTGGCAGGATGTTGTCTGTACCGATATTTATTGGTACATTAAAAACTACTGTTGAATAATCAAAACCAATTTTAACGATGAATAGTTTCGTGTAAAATGCTAATAAAAATATAATTACGTTACGTTGTACGCTGCTGTACGATTCGATTCTTTCTATATTTGCGACTTGACAGCAATTTTCGATTTGAGATTTTTTTATATACGATTCAAATACTCTGGATTTTTTTCATTTTTTTTCTTTTCATAAGAACCTTCTCCTGACAATGACAAACACAAAGAAACGAATTCGCGAAATCGGTCCAGCCGTTCACGCGTGATGCCGTTACCAAGGCAAATAGACATTAATTTTTATTTATATAGATATAATCAAATTAAAACCATTACTATAGCGTGTTTGTTTCAATCCGACTGCTCTGACCGACCAGTGTAGTGTAGTATAGTGTACCTATATAGGATTCCAAGCTTAGGGCGGGCGGCCTCTGCCCCTTGCCCCTTACCCCTTACCCCTTACCCCTTGCCCCTTACTCCGCCCACCGGGCAGTCTGCGACCGGCTTTTACACAGGTAGAACGCGCGCTGACCTGTGCCGATAAAATTGTGTTCGAAATTCAATTGTGACATATAGAATTTTTAAGGTTTCTAGTGTTGTTCTCCTCTAAAGACATTAAAGGACTCTTTAAGGTATTTTTTGGTTAGTTATTTGTTGTGCTGTGCTTGAGGACTCGTTTCAGGAGAGGGTCAATACATTTGTTCATTAATGTCATATCAAAATATTGTTACAACTAACATAGAATACAACATTTATTTTATTTATTATTCTTAGTTTTTGTTTTTTTACAGTTTTTTTTAACAGGATCCGTCAAAAACTAAATTGTAATCAACTTTTTCTTTGAAACCATGGACCAATAACCAGAAAATATAAAACTAAACGCTTGGTAAATAATGTAAATTAAAAAGTAAATTAATTACCTCTAAATCACTATCGGTTTGCCCTTTCCATTTTTTGCTGAAGCGAAATCGGACAATCGGTTAACAATCCAATTAAAAGGCTTAACGAAATGTAAGATTCTCATTTTAAATCGGATAATGCGGTTGTAATATCAATCGAATTAAATTACTTTCGTTTCTCTTAATATTAAAATTTCTAAAACGATTTGAAGTAATTAACAGGTATTTTCCTTATTTTGTGATCCTGACTGTGTCTAAAAAAACATATAATTCTCTGATACATTATTTGGTAAATACCTAAATACAACTCAAAATGTCAATCAATCTCAAAATGACAGATACAGTTTTTTATAGACATTTTTAACGATGATTTTAATACCTAGGTTCCGATTTGTCATAAAAATATAACACGCATACGATGTTTCTTAAATAAAAATTAAGAAAAACATTTTTTTGTAAAGAAAACATATTTATTCAGTTAAACTAAAACATTAGGCTCGGCTCCACCAGCAGAGGTACGCATAAATCCGTTCAATTAATTAGGGTTAATCCGAGGTTAGACCATCGCTGCGACATTAGGCCGCTTACACAATTGCAATTGTTTTACACACTTAAAAAATATGTAGGCTCCTATTAGCGAGCGTGTGTTAGTTTTTCGTTTGTTCGAAAATTATTACTATAAAGGTTAAGGTTATATTAATACCTATTTTTTTTGTGTATTGTAAGATATTGCATAACGCCTTTGTTGTAAACTATTAGATTTTTTTGTAGTAAGTAAATTAATTATTATTAGGAATGCGTGCTTCGTAAACATTATACACACATCCTTTAAATAAACGCTTACATCTATTCTGTGGAATCGGTGGAAGTTTACGTCACGATCTCTTGTCCAAGAGGACATAACCGAAATCCTGGCGATGTTGTATCGGAAATTTGTAATTAATGTATTTACCGTTCCAAGGATATAAGTGATGAATGTTTAATTAAGCATCTGTTGTTTCATCTAAGTCTTAACTTTGTTACTTTATGCGTTTTCTTTTTCATTTCCATTTGAACTCGGCCTAAATGAGGGACTACTGAATGGTTTATAAAATGAAATGAATGGTCCATAATTTTTCATTAAGTAAGTAACTTAGCATTTGTATATTTTCTAGCAATCCGTCCAACATTAAAGGTCAGAAATGATAATTAAGAACACAATAAACATTTTCGATTAACAAATAATCACAATCGTGTTGTAATTGACTTGCTTTAACCTACAAAAGGGAAAAATGATTGATCACATGTAAATAGAGTGGCTGAAACCCCAAATGCGGCGTGCGTGATTGATCGCAAAGTGTACGACCCAATATAACCAGTCGCGTAGTAGCAGTAGGTACGTTGCCCTCGCAAATGCGTTCATTACGGAGGAACGAAATAGTCCGCTCCAACGCTGCCCAACTTCCTGACTACACGAAATGGCCGATAATTTGTTTTATAGCCGTTTTATGATGATAAAACTCCATGTTATGTAGTAAAAATGATTTCGGAATGATTTGGTTCACTTCTTACGGGGAATGCTGAACGCCGCAGCGGATATTTAACTTGTAGACGTTTTCCACTGGTTTGGTTAGGTCATCGGCTTAATCAAGTGTGAATGCTACACACTAATCATTACCTGTTTCCTCGTAAAAGTTGTTTTGATTTGGAACAGAGCTATATTTTGCATAGTTAAAAATCGTTTTCTGTTCCACGGCTGGGTGTATGAACGTGAAAAGTAATTAGTGCTCGAAGGCAAAAAGAAATCTGTAAATTTTGTCTTGCTCTAAAAAAATAAGCTATAGGGAATATCAATGTAAAAAAAGCATGCAAAAGTTTTCAGACCCTATGTAATAATGTCCTACGGTTCTAGTTCCTATAACTGGAAAAACATTACATCATCCCATTTCATTTGGGGAGCAATATGGTTTTCTTCTTTCCCTTTCCTCTCTATCAGCTGTTGTCTCTGTATTTACTTCCTTTTTGCGGTGTCATTATCACGCCAGGTCCCTGAAGGGGTAGGCAGAGAGCATAGAGCGCCATTTCACTTTTGACTTACACACCTCTTTTCCTTCTTTGCTAATTTCGAGTACTCTTTACTTTTTCATCATTGAGTACTTTGGGAATTTGATCTAGAAGACAACTTTGTGATCTTTACAATCACATCCTCTTTCACACCAGTTGTTTTACGAATCTCTTCGTTGCGGATTCGATCGGTAATCGTCACGCCGCACATTTTTCGAAGAGACCGCATCTACTCAACTGCATTTACTTGACTTTCATACTTCTTGTGTCTTATCGAGGATTTGCTGCCGTGTCACTAAAGTCATGAATTAAGAACGATCCTGGAGTCTTAATTAGCTAAAGTGCTCACTCCGCTATAGCTGACATTTCAAATCCAAAATATTAGTAGTCAAGTCTAGAACCAGACAGAGCGTCTCAAATTAGGTATCACAAAGGGTACAAGACTAACCACGACTTACAATTTACCTCCAATTCATCGGGGGGAAGTAGACAACAAAAAGTGTAGTAAAGGAAGGGATGAAACTGGGACATAGGGTCGACGAACTCCGACAATAACATAAAACATGTATGTAGGTACGTATGTTGGGAATATTTATTGTTTGCTAAAGTAGACTAATTTGGTCGTTTCTGAGAACGGATGTAATGTAGTAAGATATTGGAACACCAAAGGGGAGTAGAATGTTATATCATTTGTATTTTTCCGGATTGGGAGATATTTCCTGTGGATTGAACTATTCACAAAAACTTAATTAACTTAACCTACCTACTTATAGATAAAAAATCTGACCCAAACCAGAATCATGCGGGAGCGTGCCAAGAATGCTGGCAGCATTGCCACGCTGGATATCAATGCTGATTCTCTGCGCGAGATATGTTCCAGATAGCCTGTCACGGGAGTCAGTCCTGTGGATTAAGTTATTAGCTGTTGCTAATGTAAGCAGTTAGCAGTCGCTATGTGACCATTAATAGTTTATATATTTTATAATTTAAGACTACTCGGATTACTACTTAAAATGTCTTACAAACGTGCGCAAATCATTTATTAAAATACGAGACCTGTCGCTTTGAAAATACCATCTATCTATCTTCTATCTAAACAAAATGGTAATGATCATAATAAGGAAATTATTATTATAAAAATAATGAATGATTCATTATTAAACTGGTATCATAGAGAAGTGTTTTTATATCACATTCATCTTTATATTAATTTAATATCTAGCACATCAATAAAATATGCAAATTAACACGGGTCAAGGCCGAGGTCTTTCAAACGTTTTGACATATCACACAACATTATCACATATCTATATTTAAATATAAGTAAGTATTCGTCAAATTTAAATTAGACCTCAATTCTGTTGTACAAAATCACTAAACTAAACTAATTTGACAGTTCTAAAGGTATTGCTATGCTTCTTTAACCCCGTACATGAGAAAGGGATAGCAAGACTTTAAGAACTGTCAATTTTGTTTAGTAATTAGGTGGAACAGATTGCCACCATTATCCTCATTTAAACTCATAATTATCATTATGACATTCAATGATCAAGTGTGACTTTGCTTTCTTTCTTATAAACCGGTGCTTGCAGAAACTCAGTCATGGCCTTTATTTTCGATTATACAGTATATTTTAGTTTTATTTTTAAAAAGTTGTCAAGGCTTCAAGGCTCTTAAAACTATGCAAGACGTGTTTCAAGCGTTAAAGCAATTTTAAGACAAACAATCTCATAATTATACACCTTTTTAGGGCAACAACTAGGATCTTTTTTAGGGGGATTTGGTAATAGTAAGTTGACTGTTGTCGAGGTTACCTAGATTAGATAGACCGATAGGTATACTTAATATGCTAATATTATTCTCATTAGATGCGAAATATTTATCATAACTATGGTTATATTTTTAAGTACCATTTTCTCTTTTAGTATTTAACTATTAAACATTTTAACTAAATAAAATCGTAACTGTTTATTTACTTGCCTCGCTTTTTGCTTCGTGTAGTTTTGCGAAGCAAAAAGTAGGGTCACGTCTAAGATTTGCAAAAATTTTTTTTTTGCTTAATTCGCAAGTGTTGGCAACACGCGAGTATCTATGGGCTACGGTAACCGCTTACCATCAGGAGAGACAATGCTTCTTTGCCACCTTGGTGGTATAAAAAAAATGACCGGTATGTATTAATGAACAGAAAACAAAAATACAAAAAATATACAATAATAAACTTAATGTCCCTTTGTCCAAAGTAAATAGAATATATCATCTAAAATCTGAGATGTTGCGATACTCGCGTTTAGCTTGACTTTATGTTAACCTCCTTCGTCCATGGCGCTCGGCACGGCTTCATATCTGATTCACTTGGAACTAACAATATTTTATAACGAAACCCTCTGGCACGGAGCCAAACAGTCTAAGCTTTTGGTAGAAGGATTGCTATAGTCTGCAACTGTATTATCCTGTCTGTGGATTGGTTGTTGCGCTGTGTCCAGCCGGCCTAATTCTATCATCTATCTATACTTCTAGAGAAAATATGTGTATTTCGGTATGTTTGTTTGTGACGAATAAACTTAAAAACTACAGGACCGATTTTGAAAATTCTTTTCTCAACACAATGCTGTTTCATCACCGAGTAACATAGGCTATATATTATATTGCCACGCGGGGGAAGCCGAGGTGAAAAACCTAGTATGAAATGTTTTCGAAAGAAAAAAACCATTGTTTTGGAAGTTTAGGCGAATAAAAAATACGCCAACATTTCTCTAGTGGTTAGTCAAACTGAGTTTTATGCCAGTTTGGTTCCCGTATTAAGGCAGACATGTATGCACCAGGTTTTTCTTCCCAAGTGGGCAAGCAAACCCGCCTGATAGTAAGCGGTCTCCGTCTGTCTATTATGTAGTCTGTCATCGACTGAAATGAACCTACGTTGTATAAAATGTTTTCACGATGTGTTTCGGCATTAATCTATTTCGGTCGTCATGAATCTGTACTGACTTAGTACAATCATTTTCAAACTTTAACTTCACCCATTAAAGATCAAAATCCTAGAAAGAAGTGTATTTTTACCTAATCGCAACAAAGCAAGGAACGGAAATCTAAATTATTGTTGTATAAAAAATCTAAGATTATATAAAGTACATAACCTTGTTATATAATTGTTATATTCAAGGAAATGTACAATTATTACTTCCACTTGGAAGGAAAACTGATATGGGTTTTTTGTTGCATCGGTCTCTGCCTGCTTAACCTAATTACATAGACTATATATACCTCTTATATACCTATGCTTATTCTGTAGAATAAATAATTTACATAACTTACTTAAGCATTAAGTACTTAATAAAAAAATCTATCTGTAACAGGAATATCTATATTAAAATTTTAAATAAATAAAATGTTCAATTAATAATCTTTTGGTATTTATTGTGAGTATTTGCTAAGTAGCCTTAGCAACAACAACTTTACTTTCAACTACGTATTCGTATCGCTTACGACGTTTTGAGGTGCCGGCGATAAGTGGAACTAAAAATTCGTATGCATTTTTTACATTTTGAGAGCTTCGTTTTTGAATACCTACGTAGTCGAAAGTATGACCCACTTTAAAAAGTTCACAAAATAAAAAAATAGCAGGTTGCATGCAATATAAAAAGTCACACAATTAAATAATTACAAGACGAAAACGCGCAATTAATTAAACCTAATTAGTTAAATTCACTTTCAAAAATTCATGAGTAGAAAGCACTTCGCATGTCGTCGCTTCGGGAATATTATATTCTTGAGTTCTTATCCCAAGATTCTCACACGGTAAGACTCGGTGTACATTTTTAACCGGTCGTTACTTCAAAAATACACAATTTTACAATAATAGGAATTAAATAAACTACTTACAGAGAAGTATATATGCCTAATAATAAAAACTAACTGAAATACATAAGAACTATGCATACTCAATATTATAAATGCGAAAGTTTTTCACGACGAAACGGCTGAACGGATCGTAATAAAATTTGACAAGGAGATAGATTTCCTGGGGAAGGACATGGGGTACTTTTGTCTTTAAACAAATGCAGACCAAGTCGCGGGTAATAGCTGGATAAATATAACTTTGTAATATAGAGATACCCCTGGTATTGCTAGCAGCTATAGGCTGCGGTGACTGCTTACCATCAGGTGGTCCGTATGCTTGTGTGCCAACTTAGTGGTATAAAAAAATATGTTGGTACTTCTGGTACAAAGTATTTTTAATCTCTTAAGAAACGTTCGGTCTCGTGTGTTGTTAATTAACATGTATGATGCGCTGGATTTGTCTGCCTAATCATTACATTATTCAAGAGTCATTATGTAATGGCCGCTACTGCTGCCTCCATACATGAATATACAAACACGTAATACGCGGCTAGCATTACAATAGGGGAAATACAATTTTCATTTGTATTGATAGGTGCACACAATTTATTGTGTAAGGACTTTAAGGCAGTATAAACTAAAAATAGCTAAAGCTTAAATTAATTATTTAATAATCCAAGGAAATATTTATCGAAGGAACCATGTAAAGTATGTATGTAAAATAGTAGACCTACACACTACTAGGAAAAGTTCCGACGAAAAATATCTCATTTATTATCTGTATACATGAGACTTTTTATTTGGTACGTAATATCTCAAGGAATTAAAAACATAAAATAAACTAAACTAAGAAGTGCAAAACATACCTACACGTAAAATCAATGTCCCGAACCAGGCTGGCGGCATTGCCACGCTGAATTGCAATGCTTAGCCTTTGGGCCAAATATTCGCCAGCCCTCTTGTCACAGGAGGCCTCGCATAATTTGTTTGAGGTCTCCTTAAAAAGGGTATGAGCCCCTGGCCCCCACGGCCCAAGAGTATACATATTTACGCAATTCGATTTATGAATTTTTAATATAATAATTTTAAAAATAGTTGGATATCTTAAAACCAAGAGAGAGAATAAAAAAGAAAATATATATTTTTTTCTTTAGACATAAAATTATGGTAAAATTCAACAAGCTTCAATTCAAATAAAATAAGTTAATTTATCAGTCATTTATATAAATCTCCCGTGTGTCCTCAGCACAGCACGACACACATTGAATAGCGATTGAACTGAAAGTGAAATGTGATAGAAAGTGTATTGTGAAGTGTGATGAGTTCGTCTGTCTGTTAATTCTCAATTCGGAACCATGGGTCTACATAAACGGGAGAGTAAGTGATAGTATAATTTTTTTTTATTCTATTAAGGTGGCAAACAAGCTTACGTACGGCCCGCTTGATGGTAAGCGATTACCGTAGCTTGTGGACGCTTTTGTGTTAATGTGTGTGTTTTTTTATAGAATTTAGAACATTGAGGTACTTCAGAATATGACTGTTGACTGTTTCAAGCAGATATGTGACGAAAGGTAGAAATAAAGCCGGCCAAGTGCGAGTTGGACTCGTAACCGAGGGTTCCGTACTAAAGAAAAAAACCAAGTTTCTAGTAGGGGAGCCTCCGCAATTTTTTGTATTTGTTGTTATAGCGGCAACAGAAATACACTCTGGGAAAAAATCAACTGTATACCTATTACGGACGTAGGTATGACATAAAGCTCACTGACAGACAGACTGACGGACGAACGGATGTCTTAGTAATAGGGTTCCGTTGGTTACCCTTCGGGTACGGAACCCTAAAAAGAGCACACGATGAATATCTATAAATATATCTATCTATAGTGGAGACCACACTCTGGAAAACGCAGCAACTAGATAGAAGGACGACCTGATAAGTGTCATTGGGAAGCGTCAAGCAAGCAACATTCAATCGGTTTGTGGAAATCTACAGGGTAGGCTTTTGTTCACCTGTGTACATACTTTGGCTGGTGATGATGATCCAATACTGTTTCAAATTATTCTTTATAAGCCTATTAAATATGATTCAAGCATAGCAGCAGCACTAGTCGCAGATCCTTCAGACAAAGTGCTATAAACACTAAACCCAAGGATGGTAGGAAGTTGTTAGTAGACGTCAATTGTAGCGCTTCTTGTAAAACTTCAACATACACATTATTCTTTAGTAGCCGAGGTCATGGACCTTTGACTCAGTGCCTCCAAAATTAATATTGAAGACAACCATGTCCCAATTTCAATACATTCCAAATTCAATGATAAAAAGGCGACTTGCTTCACCAGATCACAAGGCGAACACATTAAGGTATCGTTACACGGCTGTATTACTGTATTTATTGCGCAGAACATATGTTCTCAACAAAAGTACTAGTGAAAGCTCCTTTCAGGTTCCAAGTACAAGTTGCTCTTAAGTGCATTCTAGTGGGTTTTATTACTTTGACACTCGGTAATGGGTAATTTGTACAGTCGTTTGGTGTTATTAGCTCGTCTCTAGGCCACTGTTGCTTTTGGTTGTCCCACCGTCAAATGAGCTGTGAAAATGTCATACCGATTTCGAAAGTGTGTTTTGTATTTCTGCTTGGCCCATTGAGAGGGCGAAATGTGAAATCATTAATTTCTAATTCTAGATAGAATCTAATGATTACTATCATAATTTTAACAATATTAACGGAATGCGAACGCTAGTCACGGTTCCATAGTATGTAATAGTAAAATGCTTATACTAGTCAAGATATTTTTTATTGCCGCTACCAATACCAGGGGTATCTCTAACGGGTTACTTGTTAACATGTTGTTGATGAGGACTCACTGTGCTAGCAGCAATACTACTGGCCCAGCGTCTCCTTGTGGAGCACTGACAACCTAACTTACCGCAGAAACACAACACTACATCAAGTAGTGTTATGTCGCTGCGGTCTTCTGTAAGGCGGAGGTACAGTCCCCAGTCGGTGCCCCAGATTACAATCACAAATGGTTAAACATGAAATACTTCCAGTATGTCGGTCCATTTATCATATTGACCTACTTTGTTAGCACTTGAAATAGATCTTGAGAGAAATCCATATTTTCAAGATATTGGCAGAAAAAGTTACAAACTAAACATAATACATTAATAATACTACATAGCCAAAACCTCGATGACTTACTAAAAAAGACGTACGTAATTGTTAGCATCAGTCAACCAATCATATAATTTACTAGCATAATGACATGCATTACTGGCATATGTGAATAAACACAATTTTCTAACTAACGAGAACAGTCTAGTCATATACGGTCGTTGGACGAGCATGTCTGCTTTGCCCTTTGAATTGATAGTTATAGTCTTACATCTCGCTTTATAATTTTGTGTACTACAGCTTCTAGAAATGTATTTTATTTTAAATTTTCATCATGATTTTGCGTTGTATCTTCTTAGTTCTTTTCTATTACGTCGTTTCGACTTTTACCGTTGAATATATTGAATTCAAATCAAAATTGTCTTGTCTGTTCGAATTTTAAAAAAATCCTATTCCAGTGTCTTGTACTATATTGTTAGTTAATTCATAAATAATCGGATTTATGGATCAGCAATATGAAATCTTAATTCAAGGATTTTATTATTTGATCAATAGATCATCCAATAATAATTTGTGTTGTACTAATCAAAATGAATATGAAAATATTGAGACTAATATCATGACAAAATATGAATTTTAACGCAAGTGTAATTGCCCAAAAATCTTGCAGCTTGAAAAAGCTTTATTAGTAACGTGGATAGCGTGGGATTTTGACTGGTTGCCATTGATTCACACTAGATCTGTTCTGAGAGTCTACATTCGTTTTCAAGATCCTTCTCTTACCTATGGTAAGCAATCATTTATGATCCCAAAGAAAAACAGAAACTGAGTTAGTATCACTGGTTAAGCGAGTGATGGAGACACTTTTTATTGATAGCTTACTTAGATGATATTTTTGTATCTCATAATCCCGTGTTCAATTCATAAGTTCATGATTCTACAGTTTTGTCACGAGGTGGACATTTCACCGAGTCATCTCAATTTGTCGAGAAAGTCGAGACCAACTCACAAGTGAAGTTTTTCTTATCATGCTGGTAAAACGACGCAATATGTATTTGGAATCGAATGGAGCTTATCTGGCTATGTAGCCAGCGATTTTTGAATTATAGCAAACCTGCTTCCTTTTTTTCTACCTACATTTTTTTTTAAAAGCGATGCTCACGATTTAATAATCGTTTGTCATTGCAGTTGGCTTCTATATACATCTATCTTCTCAAGGCACATGCCCGCATTTGAAATTCATTTTTCAAATGCGGGCAAAGAAGAAGCGAAAGAGGTTTGCATGCAAGATAATAGTCAAGTGGCGAGTGTAGTAGCGCTCATTGACAAAGACAGATTTACATTTCCAATAATTCTTTTAGAAATATCGATGTATATAAGTATAGAATGGAAATGTTGGTATGAATAGGCGCTTTATGGTTACTGAACGAAAATATGATTCATTTTATTGACCATAAATATTAGTTGATTATTATTGAGCCTTCACATTGTGAAATAAAAATATTGTGATATTCAATAGAGTCCATTCTATATATATCTATTGAATAGAAGATTTGATAAGTGGACGTTACGTACCTACACATAATAATTTTAATGAATATCGAATGAAATTAAATCCCAAATTGGATATACATTTAATTAGATACGCAGATCCATTTTGGTGTTCAATATCTTTGAACATCAAGATTTGTATTGAAATAAAATAGGATATATGTTTGACCTTTAGCATAGAATTATTATTTTATTATGTGCCTTAATTTCAATTTTATGTCGATGTAACGTTTGATGTAAATGTCGCCAGTTCGTTAAATATAGTGGATATTCCCAATAAATCTTAAACTGACGACATCGTGGGAATAAGATCATGTCAACATAAAGAAATCGTTCAGTCCTGTATGCATTATTTCGGTATTAGCGGGTTGACTACGTTGGCAGTCGCCCTGCCTTGCCACCTCGACGGTTGCGAGTTCGATACTTGGTCCGCATTTTTTATCATTTATTTTCTTGAATGGAGGATTTAGTGCTATAACTGATACAGCATTTCCTACCAGTCAATGATGAACAAAATATTGATCAACATTATTTAATTCTGTGTCCGTGGATAATTTTAATCGGCATATATATTTATTTCTCTATGGATGTAGGTATGTACAATTTGAACCAATGTAGAGACTATCTAGTTTGAGTCAGATTAAATTGTGGAATATTTACTGAATATTATTGTGTGTTTCGTAAGCATTACCCCTATGTATATTTAAGTATAACTGCCTTTTTATGGTTTTTATCACACATATTTTAGGTTCTCTAAATAAGCTAGCTTAGCCTAGCTATATATTTCTATATATTCATCCTTTACCTCAGAGTAGATAATATACTACGTCTTTTACCGAACTATAACTCATAGCAATTTGAAAAAGAGCTCTTAATGAAGACTTAAAGAAAGTACGTCTGAGCTATATGTGGGTGTCTGTTGGCACTCGGCGTCTGAAGGTCGGGGAAATCAATACGGTGAGACTGCTAGAGCTCTGCTGTGGTGTAGTCTGTATAGCTCGCTCTTTATTTCACCTGTTTATACCTTATATTGGTTCAGATAGAGGTGGATGATGAGGTTTTAACTGTAATTATGGCCTCTCCTTTAATCTTTAAATTTAAAACCTACCTTTCTTGTTGGCATCAGGCAGCATTGCGATCGCTTTTTGTTTTTTGTTATATCTTATTAACTCTGGTTTGTTTTTGTTATACAAGAACAGATTTTTTTTGTATTGTTATTCTCGTTATGTTTCGTGTTTTTTGTTATTCCTTAAATATTTGTTTTATATCTTAATCGTCCCTTACCCCTTAAGGGAAAGATTGTCCCGTTTGAAGTTTAAGTAGTTATCATATACCTATTACTAGGTTTTCCCGCGACTCTATTCGAATGGAATCAGGAACTTTTTTTTAATCCCGTATCCTGGAGCTTTTTGTTTGAACTCATATTTACCTTTCAGCTGATTTGTCTTTAACGACGAAAAAGACAAAATATATCGATTTTGGTGCCAATTCTGTAGTACAAAATCACTAAACTAGACTAATTTGATAGGACTTAAAGTCTTCCCTTTCTCATGTGCGGGGTTAGATAAGGATGGCAATTTCAAAACATTAGGTCCTGTCAAGTCAAATTAGTTTAGTGTTTCGTACAACAGAATTAATTGGCACCATTATATGATTTTGTTAATTAATAAAACACAATTATCTCTATGAATATCAAAGTTATGTTTGTGACAGTAGTAAATAGTTTATTACTGTAAGCTAAGCACATTAACTAAAGATTTCATTATGTTGAGAATAAGTTGTGTGTTTATATATTCATACATATCATTCGTAAAAGAGAATAAGCACAGTTAACTACTAAAGCAAATTGAACTTTAGGAATTAGCATACTTACTAAAAGAAATAAAATATTCAATGAAGTATGAATAAAGAAGTTAGCGTGAAAGTAAAAAGTTATCGAAAATCTGAATTTGGTAGTCTGTTTGCTAAAAGTTTTAGAGAAATTCAATATGTATTTTATACTTTTTAGAATTCGCAAAGAAATAAAAGGTTTCAGATTTTATTAGCCACTTCTACTTGAGTTTCATTTACCTAGGTACTTACTTTAAAATAAAGTGATAGATTTTCAAAAGACAAGACCTAACCTACTTATATTTTTAAATATAGGTTCTTTTAATACTACCAAGGTGAAGGTGCAGCAGTACAGCCCGCCTGATGATAAGCGGTCACCGTAGGGTATTAGATAGATATTGATTTAAAATATACAAGTCCGTATGTTATTTTAAATCTATATCTATGATTTAGGGTCGGCAACGCGCGAGTGATACCTCTGGTGTTGCAAGCGTGCATAGGCTACGGTGACCACTTACCATCGGGTGAGCCCAAGCTTGATTGCCACCTTAGTGGTATAAAAAGTCCGTCACGGGGTAGGCAGAGAGCATAGAGCGCCATTGCTTTTTGTTTCATAGATTTTGAATTATAATCTCTACATTCAGTTCAACACCCAACGGTCAAACATACTAACACTGTATTATCAAGTTCAAAGCATGGTCATGTTGGTAATTCCGACCACAGTGTAGGTCACCCAATGCCACATTCTTGCAATACCGTTCAGTTTTTATAGTGTTTACAATACTCTATGACACGACATTCAGTTATGCCTTGTTTGTTGTCATAAAAACTTGCCACGTGTGAGGAAGGTGCTACATTGTTGTGTTATTGTAGTCATGCTTTGTTTCGATGGAATCTTTAGTGGAAAGGGAGATAGCGATAGGGTGATCTTCAGTTCAAATTGAACTGCACGACTGAGAAAGAACCTCCCACCTTACAGAAGATTAACAAATAACACTTTTAAGCTATTGCATAGCTTTTATCGCGGGCCTTGAGCGTGGGGACCGAATCCAGAAATTCCGTAACAAAAAAAACCTAACACCCCCCACTCCGACCGGCACAGCGGTGATACTTTTTAGTTCCATCTATAGATAAATACCAGAACTTTTAATGACTTTTTGAAATATCACGCTTGTCTCTTTAGTTCAGCAACCCGCCTTTAGGTGGCATTGGTTGTATTGGAAAACTACCGTAATCAGCTGTTTGTGAGAAAGTATATAGGTATATAAAAAAATACTGCATTAATAAAATAAATAAATAATTATAATTGCATAAGTTGATAAAAAATTCTATGCAATAGCTTTACCGCGGCAGTCTCCGAGTGTTTTTATACCACTAAGGTGGCACACAAGCATACGGCCCACCTGATGGTAAGTAGTCACCGGGTCATCAGGGGTATCACTAACGGGCTGCCAACCATTTTTGTTGATGAGGACTCACTCTGCTAGCAGCATTAGGTTCTACTAGCGCAGCGTATCCTCGTGGAGCACTGGCAACCTTACTTACCGCAGAAACACAACACTACATCAAGTAGTGTTATTTCACTGCTGTCTTCTGTAAGGTGGAGGTACAGTCCCCAGTCGGGCCAAATCGCCCTACCTCTCTTTTTAAAAGCTCATGGCTACACGCCGGGATTTGAACCTGAGCCCATCAGATGACAGGCCGATGCTTCAACCACCACGGCTATAAACACTACTCTGATGTAGTGTTGTGGTAAGGTTTCCAGAGCTCCTTGAGAATACGCTGTTAAATAAATTAAATACCTTTTCTGTTGCATTCGGGGAGGTGTTTATTATCTTAACAGATATTTGTATTCTGTAAGATAATAAATACTTAATTGTATTGATAACTCAATACAATAATATCACGCAATGATATATTATAGTGTATTATGTACACAAGAACCCCTTCTCAGACCGAAGAGTAACTATACAAAATCCCTAACAATAAAAGGGACGATAAACACTTATCGTCACTAAACCTATTGGTGTACAATAGTGGCCGGTTCGACCCGAAATGCCGGAAACTGTCAATTATTTATTATGTTGCGTGTAACATGGGTGTGGTGTGCCGTTACCTTTTGTTAGGGGTCAATTTTGTTAAGGGTTACGTACCAATAATCACCACTGTCTCAAAACTCGGGTCAATAAGTTTTTGAGGATGTTACCAAAATTTTTCAAAATCGACAGCCATCTTCTGTCTGCTATTTGTCCTTCGCAAAACATTATCCGGTATAGCTAATTATAATAATAATACAATAGCTATTTAAGCCGTGGTGGCCTTGTGGTTAAAGCGAAGATGGGCCCAAGTTCAAACCCCGTCCTGTACCAATGAGTTTTTCTGAGTACAGTGATTAATCGAACCATGAGCTTTAAAAAGAGAGGTAGGGCGATTTGAGATTTCCCGTGGGTTTTCCCATTTAATTGGCGCCGCCCGACTGGGGACTGTACCTCCACCTTACGAAAGACCGCAGTGAAATAACACTCCTTGATGTAGTTTTGTGTTTCTGCGGTAAGTAAGGCCAGTGCTCCACGAGGATACGCTGGGCTAGTACTGCTGCTAGCACAGTGAGTCCTCATCAACAACATGATTGGCAACCTGTTACTCCTGTCAGTGATACCCTTTGTATTGCTAGCGGCTATAGGCTACGGTGACTGCTTACCATCAGGTGGGTTATATGTTTGTGTGTCACCTTAGTGGTATAAAAAAAAACCAAAAAAAACGATAAGTTTTTGGTAAACCTAAGGCTCAGAGTACATAACAACGTCCTTAAAGTAATCTTTTAGGTAAACAAAACTGAAAAAAGTTCAAACGGAATCCTGACATAATCCTAACATTTGACAGCCCTACCTTTTGACCCCATGCGAATAGGTGTGTCTTTATGGGTGAGCGGTTTGTGTGAGAAGCGCGGTGAGAACGAAAGTTATTTAGGGAACTCCAGGTCTTATCTACTAAAAAACTGGAACCACTACATAACAGCCATACGACTCGTAAAACGTCAAAGTAAACGTCAAAATCCGCTGCTGGTTCAGCCAATCCGCCAAGGACAATAAAACTCTCCTACCCTTATCCTATATTATTTGGGTTCGGCGCAATATGTATTTCTCTTCCATACTTCTCTATCAGCCGTCATCTCTGTAATGCCAAAAAAACTATAGCTATACATTTTAAAGTATTTCTTTGCAATGTGCCTGTCATGCTGGCATGCGGTTGCCTAGTGACGTGGTTTGACATCTCGCATCAATAAAACAGGATCGATTTACGTCACTGTTTTTGAGAATTACCTGCAGATTATTTTAATATGCGACGTGACACTACAGGCAGTGGAAAGACGATTTATTAATTTCATATTATAATAATAAAAAGGTAATTCTACCTAGCTAATATTTTAATGGGAATTTGTTTGTTTGTCACGCTTCCACGCCTTAACTACTCAACCGACCAGCATGGAATTTGCACAAATGTTGTCAGGGATACAGAAAATGGTATATGGTAATCTTCATCCAAAGAAAAATATTGATTAAAATTGCAGAGGAACCAAAAATTTCTCCGGGATGAAAGAAATCCCGGGACAAAAGTATCCTATATACTTTGATTATATACTATTAATCCAGGTTGTAAACTATACCTACGTGTACTAAATACATACACCCATTCTTACAAACTTTTACATTTATAATATAACTTTTAAATTAGTAATACTGTTTTCTCTAGAGCCACGCGAAGAAAATCTTTACAATCACGCGGCCGAAGTCGCGGGTAAAGCTAGTTTATATAAATCATGAAATGATTGCGTGACGTGACTGTACGCCCTTTATATCGATTTGAATGCAAACCCTACTTAATGTCCGCATTATTGTCAAATAAATGAACGTCGATGATGACGCACGGACACCCCTACATTACAGTCAATATACTGATGAGACTTTAATTACTTCTTCAGCAACACAGCAAGTTTTACATTCATAGATACACATTAATTTGATTGTTATCCGACTTTACATCAAGTCAAGTCAGAACTCTATAGCTAAGTGTAATTTTATGTAGTCAACTTTGTTATAAAGATTCAAAACGCTATAAGGTTTCAGTCGCGGTATCTACGGATACCAACAAAGTGCTATCAGGGCCGTATGTCCATGTAGTTATGAAAACATTTTTGGATGAAGTTGTGTATGAATTTATAATTATGTATATTTCTGACTCATCAATGAGATAGATTATAACCTGGGGAAGGATATAAGGCTATCATTATCTAGAACGACGTGGGCGAAGCCGTGGGTAAAAGCTAATTATTTGTATGTCAAATGCTAGTGTGCATGTGTTAGTCATTCTTCGTCCTCTAAAATACAGAAATCAGAAGAATAACATCACGAACACAATAAGATGATCACAATAATGAGGTTTTGATGACTGTATCATAAATGTGTGGTTTATGGAAACGATAGATCGCTACATAGAACGATTGGACCGATTTTGACGTAATTTGTTGTGTGTCGCAAATTTAAACCACGTCTCTAGTAGGGTCCCTTTAATTATTATTATTTGTTGTTATAGCGGCAACAAAAATACACATTCTGTGCAAATTTCAACTGTCTACCTATTACCGATCAGATACAGCCCGCTGCCAGAGAGACGGACGGACAGAGGCTTAGTAATAGGTAGAGTCCCGTTGGTACCCTAAAAATTTGAGAGGTAGGACATTTGGGGTTTCCCGTGGGTTATCCCATTTAAATTGGACCCTCCCGACTGGGGACTGTACCTGCACCTTACAGAAGACCGCAGTGAAATAACACTACTTGATGTAATGTTGTGTTTCTGTGGTAAGTAAGGTTGCCAGTGCAGTAGCAATGCTACTAGAACAGTGAGTCCTCATCAAAACAACATGGTTGGCAACCCGTTAGTGATACCGCGATAACCGCTTACCCACAGGCGGGCCGTATGCTTATTTGCCACCATAGTGGAATAAAAAAAAAACTAATTAGTTCGTAAGCCTTTTGTAATAAAAGGCCCCTGTTTGTTCCAGAGAATGGTCTGCTGTCGTACTCGAACCCGAATTACCACCTGTCCCCGTCGCGGCTGGAGGCTGCACTGTACTGCGACCTCTACGACATGCACGACGACAAGAATACCCCCGACGAGTACGATCACTACCTCGACAACAGGAGGTCAGTATCAGTGCAGGAACATTGTCGACAACGTATTCGAAAACGTAACTCGCGAAATGTCAAAATTGTCATACTAATTTTTAGTTCCACTTTTCACCGCCGCTGCGCTGTTCATTTGCCAATACAAAAATAGTCGCAGGCGATACGAAAACGTTGTCGACAATGTTCCTGCTACCGGCACTGTTGTAATTAGTATTGTATTACTGGGCTATTCAATTAGAAACTTCTTGGTACAGTGTCATAGTCCTTGGCCATTTATTTTTAATTTAAATTTACAAAGTTTAACTTGATGTTTATTTTTTACATGACACTATTCTTCAATTTCTAATTGCAATGCAACAACGTTTTTCGTAATAATTTCTTTAAAACAAAGGTATCACTATCACTACATAGTATAAAACAAAGTCGCTTCCCGCTGTCTGTCCTTGTGTATGCTTAGATCTTTAAAACTATGCAACAGATTTTAAGACTAAAAGGAAAAAGGAACCCTTATGGGATCACGGTCTGTCTTTTAAGATTTTTTTCTCAAGAACGCGTGGAGTTTTCAAATTGAAAGTAATATGAAATACTCGAGTCTATGGTCTATTTGAGCTGTAAAATAATCAAACCTGTAAGTCAACGTGAGGAAAAGATATGAACGTTTATGTCGCAAATTTTCGCATATTTTGAGTTTTCTCAAGGGAATCAAAACCTACAGGGTACTTCCCGTTAACCTAGAACCATGAAATTTGGCAAGAATGTAATTTGCTGTTAAAAAAATGCGAAATTACAAAAAAAAAAAAACCTGAATCGCGCTGTTGAGTGTCGAATAATGACCTCATTTGAAGTTCGCCTACTTTTACCTTACCGCACAAGTGTGTACGGATCCCTCGGTGCGCGAGTCCGACTCTTACTTGGAGCAAGATGAAGGTTTTTATGTATAATTTGTTACGGATTGCGCTGAATTTGACGCGCAGATTGAAACGTAGACAGTTTTTCAAAAATCACCCCCAAAAGGATGAAACGGGGGTCCTTAGTTTGTATGGAGAAATTATACGTACGATATACGTAGTAATACGATGTAGACATCTAGGTTCTAAGAACGGATTTTGAGCAAATGTCCACAAATGTTTGACCTATCTGCCAAACCCTCATAATTTCACTAAATATTTCTGTAGAAACAAACTCAACGTAGTAGCCACATTTAAAAATACGTTCAATAAGTGTACCTTTTAATAAACCAAAAAATATAATCATGCAGAATTTTTGTTAAAAAAATATCGAAATACGTAAACAATGCTCTCTTAGACCAAAACACTGCAAAAAAACTACTTGGTTTGGTTATACAACCTATTTTAAATGTACCTACGGAGTTCCTAACCAACGAACACAATGAAATTTTAAAGAGGCAATCTAGGAACGCTATTGTATACGGGTTGGCTTGAAATAGGGATTTCTCTTCGTATTTTGAAATTGTTGTTTTTATACCGTATTTTGTATCACGTTTCTTATTGCCGGCACCGAATTCCAATAGGAACTATGTACGTGGCGCTATCCTGGTGTAAATTTAGCCTCAGATTATTTTGTTCTCGATCACTAGTTCATTGACATCTGGAAAAACAGGTTACGTACAACAGTCGAATAAACGTTCTTGGGTTTTTCTATAAGTACTGCTTGGTACTCATAAATGTCTTGTTCAATAGGTACTTCTAAAGAGGTATAGTTTTATATTAATTCTGGATTTTGGAAATCTTCAAAAAGCGGGACATTCTAAAGACAAAGAATGGTATGGCAACTCTGACGTGGACACACCGGAATAGCAATGAACATACTTAAGAAAGAAAAAGAGTACATACAGACGAACATAGAACCCCCTCCTATTTTGAAGTCGTTTAGAAATATAAAACCCGTGTTGGAAAACTTGCCAAGAACCACAAGGAGCTCAAGAAAATGCCGTGATATAATTTTGTATAGATGTGGATTTTTTTTCCCTCCCATCTATAAGCTGGAGATGCGAGACCCTGGCTTAAAAGGGGTAGCCCTTTTATATCTTACTCTTCATTATAACACACACATGACTACCCGCAGAGCTAATCTGTGATCGATTGATACCCCGCCCTGATATCAGTATGAACCACAATAAATCCAATTCGGCCACGATTCACCTTTGCCCCAAATTATGTCGTCACTCTCGAACCTACTTCTTCCGGAATGTTCTCAATTTGACCTGTATGTACTATCTTACCTAAGAACTTTGAGAGCTCTCTCGTGACAAGAAAACTTATTAAGTAGATATAAATGTGTTTGATAAGAAATGTCTATACAAAAGATTAATATATCTTTTTGACCGTAGCAGAAAGTTTGACAATACTAGGCCACAAGCAAAAATCACTACGGTGGCATTTTGACGTGCGAGCGAGATGGAACACAAACTCGATCCATTAATTATATTGGTGCCAATTCTGTTGTTCGAAATTACTAAACTTAACTAATTTGACAGGTCTATAAATAACGCCATCCTCATTTAACCCCGCACATGAGAAAGGGATAGCAAGACTTTTAGACCTGTCAAATTAGTTAAGATTAGTCATTTTGAACAACAGAATCGACACCATTGTAAATCCAGGCCAGTAATTTTGACATCTCGCAATTACAGTCAAGTGATTTCAGTCACGGTTTTTCCAGAATTGCACTGCAGTACTGCAGTATTTAAAAGCAGTATACATAGCGCTCGCAACAACCCACATTTCTGTTAACACTAACCCCAAGCTCGCAACACTTTAACATCCACTATGTAGTTTACAACGTTTTTTATATCCACATCAAATTTTAAACGCGTACGTGACGGCAGCGTTACGACCAGTATCCGAGGGAATTAGTCTGTAAGTTAAACTCCTGTGCTCATGTTCACACAACCGACGCGTTACAAATTGTTCTTGTATTACGTACAAGTTTTTTTTTTTTGGGATATGGTCTCTCGCAGTTAGTTCGAGGGAACTTTTACTGCTTAACCGGACTAAAGTGGCGAGGCCATTTAAGGTCTCCAGCCAGAAGGGGGACTTAATCTAAGCAACAGATCTAGGTGCGTTGCTGGGAGGTGGGCCATGGAGCCGTGACTGACTTTGGGGAACTTACAAGTTACAGTGTAGGTGTTTTTTTACCACGGTACGCGGTTACCGTAGCCTATGGACGCTTCTCTTCACATCCTTCTTGAAGAACCACTGTACCCCTTTTTGTAAAAATTGTTTCATTGGCATATACATGGGTAACTTGCGGTTAGACTTGTTATAGACAGACATACAGACAACGAACTATATGGTTTCCGCCACGTCCGCCTGAGGTTTCCTTCGAATCTTAATCGTAAATATTGAAATATTGATTTCTTATTTTACAATATGATAATTCCCTGTTATGTGGCAAATAGAGAGGTATAAAAATAACTTCGAGGGGTTATTCAATGGTATAAACAAATTTGACAGCTCTAAAGGTATTTATTGCTATCCTTATTTAACCCCGCACATGAGAAAGGGATAGCAAGACCTTAAGAACTGTCAAATTAGTTTAGTTTAGTAATGTTGTACAACAGAAACAGAATTGGCATCATTGAGTCATCCCTCGACGAAGTTATTTTTATATCGTTCTTTTTGCCACATTTTTTTTTATACGATTAAGGTGGCACACAACCATACGGCCCACCTGAAGGTAAGCAGTCACCGTAGCCTATAGCCCCTAGCAATACCAGGGGTATTACTAACGGGGTGCCAACCATGTTGTTGATGAGGACTCATTGTGCTAGCAGCAATACTACTAGCCCAGCGTATCCTCGTGGAGCACTGGCAACCTTACTTACCGCAGCAACACAACACTACATCAAGTAGTGTTATTTCAATGCGGTCTTCTGTAAGGCGGAGGTACAGTCCCTAGTCGGGCGGCTCCAATCTAAATGGAATAACCCATGGGAAATCCCAAATCGCCCTACCTCTATAAAACACATAACAGGGAATTCTCTTAAATTGTACCCAAAAATAAGATATAAATATTTACGATTTAGATTCAATGGCAACCTCAGGAGGACGTGGCGGAAGCACTATAGTTCGTTCTTCATAAATATTTGTCTCCCTGTTCTATATCGCTTTTTAAAAAGGGTTAGGTATGACGTCACGGGCAGATGACGGGTGCAACGACCGACCGACTGCGCAGTCGTCGTGCATCGATCGAGTGCATCCCGCTTCCGTGTGCGGGCACCTAGAAAAGCGGATTAAAATTTAAAATATAAAATTTTAAACAAAATTGTTTACTTACTGTTTAATTTTTTGACGTATGCCACTATATGGCTTGGATATTACTCTCAAACTAAATATTGTATGTTGCCATGAAATGAAAAAAACAGATAGATATAACTACTTCTATGATTTTTGACATTTATCCGCGAAAACTATATAATGCTTAGTGATTCCAAATCCGTACATTTGAAACTTGCTTTTGTGAGATGGACAGAATGGTTGATTATGAAGATTTTGGCGTTTTGGCTGAGCAAATATTCGTGAGTTTATTTATTTCCTTTAGTAACGAATAGCCGAGTTAATTCAACAAAACGCCTTTAATATTACAAATTTCATACTGGCCGAGGTCACTAGGACAGATTAAAACTAAACTTGAATTACATTACACTAGATTACATTGAAGTTAAGTAATATTTTGTTTTAAAGTGTCAAGGGTGGCAAATATAAAATTTAAATTAATTAAAAAAAAACAAGATATTTTTCTAATTTATGTTGGTGCTGTACTTCGCTCGCGTGTTTAATGGCCCGACGTAATATCCGCAGCGAAGCGGGCAACATCCGCTCTGAGGGAGGATAATAATGCAGTTGTGAGTGGCATAGAGCACAGTCTGTAGCGGGTAACATTTTAGCACTATGTCTTATAAATTCTCAAATAAGTTATTTCAACCTCACCTTTTTATTTATTTATACCACTAAGGTGGCACACAAGCATGCGGCCCAGCTGATGGTAAGCAGTCACCGTAGCCTATAGCTGCAATACCAGGGATATCACTAACGTGTTGCCAACCATGCTGTCGATGAGGACTTACTGTGCTAGCAGCATTACTACTAGCCCAGCGTATCCCCGTGGAGCACTGGCAACCTTACTTATCGCAGAAACACAACACTACATCAGGTAGTGTTATTTGACTGCGGTCATCTGTAAGGTGGAGGTACAGTCCCCAGTCGGGCGGCTCCAATTTAAATGAGAAAACCCACGGGAAATCCCAAATCGCCTTCCCCCTCTCTTTATATTTACACTTATATTGGCTAGTATAAGCATTTGGCGCTTATTTTATTAGATAGAGAAGATATCATTATAATTATCGTGGCAGTAAAAAAGTAATGGGTGTTTTACCAAAATATTAAGTAAGTTGAATTTTTAAGGGTTATTGATCGAGCACTTTTATGCATAATTTAAAAATGTTCTTCTGAGGTTTTAAATTAAGCTCTTTGGTCAGCATTTTATAATTTCTACAAGGTAGTGAATTAACATGCATATCTGTAATACGGGCTTTTCGCTTCCTTCTTTCGTATTAAAGTTTATTAGATTCATATCTATTTCAATTCAGAAGGTAATTATTTTTTATTTTAAATCTGTCACGACATTTTTTTTGAAGAAAATAGCTAGATCGAATTCTGGTTCAGTTGCGAATAAAAACACGTACATTATTTGAAATTCCACAACTGCGGAGTACAGTCACGTTCACACTTCGTTGTGAAATGCATCGAGGACTGTCACTTGATGACACGACTAGACAGCTATCTGTCAAACAATACGGCCAGTATTCTTGTTATTGGCCGGAAGTACCACGTATTTCCTACTTAAATTACTTACGCCCTTTAGTTTGTGTTTTTTGTTTTAAGAAGCCTGTGTTAATGCCTTTATATTATATTTAAATGCACAAGCTTAAATAAGTTTGTTAAGATAGCTTTATCCCGCGACTTCGCACGCGTAGAAATATATTATGGAGCCTGTGTCATTCAGGAGTAATGTAAATGTCTACTGGTGAAAGAATTTTCAAATCGCATCAGTACTTTAAGAGATTACTGGCTGAGAGATTATTTATAATATTAGAAGATAATATGAATATTCAGAAACTATGGTAAAGAAAGGGCAATTCTAGCAAGAATAATTTGCGATTATGTATTCGTATCGCCTTCGACTATGTAATTATTGTATGGGAAAATGATCAGCGCTGCGCCGGTGAAAAATGGCACTAAAAATTAGTGCAACCAATTTTTACATTTCGCTAGTTACGTCTTCAAATACGTAGTCGCAAATTATTCTTCCTCGGGCTACAATATCTAAGGGAAGCACAAATATTTATAAAAATTAAGGGAACTATATTAACCTCTTGAGCGGTTCTTTTATCAATTGAAAGCTGTATTTGGAGTTGTACCGGCACGTGCCTCACGTCTGAAATGTAATTTTCCCACCTTTCAAAGAAATCGTTGGATTTTCCAAGATTCTTGTCTCGCGGTTTATCTATTCAACCCGAAGAATGTAAGCTTACAAGCCCAGATATCGAGTTTTAAACGTGAATCAAGACTCGAAGTATAGTGTGGCATGTTCATCAGGGATAGTGGCTTCTAATGGTAAAAGAATTTTTGAAATCGGTCCAGTAGCTTTGGTCAATACAACTGAACAAACAAACAATCAAATCTTTCCTCTTTATAATCTTAGTGTAGATTCTGTGAGAAATATATGTTTCCAGTAGATGTCACTATCTGTCCTTTACCTCATTTTGTTCTGTACTACGTTCCCAACTTATTAACACATAATTTCATATTATTTTTAAGGGTCGGCTACGTGCGCGTGATACCCCTGATGTTGCAAGCATATAGACTATGGTAACCGTTTAACATCAGGCGGGCCGGTTGCTTGTTTGCCACCTTAGTGGTATAAAAAAAGACATCGTCGGTTCAAAATATTTTCTATAAAAATATGATACGATAAATTACCCGTTAGTGTGAGTGATTCGTGCTGATTCTAATTTAAACTTTTTTTTACAGAGTCGAAGATGAGGTGTCGTCACCAGTAACAAAAACAAAGTAAGTAATGATTTAAAACAAACGTTCACTTCCAGGTAACAAACAAAAAATAAATGAAAACAATGTTTTTATCCTCTAGGAGTTAAGATATTTTAGCCCCGCTCTAGTACGGATTTTTTGAGAAAGAAGGTTGAAAATGGTATTTCAAGCTATCTCAATGGTTTATTTTAATTCTGGTTATTTTCATAAATTAGTTTATTTATGTTGTTTAATTTCAGATTTGGGTTCAGTAAAGAATACGAAGTGCACTCCAAAAAAAAATTTATAAAAAAAATTCTTTACGTATATTTAGTTAGATCTAGACTTTACTGTTTCTGATGTTAGTTTGATGTCATAAACTTTAAGACAAAGGACCATTATTCTTCACACAAAACGATTTACACAAAGATTAGTTTTTGCGGTTCAACCACTGAACAATGAGCTCAACTTTTTGTGTGAAGAATTAAACCACAGCAAAAACCTGTACAAACCAGATTTATTAGTAATTACGCTATAACTAACATATTTAATTACCGTCATATTGCATATTCAGATCCAATTTATAACGGACTAGCTGCCCGCCCCGACTTCGCACGGGTAGACATTAGTTTCGGAGCATAGACATTTATCAAATATTATGTCCACCCGTGCGGAGCCGGGGCGGGCAGCTAGTATAATATATAGCCTATGTTACTCAGTGATAACTTAGCTTTCTAACGTTGAAAGAATTTTTGAAATCGGTCCAGTAGTTTCGGAGCCTATTCAATACAAACCAGCAAAAATACAAAAATACAAATCTTTCCTCGTTTTAATATACGTGTAGATAATATTAGTGTAGATGTAGATGTAGATAGGCTGACCACACGTGGATAAGAATGTTTTGTTAGGAATAGTTGCGGTAGCAGCTTTAAGGAACTATGTGGTGCCGGGAAAAGGCCTTATTTAGACTGGAACCCCTACCTTCCTAGAGAAGTGTCAATTGGTTTCTTTTTCTGAAGGGTGCCGGTTCAAATAGGAAAGATCGTCGCTGCGCTCGAGCGCTCACTTCACGCCGAGCTATAATGGTCTATAAATCACACATCGTGTTGTAAAGAAAGAAAGAAAGAAATAATGTTTTTATTCTCCACTCACACACTGCATATCGCTTTATAATTAGACTCATCATCTGTCACGTTGGTAGCAAATAGTGGGTGCTGTAACACCTCTACCTACCTCTTCCGGGATCCTTGTGGGAAGGCGTGAAGATATATTATTATTCAAAATCAAAGAATACATTTATTCAGTTAAGGCCTATTCAGTTTAGATCTTCATATGTGCCTAATAAGTTCTAAATTACCACCGGTTTAGATAAAGCCACCTGAGAACAACCAAGAAACTAGGTGCTTTATTATATTATTAAAATTTATACATTTATATTATGACGAGCCGCTGGTCTAGTGGTTCGTACAATACAACTGACTGCTAAGCTAGAGGTGGCGGGTTCGATTCCCGCCGGAGCAAACATTTATGTGACAAATATGTTTGCCTTGCGTCTGGGTGTTTGGTATGTATTATATGTATTTATTCACAAAAAAAGTATAGAAGTATTGTATCACCAGCTGGTTCCCATAATACAAGCTTTGCTTAGTTTGGGGCCAGATGGCGCTGTGTGAAATGTCCAAGCATTATATTTATTAAAATTGATGTTAAACTACCTACTATGTTTACCGCAGTTGGACTGTAAACTATTATGCTAGCTATGTATATGATAAGCATAAGACTGCATAGCATGTGAATGCTGCATATAATTCGACCACTACTTCACGTTTGATTCACGACCTTGTTATTAGCTGTATTGTATTGAACGTGTAAGGATTACATCATATTGTACAGGCGAGCGGTGTTAGGACAGCAGGCTGGAAGAAGTTGCTTTGATTATGCAAAAATGAGTCTGCTTAGAACGGCAAATAGTATACGCAATTGAATTACCTATCAAAAGATTAAAAGGAAAAATAACTGATTATAAGATCTTGCTTTTTTCGGTAGCTAGGGTTTTTCCCTACTCGTAGGGTTACGCGGGAGGGGCTGCACCGGCGAAAATTGGAACCAAAAATCCCGATGAACGGCGACGAATCTCACGATCTGTTACGTTGGGACTACTTGGGCCCTAACATATTATGTGGGTCACTATATCTAGTCTGGGATTACAGTGTATCCAAAGAACGGCTCACTGGAATAGTCACGACCTGTCACGTTTAGACATAACCTAAAACATATTTGTTGTCAACTAGGTTCTGACATTTCATAATTATGCCTACCATCTGAAGGCTTCCTAAAAAGGTTAGTTAGTAAGGACGTACCATAGTACGGACCTAAGGGTTCTTATTTATTAGCCTTTTCAGAAAAACGGTGAATATTATATATACGTAGTTTTACTCGCTGTCTCGTCCACTATGACCGCTCCCCTATAGTACTCACCGTAGGCGGTCTAATGAAATGCTTTGTTTAATTCGCAAGACATGCCTTCATTGTTCAGTATGAACCCAATGATACGCCGACGATTGTTTGAAAATATGTGCGTGATGTTTATTATATTGTGAGCCATTCTATAAATATTTCTAATCGATTGTCATCAATAAAGTAGGACAAAGGACCAGCCCACGAAATCCGTGGAGTTTATTATAAAAATGCATAGAGTAACCGCTGCCGCTCGTACAATAAAATCCAAACTTATCAGAAATGGTAAATTCAGTTTAAGCCCTAGTAGGTCTACTTTACCACTTTATATTCTACAACTATTTTTTTTTTACAATTTTGTTTGTGACGAGATCGCTGGTCTAGTGGTTAGTATAGTATACATGACTGATACGCTAGCTTTATGTAACAAATATGTTTGCCTAGAGTTATAAGTATTTACAAAAAAGGATATAAGTGTTATATCGGCTGCTGGTTCCCATAGTACAAGCTTTGCTTAGTTTGGGGCCAGATGGCGCTGCGTGATAATGTCCAAGCATTATTATATTTTAATAAAATTTTCCATTTTTCGCGACTTTGCTCACAAAGGGGAGGCAGGTACTAGGTTTGGTATTCTATAATTCGGGAAGATCCTATTTTAGACGGAATATTTCGAGCCCTACCCTTTGAATGTTATTAATTGTTTATTACTAACTTGATAATTTCTTGTTTCCAGTGAGAAGAATGGCTTCATCACTCCCCCGCAGCAGACGGGGGAGCAGTCCCCCCCGCCGGAGAAGGAGAGGGCGGACCAGCAGGACACGGAGAAGGGTCACGTGCCCCACGCAGCGGGGCCCAACGATGACCTCTACGCCATCCCAGTCAAACTGCGGCCCAAGAAGGAGACGCTGCCTCCCGGCTGGGAGAAACATGAGGGTAAGTCTACACTCTACACGGCAGTACACCACGTAGCTCACCGTGAAAAAGATATGCGTCGAAAGTTTACTGAGGATAAATCGTGAAGACAAGTAATACGAATGAAGAGTTTGAAGAATTGTAACCCGATTGCGGAAAAAATTAAAACCCGCGTAAAATCGGTGTTTACAAAGTTGAATCTCCTCTCCTTTTGTTGAAGTCGGAGAATAGAAAAGTCTGAGGAAAGCTAGCTAGGTAAATATACTGTGGAATAAAAGTCAGAGTTCTCATTACGAATAAAGATATAATAATAAGTGAATCAATAAGTAACGCCAGGAATATCGGGCTTGTAATTTTTCACCCAATTTAAAAAAGTTGCAGTCAAAGATGTATAGCTTGTTAATCCATTCTTATATAACTATGTACCTTTAGGTTACCTTTTCACGACCAAACGGTTGAACGGATCATAATAAAAAAACACAAGGAGATAGATTATAATTATCCTGGGGAAAGACAAAGGCTACTGTTGTCTTTAAACAAATGCCGACGAAGTCGCGGGTAAAAGCTGGTTCACTATGAAACTTAAAAGATAAACCTTGCCCTTTCATCTCAGCCCATGGAATTGGGCAACGGAGCGTGACAGATTAGACACATGAATACCCATACTTAAGATTACATCTGCTCTCAATTGCTTTCATTAAAAATGTCAAGGTCATTGCTCTAGTTATAAACTATGGGTAGCAGCAGCAGTATATGCTGCTAATTACTTATTTCAAACAAATACTTAACTTGATCATTAGTAGTGTGCTAGTTTTTCGTAATAAGTTTCTAATAAAAAGTAAGGTTTGAGATCATTTTATTTTCTCAAAAGGAACAATCCACTGAAATGAGAATGTAGAATTAAAATTACATATTCTATACTTACATCTACGGATGCGTCAGAGCATATTATGATGTTAAAGTATCAGATGGTATTACCCTTACCCACTTACGTATAAATAAAGGGGAAACGCGGCTTTAGGTTAGGTATAACCCAAATTGGTTATTTAAAATATGTGGGTGTTTGAAATCTCAAAATCTTCTAAAAATCACAGCTATGGAAACTCAAGAAATAAAACTAATCAAAATCGGTTCATCCGTTTAGGAGCTACGATGCCAGACACAAAAACACATAGACATAAACTTATAAACTAACTAACAGTAACTGTAATATTTCAAGTTTTTTTATTTATACTTAAAAGCTAGCAAACACCTGTTACAGTCTTCGAACCCGCAACATCTAGCCTAGCACTGGCCTAACAACCACTAAACCGATAGTGTTGTTGTTGTTAATAAATATGTGGGATTATATAAATGTTTACTTGCAAAGGGTCCATGATGGTGAGTAAAATTGAAAAAAAATATGAACCAACCTTAAGTGAAGTTTTATTTCAATTTTACGAAGTTCACCATCATGAACCGGCCCACCCTAACCCTTTTTTTTTTTTTTTTTTTTTAATTTTAAAACAGCGTCCCTCTGACATTTATCAGAGTATTTTTATATCTTTTACTTGTTTTACGATATGTTAATTTTAAGTTGATCTTCTTGTATTAATCTCTGTATGTATTTATCACCCTAACCCTTAAAGATTATAAAGGTTACAGTTCGACTATACTAACAGTTAAATAGAACCTAGTAGTCAAAACAAACACTTCTTTTACAGACAACGACGGTCCTTACTACTGGCACATAAAGAGCGGCACCATTCAGCGGGAAATACCCAAGATGCCGCCGGTAGAGGCGAAGGAATCCCGCATCTCAATGGTGCGAGACTGCTCCAACCTGTCGGAGGTCAGCAAGTATGAAGGAGCCATGACCAGCTCTGTCACTAGGAGCACCACTAGCAGCGCTCTCGATTACGACGCGCAGGAGGCTGAGAGAAAGAGAAAAGAGGAGATCTCTTATAAGTAAGTTTTTTGGGTTCCGTACCTTAAGAGGAAAAAAGGAACCATTATAGGATCACTGTGTTGTCCGTCTGTCTGTCTGTCTAACAAGAATTTATATCTCAAGAACACGTGGAGTTATCAAATTAATATGAAATACCCGGGTCTATGGTCTCTTTCGGCTGTTAAATAATCAAACCTGTAAGTCAGTCAATATGAAGAAAAAATATGACGGCTTATGTCGCAAATTTTCGCATATTTTGCGATTTCACAAGGGAATCAAAACCTACAGGGTACTTCCCGTTGACTTAGAATCATGAAATTTGGCAAGCAGCAGTGTCTTACAGCACAAGTAAAGGAAAAAATCTGATAACCGTAAATATGTAGTTTTTTTTAATCCGAATTTACTCAAAAATATTCCTGAATCGCGCTGTTGAGAGTCACCGACGAATAATGACCTCATTTGAATTTCGCCTACTTTTAACCTTACCTACAAGTGTGTACGGAACCCTCGGTGCGCGAGTCCGAATCGCACTTGGCCGGTTTTTTTATACCACTAAGGTGGTAAACAAGCATACGGCCCGTTTGATGATAAGCGGTTACCGTAGTCTATGGACGCAACACCAGGGTGTCACTCGCGCGTTGCCGCCCCTAAAATATTGGAATAATACTGCAGTACAAATCGATTCGCTAATGTAATACCGGCGGTAGGGCCAATTACACCCCGGGCAAGAATATTGTGACGCCTACTTCGGCTCGTATTCGTATCGTATTATTTTTACGTAAAGCGGTTGTCTTCCGTAATAAACTAGCGAACTCATTAAGGAAATCATTATCGAGTATAAACTTTTTGCTGAACCAGGTTGAACTTGTAGTAAGAATTAAAACTTTCCTTTAGCGTTAACGCAAGCACATGTGCAACGCTAATATCATGTACATCTATTCTAACTTCGCAACTTGTCATAATCATTTCTAGGCGCCGAAGCTTCCCAGCTCGTCAGGAGCCGGACAGCACCCGCGCCGTCCGGTTCTTCGTCCGGTCCCTGGGCTGGGTGGAGATTGCTGAGTCAGACCTGACGCCAGAGCGGTCCAGTCGGGCTGTCAACAAGTGCATCGTGGACTTGAGCCTCGGCCGAAATGATCTGCTTGATCAAGTCGGCCGATGGGGTGATGTGAGTATTACTTGAGGTACTATTTTAGATGCAGTCACCGTAGTCTACTGCCGCTAGCAATACAAGCAAGGAATATTACTAACAAGTTGCCAACCGTGTTGTTGATGAGGAGTCACTGTGCTAGCACTATTATTACTAGCGCAGCATGACCCGTGGAGCACTGGCAACATTACATTACCGCAGCAACACAACACTACATCAAGTAGTGTTATCTTAATGCGGTCATCTGTAAGGTGGAGGTGCAGTCCCCATTCGGGCGGCTCAAATATTTATGGGAAAACCCACAGGAGATCCCAATTCGCACTACCTCTCTGAGCTTTTTAGGGACCATCTAACATTACGTCACACGAATTTCATGACTCTTACCTTTCTTGTCAAGCCGGGTCACATTCATGATACTCCGTCCTCCCTAGTGTGACATTATACATTTTGGTAATTTTCGAAAATAAGGTTGGTTTTTTATTCAAATTTCTAAAATACATGCAATAACTTTATATTTTTGTGTCGGAGTATGCTACAGATGAATGATTTTATTATTTTTTCAACTTTACAGGGAAAAGACCTGTTCATGGACTTAGATGATGGCGCTCTGAAACTGATAGACCCTGAGAGCCTGAACACGCTACACACACAGCCGATCCACACTATACGCGTATGGGGGGTAGGCAGAGACAATGGACGGTAAGATGTCAAATTATAGCGTATTTTTAATGCTCCAATCAAGCCATTGCTATAAGTGCAATGAAACCTTAATGAAATGGAATCAAAACTTTCTTAATTTGAATAAAGATGTGCTCTCAACTGATCAATAATTCAGTATCCGTTGCGGGATTCAAGAATGCGATTTAGACATGAATGTTATTACAGGAAAAAAAAAACTATTTTCTTTTAAAAATGACGTGAAGTCTTACACACACTATTTCTGAAATTATTGTTCCGTATAACCGGCGTGTCTTCTTCTTCTTCTTCTTAACTGGCAATCAATCCTCTTCATGGTTTATTTTTGGTCGTATTATGGGTCGAGTGTTTTAACAAAATACAAATTACTTGTTGTGCTGCCATTAAATAAAAATAAGAATAGTTTCACATGTGGTGTCTTCAGGTATTGTAAACTAAAAATATGTTTTTCTTTATCCCTATTTGCGATCTTGGAAACAGTGAAAGGTATGAGGAATAAAAATAGAAAACGTTTTTTTTCTGCAGTTGTGTGATTTTTTTGATAGTTTTTGCAGTATATCAGGCTTCATTGAGTTTTTGAGATTTATGGCTTTCGGGTTTGCACTACGGAGGTAGTAGCTATTAGGTACTATATTAATTTTGTTGTAATAAGTAAATAGATTAGTTTTAATTTCACTAGTCTTTTTTTTTTGTATAATCTTTATTTTACGCAGATTAAATACACTGCATACTTACCTACTGATGCCCCTGGCGCAAGCGTCCATAGGCTTCGGTGACTGCTTATGCGGGCCGTATGCTTGTTGGCCACCTTAGTGGTATAAAAAAAAATATGACAAGAGGTTGGAAGTTGTATTTCCATTGGACAGGGACTTCGCGTACGTGGCCCGCGACCGCGTGTCCCGCAAGCACATGTGCCACGTGTTCCGCTGCGAGGCGCCGGCGCGCAGCATCGCCAACGCGCTGCGCGACATCTGCAAGCGCATCATGATCGAGCGCTCGCTGCAGCCGCCGCCCCGACCCACTGACCTGCCCGCCGCGCGCCGGCCCAGGCCGCTTTCAGGTTGTACATACATACTAGCCCTCAGCCCGCGATAACGTCTGCGTTGAGATTAGAATCTCAGAGGAACCAAACATTTTCCCGGGATAAGGAGTATCCTATGTGTTAATCCAGGTTATAAATTATCTGTGTTCCAAATTTCACCCAAATCCGTTGAGTAGTTTTTGCGTGGACGAGTAACAAACATCCATCCATCCATCCATACTCACAAACTTTCGCAATTATAATATTAGTATTTACTGGCTGTAAATGAGTCAGAGGCTTGCGCAGACGAAGCTACACGCGAGCAGCGCCGGCACAACACGCAACACGCATACACGCTGTCCCACGGACATTGGTCTTATGCGACACGTTCGATCGTGAATGTATTGATCGTAAAGCAGACGGACGTACACCTTTACCTATGTCCCTGGGACAGTCCGTATGACCGTTGCAAAACTTGCAACGTGTATGGTTTTTACTCCCACCATCCTTCACGTGACCTGTGGCAGCGCACCGATCAGACGTACCTATATTGCAAGCGCACAACTTACATACTATATCCATTTATCATATTCATTCTATGTTCTATAATCATCATACATCTCCACTATACAGTCCACTTCAAGCCTAATTTCTTAATTTTGAATCAAATTTTATGGTTTCCTTTCAAAATATAAGTAACTGGAAAATAGTATCTAATATGCTCATCCAGCTTATAAGCTACCTCCATTGCAAATTTGATACAAATCACTTCAAACTCACACACACATACATCCGCATTTATAATAAAAAAATAAATATCTTACGAATATAAGTAGCTATATTTAATATTAGTAAGTAGATGACCCGTTGCCTTAACAACAACATCTTTCGACTACGTATTCGAGAACGTAACTCGCGAAATGTCAAAATGTTCATACTAATTTCTAGTTCCAATTTCCACCGCCTCAACGCTGTAAATTTTCCCATACAAAAATATCGGTATGGTCGTATTGTATCTAGTGGGCGCGTCGTTCCCGACGCCGATGGAGGAGCCGCGCAAGACGGTGCGCGCGCGCTACCTGGGCAGCGCGTCGGTGCCGCGCGCGACCGGCATGCGCGTGCTCAACGACGCGCTCGACCGCCTCGCCGCCGCGCGCGCGCCCTCCGCCTGGACCCCCGTCGCCGTCGCCGTCGCGCCCTCCATGATCACCATCACCGAGGAAGGGGTAACATATCAACCTCCTCCATTATACGGTTACTGCTTACCATCAGGTGGGCCGTATGCTTGTGTGCCTCTATATCTATACCTCAGAGTAGATACTATACTATCTATTTCTATACTAAAATTATAAAGTGGAAAGATTTGTATTGAATAGGCTCTGAAACTAATGACCGATAAAAAAAATCTTAAAGGATATAGTAAACTACGAAATGCCTGGACAATAGGCACAGGTCCTGCTTCGAAGGCGCCGTATGACAGCCATTGTTCTAGCCCTGTGGTATATGACTATCTTATTAAGCACAAGAATTCTATGAATTTTAGTTTTAAAGCATTTATGTTGTACAAAATTACTAAACGAAACTAACTTGACAGTTCTTAAAGTCTTGCTATCCATTTCTCATGTGTAGGGTTAAATAAGGATAGCAATATCTTTAGAACTGTCAAATTAGTTTAGTTTAGAGAATTGGCACAAACAGCAATATCTCTACATTTTGACATTGACATATTATGTGACACACTATACTGTATGTATACGTGACTGGCGGAATAGCTGTTTTAAAAGTTTGTCGCCATAAACTTAAAGAAGAAGACAGTGTGTACGACGGGCTGTGTGTGTGTGTAGGAGTGCAGCCCGCTGGTGGAGTGCCGCGTGCGCTACCTGTCGTTCCTGGGCATCGGGCGCGATGTTCGCCGCTGTGCCTTCATCGTGCACACGGCGCGCGACGCCTTCGTGGCGCATGCCTTCCACGCCGAGCCCTCCTCCGGCGCGCTCTGCAAGACCATCGAGGCCGCTTGCAAGGTACACTCACTAAATATCATCGAAAAGCCTTTGCGATGTTGGCTTCGGGAGCGCGTAATAAATGAAACAACCTCTCTGTATGAAAGTCGTATATTGACTGTTAGGTGGGGAGAGGTGTGACATACACTACACCTTAAATAAGGCTAATTAGGATGATAAAGCACTTATGAAGGTCAGCAAGTCAGTGACCCTAGCGACAGGCTACGGTAACCGCTTATCATCAGGCAGGCCGTATACTTGTTTGCCGTGTTAATGCTATAAAAAAACCTATTAAGGTCTACTTTTAATTGTTTAATGATGTCGCATATCAATAAAGTGTATGTTCCGTTGTGTATTCAGCTCCGGTACCAGAAGTGCCTGGACGCGCACGGCGGCGGCGCGCTGCCCGCGTGCTCGGGGGCCGCGGGGGCCGCGGGGGCTGCGGGGGCCGCGGGGGGCGAGGCGCGCGGGCTGGGCCAGGCGCTCAAGTCGCTGGTGGGGTCGTTGACCGGCCGCCGCGCCTCCTGAACGGAGCTGAGCCCGCCGCCCGATGGTAACTGCCGCTTATTATGCCTTATGCACTTCGACCGCCACTATTGCCACTAATGAGTCTGCATAAGCTAGTTTTAAAAGGCTACTTTTATTCCGGATATGAAATTATTTCCACGTGATTAAATATTTGGCCAAGTGCGAGTTGGACTCGCACACGGAGAGGTACGTACCAAAAACCCATCCAGAACCAGAGAGAAAAAGTCAGCGCCATCTGTCGGTTTAGCCGCTAGCCTTAGAGCTATTTCAGTATAGATTCTCCCAGGATCCCAATTGAGCGCGGCACTTTGTCCATAGAGGGCGTTTTAAATTCTTTTTGTACATTTTATAAAAAGTATTCTAATTAAAAAACTGCATATTTACGGTTTTCAGATTTTATTCCTTTACTTGTGCCGTAAGATATTGCTTCTTGCCAAATTTCATGATTCTAGGTCAACGGGAAGTACCCTATAGGTTTTGATTCCCTTGTGAAATCGCAAAATATGCGAAAATTTGCGACATAAACGGTCATATCTTTTCTTCATATTGACTTACAGGTTTGATTATTTTACAGCTGAAAGAGAATTATAATTTTATTACTCCACGCATTCTTGAGATAAAAATTCTTGACAGACAGACAGACAAGAAAGTGATCCTATAAGGCTTCAATTTTTCCTTTCAAGGTACGGAACCCTAAAAATAGCAGTACACACTCTATGAGCGTCTATTTGTTGGCTCCCTTTATTTTTTTTTTTATATATTTAGCAACAGAAGTACACATGTTCTGTGTTCAAGTGTCTACCTATTACGGTTCATGAGGTACAGCCCGCTGACAGACAGACGGATGGACGGACGGACACTGTCTTAGTTTTAGACATAGGGTTTCACTAGTTTTAAGTTTGAGTTCTCTTCAAGTACGAAACCCTAAAAAAGTATTTTTTATATAAATACAACAGAAACGCTGTTTGTTTGTTTGCTACCTTGTCACGACTAAACGGCTGAACGGATCGTCATAAAATTTGAGTAGGAGATAGATTGTATCTTATGGAAGGACATGGGGTCCCTTCTATCTTTAAACAAATGCAGACGAAGTCGCGGGTAACAGCTAGTAGCATATATTTTCCCTGTGTATTCCAGACACGTCCCCAACGTGCGCAGGCGGCGCTCCGCCCCGGTCTTCTGAGCCGGGACCGACGGAGGTCTAGCATCAATACTAACTTACTCTAGAGACTAGAGGAACTTACTTCTATATTAAAGAAGTATTTTTATCATTAACTCTGTTCTACAAATTATACTAGTGCGCCAGAATGTCAATGTTAAACAATAAGCAGTCCTTCTTTGCTGTAAAATGTCATGTAATTTAATTTCAAATGTCAAGTGCTACATTCGTTTCCTATTGGTGTCAATTCTCTTGTTCGTCTGATTAGACTATTTATTAAACAAAATATGTACCATATTCTGTTGGTAATCGAAACTAAATTTATTTATCGTTTTGAGTTAGCGAGTTGTAACCCTATAAAGATGCCGACGCAGCACAGCGGAGGGCGCCGCTTTTTAGCTTACGTTTAGAATTAAGGTTTTTCCAATAATTATATTGTTATTCAGTCCATTGTCAATTGTGATACAATAAACATCCTTTGTAATAAATAAATATATTTTTTTAATCAAATTGCCGATCGCCGTAACGTAACTGGCGCAGTCGGTAGGATCACGGCACTCTCGTATAGAATAAATCTCTTCTTACGATTGTGTGACGGTTCTCAAATCGTACCATCGTGATCATCAAAGAACCTCGACGTGCGATCGGTCACCTCTACAAGGACTCGTCAGGAAATGCAGAAAATACTGGGGTGAGTACTCTCGCTACTATCCAAGTCTCCCTGCTCTATTTCCTGTCTCATTTGAAATATTTTTTTTTCTCTATTTTGTGTGTATGTCTGTAGGCTTGAATCGCAATAGACATTTCCTATTCTATATATACTTATAATAGGCGAATAATCCTATTTGTGTATAAAAATTATTAACTGTACGTTTGTCTGATAGCTAAAATCGCGATAGACATCCGACACCTTGTTGAACACGAACGTCATCCCATTGTTTTATTATATAGAATCCTTGGTATTAGGTATATTGTCCAGTACCATTTTTATTACATAAATCTATTGTTCTTTACGCTAATTGAAATAAGAACTCTTTATAATGTCTTTGAAAGATTGCGATGCCCATTTTAAGCTAATCGCCGATTTAATGCCACGATATGATGGTAATACTAAATTGTTGAATTATTATATACGCGAAGTTGAAAACTTATTAAAGTTATTGTCAGAAGAAGCTGATCGTTCACATCCAGCCTTAATTTGTCTTATTAAAAGTAGGCTCAGTGGTACCGCTATTGACGCACTAGCATATGAGGAGTATTTGAACACGTGGGACTCTATAAAATACGCACTCATTAGACGACTCCGCGAACCACGCAACGAGATACAGGTGATGCAAGAGCTCACCCGTACTCGCCGCTCTAAACAGGAGGACGCCGAAACCTTCGGAAAACGGCTAAGGGAATTACTAGACACCTTATTCTCTGTAGGCGAACATAATAATAAAAATTACTATGAGAAAATGGTGATAGAACAGTATATTAACCAACTAGATTTCCATGTTTCGCTAGGGGTTAGAATTGCAAAACCAGACACACTAGAACTGGCAATAACCGCGGCTAGGCAAGAGGAGGCTAGGCTCGCATATAATCGAGCCACTAGTTTTAACATGCCGTCAACATCGCAAGCTAAGCCGAAGGAATTACCAAAATTAAACCATAACGGTAACCCTTATCGCAATTTTAATAACTCGCAATTGCAGCCTTCGTACTTAGCGCCGCAAATGTCTCATTCCCCATTTAGCCCTAATAATAGCTTGACCCCGGAGCAACGACAGCAGTGGGTGCAGTCGACGCTTCCTTGGAAAAATAGACCAAACCCAGGTAATTTTAGAGCGGGCGGTTCAGGCAACTACAGAAGCGGAAACTACAGGAACCAGCAAAATATACCAAAACAACAGGTAAATGCCCCGCAAAAATCTTCTGACGTCACCATGAGATCTGTGGACAAGCCCGCGAGACCGCAGTTTGTCGCTGAGGAGCTTTTCTACACTCCGAGCCAGATGCAACCATGCGCCGACGAAGGTGAGTACTATAACTATTATAATGTGCAGGCGATCGATAACAACGGCCTCGAACCAGATGTCTATGGTGAACAAGAACCAAACCAGGATTTTCTCTCAGAGGAGAGCCAAGACGACCAGAGCTAGTAGAGATCAACTTTCAAGACAAAGACCACCTTCCATATATCGAACTCCCGGAATTTCAAGGTAAGTTTTTAGTCGATACAGGAGCAAGTCGCTCTACTATTTCACCCGATGTTATTCGCGGCACTAATTTCGAATATTGTGTTGAATACGAACCCTTCGAAATATCCACAGCCCATAGCGTTTCACGACACAACCACGTAGCTTATCTACCATTGCCACCCGCGTTTAATACCAATTTAACGCACAAATTTTTAATTTTTGATTTCGATCCAAAATACAAAGGTTTAATCGGATTTGACTTATTACGTAAATTAAAAAGTAATATTGATTTAAATAACAACTCGCTACGTACCTCTACAGCGGACATTCCAATATATTTTAACCACCCTTATCAAAAACTCAAAGTTGAACCTAGATGCGAACAGTTAATTACATTTAAAACGCATTATATGGACGGACAGTATTTACACGATGATTTTGATTGGTCCGACGGCTTAAAATCACCAGCGGCAATAGTGAATGTAAAAGACGGAACGTTTAGAACAGCTGTTATTAATTTTGGTAACTATAAGAAATATATCCCAAATAAAGCCCCTATCCGGTTAGAAATTTACTCAGATAATAAACAAGAAGTTTGTAAATTAAATTATATAAAAGGACAGACTGACATAGACCGCGAATTATGTGAAAATTTAAAGAAAATTCGTAGTGAACATATGAATGAGGAAGAAAAACGCGAAATAAATAGACTCTGCTATCAGTATAGGAATATATTTTACTCAGAAAATTTACCGTTAACTTTCACGCACGCTGTAAAACACGAACTAAGACTGACAGACAAAACACCTATATTTGTCAGAAGTTATAGACAGGCCCCGCAACAGCGTAAAGAGATCCAAAGTCAGGTCGATAACTTACTGAAACAAGGAATAATCAGGGAGAGTATTTCTCCATGGTCTTGCCCAGTCCACATTGTTCCCAAAAAACCAGACGCGTTAGGAAATGTTAAATGGAGACTCGTTATTGACTATAGACGTTTAAACGACCGTATAGTTGAAGACAAGTATCCTCTCCCCAACATCCATGATATTCTTGATAGACTAGGCCGTGCCCAATACTTCACAACCCTAGACCTAGCAAGTGGCTATCATCAAGTGGAAATGCACCCAAATGATGTTGAAAAGACCGCATTTACCACCGAAAGAGGACATTATGAGTTCCTTCGCATGCCGTTTGGCCTAAAAAACGCCCCGAGTACATTTCAGCGCTTGATGGATCATATCCTTAGAGGCTTAGACAATGTATATACATATTTAGATGACGTCATCATAATATCGACGTCACTGCAAGAACATGTCGAAAAAATAAAACAAGTGTTCGAGCGGTTCCAAACACATAATCTTAAAGTTCAATTAGAGAAGTCGGAATTCCTTCAAAAGCACGTTACATTCTTAGGACACGAACTGACGGACCAAGGACTTAAACCAAATCAGGATAAAATTAAAGCAGTTTTAAACTTCCCATTACCAAAAACCCACAAGGAGATAAAATCATTCCTTGGCCTTGTAGGTTACTATAGGAAATTTATTAAAGATTTCGCGAAGTTGACCAAACCCTTAACATTTTGCCTCAAGAAAAACAATAAAGTAATTCACTCCCCCGAATTTTTGGAAGCCTTTAATAAATGCAAACAAATTTTAACAAACGCCCCAATTTTGATGTACCCAGATTTTGACGATACTTTCATTTTAACAACCGATGCTTCCGATGTGGCTCTAGGCGCGGTTTTATCTCAAGGCAAAGTAGGATCAGATAAGCCAGTCGCGTACGCATCCCGAACTTTATCCGAGACCGAGTCGCGTTACTCTACTATAGAGAAGGAGCTGTTAGCCATTGTATGGGCTATAAAATACTTCCGCCCTTACTTGTATGGTAGGAAATTCATAATATATACAGACCACCGACCCCTTACATGGTTAATGTCCCTTAAAGACCCGAATTCCAAGCTAACACGATGGCGCTTAAAGTTAGCCGAATACGACTACAAGGTTATTTACAAAAAAGGACGTCAAAATACTAATGCCGATGCTCTTTCGCGCGCCAAAATTTTTCACCATAGTATTGACTCCTTACTCGTGAATTTAGACGACAACGACGACGATGACATAATAAACCGAATTTTCGAGAACGCGCGCTTGGAAGCCGAGAATAACGTTGAGATCGTAAATGACACTCAAACGGCAGTAGTTAACGAAGCCGCAGCTAGCGTTGAAGCAATGAGTATAACGGAACCTATTAATGACGACGTAGTACACCTTCAAGCAGACGTGGAATCTGATAGTATGAGCGTAGTCACGGGTAACCCCGAACAGTTAGTCTCTACAAATCACACTCAGCCAGATAACGATAATAACGGAATTCCCATTGTAACAGATGCGATCGATAGGCAACTTAAGCAATTTCATGTGCGATCTACACCAGGATCTACGTATAGAGTAGATGATAGGTCAACAAATTCACGCACAGTAATTAAGGATGTTTTCATCCCCGTGAACAACACAGAGGAAGAAATCATCAAATTCCTCAAAGAACATACTGTAGCCGATCGTACTTTCCATTGCTATTTCTTTGATGAGAGTTTATACCTTGCTTTCTCAAGGGTATATACAACGGTATTTAACGATAGAGGCCCCAAACTTTTTAAATGTACCTCTCGCGTAACTTTAGTACAAAGCAAAGCCGAACAGTTAGAGATAATCAAGAAATATCACGAAGGAAAAACAGTCCATCGCGGTATCCAGGAGACATATAAGCAGGTTCACCGTAACTATCATTGGCCCCATATGTTACTAACTATTCAACGGTATATAAACCAATGCGATATTTGTTTAAAATCAAAATACGAACGGAACCCGTTGAAACCCCCGCTAGCTCTCACGGAAACCCCACATAAACCCATGGAACATATGTTCATGGACCTGTACTCCACGGGCGGTGGAACGTTCCTTACCATCATCGACAACTTCTCAAAATATTCTCAAGCGATTCCACTCAGCGCATGTAGTAGCGTGCACGTAGCCGAGGCTCTTTTACAAGCTATGTCTGTATTAGGCCTACCCCATAAAATTACTACCGATTCAGATACCAAGTTCGATAACGACGTTATTAAAGAGATTTGTGCGTTACACGATATTAACATACACTTTACCACTCCGTATAACCCCAACTCTAATTCTCCCGTCGAAAGACTACATTCCACATTAGGTGAGATTATCCGCATACAGAGAATGACTAACAAAGACGATCCCATACAATCTATTATGAAGTATGCTATAATAGCTTATAACAACGCGATTCATTCCGCGACAGGTTATACACCACATGAACTACTTTTCGGTCACACAGCATCAAGGAACCCTTTAGAAATGTTTTATCCCAAGGAATTCTACCAGGACTACGTCCTCAAGCACCGAGCGAATGCAGCAGCGGTACAAGAATGTGTAGCAGCATACATGTCTGGTAATAAAGAACAAGTCATCGCGAAACGAAACCGAGATGCTGAAGAAGTATCATTCAAGGTGGGTGAAACTGTATATAAACAGGTGGCGAAGACAGCGCGAAATGATAAGACAAAACCTGTATTCAAAGGACCCTATAAGGTAATTCATCTCCACCCTAACAATATCGCGGAAATCATAGGCAACCACCCCAACTCTAAGTCTATAAGAGTCCACTTCAAGCTATTACGTAGGCCTCATCTTGTTCCAGAACACTCATCGCAGGAGCCGTCGTGCTCTACGCAACTGCCAACGTAACCCTTGATCCTGTTAGTAGCGATAACGGTATATTATTACTAAAACAGGGACAGTTACTCAGACAAATTGACTACTTCAGCCTAGCTTGCGTGTACAATTTAACTAATTTAAAGCTTTCCTCAATTAAGGTAATGGCATTATATGCGAGCACAAAGAACGCCGAAAACTCTTTAACTCCCAGTAATAGATACAAGTCCTACGAAGATCAAATTGTATATACTTCAGGGTTAATAAATAAAAAACTACAATTTTTAGCCCCGACAGTCAGAGTTCGACGCGGTATAATAAATGGTTTAGGATCCGTAGTAAAGGCAATAACCGGCAATCTAGACTATGACGATGCCGTTAAATTTGAAAAAGAAATTTCAGATATTAATAATAAAATTAGTAAGGTTCAGAATTCACAAAAGAAATCATTAATAATAGCAGAAAATACAATTAATGAATTTGGCGGACAGATTAGAAAATTAGATGAAAATCAGAATAATTTAGGTAATATATTGCAAAACATTACGCGTAATTCCAACGGAATTACGGACAACTTACATTTTCTAGATATATATATACAAATTGACTTAAATTTACAAATCATTTTAGAAAAGTTAATAACCTTAGAAGACGCTGTAACGTTTGCTCAACTAGGTACCATGCATCCCAGTATTATCAGCCCACATGACCTTATCGAAGAATTAGTAAATTTAAGAAATACATACTCTATTAACCTGGTAGATGATATAAGTATTATGAATATACATAGGATAGAGAAGTCTATAAAGGTTAAAGCATATAGCACAACACACTCAATAAACTTCATTCTGGAAATCCCTTCTGTTGATTCCAAAATATATGACCTCATACACCTTTTCTCCGTCCCTGACCATAATAACCTAATGATTATCCCGAAATCCAAATACCTTGCACTTGGTAGCGACGAGTACGCCCACCTCAAGGAGGAGGACTGCCAGCCCATCACCGAGGACACACGCCTCTGCAAATCCCTAGAAATAAGGAAAATGGAAGCTACCGAAGACTGCATCGCGTCGTTGGTCCAGCATCAAAAAGCCAACTGCACCTACGCCAAGATGCATCTCACAAGAGGAAGAATACAGAAGATCCGAGATAACAGCTGGATATTGATCCTACTGGAAGACGAAGTTATTAAGACCATTTGCAATATGAAGACTGAGTACAGAAGTGCAAAAGGAACATACATAGCTACACTTAATGGAGATTGCCAGATAAATGTTTTGAATAAAACACTGCAAACTCACCGAAGAACTGTGTACAACGATGAAATCATCCCCCTACCCAAGTCTCAGCAGATCGCCGACGAACATATAAAGTTCGACCTACATCTGGAGGATATCCCATTGGACAGCATACATGAGCTGGTAAATAGAGTCAACGAGATATCTCTGCAAAGCGACGACAACTGGACTACCATCATGGCAACCCCCAGCTGGACGACATTGCTGCTGTATATGTTGCTGATTGGAGTGGCGGCCTGGAAACTGTACAAGTGGAAGATAGCACAGATACCGAAGGATGCCAAGGGTAGCGAGGACGCTACAAGAAGCTCCAACTCTCGCTTCTATCTTAAGGAGGGAGGAGTTAGCGAGTTGTAACCCTATAAAGATGCCGACGCAGCACAGCGGAGGGCGCCGCTTTTTAGCTTACGTTTAGAATTAAGGTTTTTCCAATAATTATATTGTTATTCAGTCCATTGTCAATTGTGATACAATAAACATCCTTTGTAATAAATAAATATATTTTTTTAATCAAATTGCCGATCGCCGTAACGTAACTTTTGACAGGACTTAATTTGATATGACAGCAATTAGACTTAATATGACAGTTCTAAGATTTAATTTAGTGTGTGACAAGAGAATGGGCACTTTTATGTCATAATCAATATGGCATGACGTTGGACAATATGACAGTCAGAAAATAGAATGATCGTTATTATTCAAATAAGCGCCATTAAATTTTGACTGCATCGACATACATATCTCTTAGTTTTTTTATGCTAATAGTCGGATATTTATATACATATATATTTAAAAATAACTAGACAGTTGAATAATTTTGCTGCGTACTTAAATGTGTTTGCAGTATAGCAACATGCGTTGCAAACTCTAGTCTTCACATATTATTGTTATGTTCCACAACTGTTAATATTAATTTCCTCCAAAATTGTCCTTTGTATTCACAATAGGCGTATTTTTAAAGAATGTTACCACTGAGTAAATTCCCTTGACGCGGCGAAACATGTCAGGTCTAAAATGAACGAGACCAAAACGTCGCGTACCAGTCAAACCGACCCAGACAGGACTCCTGTGTCAATCGGAAGCAATCAAGGGACACCGCCTTGATCCCACGCCGCAGCGTACTATTCTTTATATATTATATGCACTAAGTAAATGAAGATTGAGTGAGAATTTGATCTGATCGCGGAAAAACTATATTACGACAAGAATTTGACACTGTGTTGCATTCACAATAGAAGTGAACACATCAGCTACCAACACCAAAAAGTATTGCTAGCTGTAAAATATAAAATAGCTGATAAAGGTAGATATTATTGTTAAAGTATTCGTACACATTAATATAAATAATAAAAAGTCATAGACGTTAAGCATAATTTCCACGTTGCATCACGGACACGGCCAACGACGGTAGATAAAATTAGTAAATATGTATATGCGTATTAAGTAAACTAATGATTTCAAAATTGTATCATGTATGTACGCAGCTACGCAGTTGGCATTTGGCAGTCAGACAGGATGGAATTTGACGTTGTTAAAATTAACACTTATTATACTAAAGTGTCAAATCATTAGTTTAGTTAAAAAAGTTTTGGCTTCGAACTAAAACTTTAAGCAATTTTAAATGTAATGTAAAATTGTTTTGAATCTCAATATAATATGATAATTGAATACTCATTATTTTTATCAGCTGTTGTAAAAATACAATGAAATTTTTTTTTTGTTTTATGTATTACTATGAGTTGGAAAATGTTTTTTTTTTATCTTGACATGTTTGAAAGATACCTATGTATTTTTGTTATTGAAATAACTGCTTGCTTCAGGGCATGTACGTCATTATGTTCAGACAAATAAAGTAGTCTTTTTAAAATAATCCTGCTTTCAAAAAGCTAACGATGAAAACAATGAACGTGATTTGGCTTTAAAAATGTCTTAAATTTCATTCAGACATGTTAATAACGCTGAAATATCTTTATCAACTGTCAAAATTAAAGTGCAGCTTCGCTACAGCTTGACAGTTATATATATATATATATATATTGTTTGTAGTTCCATTTGACAGTTATTAATATTTGTTCTTAGTCTAATTTTTATACGTTACCTTATGTCTCCTAGTCCATAGAAATAAGTAGTTAAGCTTTTGTAAATTCCACGCAACATTTATGTGAAAATGATAGCAGTCACGGGAAATCGATGTGAAATATGTAATATGTAACATTACATATATGTAACGTTGATAGTTTTCGTACGGTGTAGGTCATTATGTAAATAAGTATGTACTTTATCGGACTTGTATTAAATTAGATTATGGTTTGACGAGTGTGACGTTGTTTGAGTGTTCTTCGGCTAGAATGTACTTGAAGAAATCTGTTGCTAGCCTGCAGATGACAGAAGAGTGTCATTATTGTGATGCTAACAAATATAAAACAAACGGGTATAATCAAGTATATCGTGCCCGTTTCCAATATTTTGTTAGATACAATATTTGTGTACTAAGGAGATTTCTGTTGAGTCGATAAATGCACTTCTAGCTGGAATGATATAGGTGTGGAGCACGGTATGAACCTAGATAATAAGAATTATTGATTTCAAAATTGGTAAACACTAATGTAGCTTACATAAAACGAAAATATAGGACCCTTAACATAGGAAAAGAAATTATTTTTGCTTTAGCTTAAGAACAAATTGAGTATTCTATTGCGAAAAATAAAAATATTTTTTGTAAATCGCTGCATTGAATATTTATATATGTCATTTTTGTATAGTATAAGCTTTCGGCGTAAAGGTGTAATACATTTATGATTTAGCATTTTTATGCAATGAAGTGTATTTTGACTTTTGCTCTCGACAGTCTTATGACAATTGTCACTTTATTCATATGACCAATATGACATGACATTTCTGTCATAAGACTTTGACATGACGCTGTCACATGTTTCATGATATGACTATGGCTTTGTCGTGTCCAATGTGAGTAGAAGAGATTGCATTTCGTATTTGGATCATATTAATTATTATACCGTGTGATCATTTTGAATCGCAAACCTCATGACAAGAAGGGTGTTAGAAAACATTGAGCTTTCGATATATGTAACTATATATTTATACTAATTATATAATTCGCGAGCGGTAATGTGGGTAGTTTATCATTCACTCAAACAGCTATTTGTATGGTAGCTTGAATAAACATATAGCCGATAATTTTATAACTGTTGCCATCGGCAGGTTAGAGTAAATCCTAAATAAAAAATTGACGACGTAAAAAGTCAATTGGGACCCATTGAAAAGAATCCTGAGTTAACAATTCAAGTGATTTTTCATATCTCAAGTGATAATTCACAATTCACTTGATTATCGCTGGGATTGTTCATGCAGAGAAATACAAGCTACTAAGCTACGCGGCAATGAAGTGGAGGTATTAAATTATCAATTAAAGTTTTATGTCTGTAACACTTCAAATAATACGTATAATATATAATGTTAATTGTGGGGAATGACCTTTTGACATTACTTGTCATAACGACAGTCGTTCAAGATACGTCAAACTGTCATACGTTTCAGACCGAATGCACTTTTTGACATGAAATAGCTGAATTAAAAGCTTGTCAGCATAAACTTAAATAAGAAGAAGAAGACATGAATTTAATATTCTTATACTATGGACGACTATAGGATAGTTGAAAGGTCATTTCAATCCACTTTTTAGGTTAAGGCAAGTTTAGATATCACAAACTATAGCTTGAAAAATATATTTCAAATAAAAATAGTAGAATCAGTGTCGCTTCACACATAATTATTATATTATATTATATATAAATTTATATATATAAAGATGTACACTGAGCTGTTCTATCATACGTAAAATAGCGTTAAACACGTATTAATGATAAGTTATCTAACAGTCAGTTATTTATACAAGATAATATATTAAATCGACGATAATTATATTATTGGCTATAAACGCAACGTTTATTCGCCTGTGTGAAATCTATATTAATGTAAACTCCTACTTGACCGTAACAGTCGATATTTGTACGTGCGTTTCATTTTAAGGTGCGTGCTTAATATTAAAATATCCACTCACTATTACTCGCACGAGAGTTGTAAAAGTGACGGGCTAAAACATTAACGCTCTTACAAAGCGCTTTAGATTCAGCGGTCACTGCCCGAGGGCTTAAAATCCATTGCTGTCTTATAAAAACGCTCCAGTATTAAAGGATTCGTACTACGAAATCTTTTTCTTTAAAATGAGATGCGCGTACAATTTAATATCTATTAGGTATCGACTTTGTATCGAGGTATTAAATTGAAGATGGGGAGAGAGGGAGAGATTGCGCAATGTCATCCTTATATCGATGAGAACGGTCAAGTTAAGTGGTTTTGATCTCAAACTAGACGCAATAGATGTAAAAATGACAAAGCTTCGGCTGCCTTGATCGGAAACGTGAAGTATTTTCTATAAAATGTGGACGATTACTGTGTAGTATAATTAGATAGCTTAAATTCCCGTTTCTGGCCCACTGGTTGTCAAGCGGGGATAATAAATGTTACGTCATCGCTTTAAACAGCTTAAAAGCCTTCGAACTGTGGCTTTTAATGATACTTTTGTGAAATTAATAAAAAAATATAATTAAACACACTGTTGTCGTTTCATTACAAACTAAGTACCTCAGCGTTAAACGCGAAAAAGAAAGTTGTTAGGCGATACATTTCCAGGCGCTTACAACTGAAACTTTTGAAATTATATTATTTTCTCTAAAATTATTTACACTTAGTAGTTACCTACTTTCATATTTTATTCCAAAAAAATCTATGATTTTCACGATAACTTCAAGCGATTTTAGTCAAAAGTGATTTTATCTCGAAAACTGTTCATCGAACGCCGAAAATTATGAAATTTTGGACTACGTCTACCCACCCACACCCCAGGGAAGCAGTCTTGAATCGAAAGACAATATCACCACCTCCCATACTCCTGAACTACCCCTCCAAAGATTTTCAGTTGAACTAAAACATATTTTAGTCAGATCTGGGCAAAAAAAAATCGTAAACGGAAAATCTAATTTATCTCGAAAACGGTGCATCCTACGCCGAAAATAATGAAATTTTGGACTACCCTTACCAACGTACACCCCAGCCTCGAGGAATCGAAAGACAATATCACCAGTATCACCACCTCCCCTACTCCGTGCCGGTAGCAGGAACATGTCGACAACGTTTTCGTATCGCCTTCGACAATTTTTGTATTGGAAAATGAACAGCGCTGCGGCGGTTAAAAGTGGAACTAAAAATTAGTATGACAATTTTGACATTTCGCGAGTTACGTTTTCGAATACGTTGTCGACAATGTTCCTGCTACCGGCACTGAACTACCCTCCCAAAGATTTTCAGTTGAACTAAAACAGATTTTACAAAAAAAAAATCGGAAACGAAAAATCTAATTTATCTCTAAAATGGTGCATCCTACTCTTGACTCATCACGAACGCTGGAACACGTAGTATATTATCTACTCTGAGCTGGAACATTGTATTAAATTTACCAACGCCAACCGTAATTATCGTAGTAGTTTTACTGCTGCTCGATAGATGTCGCTAACCGAACCTCGACCCTTAATCCCTAAATGCTGGCACTAGGGACTTATCTTCACGGGGAATTTGGCACATAAGTGTAGATGTTATTGTATAGGCAATTAAAATAAGTGTAAAATTTAAGCTATTTGCCAGCGAAAGTCCCGTCAAAAACGGTGCAGTTATTCCGGATATTAGCGGGAACAAAAATGAGTGAAACTGGTTTTTTGTTGTTATCTTACTTTAATTGCGAAAATATGAAAAGCTCAATTATATTTATTTGTATAATTCAGGTATTTCAACTACCTACATCTAATAATTTATTTTAAGGGATTAAGTATAGTATAGTAAATAAAATGCAATTTTATTATAAATATTTATTCATAATCGTTACATTGGGCATAATTTGGAATTTTCGATTAGAAAATAAAACATCAAACACAATCTCAGTCAATTCAACAGGGGCTTGCGTCGAGCAAAATATATAATGAATTATTTCTGGCGACATTTATTAAAAAATAAAACCTGCTCCACACCAAATATTTACAGATAATTTTTTATTACTAATTTCATGAAAGAATAACGTAGAACTTGTTTCAAATAGATTCAACTACGATTACAATGCGGTCTTAAACACGCCATTTATAGATTGAGACGGCAATGCAACGGCAAAAACGGATTGGTACTCATATAATAGTTAAATAATGTAATAGTTGTTTGGGTGCTGCGTCCTGTTCACAATGTAGGCAAGATGTGTTATGGAGCGCAAATAAATTTGTAATCTATTCATAATTATTTGAAACAGTACATCACGTACATCTTTGACCGACTGCTCTATATACAGAAACTGCTAAATACTGTTAGTAATAATTCAAAAATCATTTGCAAAATTTTTATGGAAGTTTACTATTTAGCTAACTATTCAATTTTACAAATGATTTCGGTGTGGGGCAGTTGTTTGCTATTCATTCTATTCGAACTGTGTGTATAACCTAATGTTTTTTATACAAAATACGAGTTTCTATACAAACCTAGTGTGTAAAATAAAAGAAGTTAACGATGTCGCCCTGGCACGGCAAGTATAGATAAAAAACTATGCAATCCGTTTAAAAAATACAAAATTAATTTTGATTTCATTTCGACACATAAAATGATCATAATTTGTTAAAATATAGTTAACAATCGATAAATCTACAAATACACAATATTTAGAATCTAGCATTAGCAAGACAAACTTTCGATTACGAATTCGTATCGCTCTCGACTATTTAATTTCTGTACGGGAAAATGAACAGCGCTGCGGCGGTGAAAAGTGGAACTATAAATTCGTATGAGTTTGTTTACATTTCGAGAGTTACGTTTTTCAAAACTAGTTGAAAGTTGTTCCTGATAAGGCCGCAGATATCATAAGAAATTGTTAATCAAAATTGGTCAAACCACTCTCTTCTCCCAGTCAAAAATTTAAATTAGCTTCAACGAGAGGTCGACGTTAAACGTAAAAATAAGTAAATGATTAGATATTCTGTGCCAGGGCTACGTATGGTTCGGGTCCGTGGCGGTAATAAATACACTATCGTCTATTTGACAGCTCCATGATTTTATTCGTGTATCACCCTGCAAAAAAAACATGTCAATATTTATTTAAAAATTGGTGGCCCACAGATTTTACATTCAACATTCTTGTCTATAAAAATATGAATCAAAATTACTTATTCTAATGCACATGTCAATTAATAGCTAACACAACTGTTCTGTAACAACTGTACTGGAAGCATGAACATATTTAAAGTGTACATGGTAAAGTAGACCTTCATAAGTGGTTTATAAAGGCCGAAACTGAATGCTTTTTTATTTGATGGTAGTTAAACAAAACCTCAATATATTTGTGATTTCTCAGTTAGACGATAATCTCAAATATTCACCTTTTAATGTTGTAGATCTATTATATACAATACCACAACATTTCCATAAAATTATCTAGGATGGAATGAAAGAGTTTCTTCATCACGAAGGACGCATTGTCATCCTTCCAGGAGACATTATTTTTATTTAAGTCACAGCGTGTTTGAATGCCTTAGACTCTTGACATATGCGTGTGCGCATTTTGAGCTTTAAACATTAATACACTAGTTATAAATACAACAAGACTCAACATACCAGTGGTGACACTACATCCATCCATTTTGTTCAAAGAAGTTCGTTCTGTGCTGAAACAAATGAATGGTCTATAGAACACCATAGGCTAGTCACTACTACGTAGAGCAAAGAATGGGCTTATTTCGTATGGCTGTTCCGATGTCATTTGACGCAGCACCAACATGAAACATTTTTGGTTACTAATGTCACTATTTGTATTTATTAGCATCTTTTCAAAAATGACGTCACAATCCTCGCATCCGTCGTGCAACTGTCACACGGAATAAGCCCACTGAGGTCAGTGACCCTATGCCAATGAACAGCAATAAGGACAATAAAACTCTACATATTCAATGCGGTGAGTTGTTCAAACAATTATCCGGAAAGGTTTCTTGAGAGTGGAGTATCAATTCATTTACATACGTGGCTAATACGGTAAAAACATCCGCAATGCTTATACTATGCCATCAATATGTATTTATTGTCTCTGCCAATCAGTGCCGGTTGCAGGAACATTGTCGACAACGTATTCGAAAATTTAACTCGCGAAATGTCAAAATTGTCATACAAATTTTTAGTTCCACTTTTCACCGCCGCAGCGCTGTTCATTTTCCAATACAAAAATATTCGAAGGCGATACGAAAACATTGTCGACAATGTTCCTGCTACCGGCACAGTTTTGAAAGTTGGAAGTTTTTGATAGAATATAATTTTGTAATATATGCACTCAATATTGTAGGAAAAGTACATGTTAAAGTTTCACGAGCTTTATCACAAAAGGGGAACTGCATGTGATTGTAGACTATGCACAGGATTACATTACAAAAGTACATTAAAAAAGCTATTGCTGAGGATATAACGTGGAAACAACTAACCAAATCCATTAAGGATATCGACAAAGTTTAAATCGAGCATTTTTTTTATGATTAATAAAATAAAAACAATCTCAATTGTCATATGAATATTTTCATTGCATATCTCAATTGATATTTAATGATGTCATTTTAAATTTATGTTTTCATTGAATGATAAAGCAATTTTAATTTCACAATTTCAAAATTTTCTTCAAATAAAAAAAAAAACAAAAATCATTTATTCAGTTTAGGCCCTAATAAGGCACTTATGAAAGTCTAAATTACCATCTCTTCTTTTAATGATATCACAATTTTTATTTTATAAAATAAAATTAACAAAAAGCCCGAATCAAGTGTATACATGTCTGTTTCACATATATGTTTCATAAACACACCTATTGACTCTACTTCAAAAGTGTGAAAAAGAACAGTTCATTTCCATTCTATATTCTTATGAATCAATAGACAGTATAATGGCCGTCGCCGAGTGCCATAGGTGCACAGAATACAGTACACAACAGGTGTTAGGGTCATATCAACAAAGTAGAGACGCTCAATGCACTTTAGATGCGAAAAGTCTTGGGTAGGCTTGTAACGGATCTGAGAATCTGAGATTAAGATAAGGAGTTAGTCATTTGCAAGAGGGTAGTTTAGTTGCGGTCTGTAGCCCCTGCCCTAAAAGGAGCACGGCACTATGTTTTAAAATCTAGCCTTACCAGGAAGACTATCTAACTAAAAAGTTCCATGTGCGTATTCTTATCGCTTTCGACTTTATTTGTATAGGAAAATTACCAGCGCCGCGGCGGCGGAAACGGGAACTAAAAATAATGTGAAGATTTTGATAATTTGAGAGACGTTTTCGAAACGTAGGCGAAAGATGTTCCTGCTCCCACTAATAAAAAAAATTAAATATACATTTAAAATAGCTGTTTATAAAATAAAAAAAAACTTCTGTCTATAGATTGTCTACGAATTCTAGATTGGTTTATGAAGATCTTTTTTAATCTATATAAAAATTTATTGTATCTAAACTAGGCAGTCTGTCTGTACTATAAGTACTGACAAAGATACATGGATATATGCTACAGGTAAAGTATATATCATGCGAGGATCGGACTCACAGCCTAACACCACAGAAGATACACTGCCCACGGAACTAAGTCCGGTCAGTCTTCCGGATTCAGATTATACATACTAGCTGTCCCGATAGACGTTGTCCTATCCGAGCTATGAATTCATACATCGAATACACTATAGAAAAAAGGATCTTTAATTAATTCCGAAATTAAAAATGTTCCGGTTCTTTTTTTTTTTTTCTTTTTATAAGAACCATGTCCTGCCAATAATAAACACACAAAATGGAGTTTTTGGCGGGAATCAGGCGGAGCGGTTGAGATTTTTTTCCAGTGTGTCGTAAATTGTGTTATAGTGATCTTTAATGTGTATTTTTGGTGTCGATATGTGCAGTAAAGTTTCATTTAGTGACTGATTTATAGGAACATTGGAAATAATGCCATAATACGACTTTTGGGTTAAGTGATTTATCATTTTGGTCAATAGGTTACCTCTAATCTAAAGGCGTGTTACGATCTGCTACTGCCGTGGGTTGTCTCCAGAAACTCCATTGGGCGTTAGAATGCATGACACTAGGCATTTTAATGCGGCAAACACGAGAAATATTGCAACATGAAAATTCTCTAACACTCGACACTGGCAAAAATAGTCCCTGAAGGGATTGATTGCCATACTTAGGAAGAAGAAGAAGAAGAACACACAAAAAATAATTAGTGACATCGGCGTTCACGCGTGATGACGTGACCAAGGTAAATACGGATTCATTTTTATATTATATACATATATGTTTCTTTATACATAAATAAAACTCAGCACTAACCCAACTCCGTTACAGGCCAACATCAACAAGGAAAGCAACAGATTAAGGACTAGAATTTGACTCAAATCTAATACGCTAATGTGAGATAACTGAGGAGATTAACCAATGATAAATAGCTTACGTTTATTTTAACGAGCTCTCCCGTAAAGTTCATATAATTAATAAACTAAATAAGGGATGAGTTTTAAAACGGTATTTGTAAATGTTGCTATCATATTATGGTACAGTTTAGTTTTTTTTTAAAAAGAGGAACAGGCTTCTATTACTGACTATAGACGAAATCTCACTTAAAATGTATAAAGTTAGCAAACTTGAAATGTAGTTGGTGGAACAAATTATGGTTCTCTAGTAATAGCATATTTCTGGCATGAGTTTTTTTTTATTGTACCCTTAAAGGGATAAGAAGGGGGATTAAAGGTTAGGGTGGGTCTGATTAGAGATCCATATGAACCAGACTAAGTAAAAGTATGTTACAAATATTCAATGATGAACCCCTTAGGGGTGAATTGGGGGCTCAAGTTAAAGTATATTTTGAACCTCTAGTATAATTAAGGTGACAATCAACAGTTCCCAAAACAAATTTTGGAATATTTACTAATAAATACATATAGATGAGAGCCAGCCTTGAAGGCATATATCAGTTTATTACTCCCAAATTGAAATGATTGATTATCTTGGTTAAAATCGTCAATAGACCTCCGATTAGCGGGATACAAGCGAGTACAAGCAATGTCTGCACTTACAGCTTGTCCTTAACCGACCGCGGCTCGCCAAACATGGTCGGGCCTTGGTACTGTTGTTGTGTGGAAGACTTCTCGTGTTTTGCTGATTGACAGAAACCATTTGTTTAACTAACCTGAGATAATCATCTTCACTGGTGATTTTCCAAAAGTATCGACCACTATCTATCTATACTGGCAGCAAGAATATCTTTATACTACATATTCGAAAAAGTCACTCGCAATATTAAAAAAACCATACGATTTTTTTGTTACAATTTTCGCCAGCGCAGCGTTGTTAATTTTCCCACACAAAAATAGTCGAAATCGACACGAATATGTAGTTGAAATTTGTTGTTGCAAATGCTACTGAGCCCCAAGCATCTGTATTTGCGAAAAAGTATTCGTATCGTTAAGGTAAGATTACCCGTTCGTTTATATATGTCCGGAATTTGGATAGGTGCGTTTAATATAAACAAAATGTTGAAATCTGTTTAAGACAAACTTACAGAGTTAGTTTAGGCGTTAAAACTCCGTGCAAGAATAATACTTATATACAATTCAGCTACCGTTCCTTAAAAATATGTAAATTGGCTGTGGTTATTTTTTATACCAGTAATGTGGCACACAAGCATACGGCCCACCTGACGGTAAGCAGTCACCATAGCCTATAGCCGGTAGCAATACCAGGGACATCACTACCGCGTTGACAACCCTGTTGTTGATGAGGACTCACTGTGCTAGCAGTATTACTACTAATGCAGTGTATCCTCGCGGACCACTGGCAACCTTACTTACCGCAGAAGCACGACACTACATCAAAGTAGTGTTATTTTAGGGTCAGCAACGCGCGAGGGATACACCTGGTGTTGCAAGCGTCCATAGGCTACGGTGACCGCTTACCATCAGGTGGGCAGTATGCTTTTTTGCCACCAAAGTTGTATATAAAAAAAATACTGCGGTATTCTGTAAGGTGGAGGTACAGTCCCCATCTTATCTTATTAATAGGCTGATCGGGTCCAGGTTACCCCAGAAGCACTTCGACCCTTGGGATCTCTTGTGCAGAAAGTACAGTCCCCATTCGGGCGGCTCCAATATTAATGGGAAAACCCACGGTATTATAAAAACTACTTCAAAGATATATGATTATTCATACTAATAGTTTGAGTTTCGGTATAACAAATTGGAAAATCACCAGTTTAATACTTCTACTAGCTTTTTATCTAATTATTATCAATAATATGACAAATACAACATCAATAAGTAGGAACAAAGCAATATGAATATGGTATAATTTCATAATTAGCAGGGTTCGAACCCACTATTGCTTCGGTCAGATGAGTTGGGTGTTAGTATGTGTTTGGAGCTTACCACTAGATATAACTCCTCCATAGGAATTACTGTTGTATTCTGTCGGCTCCTGGGACTGCTGGAATGTATAAAGCGATGCATATTTCATATATTTATACTAATACTAGATGACCCGGTGAACTTCGCATCACTTACCTACTTAGAACAGTTTCTATGGGAAAATAAAATTGTTGTTTTTAGTATTTTACTCGCAATATTTCCATATTTTCTCACCTTATAACCTTCCCTTGACTTCCACGAATATTTCAAGACTAAAATTAGCTAAATCGGTTCAGCCGTTCTCGAGTTTTAGCGAGATTAACAGAATTGCAATTCATTTTTATTTATACATATAGATCATAAAGATCAAAGATTTGTATTTTTGTTTATAACGAATAAACAAGTAAAATGTTTTTTTATACCACTAAGATGGAAAAAAGCATGCGGCCCGCCTGACGGTAAGTGGTCACCGTAGCCTATGGACGCTTGCAACACCAGGGATATCAATCGCGCGTGACCCTTAAATATCATATTTTGTATATTATCATTGAGTAACATAGGCTATTTATTATATAGCTACCCGAGAAGTCGCGGGAAAAATGCTAGTTTAATATATGTGTATAGACTGGGTGTTGATTTTTGCCTACCACTGCGTGGACACAGGTTATTTCAGAAGCTATGTAACTACTCTGTTGCAGTTTTGTGTTTGTGCAATGAGAGGTTTCCAGAGCTAATCTGCGATGAAATGAAAGGATCTGCGGTGCTAGAAGTAAGGAAATCATATGATAATAACGCAGCAGGTCCTCTCTATAATAATATTGGTAAAGCATTAACAATACCCCCCAGAATTGCAATTTAGCATTTAGTAAAAAGCTGTTATTTTGACATCACAAACATATAAATTTTATAAATTTGTCTACAATAGATATAGAAATTACTGAAAGAAACATACCTGCATATCCCTAATATTCTTCAGAAGCGTATCAATGTCATCATTAGTCACCTCCTCTCTTTCTGGCGCCTTGTCTTTCGCTCTTTCTTTACTACTTTTTACACTATTAACTTTTTTAACGTCCGCATGCACTGTCTTGTCCTTTGAAGGCACTTCGCACTTATCACTGCGTTTAGGTTCACTTTTATCAGTCACTTTACTATCTTCTACTAGTTCTACGTCACTGCTGCTATCATCCACAGCTACAGTTTCCTGTTGTACATCTGATATTTCTAAGGGGTCAACATCCGACACTATTAATAAGTCCTTTTTTTTCTTAACTTCAGGAGGCCTTTTATCAGGTTTTGCAAATGTAGGAGAATGGTGTACAGGAACTAAGCCCGGTCTGGGTATATTGTTCTCAGAAGCCCGCATAGACTCAATCTTCTTCTGTACAATACCATCTTTGTTCAGCTTGGGACTGGGTTCCTTTTTGCTTGACTGGAAGCTAGTGTCGACGTGAAGTGGGGAGTCTAATTTTCTGTCTTTCACAATGTTATTTTTATCCTGTTTCCTTTTATCCTTCGTCTTTACCATTTCATTAAGAGCTGCCGGTGACTTGACTCTAAGGAATCCTGAGTGTTTATCGTTGACAATATTAGTTGCTTTTTTCTCTTTCTGACTGTTCAGGACAGGTGTGATAGTAATACTGCCAATATTGTTTGGAGGAAGATATAGTTCTTCTTTTCCTCTATCGTCTTTCTTTTCTGGTTTTTCAACTACGAGGTCTTTGCTTAGAGGAAATGTTCGTGGAATGGAGTTCATTATTGACTCAAACATTGTACTTGATTTGACTGAACTGGTTTTAGATTTGGGTTCATCTGTGATTGGGGCTTCAGTTTTGTCCGGGGATGTTTTAGAAGAGGTAGTGGTGACCGTCAGCGAACTAGGAAACTGGATGGGCTCCGTGTATTGTACTGGAGGCGCCACTGCCGGTTGTGATGCTGAGCCTAATCGCTGCCTTTTCACCTCTGTTGCCACCTTCAGTTCTTTGCTCAGGCTGAAAATTATATAGATATTTTTTGTTTCAATAATAATAATATAACTTCACGCATTCGACTCGAATGTTATGCCCCGACAGGAATCGAGCCCGCGCCCCTGGCGTAGCGATCAGGTGTTGTAACCACTTTTTTTATGTCAATAAGTTGGCACACAAACATACGGCGCACCTTATAGTAAGCAATCACCGTAGCCTATAGCCGATAGCAATACCAGGGATATCACTAACGCGTTGTCAACCCTTTTTTTGATGAGTACTCACTGTGCCAGCAACATTACTACTAGCGCAGCGTATCCCCATGGAGCTCTGGCAACCTTACTCGACGCAGAAACACAGCACTACATCAAAGTAGTGTTATTTCACTGCGGTCTTCTGTAAGGTACACTTCCCAGTCGGGTGGCTCCAATACCCTAACTCATTGTGATTAATCAGTGTACTTAAGCTGATTTTCTAAGCTTCATTGGTACAGGCCGGGATTTGAACCTGGGCTCGTCAGATGACAGGTCGTTGCTTCAACCACAAGGCCACCACAGCAGCGGTCTCGTCAATGGTAAGGGGGAGCACTCACTCGGCCTGCCTGAGGAGCGTGGGCATGCGCACGAAGCCGCTGGGGAAGAGCGGCAGCGCCCTCGCGGCGAGCAGCGCGGCGGCGCGCGGCTGCGGGCCGGCCAGCGCGCGCAGGCGGCCGAGCAGCGCGCGCGCGCGCCCGCACCACGGGAACCGCCGCTTGGGCAGCCGCTTCTCCACCACCGGCGCACCCTCCGCCGAAGCTATCTGCAGCTTCTTCCTGCAAATTAACACAAATTATCATCACTTCAAGTACCTCACGGGGTTGGCAGACAGTATAGAGCTCCATTTCACCCTTGAAATACACGATTATTTTGCTTTTTTTTTATTTATACCACTAAGGTAAACAATCATACGGCCCTCCTGATGGTAAGCGGTTACCGTAGCCTATGGACGCTTGCAACACCAGGGGTATCACTCGCGCGTTGCCGACCCTAAACTTCTTCGCTTCTTTCACATTCATCAATCTCTTCATACATGATCGCAAATATATTCAGTACTCTAGGTACCTCCGGTAAACTAGTTCAGTACTAGACATCTGGATGTACTATAATGGAACAAGAACTGTTATGTCTGTAAATTCATAAACTCAAAATGTACCAGACGATTTTTTATTAAATGTACACTCGTATTAACTGCGCGAAATATGGGCATGGCAAAGGTTTTTATTAAAACAACAAAAAAAAAAATTTAAATGTATCGGATAGGAAAAAACTAAATTTTAGTCTTAGAAGCATGGTCACGCTTAGTTTATTTCTTCTCCTTCTCATTTAAAAGTTTTACTCTTGTCGGTGCAGACGATGAATCTCCCTCCACTTCTGCCTGTCCAGTGCTACTTCTTTGAATAATAATAATAAACACGTTTATTGCTTTTTTTAAATACATTAAACATTAAAGTAATTAGAAAACATAATATTGCTGACTAAATTCTAATTTATAGCTAAATTAATGTGAAATAATTAAAAGCAAAGGGGCATGGCTCAGCTTCTGCTGCCCGGAATGTGAATTCCTGGTAGCGCTGATTTTCAGCCACTCCCATACCCTTCAGATGTTGTGTGGGAACATTGTAATGAGGGCCACGACCGTAAATTATATAAATGTAAATAGTAATTAAGAAGCAGGAATAATAATATAAATAAAATCTTTGACCTTAAACGCCGTGACGGCTATCTTATCCTTAACCTGCTTGATGTAACTTATTCTTGGTCGTCCCCTGCCACGCCTTCATTCTAGTTTACCTTCATTAGTTTAGTTACAAGTTAAACCCACCTCTCTTCCTGCACCCGCTCGCACTCCGCGTTGTAGTTGGCTATCATCGCCGGCTTACGCTCGTCTATCAACGCTTTTAACCTGAAATAACAGAACACATCATATGTATCTCAACTACTCTACAAATGGTAATAATACAGACCATTGGATTGCACGGAAAATCTTCTGTACGTTGAAATAAAAAATTGTTTGGTAACTTTCTTTGTTTTTTTGTCATTTAATGATATCAATTTTACTCGAGGGATGTTTTAAGTTGTCGAAAAAACATAAAATTTCATTTCATGTAAATAAATTTTGGGGTCTGCTACCAATCATAATACAACATACTGTTTTTTAAACTTTCGCGATTTAAACACATAGTAATGACATGAAAACGGGTCTTATGTGTCTGTTAACGTCGAGAGGTAAATAAACAATTTAATATCGCGTATAAGACCCGTTTTCATGTCATTACTATAATACAACATGTTACACTTACACTTAGTTGTTTATGGAATGTTATTTCGCTTAATTTAAAACATTCTGTAAAAACCTATGTGGCAATAAATGCATAATGGAATGGCAAGAATTGTATATAATGGCTAACCTGAGCAAAGTCTCAACAATCTTGGCTTCTCTCTCCTCCGGAGTGAGTCGATCAATGTCCAATTGATCCAGCTCATCTGCAGCTTTCCGCTTGCTGTGTGACGTGGAGGTGTTCGACGATGTTGTCGTAGCAACTGTTGTTGATGTGTTGCCAACGGTTTTTGTGCTGGCAACTGTTTTTGTATTGGCTACTGTTGATGGGTTAGGTGTTGTGCTGGCAATTGTTGTTGTAGCGTTGGATGTATTGGCAACTATTGTTGTAGATTTAGCAACTGTTGTCGTAGTGTTGGCAACTGTTGTTGTAGTGTTGGCAGTTGTTGTTGTAGTGGTGACGGACGAGGATTGAGCAATAATTGTGGGAGGTGGTGGCACTGAAAGAAGACATATTTTATATAAAAAAAAAATCAACATCTAACGTTCTAGATATATGCCTAGGCCAGTGAGTATGTGTCTCTATATATGCGTAGTCTATGTATGTGTGTGTGCGTCGCGTGGGCCAGTGTACGCGCGTGTCTCTTGCCGGGCAATATTAAAAACAATCAACATCTAACGTTCTAGATATATGCCTAGGCCAGTGAGTATGTGTCTCTATATATGTGTGTGTGCGTCGCGTGGGCCAGTGTGTGTGTGTGTGTGTGTGTGCGTGCTCACGCGCGTGTCTCGTGGCGGGCAGCAGCGCGCGGCGCGGCACCCCGAGCGCGGCGGCGGCGCGCGCCCCGGCCGCCCGCGACACGCGCCCGCCGCCGCACACGCGCACCGCCATCTCCAGCCTGCACACACACACAACACATACTGTACACACACTCCGACCAAATCCTATACCATGTACCATCAGTACATCAGCCTTACCATAAACAACTTTCGTTTACGTATCCGTATCTAATTCGGCATATTTTTGTATGGGAAAATGAACAAAGCCGCGGCGGCGAAAAGTGGAACTGAAATTTGTATGTTTTTTTTTTACATCGTTTTCTAACACTAAGATGAAAGATAGTGTACCAGTAGTAGTAGCAAGAACAATTTTCCCTTTACAAGAATATTCTAAAGCGATACGAATACTTAGTCATTTCGTGAAAAAGGGCAGAAATGCATTACAAGAAGCCGGGGAACAGAGTTACCAATTCAGTGACTTTGTTTCTTGTATTACAGACATTGGTGTCAATTCTGTTTTTAAAAATTAATAAACTTAACTAATTTGACAAGTCTTACTATCAAATTAGTTAAGTTTAGTAATTTTGAACAACAGAATTGGCACCATTGTGTCTTAAGAGTTTTCAACCTCCGGGACGCAAAAGCGTTGGAAAGAATTTTAATACTGCTTAGCATCAGGTGGGCCGTACGGTTGTGTGGTACCTTAGTGGTATAAATAATAGCCGACCTGTCAATATGCGTCTCCATCTTGGTAAGCAGGTCCTTGGTAGGCAGACTGCCGTCAGCCAACGCGGCCGCGGCGGCCGCCTCGAGCGCCTCCAAGGCCTGCTCCACGGCGGGCGGCAGCTTCACCTCCACCTTCGCTTCCACCTCCCTGAAACATTATATCGTGACAATTGGTTATTTTGTGTGACTGGAGAAGTAAAGACGAGATTTTTTTCTTTATTGAACTACGTTGGTACGCAAGCATACTGCTCAACTGATGGTAAGCAGTCACCGTAGCCTATAGCCGCTAGCAACACCAGGGGTATCACTAACGCGTTGCCAACCCTGTTGTTGATGAGGACTCACTGCGCTAGTAATATTACTACTAGCACAGCGTATCTTCGTGGAGCACTGGCAACCACCTCAGAAACACAACACAACGTCAAAGAAGTGTTATTTAACAGCGGTCTTCTGTATGCAAAGAAATTATCTAAAATTAAATCCATTTCCTAAAAGGACTCATGAAAATAAAAATTGTTTGTTTAGTTTAGACCACTTAAAAAGCACTTATAAAAATCATTTCGTCGACTATTGTCCTATAAATCCTAGGGCCGTATGCTTGTTTGGCACGTTGGTGGTAAAAAAAAATCATGAACATACAGTCCACTCACATTCTTTCAGTATGTTAGTTACCTGGAGCTATCGGAAGTGCCGGCAGTCTCCGAGCTGGGCGCCGGCTTGGATGTGAGCGAGTCTGACTGCGAACTTCGCGAGTCAGCGCTATCCCCCTCACCAGGGGCGTTGTCTGGAAATAAAAAAAAACTTTAACGGTGCCAATTCTTTTCGTAGGCGCAGCGCTCTTCTTTTTCCCATACAAAAATAGTCAAAAGCGATACGAATACGTAGTCGAGAGATGTTGTTGCTAAGGCTACAGTACTGATCCTGTGGCTAAGAATGTACCATCTATACTAATATAATACAAATAAAAAAATTGTTTTTTATTAATAAGCTCAAAAGCTTCAGGACCGACTTCTTCAATTCTTTCACCAATAATATGCTGTATTATCGCTGATTAACATAGGCTATATTATATTATATACGCGGGCAAAGTAGCAAGAAAAAAATTAGTCCTTCAATAACCTAGTATAGTAAAAGTCCTACCGTCAGAAGTCTGCTTCCCAGAGGCAGCCGCCGACGAGTCAGTTCTGCGAATCTTCCTCGCTTTTTGTTTGTCGATCTTTTTATTCTTCTGAAATTATCATCGCAACTGTAATTAGGGATGTACTTAACGCTATTATATAATACGAGAAGTATATATGTCTACTCTATAAATAAAACATTTACATATATATCTACTCTATTTACAACAGATTCTATAATAAACTACCAGTTAATAAATCATAATATGTCACTACTGATCAAATATTAAAAGAAAGAAGAAATTTATTTTATTGATTTATTCAGAAACAAAAACTAAATAGTATAGGTAAAAGATTTTCTTTGGGATAATATCTGTAGTAGTTTGAAATTGTGTGGTTGACATTAACACTCAACCCCAGAAAGCAGTGTTACAGAGTTCCAGGTATTTGATAAATTAATTCACTATTGTAATAAGCCTTCCTAATATTTGTTATACCACCAAGGTGGTGTACAAACAGCCCGCCCGATGGTACGCGGTTACCGTTGCATATGGACCCTGCTCACATAATGTGAAAGAGATCATGTAAAAATTCAACTATGTAGGATAAGTGGTTCTAACTCAGCTTGCAGGATTTGATATGATCTAATTTTGCAAGTTAAATAAATGCTTGTAAAGTATACCTTCTTGCGATGTTCAGTCTTGTGCGAATCGACGGCTCCATTAGCGATAGCTTTAGTATCCTTCTCGTCCTGGCTCTCCGAGTCGGAGGAGCTCTCCGAAGACTCCTCCTCGCTGCTGCTCGACGAGATGCGTCTCTGTTAACAACACAATACATATCAAAATACATCGGCAATGACAAACTAATTCTTCAGTAATTTCGCGTAGTAACAAAAACAGGCCATATAATTGTGAATTAAATCCGATTTCACGTGTAAGAAGTGCGCGCACAGCTAGTTGAGTAATAAAATTAAATTTAATTTAAGAAAATCTGTTCAGAATGGAATTGTAACATAATTTAGAACCGCCATGAATTGCCTATATTTACCATAAATTGACTATAGAAATAGAAATAGAAATATTTTATTGTGTAAAAAGCCAAATGTTACAAACAAGTTGTTGGAGCACCCTTTTAAGTATCATGAGACACCTGTGACAGAGTACCCCGCTAAACTATATTAATGTAGGAATTATAAATCGCCATTTAGCGGCGGCCTCCATTATGTATTTAGAATGACGTCAACTTATGTGCTTCGCTCATCAAGCCCATTCATTTGATACCCATATCTTACCTTAGGTTGCCATGGAAATGAAAAATCTATTTTTTTTTACATCCGCCATATTGGATTAAAAATGGCGGCATTTAGGCAAACGTGCATTGTCACGGGAACCAAACGAGTATGCCAAATTTCAACTCAACAAGGCACTCGGAACTGGGTCCAACTTAACTTGCAAGATGTACCACACACACACACTGGATAGTTGAAATTAAAAAGCGCAAGAATAATAATACTTCACAGAAGAAGCGAGACGGCGCTATGGCACGCGTCCTACGTGCAAGCGGGAAAGCGCGATCCTCTTTGTTATGACAGGTTGGACCACAGACAGAACCTGGATAGGTGAAACTAAAAAGCTTGTGATAAGGATTGTGCATGTATACCTTATTCCTTCTGTTAGGCTCTCCATTAGACAGACCAGCCTGGTTGTCTGGGATGGTCTTGAACTCCAGAGAGCCGCAGTTAATGTAAAACCCTCCATAGAAAGTGTCACACTCCGGGGGGATCATCTCATCATACTGAAATTGATTTTACGTACTACTTTATTCCTTAGAAAAAAGCAAGCGAAAGTTTTAGAAGAGATTAATGGCCTTATGGTCATATCCATACTTGTTGCAATGCATATATGGGTTGTTGCTGGTTACATCCGGATTTACTATGACCCTAAATGATGTTCATTAAGGTGGCTTTCTTCCAAACCGGTGGTAATTCACGCCTTTTAAGTGTCATATAGGGGCGTAAACTTAAAAAATAATTTGATATATGATTTTAAGAGACATAATAATATTATTTTTTCAACTCTGCTATTTGAGAGTATCTTCCAGGGGGTTGGGCGCAAAGGAATGTGAATTAAGCGCGAATGGCACACGGGTATTGCAGACATCCATATGCTATGGTAAATGCTCACCATCAGGCGGTCCGTTAGCTTGATAACTAGGAGGTATTCAAGGATATGCTATGCTGACGCAATGTTACTACCATTGGCCGCTAGCACAATGAGTTTTAATTTTTAAATAAGGTTTTTTTATTGTATACCACTTAGTTGGCACACAAGCATACGGCCCACCTGATAGTAAGTCACCGTAGCCTATAGCCGCTAGCAATACCAGGGGTATCACTAATGGGGTGCCAACCATATTGTTGATGAGCACTCACTGTGTTAGCAGCACATACTACTTAGCCCAGCGTATCCTCGTGGAGCACTGGCAACCTTACTTACCGCAGAAACACAACACTACATCAAGTAGTGTTATCTCACTGCGATCTTCTGTAAGGCGGAGGTACAGTCCCCAGTCCGGCGGCTCCAATTTAAATGTGACAAACCCACGGGAAATCCCAAATCGCCCTACCACCCTTAAAAATAAGGTTGACAACATGACCCTTAGAATGCAAGTGCAATTCTTCTTAGTATATGAAGTTAATATGTTAAAATGGTACTCACTCCATGTGTGTTGTCAATAAAGGAATCATTCTCGTCGTACCCAGCGCCGATGTCCGCAAAGTCGTCACGCTTCGACCTGCCCTTTCTACCGTATGTGCTCTTGCCACCCTGGAATTACATAATAAAACATATATATTACTAGCTTCTGCCCGAGACTTAATCCGCGCTGAGCCAAATATTTTCCCGGGATACATATACCCTATGTGTTAATTATCGTTGTTCCACATTTCATCCAAATACGTTCAGAATATAGTTTTAGCGTGAAAGAGTAACAAACATCCATACTCACAAACTTTCACTTTAATAATATTAGAAGGATTAAAAAGTATACTACCTAATTTTGACGACACCGCTGGTCTAGTGGTTAGTATACCTGACTGCTACGCTAGAGGTCGTGGGTTCGGTATGTATTATAAGTATGTATTTACAAAAAAAAAAAGGATATAAGCATTATATCAGCTACTGGTTCCCATAGTACAAGCTTTGCTTAGTTTGGGGCCAGATGGCGTTGTGTGATAATGTCCAAGCATTATTATTATATTATTATTATTAATATAACAATGGTAATCCTTGCAACTACGAATCGATTCTGAGAAGCTACACTATCTGTGAGTAACTTTGAAGTTGAACATAAGATTGACCAGCTTTTTTACGACGAGACCACTGGTCTAGTGGTCAGTGTACCTGACTGCTACGCTAGAGTCGCGGGTTCGATTCCCCCGAGGCAAACATTTATGGGTCAAATATGTTTGCTTGGCATCTGTGTGTTGTGTTTTTACAAAAAAAGTAACTTTACATTCAGCCACTGGTTACCATAGTACAAGCTTTGCTTACTTCAGGGCCAGATGGCATTTTTTTATAAGATTCAATCATTACTCACATATTTCTGTTCAAACCTCCTGGCAACTCTCTCGACATCATCATCATTGTCTGAGAACGGGTCCAGCCTACCTGTCTTGCCATTTACTACTCTCTTCTTTCTCTGAAACAATTATTTATACTATTTAATATAATTAAGTCATGAAGGGGGTTCTTCCAGGGGCGATGTAAATCTTCTTATTTGGTAGATTGTGTCATATTAATTTAGATATGAAAAATTACAGATAGGAATCTTTTTATAATCCCAACACGGAATAGGCCGAAGGGAGCAAGCGGTATTATTTCTAGGGAGTCCCAAGTAATCATTCCAACTAGGATGTGACCCCTAAGTGCACACTTATACAATTATTATAAATTTGATACAGTCACCATTTGTTAACAGAGTTTTGATAGCATCGACGGAGGACTCTTAGTGTTGAAGACACACATAGGCACATTTTATTAATTATTATAAAGAAAAAAGATTTGTAATTTTGTTCCTAATGAATAAATTGAAAAATTACTGAATCAACTTAAAAAATTATTTCACCAACATAATGCTATATTAGCACTGACAGGCTAACTGTAACATAGGCTATATATTATATTGTTACGCGAGCAAAGCTAGTAGTAATAATAAATAAATAGGCTTTATTTTAATACAAAAGTCTATCAAAATACATTTAATCTCACATTACTTACTACATCAAACCAAGTGTACCTGCTACCAATGAAATGTGATATTAAGTTTTAACTGCTTTCTGAACTTGCAAATAATCTAACTCAAGCAAATTTAATTTATCTATATACCTACCAACATTGGTGTTCATTATGTTGTACAAAATCACTAAATTAAACTAATTTGATAGGACTAAAAGTCTTGCTATCCCTGTCTCATGTGGTTAAATAAGATGACAATAGTTCTAGCCTGTCTAATTTCTTAAGTTTAATGATTTCGTAAAACAGAATTAGCACCAGTATCTTCTTTAATTTATGTATAGTATGAAGGTAATTAAATTATTAAAGATCTGTTAAATGTATATAGGTGTCAGTCAGTAGTCATATTGTTTATCTTAGAAGGAATAATTTATTACAAGTTGAGGGCACTTTGTTGTGAAATTTATGCATACTATTATCTGTCTTATTTATTATGTTTAATAATAATTTATTAAACATAATAAATATATAGTGATAGGGGTAATCCCCTATCTAGCTTATGTTCCAAAAATACTGCTGTTGATATTGTAGTGCACAGCTTTTAGTTAAATAAACATATCAATCTAACCTAACAAATTTCATTAACACTTTATTTGTGATAGTGAAGTAAGCAAATATTATATCACATCTGCTGTAGGTATAATACTTACACCTACATACACCTATATGACTGTGAGTATGGAAAGTGAAGTAGATCTTTAGGTAAGGAATAAATAAATGAAAAATATTTAATAAACATGCCATTTTAATTTAAATATGATGTAGGTAGTAAAGTAATAATTTATTACAAGTTTATCAAGGTTATTTTATATGATTATGGATATAAAATCAATACAGTAAGTATTATTTCTTCACTTGAGTATGAATGTGTGCAAGTAGTATACCCGTCTAGTACCTACCTACCTATAAAACAGTAATAACTAACTCAAACAAAAGAAAAAGAAAACCTAATGAAAAGGGGACATTCCCATTTGCCTCTCGCTCACACAAAACTCCTGACAATTTTATAGTAGGTAGGTACATACATCCCAGTATGGACGGCAAGAAAATGCATGCGTAATTATCACTGAGTGCTATACGTCATCATTTTTTCCATCCAAAATGTATAAAACGGTGATTATTGTGCAGCTAAAAATAACTACAGAGTTAAAAAAAGAATCGAGCGAGACCGAGTCGGACTCAATCACCAAGGGTTCCGTACTAAAAGAAAAACTAGGTATGACAAACTTGGCTTTGCCGTTCGATCTCTAGACACGGCTATTGAACCACCCGCAACTACGTAATAAGTTTGTAATAGTAAATTTGCTCTTTATTCAAGCGAATAAAGCAATGCAAACCCTGTGAGCATTTCAAGCATCTAATATTACTAATAAAAAAAAAACATCAACATAAATAATTGAAACACAAACGTAATTAATAAAAAAGAGACATCAATCACTATTCATAAACAAATCCACCAAATGCAAAAGCAAATGCACTACCAAAATCGTAATATGTAGCATGCGCGCTAAAATTTAAAACTCAACTCGTTAGTACATTAAAACACGTAGTAGTACATATAGGTAACTAACGTATACAAAATAACCACAAATCATGTCAATCCGAGCGCTGCTGTAACTAATGTAACATGGAGGACGATATAAATAACAGCTGCACGCACGGCGCATAGTTATAATAAAAAGATAACCTGTAAAACGTAATACCTACGTAGCTAAACGCAAGTATCCTTCAAGCTAAAGCTAAAATCACTTTCGAAACCCACGCACACAAAAAACATTATTCATTCACACACACACTATGACTATACTAATTGTAATTTACGAGAAAAACAAAACATAACCTCACCAAATAATTTATTTCCAAAAGAAATAAATAGTGATTTATGAGCAAAACTTAATGAAGCAAAGTTCGTCGCTCAATCTGACAACACGGATGGTTTTATTCGCAAACGAAACCTATTTGACAACAATCGAATCGAAGCAAGTACATAAGTACCATATATATTTATAAACGCGCTCAATACATAAATCGCCCTTTCGTTAAATTTAGTAAATAAAAATATATCTTCCGTGACTGTTTATACGAGTTAGAACAGTACGACAGGTACAAAATGGTATGTCTATCACATATACAGTAACTATCTAATTGAGTTGGCGATACACGTATTATATATCTATGTATATAGTATATAGGTAAGTACTTCTTGCGTCCAGATGTTAGCAGGTACTTTAATTTTTAAATGATATAGATTTTAAAATAACCTAAAACGATACCTATACCCTCCTTACCGGAAACCTTAGTGAGTAGGTTATCCTAGGTCATTGTAACAAAACTTTCTACGACAAAATTGACATTGCAGTTACATCCAAATTCATTACGTAGGTTAATTTTATGATGTTATTACGAAGAAAACATTAATAATAGCCCAAAAACAACTCTAATCGGCCTACGTTACCGACCAAAACATTGGCCTCGTAAATATGTTCTAAGCTGACAACCAAGTTCTATGATTGTTGCAAATATGGCGACCGCTATCTGGGGCTTCTCATATAGCCCGTGAACGCAAATTCATGTCACAAACCTAATACTGTGTAACGTAAGCAAAAAATATCCTATCCTAAAACTATCTCTGCAGCCTCTCGCAATAACATCTGTGCAGCCTTTCCTCATTAAGTATTTACTTTTAAATTTTTTTAGCATAATGCTTGCACTACAAAGCGCTGGAAAACCAGTATGGTTGCGTAAATTGCTATGATTTTCTGTTATAACTTACCTCTTCTGCAATGACTAGTTCCTTGTAATTTAGCTCCGGGTATTTACTTTCGTTGCTTTCATCCAAATTTATAGTTAATCTCACTGTTTTATTTACACTATTCTTTGCACTTTTTGGAGCACCCACTGTTATAAGAGTAGCACGTTTAGGGTCCGACATTTTCCACCAAAATCGTGTGTAAAATGATTTTTTTCAAAGCATGACACGACCTGCATTTTCAAACTGTGTAGCACATTGCCACCATGTTGGAATTCATTGTTTGGGTTCTGAGCGCCACGCTACGGAAGGAATGTGAACTACATCAATATTGGCAACGTATCACAATAGATGGCGGTAAAGTGTTCACAACTGATCAAAAGATGACACTGGGAACTGAATGACGTACATTGCATTATTTTCTAACAAACTACCAAATAACTCTAATAATGATGTACCAAACACCAATATAGTTAGGTAACACTTAGTAGGTTTTTATAGTGAGGTTTATTGGTTATTAATAATAAAACATTCGGAGAAAATGTTCAAATACTCCTGAACTACGATAAAACAAAGCACAAACTGTAAAGTTAACTAACATTGGTTCACATAATAGTCACAAGATGTCACTGACAAAATGACATATGAGCATCTGCTTTATCGACAAATTTAAGAAAACATTCATTCAAGTACCACAGAGTAGGCACCAGTAGGCACTACACTTCGCATAGTTACCCGTATACCGTAAGGGTACCGGGTACCTACATAAATTACATATTTAATAAAATAAATGTAATATCATATGCGGCATAAATTGTATCGTATTTCTAAATACACAAACAACAACGGTGGGTGTAATTTTCGAAAATACTTAAAACACTGTTTATACAGCGACATCTGTCGTTTAAATATACCTTAAGTTTTGACTGTTTCGTCCATATTTCGTCTTTTCATCTTTTGTTGGTCAGTGTTGAGTTCATCAGTTATCTACTCTGAGCTTTCATGACAACAAATTAATTGAACGCAGCATATTATGTACTTTGAGATGTGATAAGTATATTGGTTTCATAAACACTAACCCTAACCCTTACCTCAGAGTAGATAATATAACCCTTACTATGCTGAGTAATTGGATGGGAGACCGTCAGTCCCGGTTCCAAATTTAATGTTGAATCAGTAGCCGTCGAATAACTTTAGACTACGTATACGTCGCTTTCGACTATTTTTGTATGGACAAATTAACAGCGCTGCGGCGGTGAAAAGTGGAACTAAAAATTTGTAGGCAAACTTTGACATTTTAAGCGTTACGTTTTGTAATATGTAGATGTAAGATGTTCTTGCTACCCGTACTGTACAGCTAACAGTACAGAACAGAAACAGAATGTCTGACAACAAGCTAAACCCATGTTCACATGCAATCTTAAAGCTCAAATGGTATTCCCTCAATGAAAGTTAATATAACTGGTTGATTACATCAGGTTAGGATCTATTGCTGTCCCCAACAATGTCGCCAACGTTACGGGGATGATGACGATTAGGGAGGGACGTCATAAATTTATCTTTTTTATTATATTAAACATGTGTATGATTACAAAATAATGTCTTAACAGACAACTAAACGTAAACACGTTTTCTTTTTTACACAGTGTCGGTAGCAGGGTCATTGTCGACTACGTAAACGAAAACGTAACTTGCGAAATGTCATAATTGCCATATACAAATTTTGAGTTCCACTTTTCACTGCCGCAGCGTTGTTCATTTTACAATACAAAAATAGTCGAAGGCGATACGAAAACGTTGTCGCAATTATTCATGCTAGCCCTACTGATCTACTGCACGAAGTCAGTTTAACTGTTCGTGTTGTACCGCAAATAAATTACATAATGGTTTTTAAATTCCGTCGGAACTAGGTATACATACATACTTGAGGTACTTACATATGCGAAGGTGGCAGTGGCAAACGTAGGTACCTATTTTATTCCACCCCAATTCGACGCTCAGAGAATACCTACGCAACGTTACTCCTGACCTAGTTCAATTCAAATTAAACTGAGTAGTTATTAAAAAAGTCATCAGCGGAAAGCGGGATGTCGTCCTTAAGATGGTTATTTTCGGAAAACGCTGATGGGGTGGACATTATGAGACCGAGATTCCTATTAAGATACGGAACATTAGTCTCACCTAAGGACCGTTTGAACACAGCTTCTTGTCGACTGTTACTAAACTTTCGTACCTACTTACTTATTTTCTTTGACTCAGCTGCTGTCTTATAAGCGAGCTGAGTCCTTATTTATACATCGTCATTAGGCGAACATTATTTTTTCTCGTGAAGATCCTACAAATTAATAAATAAATAAAAAGTGTGCTTACTAAAAAGGTACTTCCCAAATCGACAAAATGATAATTAATTTATTTTGATCTTAGTGCAACATATTTTTAGTCGTTTCTGAAGTTTTCACAAATACTTCTTAATCCTTTTTTTGTACTACAAATCAACGAAGATGATCTCACTATCCTGACATGCTGACGTCCCTTACTGATGAAAATATACACGCCATCCTCGTCTCTGAATCGTGGCTGAAACCGTGTCTGCCTTCGACAGCCTACTCATTACCTGGCTTCCACCTTATCCGTAACGATAGGGTGGGAAAAGGCGGCGGCGGGGTAGCCATATACCTACGAGCACATATTCCTTTTAGCATAGTCAAAGCATCTCCCAACCCTTCCGTCGATGGATTGGAATTCCTGCTCATTGAAGTTCTCCTATCCAATTCAAAAACACTTCTAGGCGTCTTCTACAGTCCATCCCTTCATGTTAATTACTTTCCCTCTTTTGAACTTCTACTGGAAAACCTAGTCCCTGTATATGACCACACAATCATCATGGGGGATTTCAACACCTGTCTACTTAAAGGTGACAGCAGAGCCAACAAGCTTAAATGTATAGTGGAATCCTCCAATCTCAAACTTCTTCCTTCCGGACCTACACACTTTTTCCCTAACTACGATCCTTCTCTCCTAGACCTCATTTTAGTCTCCTCGGGCGATCATATAGCCGTACATGGTCAATGCACGGCTGACGCCTTTTCCTTCCACGACCTAATCTTCCTCTCCTACAAGATCCGTCCTCCTAAGTGTACGCCTAAAATTCTTCTTCAACGCAATTTTGCTGCCATGGACGGGGATCGCCTACTAAGGGATGCCCTGGAAATCAACTGGGCAGTAATAAAAGATGCAGAGTCGGTTGACGAGCAAGTGGATATTCTTAACTCTCTACTAACGCAACTCTATGATGTCCACGCTCCTATCAGACCAGTTAAGGTGAAGCATCTTCCGGCTCCTTGGCTTACAGATGATATTAAATCCGTACAAGCAAAAAAAAACTCCCTGAAGGCAAAGTACAAGCAGGACTCGGAGAAATACCGAGAAAAATATAGGAAGGTACGGAATCACTGCAATATGATGTGTAGGGATGCACAACGACGTCATATACACAACTCCGTTAAAGACAGCAATCCAGCTAAGGTCTGGAAATTTTTAAAATCACTAGGAGTTGGGAAATCAAAGCCCTCAACCATCGGTAGTAATTTAGACCTGGACGCTCTCAATCTTCATTTCACTTCAGTGGCAGAATTTGATTCTGCCACTAAAGCTGATAGTTTAAATCTACTCTCTTCCTCATTAACTCCCGACTGTCCTGTTTTTTCTATAAGTCAAGTTAACGAGTGTGACGTTAAGAGGCAAATATGTTCCATCGCCTCAAACGCGGTCGGCTGTGATGACATAAGCCGTAAAATGATTCTACCCCTCTTAGATGTCCTGTCACCTGTCATAACATTCATCTTTAACTCCTCTATATCTACCGGTTCATTTCCATCACAATGGAAAGAGGCACATATCATACCTCTTCCTAAGAAATCCAACCCTTGTTCCTTCTCTGAGTATCGTCCTATTTCTATTCTACCCTTCCTTTCCAAGGTGCTAGAACGGCTGGTGCATCACCAGCTAAGTACACACCTTTCTAGTCACTGCCTGTTGAATCCTCTCCAGTCAGGTTTCCGACCTGGCCATAGTACTACTACGGCTTTAGTCAAGATCACAGAAGACATCCGCGCTGGCATGGATAAATCTCAGCTTACAATACTCACGCTGCTAGATTTCAGCAACGCATTTAACACCGTCGATTTCGACATACTGCTTGCCATATTAAGATCTCTTAACGTATCTCCACTGGTAATTGACTGGTTTCGTAGTTACTTGTGCGGACGTCGGCAACGTATACGCATAGACGACAAGATGTCGTCTTGGTGCAATACTTCTGCTGGTGTCCCACAAGGTGGCGTCTTATCTCCTCTTCTCTTTTCAATCTTTATTAAATCAATTACTCTTCAAATCTCATCATCCTACCATCTATATGCAGATGATCTCCAAATCTACCAACAAAGCCCACTATCTACCATCCCCTGTGCTATCAATTCTATGAATAAAGATCTAGTTGTTATTTCTGATTGGAGCAGGAGGCACGGACTCCTCGTTAACCCAGGCAAAACGCAGTGCATTATCGTCGGTAGTAGTAGATTGATAGCACAGGTGAATTGGGATGATCTTCCTTCGGTATTGTTCGCGAGTATTAAGGTGCCTTTTAACACCGTTGTTAAGGATCTTGGTGTTCTCATTGACCGGACTCTATCGTGGGGTCCACAAATAGCTGAGGTTAGCCGAAAGTTGTTTGCCGCCGCGGCATCCCTTAGACGCTTGCGTAATTTCCTTCCAACTGACATCAAAATCACGCTTTCACGGTCCTTACTTCTTCCTATCCTTGACTATGCTGACGTCAGCTACATTGACCTCACCGAGGAGCAACTGAATAAACTTGAGCGCCTTCAAAATTTATGTATACGGTTTATATTTGGTTTGCGTAAATATGACCATGTCTCCGAATTTCGGCAAAGGCTCAAATGTTTTCCCATTCGTCTTCGCCGGAATACACATATCTTATCTCTCCTATACTCCATTCTTTTCAATCCAAGAGCTCCATCCTACCTCCAGGAACACTTTGAATTTATGACCTCCGACTTTCTCCCCCTCCGAAATTCCAGAGAACTCTGTCTCAAATTTCCTATATTCACTTCCTCCTTCTACTCTAAATCCTTTACTGTTCAAGCTGTTCGTCTCTGGAACTCTCTGCCCCTATATATACGACAAGCCCACACGTCAGTCTCCTTCAAAGAACTGTTATCAGACTATTATCTATCCCTATAAATAATGTATATAGTTTCCTATTTATTGTATGTATTGTTTTATTTTATATATATATATATATATATATATATATATATATATATATATATATATATATATATATATAGTATAGTATAGTATAAGTATTATTATAAATATATGTATTTATATGTGTATTTATATTAGTCATGGTTCATGATCATCACACTGACGCACCTGCCTACCTCTCTTTTCTCTTTCACTTCGTTTCTTTTGTACCCAAAGGTTGCCTGGAAGAGATCGCTCTAGCGATAAGGCCGCCTCTTGTTAACACTTATATTGTATTGTTATTTTAATATGCTACTTACTTCATGGTGTGCAATAAAGTATATTTGAATTGAATTGAATTGAAGAAAATGGCAAGCTAGGCTAGTGTATGGCGCGTCATATAGTAAGTGTAATTACCAGCCATAACTGTAGCCCTAGCAAGAATAATTTGCAACTACGTATTTATATCGCCTTCGGCTATTATTGTATGGGAAAATAGACAGTGCTGCGCCGGTTAAAAGTGAAATTAAAAATTTGTTGAGAAATTTTGTCATTTTGCGAGTTACGCTTTCAAATACGTAGTCGCAAATTATTCTTGCTCGGGCTACTGGTATGACAAGCACGTTATCGACTCCATTATTGAAAGGTTCACGATTTATCACGAAAAGTTCTAGCATCGTAACATAGTAACCGCTGTGGTTTTCCTAAAGTACAGCATGGGGTTCATTAAGAAGGGTGTGAAGAGATTTCTGAAGAGTCGGCAACGCGCTATTGATACCCCTGGTGCTGCCAGCATCCATAGGTTGTGGTAACCGTTTACCATCAGGCGGGCCGGATGCTTGTTTAACACCTTAGTGGCAATAAAAAATATAGAAGTTTATACGTTTGTAAGAATGATATTCCTCGAGGAACTAAACGTCTTTCTTATTCAGTTTAAACGGGTCACAGCATCCAATATCATTTTACCAATCCTTAAATATATGGCGACTCTTGGAGAATATTATTCATTAGGGACAATTTAATTTTCACTTCCGTTATAAGGCGTTGTTACCAGCTAACAAATTGGGGTTTTTAGCACAATTCAAAGAGTTTGATTGTCTGTAGCAGCCTTTATATCTGATTAAATAGATAGCAATCCTTTAAGCCTTTGGCTGAGAAATTTTATCGTTTGAGGTTTCATTGTGAAGGATTGCGGAACTTTTGGGTTGCCCTGCTCGACGAAAGGGTTCAAAATTTCAAATACTCACCTGTGTTTTGATGATAAATTTATGAGTTTGGTCAGGGTTGGCTTTTGTGACACTAGTAGGAAAGATATAAAGAAAACGTATCACCTGCGTAGAAACATTTATTTTACACATTTATTTTTTGGTAGAGCTTTTTCCCAACGAATTCACGTTTCACCTTCCTAGCAACATAATATCTCATAATATAGTAACCTATAACACTACCTACACAGTTTTTTTTAAATCGATCCAGTAGTTTGTAAGTTTATTCGTTACATACGAAAATACAAACACATATTTCCTATTTATAATATTATCTCAGAGTAGATAATATACTAATATTATATTAGTGTAGATGCTTAAGCCGTGGTGGCCTTGCGGTTGAAGTAACAGGCCTGTCATCTGATGGGCCCAGGTTCGAATCCCGGCCTGTACCAATGAGTTTTTCTAAGCTTAAGTACAGTGATTAATCACACCATGAGCTTTTAAAAAGAGAGGTAGGGCGATTTGGGATTTCCCGTGGGTTATCCCATTTAAATTGGAGCCGCCCGACTGGGGACTGTACCTCCGCCTTACAGAAGACCGCAGTGAAATAACACTACTTGATGTAGTGTTGTGCTTCTGCGGTAAGTAAGGCTGCCAGTGCTCCACGAGGATACGCCGGGCTAGTAGTATTGCTGCTAGCACAGTGAGTCCTCATCGGCAACATGGTTGGCACCCTGTAGTGATACCCCTGGTATTGCTAGCGGCATAGGCTACGGTGACTGCTTACCATCAGGTGGGCCGTATGCTTTTGTGCCACCTTAGTGGTATAAAAAAAAAGAAGATTTTCTGAAAAAGCTTTGGTCTGGTGCTTGCCTGGTGCCGAGGCTTACTTTTCAATAAATATGTAAATAAATTGGATTTATATTTATTTTCTATTCAAAGTATGACAGTAGCGAGAGCATGAATAATTTGCGACAACGTTTTCGTATCGCCTTCGACTATTTTTGTATTGAAAAATGAACAGCGCTGCGGCGGTGAAAAGTGGAACTAAAAATTTGTATGACAAATTTGACATTTCACGAGTTACGTTTTCGAATACATTGTCGACAATGTTCCTGCTATCGGCACAGATATTTGTATATTTTGGTATGATATGTTTCAGTAAATAAAATTCACACATTAATATAAGTGAATTAAATAGTTGATCAGCGGCTAAAACTTTGTCAAAGTCGAACCTTCAGACCGTACGTACGTAAGTATTTTCAATTAGGATTGCGTTAGTACATTTCGAGGTAGTTATCATGTTATTATTGTATACCCGGATCATTTCTGTAATGTATATCCGTGGGAATACATAATGTAACTTAACAGTCGGAATTCCTGTTGTGGAGTTATGCCGCATATTACGCTTCGATGTATAATATGTATTATGTAAGTATGTCTATTGGTCCTTACATAAATTACTCTTATAATTTCGGTCTAGACTTGCACACCTCTTTTGTCAATCTCTTCTGAATATGTTATAATTTCTGGTTCCAAGTACTCCTTACCTCCGAACAATAACCAATAGAATACAAAATATATTATAATTTGCTTTGTCCGCTTAAGTGAGTGTGATACGGTCGGCCTGCGCCCAGGTGTGAGCTCAGGCGTGGTTTCTTCCGACACGTGTTTCAGGACTTCCACGTCCCATCATCAGGGTGCCGCTGCGTTGGTCAAATAATTTGCGTTGGACAAAGCTAATTATAATATATTTTGTATTCTATAAATATGAATTTCCTCAAAGTTACACCTGAATCAATTCAATAACCAATAGTGTTAGCGAGCTTGTTTTTAATTCGAGCTCTTCACCTTTCCATCATTGTGTACGTTCGTCATATTGCTCTCTAAATCTCTGCCTACCCGAAAGTGACTTATCATGATATATATGTAAACCTATAAAATGTATAGTATGCCTATTTTATTCATGGATGCTCGTCTGTCACAAAAGTAGGAAGAGGAAGAGGCCCTGTTGGTCTAGTAATTAGTAGGCCTGACTGCTTCTCTAGGTGTAGCGAGTTCGAATCTCAAATCAAAACAGCGCAATATTTTAGTTGAAAGGGTTACGCGCCGTGGCCCTTTCCATTTCGGCTGAGAATGTTGCCAATTCTGTTGTTCAAAATTACTAAACTTATCTAATTTGACAGATCTAACAATATTGCCATCCTTATTTAACACTGCACATGAGAAAGGGATAGCAGGACTTTTAGACCTGTCAAATTAGTTAAGTTTAGTAATTTTGAACAACAGAATCGACACCAATAAATACGTATCACTATGTTTCTCTGTTAATTGTAAAACCAACAGCTAACTTAGCATGACATAACTTAAGGATTATTGATTAATATTATTATTATTTATTAACATAAATCCAATTATCGTCTTCTACGTCTCTTTTGTTTCGTACCCTCTCATCAATCATAGGTACTTGGTAATATATTTTTAAAGTATACTGGATTCATTTTCAAGGGTCTCAGACCAAATAATCTAGGAAAAAACTCCATGGTATGCCAACCAGGTGTGCGTGCCTAATAAAATTGCTGAATATATAAAAGAGAACATTTAAATAAATTTCACTACCCAATGAGATACACTTGCGTCCGATTACAATATTTATGAGTGAGAACTTGCCTTAGTTGGCGCATGACTGGAATGCCACCCTTTCTTCAAGATCTCTTCGAAATTACTGCGGAGGTACTAAGCGGTGGAGGCGCTATTTCGAAATCACAGGTGTTATTGTCAATTTTCCTCTCCTGAGAAAATTTTATGTTAATTCAATTTTGGGTAGTCACATGTTTCGTAATTGAGAATACTTATCTAAATTGGATGTCTTCGCATCTTCGTGATATGAGAAAAACTTCAATAAGCTTATACAGGTGTACAATGGTGGCAATTCTGTTGTTCAAAATTACTAAACTTAACTAATTTGACAGGTCTAAAAGTCTTGCTATCCCTTTCTCATGTGCGGGGTTTAATAAGGATGGCAATAATTTTATTCCTGTCAAATTGTTATGTTAAGTTTAGTAATTGTGAACAACAGAATTGGCACCAATATGATATTATGTGTAAGTTTGACTTATATTGGGTGTATACCAGACCGACATATTATATAATACCTATCAACAATTGACACAAGATAATCATTCATATCAATTAGTTTACTATTTGTAATTGAAATACAAAGCCCACCGGGTACCATCGTCTTTACGGCGAAGGAAAACACCGTGAGGAAACCTGCATAAGTCTGAGAAGAAATTCAAAGACGTAGTGCCTAAGAGACGGCGACGGACTCACCATCTGTCACGTTGGCACCAAATTATCTTCCACATACGCCTCTGCCTACCCCGGCGGGGACCCTTGTGGGAAGGCGTGAAGATATGTTATTAGGTCCCAATTGGAATGGATGGGTTGAGGATCGTCTAATGTTTTGGTTTTTATTTAGCCCGAAGAAGATTAACTTTCGACTACGTATTCGTATCGACTTCGACAGTTATTTTTATGCGAAAATGAAAGCGCTGCGGCGGTGAATATTGGAACTAAAATATTTTGACACTTTGAGAGTTACCTTTAAAGAAGTTCTTTCTACCGGCACTGGGGTCTCGAGGATATCTCATCCAATGCTTTTTGCAGCCGTGTAGCCAGCGGATATTTGCATTGGATATCCCCAGTTCAATCTACTCGCACCCAGATAGGTGGTCGAATCCTGAACCTGTGCTATCGGATGCTCGGGATTTTTTTTAAATTTATTTGCATGGTTTATAAAATACAAAATATAATAGAATTTGGTTTTTTATTTTTATATTTTGATGTACTATTTGACTTGGATCAGCTATGCTAGCTGTCTGGATATTATATTGACGGTGGTAATTTAGACCTTCATAAGTGCCTTATTAAGGCCTAAACTGATTGTTTTTTGATTGAATATGATGTAATTAGTAATGACATGCAAACGGGTCTTATACGCGATATTAAATTGTTTATTTACCTCCCGACATTTCGACCGAGTTGCATCGGCCGTGGTCACGGGCTGACTGATTGTAGTTGTGTACGTCGCCTTCTTCTTGATTCGTGGGTAGAACGAAAGTAGTAGTAGGTCGTTAGTCGGGAGGTAAATAAACAATTTAATATCGCGTATAAGACCCGTTTTCATGTCATTACTATGTGCTTAAATCGCGAAAGTTTAAAAAACAGTATGATGTAATTATTAAATTAAATTTGGAAACCCTTGTTTTTACATGGATATATATAAACCTATTTTTATTTTAAACTTATAAACTTTTTGTTTGTTATTACTTGATTTAAATATTTATATGTTTACTTACTTGTATACATATACCTAGAATGTGTGAAGAAAAGTTGTTGACTTGTTCACATTATACGCGTGTGGGAAGCCGGGGGCAAAAGCTAGTAATGAAAATGTATGTGATTTTGAAATAAAGACTCTTAATAGGATAATAAGCTTTGGTGGGTACCAAAGCTTAAATGTTCTAGTATGAAGTTCAATTTAAAAAGTGCGTTAGTTCGACTAATTAACGAAGAAAACCAAAGAATTATTTAATTTTGTAATCATCGAATTATATACCTAGTTCCAATCGTGTTCCTATTTAAAAAAATGAAATGTAGCACTAAATTGGAAAACAACGGCCCTAATGGTAACCCGTTACCGGTTATCACTCGCGTGCTGCCATCTCTGCACTATACTGTGTAAGTTAGCGAATACCTAAGTCATAAAGCCATGCGAGGACGGACAATCTCTCTTATGAGTTAATGATCCCGAAAAGTATCTTTATTTGTGAGCAAATATATTATTGAAGAATATCAACCGATAGGATAGAGGGAGAGCACATACTGCGGAATTAATATGAAAAGTTTGATCAAAAGCATAAGTTTCTCAATCAGGGCGGCCTTTTGTTCCGCGGCTAAATTAATGGTGACAGGGAACTTTGTGTACACTGGTTATAACTGGCTGTATGGCATATTACGGCCACAGGTAGCTCGTATGAGAAACTCAAGGTAACCTGACTGATTTCTGAAGGACGTTTGATTTGGTGACATATATGAAATGAATTACTTAGAAAATGATGGAGATAGTCTTCAATGTGTGCTCCGTGTGTAAAGTGTTGCTATGTTACATAAAGTATTTTACGAAACGTGAAAGAACCCTACACGCGGTAAGGGACAAAACTAGTGTATCTGTGACTTGTACCGTATATTGCCTTCTCTTTCTGTGTGAGGAGAGCAGAAGATGTTATTTCCATTAGTAGTAACTCCCTCTACGATGTATAGTGTCCTTTATAAGACGTTTATAGAGAGATAGGGTGTTATGGGATTTTCTATTAAAAATTGGAGGCGCTCGACTGGGGAGTGTACCTCTACCTTACAGAATATCGAAAGCAGATAACATTATTGTGTGCAGTGAAGTGTTGTGTTTCAAGAGTGAGTCAATTTTCCAGAGCTCTTGATACCATATTATAATACTATATTGCTGCGTCTCTCTAAAAATAAGGTTGGCAATGGCAACGCGCCTGTACCCTTTTCATTGAAAACGTATAAACGCTTTAAAAGTCTATAAAGACTAAAATGGGCATTATAATTAAAAAAAATAGTAAGTACTATTATTTGTCTTGTGTTCCAAATCAATCATCAAATTAAAAATAATGTATTCAGTTTAGGCCCTAATAAGGCACTTATGAAGGTCTAAATTGCCACCGGTTCTGATGAATAAGCCAGCCTCTGCTGCCAGTTTCTGCAGTAAGTAAGGTTGCCAGTGCTCGCAAGGGATACGCTGGACTAGTAATGCTACTAGCACAGTGAGTCAGGGATGGCAACTCGTTAGTGATATCCATGGTATTGCTAGCGGCTATGGGCTACGGTGACTGCTTACCATCAGGTGGGCCGTATGCTTGTGTGCCCACTTAGTGGTATAAAAAAAATACACCATACACAACACACTTTCCCACAAATTCATACAACCACGACCCATTTCCCTCCACAAACAGTTAGACACTGGGTAAACACAGTTTATCGGACATTACATCAATGCGATGGGGTAAATAAAAACCTATGTTATGGTTTCCGAGACATTTACTAAACCATTAATGGCGTGGACCGGAGCTCGGCAGCTTTTCTTCACACATTCTAGGTATATGTATACAAGTAAGTAAACATATAAATATTTAAATCAAGTAATAACAAACAAAAAGTTTATAAGTTTAAAATAAAAATAGGTTTATATTTATCCATGTAAAAACAAGGGTTTCCAAATTTAATTTAATAATTACATCATACTGTTTTTTAAACTTTCGCGATTTAAACACATAGTAATGACATGAAAACGGGTCTTATACGCGATATTAAATTGTTTATTTACCTCCCGACATTTCGACCGAGTTGCATCGGCCGTGGTCACGGGCTGACTGATTGTAGTTGTGTACGTCGCCTTCTTCTTGATTCGCGGGTAGAACGAAAGTAGTAGTAGGTCGTTAGTTTAATAATATCGCGTATAAGACCCGTTTTCATGTCATTACTATGTGTTTAAATCGCGAAACATAACCCATCTTTTGGTTCAGCTACTCGTAAGTCACTTGCGCAGCAACACTTTACACACGGAGCACACATTGAAGACTATCTCCATCATTTTCTAAGTAATTCATTTCATATATGTCACCAAATCAAACGTCCTTCAGAAATCAGTCAGGTTACCTTGAGTTTCTCATTCGAGCTACCTGTGGCCGTAATATGCCATACAGCCAGTTATAACCTGTGTACACAAAGTTCCCTGTCACCATTAATTTAGCCGCGGAACAAAAGGCCGCCCTGATTGAGAAACTTATGCTTTTGATCAAACTTTTCATATTAATTCCGCAGTATGTGCTCTCCCTCTATCCTATCGGTTGATATTCTTCAATAATATATTTGCTCACAAATAAAGATACTTTTCGGGATCATTAACTCATAAGAGAGATTGTCCGTCCTCGCATGGCTTTATGACTTAGGTATTCGCTAACTTACACAGTATAGTGCAGAGATGGCAGCACGCGAGTGATAACCGGTAATGGGTTACCATTAGGGCCGTTGTTTTCCAATTTAGTGCAACATTTCATTTTTTTAAATAGGAACACGATTGGAACTAGGTATATAATTCGATGATTACAAAGTTAAATCATTCTTTGGTTTTCTTCGTTAATTAGTCGAACTAACGCACTTTTTTAAATTGAACTTCATACTAGAACATTTAAGCTTTGGTGGGTGCAAATTATCCTATTGAGAGTCTTTATTTCCAAATCAGATACATTTTTATTACTAGCTTTTGCCGCGGCTTCGCACACGCGTATAATGTGAACAAGTCAAAAACTTTCATCCTCTATTTTACCACCTTAGGTAGGAGTGATATTTTCAAAAACACTTCCTTAGTGGATGCCTATGTCATAAAAGGTACCTACTTAAAAATTCAAGAGTCTAACCCCAGCCGCTTAGGTGCGTTGATCTGTCAGTCAGTTCCTTCTTGTATATATACAGATTTTGTAATGGGTATTGTTTATAATGATGTACCTACTTGTAACATCAGTCAGGATACCAGTGATAAATGAACGAACGAACGCTGATATCCGCAATGCGTCATTCGAGACAACGATCTTGCTAATTTGGTGTTTGGTGCATTTCTGTGCTTTGGGAGGCAAACTTGACACAATTTTAATGGGAAAACCCACGGGATGTCCAAATTTGCCCTTCATCTCTTTTTAAGCTCATGGTGTGATTGATCACTTATGCTTAGAGTAACATTGATGTAGGCCGAGAGGTAGGGTGAAATTAGAGCCGCCCGACTGGGGACTGTACCTCCACCTTACAGAAGACCGCAGTAAAATAACACTACTTGATGTAGTGTTGTGTTTCTTAGGTAAGTATCGTTGCCCACGTGGATGCGCTGCGCTAGTAGTAATGCTGCTGCCACAGCTCCTCATCAACATCAGGGTTCGCAACTCGTTAGTGATACCCCTGGTATTGCTAGCAGCTATAGGCTACGGTGACTGCTTTCAATTAGGAGGCACGCACGCTTGTGTGCCCCTTTGTGGCATTAAAAAAAGGCCGGGCGTAACCCGGGCCCATCAGATGACAAGCCGTTGCTTCAACCCAAGGACACCACGGCTATAAAACCTCTTTGGCGACCACGCTACCACGCTACGGCCATGGTTACTAAGTCCTTTTGTAGCACGACACCTCCACTAAGCTTAAAGCTTCAAATGGAAGATCATATTGTACCAACTATTATCTATGTATATACTTGAGAATTCACTGTGGGCTTAAGAACGTTCGATACAAGGCTTTGAAGGATTTACCGTGTTATGTGCCTAAAGGAGTGGGTATTTCTACGGGATTATATAAGACTATCTTCTGCTCGTGACTACGTCCGCGTTGAGCTTAGAATATCAGAGGAACTTAACAATTTCCTGGGATAAAAAGTATCCTATATGTTAATCCAGGTTATAAACTATGCGTGTGCCAAATTTTATACAAATCCTTTTTTTTCATAAAAAATATTAAGTAATTTATATCATATTTTGTATTTTATTTGCTTTTCCTTACAAATACTTACTTCCTAGAGAAATGAGACCGCCAGTCTAGTGGTTAGTAGGTAGGTGTACCTACGCTAGGGTCGCGGGTTCGATTCCCGCCGGGTAAATATTTATGTGTCTAATATGTTTGCCTAGCGTCTGGGTGTTTGGTATGTCTTTACAGTATGTATTTACAAAAAAAAAAGTATATAAAAAAATATATCAGCTACTGGTTTCTCATAGTACAAGTTTTTAGTTTGGGGCCAGATGACGCTGTGTGATAATGTGCAAGCATCATTATTATTATTATTCCCTTTATTTATTTTACATCTTAGTTTAGGTGATTAATTATTATTATTAAATATGGCGTCTGCGCTTTTTTGCAGTCGGATTTTCCTACTTTGATATAAGTTAACTGTTTAAGTGCATAGATGCTATAACTCTAAGCATAGTACATTTTCGTACCAAAGTTTTGTCAGTCATCTAAACGGAAAATCCCCACAAATACCAAGGTCAATAATCGCCATAAAATGTAGTTTACTAGTCACGCGTAAAACTTCGATAAAGTTCTAACTTAGTACGCGAACAGAAATATGTTGGGAACTTTTTCAAGTTATCAAATTGAGATCTACATTGACACAGATATTGAGTTGGCTAAAGTCTGTATGTATCCAAATCATTTTTTTATATAGCTTTGTGACGTCACGTGCCAGGGTAAAGATTAGATTGTATTTATCTTACATGATTAGGTTTGAAGTCATCGGTGTTGTTTTTTTTTTAATCTGTAGGTAAAGTTATTTCAGCGATTATCTACCTTATACATAAAACAAACAATCAAATACCTCTTTGTTATATATTTACCCGCACCTGCGTGAATTAATTATTTATTATTATATTAAATCATATACTTGCCTATTTGAAACGGATTTTGTTCACAGTTAGGTTTTACATAAGTTTTTTTTACACGGAGGCATTTTTTTTTAGATCAAAGTAACTTAGCTTATATTATAGTTAGTAACTTAGGCTAAGTTACTAACTATAATATCAGCTATCTGCTAGTTAAAGTCCCAACAAAATTGGACCTCGCGAAAAAGATAATCCGGAACAAAGAGACAGACAGAAAAAAGTTTCTGCTATAAGTACAAATTATACTTCCATATTTAGTAAAATAATGTTATTTTGAATTTACAAACAGACACTTCAACTGTATTATTTGTATAGATAAGAAATATAGCATTAGAATATACGTCACAGCTAATATGTAGCTCTTATAACAGAGACAGCAATATCCACAGCAAATCTCTTACCGCGTTATATTCCAGAGCAATATTATCTGGGCTAGACTAGACTAGGCCAGATTTACACTCGGCTTATATCTCGAGTGCATATTGCGCAAATTGCACCCCATTCACGGCTGCCGTAAAATACGAATCGAATCTATAGTTTAATATTTAGAGAGGTGACACCTGAAAGTTTTATCGATATTGAATATTAGGTCCTTACATATGAAATTGGCGTTTTGTATGGGAGGAACAAAAAGTCGAATATTTTTTAATATAATATATTTAATTAATCAAAGTATGAACCATTATTTTCTATGCACTTTTGCCATCTCATAGGTAGTTCATTGATCCCTTTACTAAAAAAACCAGTCGGACGGGAATCAATAAAATCTTTGAAGGCGATTTGGACTGCCCCATCGGAGTTGAATTTTTTCCCTTGCAAGAAGTTATCCAAATTTCGAAAAAAATGGTAATCTGTTGGAGCAAGGGGAGTACGGAGGATGTCTTAGACTTTCCAATTGAAGCTCTTCTAATTTAGTAGCCGTCTGTAGCGCAGTGTGTGGTCTAGCGTTGTCGTGAAGCAGCAGTGGCGTGGAGCGATTGACCAGCCTAGGTTGTTTAGCCGCTAGCTTTTCCATCATGGTTTGCAATTCCTGACAATAGACATCAGCCGTAATAGTCTGGCCAGATTTGAAAAAACTGTAATGAACAATACCGGCACTAGTCCACCAAACGCTTACAAGTAACTTTTTTGGGGTTAATTTTCGCTTGGGGCAGGATTTGGCTGGCTGGCCAGGATCTAACCATTGCGCTGAGCGCTTCCGATTATCGTAAAGAACCCATTTTTCATCACAGGTAATGATTCGGTTTAAAATACCTTCATTATTGTGCCGGTTTAGTAATGTAACGCAGCAGTCGACGCGCGTTTGCCGGTTTGTTTCAGTCAATTCGTGAGGTACCCACCTTTCAAGCTTTTTAATCTTCCCAATTTGCTTCAAGTGAATTAAAACAGTTTTATCACTAACATTGCAGCCTGCAGCTAACTCGGACGTGGTTTGCGATGGATCCGCTTCCACAATAGCCTTCAACTCTTCATTATCAACTTGATTCTCAGGCCGTCCACGGGGCTTGTTCTGCAGGTCGAAATTTCCAGAACGAAAACGTTGGAACCAAAAACGAACTGTGTTTTCTTTTGCAACACGACCGCCATACACATCATTCACCCTTCGAGTTGTTTCCGCAGCACTAGTGCCACGGCGGAACTCGTACTCGTAAATAATGCGATATTTAAGGTTTTCCATTTTGTAAAATGAGTGACGCAAACAGAAAAAAACAGAAGAAAAAAAACAAATGAATGACGATCATCGAAGCACAAATACATGAGTCTATAGCTGTACAAATTTGAATTTGGAATTCCTTACCAAAGAGGAGAAATTCGTGATTAAAGTGGCCAGTACGAAAAACGCCAATTTCATATGTAAGGACCTAATATTTTAAAGGACATCATCCATGTTTCATAGAGTATTGGTCCAAATCTGAATGTGCCGGCCAATTTTTTTTTTGTATATTCTTTTAGAGCTTGTCCGTCTGAGCATTTTATACTATGACACCAAATCTGGACATTACAGGACATTTCATTTGTTTTGGCTATTCTGAATTCCTATTTTTAACAAAATGTATAAATATTCAGATTTTCGAGCTCAAATAAAATCAACTACAATGGTCGTACAGGTTTGGTGTCATAGCAATAAATGTTAAGACGGGCAACTGGCAGGCTGTAACAAAATATATAAAAAAAATGCGTTGGCCGGCACTTTCAAATTTGGTGTCGATCCTGTTGAACAAATCACTAAACTAATTTGACAGGACTAAGTCTTGCTATCCCTTTCTCATGAGCGGGGTTAAATATGGATAGCAATACAGGACTGAAATCCTGTCGAATAAGTTTAGTTTAGTGATTTTGTACAATAGAATCGACACCAATTTTATCTATTTAAAAATACACAAGGAGAAAATAGTTACCTTCATTTGTGACTAGCTTTTTTCCGAGACTTAACCTGAGAAGAAATACATACATATATGATAAAAGTTATACGTAGTACCTACCATGAGATAAAGTACATCTTCTGTAAGTCTTTCATTTGTTTTACTTTTTACGTTTACTTTTCATTACTTTTCATTTCTTTTTCAATCATTAAACACTTTTATTATTAACACAAAATAGATTAAACTATCTACAAACTGTTAATATAGTTGCATAATATGTGTACTGTGCAATGTGTTCATCCGTTGCCTGTTTCGAGCGTAGTATGGCACTCGTAGGCTACAGCTGAAAACCAGCGTTGGATGACCGGTGCTGCAGTACTGGCATCTAGCATTATGCTGAGCTGCTTAGCCTTTTTGGCACAATTGCAATATACATTTAATTTTAAGCATTTATATTACTATGTTTTTATATGTTGTTGTGTCAATAAACATTTTTTCTTTCTTTCTTTCTTTCTTTCTATTTGCGAAACAGTCTAAAATCGATTCGGTAGTTCCAGATATTACCCCATACATACAAAAATAACTTTTATACCTCCTCAGTGAGAACCCTGAATAAAATTTATTGCAGGCATGCGTAATCAACATCGTTTAAAACAGTTATAAAATTTTATTGTGACCACTGACTTAAATTGTGACACTTTCTCTGCCTACCCCGTGAGGGACTCGGCGCGTCATAATCCAATCCAAGCATTTATTCCTCATACAAACATAATTCACACAGCGCCATCTGACCCCTAACTAAGCAAAGCTTGTACTATGGGAACCAGCAGCTGATACAATACTAAAATACTTGATTTTGTAAAAACGTACTTATAATACATACCAAACACCCAGACGCAAGGCAAACATGTTGGTCACATAAAGGGCCCCGCCAATGAGAACCCGCGACCCCTAGAGTAGCAGTCAGGTATACTAACCGCTAGACCAGCTGCCTCGTCAAAATGTATTGTGTTAATCGTAATAATTAGTTTCTCCTATCTACGTTACAGTTATGTAGTGTAGTAGCGCACTATATTATCTACTCTGAGGTAGTAGTGAGATGTGGCCGTTGGATGAACTGTTCTTTGACCTTTCGAAAACCCAAGGGTTTTAGCAAGCACGATGATTCATGTACCTACATTATTCGCAGCATTCGGCGTAAGTACATCTTACAAACATAAAATTAAATGCTCTGCGAGATGGCAATTATTCCGTATGAATAAACATCTGCTTCGTATTTAATATTCTAATTTTCTTTTGTGGTTTCTAGATACTTCAATTGATAAACATGGTATAGCAGTTATTTTAGCCTCGTTTTTCGAGAAGAACTTTTAAGATGAATGAAATAGCTTTTTTTATGCCACTACGGTACGCTAAGCGGTTACCGCAGTCTATGGACGCTTGCAACACCAGGGTATCAATCGCGCGTTGCCGACCCTTCAGAAATCTCTTCACACCCTTCTTGAAGAACCCCATGCTGTACTCCTTTGAGAAAACTACGGCGGGGAGTTCATTCCACAGTTTAATTGTTTATTGATATTAGATAATTTTAAATGACATCATCCATTTTGGTCCAAATCTGAAAGTGCTGGCCAACGCATTTTTTTCGTATACTCTGTTGGAACTTACCCGTCATTAGGTACGTTTACTACTATGGCACCAATCCTGTAGGACCATTGTAGTTGATTTTATTTGAGTTCATACATTTTGTTGAAAATAGGAATTTAAAACAACCAAAACAAATGAAATGTCCTATAATGTCCAACTTTGGTGCCATAGTAATAAATGCTCAGACGGACAAGCTCTAACAGAATATACAAAAAACTGAGTTGGCCGCCACTTTCAGATTTGGACCAAATCTCTATGAAACATGGATGATGTCCTTTATTTTCTTTTCCTACACAAATTAACAAGAATACCAGAATTTACTTATACTGAATAAATGTTTAAATAAACTTAAAAAAAATATCGATAGCGTAAACAGCGAAACGGGCACAGCCTTAGTAATAATGCCGGGAGTAATAAGCATAAAGAGACAGTAAGCCATACTTTATTCTCGAATAGTATTGAGGGATATGGAACCAGTAGCCCTAGCAAGAATAATATGCGACTACGTATTCGCATCGCCTTCGACTATTATTGTATGGGAAAATGAACAGCGCTTCGCCGGTTAAAAGTGAAACTAAACATTAGAATGAAAAGTTTGACATTTCGTGTGCTACGTTTTCAAATACATAGTCGCAAATTATTCTTGCTCGGACTACAGGTATGGGGGTTACTTACTGTCTTTTCTCTAGGCTAAACGTGTGTTGCCTTGTTATAAAACGTTTGGCTTAGAGGTCCAGGCAGGTGGCCGCAGAAAAAATGTATCCCATGCGTGAACCGCACTGAAACAAGTGGGATATTTTTTTTAAAACAGTCTTTTATTCTACAATCAAGCCATTAAATTTGATACCCACATCGTAAGGGTTAACGTGGAAATGATAAATCTTTGTTTCGTGGTGACCGCCATTGGATTGAAAATGCTCAACTGGAAACTAGGAAGTGGGTCAAATTTAACTTGCAAGAATTGATTACACACCTACACACACACAAATAAAGCTTGTAAAAGTGGGGTACTATACTTCAACAGCTCATTTAGTGTATGTCGATGATTTAATGTTTGTTATACGATAAACATACGCTTCTATACGATAAACTTATCTGGCGAAAACTTCATGTAGTAATTAGATTAGATCCTAGTGCGGGCCCTGAAATACAATGCGATGTTCCTGTCACTGCATACATTTGAATGAATTAATTTAATTCCCCATAGTACTGTTATATTAATGAAAACAGGTGGAATTCTCGCAACGCAACGTGTTGAGTAATTACGCGCGCTTTATATGAGGCCATAAAACACAATTACAGCGCTACCAGCGAGCTGAGTTTTATTAAATTCGCCTTTAATTTGGCTAATTTGAATGTAAGGAATTATATTTAGTATTTTTAATCTTTCACAGTTAGGACAAGAGACAGTGAGCTTGTTCACCCTCTCTTATTATATTTTATACTACTAAGGTGGCATACGACCCTCCTGATGGCAATCAGTCACCGTAGCTTATAGCCACTAGCAAAACCACGGATATCACTAGCGAGTTGCCGACCCTGTTGTTGTTGAGGAGTCACTGCTAGCAGCATTACTGCTAGCGCAGCGTTTCCTCGTGGAACACTGGCCACCTTACTAACTGCAGAAACACAACACTACAGTCATCAAAGTAGTGTTATTTCACTGCGGTCTTCTGAAAAATGGAGGTACAAAATCCCTAGCTGAGCGGCTCCAATTTTAATGGGACATCTCAAACTCTCTTTTTAAGCTCATGGTGTGATTAATCACTGTCTTTAAGCTTAGAAAAAATATTGTTACAGTTGGGTGTAAACTTGGGGCCATCAGATGACAGGCCGTGGCTTAACCACAAGACCACGACTTCATTCTAGAAATTGTTGGCATAAGAGCAACGGCATACGTTTTCGTGGCCTCGAGTATTGTTGAGGCGTAACGAACATCTTGCGTAAACGGTATTGCGAGAATCTAATTAATGTATTGTAGACGATTCAAACAGAATTTAATACTGTACTTAGGCGCATTTTCAAGTATCATTTACCTTTGGAATAATTCAGATACTCATCTATATTTGAAGGCATGTTGAGTGTTGTGTAATTTTTAGATCCAATCCTCTTATAGCTTTGAATATATTTGAATTGCTTTGGTCGTTTAAACAGGTTTCTTATACTCCTTATTCCACCTCGAATTAAGTTGCTGTGGAATTCTACACTAATATTATAAAGAGGAAAGATTTGTATTATTGTTTGTAATGAATAAACTAATGGACCAATTTTAAAAATTCTCACACCTACAGAATGCTGTAATATCACTGATATAACATAAGCTATATATTATTATATACTATATTGCTACGCCTGCGAAGTCGCGGGAAAGAGCTAATATTTGATAACGGTTACATTGATAAACGTTTCGAATAAAACTAAGTGGTCCCCAACAGTCACAGACTCTTATATTGATGGCATAATTACAAATATACAACAAAAAAATGCGTTGGCACCTTCAGATATGAAACATGATGATGTCCTTTGGAATAGTACGTACTTGTTTGGTTCCCGCGACAATGTACGGTTACCTAAATTCCGCAATTTTTAATCCAATATGGCGGACGTCATCCCTAAGTTATGGGTATCAAATGAAAATTAAGGGCATAACGTGGGCATAATGATATTTATGTTAGTAGGTATGTATAGTGAGTACAAGAGGGGTAATGTTTTACGGTTGGAAATACGTTACCTCGAATGACTACATACTTTGTTATTTCTAGTCTGTTGTGAAAATAACATGTGACAAAACACAAAGGGCAGTGTTTCTCAACTTTATTTGGTGTGACCGCCCCTTTAGAAAAATAAATATACCCAATTCCCCCCGAAATTCATTACATTTTTTTAAATCAAATTTGTAGGGATATAAACAATAATGTTTTGGTTAAGTTATTTTACATTTTGCATTTCCTTCTATATATTTTTTTACATATCGTTTTACTTTACACCGCCCACAGATTTTTATTTAGCGCCCCCAATATTACAAGTATCAATGCCCTCTTTGAAAGTCTCAGCACCCACAGGGGGGCGGTACCGCCCACTTTGAGAACCTGATCTAAGGCATAATTTAAATATTCAGCAGTCAGCGTGGCGTCAAGTCTAGAACATTTGTCACCAGTTCTAGCGTGTTTGTTGTGTAAGCATTATACTTTACGGTCTATTCTCTTCCGAGTGAAATGAAAAGTAAACATGGGAGAGGAAGTCTTTCATGTACTTACTTAGAAAGTAGGTTTTATTTGAAATTAGCTTTTGTCCGCGACATCATCCTTGTTCTGAACCTTTTTTGGAACTGTGTGAGCGCCCTTTTGTTGAAAGCGTTTGTAGGCCACGGTATTAGCTACAATCTGGTGGGTCGTATGTGTATAATATGCCACCTTAGTTTTGAAAATAACAACGTTTGTGTGAAGTTTGTCTACTGCTGTCACGCCTCTGCCTGCCTACCTCTCGTGAAGATGTTGCAGTTTTTTATAAATAATCACTTGCAAAATGAACAAAGGCTAGAATTTATTATGGACTACAACACCTTTAACAAGTTTTCTTTTTAACACAAATTAACAACGAAGTATTAAGCATTTGATTCCATAAATTACGACTTTGGAGACAGCCGAATATATAATGAAAGCTATCACCCGCTAAGGGACGCAATCGGTCTCTGCATCGTCAATTGGATTAGTTCACTACCAATTGAATTAACACACGTCCAATTATCAGCCAACACGGCACATCTGGCCTATACGCAACACGGTCGGTTATGACCGGTTACGGAACATTATGTCCGGTTCTCCGGTTCTAAACACCCGGTAATGGTCCGGTGAATCTGGTTAACGTGTATTTATAGCTCTATTTCGCATTGCTTGTAATAGCGAATGCAATTTGGAAGTATGGGCTCGGAGAAATTGGACAGATGAGGTTTAGTGATGTGGTGCTGTTTTGTTGCGGTGTTGCGTTTAAAAAGTTTAATGGATTTAGGGCAAGCGTTTCACCGTAAAACAGTATAAAAACAACGTAAAACAGTAAACAGTATAAAACAAAGTCGCTTCCAGCTGTCTGTACGCTAAGATCTTTTAAACTACGCAAGGGATTTGAATGCGGTTTTCACTAACAGACGAAGTGATTTCTGAGGATGGTTTTTATGTAATAAAAAAATAAGCCGGGGTCGGTAATTATATCATAATATTAATAGGTGAAGCAGAAACTGTCTTTGGCGTATTACGCAAAATGCGCGGCCGGATGTGTATGAAAGGCCATCATCCATGTTGCATAGAGATTTGGTCCATATCTGAAAGAGCCGGCCAACGTATTTTTTTTGTTTATTCTGTTAGAGCTTGTCTGTCTAAGCATTTATTACTATGGCATCAAAGTTGGAAATTACTGGAAAATTCATTTGTTTTAGTTTTTTGAATTCCTATTTTCAACAAAAAAATTTGAAAATTTAGATTTTCGAACTCAAATAAAATCAACTACAATGGTCCTACAGGTTTGGTTTCACAGTAAAAATGTTCAGGCGAGCAAGCTCTAACAGAATATACAAAAAAAATGCGTTGGCACTTTCAGATTTGGACCAAAATAGATGATGTTCTTTGGACAGTTAAAGTTTTAAGAAGGAGTGCAGAGAGCAATTTTTTTAATACATTATTTTAAAAGGCAAACAAGTACAGATTAAAAATATAAGCTTTCGTCCATCTGCAATAAGAACGTGAAAGTTCGATAGCAATCAAAGATGGAGACAAAATGAAAAACTGTTAAAAATATCTTCCGCAGCAAAAACAATCTCATTTCACCCACCCTTATTTTTCTGAAGTCGTTCGTGGAATGTAAATTGATTTGTGATTTTGAATAAATTTGGTAAAATATTTCTCAGGACGAGTAATTTCGGTTATGAGGTTCTTAAATGTTTTCTTGGAAATTTTCTGCCAATCCTTACAATATTTATGAGAATTCCAATAGGTGATGGTACTCAATATACCAATTATTACAGTCGGAAAACCAATTGAAACTGCGATGTTTGTCATGGTAAAAGCTTGCTTGAACATATTATCTACTCTGAGATATTATTACAATTATTATTTATCGAAATTCGAAATATAAAAACAAACTTGTTTCAAACTAAGTCCAATAAAACTTGTGTCAAGCGCATAAACGCATGGTAGCGTGAGTAATGTATTAGGTTTATTAAAATAAAGTTTTTTTTATGCATAATTATTATTAAAAAATATAAGCGTCATATATATATATATATACATATAACTACTGAGAACAATCCGGATGCAGGAATATGAAATATGGCATACTTAAATATATACATAGAAGGAGTATATAAATAAATAAAATATATAGTTATACCATTCCGTCAATTGTTGATCATGTTTGCTATATCGCGAGCACTTTGTTGATCCGAAAACCTATGTTGATGGGGGGTTTTTGTTGATCCAATGTATTATTTTTCATACAAATGTGGTTCCGGCTGGATCAACGATTTACTCCGTTGAAATTTAGGAAACGCAACCGAAATGTTGATCCAATATACAAATCCACTCCGATAGTTGTTGATCCGATTCAAACGGGCCAATCAGAAGGCAGCAAGTCCTCCTACTGGACATACTTAAGGTATATGGATGGTTTAATTCCTATAATTTATTGCAAGACCACCTAATCATTAACTTTTCTTTATTTATTAAGTTTTTATGTTTATAGGTATGATATATGTATGTGGAAATTTGTTGACGACACGAGCTTGTCGCTTACCCGATGTTAAGCTTCGTGCCCAGCTGCATGCATGCCAGAAGCTCAATGTCTGTCATTGTATCGCACTCAGTACCCTGAGATATAAGATCTAGAGTCTCGAAGCCCTGTTATTACCCCGCAAACAATGCTCTTCACACCCGGAACACCGTAGCTTTGATTAGCTACTGCTTGGCCGTTGATTAACTGACAAAGGTCTGGCCATTCCTCAGACTAACCTCGCAAGAGTCCTACCAATACTAGATATAGTCGTACTAGTTTTTGCCCGGGGCTTTGCACGCGTGGTAAATAAGTCAACATGTACCTATATCTGAAATTCTAAATGATAGCTTTTGCCCACTGCTAAATTTTTTTATGGATTTACCTTCAAAAGTTACGGATTTTCATACAAAACTTTCATCCCCTATTTTATATCTTGGGGTGGAATTTCCAATAATCCTGAAATACGTCATTTTTTTATTTTTTTTTTAACTGATAGGCCCAAATACTAATTTTCATGCATTCAACTTTTTTTTTCATACAATCTTTCAACCCCTATTTTATACACCTTAGGGGTGGAATTAAAAAAAATCCTGAAATACGTATTTATTTATTTTTAACGGAAAGGCCAAATATCAATTTCCATGCGTTTATCTTCATAAATGACGGATTTTCATAAAAAAACTACATCCCCTATTTAAACCCCTTAGGGGTGGAATTCCTGAAAATCTTGAAATACGTATTTGTTTATTTTTAACTGAAAGGTCAACTACCAATCTCCATACGTTTATCTTCAAAAATGACGGATTTTCATACAAAACTTTCATCCCCTATTTTACCCCCAAAGAGGTGGAGTATTCAATAATCCTGAAATACGTATTAATTATTTTTTTACTGAAAGTCCAAATACCAATTTTCATGCGTTTAACTTAAAAAACGACGAATTTTCATACAAATTTTGAACCCCTATTTTACCCCCTTAGGGGTGGAATTTCCAAAAATGCTTTCTTAGTCTAGGATGCCTACGTCATAAAAGGTACGTACTGTATAAAATTCAAGTCTGTAACCCTAGCCGTTTAGGCTGTGCGTTGATATGTCAGTCAGTCAGTCAGCTTCTTCTTTTATATATACAAAAGAAGATATAAGGACAATTTCTAATTGTTATTATAATGTTCAAGTGGTATGGATACATACATTCCCACGGATCAACGTTAGTTAGTAAGATTGCGCATGAGCATGAATATAAAACGGATGCACATTTGACTCGTCGGTATAATTTTTGCGACCGTTACGGATCAACAAAAACATTTTGATAATGTATTTTTTGATGGAAAGTTTGTTGCAAAGCGACCGATGCAGATCCCCAAACAACCCTTCCATTTCAAATTCGGATCAAAGTATATCAGTTATATTTGTAACGAGCCAATTATACACTGCAAAAAGGTGGATCAACATTTCTTTTAATATCTTACTGGATCAACCTTTACATAGAACGGATAATTATATATATATATATAATTTATTATTTTAAATAATATATATATTATTTATATATATATATATTTATTTATTTTATAGTAAGTATAATATGAGACAAACCGACATATTTTAATATTTTTAAGAATTGAAGTTATCCAACTACTAGGAGGAGGAACAACAACCACTAGGATAGGATTATCCTAGTGTTTGTTGTTGTTAGTAAATGGATATTTACTAGGTTTGCGGGAAATAAATGCAAATTGGAATTTAAATATCAACTAAAATCGTGGTCGTTACACTAGTATGTAATTAGTAAATTAATTATATACTCCTTCTATATATATATTTAAGTATGCCATATTTCATATTCCTGCATCCGGATTGTTCTCAGTAGTTCCTTTGAATAAACTACAGGATCGAAAGGAACTACTGAAACTCCCAAGTACCATATTTATCTGGCAGTTCCTTTGCAGGAACTACTGACACTTTTTTGTTTTTGAATGTTTATACCCGCACAATTTTCGCAAAAAGGGGTACAAAGTTCTTGCTTTCCGAATAAATATTATCAATATCTGCATATCCATGATATGACGTAGAAAACCCAAGATCTCCGTCCAAGATCTGGCAAATCAAAACTAAAATAAGCCTTCGGCGAGGCAAAACCCCGGCAATCTAACACGAAATGAGTAGCGATGTGCTTTGCATGCGCGTTGCATAACGTCGTATAATGCGACCATAAAGTTGCCGTCGAGTGGTCTTTGCAGCACCACCGTCGCATTTACACCGAAAGGCTACGATACTAAGAGGTGTTTTAATATTAAGTTCGTTGCAGAGTCGGTTAGTAACGAAAACGTAGATTACTAAGACCGACATGGCTAAGTTTGTGGGGAAAATTAGGTACTATGTAGATAAGCACAGAGTGTCATTTTTAGGGTTCCGTACCTTAAAAGGAAAAAAGAAACCCTTAAGGGATCACTTTGTTGTCCGTCTGTCTGTCTGTCTGTCTGTGTGTCTGCCTGTCAAGAATTTTTATCTCAAAAACGCGTGGAGTTATCAAATTTAAATTAATATGAAATACCTGGGTCTATAGTGTCTATCGGCTGTATAATTATCAAACCTGTAACTCAATATAAAAAAGATATGACCGTTTATGTAGCAAATTTTCACATATTTTGCGATTTCACAAGGGAATCAAAACCAATAGGGTACTTCCCGTTGACATAGAATCATTAAATTTGGCAAGAAGCAGTGTCTTACAGCAAAAGTAAAGGAAACAATCTGAAAACCGTTAAATATGTAGTTTTTTTTAAAATGCGAATTTACTAAAAAATATTCTTGAATCGCGCGCGCTGTTGAGAGTCACCGACGAATAATTTTTAATTTCGCATAGCTCATTTGAATTTCGCCTAAATGTAACCTTACCTAGAAGTGTGTACGGAACCCTCGGTGCGCGTCTCGACTCGCACTTGGCCGATTTTTTAAATCTAATTTTCTGCTTTTTTTATTTAAAGTTTTTTAAATAAAGCTGTCGCTGACTACATATATGTGCATACATTTGACGATGCTTAACTCAAATGATAAATTAATATTGATTGGATATTATGGTAGGTCAGTTGACTGAGTTTCTAGCCGGCGTTTCGTTCCGAACCGTTTACTGAATTTTAAAGGGAAAACCCACAGGACATCCTATTCCGCCCTACCAGAATTTTATTAATGCGTAAGAACTTAAAACCGTTAAAGAAATTAAATTAATGACAACTTATATTACGGCACGGTGTGATAGTCGCGCCCCTAGTACCAGTTAACAGTTCACGAGCGTCGCCCTAAATGGGTAGTGGGGCAAAAATGAGTGCGGTAACGACTTCCCCAAATTATTTTACACGAGACACTGCTGGTTTCTTGTTATAATACCTTAATTTTACAGAAACTGAACTATGTAAAATTAACTTATGCACGTCCCATGTCTGTTTTATTTTAGCTGCACCTGTATCGTATTTTAAACTTTCATAAGTGCCTTATTAGTGCCTAAGCTGAATAAATGTTTTTTTGATTTAAAATAATATTATACATACATACATAATTATCACGCCTTAAGTCTCTCACGGCGTAGGGGCTTTTGAATGATACTTTTGCTATTTTTACATTCATCAATTTCTTTGATAATTTCCAAACATTCTTATTTATTACATTAACTTGTAATGCAGAAGATCCTTTTACTTTAGCTGATAGGTTTCACCTTAAGCACAGCAGGTGTAAGCTACATATAGAAATATATACAAATAATAGTGTAGTAGTAATGAAATTGTCGTACCTATGTCGCGGCAACATACCGCGGATCGGCGGTGCGCGTGCCATGTAAGACGTTCCAATTTATTCTGCAACGGTTATCTGCAATGTAGCGAGGATGTGAATTGAGACACCGAGCTAAGAAGGATGGATATTCTTACATACTACTTAATAGAAGCCATGGTGGCCGTTTGGTTGAAGAAACAAAAATTTTTTGAGGCAAGGATTCGAACCTGGGTTTACGGTACATCAGATTAAGATGTAAGGTTCCGTAACGGCATGGGCGGCTCCAATATGTTTATGGGAAATTCCACTACGGCTAGGATATATATACAATTTTTTCAGCAGTTACACTTCCAACAGTTACGTGGCCTTCAAAATTTTAATATCGTTTTAGTATTCGATCGATAGCCTTATAAAAGGACTACTCTCAAGGAGGTACTTGAAAGTACCACTTATTGAAACAACAAGAGATAGTCTCAGCGTCCCGTGGGCGTGGTACTCCACTTTGAGAACCTATGGTATAGAGCGTCACTACTGTCTTCCAAACCCCCGTAATTTTTCTTACATATATTTCTAGCACGGATGCCACAACCAAATATTCGTAGGTAACATATCCTAAAGTACTCTGAAACTAAGCGTCTTACTCCAGTAGCTGCGTGCTGTGCTCTATCTGGAATATTCCGGATTATTGTAAACTTGTAGTATATCAGGGTGATGTTGCTTGTAATGTCTTCTTTTCTTATTGAACTGTTTATAACAAACATACTTGAACTGCTTTTTGGTACATGCATGTGCGATTTAACGCTTGAAGGGACAATAGCTTAAACAAGAATACGGCCCATCTGATGGTAAGCTATCGTAGCCTATAGACGCTTGCATCACATCACATGGTATCACTCGCGCATTGCCGAGCTGCAATTATCACTTCACTTTTTTTAGGGATACTTGCTGTACTTCGTTGGGCAAAACCATAGCTTGTGCGTACGCGAAAAGATGTTTTTTTGAAACCAATGGTGCGATGGTAGATATTGAACCTTATATCAAATTGCACTGGGTTGATAATTGAAGTGCAAATAGAGCGGCCGATGCTACGAACAGCCAGGTAATTTACAGTCAACTTTACCAGTGGAAATAGACCATTTTTATCACTCCATTTTCGATCTAGTTCTCTCTGACGTAAGGTTTAATGTTTAACTGTGGATATAGTTATATGGGACCTTTAAACTGATACATTTTGAAATTTTATTCGATTCTATTTAAATGATACAAGTTCATTTTCACGGAATGAAATACGAGCTGTCCTTTTCGACGCTATTTAAAAAGTTTAACTTTTAACCGGCTTAGCGGATTTGTTCACAAGTTCAGTATCGCGCGTTTCTAACAGTCACTCCGGAACAAAATTAAAATGTAAATTTCTTTTTCCCGTGTTGTCAGACCGGTAAGCTGTGGGGTTCACAAGTCAACGATACTTTTATGGTGTTCCATTAAGGATATAACGGCTAGAAAACTTACTGAACCTAAAACATACCTATTAATTTTATTAGCATAAAAACAAATAATTGGCACGCTCCCGCATGATTCTGGTTTAGGTTAAGTTTAGTTTTTTGTAAATGTTTCACCTAAAAGACTATGTAATAAATGTTTCGACATAACAATTATAGGCAGGTCGTGATTACCACAAACAGAATGATCAGCTTAAATATTATTTATAGTGCTATGTTATTACTATCTACTATATTTATAATGGTGCCAATTCTGTTGTACGAAATCTTTAAACTAAACTAATTTGACAGGTCCAAAAGCATTGCCGTCCTTATTTAAACCCGCACATGAGAAAGGGATAGCAAGACTTTCAGACCTATCAAATTGGTTAAGTTTAGTAATATTGAACAACAGAATCGATCTGCCTATTTCGAAAGGGACACGAGATTATATTTCTGTTTAATTTATTTAACTTTTAAGGTATTGGTTAATTTGTTCAATATGCATGTCTGTATGTAAAATATGTAATATTCTAGGTATTGGATTTTTCTGAAAAAATATTTGGCCATGTAAGCTCCACATCGAGACGTAATGTGTAAATCTACTGCAATAATACAAGAGTTATTACAATAATATTCGGCAAATATCGTAACGTAGCGAATTGTCTCAACCTTTGAACCGCACAATACTTAATGTCGGTAGCAAGATGCAAAGTCAACGTTTTATCAAAAAACAAACCAAACGACTAAGTTCTAACTGATTGCTTTATTTTTTCAAAGAACCTTCTTGCTTTCACAAACAAAACTTTTTGAGTGGAACTTGGACGAAGGAGGTAGATTGTTGTTATTTTTACGTTCACTTGTTTATCTGTGGTGATATTAGGGCTACTATCTTGTGGGTTATATCTGTATCATGTGGATGATGTTTGGATATAGAGGTAAGAGTTTGTGAGGAGAATTTAGGGGAGCGATTCAGATTTTACGTAGGTAGGTACATACGTAAATATCATTAAGCCAAGTCCGTTTTGGTGTAGAAGAGTATAGAGCGCCATTTCACTTTTGACTTGAACACCTGTTTTTTTTTTATACCACTAAGGTGGCACACAAGCATACGGCCCACCTGCATGATGCTGCTGATGGTAAGCAGTCACCGGAGCCTATAGCCGCTAGCAATACCAGGGGTATCACTACAGGGTGCCAACCATGTTGCTGATGAGGACTCACTGTGCTAGCAGAAATACTACTAGGCCAGCGTATCCTCGTGGAGCACTGGCAGCCTTACTTACCGCAGAAGCACAACACTACATCAAGTAGTGTTATTTCACTGCGGTCTTCTGTAAGGCAGTACAGTCCCCAGTCGGGCGGCTCCAATTTAAATGGGATAACCCACGGGAAAGCCCAAATCGCCCTACCTCTCTTGAAACTCTTTTAACACATACATATATTATATCAATCTCTTCATACATGTTCCATCTATATTATGTTGTACAAGCTACTGAGATAGCATCATCATTAATCTTTCTCCTGCCCTTATCCCATATTATTTGGGGTCGGCACAATATGTATTTCTCTTCCATCCTTCTCTATCAGCCGTCATCTCTGTATTCACTTCCTTAGCTACTGAGATAGCATAATATGACAAAATAGAATGAGTTACTTCACCGTATGATATAATATGTATTATGTAACTTGTGGAATTAATTTTGTTAACAATTTCATGGGACTTTTTTGAGCAAATCCTAATTATATTTCAAGAATAAACGTAGCCTAAGTTACTCTTTATATAGTCAGCTATTTCTCAGAGAAGTTACGTAAAATTATGCCCAGCCGTTTCGTATATTAGCTGGAACAAACAGACAGACGGACACACACAAAAAAACATATTAGTATCGTATTTAGTTTCATCTGCATTTAGTAAAAAGCTGTTATTTAGACATTACAAACAGATACTTCAATTTCATTTATTTGTATAGATAAGGTAAGGACTACACATGCGTATAGTCAATGATACTATATGTTTGCGTATAGTATTGTAGCGCGTCCATAATAAAATCAATATGGTCCATAAATGCCGCATATACCATCAAACTCCTCAGCGTATCTTCCTTTACTGCTCGTATTGTTTACGTTGTTACGCGAAGCTTGTTGCGTATTTTATAGGTACGTTGTCTGTATCATTCATTTGCATATAGCTTCTTAACAACTCAAATAGGTTACTTAGTGTTTATGGTGAGATTTTAGGGTCGGCAACGCGCGAGTGATGCCCCTAGTGTTGCAAGTGTCCATAGGCTGCGGTAACCGCTTACCATCAGGCAGGCCCTATGCTTGTTTGACACCTTAGTTGTATAAAAAAAAGAGTTTATTTATATAACACGAAAGTAGGTAAAGCAGTCACCGTAATCTATGCTTGTAATGTAGGTACCACTATTGCGTTGTAAACCATATCGTTGGAGGGACATATTATGTAATCTTTATTACAAGCAAAGCGTAGTCTTGAGGAGCTCTTGATGCCTTACTCACTACAAAAACAATGCTACATCAAAGATAATTTGAAAACAATATATGAAAACTTTTATACCGTTACACATTGAGACTCGTTGACACTCGTCCACTTCTCTTTAAGAAAAGTGTACGCAATTGACTCCTACTATTTAGACTACACTGTTTCTATACAGGTAAATAAAATTGAAGTGTCTGTTAAGAATGTTAATATAACATCTTTTTTAAATAATTGCATATGTACGAAAATCCGAAACTAATAACAAAATACAAATGTAATTGTTTTTTGTTTGTCTGGCTGTCTATATGTTTGTTCCGGGTAATTTCGGTAACGGTTTCACTGGCACATAGCTGATGTTACAAGGCATATCTTAGGCTACTTTTATTTTGGAAAAAATATTAATGTCCGCAAAAAAAAAGGTCCAATTAAGTTGTAAATGTAATTAATTCCACGATGAATGGACTAGAGAAAATTTGGATTCGAACTGTGGCTGGTAGTGTACCGTCGTCATTGTTACCAATTACAATAGTACTCGAGTAGATTACTAAATACCTAAGTACATATAAAATAATAAAATATTGAAATAAATAAATTATACTAAGGGTGCGAACATAAAAGATAAAGTAGTGGTAGTACAATATAGTAATATTCAAATCGGTCCAGTAGTTTCGGAGCCTATTCAATAAAGACCTTTAGTTTATCGCGAAACTAAAAAGGTCCCGTTTTTTTTATAAGAACCTTCTCCTGACAATAACTTACACGAATAAGCGAAATCGGTCTAGCCGTTCACGTTGTCGTGACCAACAGAAATAAGGATTCATTTTTATATATAGATTATATAAAAATATACAAAAAGGAGTCGCTTTTACAGGGAGGGGTTATTTTTAATGTAAAATGTATTTATAGAATAGCACAAGTACTTGAAGGAAACAAATCCGCTACTCTCACGTCCTCTTGAGGGCAATGTTAAGGACTTTGTAAGGGTCTGGGGGAGCGCTAATGACCTCGCTCCGTCCTTAAAGTACTTCAACAATAGAAGGTTTTAAGAAAAATCCTTCAATAGAATTTGCCCAACTGTGAAGAATCATAGCCGCCGAAAGAGACCATAAACCCGGGTATTTCATATTAATTTCAATTTGATAACTCCACGCGTTCTTGAGATAAATTCTTGACAGAGGATCAGATTGTTGTCCATTTGTCTGTCTGTCAGACGGACAGACAGACAGATGGACAACAAACTGATCCTATAAGGGTTCCTTTTTTCCTTTTAAGGTACGGAACCCTAAAAAAACACATACTGCCACCCACTCACATAGTTACAGTGATAGATTGACTATAATCTGCTTTATAAAATTGTAAGAGACATTGATTTTGGTGGGTGGAAGTGGGTGGTTGTGGTTGGAAAAAGTGTCTATTGCGAAAAGGGAAAATATGTTTTTTTTACCACTAAGGTGGCACACAAATATACGGCCCACCTGATGGTAAGCAGTCACCGTAGCCTTATAGCCGCTAGCAATACCAGAGGTATCACTAACAAGTTGCCAACGCTATTGTTGATGAAGACCCACTATGCTAGCAGCATTACTACTAGCCCAGCAATTCCTCGAGGACCACTGGCAACCTTACTTACCGCAGAAACACAACACTACATCAAAGTAGTGTTATTTCACTGCGGTCTTCTGTAAGGCGGAGGTACAGTCCCCAGTCGGGCGGCTCCAATATTAATGGGAGAACCCAATTCGCCCTACCTCTCTTTAAAATGATTTTAAAGGGTGCGAAATAGGTAAAACAAATATTGATAGTATTTGCCCACATAGCATTCTTAACGGGTCTCTACGTTGAGAAATTAGTAACTATGCCCAATTTTCAAGTCTTTCGAGCACCTAATCTCAGAGATTTCATGAGTCAATACATGTTTATAGAGATTTATAAAATAGACCATTGTTTCATCTTGGAATAATATGGCAGGCAGATAACTTTGACCTTAAAGAAGAACAAAGGCTTATACTATAACTATAATTATGACGCTAGCGTCTCGCCCCGGCTTCACACGTGTGCATCTCGGATTGGTTTTGCTCTACAATACGAAACCTAATAAATTACTATACATAGAAACTTTCCTCAAGAATCACTCCGTGTATTAGTGAAAACCGCATTAAAATCCGTTGCATATGTTAAAAGATCTGAGCGTACATACGGCGGGAAGTGAGTTTGGTTTATACTATGTTAAGAAGACAGCGTTTCCTGTGTGCTACGAATACCGTAGCCGCTACCTGAGCCGCTACGATGCACTAACACGTCGCATAAGTATAAAACGTTCACAACTGCCACATTTAGATTCACATTGCTTGCGTAGTTATGGTGTGAAGTAACAAATAAATACACAACTATCGTATTTTACTACCCTTCGAGCGCCACTAATGAGCTAGCACGTACACACCACCAGTCCAAGAGAATACAACCGCTACGCTATCACCACTGTAGGACACGATTAATATTGGTTAGGATAAAAAACCAATACCAACTCGACTACAACCTCAAAATCATCTTTATTTAACTAGAATACTAATGAGTACTTCCAAATGTTTAGTCTACGACCGGATTCGAAAGGTCATTTTTTGCGTAGGAGAAACCGGCAAGAAATACCTACTCTTTTCAATATAGTTATACTACACCTATTATAGAAGTCAAAGATTGAAAGAAGCCATCTTTTCACCTGTGTATCTATTAGAAGTATCTCCCCTCGGGTTTATGTCACCACTACATAGCCAAGCACACCGCAATAGCACCGCTTCGCAAACAGAACACGGTTCAATTTCATAAAGCAAACACCGATACTAGAGTGTGCACTATGCTTGTAAGTACTGTAAGGGCAGAGACACGAATGTGATGTGTGACGTGAGTTGGAGGTTGGATTATTATTATTAGCTAGCGGCCCGCCCCGGCTTCTACCGGGTAGAAATTGACAAATATTTTGTCTACCCGTGCAAAGCCGGGGCGGGCAGCTTGTATAATATATAGCCTATGTCACTGAGTAACATAGGCTATATATTAATGTGGCATTCTAAAGGTAAATTTTTTTTTGCTATCGGCCTTGTAGTTTAGGACCCTATTAAATACAAACACACAAAAATACAAATCTTTCCTGTTTTCAATTCTGATTTTCATAATAACTAAATCGTTAACTTTTTCGACCTCGAAAGTATTAGGAACTTGTCCAAAATGATCCAGAATCAAATTCACCTCCATTACATCTACGTTTGACGTTGCATGTACAGAATGTAGGTCCACCTTTATAATAATATACGAACTATTGTAACTTAAATATTAATATGCACCTTACATCTTTATGTTAAAACATAGAACTGTTTATTATACCTTCTGATTAAATTCTTGGTGGGTACATGAGGGGTGTATGTATGTATCTCTAGCGTATAAAATGAACTTAGCTTCGTAGCTTAGAACATTTGGAGGGTTGCAGGTGTGTGTAAAAAAATAAGGTTTAAATATTAGATGTGAACTAAAAATAAATTATTTAGCGTGAATCACCTTGACAATGCCGAAATTGGTTAAATCTAGATAGTAACATTTCGACGGCAAGATAAAAGATTTCTTGTTGGTTTTGAACACCCTCATTTCTATTGACAACGACGATTTTTTAACCAAGTGCATTTAAAAAAAGATAATCATTTTCGGAAGATTATTTTTATTCTCTCAAAATAACGCCCTTTTTCACTCGCTAGGACTACTACTGTCGCGCGTCAGAGTTGTTGTTGTTGTGTAGTGGACTGTAGTGTTGTATAGGGCTAACTCGCTATCGATAACTCGCTATTTAGCAGAAATAAAAGTCTTGTAAAGAGCAGCACACGTCTGGTTTATTTGGATGCTGGCGGGAGAGAGAGCGAGGGTTGCCAGCACATAAATGAACAAAAACTACTATTTTAGTGTTGCTATGCAACAACTACACATTTTGAAGTGAAAAAACAAATGTTTCACTTATATGCTTCTTCCTACCCCTAATATAGTTGGAAACCATAACTATTATAAAATGGCAGCATTAGCAGGACAAACAATGTAAAAGTTCCGGCTCTATTGCATCTTGACACCAAACCTACTGCATTGCGTTTTCGAATTAAATTAAATAAGCTATAATAAATTGCAGTGCTTCACTTACTGAACAAAATACATAACTGTTGGTTATATAGATTAGATATATCAATATTGATTGATATTTTTATAAGCTAAACGTTAATTAATAAATAAAAATAACGATATTTTTAATGGTGAAAATATTCGTTAATAGATTTGGTTTAATAGTTATCAGTTTAAACTCACGTTAACGAAAACAATATCGCTTAGTTGATTACAATATTGTTATTTTTATTCGATAAGGGTTTTTATTTATTCGATATGATGGTTAATTTTAAATATTAGTTAAATTTGATTTGATGATGTTATTCAACGTCTCTAATATAGACCTATTGTTTTCGTCCGGCGATAGTAACCAAAACAAACCTATTTCCCCCGGAATCCCTTAATAATTACTTAATAAAAGTTAACTAAACCTGCCTAAGTATAGACAAGCCTTCGTTCGTATCCCAGAATTAATTAATACCGGGTCAGAATCACATAGTTTTACAGTTGGCATATAGAAACATGGACCAGTATTATAGGAATTCTCATTCTCTCATATATTTGTATATTTAATAAGTTTTGATTGTATTTGTTACATATTTCATTACTTTTTTGATTCGGCAAATTTATTTAGTTAATCACTTCGGGCCTTTGCTTGCTTAGGTATTGTGGCGTCGCATGAAAAGCCATATAGCTCTGAACATTATTTATTTCGTTATAATTAAAATGTTAATAATTAAAAAATATCATGACACCTTTCAAATACAATCGTTAGTTTTTTCTTAATTTATTATAAGCAGCCAGACATTGTAGTGCATTACAGTACTAACATAGATATATATTCTGATCTCCACAGATGTTGAGTCCACAGAAAAGATAAGCCACGGCAGTCAAACAAAAAGAAAATAATAATATTGCTTACTATTCGACGCTTTAGCTGTACATAATCTTGTGGGTCAGGAACTTTATATATTTAACGGAAATATTGTTAGCAACTATCTTGAGAGGCGAAATCGTACCTTTCACAAAGACCTACCTATACTATAAAGGTGTTCCTTCAGACCCTATAGGTTAGAGGGAGGCCGTTTATAGTAAAGTTACCATGAATGTAGTTGAAATTGAGATCATGATTCAATAATAATCTTATCAATCAAGTATGTAATAAGACAATTGTTTTGGCAAATTAATTAATTCACCATTACATTTATTGGATGATAAATCTACACTAATATTATAAAGAGGAAATATTTGTATTTTTGTATGTAACGAATAAACTCAAAAAGTACTGGACCGATTTTAATAATTCTTTTTTCATTAGAAAGCTACACTATCACTGAGTAACATAGGCTAGCTGCCCGCCCCGGCTTTGCACGGGTAGACAAAATATTTGATATCAATGTCTACCCGTGCGAAGCCGGGGCGGGCCGCTAGTATACTATATTATATTAGGTCCTTACATATGAAATTGGCGTTTTTCGTACTGGCCACTTTAATCACGAATTTCTCCTCTTTGTTAAGGAATTCCAAATTCAAATTTGTACAGCTATAGACTCATGTATTTGTGCTTCGATGATCGTCATTCATTTGTTTTTTTTCTTCTGTTTTTTTCTGTTTGCGTCACTCATTTTACAAAATGGAAAACCTTAAATATCGCATTATTTACGAGTACGAGTTCCGCCGTGACACTAGTGCTGCGGAAACAACTCGAAGGGTGAATGATGTGTATGGCGGTCGTGTTGCAAAAGAAAACACAGTTCGTTTTTGGTTCCAACGTTTTCGTTCTGGAAATTTCGACCTGCAGAACAAGCCCCGTGGACGGCCTGAGACTCAAGTTGATAATGAAGAGTTGAAGGCTATTGTGGAAGCGGATCCATCGCAAACCACGTCCGAGTTAGCTGCAGGCTGCAATGTTAGTGATAAAACTGTTTTAATTCACTTGAAGCAAATTGGGAAGATTAAAAAGCTTGAAAGGTGGGTACCTCACGAATTGACTGAAACAAACCGGCAAACGCGCGTCGACTGCTGCGTTACATTACTAAACCGGCACAATAATGAAGGTATTTAAACCGAATCATTACCTGTGATGAAAAATGGGTTCTTTACGATAATCGGAAGCGCTCAGCGCAATGGTTAGATCCTGGCCAGCCAGCCAAATCCTGCCCCAAGCGAAAATTAACCCCAAAAAAGTTACTTGTAAGCGTTTGGTGGACTAGTGCCGGTATTGTTCATTACAGTTTTTTCAAATCTGGCCAGACTATTACGGCTGATGTCTATTGTCAGGAATTGCAAACCATGATGGAAAAGCTAGCGGCTAAACAACCTAGGCTGGTCAATCGCTCCACGCCACTGCTGCTTCACGACAACGCTAGACCACACACTGCGCTACAGACGGCTACTAAATTAGAAGAGCTTCAATTGGAAAGTCTAAGACATCCTCCGTACTCCCCGGACCTTGCTCCAACAGATAACCATTTTTTTCGAAATTTGGATAACTTCTTGCAAGGGAAAAAATTCAACTCCGATGGGGCAGTCCAAATCGCCTTCAAAGATTTTATTGATTCCCGTCCGACTGGTTTTTTTAGTAAAGGGATCAATGAACTACCTATGAGATGGCAAAAGTGCATAGAAAATAATGGTTCATACTTTGATTAATTAAATATATTATATTAAAAAATATTCGACTTTTTGTTCCTCCCATACAAAACGCCAATTTCATATGTAAGGACCTAATAGATAAATGATACTATATTTAGGTATTTTTACCTACTTCAGTCTGCGGTATGTAAGATTTGTGTACAATGCGAATGTAAATGGAAGGCCAAGTACGAACTTTCTGGATCAAATTAAAATGACAGAAAGTTTAATAGTGCTTTAAGCTGGCGGACATGTGAGAACAACCCCTATGAAGAGCTTGATGAATGTAAAGGACATAAAAGGAGTGTGTATGTCTATAGTGAAATGGCGCTCTATACTCTCTGCCTACGCCGCGCTATTTCGGAGCATAGACATTTATCAAATACACAATTCCACCCGTGCGAAGCCGGGGCGGGAAGCTATCTAATATATCGTTGATATCTAGTAGTACGGTTTAGGTGGAAACGCGTCGTTTTCCTAGCCCAGTGCGTGGATAACTTTAATCCAAGACAATTCATACAAACATCATCAATCAGCCATGACAGACCAATCGGAAACGGATTGTGCAAACAAATTGAATGCCACCCTACTGCAATTATATTTTTTCACAGCCTTTTGTTGGTGACAACACAATAATTTGACTTGTGTCGAGAAATAGACAGTGGTTGTATCTAAAATTAATCCCTATTTCCCTTGCTCATGGCATCACGCGTGAACGGCTAGACCGATTTCGCTAGTTCTTTTTTTTGTTTGTTATTGTCATGAGAAGGTTATTAAGAAATTATTTTTTGTTTTTAATAACCGGAACGATTTTAATGTCGGGATAAACTAAAGGTCCGTTTTTCTTGTTAAAGTCAAGTAAAGATTTTACTTCTAATTTAGTTAATAACTTAAACATATAGTTAATCGTTTTTTGTATTACTTTTATAGTTTCTACTAACTAATAAAATGTCAGTATAATCCAACTATGTATTATAAAATAACCTACAAAAAAGCATCGAATTTTGAAATAGGATACGATGGATCTAAAATGTTGCATACCTATTGCTTGCTATACAGGCAGCACAGTGCTCCTCTTTTATCCAAGACAGCGCTAGTTCTGTCGCGTTAACTTTTAATCAGGCCGGTATGGAAACGAACAGGGAATGCGGAAAAGGCAGTGTTCTCTATGGACCTATTGTTCCCTCTAAATGGCTCAAATATGTACCAGGAAGGTTGAACAAAACAGTTTTGGACCATGCGACTATTTAATTATGGAACGGTCTCATGGCTTTAAGAGAAAAATAACATATAACATGGTACATAGGAGCTTGTAGCACTTATGTCAACGCATACGATAGAATAGCGAGTAAGCAACCATAATTATGGCTAATGTTAGAATGGGTGTCCGTCCATACCATAGACCCCTGTAGGCGACGTATATTTGATTGTATATTTGTCTATTTACCTTGTTGATCCTTTTACATGTTTCTAGATACTTTTTTATGTACTCATATGGAATATTTAGGACTAGTAACGCCATCTGTTAAAACTTTTTAAAGATAATGAAATATCGATATTTGAGGGTGCATGTCGTTTTTTATGTTAAAAAATATGTAGGTAATTTGTTAATGAGTCAGTCGTTCCGTGATTTCTTTACGATACAGTGCTTTAATAAACGCATTCTTCAATTTTGGACTATCAGAGTTTCGGTGTTTTAATCTATATCCTACAAACCCCTTACGTGCCTTGGACAGCTAGCGCGGATTCAGGGAGGGGGGTCATGGGGATCATGACCCCCCTCCTGGGCTGGGGGGTCATGACCCCTCACTCCTGGGCTGGGTCTAATTGGTGGAAGTCATAACTTGCTTTGATAGAAGACCAAAGTGTCGCCAAATGTTAAAATCCTCCACGTTTATTCAACCTAGTGCAAACACATCAGTCGGTACGTGATTTGTCTTGCTTACTCCCGAGAATAGAAATCTGTTGACAGAGAAACAATAATAATAGCAAATAAATATTTGCCGGAGTCACGACTATACGATTATTTACCCTGAAGGTGCAATTTCATTTTAAATACCGTCTTATTTACTTTTAAAATTATATTTTCTTATGTCTCAATCCGGAACCCGAAGTCTAGCTTTCTTGGTGTATTTTAACAGTTTAAAAGAGCACTGAGGTGGTGGGCATGTATGAAAACATTAATTAATATAGAAGTAATAGAAGTGTGCTAAGCTTGGAAATCAGCGTGAAGATATTTCGTAAAAATAGAGAATATCATGTAATAGTCTCCATACAGCGTAGCCGAGAGGATTACAATTTTGAACTTTATTGATATTGGCAAAATACGAAATGAAATACTTTCTGTGCTGCAATTAAATAAATAATAATAGAGTAAATCCTACTGGCAAAAATGTCACGCGCGCTGTACTTTCTGCTGAGTTATGACAGCTCGCACCCTACGTGGAATAAGTAGGTAAGTTCACTTACGCGTTTTTTTTTATTATTCCAAAAAATCAAGCGTCAAATAATACACCTCAAAAAATTTCATAAAAATATCTTAAAAATGAGAGAATAAAAGCAATAATTTTGAATTTCTGCAACATAAGAAAATTGTACTATTCAACTGCAATAAATAAGTAAATGCATATACGTTTATTTAGTTTAAAAGTTTCCCGGTGTAAGAAGTAGGTTTAGAGAAATACATAAATATAATTAATATTTTTCCTGAATAAAAACCCCGTATTTTCAGATACGCTGGCAAAGTTAAGCTAGTTTTTCATGGTTAAAGTATGTAAGTATTGATACACAAATGAAATGCTCGTGGAATAACTACGTATCCTATACTTCCATCTTTACACTAGACTGAGACCAGAGTGTGAATAAAATGGGTAACTAAAGTTAAATCAGTTAACCACAGTGTATAAAAATTAGTAACAAATCAATAACCGTACTTACTCCAGCATTTAATTTTATGGCATCGAGGTATATTGTGGTAACACTTTTTTTTACGTTTTTCTCGAAAAATATGAATAATTTCAAGAATAAAATTATGTTCGGACGTAACGGCTACTCTTAGCTAACATTTGCAGAAGGTGAGGTATTTTTAGGCCTTAAATTGAATTTATGGCATAGTTTTTTTACGCTCCTGAAAACTTGGTTGTTTTCACTTATTGCTTTCTTCCAGGAAGGGTGCGAGCTGTCAGTCAAGTTCAAATGTCAAAACTGTTCCGACCGTGGTGTTAGGGTAGCGTCGACCGTGGTGTTAGGGTAGCGTAGCTCATATACCAGCGTTGCCATCTCTCATAATAGTATTGGAATGTAATGTATGCCACTTGCTTGCAGATATTGTTTTACTGAGACTGCTTACAACTTGGACCTCCACCTCTAAACATAAGACTTGTCAAATGTATGAGTAGAACTAAAAAGATGACTTAGGAGTGAAATGGATATGACATTTCACTTCAGGAGGTTCTATGTTTGTCTGTATGTGTCTTGCTTTTGTGTGTGAGTCGATAAATGCTTTAGCCAACTTCATTTATCATTCAGGTATTCAAAGATATTTCAATTTCATCATTAACCTTCGCGTACCAAGTCCGTTCGATTTATTGAATTTTAAAATTCATTCTAGTTAAAGTTAAAGAAAAACTTTGTATATACAGCATCAATTTACAGTCTCAAATGAGTTGGTGTCACTCCACTGAGATTGATGGGCTATGTTTTTTGATTGCAGATTTCAATTGAATTAATTAAATAAATTAAGTGCTTTCTGGTGTCTGGGGATTTCAATTCAAAAGGTGAAATATTTAAACTAACTTTCTTGAATTCTAATTCAAATTACTTTGAAGAATATTTTGGACTAACTGATTCCCTGAGAGATATTCTCCACACAAGTCCTCAGGCAAGCAAAAAAAAAACAAAAACGAAGAAGGCAAGCAAGCCTGATGGTAAGCGGCACCATAGATAGTCTATATATGGTTGCAATACTAGGGGAGTCACTAGCGCGTAGCCAACCTTATTGCTTAGAACACTCACAGTGCGTGCTTAGTCTAGTAGTATTTGGTGATGCGCGAGAGATACCCATGGTGTTGCAAGCGTCCATAGGCTACCATCAGGTGGGCGTGGGCCGTATGATTGTTTGCCATCTTAGTGGTACAAAAATAGGATTAAAATCCTTATTGCTAGCACTTCGTATCCACGAAGAGCTCTGGAAACCTTACAGCAGAAAGGCTACCCTACATCAGATTAGTGCCATTTAACTGTCAATTGTAATGTGGAGCTACAGCTTGTAGCCGGGCACGGGGCAGCTTCATTTATCGCACTTCAAGCATTTTAATTTGATACCCATATCATTGAGGTTTCTGTGGAAATCATAAATAAATCTCAATTTTGAGATGTTCGCATATTTCGCGGGATACTTTGTGACCTTGGTTGGAATTAAACATAGATGTAGGATTTTCGCTACGTTCTAAATGTATGGAATGAATACTCATCATAGTCTAAATTTAATAACATTATTTGACAATTGATAATGATAAATAAAGTGCTCATTAGGACTTAACAATCCTGCGTACACTTGGCAAAAATTTCAAAAACGAACCGATTTTTCTTTGAAATTTGGCTTGTCTGTTTGTTACATATACGTAGTAACACTGCGAATATTTGTGTTTCACGCAAGAACGAAACCATAGTCTGTTTAAAACGTAAAAAGCGACATCTAGTGACATACAATATAAGATTTTGTAAATAAAAAAAATATAATTTACACTTAATTTTCGTAATTTACGTGAAACAAAATATTTTTTAACATATAAAAACATAATTCATATCAGTATTTTATACAAACACATAAATAATTTTAGATTAGCAATGTTGTTAATATCTTATATACTAGCGCCATCTGTCGCTCTGCGGCGTAAATGCCAAATATGTAATTCTTGGACGAAAACAGAAAGTGCTCATAGAGGAATTTGTGATTTTACAATAAACAACACATTAGCATATACGAGGCGGTTACAATTTATGTTCATCATAATTAGATTTTTTACAAGAAAGGATGATTGTAATTCCGTTATTTTTTCAATGTGTATGTTCACAATCTCTGCCATTATTGTACATATTTTTACTACAATTTTAGTATTCGTTGAGACAGGCTCTTGTTTATTAGACTTCAGTGCCAGTAGCAAGAACATTTTGGACTACGTATTCGAAAACGTCAAAGACTGACGATATGTCAAAGTGTCATAAAAAAATGAAGTTCTACTTTTCGCCGCCGCTGCGCTGTACATTTTTCAATACAAAAATAGTCGAAGGCGATACAAAAACGTTGTCGCAAATTATTAATTTATTATATTCATGCTCGCGCTACTGTACTTAGATAAATTCCTTCAGTAGCTGGTTATGTTTCTAGAGTAATTGCATTTCTTGGCATATTCTTCTCAGCAAAAATGAACCTCAGAATCCGGCGGTAGGTTTATACGAGGGAACGGCAATTGGACTGGGACGGCGCACCCTGGACTTCAATCGATTGTTGCTCCGGGAGTTGCATGCGACTTTCTTACCGTCGCAGGTAATTCCCGGGGTATTAATCGTTGCAGACGAATACCTGGTGGGGGGTGGGGCGTTAGTCGCGGGTGCCGCTCTAGTGTCTCTGCTTTCAGAGGTCACGCGAGCGGCTCCTGTGGCGACTGGGATGGGGAGGGTTTATTGGTGTCCTGAAAGGGGCGCCTGGGTGTGATTTCGCTAGCACCCCTAGGATGCCGTAACCACTGACGCCTTTTTTTTTTTTTTTTTTTTTATTTTTTTTTTATTTTTTTTTATATATGGCAACAATTGTGGCAAAGCGAGGCTGCATACGCCGTTTTAGTCAGTGGCCGGTGGGCTTGCCTTGATTGGCTGTCCTGCGAGGAGAGTCCTCTATAAAAAACCGACAGCGAAGTCGTAAAAACCCTGAGGAACCTGGGCCAACCTCTTGTATATTAGTCCCGCATTTGCCAAGGGATGGGCGTCACCCGGCAATGCAGTTAATTCGACCCTACTCGTGGGAACAGATATGGAAAAAACAAACAACACAAGAACGACGAAGGTGGTAATGGAGGTGGTCGAGCCGCTCATAGTAGGACAGGCTTCGAAAAAGGCAGAAAAGAAGTCGGCTTCAGCCGGCAGTAGTGAAAGGGCTGGTGAAAGTGATGGGTGCGCGAAAGAGAGGGCTGTGCGACCCATCACTAGGAAGAGGAGTGCGCATTCGGCAGGTGAAGAGGAATCCCCTGCTCCAAAAATTACAGCGGCAACGCGTGGCAGGGGACGCTCGGTGGGAAGGCCGCACTCAGCGGCGAGGGCGCATTCAGCCTCCCTACCTAAACGTGACAGCTCGGGAATGTTTATTCGGCCCCCAACCCCGAATGTGTGGAGTGAGCTGTCTGACAGTGACGTGTCTGCTGACGCGGATGATAGCCGCTCTGGGACTGATGGTGCTGGTCCTTCAGGTGCACGTTGTGCATTTCTGAAGGAGAAGCCGAGCGCGGAGTCTGACGGGACATCTGAGCCCGTGCCCAAGTCGTGGGCGAAGGGCAAACTGCCCAAGGTCGACGACCTAAGGAGAGACATGCAGGCGCAGCCAACAGACGTACTGGGCGCCTGCATTAAGGAGCACTTAACAGAAGTGGAGAGGGTGGCTGACAGGTCGAAAAACCTGAAAGGGACATTTGTGCATAGCCTTCGTATGGCAGTGCGCAAAGTGCAGGCGGCTAGCATTGAGTTGGCACAGCGGACCTCCGCGGGCGCAAACATAGAACGTTTAGAACGTGAAAATGCGGAGTTGCGCTCGCGGATGGCGGACCTATCCGCTAAAATGGACAAGCTGACAGAGGACCTCTCAGCCCTCCGCCAGAGAGGCAGCTCCAAGGCCGGTCCAAGTGTGACTGTTCCACCACGAGAACGGTTACCAGTCGGGGCAGAAGACCTCACCCGTGCTATCATGGAACAGGTGGGATCAATGATGAGTGCGAGGTTTGAGGCCCTCGAGGATAGATTGCTCCCCGAGAGACGCCTGCGGCCGCCTCTTGCTGCGGATACGAGCAAGACTACCGCTCCGCAAGCTGCCCTACCTGTTAGGTCTAAAAAAGCAAAGGCAAAGACGGCTACACAGCGACCTGCTGTTGTGCAAGAATTGCCTGCTGTTGCCTCGGGGTCTCAAGTGGAACAAGTTGCTCCAACGCGGGCAACCTCATGGGCCACTGTGGCGGGGCGAAAGGCAAAGCCTAAAGCTCCCCCGTCCAGTACTGGGCAGGTCCGGCCGGTGTCGACACTGCCGCGATCGAAGAGTCAGGCCCAGAAAAATACTGGTAGGACAAAGCCTGTGCGACTGCCGACCTCAGCGGCGATAACTGTGACGATCCCAGAGGGTTCGGACGTTACATACGCAGCTGTAATGGCGGCCGCCAGGCAGAGGATCAAGCTCGCTGATTGCGGTATTGATTGCATCCGTAATAAGAGGGCCATAACCGGCGGGTTGATCCTAGAAGTCATCGGTGCCGATTGCGCCTCCAAGGCTGATGCGCTGGCGAGCCGCATGCGCGAGTCCCTAGCAGATCTGGGTGCACGGATTGCGCGCCCGGTTAAAACTGGGGATTTGAGGGTGCTGGACCTCGATGAGGCCATCACTCCGGGCGATGTGGCGGCTGCAGTCGCGGAGGCTGGGGGATGCGCATCGGATGACGTGAAGGTGGGTGAGATCCGCCGGACGTCGAGCTTGGCCCTAGGCACAGTTTGGGTACGTTGCCCGCTCGTTGCAGTAAAGAGAATCACAGGTACTGGACGCATTCGCGTGGGGTGGGTGTCGGCGAGAGTTGAGGCGCTGGATGCGAGGCCTTTGCAGTGCTTCCGGTGCCTTGAAGTGGGCCATGTACGTAGCATGTGCCCGAGCTCCACCGACCGCAGTACGCGGTGTTATGCATGTGGCGAGCCAGACCATCGGGCTAGCCAGTGCACTCGCCCGTTCAAGTGCCCGTTGTGCGCTGACCTGGGCCGACCTTCAGACCACAGGATGGGGACAAAGAAATGCTCCCCTCCCAAAAGTAGGCCTGGGAGGAAGACAGGGGCCACGTCTGTCCCAGAACCGAGCGGGGGACCGACGCCCAGGGTGGGTCCGGTCCAGTCAGGCCGGAGCCCGACTGAGGAGGCAATGGAGGCCTCATAACGGATCGGCCTGTCAGAGCCCTTCAGTGCAACCTTAATCACTGTCGTGGGGCGCAGGACTTGTTCCTGCAAACCATCACACAGTGCTCGGTTGCACTGGCAGTAGTGGCGGAGCCCTATCGGGTTGACCCGAACCATCCTCGCTGGTTCGGTGACGACTTGGAATCCGTCGCTATATACTGGGGCGGCGGTAGCGGTGACCCTCCCTGCTCCCTTATACAAAGGGGACTGGGATTTGTCGCCGTAAAGTGGGGCCAAATAGCTGTTGTGGGCTGCTACGTCTCTCCTAACTGTACCCTCGCCGTCTACGAGGCGTACCTGGACGGGGTAGCCAACTGCATTCGCGGATGTCTACCTCGTCCCGTGCTTGTCCTGGGTGACTTCAATGCTCACTCTCGCGAGTGGGGAGACGCCCGGGATGACGCAAAAGGAGAGACCGTGCTGGAATGGGCGGCGGCACTCGAGCTCCGACTTCTAAATCGGGGGTCCGTCAGCACCTGCGTTCGGTGGCAGGGGGAGTCTATCATCGACCTGTCGTGGGCGACTCCCTCTGCGGCGCAAATGGTGACGGGCTGGAGGGTTGCGGAAGAGATGGTTACACTTTCCGACCATCGCCACATCATCATCGATGTGGCTCTGCGCCCTCCAAGCCACGGCAGCCGCTGCAGTGGCAGCCCGCCGCGACGATGGTCTCTAAAGCGGCTAGACAGGGATCAACTCAGAGCCTCGGCCATTGTCGCGGCCTGGCCGGAAAACCAAGCTGAGGTGGTCCTGCCCGATCCCGAAGGAGAAGCCACCTGGTTTCGGGAGACGATGACGTCGATATGCGATGCGTCAATGCTCCGGACCAGGCCTACCAAGCGCCGGGCCGTGTACTGGTGGTCGGAGGGCATCGCGGATTTGCGCGAGGAGTGCCTCCGCTCCCGACGCCAGTACACACGTACCCGGAGAAGACGGCGAGCCACTGCCGAAGAGTTGGATGGAGCCTAAGGGGCCTACAGAGGTGCTACAATGGCGCTGCAGGCAGCTATTGCAAGCGCCAAGGCTCGGTCCTGGAACGAGCTCCTCGAGGGACTGGAGAGGGATCCATGGGGACGCCCGTACAGAATGGTACTGGGAAAGCTGCGACCGTGGGTCCCTCCACTGACAGAAACCCTGGACCCTGCATTTGTAGGAAGCGTTGTTGATGCCCTTTTCCCTAGGGTCCAGGACAGTCCCGCACCCGCTCAGATGCTCTCGGAATCGATCACCTGGTCTGATGAGCTGGGGGTGACGACAGAGGAGCTAGACCGAGCCGTGAAGCGCCTCGGTGCCCGTAACACGGCTCCAGGCCCTGACGGAATTCCTGGTCGGGCTTGGGTGCTGGCTCTATCCGACGGATTGGGGAACAGGCTGCGGCAATTGTTTAGCAACTGTTTGCGCTACGGTGTGTTCCCCAAAGGCTGGAAACAGGCATTGTTGGTTCTCCTCCACAAGGAAGGCAGGCCCGCAAATTCCTCCTCCGCGTATCGCCCTCTCTGCTTACTAGATGAGGCGGGAAAGCTGCTCGAACGAGTGATAGCTGACCGTCTCAATGCGCACCTGACGAGCGTCGGGCCGGACCTATCGGAAGACCAATATGGCTTCCGACGCGCGCGGTCGACAGTGGACGCGATAATTCGTGTTCGAACACTGTCGGCGCAGGCGGTTACTCGGGGTGGAGTCGCGTTGGCGGTCAGTCTTGATATCGTCAACGCCTTCAATAGCCTGCCCTGGGTAGCGATCAGGGGGTCATTGGTGTACCATGATGTACCCCCCTACCTGCAGCGCGTGGTCTGTGCCTACTTGCGCGACAGGTGCGTGCAGTATGTAGGTGGAGATGGGCAGCTTCACCGGAGAGAGGTGTACTGCGGGGTTCCGCAGGGATCGGTTCTGGGGCCACTCCTGTGGAACCTCGCATACGATGCGGTCCTGCGTGTCGAACTGCCCGACGGCGTCAGCGTAATATGTTATGCAGACGACACGCTGGTGCTGGCCGTCGGGAACACTTTCGAGGAGACCAACAGGCTCGCCGAGCTTGGTGTGGCATGCGTCGTGGATAAAATCCATGAGCTGGGTCTTAGGATAGCGCCTCAAAAGACTGAGGCGCTATGGTTCCATAAGATGCCAAGAGGAAGGGAACCACCCAGCTCGTCGGTTCGCGTGGGTGACGTGGACGTCCAGGTGGGACGGTACCTTAAATATCTTGGTCTCACCTTGGACGGTCGCTGGGGCTTTGAGGAGCACTTTAGCCGCATGGTCCCCCGGATCAAGAGGGTAGCGGGTGCTTTGCATAGACTGCTGCCCAATCTCGGGGGGCCCGGGGAAGGAGTCCGCCGCCTCTATGCGGGAGTCGTGCGATCTATGGCTCTCTACGGAGCGCCTGTCTGGTCCAAAAGGCTAGCGGGTGTTAGGCGCTGCAGAACTATGTACAATAGTCTGCAGCGTCCTATAGCCATACGGGTCGCACGAGGATACCGTACGGTGTCCTTTGAGGCGGCCACTATCCTGGCGCGGTTTCCGCCCCTGGATATTCTGGCGGAGATGGATGCTCGAGTGTACGATCGTCTCCGCCAGACGGACGTAACCGCCCCCCCAAATGCGGCTGAAGTGAGGAGGCAAGAGCGCCGACGGGCGTTCGTGGCGTGGCGCGAGCGACTCTCTGAGCTGCGAAGCGCCCGCCAGCGCATCGTTGGTGCAATTCTGCCCAGCCTCAAGCCCTGGCTGAGGAGGAAGGGTCACGTCACCTTTCGGCTGACTCAGGTGCTCACCGGCCACGGGTGCTTTGGTGAGTACCTGAACCGGATCGGTCGCGAACCGACGGCGCAATGCCACCATTGCGGGAGTGACCGTGATTCCGCACAGCACACGCTCGGGGAGTGTCCGGCGTGGAGCTCGGAACGGCGGATCCTGGTCGCCAGGATCGGGCAGGACCTCTCCCTGCCACGCGTAGTAGCGGCTATGCTGGCAGAGGAGGAGGCATGGAAGGCCGTGGTCTCCTTCTGTGAGACTGTCATGTTCCAGAAGGAGGCCGCCGAGCGGGATCGGGAGAGAGCCGATCCCTCTCGGAGACGGCAACGGCGGGGCGGTGGCAACAGACGCCCCAGACCGTTGACCCAATAAGCCAGGGTCGCTAAGAATTTGGCTATGGTATCCCCTGCCTGTCGTAAAAGGCGACTAAAAGGGGGCCGACGGGCCCGTGGGCAGCCAGAGTGGGGGCTCTGACTGCCCCTTTAAACGGGCCCGAGGCTGGTGGCAGCACGACGTGGCAAGTGCTGTCAAGAGCACACGAGGGTTCCAGGGGCGGCGACATGGCTGCCCCCGGGACGTGCTCAGGCAAAGTGCAGGAGGGCACCGGTGCGTTCCACTGGAGATCCCGGAGCCCTCCTATAGCACGGAGGATGGCCACCGGGGGGGTTTTAGTGAGTCAAAATCTCACATTCCTCGTCTGCTCCCCTTAAGCAGGCGGGTACCTTTTGAAGGTTTCCCCCTCGTCAACAAAAAAAAAAAAAAAAAAAAAGTAGTATTTGGTGATGCGCGAGAGATACCCATGGTGTTGCAAGCGTCCATAGGCTACCATCAGGTGGGCGTGGGCCGTATGATTGTTTGCCATCTTAGTGGTACAAAAATAGGATTAAAATCCTTATTGCTAGCACTTCGTATCCACGAAGAGCTCTGGAAACCTTACAGCAGAAAGGCTACCCTACATCAGATTAGTGCCATTTAACTGTCAATTGTAATGTGGAGCTACAGCTTGTAGCCGGGCACGGGGCAGCTTCATTTATCGCACTTCAAGCATTTTAATTTGATACCCATATCATTGGGTTTCTGTGGAAATCATAAATAAATCTCAATTTTGAGATGTTCGCCTATTTCGCGGGATACTTTGTGACCTTGGTTGGAATTAAACATAGATGTAGGATTTTCGCTACGTTCTAAATGTATGGAATGAATACTCATCATAGTCTAAATTTAATAACATTATTTGACAATTGATAATGATAAATAAAGTGCTCATTAGGACTTAACAATCCTGCGTACACTTGGCAAAAATTTCAAAAACTACTGAACCGATTTTTCTAATGAAATTTGGCTTGTCTGTTTGTTACATATACGTAGTAACACTGTGAATATTTGTGTTTCACGCAAGAACGAAACCATAGTCTGTTTAAAACGTAAAAAGCGACATCTAGTGACATACAATATAAGATTTTGTAAATAAAAAAAATATAATTTACACTTAATTTTCGTAATTTACGTGAAACAAAATATTTTTTAACATATAAAAACATAATTCATATCAGTATTTTATACAAACACATAAATAATTTTAGATTAGCAATGTTGTTAATATCTTATATACTAGCGCCATCTGTCGCTCAGTGGCGTAAATGCCAAATATGTAATTCTTGGACGAAAACAGAAAGTGCTCATAGAGGAATTTGTGATTTTACAATAAACAACACATTAGCATATACGAGGCGGTTACAATTTATGTTCATCATAATTAGATTTTTTACAAGAAAGGATGATTCTAATTCCGTTATTTTTTCAATGTGTATGTTCACAATCTCTGCCATTATTGTACATATTTTTACTACAATTTTAGTATTCGTTGAGACAGGCTCTTGTTTATTAGACTTCAGTGCCGGTAGCAAGAACATTTTGGACTACGTATTCGAAAACGTCAAAGACTGACGATATGTCAAAATTGTCATAAAAAAATGAAGTTCTACTTTTCGCCGCCGCTGCGCTGTACATTTTTCAATAGAAAAATAGTCGAAGGCGATACAAAAACGTTGTCGCAAATTATTAATTTATTATATTCATGCTCGCGCTACTGTACTTAGATAAATTCCTTCAGTAGCTGGTTATGTTTCTAGAGTAATTGCATTTCTTGGCATATTCTTCTCAGCAAAAATGAACCTCAGAATCCGGCGGTAGGTTTATACGAGAATTTGTAAGTCTTTCTTTGTAAAGTCCAACCAAATTGAGATTATTGAAAAAAAATTAAATGAAGTCATTCTTGCTAAATGTTTAATAATAATGAATATGTTGTCCGATAGTAGATAGAATAGTTTTTTTTTATAATAGTAATGGTATATTATCTACTCTGAGGTAATAGCTATTATTAACACAACCATGGTATACATGGTAACACCTAATTCTATTGAAAATTTAGAATATTTATTAATAGTTAGGTTGAATTGGGAATTAATTCAGCACCCGCCGGTCGTACGGTTGAGCAAATTTGGAGACGAGCTAAGTTTTCAGTAGCAGTAATTTGGAGCTCAATCCGTATTAACTAAGTTTTGTATTGGTTTGGAAAGTTTGTGTGTCGCTTCCATATTGACTACACCTAGTGCGCTACAGTTTAGCTCATATTCTGTATGGTATAAAGTGAAATAGAGTTCAACAGTTTCATTAGAGATCTAAATTCATTGCGTTTAGCACTTGAAACTTTATCCTAAGTAAATAAATAAATAAAATTACATAATATGTTTGATTATTTATCTTGTGGAGTTGATAACAAAGTAATTTTGAATTTTAATTTAAATCATCCCTATTCTAATCTTTCTTTTCAGTCGTTCTCTACAGCGCAATAATGTTATAATAATAGCGCCATCTTTTGGTACAAGCGTACTAAACATATATCTAAATATATATAACTCAAAGGTGACTAACTGACATGGTGATCTATCAACGCACAGCCCAAACCACTGGACGGATCGGGCTGAAATTCCACCCCTAAATGGGTAAAATAGGGGTTGAAAGTTTGTATGAAAATCCTTCGTTTTTGAAGTTAAACGCATGAAAATTGGTATTTGGTCTTTCAGTTAAAAATAAATAAACACGTATTTCAGGATTTTTGTAAATTCCACCCCTAAAGGGGTAAAATAGGGGTTGAAAGTTTTGTATGAAAATCCGTCACTTTTGAAGATAAACGCGTGAAAATTGGTATTTGAAGTTTCAGTTAAAAATAATTAGCATCTATTTCAGGATTATTGGAAATTCCACCCCTAAGGGGGTAAAATAGGGGATGAAAGTTTTGTATGAAAATCCGTCATTTTTGAAGATAAATGTTTGAAAATTGGTATTTTACCTTTCAGTTAAAAAGAATCAAATACATATTTTAAGATTTTTGAAAATTCCACCCCTAAAGGGGTATAATAGGGGATGTAAGTTTTGTATGAAAATCCGGCATTATTGAATATTAACGCATGAAAATTTGTATTTTGCCTTTCAGTTAGAATTTTTTTTTTTTTTTTTTTTTACATTTACAAAATAATATATTTTCAAATTAGAATCTTAAATTAAAAACTTAAAATAAACTAAACTAAGAAGTACAAAACTAACCTAAACGGCATTGCCACCAGCCTTCTTTTAGTTAGAAATAAATAAAGACGTATTTCAGGATTTTTGGAAATTCTACCCCTAATGGGGTAAAATAGCGGATGAAAGTTTATAAAATATTTATTAAAAATAGGTAGCAGTGGGCAAAGGCTATCATTTAGAATTTAAGATATAGGTACAATTTGACTTATTTACCACGCGTGCGAAGCCGCGGGCAAAAGCTATTCATATTATAAATGCGAAAGTTTGTGAGCATAGATGTAGGTATGGATGGATGCTTGTTACTCGTTCCACAACTGCACGTCGGATTTGGAACAAGTATAGTTTATTACCTGGGTTAACTCATAGGAGACTTTAATTCCGGCAAAATGTTAGGTTCCTTTGGGATTCTAAGCTTAACGCGGACGAAGTCGCGGGCAAAAGCTAGTGTAGAATAAAATATTTTTTCTAAAACCAAAGTAGCGAATTCTATTATGAAATCAACGTGCACTAAGCTTGTATTCAAACGAGAATTTCAAATGTTAGGGTGGTTACTTACACTAGATACAGGAAGGAATAAAGTACAAAGCATACGGTGCCCAAAAGTTACACCATTAGGTTTTACAGCCATCTTTAAAGGCGAGTGGCTTACATTACTTAGAGAGTACAAACGAAGCTTGTCCGTGTATTAACACAAGTATCACGTGTCTAGTAAAGTTTATAGTGTGGTTTTAAAATTTACCAACGGAACCCTATTCCTAAGGCTGTCCGTTTTTTTTTTCTTTATACCACTAATGTGGCAAACAAGCATACGGCCCGCCTGATGGCAAGCGGTTACCGCAGCCTATGAACGCTTGCAACACCGGGGGTATCACTCGCGCGCTGCCGACCGTCTGTCTGTCAGCGGGCTCTATATCATGATCCGTAATAGGTGCAGTTGAAATTTTCTCAGATTGTGTTTCTCTAACGAGATGGACGATGATGGTGCTTCGTGAGTCACGTGACTTTTTTTCAAATAGTCAATTAGGGCTAGAGAACATGAAAACCGGTTGAAATAGTTAAAAGGTTTCATTAAAAGCACTAAAGCGCTTCAAGCGAAAGGCACTGTTAGTCAACCGGCGTCGCCTTGTGGGCCAAAAATTGCAAGTGTTAACTTTGTGCATCACCCGGGAGTGCAATCGCAAGGAATTCCTTAAAAGCCTCTTGGAAACTTTAACTGCTGGAACCGACACTGAGCTAGTTCTACTAGATATTGATCTTATGATTTTTCTGACAAATTTAACTTTATGAGATGAGTTTTTCTGCCACTCATTTCTGTCTTCTTCACTTCTTTATTTATTTTATGGCAGCACAAAAAGGTTTTCACTCCTTTCTTAATAGGTGAGCTCGTGTCAGCGAAGTTTATTCCTATTTTGAAATATGTAGCATCAATACTGTTTAGAAGCCTTAGCAAGAACAGTTTTTGACTACGTATTCGAAAACCTCTTAAAATGTCAAATGTTCATACGATTTTTTCACCGGCGCAGCGCTGTTCATTTTCTCTTGCAAAATAGTCGATCGCGATGCGAAAACGAAAATTAGAACAGCGCTGCGGTGGAAATAAAAATTCGTATGAAAATTTTGTCATTTTGAGCGTTCGAATACGTAGTCGAATGACGTTATTGTTACCAGTACAGCTGTCAACTGCTACAGCTGGGTTGGTTTGTATTATAAATGGATTCAATTCTATTCAATCTAGCCTATATAATATAGGTACTACAATATCTTGTCACACCTCTCACCAAAAACTCTGTAATGAATTCTACTCGGTTTTTCCTACCATCTCACGCTCAATCATAATAATTTAAGTATAAAATCTCTTCTAGAACACATGGGTCTCTATGTCCAAACTATAGCAGTAACTGAACTTTTTTATTCTCAGCCTTTATGTGAGCTCCGTTGTCGCCCGCATTTTAACTAGGAGAACTAATTTTATGCCTTTTTCTTTATTATTAGCGTTGCAGCTGCCCCGTTAGTTCACGTAAGATCCTCATTAAAACTCTACCTAGCTCTTTTTATACCGTACTTCGCATAAACCAGTAGAAGTGTTCTGTGCCGGTAGCAGGAAAAATTTTCGACTACGTAATCGAAAAAGTAACTCGCGAAATGTCAAAATTGTCATACTCATTTTTAGTTCCACTTTTCACTGCCGCAGCGCTGTTCATTTTTCAATCCAAAATTAGTCGAAGGGCATACGAAAACGTTATCGCAAATTATTTATGCTCGCGCTACTTTGTTGAAAATAAGTTACAATCAGTTGATGTGGGAATTTTTTAACAAATCTCCACTGAATCATGAAAATCCTACGATAGTACAGCATCGTAAGCGCGGAGATTTACTTTTTTTTATTATAAGAAAACAAACGGGGAGTGGTTTTAAGCTATCTACTTTGTGGAATCTGGTGTTAGGAAAATGTTCACGTCGCGATATATCTCAAGACTTATCCGTGGATTTCGTTATTTTCATCGCACAACATACAAGAGAAAAGTATAAGCGCAATGATTGATAACTCGTTTCTTTTTCAGAATATGAAACATCTGTGAATACAATGCCACAAAAGAGGACTTCAAATCCAATTATCTTCATTTGTCGGACATCCCCTCAAATGGACCAGTCCGCCATTGTGACGTCATGAATCCCAGCCGGTGATTACAAATTGACGTGATTTGTAACGTCCAAACAAATTGCACAATGATAACGGAGTTTTTGCCCAGGAATTTTCGAGAATTTATGGTGATTTCCAAGGAAAGGGTACAATTTTGACATTTCAAGTTAAAAGTCAGATTTGCCAAGGTATTAAATTTTATGGGGATAATCCATTTTAGTGATGGGGTTTTAAATTTGGATCATTTCACCATCATTTCAAGCAATTTTATTATTTTTATATATTTAGCCGTTTTCAACCCTTTGCTGGGCATAGGCCTACTTTTAATTTATATTAATACACGCCATGCGAAGGGCGGATCCGGGGGGTGGTCATGGGGGTCATGTCCTTGGACTGGGTTCACCGATTAAAGTGAAGGAAGTCAGAACTGGTTTCCATAGAAAACAAAACAGAAGAGAATATTGATATTTGTTTTTTTTTTAATACTTTAAGGTGGCACACAAGCATACAGCCCACCTGATGGTAAGCATTCACCGTAGCCGCTAGCAATACCAGGGGTATCACTAACGGGTTGCCAACCATGTTGTTGATGAGGACTCACTGTGCTACGAGTAGCAGCATTACTACTAGCCCAGCGTATCCTCGTGGAGCACTGGCAACCTTACTTACCGCAGAAACACAACACAACATCAAGTAGTGTTATTTCACTGCGGTCTTCTGTAAGGCGGAGGTACAGTCCCCAGTCGGGCGGCTCCAATTTAAATGGGATACCCCACGGGAAATCCCAAACGCCCTACCTCTCTTATTATTTATGCGTTTAAAAATAAATCAAATGTTTAATAAATCAATCTTTGTAATTCGATTTATGTTATCGTAATCAAAATTGGAGCGTGTCCTGACTAGACCTCGACTGTATGACCCCCCCTTGATATGAAAGCTTAATCCGCCCTTGCGCTTCGCGTCCGATTCTGAACCAGTCTAATGCATTGCATTTCAACTTGCGTCGAAATATCATGTGACCATCGTTTGGGTAGACCCCTTGTGGTCTTCATAGATAATACACTTGTGGTCTTCAAGCTCCCCTCCTCCACCATTGTTAGTGACTCGGTCCACAAGCCATCATTCCGTCTAGCCTATTTTAATAATTTCTAAAGAAAAATGTTTGTGTGTTAGTGTAACTAGATGCCGCCATTTTAAATCCAATATGGCGGACTCACAAAATGGAGATTTATAATTTCTACAGTAACCATATGATATGGGTATCAAATGAAAGGGCTTGGTCGCCGAATAAAAGCTTGAATAAAAATAAAGGCACTTGTTTTAAAAACAAAATAATAATGCACAATTTTCTCTAACCGATTTCCACACCAAAGCATGGTCGGGCACAGCTAGTATAAATAAAAACACAAGTGGTCTCTCTATAGACTTGTAACACCATGCTTCCATCCACTGTACAATTTTCCCCAAGAGATTGAATCGCATAAATTACCTGTGAATCCGTCAGTTTTTAACCCCCAGGAGTTTGTCTCGTTCGCTCTTCAGTTTTATTTCTCTCTCTCGTGTTTTTTTAAAAGATGGAATTGTTTATTCATTGCTAAGCCAGGACAACTTCTGTCGGCATCCGCTGAGAAAGGATTTTCCAAAATTCAACCCCTAAGGGGATGAAATAGGGGTCGAAAGTTCTAGACATTTTTTGAAAACTTCACAGAAGTACTTTTGTAAATGAATAAGTAAATAGGTATTTACTTATGAAATTTTGAAACAGCCTAAAGCAGGTGTTTTAGGCTGTTTAAAAAACGCGAGCGACGCTGCGGGCAAAAGCAATTGTAACTATACAATTGGAGAGAAACAAAATAAATACACTGCATTTTATAACGCATTTGAACCACGTTTTGTGAGACAAACAAGTACACGTGAAACAGTACAGCCTGACAATTTGTACCATAAATTGTGTAAGACACGAAGGCCCAACTCGAGTGTAGTCAAGTCATATAACACTATCACACCACTAAGTTACGGAACAAGTATAACCACTCGCACGTGTGGGTAACAGCTCATTTATTACAAGTGCATACTTATGGCTATGTGTATGGGATCCCATGTATTCCAGTTCCATTATCATGGTTGGTCGTTTTATACTAATATTATAAAGGGGAAAGATTTGTATTCTTGTGTGTATGTTTGTGTTGAATATGCTCCGAAACTACTGGACCGAATAAAAAAAATACCCTTGGAAAGCTACGTTATCATCACTGAGTAACATAGGTTATTTTTTATTATTTATTATACAAGCTGCCCGCCCCGTCTTCGCAAGGGTAGACAAAATATTTGATAAATGTCTTCCCGTGCGAAGCCTGGGCGGGCCGCTAGTATATTATAAAGACAACATTTGTTCGTTTGTAGGAATGTGAGGGGTGATATGGAGTGAACGAATCGACTAAAATCGGTTTTAGCTTCAGGCTAAGTGCTATCCTATTTCAACGAAGACGAAGTAAACAGCAACAGGTATGTTCAAAGGTCGTGTAATCAGAGAAATCATGCAAAAAAATCAGCTTAGTTTTATTTAAAACTGCAATTGAAGTCATGCAGATTTTAATAATGTTGTGGTACGTTTCGTTTCAACGCAACCAGATTTAGATAATTTGACTTATGTTTAATTTGTAGATGAGACGTTAAAATAGGCAATTAACAAACATATTATAAGTTAGATCACTTGGAGTAATCATTTAATATCTAAAAGTCATACATGGCTTAGCTTTTAGAAAAGTTGATTAATCTAAAATAGTTTAAACTACAACTCTGACATTGATAGAACTTTGAAAGGAGGCATAGAGTGTTATGACCACAAGATCCCACCTTTGGTAACTCTTTGACTTCTAGTGCGATACTTACTAAAGTGCTGTGTGAGATAAGCTAAATAAATTACCTGTAACTTATCAGAAACTAAAATGCTTTTTGACTGCACTGTTTTTGAAATTGTTAGAAGGACTATTCGGATTTTAGGCGACGTATTATTGACATAACTACCTTTGTAAGCTTTTTAAGGTCTGGCTATCGCTTATATTATCAGAAGAAATAGACTGCATGTGTTGCGACCTGAGTTATAATACTAAAAATTATTTTGAATCTAATATGTATGTTTATCTTTTCAGCCCATTTATCATAAAGACCGGAGATCCGGGACATACATTTATATGTAACATTTTACGTACAAACAGAAATTTTTATTTGCTTATTTTATTTCTACGTATGTGTTTGGCAAGCAGGCGTATTATGTGACGGTCCCATAGTCTATAGATGGCAATACCAGAAGCTCAGAGTAGATAATATACTACCAGTAGTATAACTAACGCGATACTAGTAGAATCTTTTTATTATAAGTAAGTATAGATATATCCATATACTATTTAGACATCTGAACAATATAGAAAGCGAGGTAAAATCGTCTTAAATAATAAACTTTAGAAAAAACATTCTAAGGATGCACATAAAAATTATGTTTCAAATTTTAAAACAATATTACTTAATCTTTTCAATGTGGTTCCGGAGCTGAAATATGATTAAAAATATTTGCTTAAAGCTTCCCCATTCGCCGGCGATATGAGGTGACAAGAGGTCGAGGATTTCAAGGGATATTAAAAAAATGTTTTTGACGAAAATTTTTGTTGTCCCCAGCTTTTTTAGTTAGGACCTTTGTACCAGATGGTCACAATGTCGTTACCAAACAATGCTAGCTCGTTAATCATTGGATATTTGACGGACCGTCAACATTTCGCCCTGACAAGAATATTAATAGCGTTTAATCGCAGACTTTTAGCTTTTATATACAAGAAAAGCTACACTTTTAGATCTTTTACATTGTGTACAAAAACTGTCCACAAATTTTGTTTGTAAGTAGACAAAATAGAGTTAAATTTGTTGTTTTTAGATTAACAAAATAATTTTGCTTGATTCATTTTTATTCGACCGATCATAGCCTATCGAAGATTCATTATCTTAGACTTCAAACGCTCCTTATATTTAAAATTCCGGTGTACGGGTGTTTGTAATGATAAATTTTGATTTGATCGTCTAAATTATTCTTGGCTAATATTGGACCTCGTAGATGGGGGGTTATTCCACTTATCCCCAAACACCCATAAATCCCAATTGATGGCTAAAGTCAATGGGGATTAGGGCGGTAGATGAGATGATCTATAAACAAATCTGAGCGAGCTAAGTCGCTGGAAAATGCTTGTGTCTATAGGATAAAGAGGTGCATTATTTTTTTGTATATATACACATGTAGTAATAAAAACGTCTTTATTTTCTTACATTAAACTCTTTATTTTCCTCATAACAATTATTTTCTTAATTCATACCCTCGTGTCTTGTAGCCGTCGTCGTAGTCCTCGTCCCCTCTCTCTCACCCTTCCTTCCGTCCCTTTCACTCCCCTAACATTCTGTTTTCGCTCTGTACCCCATACGTTCCGTTTACTAGCATGCATCTTACGTTTCGTTCGCTTTTAAACACAATTCCACATGCAGGTAAATCGTAAGAACAACTTCACCAATTAAAATGGTACTTAAGTTCTTGCTAATAAACCTGCGTATTTTCATAATGCCCATCCTTACAAACGGTAGCATTGCGACATAGACAAGTTACATTAACTACTCTGAAATTGTATATAAATAATAAAGTTGGCCCTCCCATTCCAAGCCCCAGGACACCCCGATAATTAAGTTTTAAATTAAAAACTCTATGAATAATAATATAGTACCTACCGTTATATGGTCCAGCTTGAAATTACATAGGTACCCTTGAGGTATCTTTTAGGTAGATCTATTTATGCTGATAAGAAGTGACTTAGGTAGCAAATGTATCACTGGCTGTACGTTACACGACAATTCAGTACGTGAGTTCTTCTATCTACCAGGGAGATATTTTATCTACCACAGTAACCAGATTACACACCATGAAATGACGATGTGTATGAACCAAGAGAAAAAAAATACACTAGGTGACATTGTTCAAGCATGATACTGGAATTGTAATATGGTAAATGGTAAAAGTTATAGGTTGGTGAGCGGTGACCGTAGCTTGGAGTGACAGGAATAACACTAACGCATTGCCAACCTAATTGATGTTGAGAGGACTCTGTGTGTTTGCAAGATATTCTAATTCCCAGCACAGCGTATTCTCGTTGAGCTCTGGAAATCTTACAGCACAAAACCCAACACTCCATCAGAGTGATGTTGTATGATCATAGCGACATAGCATTTACCAACTATACTTCTTCCTAACCTTCTGGAAGAAGTAAGTACAGTCTCCAGTCGGGCGGACAATAGTCACTGGTATGGAGTGGAGATTTATCACGGGAGGGTAATACTAATTTTGAGTCACTGCGCCACAGCAGTAAGTATATTAAAGTACGTCAGTGCTAGAACTGGACATAATATTTCTCTCTGACACCACTGGTGATATCCTAATAACCGTCTGAGATGATCTGCCAGCATATCTCACACGGCTATATTCTGGACAGCGCTCAGGATCCAAGAAAAAAATATGTTCTGTTTGGGTTCAATTTTGGCCCTAACACTTAATGAACAGCAATCACATCTAGGGTAACTAACTCCATTATGGTTGGACCTCCAAATGAACTTTTTAAATTAAAAAGGTCCAAGTATAATCCGGGACCACACATTCCCCGGGAGCACCTAATTTAATTACAACTTCCGTTGTGTCATTCAAAATGCGGCGGATTTGAGGTTGACTTTTCACGGGCTCTTTGCCACGAAAATGTTTGTCGTTATTTTCAGACGCACTCCAGAATTGAATTAACGCGGCCGCATTTGTGGTAATGAAGTATGCGGTGTTTTTTTACCCGACCCATGTATGTATGTATGTACTATGTACTCAGTTATATGTTTATTATTTCCAAGTAATATCGACTTGTGTAAAAAGAGAGAGCACTGTAGCCCGGGCAAGAATAAATTGCGACTACATATTCTTATCGCTTTCGCCTATCTTTGTATGGGAAAATGAACAGCGCTGCGGTGGTGAACAGTGGAACTACGTAGTCGAAAGATGTTCTTGCTACCGACACTGAGTTTCGTGCCAGTATTTCTCAGATGGATTGAATAAACTGAAGAATAAATAATTGAATTTAATTCCAATTTTGAATAGCAATGTATGATATTTTCCCTAATTATCACTTAAATCTTGAATTGCAAAATTCTTATGCCGTAAGACACGTCCACATACCAGCGTAACGTGCCACACTCGACACAATATCAGATTCGCGTCATTAGACATGTCTCGCGATAATGGCGGTGTAATGTGCATCGTCATTAATCAACATACTGCGTGTGCGGCGTACGCATTCATCACGGCGTGGGATGGCGGTGATTGCCATCATGATAGTTATGTGGTTATGCCAACATACATTACGGTGGAATTTTAGAGTATTATAACGTGAACGGAAATAGGGAAGCTCTAGACCAGTGATTCCCAAAGTGGTCCAGGGGAGACATGGCGGGTTTTATGTTGGCGTGAAACATAAATGGAAGTTTGGCACGAAAAGGTTGGCTTGGCTTTACCTATCAATGTCTGCAGATAATATCAATCATCAATATCAGCACTCCCAATTTAGGGATGGAACTCAGCCGCGGCGAAGTTTCATTGTTGTTGTTCAAATTGTCAGATTTGGGAATGTGGTAGAATTGTATCAGGAGGTCCACCAAAATCAGTAAAATTTTGAAAGTGGTCTATATGGAAAAAAGGTTGGGAGCGTCTGCTCTAGACACTCAACGACGACTCCCTTCTCTGTAGGCAGGAGGCAACAATTAAAAGTGGAATCTTATCAAAGTCCGAATATTGGAAAATGTGTAAGGCCGCGTTTGCAACTGCCTTGCGTAACGTTACCGTTGAGAAAATAATATTACTGAATTACAATCGTCAAACTGGTAATATTTTTCTATGAGATATGTTTATGTGCTCGGCGTTTCGGCCAAGTTCCAGTACGTAGGAGAGACACCTCAAAGTCACGGCCGATGCAATTTGGCCGAAACGGGAAGAATGCCGTTACTATTAACGCATTTAAGACGCGTCTTTACGTTAATTAATTAATACCTTACAGAAGGAAATTCATTGCAGTTTATATAATACTAGCGGTTTTCCCCGCGACTTCGTCCGCGTATCAATATAATAATATATAGCCTTTGTTACTTAGTGATAATGTAGCTCTCTAACGGCAAAGAATTTTTGAAATCGATCCAGTAGTTTCGGAGCTAATTTAATACAAACAATAACATCTTTCCTCTTTATAATATTATTAGTGTAGATCATTTATTTAAATTGACTGGTAAACTAACTTGCTTAATACTTACACCCAGTTTAAAATAACTTTAACACAATAATTTCCTTAAAACATTGTTCAACTGAACTGATCTAGTACAAACAAACACCCAACATCCGCATTCATTTTAGAAGGATAGTTAGTAACATTATTTTATCCCGATATCACATTAAATAACCCTTAATAAATGACTGTAATAAAATGTTATTAGCAATTACGGTGTTAATAAAAGTTTCAACATTCATATCTAAGCATAAAACACACTCTAATATTCCATTAAAAAGTTTCCCGTGCGGAAAAACTGGTGTTCACAAAACCGTTGTGTTAAGAGAAATATTAATGACTCTATAAATTCAAGTTATGCAAGTTACAGCCGTCATTACTGTTGATTTAGGTAAAGGCACGAATGGAGAATAAAATAAACATTTTGTGTAAGGCGTTGCCGCTGATCCCGAAGGTCAGCGGCAACAGAAAGTATACACACATATAACAAGTATGACACTTTCATAAGTATAATATAAAAATTAATCGCTGAATGTGTTGCTAAGCGCGAATTTCGAGAGCAGCTGAACGGATTTCGTTATTTCTTTTTTTAGAAAATTCCTTTAACTACGTGGATGGTTGTTACAGAGAGAAAGAAATTAAAATTGCCAAAAAACGGGTAGGCAAAATATTTGATAAATGCCGCTAGTTATACATATAATAAGAAATGTATACTGAACTCTTTTTTAAATTACTGACTTAAATAATGTCATAGAGATTTATGCAGGTGCCATAACATAAAAAGGAATCTATTGTATATGGCATACTGTGGTAGGTACACTTAGGTTAATAAATATGCATGCTTGATATCAATTTCCAAGTCCTCACTGCCGAGTCTTGGATACAAAAATATTTTGTCAGTATTACGGCACAAAAAGTTACGACAAAATATTATCAAGAATTCTGTAAAATTGATATTACTTTCCCTTAGCCTATAAGGGTATTTGCATAGTAAAGTATAGGCACATCCACTGGAAGCCGCAACAAACTGGCAACCAAACGAATGGGTAAAAAATGAAATTTACACGGGGAATGAAGTACGCAAGAAGCAATTTCCCTGTGCGAACTGCCGTAATGGCTACTTTGATGCATGATGTCCGAATCATTTGCCGCGGATGTGGCATTGAAGAAACTTTTTTTTTTTTTTTACCTTTTAAGAAAATATTCCACGAATCACGATAATAGTGTTCAAAATATTATGAGGTTTTTAAAACTAGTAAAAAAATATAAAGAAAAACTCCATTGCGTGAATAAGTGCAGAAGCCATATTTCCAATATTTAATGTCAAGCTGACTTGATAGATGTCGTCCTGTCCAAATATCACAATCCTATTTTCTTTTTTAAGTACACTACGTGCCATATAGATTGTTATCGAATTTCGATCACTAGACGACCTCTAGTTATTATTATTATGAGATAAATATTTTTTCAGTCTTCAGCTTCCATTACTTAGGTTCGGTATGAGTACGTTCTTAAAGGGTTGAAACTGTTGAAAGGCTTTATGAGTAGACACTTTTTTCCTACCCCTTTACTGTCCCACCGTTAGGAAAAGGCCTTCCTCAATTTTATTTGAATCATGTAAATATTATTCATCTTGAGATATTTCTGGCCATTCAGAATGGAATACTGACAAAAACAAGTTAATGCAGTTGCCAAAGCATTGAGTATTTATTCATAATGGAGGGGATTGGGGGAGGCTTTTGGGAAAGTATTGGCTAGAAAAAAAACCACATACAATTTTACCAACTCCTAATTATTTTTAACTTCCGAGTCGTGCGGTTTGAGCACAGAGGCGCTTCTGTAGAAAATTGCAACCTCTCTTCGTGCTTGCTTTAATTTGCGACTAGTTTTAAAAACCCCGGTTTTTATGAGAAACCTTTTAATTTTGCGTCCACTTTAGCTTGGCCGTTTTGTTTTGTTAGACCTCCTTTTAGGTTTAGCTAAAACTTTATAGCGCAACTTATAGGGTCCAGCTATAGCTATAAAAAAACGATATCGAACACACGCACATCGGTATATCATACCTATAGAGTTGATTCTTGTTTTTGTGAATGGTGTCCCTTATGTAGCTGAGCTTATTTACTGAGTACATAATATAATACTGAGCTAGACAATGTAAAACCAAAAATACTATACATATATTTTAATACCGTGTTTTACTCTATAAAGCGCTTTGCATAAAATTTCTAAACCTCAATAGCGCTTAATCCAGCTATAACCGGTGTGTTGAAAAGCCCTCCATTCGCTCGAGTGGACAGCTAGAGGCCGTTTTATCGGCCTCTGCGATACGAGAGGCCTCTCGAGGCCCCCATTAGATGCGATCTCAACTCTGAGGATGTTGCTTGACACCATTTTGAGATCCTCGTCATTTGGTTCCTGTGCATATTTATATCGCTGCCTTGATCTAACAGGGTAGCCATTGGATATATTTTAAGCATGTTAGTTTACTGAGAAGTATTGTAATTTTGATACTTAATTAGCTTTTGACTGCGAATTTCAATACGGAAATATAGTTTACCCATGCTACTTTAAAGGATGTGATATGACATTAGTGAAAGAATTGTTAAATCAGTTCATATATACCCCTTAAATACCTATAAAAAGACTGTGTTTCGTTGTTTTTGAGATTGAGATTGAGAACATAAGTGGTATATTTTGACGGCAATTAGGTATGTAATTATGAGTATAAATGCCACCTTACAATGTGTTTTAAGCTCCGTATAAATCCATAAGAATATTATTAATGCGAAAGGAACTCTGTTTGTTTGTTTGCTACCTTTTTAGGACTAAACGGTGAAGGGATCGTAATAAAATTTGGCAAGGAGATATATTATTATCCGTAATAATTATAATATTATAAACAGGAATGATTTGTATTTTTGTGTGTATGTTTGTATTGAATAGGCTCCGAAACTAAAGGAACGATTTCAAAAAATCTTTCACCGTTAGAGAGCTACAATATCACTGAGTAACATAGGCTATATATTATACTAGGTGCCCGCCCCGGCTTCGCACGGGTAGACAAAATATTTAATACATGTCTACCCGTACGAAGCCGGGATGGGCGCTAGTATTATATACAGGAGAAGGACATAGGCTTCAGTGATCTTTTGCTTTTATATAAATGCAGAGGAAATCGCGGGTAGCAGTTACTTATCGTATAAAACAGAATCTTCTCAATGGTAAGCCGTTGAACTTATCATAAATTTAATATTTTTCTCATCCCGACCATATTTATAAAGCAATATTCTCCAGCAAAAGCCAACATTAAACCAAGTTATTCTACTTTTCTCGTTATAATTAAAATTCAGCTTGGCGTCTCAGCATTGCATTAATTTTTTAAAGTGACGTCAGCAAACTCGAGTAGGTACCTCTTGAGTGCCGAGCACGGAGTATCTTTGTACCGCGTCAGAGAGAGATAAACAGTTATTCCGGTGCTTGTACCTTTTTGGAGGCAAAAAGATTGAAGATTATTTTTAAATTCTACTAAACTTATGTTATAAAGTTTGTGAGTTTGGATGTATGTTTGTTACTCTTTCACGCAAAAACTACTGAACGGATTTGAATGAAATTTGGAACACAGATAGTTTATATCCTGGATTGACACATATAATACTTTTTCCCGGGTAAATGTTCTCAACACGGACGAAGTCGCGGGCAGTATGTAGTTGACTATTTAATGGTAATATTCCTGTGTAAGTGTATTATCTATGGTAATATGATCAGATACGATCATTATTAATGGAAAGTAAAGTTTTAAGCTGTAACAGATTGACAGAGAACAAATTAGGAAAACGGTCATTACATTGACTGAAAACTCATAGAGAAAATACATACATGCTTAAATTACACCCACAGAAAGCTACTTACCAAAAATAAAGGTATCTTATTTAAATAATTTTAAATGCCTTGATTTCTGATACAAATAGCTTATCGACTTTTTTTGGCTTTTACCGATGATTTTTGTCTAATTATCACTGAGTTACAAAGGCTATACAATATATTGCTACCCGGGCGAAGTCACAGTGAAAAAGGAGGTAAGTAATAAATTTGCACGCAGAGAAGGTAATACATATTTAATTAACCCAAATAGCCAAGATGGCGCACATAAATCTAGACTAGAAATCCCTTGCGTTAATATTTCAAAGCTTAGATATTTTGGGAACGCAGTACAATTTTATAATGAGGTAGCAGATTATGAGATAGCCATATTTGGAAAAGATTTTAGTTTTCGCTGAGAGAGCCGCAAAAGAGGGTAAGAAATTACAAAATATATATATACTAAGAGGCCTATTAGAGGCTGGCTGATGAATAAATAAGTGCTGACATAATTTCTAAAGAAAATAGTAATGAAATATTTTAAAGAAACAATAAAACAAGCTCGATGTGGTATGAGTTCGACAATCTATCAATTGAACATGAAAATTGAAGGGAATCAATATTAATGTATTTGAAATTACCAGATTATATATACATATTATACTTTACTAGCTGCCCGCCCCGGCTTCGCACGGGTAGACATTAGTTTCGGAGCATAGACATTTCTATACTAATATTATAAAGAAAAAAGATTTGTATTTTTGTGGGTTTGTATTGAATAGGCTCCGAAACAAATGGACCGATTTCAAAAATTCTTTCTCCATTAGAAAGCTAAATGATCACTGAGTAACATAGGCTATATATTCTATACTTATATTATAAAGAAGAAAGATTTGTATTCTTTAATTTTTGTATTTTTGTGGGTTAGTATTGAATAGGCTCCGAAACTTATGGACCGATTTCAAAAAATATTTCACCATTAGAAAGCTAAATGATCACTGAGTAACATAGGCTATATATTAAACTAGCTGCCCATCCCAGCTTCGCAGGGTAGACACAATATTTGATAAATGTCTACCCGTGCGAAGCCGGGGCGGGTCGCTAGTATCAAATATTTTGTACACCCGTGACTTTTTTGGATTTTTTTTAAATCGGTCCAGTAGTTTCGGAGCCTATTCAATACAAACCCACAAAAATACGAATCTTTCCTCTTTATAATATTAGTGTAGATTAGTGTAGAAGGGTAGATGTAGATTTCTCAAGAAACTAAAATCTATAACAAACATGATTTAATTAAGTGTAGACAGTTTCTAATATTGCTTGCTTTATTAATATTTAATTTCTTGCAATAAAAAAAAACTAATTCATATAACAACATATAATATATGGCTAAATAAAAAAATAACAAATGTAAATTAAACTAGCTTTTGCTCGCGGCTTCGCACGCGTTAAGTGAATAAGTCAACAAATACCTAAATCTAAAATTCGAGTTTTTTTGCCCGCTGCTACCTATTTTAATGGATTTAACTTAAAAAAAACCGGATTTTTATACAAAACTTTTATTTTTTCCCCTATTTTACCTCCTTAGGGGCGGAATTTCAAAAATCCTGAAATACGTAATTATTTATTTTTAAATGAAAGGTCAAATACAAATTTTCATGCATTAATCTTCAAAAATAACGGATTTTCATACAAAACTTTCATCCCCTATTTTCCCCCCTTAGGGGTAGAATTTCCAAAAATCCTGAAACACGTATTTATTTATTTTTAACTGAAAGGCCAAATACCTATTTTCATTAGTTTAACTTCAAAAACGACGAATTTTCATACAAAATTTCAACCCCTATTTTACCCCCTTGGGGGTAGAATTAATCAAAATCCTTCCTTAGCGGATGCCTACGTCATAACATCTACCTGCATGCAGAAATTCAGCCCGATCCGTCCAGTGGTTTGGGCTGTGCGTTGAGAGATCACTATGTCAGTCAGTCACCTTTGAGTTATATATATTTAGATAGTTATTTAGTCTGTGCTTTAGAGGTTGAAGAGCAACAATCTTGCCGAACAATGAATTTGTGACTCTATCAACTTAAATTCTATTTCGTGCTGCTACAGTATAAAGTAATCTGGGAAATCAAATGTAAATAAAAACTATTTCACATTGTATCGTTGTGACAATGTGTTTCATGGTCCTTGGTAAAGTAAATATGGAATGTCGTAAAAGCTAAGTGTGTATGCTTTATGGCGGAGTGGCGTGTTGATAGTCGCGTGGCGGAGAACGTACAGGAACCTTTTAGGTCGAGCTTGTTAGGTGACCTCTATGATCTGTTGCTAATGGCAGTTGAAGTGGCAATGGGCAGGGTACAAGTCTCGAAGAACGGCTGGCTACTGGGGCTAATTTTGAAGTGGAGACCTCGTGCTTCAAAATGCAGCGTCGACCTACACTACCTCCAGCTAGATGAACCGATGATCTGTAGCCATAGCCACAAAAAAATTCGACTACGTATTGGTATCACTTACGGCTATTTTTGCATGGTAAAATGAGCAGCGCTGTGTAAAAAATCTTACGAATATTTAGTTCCAGTTTTCGCCGGCGCAGCGCTGTTAATTTTCCAATGCAAAAATAGTCGAAAGCTGTACATAATCAAAAGTTGTTTCTAAGGCTATGCTGAGAAGCGTTGGATGCGTTGCATTAAATTGGTCCTTCTGTCCATGGTATTGCTAGCGGCTATAGGCGACGGTGACTGCTTACCATCAGGTGGGACGTATGCTTGTGTGCCACCTTAGTGGTATAAAAAAAAGTTCTCGAGCCTTCTTTGCCAATCATACGGGTCATTCTCTTACGAATCGAGGCTCGCTCCGCTAATTAGTTGGCCAACATTTGGACTCGTATGTTCCAGTAATATAATAAACTACGACAGTGTACACAAGCCACGTGTGGAGCGACACATGAAGTATACAAAAAGGATTCTATTCAGTCTCTGGATTGAGCACTAAAAAATGACTGCAAACATTTTAAAAGTTATATTAATGTTCTCATTGTACCACTCAAAACATTTTTTTATTTCAATGTGGATTTGATCGCCCCCTCAAAAATAATGATTAAATTCAGGGTGGCTTTCGGGATACTATTTATAAAGGAAAGGTTTCCTTATGGTTGGTTTTTAAATAAGTACCTAATAATAGTATTCGATGACGGAGCAAAGAATCTACTATAAAATGTACCTTCTTCTTTACCAAACTAAGCGCTATTCATGCAAATCTACTGATATTTAAACGAAACGGCAATGTCGCTTATTCTTTACAAAGTTCTTTTTAATTTTATTTTATTTACTAGGTACACGCCATACGTTGTTTTATCGGTTTGTTCCGCATACATTAAAAAAGCCGTGGTGACCTTGTGGTTGAAGCAACAGGCCTGTCATCTGATGGGCCCAGGTTCGAATCCCGGCCTGTACCAATGATTTTTTCTAAGCTTAAGTACAGTGATTAATCACACCATGAGCTTTTAAAAAAGAGAGGTAGGGCGATTTGGGATTTCCCGTGGGCTATCCCATTTAAATTGGAGCCGCCTGACAAGGAACTGTACCTCCGCCTTATAGAAGACCGCAGTGAAATAACACTACTTGATGTAGTGTTGTGTTTCTGCGGTAAGTAAGGTTGCCAGTGCTCCACGAGGATACGCTGGGCTAGTAGTATTGCTGCTAGCACACTGAGTCCTCATCAACAACATGGTTGGCACCCCGTTAGTGATACCCCTGGTATTGCTAGCGGATATAGACTACGGTGACTGCTTACCATCAGGTGGGCCGTATGCTTGTGTGCCACCTTAGTGGTATAAAAAAAAATCGCTCCACGAGGTTTCGGCCCAGATTACAAATTCCGTTATCATATAAATTATTTCTGTTTTATCTATGTCCAAAAAGTTTTTGGGATGGACCACCTTCATCACTTAGGTGTATGAAAAATAGTTAACGTCCTATTCTCAGACCTACCGAACATACACAAGAAAAAATAAACCAGTCAATCCGTTTCGGAGGAGTTTTGTTACAAACTCTGTGACACGAGAATTTTAAATGTTAGAAAATAAAAACTCAATACCAAAAATATTAATTAGAAAGATAAAAAAAATATTAGACAAAGACAAGATGGCACTTAAATTTACTCCAAGCTTTCCTGCATTGTATGATAAATGATAATTATATTCCATACAATACAATTCCATACACGCTCCCCGCAAATAACAGCGAAACCGAGGGCAACAGCTGTCCCCACGTTTCCAGCTTTAGGAAAATGTTACATCAAATGAGATATATCTCGACGAACACGTGTCGGAGGAATTTCTTAGAAAATGGTGTCGATATTGTTGTACAAAATCACTAAACTGTACTCATTTGAAAAGACTAAAACGTCTTGCTTTCGCTTTCTCATGTGCGGGGTTAAATAAGGATGGCATAAGATACTTAAGTCCTGTCAAATTAGTTTAGTGAAATTATATCGTACATTGAATGATATTGACCTAGGTCAAAGAGATGGCGCACGAAACTTGGCGATTACTCCAGTCAACGATATGTCGCGACATACCGATTATCGTCATTTTTATGGTTCCGTACCCGAAGGGTAACCAACGGAACCCTATTACTAAGACTTCGCCGTCCAACTGTCTGTCTGTGTATCTCATGATCTGTAGGTAATAGGTAGACAGTTGAGATTTTAATGTATGAATATTTCGGTTGCCACTATAACATTAAATAATACAATATATAAGGGGCTCCCCTACTAGAATCGTATTTTTGTTTGGGTTTTTTTAGTTCGATCTTAATAATGGCAACAAGTAGACGCTTGAAATGCTCGTAGTTTATTGGTGTTGGAACTATTTGTTTCTGAAACTTCTTACGTATATTTCGATAAGCCCTTTACATTTTCTATTTATTTATTACTTAAGTTTTCGTATTTTAGTTGTAACATTATCTTGTAACAGAAACACTATTTTATAATAAACCCTAGAGTTTGCACATTAAACGAATTCATTTCCTTTTATTCGGGCCTAAATTTTATAAATAACACCATTTTTCTTCTAAATCATTTTCGAGCGCAATTACAAAGGATTTGCTACATGTACCCGCTATCGTCTTAAGCCTAAAATCAGCTTACAAACTGACTCCTTCGCTCTGATACATCCTTTTAAAGCAAATTCAACTTTATTCTTATTACAAAAGAATTCAACTTAAAGTTTATCAACTGCACGGTTGAAAGTATCGTATGAATTTCGACAAGCTTAGTTTTACACTTGCAGCAACCCATGAACTCTAAATTTTGATATACGTTTATCTTAAGGTATATAAATGTTGTAAATAGATGAATATGTAAGTTAATCCAGTAGGTTCTGGGTGCATTCTGATTGAGTATTAAATACCTATTCAGGTTATATCTTCCCTGTAAATTTATGTAAATAGCGAACTTAGATCGTGTGTCCTCTCATTCATCGGGCATGCAAAATGGAGTTCAGAGTTTGATGTATAGCTAGAATTTGGGAACTGTTGTAAAGCAAAATAGCTGCAATTTACCATATCAAGGCACTTTAGGGGAGACAACACTGAATTTAATATTAAAATATTATCGCAACTCGATATAAGCCGTGGGCAATATCGAATCTAAGTTTAAACATTTACAGTTCATCTCAAGTAGTACAAAGCATTGTATTAATTATATTTAGTTTTCTATCTTCACTTGCTGGCTTTCTACTAGCCTTTTCGGCTTTCCATACAAAAGTTTAACTGCTACTCACGTCTCTAGTAACTCGTAAGCAACAAAAGCATTCTAAGTATTTATAAGTAAACTAGAAACCCGGCCCAGCTTCGCACGGTTGGTATACTCATTTAAAAAAAACATTTGGTGCAATCCTTCTTAATAGGCACGTACAGTACATACATTACGGCGATTCATTTTTATATTTATATGTATAGGAAGATAGATTAGGTAGGCATTATACATTCGTGCCAGTGAAACCATGGAAATTCACATACAAAATTACAACCCAATCAAACCTTTTATATGTTGACAATTGACATACCGACAGCAGGGCCACCGAACGGGACCAATTGTATTTTTAAATCATCCAGTAAACCATAGAAAAGCCCATATAAAATTTCAACCCACTCGGTACGTTTAGAAATAATATGAAAAAGATAAGAACGGAAGGACAATTCTTACTATCCGTTGTCTTATTACCCGTTTTCCCGTAGGAATGAAGCATATTCCCGCGGTAAAAAGTAGCCTATGTTCATCAGGGATAATGTCGGCTTCTAATGGTAGAATTTTTCAAATCGTGTAAATAAACACGGTTGCTTATAATAGGGCGTTAATCTCGGAATAACGTGACTTAAATTTAAATTTCCTTGGAAAATACCACAGAACTAACAGGAAGCAAACAAAATTTCTACTCGGTGACGGCAGCGTGCCCTTCTCACCGCTAGTTTCCCTTCTTATATGCAATCGTAACTCCTTTGATGGCTGCGACATTCAAATCCGTCTTGGGACTGCGGCGCTAGAGCAACAGATATTCAGTGGCTTAACTCGGGAATATTATAGTGACAACCAAGGACGGTTCTGCTAGTGCTGATTAGAATTTGTAATAGACCGTACACAAATATTATTCAGGCTAAAATTTTTAATCGCGTGATCACTTTTCGTTACATAAAAACAACTACACAATGGAATCTGAAGTATAGGGACGTACATTAATTGGATTTCAGGACATTTAAAAGAGAGGTAGGGCATAATGGGATTTCTCAAAAAAAATTGGAGCCGTCCGCCTGGGGGCAGTGCCTTACAGAAAATAGCAGCTCAAACAATACTCTGATAGAAAGTTTTATTTCTGACTAGCTGTTTCCCCGCGACTTCGCCCGCGTATCAATATAATATATAGCCTATGTTACTCAGTGATAATGTAGCTTTCTAACGGTGAAGGTTTTTTTTTAAATTGGTCCAGGAGTTTCGGAGCCTTTTCAATACAAACAGAGATCTTAAAACGACGCAACGGATTTCGATGCGGATTTTTTAATCTAGGTTTAATCTAAGGTTTTGTGTAACCCTTGCGAAGCAGGGGCGGGTCGCTAGTATAATATATAATAGTACCTTAACATAATAATTGGAAACAAATTATATTGCAATGAATTTTATCTCACTTTTGTATCTATCGTAAATCGAGCGTGATGTCAAAATATTTTATTAAAATCTTGGTCTACTGTACATCGCGCACACTAGCCCCGTAACGAAATAAAGGTGGAATTTTTAATATCACCGCGTTACCGCAAGTTACAAAATATTAAAATGTCCCGTGAGTTATGCGCGCCTGGTACCGTTATCCCGTTATGACTTGAGCCTTACAAGAGTTTGCGCCCCTTACTTTTATTGTTATTGTTTGCAGTGACCAACTACAGGGGCACGTTGGTGACGACGTTGAAATGAAATGCAATGACAATCATTTATAAAATTCAAGCCTTAATAAGATTTTACCGTTTGTTCGAAAAAGCCTTCCCAAAGCCGGTATGGCACTAGGGAGGCGCATTTGATATAGGTAGGTATAGAATTGTTTAATTTGAAATAATGACATTATCAAACTAATGGTAACATATTTATACACTATACAATCATTTAAATTGAATATTTTAGTAAAATGTTTTAGGATATATAAAAAAAAAATGATTGCCTTCGTAAACATCATGTACAGACATTTTCCTGTCTCGCGTTCTTCACCTTGAGTCTCAAATGCCCAGTAATGTCCCTAACGACTGAGCCCTTCAAGTCGCCCTTCAGATAATTTTACTGTGGTTGGGCCAAAGGTATTTATACATACACTGCCTAGCGGAAGAATATCAGGGCGTGCGGTACTCACCCTAATGGGATCTTAAAATCTTACAAGTAATGTGAATATACGGCTTAGCCAAAATCTTATACTATAAGAACTAATTATAATTTATATGAATGGTTTAAAGACTTTTGACAGCACACTCAAACTTATAATTAAAACAAAAAATCAATGCTATTATGACAGTCTTAATAAAGCTTGGCAAGCAAATCCAAAATTAAGTGTTTTAAGAAATTAGAAAAATAATTAATGCTGATTTGCTGACTATTCAAGCTGTAAAGAATCCCTTAATATTGAATAGAAAATTATTAATTGAACATGGTAAGAAAGCTTTATGTAAAGATTGTAATTTTTTGCCATACTTAAAAACTAATTAATTCAGATTGAAACGTATGAAGTCTAACTTCAGATTGAGATCCGCAGAGAATAATATAGCTTTTCAGATGCAGACGAATTAAATGTTTCCAAATGAAATATTAGCTAGTCTTAGACGTTGTGAGAAACGCCCCAATACCCGTTTAGATATCGATAAATGTAGAAGAAGAGGTCAGCAAGTAAAGTTTTTACATTTTATCGGATTCCAACTTACTTTCAAAGTTATTAGTAAAAAAAGCGTGGATGACATTACATCAATAACTGTAGCTTTAAACGAATAACACATCCTTCGCATCAAAGTGATGAATATAAAACAAAATGTAATTTATTATTATTTCTAAACTGCTCACGCGTCACGTAGCGATGAGCGATGATAGTACTTCTTATTATAATGTAAATTACGGTATTATATCCCCAACTGCTATCAATCAAACGTGTGTGGTGCGGCATGTCTTGCGTACGTAGCATAATAAAAAAATATTATCATATTCACTTATCAGCTGTTTCCAAAAAAAAATGCCACACGATTGGGAAAGGTACCTTTTTTATACCACTAAAGTGGCAAACTTAGCAATTGGCACTAATGGTAAGTGGTCACCGTAGCCTATGAACTCACACAAAGGGTAGAACTAGCGGGTTGCCGACCCTAGCTGCATAATAACTTACTCAAGTAAATGGTATGCGTCGGACTCATTTTTAAAAACTCATATGGACGTAGATACCAATATTCGTTCTACCCGCGAATCAAGAAGAAGGATACGGACACAACTACAATCAGTCAGCCCGTGACCACGGCCGATAAAACTCAGTTGAAATGTCGAGAGGGAAATAAACAATTTAATATCACAGCCGTTTCCATGTCATTAATATGTGTTTAGATGGCGAAAGTTTTAAAAATAAACATATTGCGGCAAGATATCAAACCAAGAAGACATGGTGTACATAATCGTTATCAGAAACAATAAATCAAAGAAGGAAAGGCCGGGTTTATAAATGATTTACGGCTTGCAAGTTAATCTCAAAATTTCTCACAAAAGCCTAATTATTGCTCCTTCAAAGTTTCCAGCAAATTTGTTGGCTAATTTAAAGTGGCTTCATTATTCTCCTTAAATAAGAGTTAGCCCTTGATTCCGATTTCTTTGTCGGCAACTTTTTAGTTCCGAAAGTGCCGGTTTTGATTGTGAGCGACGCGGTGTTAAGAATTTCGAAGTATGAATTATTTTGTAAAAACAAAACGCCCTTCCCGTAAAAATCTCGTATTACCGTTTTATCTAACTTTCTACAAAAAGAAAAAATATAGATTAATTTTAATAGCCTCATTGATTCTCATAATTTATTTTATATCAAAGCTTATCCACGTTTTTAGAATATATCATAAATAAGGGATAAAATGATTGTAGGTACTTTAAATAATAACTGCGTTTAGTTAATATTGGAAAATCTATTTTAAGCTGGTGTGTTGTTGTAAAATATAATATATATTGTTATCTGATGCAATTTATTCATTCATAAATCGTAGGAGATAAAGGTGATATTGTATTTGCGAGTTGACAACTCGGTGCCCTTTCGGGACAGCGGGAAGATATACAAATACGTATAATATGTCCACAAAAAATTTTAAACCAAAAATTCAGTTAACTATTTACAAGCAGACGAACACAATAAATTGAATTTTTCTTGGCAAACGCTCATTCATTTTCTTTTACAAACTTTCAAAATAAAAATAAAGTCGAGACTTTCTACCGTGTGTCTGCCTAGGCAGAAGACCAGAATTTCCTACGCCTACCTACGCAGGACCCTCGAGTACTTTGATCATATGCTAGAAAGGACGCGGTCAATCTAGAAGTGCTAATGATAACTGGCAAGGAGGGCTAAAAACTAAGAGGTTGGACCCAACTCGTTGGACGGACCAAATTCGGACCGCGCTGGATACCAACTACAGCTCTACACTCGGCAGCGCATAAAAACTGATGGCGCAGAGTTTTACGTACGAAACTACTTGTGTTTCTGCGGTAAGTAAGGTTGCCAGTATTCCACGAGCACGTGCGCTACTAGTAATTCTGCAACGGTGGGCCACGTCAACAACAGGGTTGGCAACGAGTTGTGATAACCCTGGTATTGCTATCGGCTCGCTACGGTGACTGCTTTACATCAAAAAGGTATAAAAAATGTACCACGTGGAGGTCTCTCTTCATTGAGAAAACCGATGTAAAGTGAAAAGAGATCTAATTTGTTTTAGGAGCTCATTACTGTAAGTTCTAAGGAGCTATATTTACAATGGGGTGTAATTCCGTGGTTAGTCGGCTCTTAATTAACGGGCTAACGTCCTGCAGAGCTTGTTTATATGCGCTGATGTCGCTCTGTTAAGGCACAGTTCTCACACTGAAAATTCTTGACTATTTAATTTTATTTATACCTACTCTTTTTTGCAGAGGGCTACAAATACCTAATATGAAAAATTGTGTTAAATATTATTTAATTAATTCACTTCGGACAGAAGGGGAGAGGAAGGCGTATTTATAAACGCCTGCTTTTTTGTAAGTATAACTATATAAAAAGCTAGTTTTCTCATATTTTAACGAATGAAAATGCCCATAATAATTAGGGAGTGACGCGTCGCATCACCAGAGTGGCGTCACGATGACTGAGCTAAGCGAAAGCTGAAATATTGACACCACAAAAGCGGTTTTGACAAAACGAAATATGAATTTTGGGTCGGCAACGCGCGAATGATATCCCTGGTGTTGCAAGCGTCCATAGGCTACGGTAACCGCTCACCATCAGGCGGGCCATATGTTTGTCTTTCCAATTAGTGGTAATAAAAAATACAGCTTTTGAATAAACTTTTCTTGAAATATTACGTACCCATTAAATATAGTATATATCAAAGAGCTCTGCCCCTTAATTGGATGAGAGTGCATGGAAAGCAATTAAGCGTCTAACAGTGCACTCGGAAGTGGAAATTAATTTCTTGTTTTATTGTAATCTTCGTAATAACCGTGACTGATGCTAAGATCTTCACTAATTATTCTAAATTTAAGTATCGTCACATAGATTCTCTGTGGAAGAGATGCGCACGGCTTTCATTCGCTCATGAACTTTTAACCACCTTTTGGTATAATTAAAAAAACGCTACGTTAAGCAACTTCTAAACATTTTGATTTAGGCTGTGCGTTGTCTGTAAGTTGGTATTAAAGTTTTAAATCTTTGTTGGTAGTCTGTTTTTTACGACGATTAATACATTCTAACACAAATCCTTTAATTTAAATTTTCAAAAATCGTATATAAATTATAAAAAATTATTAAGTTTCATCTAAATGTGTCTAACTGGGCTGAAATTTGGCACACATTTTTGGTCATCCATATGCCGTTTTTAATCCAATATGGCGGCCCTCACAATATGGCGATTTATTATTTTCTCATTAGTCCCTATGATACGGGTATCAAATGAAAGAGCGTGATGAGCAGATTTTTTAAATAATATCTAATAAAAGCTTGTTTTAAAAAAATGGCTGTCCAATAAAGAAGTACGAAGTATTTCGATCTTATGGGAAGATAGTATGCACAGCTGTTCGTATCACGCGATATTCGATAGTCAGTGCCTAAATATTTATCTGTGTACTAAGTAGGTAGGCATTGAGTCGCAGGTGCATAGGACCCTTGTCACGTGACCGTAATCCTGACAGTCATAGCCCACTTCATTTCCTGACTGACGGCGGGGTATTAATAGGGATTTGAACCTAAATATCTGTCAGTCACAGGTAAATTAAACATTGCTTAGAACTAAATGTTATGTCCGCGACGGCGACGGGCAAAGCGGAATAACACTTCAAAAAAGCTGTTATATACTGTGGAATTGGCTATCCCATCAAATCAAACCTCGTTTATTCAATTAAGGATCTAATAAGGCAGTTATTAAGGTCGACTTCACCTGTATGTATAAGTATGTATCTTTCATCTATCAATAAAATGAAATTTACACCAACTTCAAAACATCTGATAATTTTATAGATTAGTTCGATTAAGGATCGATTACTTTGTCTTGGAGCTCTGACCAGGATCAGAAACAAACTTATTACGGGTCATGAGACACCCACTGACAGACAGACGAACGGACTCCTTATATATTTTTATACCACTAAGGTGGCACACGTGTTCGGCCCACCTAATGATAATCAGTCACCGTATCTTATAGCCGCTAGCTCAGAGTAGATAATATACTCCGCTAGCAATACCAGCGGTACAATATATTGCAATTGTGTTTTAACTGTAATTTTTTGTGTTTATCTTTATATAGTACCTATTATGTAATTTGTAGTGTTATGTAATGTTTTATATCTTTTAAACTACGCAAGGCGATTTCCGCTTGTTCCTCGTACATTACCATGTTACATTACCAGCAATGTACAAGGAAAAAATATTCTTCGTACATAACCGGGTAATGTACAAGGAACTTCATGCGGTTTTCAATATTAGACGGAGTGACTCCTGAGGAATGTATAATAAGTTTAGATTTTGTATAAACCCGTGCGCAGCTAGGGCGGGTCGCTAGTTTTGAAGAAAAGCTTCATTGAAATACAAATTCGGTACTGTTTTATAAATATTGTCTGTGTATAACATAGTAGGTATACGCGCACACGACATAATGTCACCTAAGCCAAAATTCACCCCACGTTTCATGAGTCGCTCAAATTAAATCTATGAACAAATTTACACCGTCTAGACGCATTTGGCAACTGCAAAATCATATGAAAAATGCTGTTCTAAAGAAAGAAATCATATTATCATAAGTTTATTCAAAGTTAATTTGGACAAGTATGAAGCGTACACAGGTTTGCAAATACACACTTGGTATTTTAGATCACGGTTCTGAAATCCGTAACCTAAGTAAGTAAGTCTTGTAAAGATTAGATCCGAAGGTCTATGTGTTATTATGATGATTTTAAGAGGGTAGTCGTACGTTCGTCACAATGAAAATTCGCAACAAAAAAAATACGCGTACAGTGAATTCAGTACGCGGTCGCATAAATTCGTATAAATAACATTAAAAATTAAACGAACGGCCGAAAAAGCTGAGCTTACCGTGTGCAAAATGTCCTTAAAAATGGCGAGTGACGGCTTGAACCAAGGTGATTGATAGCTCTCGGCAAGAGCAGGACGAAAATAATGGAGCTCACATTTTAGATCACACAAAGATCATGTAGTAACGATGTTTTAAAAGTGGAGATAGGGTGACTATTTTAGAAAACAAATCATAATATGAGTTAATAACATACATATTACATTTATTGTCCCACATCGTTGTCACTGCGGCGTATGCGTAGATGGTCTGGGCCACCATGGCCTGTCCTGCAGCAGAAGTGCTGGCCGCATGTCTCGACATTCCGCCTTAAACGATTTGATCCGCCGAGCTCTAACTACAGCTGAAGTACCAGCAGTGCAGTAGTGTTGGAGCCGGTGGGTCTGAGTCGGGATGACGGTAAGAGGCCAGACGGAATGTCGTTAGTGCCTTGGAGTCGGGGGCGGCCCCTGGTATGGGACGCTACTTGCGTCGATACTCTGGCGCCGTCCCATCTCCCGGGCACTTCGACTGCGGCCGGTGCCGCTGCTGTACAACAGGAGAGCCTCAAACGCCGCAAGTATGTGTGCCTCGGAAGGGGCTACATATTTGCTGTGTTTGCGGTGGAGACCCTGGGGCCATGGGGTCCAGAGACTCAACTGCTGTACAAGGAGGTCTCGCAACGATTGATTGAGGCCTCCGGTGACAAGAAGGCTGTAACATATTTTGCGCAAAGGATCAGCATTGCCATACAACGGGGCAATGCTGCCAGCCTTCTTGGCACCCTCCCGCGTGACAGCGATTTGGGACAAGTGTTTTATTTATTTTAATTGTTTATAGTAGGTTAGTTTTTTTTTTTCGTTTTAAGTAGATGTTTATAATATATTTATAAGGTTTAAAAATAATAATTAAAAAAAAAATTACAAATACAAAAAAAAAAAAAAAAGTTAATAACATACAACAAAATATTCGACTGGATTTCGATTCGACCGAAAATTTACGTAGGTAGGTACATTGTTTTGTATGTACATAAAAATATTTGCATCTGCCCAGCATTGGAAAGACAACGTCTGAATAGAATAGAGTAAAAATTTTGGATTTGTTTGTAGTGCGTATAATAATAATAACCCTAACCACCAGTAGCTTGGGCTCGCGCCTCGTTATTGGTGGCTCCCTACTTTTGGTGGTTTTTTTATAATGTGTTTTTTTTTGTAAGAATATTGTAAAAAAAAAACACCTAAACTATGGTGTAAAATAAATAAAGGGAATAATAATAATATATATTTGCTAAGACATGGCATAAAAGGTGTTACATTTTTATCAAGTCCATTTACATGTTTTGCTAGGCATATACTAGCATGCAAATGTCAAGATGCTATTAACTAACAAAATCTTTAATGGTATAAAAACATTTTTCCACTAGCACTATAGACTAAGTACCGCTCGAGACAAAATCTGAAGGTATATAATAAGACTGTTGGCCGAAATTCGTAGTAGTTTGTTCAGTCGAGTCAGGTAGCTAGGTATTTAGACGTTAGAGAAAATATTGAATTTCTTTTTTTAACTTGAATGAGGGTAATATGGTAGAACATCAGAACGTTTCTTTTTAAGGTTGGCTTTCCACCACTAACCAAAGAGTATAATTACCGACGTACCACTATCGCCAGCTAAATACTCAATTTATTGCGAACATAGCGAGTGTAGGATAATTCAATAGTTCAGTCATTTGTTCAGTCATACCAAAAATTTCGCTACTGGTTAAATATAAAATAAAAGAGAGGAAATGGGATCTCCCGTGGGTGTTCCCCTTAAAATAGGAGGCGCCTGGATGGAGACTGTACCTCCACCTTACAGGAGACCGCAGTATACGCTGCGCTAGTAGTAATGCTGCTAGCACAGTGAGTGTATATATAAATATATACAAAGATATTTGTACAGATATTATACAAAGATTTATAAGAAATAAAGAATGTCTTACAGCTAAAATAAACCGGTTTTGTTTATTTAGCGTATTTAGCAGTATATTGCGCCCGCCCGGAATCCGGTATTATCCGGAATAATCCGGTTTTGTCGGGATCGTGTACAGATCCAGAGTGCACGCGCTTCGCTCGCAGCCTGATTTTTTTCAGACATAACCGAATTCGAATTACGTACGGATGCGAGAATAGAATGAATTTATTGATTGCTGTTTTTTAAGTTCAGATTTTGACTGAACTGCGTTCGTAAAATTCTGCATACTACTTCCATAAACAATGGATTGATAAAGACGACAGTGTATTGTGAAAGATAATATGGCTAAAAGGAAGTGAATACAGAGATGACTAGTTTATAGATAAATCTAAAACACATATTACTACGACTACAAATAACATGGAATAAGGGCAGGAGACTGGTAATGTAACACAAAATGTATATACGTCTTGTCTAATAAAGCATTAAGCTTATTTGGTTATAATAAAATAAAAAAAAGTACTAGTTAACCCGAAAGACGTTGTCTTAAGCTGTCTAATACACTATAGAAAAAAGGACCTTTCGTTTATTTAAAATAACGCTATCTATTAAAAAAAAATCTTTTAATAGGAATCTTGTCCTGAAAATAACAAACAAAGAGAAAAGAATTAGCGTAATAGGTCCAGCCGTTGACAGTTGATGCCTTGAGCAAGGGAAATAGAGATTCATTTTTAAATATATAAATATATTAAATAAAGTAAAACGGTTCTTTGCTCTCTTGTGCAGAAATCACACAATAGTATGTTACAGTCTTTGTATATTGCTTCGGTAACATTTGGCTTGAGACAAAGGAGTGGTCGCAGAACGCGAAATCGCTTCGAAAACGATTTTAGATGACGTTTCAATACTTTTAAGTTGGGAGAGACGGCGAAAAATAGTTTTTCTTTTCAAGAAAAACTTTTGACTACGTATGTTCATATCGCTTGTGTGGGAAAATGAACAGAGCTGCGTCGGCGAACAGGGAAACAAAAAATTCGTATAAAAAATTTCAAGTTCGAATACGTGGTTGAAAGATGTTACTGTTGTCATGTAATTTTAAAAGTAGATAATAGTGTAATACGGATAAATGTTTTGTTTCGTAAATATTTTTAATTTAATCATGTTATCGGTTTGAAGAAGCACATCCCACTTTTCATCTCGTGGACGATTTTTGTGAAATTTTGAAATTAAAGCTTTATTCGAATAACATGTGTCAAGACGAAAATTCCAAAAAAGGAACGGTAAAAGAAATCAGTTTGGAAGCGTAAAAAATTTGAAAATATTGCTTAGAGACGAAGTCTTTTGTGCCAAACGCGCTGTCCGGTAGATGGCGCGCGAACGAATTATTTTTTCTGTTTAATAAAGCTTGTAGAAAAAAGATGCCCTAGAACCCAGTCCGCCACCAAGATCATATCTATATAACGATATATTAGGTCCTTACATATGAAATTGGCGTTTTTCGTACTGGCCACTTTAATCACGAATTTCTCCTCTTTGGTAAGGAATTCCAAATTCAAATTTGTACAGCTATAGACTCATGTATTTGTGCTTTGATGATCGTCATTCATTTGTTTATTTTCTTCTGTTTTTTTCTGTTTGCGTCACTCATTTTACAAAATGGAAAACCTTAAATATCGCATTATTTACGAGTACGAGTTCCGCCGTGGCACTAGTGCTGCGGAAACAACTCGAAGGGTGAATGATGTGTATGGCGGTCGTGTTGCAAAAGAAAACACAGTTCGTTTTTGGTTCCAACGTTTTCGTTCTGGAAATTTCGACCTGCAGAACAAGCCCCGTGGACGGCCTGAGACTCAAGTTGATAATGAAGAGTTGAAGGCTATTGTGGAAGCGGATCCATCGCAAACCACGTCCGAGTTAGCTGCAGGCTGCAATGTTAGTGATAAAACTGTTTTAATTCACTTGAAGCAAATTGGGAAGATTAAAAAGCTTGAAAGGTGGGTACCTCACGAATTGACTGAAACAAACCGGCAAACGCGCGTCGACTGCTGCGTTACATTACTAAACCGGCACAATAATGAAGGTATTTTAAACCGAATCATTACCTGTGATGAAAAATGGGTTCTTTACGATAATCGGAAGCGCTCAGCGCAATGGTTAGATCCTGGCCAGCCAGCCAAATCCTGCCCCAAGCGAAAATTAACCCCAAAAAAGTTACTTGTAAGCGTTTGGTGGACTAGTGCCGGTATTGTTCATTACAGTTTTTTCAAATCTGGCCAGACTATTACGGCTGATGTCTATTGTCAGGAATTGCAAACCATGATGGAAAAGCTAGCGGCTAAACAACCTAGGCTGGTCAATCGCTCCACGCCACTGCTGCTTCACGACAACGCTAGACCACACACTGCGCTACAGACGGCTACTAAATTAGAAGAGCTTCAATTGGAAAGTCTAAGACATCCTCCGTACTCCCCGGACCTTGCTCCAACAGATTACCATTTTTTTCGAAATTTGGATAACTTCTTGCAAGGGAAAAAATTCAACTCCGATGGGGCAGTCCAAATCGCCTTCAAAGATTTTATTGATTCCCGTCCGACTGGTTTTTTTAGTAAAGGGATCAATGAACTACCTATGAGATGGCAAAAGTGCATAGAAAATAATGGTTCATACTTTGATTAATTAAATATATTATATTAAAAAATATTCGACTTTTTGTTCCTGCCATACAAAACGCCAATTTCATATGTAAGGACCTAATATATAACGGTAATTAAATGAGATCCAGGAATAATTAAATGAAATTACCTCACCATAAGACTGAAGGCTTTATTACCACGTGTAGACGCCGGGAGATGGATGTAAATGGAATCCCTTGCTTCGCCCGCTAATGCCTTTGGCTTACAACGAAACATTATGCATTCAGATTCTACATGGAAGACGTATTTCCTTACTTTATCCTTTCTTGCAACGTTTATTTTGTGACTTGATTTTTGTTGATAAAATATTCTCTTTATAATACTCGAAGACGAATGTTATGGCTTTTTATTCGCCACCTTATTGGCCCACAAGCACTACCTGATGGTAAGCAGTTACCGTAGATTAGCCAACGGCGCTGAAGAGCTATTCAATATTAAAGTATGGAGGGAGCCTTTGATTAAAAGTGAAAGTGGATTGCGATGGTCATAAAAATAAAAATAAAAACTGGAGATTTTTTTTTATACCACTAAGGTGGCAAACAAGCATACGGCCCGCCTGATGGAAAGCAGTCACCGTAGCCTATAGCCGCTAGCAATACCAGGGGTATCACTAACGGGGTGCCAAACATGTTGTTGATGAGGACTCACTGTGCTAGCAGCAATACTAGTAGCTCAGCGTATCCTCGTGGAGCACTGGCAACCTTACTTACCGCAGAAACACAACACTACATCAAGTAGTATTATTTCACTGCGGTCTTCTGTAAGGCGGAGGTACAGTACCCAGTCGGGCGGCTCCAATTTAAATGGGATAACCCACGGGATACCCCAAATCGCCCTACCTCTCTTTTTAAAAGCTCACGGTGTGATTAATCACTGTACTTAAGCTTAGGAAAACTCATTGGTACAGGCTGGGATTCGAACCTGGGCCCGTCAGATGACAGGCCTGTTGCTTCAACCACAAGGCCACCATGGCTTTTTAAAACCTTACAGAAGACCGCACTCAAATAACTCTACTTTGATGTAGTGTGGTTTTTGCCGTAAGTAAGGTTGTCAGTGCTCCACGAGGATACGCTGCGCTAGTAGTACTGCTGCTAGCACAGTGAGTCTTCATCAACAGTATGGTTGGCAACGTGTTAGTGATACCCCTGGTATTGCTAGCGGCTGTCCGCTACGGTGACTGCTTACCATCGGGTGGGTCTGCTTATGTGCCACTAAGGTATAAAAAATTACTTTGTCCGTTTTCAACGTAGACACGATTAAAACCTTTAAGGATTTCTAGAACAGGATAATCTTGTGCAAAGTAAGTAGATATCTTACAACACCGTTAAATTACTTTTTTATCCGTCTGTCCTCGGTTTCTGTACATCTTTGACTGTAAAAGTGATATAAAAAGCAACGATCACACTTCTGACGGCTTTAGTACTCACTTTGCTAATTACAAAGTCAACTTCATAACGAGCTTGAACACCTACTCAGGTTTTTTTAAGACTCATTGAAGTTTTGCAAGGACGCAATTTATTTTTAATGACACTTCTTACACGAGTTAATAAAATTACATTTTGCAATCAAGTAAAATATCTAATTTGGGCCTGTCCGATGTTTTGAAGAACGTTATTTGTATTATGAAGATAAGATATTCCAAAACCTTCTGTTTATTTTCTTATTTAATTTATGTTCACGCCCGTACAAGGCGTTAACTTACGAGCATCAGTAACAATAATTTGCGACGTTTTCGTATCGCCTTCGACTATTTTTGTATTGAAAAATGAACAGCGCTGCGGCGGTACAATGCGGAACTAAAAATTTTTAGGTCAATTTTGACAATTCGCGAGTTACGATTTCGTTTACGTAGTCAAAAAATGTTCCTGCTACCGGCACAGTTTTTCATAAAGTATAATAAGTCAATAATCCTGAACCTATTCCAATTCGTACCTAATAATTTTTCGTTACGCCTTCCCACAAGGTTCCCCGAAGAGGTAGGCAGAGGTCTTACAGCGCACACTTTCCACCGAAGATAATTTGGTGCCAACGTGACAGATGGTGAGTCCGTCGCCGTCTCTTAAGCACTGCAAACGTCCTTGAATTTCATTTCAGACGTATGCAGGCTTCTGTGTGTTGTCTGCCACGATCAATAAGGCAGGTTACTCTAATCATGCAGATCCAACTGTTAAGAGCGATCCCATTATTACCTACCTCTATTATAAATAAGCTACCTTTATGAATTCCTGAAGTGGTCTAAGTAAACTTAATTTCATTAATTAACAAAATTTAGAATTTAATTAACTTAGACAGAGTTTTATTTTCTCGAGATGAGATGCGATATAAAACATTCCATCTCTCAGCAGAGCCTGTAACCTTCTAATTGACTCGGAAATTATTTTACGAGCCCTTGTAATTTTCCACGTAAAGATTAAGACGACAATATAATTGTTTATTAACAACGCGTTTATTCTTTTTTTGTAGTAATTCTAGCTGTTACACTGGGTTTCTTACGCGTGTTTATTTAAAAAAGCCTTAAAAGCATATTTTTTGTCTGGATGAAAAGTACCTGCCCTAAAGACCTATTTTGTATCCTTGATATCGTGTGTACATTGTACAATATTTCATGATAATTGGTCGAGTACATTTTTTTATACCATTAAGGTGGCAAACAAGCAAACGGCCCGCCTGATAGTAAGCGCTTCCGAAGCATATGGATGCTCGCAACACCAGGTGCATCACATGGTACCACTCACGCGTTGCCGACCCTAAAGGATGCGTAACGAATAAACAACCTCACATTCGCACTTATTATATTAGTTAGGACTACGCCTTGAATAAAAAGTTTTATTTGAACTTATACTCACCACACTTGAAAAAAGTGTGTCTGCATTTTTGCTTATAATTGCTTGTGGGGAAAACGAGTAAATTTTCGAATTGAACAAATCATATTTCTTTAGATTTTCATACTTATCACTTACGACGGATTCTCAATAGTCTCCGAAAATATTTCTAAAATTTTCATCTTAAAAAAGTATTGATGTCTGTCCGCTACCGAATTTTTGAAGCGAGATGAAAACCTACAATTACAAGAGATCAAGATGTCAAACGTCCTGTAATTTTACAATTTGCATCGAAAACCTGTAGCGATATCAGATAGTTGTTGTAGAATAGCACTACTGCTATAACCTTTTATTGGCTATACGTTACTTGATAGTAAGCGGCTATCCGCTTTATTGCTTGCCATGGTGCACTACATCCCTAGACAACCATGTGCCCTGTACAAGGAATGGCGTAATATTTTTCCTCGGGAAGAGGAAAACAGTTGCTCAGTTCCGAACAATATAACAATATGTTATGAAGTAATAACTCCTGAATATAGGGTTTCCCTTTCGTATGTAGCTAAACATAATGTAAATGATACTGTAATGTCGTGCGTATGTAATTTAATAGTATTTATTTTCGTTAGCACATTCTTATTAAAAAAAAACCACTGAGTTTCTTGCCGGTTCTTCTCAGGTGGCTTTTTTTTCCGAACCGGTGGTAATTAAGCTGAATAAACGATTTAATATTTTGATTTTGTAACGTAACGAGTAGGTACTCGGAACCGGCGGGCATGTATGAAAAGATTGATGAATTTAAATGAAGCATAAGAAGTGTTTTGGATTTTTATCACAAACAAACATGGAACAAGTAAGTTTTTTTAATACACACTTTTATTATGTGATTTCATTTGATGCCCATATAATAGGGAAATTATAAATCTTCATTTTGTGACGCCCGCAATATTGGAATAAATTGGCGGCATTTATGTGATCGTGTTTTGTCACGGGAACCAAACGTGGATGACAAAAAGCTCGGACACTGGGAATTGGGACCCACTTTTTTATTACAATTTGCACGAGTTGAGTACACACACACATACACGAAACTACATAAAATCTTGTAATTTTCATCACATTCAACTAAACATAACTCAATTAAAACATGATTAACCAACAGTAGGAACCTAGAAGCAGATGCGACATTATGTAAAAATATGTTCCGGAAAGTGTGGAGAGGAATTACCTGGGTAATTGCAGTAATTTCAGCTGTTATTTGGACCGCGTCTGTCCTCTAATTACCAAAAAGGTTTAGATGTGCGCAGGAAACTATGAGAAGTATGAACACATTTCGGGACAGAATAATTAATTATGCGGGTGTAGATTATTTAAAGTACTTGGTGCATTCATACAAAACATAGAATCAGTAACGAGCGTCATTTCACTCTAGACTTCATACATTTACCTCACAATTACACTGTGGAATGAGCTCACCTCAGCCTCGTGGTTTTCCCAAAGGTGTACAGCATGGGTTCTTCAAGAAGTGAAGATGTTTCTAAAGTGTCGAAAACGCGCGAGTGCTGCAAGCGTCCGTAGGCTACGGTAACCGCTTACCATCAGGCGGGCCGTATGCTTGTTTGCCACCATAGTGGTATAAAAAAAACCATATCCGCCGGTTCCAAGTAGGTACTCTTAACCTTTCACCAATTATTACTTTGGCAATTGGACCTAGAAAACCTACGCCTTCTTCGGCTTCAACTCCACTCAACTTCGTATTTTATATCTTTTTGTCAGTAATTCATCACGTTCATTCATCAATTCATTCGTTCTATATGTCCAAACTTTAACATAATCGTATTATTAATCATTGAACGTAAACTTTAGTTGTAGTACTAAGTTCACTACTAACTTATAAGTTACCTAGCCGACTAATGGAGCTCAATACAAGCAATTTCAGAACAGTCTCCGTATCTAAAACTAAGTTAGGTGCTCATGAAATATGCAAAGCGGATGCTAAGCTGGTGCACGGCGTTGGAGACTAAAAAGGCATGCAGGGAGAAGTTTTCATGGTATTCGATGGCGATTTATGATTTGCAAGTTGGTTAGTGCACTATCCTTACAATAGAGATTTAGTTCTATGCAAAAGAATTTATCTTATTATCGGAATACATACACAATTTTCAGAGGTAGCATGAAATGGGTTCACCCTTGAGGTTTCTCATTAAACTGAGTGTGGAACTGGAACCAAAAGATATTGTGTATGGATGAAAAAGATAATTTTAGATATCTTATTATTAATGTAATTATGCGCTTAGGTAGCAGAGCGTGCTTTTAGATTATTTATGTAATTAAACTGACCTATGGACATCTCTAGGGCGAATTAGGTTTTCCCATTCAAATTGCAGCCGCCCGACTGGGGACTGTACCTCCACCTTACAGAAGACCGCAGTCAAATAAAACTACTTTAAATTAGTGTTGTGTTTCTGCTGTAAGTAAGATTGCCAGTGCTTTACGAGGATACGATACACTAGAAGCACAGTGAGTCCTAATCAACAACAGCGCTGGCAACTCGTTAGTGATATCCCTGGTATTGCTAGCGGCTATAGGCTATGGTGATTGCTTACCATCAGGTGGGCCGTATGCTTGTGTAAAAAACATATGTACCAGTATAGCTGCATGGAAGCGCGGTCCACTAATCATGTGACACGCGCTTGACGTAATTAGAAGCCGAAACGTAATTAAGATTGACCCACAACTTGATCGACAATTGGAAGCTGATATTTAATTATATTGGTTTATAAGTTACGTACCGAATCACGTGCTCCATATCCTTTACTCAAAATCGAAAGAAACAACCACTTAGAAAGAGATATGAAGATTAGGTACTTCTTCTTACCATGCCTCAATGACGGACATTTCAAATTTGGAATCTGAGGTAGCCTACACGCTGATCAGCGTAAATATTTTTTTATCACGAAAAAATATATAGGCTTGTCAGTCATTGTGTGAGTAATAAAATAATTTACAGATTAAAACACCGTCAAAAGACGCAGTGCGGCATGAAAAATCAGCCGTTAAATCGAAACTTAACCAGTAAAACCTTTCATATTTTAAATACGGCCGTATCCATAAAAATATATTACTCTCTTAACATTATTCCAAATGGTTGGTAAAATCTTGTCTGTGGGTCATTAACCCCTCAATAAAGCGTAACATGTAAAAATATTTAGCCACAACACACAACAATCGGAGGGTCCGACCGACACTTAAAATTCCGTCATTATGCTATGTGTATGTAGGATTTCGTCATTACACGTGGAATTCGACCCGCGATGTCCCATTGCCGTAAAGGGTTAAGCTATTAAGTTTATTCGGTATGCGATGGATAGTAAAACAGGTGGGTCGGCTTGACCCTAAAATGTTCCAGTGATTGTAGGGTTTTAATTTTATTACGGTAATACAGTGTTACTATACAATTAATTGAATGAACCGGCATAACGGGTAACTGTAATACTAGCTGTGAACCGCGACTTCGTCTGCATTTGTTTAAAGACAGGTAGCCTATGTCCTTCTCTAGGATATAACCTATCTCCTTATCCTTTTGATTACGATCCATTTAGCCGTTTAGTCCTGAAAAGGTAGCAAATAAACAAACAAACAGAGTTCCTTTCGCATTTATAATAATTAGTAGGTATGGATATGGATTTAGCGGTATGGATAAAATAGATATATTTTTACTAGCACTAGACGAAACAAAGCGAACAAATTCGTAATTTTGTTACCATTTAGAAACCAGTGGTCTAGCTAGTGCGACATGACCGCATAGGACGTATCGTGTGCTAAAGCGAGATGGCGATACTGACGCTCGAGATATATTTTTGTATCATTTACATGCGTATGCATTTCCCAATAGTCACCCATGATAATCAGTGTATCGTGTATTCGGTACCTACATTTGGTTCTGTACGATTTCTAGAAGAATTTTGTTACAAATTGTTATATAATTATTGTTAAATGCAAAAAAAGACAGAGCACTGAGTTTCTTGCCGGTTCTTCTCAGGTGGCTTTTTTTCCGAACCGGTGGTAATTTAGACCTTCATAAGAGCCTTATTAGGGCCTAAACTGAATAAATGATTTTTGAATTTTGAATTTTGAATTTTAACTCAACCCTTGTCGCGCCTCAGAGTAATTGTTGTGTAGTGGACTGTAGTATTGTATAGGGCTGGATAACTCGCTATTTTGCAGAAATAAAAGTCTTGTAAAGAGCAGCACACGTCTGGTTTATTTGGATGCTGGCGGGAGAGAGAGCGAGGGTTGCCAGCACATAAATTAACAAAAACTACTATTTTAGTGTTGCTATGCAACATGCTGCGGCCTCAGAAGAAATACAAAAATCCTTAAATAAACTATATCTAGTTATCATCAATAGGTAATAAACAAATTTTATGTATACCTCGAACATGAGTCTTATTATTGTGAGTTTTTACTTCTACAGATCTTATTTTACCATCATGTCCGGGGAACAGTTTTACTATTCTGGCCATAGGCCAATACATGGAAGGAATGTTGTCTTCCTTTAAAATAATTAAACTACCTTGCTTTACATTACAAACATCAGTTTTCCACTTAGGTCTATTTTGTAACATATTCAAATAATATTTATGCCAGATCCTCCAAAAAGATTGTTTTAAATTAGTACATAACTGCCAAAACTTAAGTCTATTTTGTGGTAAGTTACCTACTTCATGCTCCGGGTACATAGTTAAAGAATCACCTATAATAAAGTGGCCTGGAGTTAGGTAACAATAGTCATCTGGATCTGCTGACAAAGGTATAAGAGGTCTAGAATTAAGTACCGCCTCTATTTCTGTTAGTACAGTACTAAGTTGTTCATAAGTTAACACAGTATTTTGTAATACCCTTTTTAAATGGTATTTAGTGCTCTTTACTGCAGCCTCCCAGAGTCCACCGAATGTAGGCGAATAGCTTGGAATGAAATGGAAACTAATACCTCTCTGTGTAGCAAAGCTTTGTACATTCGCTTGGTGATCTCGGGAAGACAGGAGCTTGTATAGTTCAGCTAGCTGGGTCCTTGCACATTTAAATGTACTAGCGTTATCGCAGTGAATTTCTTTGGGCAGGCCTCTTCTAGAGATAAGCCTTCTGAAGCACGCGAGGAAAGTTTCTGTGGTCAAATCTGAAGCCAGTTCCAAATGGACGGCTTTTGTTGCAAAGCAGACAAACACACATATGTAACCTTTACCAATAAGGGATCGCCTCACGCGGGAGAGCTTAACATTAATAGGCCCAGCGAAATCCACTCCGACTACTTCAAAGGGACGGCTGGTGACGCGACCAGCTGGCAAGGAACCCATCAGCTGTTTGGCCACAGTAGCTTTTTGTCTGAAACATTTTACACATTTGTGAGTTATTTTCTTAACTTCTAACAAGCCATTTACAATCCAAAACCTTTGATTTAAATATGAAAGTAAAAGCCTAGGTCCTCGGTGCAGTAACCTTTCATGTTCATTCTTTATAAGCAAGCTAGTAACATAAGAGCCTCGGGGAAGTATGACAGGATGTTTCTTATTATAAGTTATTTCAGCATGATGAAGCCTACCACCCACACGTAAGAGCCCCTGAGCGTCAATAAAAGGGTGCAAATTAGCTAAATTGCCTTTCACATTCTTATCATTGCTTAAAGCGTCAAGTTCAGACTGAAAGTGTGTACTTTGTTCATACTTAATTATTAACATTAGCGCATTATTTAGTTCAGAAGTGGTTAGATAGCGTGCGTGTAATTTTGTGTTTTTGTTATTTAAATTGTTCAGGTATCTCAGTATATAAGCTAATATTCTGACCATTTTATGTATGTTAGAATAATTATGTAAGCGCTTGAATACAAACTCAAGCGGATTCAAACTTTTGCACACTAGGTTGCTGGAGAAAGCCGAGCAGAGCTTTACCTCAGGTAAATCGCAAGGTAAGTTAATATCGCAGCAAGCAAATTTGTACTCACGGTTTGTAGAAACTGCGGACCGTGCCACCATAGATCGCTGCCGCCTAGCTCGCCTGGATTGATGCCTCGGCTTAGGAGATCAGCTGGGTTATCGTTTGTATTGACATACGACCAACGCCATCTAGCGGTGTGCTCGCGAATTACATTGACTCTGTTCGCCACGAAAGATTGAAGCTGTGTAGGTTCAGTATATAGCCATGCGAGAACAATCTTTGAATCGCTGAATAAATAGACATTCGTTATGCTAACCTTGAGCTTCATTACATCGTGCACCTTGGATATAAGCTTGGCTAGCAAGAGGGCCGCATTCAGCTCAAGCCTAGGTACGGCGGTCATGCCTTTTTTCTGTATAGGATTGATTCTCGATTTCGAACAGAGTAAATGCATATTCATGGTACCTGATGAATTACAGCATCGTAGATACACGCAGGCTCAGTAGGCTGTTGTGCTCGAGGCATCTGCGAAACCAACCAGCTCAGATGTATCCATTTCTGAAATATCTATGTTTCTATCTAAAATTATAGGTTTCATATTAGCTAAATCAGTTGTAAATTGCAGCCACTCCTGCCGGACCTCAGGCGGAGGACTGTCATCCCAATCAGTATTTTGTATCCATAGCTTTTGCATAATAGCCTTTGCCGTGACTATTATGGGACTGACAAAACCCATGGGATCATAAAATCTACCAATATAACTTAAAATATTCCTTTTTGTAATTTTATCTGAACTGAATGGTTCTGGAGATGAAATAATCAAGTGATCGTGCTTTACATTTATAGTCAAACCTAAAGCTTTCATCGTATAATTATCCTTTTGTAAATCTAGACTATCAAAGTGTTGGTCTTCTAGTGGTATCTGTGATAAAACCTGCACGTTATTAGAGGACCACTTGTGAGTGTTGAAGCTACCTAACAGTAGAAGATTGCACAACTGGTCTCGTGCGGCTAGTGTTGTATCTAAATCATTGCTAGAGTACAAAATGTCGTCACAGTATACATTATTCTTTATAATAGATGCAGCTAGAGGAAATTGTTTTTCATTACTATTAGCTAGCTCATCAATACAACGAGTTGCCAAGTAGGTAGAACTTTTTAGTCCATATGTCACGGTATCTAGCCTAATACACCTAATAGGTTCCGAAGGATTGTCTCTCCATAATATGTTCTGAAGAGAAGTGTATATAGGATCAATATCTGTATTGCGAAACATACGTTTTATATCTGCTGTAAATGTGTACCTACCTACCCGGAATAATAATATTATATCAAACAATTCTCTTTGAACTACTGGTCCACTAAGTTGCAAATCGTTTAATGATACCTTTTTATTTGTTTTCATAGAACCATCAAAAACAGTCCTGAGTTTGGTGGTTTTGCTATTTTCGTTAATAACCGCATGATGCGGGAGAAAATACACCGCTTGCCTATCTACAGCAATAGACTCAATATCTATATAATGAGCATGTTTAAGTTCCAAATATTCATGAACAAATTTCTGATACTGCATGAATAACTCTGGCTTTGCTTGTAACTTCTTTTCTAAATTTAAAAATCTTTTAAGTGCTAAAGTAAGTACTAAAGTAAGTGTACAATCTTGAAATCGAACCTTTTGCATAGCCTCTCGATGCGATACTCCGTTTAAGCTGGTCATCCTCCATTGTTTACACCACCCAAGATCACTACACACACTTACTTAAAATTAAAATAGCTAAACTAAAAATTGTACAATAATATTGCAACGAGAAATCAAAACAATATGGCGAACTGATGCGTGGCGTGTGGTTGTGGTTGGTTGAGATTTTTGCAGACCAACCAACGCGTGCGATGTTCCCTTCCGCCCGCGGTGTGGCAGCGTTCCAGCGCGGAGTGTTGAATTTCAGCGTCGCGTCGCTGGAGATACAAGCGCCGTCTCACTCTTACTAGGCAGAACTCGCTCGCATGCTCTCTCGCTCGTCGTGTTGCAAATGCTTCTTAGCACTCGTGAATGTAATGGATGTATAAAAAATATGGAATGGAATCCAAATATTGGCGCGCTTCAATCAAAATGCAGTAATTGTTGCGCTTTTAATTATAGCCTCCTCTCCCGCGTGTTGCTCTTAAAATGCATGCGAACGTCGAAATTGCAAGTCGGGAATTCAGCGACACAACGTCTTAAGCGATCGTTCGGTTGTAGATGCAATTAAGATGGCTTCCATTGAGAAAAAATATGCTGCCTTACTTGTTACAAGTCTTGCTTTTATTCTGGCGAGATCTTCAAATCGCGAAGGACCATGTCGCGCATCAGAGTAATTGTTGTTGTGTAGTGGACTGTAGTATTGTATAGGGCTGGATAACTCGCTATTTTGCAGAAATAAAAGTCTTGTAAAGAGCAGCACACGTCTGGTTTATTTGGATGCTGGCGGGAGAGAGAGCGAGGGCTGCCAGCACATAAATTAACAAAAACTACTATTTTAGTGTTGCTATGCAACACCCCTGTAGCCTTTACTGGAGGACTATCGAATTGCTTTCGACAGCGTATTCGTTTCACTTTCGCCTTATTTTTGTATGCGAAATTGTACAGTGCCGCGGCGGCGAAAAATGGAACTAAAACTTGGTATGAGCATTTTAACACTTTGAGGGTTACTGAACTGAAATATATTCCTGCTTCCAGTACTGCTATCAACCTCAATGCTTCTAACGAGAGCTGCAAATGTACCGGTTTGAAGCACGCCAAGTACACCCCGGTTTCCTCCATGCATCCTCAACTTTAAAGCTTCTCTCTAAGCTTTAAAGGAGGAAACTACCGGGTCATTGAAATCTTAGTGGAGAGTTTACTTAATAGCTAGCAATCACGATGAGGTAGCAGTGTTACTCTGAAACTGCTGTAGGCTGTTTCTCGAGGACAACGTCATTACAAAAAAAAAGAGAAGCAAACATATTATCTGTCCTTTTTCTCCTAAACAAAAAACTTACGTAAAATTAATACCAGCTATGATGCATGAGTGCAGTAATTCCTGATTACGCGTGCACCCACCAGTGGGTGAAACTAGTGGGTGCACGGGTTGCAATCCAGCGATTTCATCCAGAGTGCCTAAAAGGAAACCAAGAAAAAAATTAACATCTTGTACGGGAATTGCTAATGCAGACAATATAACGCGATACGAAGTTCACCCGCATCTGGTTGGTAATAATTGCCTGCCAGCTGTTCGCCCAAATATACAATATATAGTAAATAACTTGAAACGTCACTCAGTAGGTTAAATAAGGGAGCTGAAGCCGACACCGAAGTGGGACATCCCATATATCGTGCGGAACCGTCGGTGAAATTAATTAGAAGCTCGCTGCCAAGCAAACTGTTATTGGGGTTTACACAAAAATTTATTGGACAACTATCGTATGGCACTAGTTAAAAGCTAGAGCGGAGTCCTCATCAACAACAGGGTTGGCAACGCGTTAAATATACCCCTGGTGTTGCTAGCGGCTTAAGGCTACGATGTCAGATTTATCATCAGGTGGGCCGCACGGTTTTGTGCCACCTTAGTGGGCTAAAAAAACCAGGCACCAGTTATTAGACTTTCTGCTTTCAAGGAAGGAAGATAGTTATTGCTGATGTGATTGCCTAATACGTACATAAATTTGTATGCCGGATTGACCGTTTAACGTATTTTCTGAAACGTGGAGAGAACTCGGTATTGCATAGGTGGCCACCCTTTTAGGGCGGCAACGCACGAGTGATACCCCTGGTGTTGCAAGCGTCCATAGGCTACGGTGACCGCTTACCATCAGGTGGGCCGTATGCTTTTTTGCCACCTTAGTGGTATATAAAAAAAAACCCATCGCAGATTGATATCTGCATTATCACCTATGCTAAGAGACCTCTTTATTTTATCATTTAAATAAACACTTAAAGAACTAGACAGACATATAAAAGCTCGGGACTGTAATAACTTTCCTATCGTTATAACAACCTATAACAATCGCTATCTATACTAATAATATTATAAAGAGGAAAGATTTGTATTTTTGTGGGTTTGTATTGAATTGGCACCGAAACTACTGGACCGATTTCAAAAATTCTTTCACCGTTAGAAAGCTAAATTATCACTGAGTAGCACAGGTTATTTATCATACTAGCTGCCCGCCCCGGCTTCGCTCGGGTGAACAAAATATTTGATAACGTCTTGACGTCTACCTGTGCAAAGCCGGGGCGGGCCGCTAGTCTCTTATAACTTGATTCTAAATAATTTAAAGGCTCGTAACTGTTTTGTTAAGACACCATTATAGCGTTAATATATTATATGAGTCGGCATGATTGCCGGACCATAGTGCAAATATCAGGAGTAATTGACTTCGAGGTGCGGTTCTCCTACAAACTTGCGACAAACTTCCCATGGTGTCATTAATGCGATACAACATTTTGGTTTCTATAGACACCTTTACACACGTGCTTTAGTCGATGCAGTCGGGTAATGGTTGGTTGGTGTTCACATAAAGTTAGTGAAAATTAGGGCTTTTCCAATAATCTTTAGGGTAAAATGGGATCTCTCATGGGTTTTCTCAGTAAAATTGGAGCTGCCCGACCAAGGACTGACCCAAGAGAATACTATCGCTACGCTAGAGACTACCATACAGAAGCCCGCAGTCAAATAACACTATTGCTGTTAATGTCAAATTCATGAAATACAACTTTTCCAAAGAAGTGATTTTGAAAGAGGTACGCCGTAATTAAATACGAAACTTTCCATTCAAAATTGGTGCTACCCAACTGGGGCCTCCATGTCACACAAGCTAGCAGCCAAATATTATACTAGGCACTTTGATTAAGTATTACGATTCTGTGTGAGGTTTCCAGGGCTAATCGTTGAAGAAGATTGATTGCCATAGTTAGGAAGAGGAAGATGAGAAGTTGAGCTTGATGATGTTTACATCCGACATGGATTAAGTATCGCATAAGGTTATGCTTTGTAAAATTTAGTGTGGACGGGCATAACAGCCATATGTCTTAAGTCTAAAAAAATTAATAATTTTGATATGTACTCAGAATTTACAATACGATAGTAGATAAAAAGGAACCCACAATTTCCTTGCGTATCACTGCGCATCCAGTTTAACTGGTCATGCATCGTTTGAAACGAGTAAGCGTGTAGGATTTCAGCTCATACAGAGTTACCATAAAGACAAATTGATTACCATAAAGACCTTGTGTTTTTGTACGAGTAGTGTGGTGTAGGGGAGAGAGCAATAAAAAAATATGGTTCGTTTGAAAGTTTTGATTAAGTGGAAGAAGCGCGGACAGCGGTACAATTACCAAAGGACAGAAGTCTGCTACCTAATTGTTCAGGTTTACCATACAATATATTATTATTATTGTTCAATTGTTAATATTATTATTAAGGAAAAGCTGCGTAATGCATTTGAATAATACAGATAAATATGCGTCACATTTTTTTATTTTTGTTGCTCGGCGAGAACAATTGGTTTTTTTGTAAAATAAACAAAAGATTATTGGAAAAATGTACTTAAAAGCAGTGTCGGAATCCAAGGGCTGGGTCTACCTGGGTCTATGGCGGAAGTCATAACTCGTTTCGATAGAAGACAAAAGACAAAGATACAATTGATATTTGATTTACATTTATAAAACTTTTTATTTATTCTAATGGAAATTGGAGCGTGTCCTGATTAGGTCTCGATATATGACCCCTCTGACTTGTAAGGTGGATCCTATTCTGCCTTTGTCGGAATCAAACTTGGACCGAACATGACTTATGACTACTAATTCCAAGTTATATACCCTTATACATACTTAAATTTTTTGATTAATATACTATTATTATTATTATTTTTTTCTTGACGGCTAGTTCAATTTTAAAAAGAACATCGTATTACTTTCCTATAAAACATCGATAAATTATTATAATTTATAAATAGTTAAGACTTATTGGGTGGTAAGGCTTCTAATTGGAAAAAGAATCCATGTATAGATTTGAGATAATAGCACATTACGTCACAGATTTTTTACGTGCATTGAATTTAAGCCTAGCGTATAATCCGCAGTTCTGGCTCTTTAGTGTCCCCTTACGTCGCAAGAACACATTCGAAGGAATTTATGACGCTCATTACCTGACAAATTATAGTTTAAATAGGCCATCTAGGAGTCAATGAGGTTAAGAGTTCTCTAGAGACCTATACCATCTAAACCGCTGGTAAAGCCGAGTCCAAATTTTCATTTAAATATTGGGGGTACTTATGTACTATAAAGTCACCACAGGCTTTAGATGCAATACCACGGGTATTAGGTACAAACGTCAGTGTAGCGCTGTGCTAGCAGCATAATACTTTATTCTACCAGCACAGCCTGCTCTCAAAAAGCTCAAAAAAATTACCCACCGCAGAAACAACACTACATTTCGAAGCATGCATACATGATGGTAAACAGTTACCATGGGCTATAGACGTTAGCATTTCTTCTTACTGCCAGCACAGCGTGCTGTCGAAAATCTTTGGAAACCTTACTGCAGATATAACACTACATCGGAGTAGTTTTATCCAAATAGGATGTTCAGTAAGGTGGTTCTGTCCCCAGTCGGGCCCAGCCCCAGCCCTTACCTTTCCGGAAAATGATATTATTCACTAAAATTTGCGTATTGATTGGCAAGATTACAAAACTTGTAATTAGATCAAAATTCAAAAAATACTCTTCATACGGCATCGATTTTTGTATCTATATTATTTTGTCCTATAATTTAATATTGTTACCAATTATATTTATATTGTTTCATGTCGAGCGAACAAGTCGTAATTGAACACTGATTGTTTCAGATAATTGCGAGCGAATCAATTAACTATGCTATGAGATGATTCCAATTGAAGTTTGTTTGAGATGTATTTAAACGAAGCTTAATAATAAGTATCTAGAAATCATCGTTTTTGTTTATACCTCTATGGTGGCACACCAGCATCCAGCCCACCTGATGCTAAGCAGTCACCGTAGCCTATAGCCGCTATGAATACCAGGGATATCACAAACGAGTTGCCAAACCAAAACATCTTATTGTGCTACTCGTAGCAGCATTACTACTAGCCCAGCGATCCTCGTGGAGGACTGGCACACAACATCAAAGTAGTGTTATTTGACTGCGGTCTTCTGTAAGGTGGAGGTACAGCCCAAAGTCGGGCGGCTCCAATATTAATGAGAAAACCAACGATTCATCCCAATTCGCCCTACCTCTCTTTTTTAGCTCATTGTGTGTTTAATCACTTAAACTTAAAAAAACTCATTGGTACAGGCCGGGATTTGAACCTGGGCCCATCACATGCCAGGCCGTTGCTTCAACCACAAGGCCAACACAGCTACGAACATGTGGTTAGCAGTAGTCTCTGACTACTCCTATCCCCATGGGATATAGATTTTCGAGTATGTAGGTTTTGAAACAGTGGACATGTTCGGAAATTGGTAACTTTAATATAGTGATTATTTAAACGGGGATCTAAAAGATATGATTCACTTCCTTTTACCCTCAACTTCACCTGCATGGTTCTATAGAAAATAAAATGTTCTTGATAATAGGTACCTTTTGTCCTCTTCTGTATGTCTGACAAGGTGTGTGCAAATTTTCACACACCTTATCAGACAATCGGTTGAGTGTATTTATGGCGTGAAAACGGAACAAAATCATATTTGCATAGAATTTATAAATATATGCTGAATGACAAGATAGCCTGATGAAACTTTAATTCGTGACTATCTAAAAAAACATTGGTCCCTATCTGGTCAGGTGGTAACAACAAGTTCCGAAAGCTAGTTATCTCCTGTAATTTTCCTTCGACAGTGTACGTGGAACATTCAGAAACTGTCCAAACCTGTAGATAACTCACAGAAATAGATTCATGAATGAAAAATAAATTCTACCTACACGCGTCATGTAGGGAGTGTCGACTGGCAAATGACATTTTTGCCGTTGTTTTTAGGATTTTTAGGATTCCGTACTCGAAGGAAACTTATTACTATGACTCCGCTGCCGACCGTCGTTGCGTCCGTCTGTCTGTCAGTGGTATCTCATGATCCGTAATAGGTAGATAGTAGATTTTTTTACGGATTGTGTAATTCTGTTGCCACTATAACAACAAAAATAAAAGTGTGAAGAAATAAACATACAAAGGGGACCTCTTCTTCTAGAAATGGCAACAAGTAGACGCTTGAAATGCTCATAGAGTTTTTATTGCTTAACTTTCTAAAAAACAAAGATCGAATGTACTATTACAGGCTTATAATTTGCGGTTGGTGCAATAGCCGTGTCTAGGGATCGAACGACATAGTTATGTTTGACATTTAACCTCGTTTGTTTTTAATACGGAGCCCTGGGTGTGAACTGCGAATAAAACTCGCCCTTGGCCGATGTTTATATCAGTATATTTAGGTACCTATCGTATAGAAATTGTGAATGGAAAGTTTATCGTATCACATCTTTTTTTTTGGTATCATATTTGCGTGTCAGGATGGTAATGACGTTAACATTATATTGTAGGAATGTTCGATGTGTTTGCGATGTGGGTGAATAAAGTGGCTGACCTCTAGCTGCTTCCTTATATTATCAACTGTGAGCTTATAGATATCCTTTACTGATGTCTTTTAGTTATTAAAATTTAACCACAATTTTATTTGAAGTTTAAACACACCATATGTAGGGTGTGTCATGTTTTATTTATTAATTGAATGTACTTTTAATGCATCTATACTAATATTACTAAGCCGTGGTTTTCCCAAAGGATTACAGCATGGGGTTCTTCAAGAAGGGTGTGAAGAGATTTTTGAAGGATCGGCAACGCGCGAGTGATAAACCTGGTGTTGCAAGCGTCCATAGGCTGCGGTAACCGCTTACCATCAGGCGGGCCGTATGCTTGTTTGCCACCTTAGTGGTATAAAAAAAAAACAAAGATATTTTTTTTGTATGTTCGTATTTTGGACTAGATTAAAGTTTAAGCACTTGTTTTACCCTGTTTGTACAAATAAATATTATTGCGATAAAAATCCAGCCAGGAGTCCTAGAAAAAAAAATTGAAACGCACGCAGTATTCCGTACTAAAAACAAATCAGAACTAGATCTGTTTTGTGTCAATAAATAATTAAAAAAAATCAGAACCAGAGACAATAATAATGTTTTCAGCGCCATCAACATAGACGGACCGACAGTGAAGTCTTAGTAATGGGGTTTCGTTGGTTACCCTTCTGGTACGGAACCCTAATAAAAAGGAAGATGGAATTTTGCAAACAAATAACTGACGCCAGTTTGTTTAACATGTAGTACGTGGACAAGGCGTAGTTAAATTGTTTTAGTTTTAGATGTATGTGTGTAATTGTGTATATACACAATTACACACATACATCTAAAAAAAAACTACTTCTTCACGTGTATATTTGACCTGAAACAGGGGTAGTCAGTGGTATGTAGGTCTGCAGGGCTATAATAATCGTTACTTATAGAAATAGCCGTATAGCATATTCTATTTGTGGATTGAGATCATGCAGCATATATGATAATATTAACATATTGTAATTTTATTATCACGCAGAACAACGGAATGGACTCCAAACAGTAGATTTTGTCGCGTTTTTCACAGAGAACAAAGGCGGAGATTTACAACTACCCGCATTTTGTCGACGCCTTGTTAGGGATGTATCCGCCATTTAATTTGTATATTAGGCGAATGTACACTTAGGTTAAACTGATTTAAAAATGAGCTCTGTTTTGTAATATAGTTATAACATAGACTTTATATAGCAACGCTTTTATCGCTAGAAACATTTATGTTCCAAATGAAATGTAAGCTTAGTTTTCAACTGCAATAGTCCAAATGTATGGAGATAGTCGCTTTGGTTACTACTATCCATCCCGTAAGACTATCTAAATATTAATATCCTTTAAACTTTGAAACAAAATCCCACTAAGAAAATTAAACTCCTCGATTATATGATGCTCCCAATAATGTATACCCCTGATTACTATAATGAAGTGACAGACAAGTAAAATTAGAGTGTTGTATTCAATTTAGACCCCCTTAAGCACATGTGAATATCATAGGTACCACTTTGCATCTCTTTCCAACCCACCGAAAAGAGAGATAATGAACAAAACAAGGTTTTCCTTTCTTTGAAAGTGTACTCACAAACCTCTTACCCTAAGCGTATCTTCATTATGTTGATAGTTTTATTAACTATCTATACTAATATGATAAAGAGGAATGATTTGTATTTTTGTATGTATTGAATAGGCTCCGAAATTACTGGACCGATTTCAAAAATTATTTCACCGTTAGAAAGCTACATCATCACTGAGTAACATAGGCTATATATATCATACTAGCTTCCCGCCCCGGCTTCGCTCGGGTAGACAAAATATTTGATAAATGTCTATAGGCTCCGAAACTACTGGACCGATTTCAAAAATTCTTTCACCGTTAGAAAGCTACACTATCACTGATTAACATAGGCTAGCTGCCCGCCCCGGCTTTGCACGAGTAGACAAAATATTTGATATAAATGTCTACCCGTGCGAAGCCGGGGCGGGCCGCTAGTATGTTATAAGTTAAGAGTCGTATTGGCGTATGAAGCGTGGCCTGCTATTCTTGCGACGCAAGTTCGAACCCCATCGGTCAGTTCCTATGAGTTTTTCTAACTTTAGCGCAGTGATTAGTCACACCACGAGCTTTACGGTAAAGAAAAACCTCGTGAGGAAACCTGCATACGACTGAGAAGAAATTCGAAGAAGTAAGTGGCTAAGAGACCACGACGGACTCACCAGCTGTCACGCTGGCACCAAATTGTCTTCGGTGGATAGTGGGCACTGTAACATCTCTGCCTACCTCTTTGGGGACCCTTGTTGGGATGGCGTGAAGATACATTATAAGTTAAACCCTTCCGAGTAACAATACAGGGGGAGTTAATGACCTATAAACCTCCACTGATTCGCCCTCCCTAATGTGTTTTTAATGGCAAACACTTTGCTTTGAAATGTCATTTAATACGGCTAACAGAATTTACAACTGCGACCGAGCGCAGCTTTGTTAAAATATATATTGAATTTACGATATATTTTTAATAGCCGATAATTATTGGATTTTTAACGCACCTTTAAATTTTATTTATGGCATGAAAAGTCGGGAAGCTGTGATATTAATGTGCTCTACCATGTTCGACTACGTATTCGTATAGTTTTCAACTCTTTCTATAGGGCGAAACGAGGAACTAAAGATTTGTATGGCAATTTTGTCATTTTGAGAGTTAAGTTTTGGAATACGTCAATGATGTTCTTGCTATCACTACTACATACGCATATACATACAAACAGATAAATCCGTCAATCCCTTTCCGGGTAAGCAGAGAGTATAGCTTAATTTCACTCGTTACTTGGACACGTTATTTGCTTTTATCTCTTTCCATTACATACATGGCCGCAGGTTCCAACTACTTTTCACCTTTACTTCATTGAGTCAATACTCAACATTTGATTAAATACTTGTCAAGTTTTTTTATACCACTAAGGTGGCAAACAAGCATACGGCTCACCTGATGGTAAGCGGTCACCGTAGCCTATGGACGCTTGCAACACCAGGGGTATCACTCGCGCGTTGCCGACCCTATAATAATCCTAGACCCAATAAAAATATAATCAAAGTACTCAACAAAGCAATCTCTGTATACGATTAACAAAGTTTCAGTCTGTGTAATTAACAAGAAAATTGGCACCATTGCATTGTCAGTCTGCTAAAACAAAAGCCAACAGTAAGTTACAATATTTCAAGAATAGAAAACTCGAATTGTATATCTCCTCCATCCGACACCAAATCGACATTTCATAACCTGATCCCATACGATACTCGTTTGTAAGGCATAAGTATACGTTACGGTGCAGCTTAGGTTTCAACATTTGTGGTAAATATAATACATCTGTAGTATGTATATACAATTAATATTTGTTTGTACGAATCTACGTTCGTCTTTTGTAGATACTATGCTTCCATACCATTCAACCTTGATGCGGACACGTAAGTTTCCACAGGAAGAAGATTTGAGATAGCATGACAGTTTTCTTTTTTTATGTGCGATGTTGGAAATTTTGCATACTGCCCGCCTGGTAGTAAGCGGTCCCCGTAGCCTATAGGTGCTAGCTTCGCCAGGGGTATCACTAACGCGTTGCGAACCTTAAAGCTGTTGAGAGGACTCACTGTGGTAGCAGCATATGTAGTACTAGCACGGCGTAACCTCTTGGAGCAACTTTGGCAACCTTTTTGACACAACACTACCTGCATCAAGGGGTTGTTATTTGACTACGGTCTTGTGTAAGGTGGAGATACAGTCCCTAGTGGGGGGCTCCACCAAATTTATATTTTAAAGTGAATTGCCATTTTTGACGCAATAGAAGTTTACGGCATCAATAAAGTTATCCTATATCCTACTTCCAAAATATAGGTGATATTACAACTTCACTCGTTTATAAATGACAAAAGTTTTCCTCTCGCGTCGTTTTATTCGCTCGTTTATTAAGACATTAGGACAAATTGGAATTGTTTGCTGTAGGGAAGTAAAAATAAGCTACTAGTCATAGAAGCTCTTTTTCCTGTTAATCCCTCTAAATGGGGCAAGGAGGGATTTCAGAGGTGGCTGGGGAGTTAAATATTTCTTTGTTTATAAGTTGGGCTGTAGATTATATTTTTCTTGGAATTCCCGTTTTCAGAAATGAAGAATTTGGAATGAAAATTTTCGTTTAATTATCTAACTAGAGTAGGGGAAGTAAATTTGGAAAATATTACCGTAAATTCTAAACAAGTCGACTGTGGACTGTGGCGCAACAAACTAACATTCCTCGCATATATTTGTTAGACACGTTAATTTATTATCATTAGACCCTTTTCACCAAAGTAGGAGTCGGCTCAGTTAAAATTTAGTTCGGACAATTAACTGCGCCACATTATTTAAATGTAACTTATGAATGCTCATTTGAATATTCAGAATGGAATTATTTTAATTCTGGTTAATTATGAATTTAATGCTCTTTCTGGAACGTTATTTATTAAATTTTGGTCAACATAATATTAAAACTATTAATCTAAACACGCGGTCGCGTGTCAAGCCAAGTTCAAGCTAGGCGTGCAGCACCGTGTGTCATATTACACGAACCATTTGGAGGCACTTTTGACCCCCTCATAACTGAAAAACTCTTTGACCTAAACATGTCAAATTTGGCACATAATTATATTGAGACTTTCAAGAATCATATGTGCACCAAATTTCTTAAACGAAACTCAAACGGTTATATAGATATTTATTTTACTGCAAAATTTCAGTTATAATGAGTATCGTGAACAGGATAAGAATTTAGGGGAGCTTAAATTAGCACCAACGACCAAAACTTGATTCATATTGCGTGTTTTTTTTCTAATAAGTATTAAACCTCGCTAGCAGGGGTTAAATGTCATTCAATAAACTACTTACAAATAAAATATTTGACTCTAAAAAGTAGGTATCACGCGGGAGTTAGTAGTTGCCGCACTGGATGGCAATGCTTATTCTCTATGTAATTTGATTGAGGTGAGTAAATTAAATACAAATGAGGAAATTCATTATAAGAACCCACTTGTGAGGTAAAATCAATACCTACCTAATATGCGATGAAAATGTGTCCTTCGAGAGTGCGCTGTAGTTCTTGCTGGTATATTTCACTTCACAAGGAAGTTTGCTATTATTTATTTAGTCGAATCACCCGACGTTATATGACTTTCATTATAAACGTGAAATCGGTACACGACGTTATACGTTTAAAGTTTCCAAGCCCAATTATTTTAAGGAAATTTAGCTTAGCAAAGCTACTTACAAATTGCTTATGTATCGTGAAGTAATCTTAGAAACATAATCACGCCTCGGCCCTAAAAAGTCTAGATTAGAGGCTGTCATTTTTAAAAGGAGACATAATTTCTTAAGTTAGAGTTAGCGCAGATTACTGTTGCTAATTTAGGCGGAGGTAATAAACTTGAAGAATGAGTCATCAGCATAATTGGCCTCGTTTTTGGAGGCTCGTTTCGGATATGAATTATGTTGATAAATTATAACTTACAAGCCTGCATTAGGATATATTTATATTATTATTCCTATTATTTATTTATTTTCTTATTTTAGGTATTTTAACAATATACATAAAACATATTATTAAAGAGCCTAGAACGAACTAACCTAGAAAGCCACTCTCGGAACAGCGGGGCGCAGCCCAATCTCCCGATGCCATTTAAGGAATTGAAGTCGTGCTGGCCTTGTGATTGAAGCAACGGCCTATCATCTGATGCGCCAAGGCTCAAACCCTGTAACAATGATTTTTTCTAAGCTTAAGTATAGTGAATAATCACACAGCGGGTTAAAAAGGGAGGTAGGGTGAATTGGGATCTCCCGTGGGTTTTCCCTTTAAAATTGGACTTACAAATTCAGAAGACCGCAGTCAAATAACACTACTTTGATGTTTCTGCGGTAAGTAAGGTTGCCAGTGCTCCACGAGGGTACGCAGCGCTAGTAGTAACGCTGCTAGCACAGTGAGTCCTCATCAACAACATAGCCATTTTGCAACGCGTTAGTAATACCCTTGGCATTGCTAACGGCTACGCTGACTGCTTTCCATCAGGTGGGCCGTATGCTTGTGTGCCACCTTAGTGATATAAAAAACAAAAAATATCATGATTTAATGGTATTTGGCCTAGTAGTAAATACGCTCCTTGTGTAAATATTTAATAGCAGTTATAGATATCTGCCAAAACACTCAAACAAACTGAATATTCTTCGATACGCCTATGAAGTTTCCTGAAGTACTTAGTAAAGTAGAATGTAAAAGTTCGTTCGACGTCAGACTTGCGGTTACCTTGAACGTATTAATTCAAGAGATCGTGAAGTTATAAGAATCCTTTTCAATGTTTCTTATTGATGTTTGCAAAGGGTCAAGTTGTTTCAGAAGTTCATTTATATTTGAAAAAAACAGTGCCAATGGAATGGTTAGAAATTACTTTTAGGGTTCCGCACCTGAACAATAACCAACGTAACCCTATTAATAATACTTCGCTGCCCGTCCGTTCGTCCGTCTGAATGTCAGCGGGCTGTATCTGTTGAAATTGGCACAGAATGATTTTTTGCAGATTTCTGTTGCAGATATAAAAAAAATGCGGCTACTCCACTAGATTCGTGGTTCTTTACCATTACAAACTTATGACATTTATTAACACAAAACAGATTAAACTAATTACAAAAAACAGAACTTAACCTAACTTACCTACTTACAGATAACAGGTCTACCCTAAACTTATTGTTTGTGGTTGGTGCACCAACTTGTTTGTAATAGTGAATGCGCTCTTTTTTGCTCTTGCAAATTATTATAATAATTATATATAAAATTTAATTTGCCATTCGCCATCCTTATTCAACCCCGCACAGGAGAAAGGGATAGCAAGACTTTTTAGCCCTGTCAAATTAGTTTGGTATAGTGATTTTGTACCACAGAATCGACACAATTGAGTTCTTACACAAATGTCGCGGTTTAAATGAATATTATCTGGATCAAAGATCTACAATAATGTTTATATTGAAAATTGGCGGGCCTACACCGGAGATCAAATGCTTTTGTTACGGAATTAATCTCACCAATTCCGTGCTTAGTAAAGTTACACTATCGCTTCTGCAAGTCCCATAAAATTATGGTTCAAGTAACAAGCGTTTACGATAATAATACCTAGTGAAATACATACATAGACTGCAAAAACATAACCCTTCCTTTTGGATTCTCCGTAGTCGGTTAAAAAATACGGAGGCTGTCGAAAACAGTACGAATAATAACCTAGTTTCCTTTGGAAAATTTAAAGTTTCACTATAATGTTCGTCCGTTTGTTTTTCTGACCATATAATATATACCGGAGGTTCCTATGTAACCTTCTGTATAGATTTATCATGTCGGTCCATTACCTCGCAAACTGCTAGTGCGATGAAGTTGAAATTTGTTGAGGCTTTATATTTTTACTAGCGGCCCGCCCCGGCTTCGCACGGGTAGGCTTTAGTTTTGGAGCATAGACATTTATCAAATATTTTGTCCACCAGAGCGAAGACGGGGCGGGCAGCAAGTATAATATATAGCCTATGTTACTCAGTGACAATTTAGCTTTCTAACGGTGAAAGAATGTTTGAAATCGGTCCAATAGTTTCGGAGCCTATTCAATACAAACCTACAAAAATACAAATCTTTCCTCTTTATAATATTAGTGTAGACTAGTGTAGATATACAATAAAAAGTTTAATTCTGTTTTTATAAAAATATTTTTCGTCTACCGCCCTACACGTAATATGATTAGTATTTGATCATATAAACTATACCCGGGTATTTGTTCAAAATTAAAACATAAACGAAATATCTGGCGCAACTCTTTACAATTAGACCACCCAAAACGTTCTCACTTTAGCAGCACGGAGTAGAAATTAATTAGAAGAGGTTGGCAAACTTGGCCGTAGCCCCGCTTATTGGGCCCGGGGCAAAAATATGGGCATCGGTAACGGCCCTGGAACTAGTTACGTGAGAGCTATCTGCACCGTCAAACTTGGAATTATTGTACATCTTACTGAAGGTAGGCTATAATCGCAGACCAAATAGGTTTTAATATCGCACTGTCTCGAAAATTATGGCCTACTCTTGAAATTGCTACCAAGTGCTTCTACTGTTATGAATACCATTGATTTCAGTATAATGTATTGCCGTAGGATAGCGTTAGATTACACTTACTTTGAAACAAGGGTTTGTGGTGATGGTTGATTTATCCGCCTTGTGGTAAGCGATCACCGGGTACCATGGGTAATCCAATCGCTTTGTCAAGTTTATTATTGCTGCTAGCACCATAATTATGGTATCCTTACTGCTGGCACATCTTGAGCAGCATACCATTTGGCTGCCGCTATCTATTATTTTTAATACAACTCAACTTTAGTTTTAACTAATTTGACAGGACCAAAACTATTGCCATTCTTATTTCACCCCGCACATGAGAAAAGGATAGCAAGAATTGTAGTCCTGTCAAATTAGTGTAGTTTTTTTATACCTCTAAGGTGTCAAACAAGCATACGGGCCGCCTGCTCGTAAGCGGTTACCTAAGCCTATGGACGCTTGCAACACCAGGGTAACGCGCGTTGCCGACTCTGCAGAAATATCTAGTTTAGTGATTTTGTCCAACCTAATGTACACCATAATCTTTATAAATAGCATTTCTATCGAGATGTATTTTACAGTATCGAATTTCGACTTTGCTAAGAATTATAGCATGAACCACTGAGTTTCAGTCGGTTAGCACTCTGGAATCGCATAAAGTTTTACGTAATGTATGGTGGTAATGTATTTACGAGTATATATACTGCTTTATAAATCTCGTTTAATTTCGCAGTTTTATATCGCTCCCAGCTGGTTTTTACAGAATTGAAATAAAGACATTATTTTAAAAATAGCAATATAATGGATATCACTAACGTAGCCAACCCTGATAAGGACTCACTGTGCTAGCAGCATTAAAAGCGCAACGTATCCTCGTGGAGCACTGGCAGCCGTACTCACTGCACTACAACAAAGTAGTATTATTTGACTGCGGTCTTCTGTAAGGTGGAGGTACGTCGGTAGCTAGGAGATAGTCCCAGCCGGGCTCCAATTTTAATGAGAAAACCCACAGGAGATCCCATTTCGCCTAACCTCTATAAGAAAATGAACTTGGTATTATATAATAAAACCTGTTTTTCCTACCTTATAACTTCAGCCTTTAAGTTTAGAGCATACATTTACGTGATACCTTATTTAATATATCCGCTATTTATGTACAGAACTCCTGCCCAAAAAATCATATGTATAGACTTGTTATTAAAAACGTAATACCAAGCTATCAGTAGGTCTATCTAAATCCACAGGTTTAGGCTGTACCTTATCTGTCTGTCAGTGTCAATTTAAGATGGAAGACGGGATATCACGTTACAGTATTATTATTCGAGAAGATAACTTAGAACTGGTTGAAAAGGCTACGTATGAATAGTGGAGTCACTGTGAGTGGGTGTTTTGTCGACACTTACCCAACTGCGGCGTATCTCAGCGGAACAGGCCCCATTAACTTTTTAGGGCTCGAGCGTGGTGTGGATAAATGGCGATTTGGTCGAGTATATCGAATAATTTGGTTAATAACTTGCTACATAATGTTAGCATATTTTGTCACCGCTATTCACCTAGGCTTTTTCGTCCGTATACTTAAAGGTCAAAAGAAGTTTCATTACTTTTTACGACGTCTTGCCCACGGTCTAGCTGATACGTAGGTGTAGGTAGATCTAAACTGACTTTTTAAGTCTTTCGCGGAAATATTTTCAACAACGTATGCATAAAATAATAATGGTTATGGCTTATGTGTAGGTTTGTGATAGTTCAAATTGTCTATTGGTAATTTAGACCTTCATAAGTAATATATTAGGGCCTAAATGTTTTTGCTACCCTTATTTAACCCCGCATACGGGAAAGGCATAACATGACTTTTAGACCTGTGAAATTAGTCAAGTTTAGTCATTTTGAACAACAGAATCGACACCATTATGTAACTTAAAATTCTTCTGAAATCCGCCACGGTCGTCGCTCATACTACTCCCAGCCCCGACCGTCCGTCTCTGGGCGTAACCACGGACGTAATGAACTAATGATGACGTAATGATGCTGACTCATTCCCCATTACCCGCCCTGCCGACAGCTCATAGAATACTCTATTGTGAACCCCCTTTATGCCTCACTGCAAACCTCAATCAAGGTCGAAGTTTTTTACCTGCATTAATTTAAGATGTTTGAGTCTTATTTGCGATTCAAATCCCATCTAGACTAGCGGCCCGCCCCGGCTTCGCACGGTTAGACATTTATCAAATGTTTTGTCTACCCGTGCGAAGCAAGGGCAAGCAGCTAGTATAATATATGGCCTATGTTACTTAGTGATAACGTAGCTTACTAACGGTGAAAGAATTTTTGAAATTGGTTTTGCAGTTTCAGAGCCTATTCAACACAAACATACACACAAAAGTACAAATATTTCCTCTTTATAATATTCTTAGTATTAGTATACAGTATAGATAGTAAACATGGCTGCAGCTACTCCTGGCTATTGTACTGTTTTTGGAAAATAGTATGAAACGAAATTAGTCTGGCACCAATTCAAAGTACTTGTTACAAGCATAGCTTATATTTTTTTGTATTATTTACAAGTAACACCAATGTCCATAGGCGTTTAGGCTTAAGTTTAGAAGCTATTATTTGTATATGTATCAGAGGAACGCTTGGAGAGATTATCGCGCCATTCCCAAGAGTCGGTGCTAGCTATCATTATGATAATTTTATCGGGAAAATTTCGCCTGCAACGCTAAACTTGCTTTTGGGACACATTGTTGAAGAGAATGGTAAGTTTTAATGCGTTTTTAAAACAAAATCCTTGTTCAAGACATTGTAATTTCATTTAAGTGTTGAAAGACTGATAAAAGCAAACCTATTTGCGATGCGAATGGCTGCGGCAGGCCAAGGTCTAATTTCTAGATCCAATTGACAAAGCACTCAATGATTAAAAGGTAGTGAGTACTCTGAACAGGCGGGCATCTGGGTATAAAGAGATTGATTAAAGTTGAAGGAGCAAAAGACAAGACTGGAATCACACTCTTTTTTGATACCACTAAGATGGCACACAAGCATACGGCCCACCTGATGGTAAGCAGTCACCGTAGCATATAGCAGTACCTGGGGTATCACTAACGGGTTGCCAACCATGTTGTTGATGAGGCCTCACTGTGCTAGCAGCATTACTACTAGCCCAACGTATCCTCTTGGAGCACTGGCAACCTTAATTACCGTATAAACACAACACTGCATCAAGTAGTGTTATTTAACTGCGGTCTTCTGTGAGGTGGAGGTACAGTCCCCAGTTGGGCGGCCTCAATTTAACCACGGGAAATCCCAAATCGCCTTACCTCTCTTTTTTAAAGCTCATGGTGTGATTAATCACTGTACTTAAGCTTATAAAAAGTCATTGGTACAGGCCGGGATATGATCTTGGGCCCATCAGATGACAGGCCGTTGCTTCAACCACAAGGCCACCACGGCTGTCAAACTGCTTTGCCTACCCCAAAAGGGACATAGTGTGATGATATATATTAATATGTACGTAGAACTATATCTACCTGCATTGCGGAAGTTCCATCAAAAGCAGAAATGGAACTAACTGTAGATATGAAGCAAAGCAAATTAATACTCGAGTAAGGTCACCGCGGGTCTTGTTTGTCCCTTCCGATACCACTGCAACCCTTCTAAGCCTTTCTTACCCCACATATAATAGTTCAAATCCCTTCATCTTGTTTTGGTTTGGTTATGTCTTTGTGTTTATGAATAATTTCATCTCAGTTATTGGTTTAAGGTCACTGTGATTTATGTTCGAGTATATTGTCACCGTTATTGCGAATTTATTTTTTATGTTTTTTACACAATTATAGTTGCAATCAAGCTTACCAGTAGATGGCGCTTATGTCCATCTGATGGTACGAGGTTACCGTAGCCTAAGAACGCTGGTAATAGGTGGGGTATCACTTACGTATTGTTGATCCTAAAGCCAGTTTAATGACTGAAACATTGCACATAGATTGTGCGAATCGATTGGTTTCTTATTCTCTTCTATTCTATGGCACATTAGTAAGGACTAATACGTGTCTTGTGTTTATTTTATCACTATATCAAGCTATTTGTGGTTTGCAAAAAAGCTGTTGTCTTATTCCACCATTAGTCTTATTTTTAGACACTTTTGACAATCATGGACCTAATTTCTAGCTTCCTTGACGAACCATCCATATGTTCTCACTCTGTCTCTCCCTATCTACCCATCCACATACACAAATTGTCTTGGTTAAATAGTTGCTATGACGAATGTAAAAGGTAAATAAATACTTTGTTGTGTGAATTAAGATTAACGCGACGGCCGTGTGTCCTGTCCACAGGATATTAATGCGGCTGATAGCTCTCTTAAGGTATACTGAAGAGCTCATTAATCGGGCCATCTTGGGAAATGCTGACCGCGGATATTCCCTCCAGTACCCGTATGGTGGGGCCATAAAGAGAACGATAAACATCTTTTATTGGCACAATATTACTGACAATATTTTTTCTTCGAATTAATAAAGTAATATGCCAGTGATGTCAGACATATTTATATTAGAACGAATAACTTTAATTTATATTCATCCATAATATAGTAAAAAATGCGTGCCCTTTTCGTCATTAAGCAATTTGTTAGTTCAGAATTATTAGCTTTTTTTAGAACTTAATTAACTACCTACTTACCTATAGACAAAAGATTCAACCTAACTACTAACCTACCTAACCTAACTACTACTAACTAACCTAACCTAACCTAACCAGAATCCCGCAGCAGCGTGCCAATAATGCTGACAGCATTGTCACATTAGATGGCTATGCTGATTGTCTTAGTGAGTTTTATTTTTTGTAAAGCTATCTTCACACCTTAATCCAAAAACTCTTCTGGAACCCAAACGATATATGTATATACATAACGGTAGGGCAGAGTTGTGACATCAATCGATGCTTACTCTTCACTGAAAACATTTTATATTTAAGCGTGACAGAAGGCAGCTAAAATTTCCACAAAAAATCCGCTGCTTTGCTCAAGTTTCAAAAAACTATGTATCTTCACGTCTTTTAACATGGGTTCTCGATGGGGCAGACACCAGTGGCATAGCAACCTCTTACTACCGAAGATAATTTGATGCCAACGTGACAGATGGTGAGTCCGTCGCCGTCTCTTAGGCACTACATACGTATTTGAATTTCTTCTGACTTCTCAGACAGGTTTCCGCACGATGTTTATCTTCAACGTAAAGCTCGTCCAGCTTGTGGTGTGACTAATCTCCGCACTTAAGTTAGAAAAACTCATCGGTAGGTAGAGGGGATTCGAAATTGCTAGACTTGCAGGCAACGCTTCATACTACAAGTCCACCACGGCTCGAATAAAAATATTTTATCACCGCTATTTTTCTGGCTCTATCACAAAGTCATTGACAGAATGCTGACGATATAATATTGGAAGCGTGCTGTTGCTCTGATGGAGTTATTTATACCTTTCCTTTGATTAGCCTCGACTCTTCTTGTAAGAACGTAATGAGATAGTAACAGGCATACCCAGTTTTATTATGTTTATCTAAAGAAAGGGTTCATTAAGGCTTCGGCTGTAAATGCTGTAACATAAAATTGTGTTTACTAAAGGAAAATAAACGTAAATATACAAAAGTTATATCACGTTTTCATGACATAAGCAATGATGATTAGAACTGTGTTTAAATTGGTGGTCCCAATAGACCAACCAAAATAATTATTAATTTCAATGGGGCTTTCGGGACCACGAGCGTGGTCCCGAAAGACCCATGAAAAATATTGATTAAATTCAAGGTGGCTTTTGGGACCGTGGTCCCGGTCCCGAAAGCCCCACGATTCCTAAATTGACTTTTCTTTTAATCTAAAGCAGTCTAGTATGTATCGAACCTCGCTTCATTTACGATTGCAACGTAGTCTTACCAAGCAGTATTTGGACACTTGCTATTTAATATACGAAGCTTCTTATTTTTTTATGCCATACAGGTAGCACGCAAGCGTACGGCCAACCTGATGGTGAGCAGTCACCGTAGCCTATAGCCGCTAGCAATACCAGGGGTATTACTAACGGGTTGCAACATTACTCCTAGTGCAGCGTATTCTCGTGGATCACTGGCTATATACAACAGAAATACAACTCTACCTTCAAAGTAGTGTTATTTGTCTGCGGTCTTCTGTTACATTTAATTTTAATTAAGACGGTTATAAATAACAGCGTATTATTATGACTAGATTAACTCGACCACGCTCACTGAAACTCGTTTATATCTAGTAAACTAGATAAAAATAACGATACACAAACAAAATAAAAATTGGTTCTTAAATATTTTGTCTTGTCGTAATTCTCGATGTTATTGTGGCAGCAATATAAGTACCTACGGTATGTAAAATGCTCTATATAATAATCTGGCGATCATTTCATAAATAAATAAATAACATTATTATTATTTATTTATTTAAGAACCGTGGCGGCCTTGTGTTATGAGGCGGTGCCAGCTATGCTAGCGACGCAAGTATCAATCCCACAGGTCTGTACCAATGAGTTTTTCTAACTTAAGTGGTGAAGGAAAACATCGTTAGAAAACCTGCATACGTCTGGGAAGAAATTCAAGGACGTATGTAGTGCCTAAGAGACTGCGGCGGACTCACCATGTGTGACGATGGCATCTAATTATTTTGGTGAAAAGTGGGTGTTACCCCTTTTTCTTCGTGGAGACCCTTATGGAAAGACCTGAAGATGTAAAAAATAATAAATAAATATTTTAAGTTAAAGGTTGCAGTAATATTAAAAAAGTATTTTCTTAGAAAGTCTAAGGCGACAGACAAGTTACGGGTGATACGGGTGACCCTTTGCAAAAGGTAAAAGTGTTAAAACCCATTAATTTCTTTAACATCCATCTCATTAGCTATAATTACGCGTGAGGAAGCATTTCCTTGTCGGAATTTGAACCATATTTCAGCTCTATGGGGTCGTTCAGATAGAAGCTCAAGTCACAAGCGATATGTAAAGAAACATTATAGAAAATTTATTTTCTATAGAATATAATGACTTCTATATCCAAAAAAATACGGAGATCTCAAAAAGTTATGCGTGGCTTCCCGTGACAAGTGGGCTGTCGAATATCTAGCCCAATAGTTGAGCATTGCAATACAGCGTGGCCATGCCGCCAGTCTTCTTGGCACACTTCCCCTTGACAGTGGTTTAGACATTTATTTTCTTTCTAATTAAGTTTGTACATTTATAGTAAATATTATTTGTTAATTTATTTTAGTTTTTATTATTATTATTTTTCTATTTCGCAAAATAAGTATTCCAAATGAGCATTAATATTAAGTAGTTAAAGCCAAGAGTGAAACGGCGCTATATACTTTTTGCCTTCGAAAAGAACTCGCCGTGATGCATGTGTAATGTGTTTAATAAACTAGCTGACACTGCGAACTTCTTTCCGCCTAAAGCGGTCAAATGAAAGGCTAGACTGGTTTTTTTATTCATATACTTAAATTTTATTCCTTATTATCCTATATTCCGGACAGAGATAAATCCAAAAACACAAAAATCATAATAATACACTAACACGACTCTGCTTTGTGTATATAGATCAGTTTTTTGTTTTATTTATTATTTTTATAACTATTACAGAACGAAATTCTTTCGAACCATTGGTTAAATACAACATTCCTAACCCAATAAAAGTTTAAAAAAAAAATTGAAGTACAACATCTCCTTAAACTTGCAACCCCTGCATTTCGTCACACCCTTCAGTTGAAGGAGATAATTTTCTTCTTAATTAACCCTCTGTTGAATAGCGTATTAAATTGGGCCATTGGCAAGCGTGTGAACTGCGATGAGTCCCGTATGTGGGGGGATCCAATTATGGAGTTGTGCCGGGGGATCGAATTATGGACTTTTTTAATTTTGACGAAGAGGAAATTACGGCCAGTGCTCTGAATAAAACAGTACTTTGTTGAAATTTTTCATTTATCTTAAAACTAGCTAACGACCTGTCTTCGCTTGTGTTTAACATTTATTTGCATGAAACGTACCAGCCTAAAGGATAAAGCTACGCATAGTGGATTAGTCTCTGTCGTTGAAAGCGGAATGTATATTAAAACTTTTTTGTAAATTTATTAATGAAATACATTTACAATAAGACAAAGACAATTCATCATTAAAAATCTATGCTTTGATGCCGGGACTGAACCCGTGACACCTACCTAGCGATGATTCTTAGTAAATAAGTATCAAATCTATTAAAATCAATCTTTGCGATTTATCAACTATATCTTAACAACCTTGTTCATGTTGACTGTACTATGTATTGCTTAGATGACCTGGGAATAAATTTGTATACCTAAATAAATGCTATGGAGGTGGTGAGAAAAAATATACGGATCTCTGGGTACAACCTGATGCAATCTGACTTACTGGCCACAGCGTCGTCATAAATACTCTAGACTTCACATTACAACTGCAAAGTATACTTCACACTATATATCGTCTCCTTGACAACATAAGGCAGAAGATTCAAGCTGACAAACGTAACAGTTTATCAACCGCGAACTCTAAGCAAACCTGTGCTAAATTGCACAAGCCACTAATATTATGCTAGAGTTAGCATAATCCAGAGGTCCTTGTGTTCGAAGCAGGATTTGTATGTATTCAGAAGCGGGCCAGACTTGAGAAAACATTTAGCCAACCTCACATACGCTTACTGCCTGTTTTATAACTAGTGGGCACGGTTGCACAGTACGGCGTCAATTTCAATTTATCTGCAAAATATTTTAAAGATACAGCATAATTATCATGCTATGTGTTTTTAATTATTAATGTAGGGCTTTTAGTCGCAGTCCACGGCTGGATATATGTATTTTTCTCCACTGTGTCCCTTCTTCAACTCTCTTCACCCACTTCATCTATTTACGGTTTTCAGATTTTTTCCTTTACTTGTGCTGTAAGGCACTGCTTCTTGCACAATTTCATGATTCTCGGTCAACGGGAAGTACCCTATAGGTTCTGATTCCCTTGTGAAAACGTAAAATATGCGAAAAGTGAGAAATAAACGGTCATATCTTTTCTTCATATTGACTTACAGTTTGATTATTTAACAGCTGAAAGAGACCATAGACCTGGGTATAACATATCAATTTCAATTTGATAACTCCATGCGTTCTTGAGATAAAATTTCTTGACAGACAGACAGTCGGACAACAAAGTGATCCTATAAGTGTTTCTTTTTAATGTACGGAACCCTAAGTAACAAAATATAGAGAAAAAAATATGTTTAACCACAAAACAGTATAACGTAGAAAATTTCACCTCTCGTTTCATCATAGCCTTATAAATTCAGGGTACAAAAAAACTGTTTGCCTGTCTATTGAGGGTTGAGCGTGGATTAAACCGTTCAAACAACGGAACCCGATTTCCATGCATGTAGTTGTAATGTACTTGATGTAAAGAGTGGAAAGGCGTGCAACCTCCGAAGTTGGGCTTAACTTCAAGCGCTGACATTTCTAGCAACATGTTCTAGGGCAGTTTGCCCAGCGCTTTAACGACCCTGAGCAGTTGAGCTAAAATCACATTAGGTAAGTTTTATTGTGTTGCTGTTAGATGAGCAAATAGAAGTCATATGTTTCCTCCCTGATGGTTCCAAGAGTAATTATTAAACAAGGGTGAATTATGTAAGAAAATTCAAAGAGCTGTGGCCGCGTTGTATGAGCTTGTTATTCTAGCTACGCAAGTTCAAATCGGTATATTAGTAGCAGATAAAGGTAATTTTGTTGTGCATCACGCATTCGTCAGAATCGAGTAAAGAAATAAAAAAACATATTAGTAGTTTCCTCTCTTTCTTCTACTGTTAAAAAAAGACATCGTACTTGTATTTAATTCGTTAAATGTATTGAAACAATAGAAACTCGTGGAAAATCGAAAAAAGACAAAAAGATTGCACCGTTTCCTGGCATTTTATATCCGACATAACGCTAGATGATCGCACGGGCGTATCGATTCCAAACGACAATTATTGACACATATCCCGGCTTAACCACCGTTCTATGGGATTATGTGGATGTTTCCCGGGCTTCTAAATGCTCTGCATTATAATAAAAAATAAATTGTTATTGAAATCGTTCGTTCGTACACGCTCTTTTATGATAAAAACCTTTAAATGTGTGGAATGGAGCAGAAATACGTTTACAAAATGGTGTTGCGTGCCTTTTGGTTGTCAGTGTTTTAAGACATCTCACTCAAAGTGACTGACACTCAAAGTCAGCTTACAAATTATTTTTGATAGATTTTTCATAATGTTAAGTATTTACTGAAATGAGCACTAACCCAAAACGGTCTAATTCGATCCGTTATACGATACCCAACACACATGCTGAGTTGGGACCGATTCATAACAACATAGTATTATATATTTTCTGTATAGAAAAACTTTTACTCTTCCTACCTTGTATTTTTTTTGTTATGAATAAACGTTTCTTATTTCTTTCCTTCCAAATAAAATAAGCGTAAACGTAAAGGGCGCTCTTAAGTCTCCTAGGTTGCAAGTTTTTGTTCGCAGCTAGTTGAAAATAAAACTAAGGACATAGTAAAACGCAGCGGCAATTTATCCAGAATTCTGTTTACATGTCAGTTTGCTGAATAAATAATCGCATTTCATAGCGGCCGGATCATAAGGTAGGTATATTTTAATTTTGCCCGCACGATAGCTCAACGTCGCCGTGCGAACGTCGGGCAATCTCTCGGAAAGGATTACAAGATACATATTTTATGGCCGTTCCTTTGAGGGCCATTGACTTTCTGTTTCATCTCACTCTGGATGTTTTGCTATGTACGACGCTAGGTGAGATATGAGCAAATTTATGTTGTGTTTTTGTTGCATGGGGTTTTGGTGGGGAAATTATCGTTTATTCCCTTTTCGAGGTTACTGAGCTAAAAAGTTTCTATTTCGATGATGCAGTTCAAAGTTTAAAAAGTTTTTATAAATAAAAAAAATATCTACACTCCTTCCCACAAGAGTACCCGAAGAGGTAGGCAGAGGTGTCACAACACCTACTTTTTACCGAAGAAAATTTGGTGCCAACATGACCGATGATGAGTCCGTCGCCGTCTCTTAGGCACTACGTACATCCTTGAATTTATTCTCAGACATATGCAGGTTCCTTACGATGTTTTCCTTCACCGTAAATCTCGTGGTGTCACTAATCACTGCATTAACGTTAAAACATCTCATTGGTACAGACCTATGGGATTCGAACTTTCCTCCCTAGAATATCAGGCAACGCTTCATACTACAGGCCATCCACGACTTATTTTATATGCTACATGACCACCTCAAGTTATCAGGCGGAGATAAAACCTCTACAGTCATAATTGTAAAGGAATAAATTTAGGTAACAAATTGGTAACATTAATAATCAAATATGGTAACAATGAAATATTAATTGAATTTATTCAAATTAAAATATGAATTCGCAATATTTTCCTTATTTTTTAAATCAAGTCTATCAGTAAATCATCCTCATAATGATAGTGATGAGCAGTCCTTTTCCTTATCGTCCTGACAACATAGAGAGAGAAAGGCAATGCCTACAACATTTTCCTTTTACCTCCTCATATTAAGCTGTGGGATTTATCCGCTATCCTATCTTATTACACGTTTTTATCAGCTTTATATCGCCAGATCTCGACTGTAACTGGTATAATCCCCATGTTTTTCAAGTATATTTGCTTAATATATATTACTGGATCGCTCTACTTACATAAATGTTTATCATATAGTTCTTACTAGCTTCACGTGAGCCGTAGTGGTTTTCTAATATAAAGCGTTCCACTAATTAGTTTTTCCCATAAGCGCAGTGATTAGTGACACCGCGAGCTTTACGGTGACGAATAACATCGTGAGGAAACCGGCATACGTCTGAGGAGTTATTAAAAAACTCACCGTCTGTCACCAAATTACGGAGGATCGCGGGATCAGATAATACAAGACAAAATCTTTTCAGTCCAGCGTGCCAGAACCAAGCACAAAAGATTCGGGATATTAAGTAATCAAGAGGTTACCACATTAATATTACGATATTAACTATTAAATTGACAGTTGAATAATTCAAAAAGAGAGGTAGTGCGATTTGGGATTTCTCGTGGGTTTTCCCATTTAAATTGGAGCCGCCCGACTGGGGACTGTATCTCCACCTTACAGAAGACAGCAGTGAAATAACACTACTTGATGTAGTGTTGTGTTTTTGCGGTAAGTAAAGTGCTCCACGAGGATACACTGGGCTAGTAGTAAGGCTGCTAGAACAGGGAGTCCTCTTCAACAAACATGGTTGGCAACTCGTTAGTAATACCCCTGGTATTGCTAGCGGCTATAGGCTACGGTGACTGCTTATCATCAGGTGGGCCGTATGCTTGAGTGCCACCTTAGTGGTATAAAAAAAGTCCACTAATAGATTTTTAAAGGTCCACTCTCAATAGTGTTACTACGGTATCGCTAATATCACTAATCTGCACCTAAATGAACATTTTAATACGACTCTGAGAGCGGCGAGGAACCATGTTGGTAACTTCTACATTATTAAGGAATGTTATTTATATTTAAAGTCAAAGAAGATTCGTTCCAACCACCTAAGCAGAAAATACTGGAGGCTAAAGTGAAAATGTTGAGCCTTGGTACCGAGATTATTTTCATGACGACTTATTAAATGTATTTGTGTTGTGGCTCGGCAAAAATGTTTCTTTAAAGGCAGATTCTGAGTCCCTCTTTTGAACTTATAAATTTTGAATATATTGGGCCTAGAGGAATTATTTTAGATGCATTCTACTTGATACGGTGTGCGTCTGTCCTCGCTCTGCCATTAACACTTATAATTAATCGCTCCCTTAAAGATGGTATTTTCCCTGATGAATGGAAAAAAGCTAGAATAATTCCAATTTATAAAAAAGGAGACAAAAACAATGTAGCTAACTATCGGGATATATCTATTTTATCCTGCTTTTCCAAATTATTTGAGTCATTAGTCTGCCCCATAGTCACGCAATATCTCGGTAGAGTAACGTCTCAACATCAACATGGATTCAAGAGAGGACGCTCTGTTCAAACTAACCTAGTCTCTCTTGTATCTGACTTATCCACCAAGATTGACTGTGGGAAGCAAGTCGACACTATTTACACGGACTTTTCTAGTGCATTCGACAAAGTAAGTCATCCGATATTATTAAATAAGTTGGAACATTACGGTATAATGGGATCACTATTGAATTGGTTTAAATCATACCTATCTAAAAGAGCTCAAACTGTCGTTATTAAGGATATGCCTCTAAGTCGTATTACGCTGAATCTGGTGTACCCCAAGGGTCACACCTTGGGCCAGTGTTGTTTTCCATATTTATTAATGACATAGCAGATCACATAAATCACTGTAAATACTCCCTTTTCGCAGACGATCTTAAAATCTACAAAACCGTAAATTCTATAATTGACGTCCAATTGTTACAAAATGACCTTAATAACATCAAAGACTGGTGCAAAGTTAATGGCATGCTCTTAAATCCCGATAAATGTTTTCATATAAAATATACTAAAAAGAAATATGTCACTGCTTCTTCTTATAACATTAACGGTACCATTTTAAAAGAGGTCGACGAAATTCGAGACTTGGGTGTCATATTAGACAAGAAGTTATCATTCATACCCCACATAAATGGGATTGTTTCAAAAGCTGCCAGCATGCTAGGATTTATAAGACGTAACACAGTAGGTTTTAAGAAGCTAAAGACCAAAAAGATACTCTATAACGCTTTAGTGCGTAGCCACCTTGAATTTGCATCTGTTGTATGGAATCCCTCATACGTTACACACTCTCAAAGATTAGAGAATATCCAGCGAGCCTTCACCAGACACTTGTCTTATAATTGTCCAGGAATCTCTCATAGGAATACTTACAATAATAGATTGTCCTTTTTTAAAATGAGCACTCTTCGTCAGCGCCGCCAACTTCATGATCTAATGTTTTTGCATAAGGTCACGAAAGGAATAGTCGACTGCGAACAGATAGTCAACAACATTAAAATGACAGTTCCTTCCAAAGTGCCTCGTTATCCAATCTCCAGAACGTTCCATACTCCAGTCTGTAGAACGAATGTCGGTCGGCACTCACCACTTATACGAATGGGCTCAGAATACAATCATATCTGCGGGCATTCTGCTAAACTGGATATATTCCACCTCCCGCTCCGCCAGTTCAAAACAAACGTGAAAGAGGCTTTGCATAACTCATAATAAATAAATAATATATAAAAAATATATTAAATAATATATAAATAAATATTATACGTATAGTAAATATATACCCAATTCAAATAGAAGTAGTCCTATATAATTATTATAACATATACATTATTACAGTTTATTTAAATTCTAGTCCTGTTCCTCAAATAACAGATTTAACCTTAGTTTTAAGTTTGATGTTTATTAGTCTTGTAATTAATTTTTATGTTACTTCTAAAATTATTCACCCACCTGCACAAATTGTAATGCAAATTTTCTAGGTTAAATTTATTACTTTACTTTTCTTTAATAATATATAGTATTTTCTATAATAAGTTCTATAGTATTGATTGTCCAGAGTAGACTTGTTCAGTGTAATAGGTATTTTCCCTTTTGCGAATGTTGTGTACGCCTCTAAATGATACACATATCAGAAATGTGATTATAACATTAACTAAATGTAATGTTACAATATGTTGTATTGTTGGTGTACCTATCTTAAATAAATAAATAAATATTAAAACTTCAAACATCTAGAGTGTCAATATCATGTTGTATTCATCCAAAATATTTCCCGTAGGCCCAACGGCACCGTCCATGTCCGTGTGTGGCTTTAAGAAAGTTTACAAAGAAATACAATTCATTTATTTACTCAGATAGGATTACATCATTATAAGCGTAATTTTCAGTCATATTTAGGGGGATATTTTTTAAAACCTTCGTTTAGTCTGTGTATGTTAATAGTTTTAGGGTCGGCAACGCGCGAGTGATACTCCTGGTGTTGCAAGCGTCCATAGGCTACGGTGACCGCTTACCATCAGGTGGGCCGTATGCTTGTTTGCCACCTTAGTGGTATAAAAAAAAAGACGAAGGAAAATTCACATATTTTTTATCATTCATACAATTTTGATTATATCCTAAATTAGTGGCTAAACTGAATAAAGTTTTTTTTTATTTGGATTTTGATTAAGTTCCATTGTAAAGAAGTAATTGCTAGGGATTCTTACCAACAGAGTTTCATTTAAGTAGTAGTTGGATTAAATTCATGGTGTATGTGCATAGAAGACAATTGTACGAACACGATATTAGTATGGAATAATACTAGATATATAATAATAACAAACCTAATCTATAAAAAAAATCTAGGATTAGGTAATTGATTTGCTAGACTAATATCATAAAAGCTGAAGAGTTTGTTGTTTGGTTGAACGCGCTTATTTCAGAAATTAATGGTTGAAATTGATATATTTTTTTTATTTTATTGAGGAAGGCTTTAGGCTATATTACTTCAAGAAATATGTTATATTCCTACGCGGACGAAGTCGCGGGGAAAAAGCTATATATACAACTATTAAATTATCCATTTCAACATCACGCTCAGTAACTCACGAAGATTAAAGACCAGTGCAACTGAACTCTAATACAAGCGAGTTCATTAAACATAATACAAAGTCACTGTTAGTGCATACAAACTGAGTACACTGCACTGGATGACGCAACATTAATGACGGTTCACACATTTAATGAGAACATACAAATGACATACACGACTACCCTTTCTGTTTCATTACAAGATAGCTTTGTTAGTTCTGAGTAACATGCTATGTCTGTTGCATTGGTATGAATCAAATCCATTTCAGGGGTAAATTACGTTAAGGAGCGTCCCCTCGGGTCTCATCTTACACCTACTTCGTTACTTCTTGTAATTACGTGAAATATGGAATGTAAAACTCTTAAGTGTTAAAGGAAACATGTGTTTACGGAATATAATTCATATAATTGGAGTGAAAAACAAAATTTCCAAGCGTTCAGTATTGAGGTTATACAATCGGCCGCTTTTTCGTTACGTGACGTTATTTACAGCGTTAAGGTACTTCGTTCCAAAAACTATTGTTGATTGAACGAAAGAAAAATAAATAATATTTTATAATATATAAATTATTGTCATGTTCTGTTTGATATTTAATACATACTTTTTCATACGCTAACTCCCTTTCAGGATTTTTTTAAAGCATTTATCAGTACTCAAAAAACCTTGCACTAGGACTATCCAATTAGTAGAAATAGACCTTTCTCTGAGTGTTTTCTTCCATAAATTCACTAACACAGGCATCTGATCCTTTTTAGTGCCCTTATCAACAGCCTGCCAAGAAGGGCACCGCGAACTAAAATAAATAATTTACCGACACCCACGCGCGCATCTATCTGGAAAAATAAAGCAGCGCGCACACCTACCTACGTCAAAACGAGTCCAGGGAGTCTACAATGAAAAACTAACATTACTTTCCTTTTGACGGATCGGCGTTTCACTTAACACATGTTGGTATAAGTCGAAGCTCAGTGATCCTTCGTTTCAGTCCGAACAATTCAATTGTAGGAAACACGTTTACAATTATGATAGTCTACACATAGTAATACAACTATCAACTATTTATGGACAGCTGGTCGTAACAATCGAAGTTCGTTTTTCATTGACCTCCTGACTTAATGTCAAATTGCGATCATCGGATTCGACACATGTTCGTAGACTTCGTGGTAAGGAGAACACCGATCTATGAAAAGAAAAACTTCATTCATTTTTCACTGTAGACCCCCAGACAAGTTCGCAGTAATGACCGCCTGACGGGGGTCCCTTAAGTAAGATTTACATTTGAATCGGCGAGCGGGCCTTAAATATTAACCGGGCACAGTGACAAGGGTGTCGTGGACCCTGATACCGACCCTAGAACTTGTTCATTTTAGCTTTAGCAATTTGTGTTTGGCATAACTATGATACGCTTTCATATTTCATGATGTAGGCTACCTACTTGGTTAAAAAATGTGGAGCTTAGTTATGTGATAAATTTCGTTGATCCAAGTAAATTAACTTATCAGTACGTGTAGCTTTTAACTTTATATTATTTACTACCTATAATCGTTAACGCTATAGAAAACGTAAGAAATACATGGAACATATTTTATTTCGTATTCCAATAAAAACTTGACCACGTGACATGAAGTATAAGTTTTTAATTCCCATACATTTCCTTCGTTGTCTGTAGCGTTGAAGATTGTAGATAGCAAACATGGCTAAGACGATGATGATAAGAAACTAATAATAAAATCCATGCACGGTGATGCTTAAAACAAATTTGAAGCGATTTTTTCAGATATCTTTTTTCAGAATACATACAATACAATTGCTATAATGATTATAAAATATTAGCTGTAACCGCAACTTCGTACGCGTGTTAATTGTGTTCATAATTTCATGTTTTTTTTGCGAGATATGCTCAATATTTTTCTAAAATAACGAATAGCCTTAGTTACCCATAACGGTTCCATTAAAATTAATCGAACCGTTTTGGAAATTAGAACCGGAACAGACAGACAGACAGATAGGTAGGTATATAAACAGTCTGACAAAGATTTGACAAATTGTTTTTTTTTGGTATTGGTATATATTTTCATTATGCATTTAGTAAAAAACTGTTATTTTATCATTACAAATAGTCTTTTCAATTGTATTTATTTGTATAGACGTATAGATGACCACTACGTCTTGTTTCAGAGTTTAGTCGTCCATTTTAGTCAGGGATATTTGTAAATGCGTTGGTCGGGTAATACATCTTTAGAATATTAAAATAAATAGGTGATAAATTACAATACAAGAGATCATCCATTTTGGTCCAAATCTGAATGTGCCGGCCAACGCATTATTTGTATATTCTGTTAGAGCTTGCCCGTCTGAACATTTATTACTACGGCACCAAAGCTGTAGGACCATTGTAGTTGATTTTATTTCAGATCGAAAATTCTAGTATTTATTTGTTGAAAATAGGAATTTTAATAAATAAATCAAATGAAATGTCCTTAAGTGTTCAGCTTCGGTGCCACAATAATAAATGCTCAGACGGAGAAGCTCAAGCAGAATATGTATGTATTTTTTGAGGAAACCATATTCCAGAGCTAACACAGTAGAGCAACTCCATGGTATCCTTATTCCAGTACGATAAATCGGAGCCCATTCCGGCTCACTGCAGATCTAATTGTCTTTGAATATTTTAAGCTCTATTCATTCCGAGAGTGCTACAAGTTAATTATTGTGATACAAATGCGTAGAACTACAAAATCGTTTAAGTGATAAATCAACGTAATTTGAAAAAAATCATCATTAAGGTTCTTATAAAAAATTACGTATTCGTTATTTACGAAGCTCTATTTGCCGTTCTAAAATTGACATATTTTTATAAGCTTTAATGTAGTTTCATACTGTAGACATCATATATGTTTAAGGCCCTAATAAGGCACCTATGTAACGAGTGTCTACTTAACCATCGGATCGGAAAGAACCACCTGAGAAGAATCTTTACGGATGGAAATCTCGAACAAATACAACAATATTTAATGGATTCCGCGTGGTAGGAACTTCGTAAAATATATAGAAACAAAACGCCGCTGGTGAGGATATGACTACTCATTCCAGATTCATGCCGGGCCGTGGGCTTCAGTCCATGGCATCAATCAAAGTCAGGGGCAGAGGTCGAAAGGGACAGGCAGGCATACTGTAAGGAAGAATAAACAACATATTCTTACTTTAAGGTAAGCACCACATTCACCCACCTCAAAGGGAAGATCACAGCTGTGCCTAGGTAACCGTTTCTCCGACAATTCTAGTCGGAGGCGGTAACACCCACTTTGAGAACCTATTAAATAGACCAATGATTTTGTCACCTTCTCTAGCGCTTTGTAAGATTGTCTTTTGGACGGAATTTACACAGAATATTTATAATATTATATTAAAACGTTTAATTGGGCTTAATCTTCTAATCACTACACAGTATAAATCAAAGCCGCCTCCCGTGTCTGTCTGTCTGTCTGTCTCTATGTATGCTTAAATCTTTGAAGCTACGCAACGGATTTTGATGCGGTTTTCTTTAATAGATAGAGTGATTCAAGAGGTTTTTATGTATAATTCATTTGTGTTTTGTAGGTATTTAACTTATATGGCTAACCGTGCGAAGGCGGGGCGGGTCGCTAGTTTCATATAATATATGTTTTTCTAAATGTAAGTTTTCCGAATAATATAAAAATACAATATTAGTCCAGCGATGCGTCCGTGTGTCTCGCGAAGCTGCCCGCGGCATTTACGGCTTTGCACGTGATGAATCTAAGCAAATGTCAGTTATTGTCCGTCTCCAGATTAACTGTCTAATTTACACATTCCTAGTGTACCGATACATCACCATATACGATTTAATTAAAAAATACGACTGTAAGAAATGCAAGGAATAACTACTTGTTGTTGACATTTTAAACTGTACTCGTCCTGTCTTAAAAGCTGTGTACGTTTGAGCTCCTGTGATGTTCATAGATCAAAATTCATTTGGCCGAGCAACTATAATCTTAATATATATTCGTTTATAAGAAAATATTAGTATCATGCCGCTTTTTTTTATTTTTCTACACAACTGCTTATTAAGGTGCATAACACTTAGAGCGAAATAACAGCTAGTTTAAAAAAATCTGGACCGTATTATTAAAAAGACAAGAATAAATATTATTCTCGAAAAGCTTTTTTAACTTATTTCATACGAGATTTAAATGTATCAATTAGATTTTTCCGTAAAATGAATCAAATTCTAACAATACTTTACATAATTAAAGTTTAAAAGCTTTGACGCTTGAAAAGAAATGTAGCGATGTATACCTAAAAGTAATAAGAAATACACGATCCAGATAGCGTGACAGAAAATTCAAGTTACATCGCGATACGGCCGCGCTCGTGTTGTGTCATCTATCAACGGAATGTACGATGTTGCCTGTTTCACGCCTAGCTTCTATTTCAAGCTCTAAGCTACATACAGCAGTCACACATTGACTCCTAGTGATAAATTATCTGTGCGACATTCCGTTGGGTAGAATATTTAAAATTCGTGAATTTGTGCTTCTTTTTAGATGCTTTAGTTTGGTATCTCTCTTGCTCTTTTATACTGCTTACCTTCCTCTTTGAGATTTTCTTTTTAATTTTTTTATACCACTAAGGATGGCACACAAGCATACGGCCCACCTGATGGTTAGCAGTCACCGTAGCCTATAGCAGACCATACCACCGTAGCCTTTAAAATACTAACCATACACAAATCGTTGTCATACAACAGGAGATAAAATTGGTGATATTATTTATTGCAAACATCTTTTTAAGCAATCGACTACTGTTACCTAGTTCATCTCTTACACAAAGCAAATTTAATTAAAACATATTACTCTACTCGGTCAATGAACTCAAAATGTATATGCTACAGTGTCTGTGTACTCGTACATTACGTACGTAGAGCGTAATGTTGTTTCTAGTGGTGAAGTCAGGGTAGTTTCTAACAACGGTGGCTAACTATACTTAGGAGGTAAGAACAAAAGTGATATGTTAGGTGCTTGACATAACGCAGTATTACATGTTTGTGAACATAAATATGCTGATATTATAAAGAGGAAAGATATGTACTTTTGTGGTTTTTTTTAATTGAATAGACTCCGAAACCACTGGCCGATTTCGAAAATTCTTTCACCGTTAGAAAGGTACATTATCACTGAGTATTATACCTCGGCTTACGGGTAGACAAAAATATTTGATAAATGTCTACCCGTTCGAAGCCGGGCGGGCCGCTTGTTTATAATATAATAGAATATACAAATTTTTTTTATAAAGAAAATTTTACTATATCATGTCCTTTTTTAAAATATTTTGTTCTTATCTTGAATATAGTAAATTTACTTTATTTACAGATATAAATGCAAATTGCGTGCTTTACTTTAAACGAACCTAAAATCTCCAAACTACCAAACAAACACATTTCACCTCTTTATAATCCTAATATATATAGTAAAATGTAAGTACGTACACTTATCTGCACATAAAACAAGCGCCGCACTTGTTGAGTCTCCTAGGAACTAAATACATTGTATACAGGCGGGAGATTGAAGTCTGACTCGATTACTCCCAGTCTAGTAGTGAGATGAGATTATCACTGCATTAAAGCTGATAAATAATAAATAAGATAATAATATCTGAATCTCGCCCAGAGAATTAGTATTGCTATCCAGCGTGGCAATGCTGACAGCATTCTTGACGCTCCCGCGTGCTTTGGCTTGGGTCAAATCTTTTATCTATGTTAATACAACTGGCCGCGAATGGAGGCCGTTTGTTTTTGATAAAAAGTTATATAACTCCTTTCTGTAATTCTTACTACTAGTTTAATACGTGCTTTGCTTGCAAATTTTATATAAATTATACTGTTTTTACCATCATCGTGCACCTAATTTGTCACCAATCCTAATACAAGCGACCGATCTCTATAATTTAATTCGCAGTCTATGAGTGGCGGAATTTCAAACCGCAAAAAAGTTCAAAATCGCTTTTACATTCAACTGGAACAAGTATACATAATCAGGCTTCGACAGAATTGACAAGTACCTACATAGAGATCACAGCCGGCTAAAAGGCTACCCCAAAGTCACGAGAGGTAAAATTAAATTTTCCCATGTCTTAAAGTGCCCCCTTAAGCTGCGTAATTAAGAATTTCTCTTCGTTACCTCTCCGCTGATTTACAGCCTAAAATATGGGGCTTGAAAAAGTTTCTTTAAAAAAAAGGGCGAATTTTTCCTCGCAGTTAATTTAGAAGCTCCTTATCAAGAGCCCCTTTGAGTTTACTCTAAAACAGTTTAAATAGTAAGTAAATAACGTGTCGTTGATTAGATAAACGTGTTTTATGTTTGGCTTTGCTGGCATGGCTATGCCTAAGGGATTTGTGGAAATACAAAAACTATAACAGTTACAGAAAGAACAAAAAGGACTTATAATATAATTAAAATAACTTATATTATAATTAAAATACTTATAATATATCTAATTCTATTTGTACATATATACTTTACATTTGCTAACTATTTTTATAATAAGAGGTTCCTCATGCAATACTGATGGTAACTACATGTAGCGACCTCACGGCTACATAAACCAACGTTAGAAATCGACTAACTAGCAGGACAACATTCAACGAATGACGTCACAATCCTGCCACGCGCTAGCGAAGTTTTCTACGCAATTCAACATATATACAAGTTTCCGACTAGAACAGTCGGAGCCGCGGTTCCCCAGGCACAACACCCGCCTGGCTGGAAGATCTTCCCTTTGCGGGGGCTGAGCATGATCACCTCGCTCGCCCCACACTGGTGACCCCGTTGCGCCAATATTGGCGTGAACATCAGCAACCTTCTCCACCCCCATCAAATTCTTCAGCAGCAGTCACACAGCAAGCCAGCATCGAGTATCAACAGGTCCAACTCAGCCGACTCACCGCGCTACTGGTCCTGGCACTCACCTCTCCACTGACTACATACGTCCGCCTCACACAGCCCACTTCTGGAGTCCATTCGGCATTGCTCACCGTCTTATCTCCACGTCGTACGCTTGCATTGAGATACTGGACTCAGTCGGCATCTAACGCTCAGTCTCGACTCACCGCAGACTTCGAAGCACACTGGCACTTGCAAGCATTCAAGCACTGACTGTAATCAAGCTCTGAATCGACCTCCGGTCTCGGGGGGGAGTGATGTAGCGACCTCACGGCTACATAAACCAACGTTAGAAATCGACTAACTAGCAGGACAACATTCAACGAATGACGTCACAATCCTGCCACGCGCTAGCGAAGTTTTCTACGCAATTCAACATATATACAAGTTTCCGACTAGAACAGTCGGAGCCGCGGTTCCCCAGGCACAACACCCGCCTGGCTGGAAGATCTTCCCTTTGTGGTGGCTGAGCATGATCACCTCGCTCGCCCCACATACATAATCTACTCTTGCTTTTTGCTTGGAGCCGTGGGGGCCTTTTGATATAAAGCGTTGCTATTCTAGCGACGCTAATTAATGTCCCACCGTTCTGTACCAATGAGTTTTTCTAACTCAAGTGCAGTCATTTGCCACTCCGAGATTTACGGTGAAGGAAAACATTGTGAGGAAACCTGCATACGTAATAATTAATTCAACGCACGCATAATTAATTCAAGTACGTATGTCTATGTAGTGCCTAAGAGTCGGTGACGGGGTCACCATGTGTCACGTTGGTACCAAAATATCTTTGGTGGAAAGTGGGTGTTGTAACACCTCTGTCTACCTCTTTGGGGACCATTGCTTCAAGTTTCAATGCATTAGCATGTAGTAATGAATCGCTTCATTTAGACCTTCATACGTGATTTATTAGGGCCTAAACTAAATAAATGATTTTTTGTTCGATTTTAATTTTGTTTTTTTTTTATACCACTAAAGTGGCAAACAAGCATACGGTCCACCTGATGGTAAGCGGTCACCGTAGCCTATGGACGCCTGCAACACCAGGGGTATAACTCGCGCGTTAGGGACCCTTTTTTTTTACAACTTTCTAATAAAAGTAGGCTTCAAATTTCAATACATCAGTAGCTGGTATGTAGTTATGAATCGCTTTTTAAGGATAGTAGACAATAGGCGTCAGACAAACGCTAACTAGATATACAATACCTGCACCATTCATATAACGTAAGGGACCACTAACTCATCCATTCTAGGGACAGAACTAACCGGAACATTTTGAATAGCCCACTAGATACACTCGAATACACTCCGACTAAGTAACCGCTCGACTGTACCGAATGTAATTATCCAATGCAAATGTTTATGTACCTTCGCGTACACAATGTCTATCGGCATAGGGCTGTGCTTTGAGGGGTATCAGTAGAAATGGTACTGAAAGCTTTGTAAAAAGTGTTAAAAAATTTAACTTTATGAAAAAAATATTTAGATAGTGATTCATTAAATCAATAAAATAAACGAGTAACACCTACATATGTATATTTTATACGTCACGTTTATTTTAATGAGACCAGTCTACGTTTCGGAAAAAAGTTAATGTTTAAGGATAATACCCAATCCTTCAAAGTACACAAAAAGAGAATATTTTCCACCAATACGGTAAAGTTTGTGTAGGTATATTTTCAAATCTTGCTCGATAAAACGTAGACATAATATTGTTACATCCCTAATTCGTCCACGTTCTAACAGCCTTGTTCTAGCCAGCATGTAATTTATTGGTCGCAAATGCATAATCATTTTATGCCTATCTAAATAGGTATTTATATACTATTATACATAACTTGGTTGGTACCAGTGAATCACAAACTGCATTACAAGTGAACTGAGTAGGTTTTGCGAGATGGTTTTCGAAGTGATTTTGACTTTTTACCTAAATAAGGCAAAGCAAGCGGTGCCATACGACCATGGCTATCTTCTATCACTATTAACACGTATTAAATACATTCAAATATGTCAGATGAGAATATATTCTTGTTTCATAATTTTTAGTGCGTGATTATTCCGTAGTCGAGTTTTAGTTTTTGAAGTTAATTTTTATTCTGAATAGCTTAGCTGGTCGTCAATTTTATTACAAGTATTTCAATATTGACTGGTAAAATAATGGCCTTAATTATTTTCGTTCGCTATCCAGTGGCTAGCCGATTTACGACCGAACTCAGTTCAATTTGTTGATACAATACATTCATCACTGGACTCGATACGGTCTTAATTAACTGTAGTGAAAAACCACCATTAGGTGGTTTATAAAATGTATAAAAACCTTTAAATATATCTCCCAATATTGTTCCAACAACACATTTCAACGTACCTATATCAAAAATTACAAATCTGTATATATAAAAGAAGAAACTGACTGATTGACATAACAACGCACAGCTTGAACAGCTGGGGTTTAAATTTTGACAGTAGGTCCCTTTTATGACGTAGGTATCCACGAAGGAAGGGTTTTTGGAAATACTACCCTTACGGGGCTAAATAGGGGATGAAAGTTTATATAAAAATCTGTCATTTTTGAAGTTAAAATATAAATATTTTTGGAAATTCCATCCAACATTGAGCATTAGTTTATATAATACCCGCATACTCGTAATGTTCCAGCAAATATGGGTTTTGAGAATCATCTAATTATTATAAACAGCTCTCTTGCTGTAGGTACCAATGTTAATACATATTCAATCTTGGACTAAGTTTGTCTGAAGGTCTGAAGTTGAACACGTGAATATATTATTTCATATAGAACATAAGATTATTAGTGACATATAAAAAATGTTATAAAACCGAGCAGAGTGTTTAGAAGATCACAGTTTTCATTGTACGTGACACAGATTAGAAAAAAAGCACATTCACATCAAGAACAAAATCAAAAATTTAAGATTTAACTTCTTTAATTTTTTGAGCCCGTATTTTTAAAAGCCGAGATTACAAAACTTATGAATTGAAATGACTATTTTATGAACTAGATGTACCCAGTATGCCTTGAATTCGTTTTAAGTATTAATGAATCGTCAATGAATTTATTTCATTGCATAGAATACGAACAAGTAAATAGGCATTTTGATAATAATCTAGTGGATGACAACACCGCAATGTATTAATATGTCCTGCGGTAAGGTTTTCAAAGCTCCCTCAGGGTTGTGGCTGCCAGTAGGCAAACCTATTTATACATTAAATTCTAGTAATATAATAAAATTTGTCATAAGAACGGCTATGCGCGAGTAACACTCTTGGTCTCCTTATTTTAATACATAAAGGAGGCTGAAATCATACGAGATACTGCAAAATTGCTTATAATATGTTTACTACAAACATTACAAGATTCGTATCGGGTTCATTTTACAGGAGTTTGTAAAAATGTCAACTCGTTGGAACTGGTCCAAGTTAGAGCGCACTATATCCCAGCTTGCCCCGTCACTGCATATCACACTCATATATAAAATATCTTGGCTTTTGTATACTTATAATTATAATAACCAAGGAGACACGGATGTTCGGCATTCTTTTAATCTTTATATAACTCGCCGTTTCTGGACGATGGAGTACGTACAATAAAAATGGAATAGCTAGGATCAGATGTTATGTTCAGTAAATTCATATCTGTAGTTCACAGGGATTTAAGGCAAAAGTTTAGGAGGCCACTTAATTCTGGGCTTTGGTTATCGTTCGACGGCTCTCATATAATGGGTGGTGCTTACCCCGAAATACAATTATATGTACATAAGCACTATATACATTTAATTGGTATCAGCATTGAAAATAATATCCATAAAATAATTACGGATTTTACGTAATTTTGTGTGCGGGTTAATGAGTCTGACGAATAATAAAATCATGTTATGATAAAACTACTTTGATAAATTAGTTATAAAGTCTTTAATATCTATTAAATGACAATCGGGAAAATGTTCAACCTCCAACAACCTATTTGTAAGTTCCTGCAAGCACCACAGCTGACGTACCACTAATATTTATGTAAATAACTGGAGCACGTGAGAACGTAATCTTGTATGAGGCGTATGTCCCGACGCGCATTTGCATAAGTTTGTCCATTATTAGTTTGGAATAGGTGCGTATAGTGTAGGCTCGGATTTATCAAACAGAATTAAAAAATGATTTTAAAACTGAATATAATCTTTATAATAATACTATGTAACTGGCTAGCAAGCATACAGCCACTTGATGGTAAGCCCGGTGACAGGGCCTATAGGCGAACGCAATACTAGCATGTTGCCTTACAGATAAACAATACTCACATGGACAAACGAATAATGATATCGTTACAACCAGCACAGCGTATTCTCAAGAAGCTCTGGTGCCCTTACTCACCGCAGATACACAAATACTACGTCAGAGTAGTGTTATTTGAATGCGATCTTCTGCAAGACCTCCATAGTATGAGCATAATCAGAGAGCTTTAATTTTCTTAACTAACCTTTCTATAATAGCGCCCTACTTTCTCCCTACACTATATCGGTAGATTATCTGGCAGTATCGAGGTTACCTTTCAACCAAATAGGTAATTGAAATGTATTTTTTTTTTCAGTAATTGCTATGCTTTCTCAGCAAAAAAATACTTACTAGTAAAAAGTCAAATAAATATGATATTGAGTTGAGCAATCGTTCCCACTGAAGTGCCTTATGAGTAAAAAATAAGCAGAAAAGAAAATGACATTCACATTAATTTGTATCGTTATTGGAACAAAATATTTTTTCATCCGCTGAGTAAATAACGTTCCCTTCGTATGCTCGTGCGAATGTTCTTTTATGATTTACCTGGGCGTAGAGTTTTTATAACTCAAGCCGGAGTTGAAACGTATAGGAAAATTCAATTTACATATATCTAATCATAAGGGCAAGTTTTGATACGAGAAATTTTGCTTAATATCTTCAATATTTTTGCATTCATTTTATTAATATATCTTTTTTACATTTTCATATATTACCTACTTAAAGAAAAAACATCCTAAGTATCTTTACTACAATATATATTAGTATCATAGTGATAATAAGAAAAAAATATTACCACCTCAACATGTAGTCATATAATGTATAATTTTTTTTTGTTTATACGTGGATATTTATGTATTATTATAATTTATTTTTAATATCAATCGATCGATATTACTATTCCCAGATTTAAATATTTTTGTTGAGAACGAGGAACAGTGCCAGTAGCAGGAATATTGTCGACAACGTAACTCGCGAATTATCCGGCACAGTAAATAAAACTTTTGCATTCTTAAAAACATTAGAGAGTTTACATTATTTTCTTGTTATGTTGATTTTGTATGTTTCCCAAATGATAAATAATTAATTTAAGTTAATTTTTAGTTTTTTAATTTCTAAAACACATTTCAAACTTACAAATAAACTTCAAATTGAATAAATAACATATTTTTTTGGAGTCCGTTTAAAATACATTGCCCTTGTACCCCAGCCCTTATGTTCGAATTTTCGAGTCCAATTCTCATAAAGTATAAATCACAAAACATGGGACTGGTGTGTTTCGGCTTATCGTTGACTCGTCTCGCTCCATTTTGGCCCGCCTTGTAAATTGGAGATTCGGGAATCGTGATGATTTTATGTTTGCTATATGATATTCAATCATATTCATTAAGATGCACGAGTAAGGCTTTTAAGGGACCATTTTCATTACAATACTTACCCATATAATTAAATAAATGTCATGATATATTCGTTTCAAATGAATTTGTATAATATAATAATTATACCTATTGTTATGCTTCTTCGTTATTCTCTACTTTTCTCTTTAATTTTAATTTAAGAAACTAAAGAAACAAAACAATGCGGGAATACAATTTACCTCACAGTGCAGTATAAAATTCGCTACCTTGACAAAATAATGTGTAGCGGAGTCTACGCTGTAGCGTCCGTGCTACGAAACAGCTACGAATTATATTACATAGTTAGGCCGGGCGCACACGGTGCAGCTTGCGGTTTGCAAGCTCAGCTGCTGCTGTGCGCTGGGGAATGGATTTATGTTTCGATATGGGGGCAGCCTTTTAAGATTGCTATATACAAGTATAGATATATTTTTAAGAAGTATTTTAGAGAACGCTACTTGATAACATGTAATAATAACAGTTTCAATCACTACAAGCCTTTATAATACTTATAGCCATCGAACCTATGATTATACTACCACTGCTAGTTGCTTTCTAATCAGACTTTTAAAAGCTACTGGATATGTGTTTCTTGTTAGTAGAGACAAGTTGTCATTATCTCTATATTACGTCTTTTTATAGTCAACTTATTTTTAAAACACTAACACCTGTGAGCTAGTAATTCTCGGGAGATCGCGTAACGCCACCTCACTTCAACTATGCTAAACAATTTTTGCATATTTATATTAGAAGTATTGGAAAATATTCCTTAGAACAAATAACAGAAAAGAGCTGAATATAGTTTTCTGTATTTTATGGAAAAGCATGCAGAATTTTAGAATAAAATTGTCTGGTAAAGAACATTGATAAGAACTAAGCAATTCATTTTATTTTAAATTGATCTCTCTCTAAGTCATATCCTTCTGAATCTCTGTATAACACATACATACATACGTATCATAAAAGCTCTCACGGGGTAGGCAGATAGTATAGAGTTCCATTTCACTCTGGACTTAAACAGTTACACACCTCTTTTGCGTCTTTTATATTCATCAATCTTTTCATACATGCCCGCCCATCCCTTCAGAGTTCTCTCTAACTTTCCATCGTTGAGTGTTTTGGTAATTTGATCAAGAAAATTGGATACGAAATAAACCCATATTTATAACTCATCGATACCTCTATCTAATAATTCAACACAAGGGTCCCCGAAGAGGTAGGCAGAGGTGTTACAACACCCACTTTTCAACGAATATAATTTAGTGCCAAGGTGATAGACGATAGTTCTACATACGTCCTTGAAAAGTATGCAGGTTTTCCGCACGATGTTTTCCTTCATCACTGCACTTAAGACAGAAACGCTCATTAGTACAGAGCGATGGGATAAGAACTTGCGTCGCTAGAAAAGCAGGCAAGGTATCATACCACACGGCTACCACAGCTTCATTTATTCACACTGGAATAACTCATCCGAATCGCAAAGGTCGTGTTAATTTCACGTATAAACTTACTATTAGTACACCCGTTTCGTCCGGCCGTGGAATAAAATGGTAATATATTCGGGCAATAAGTCTCAACGCGCCAACAGGGTCCTAACGAGTCGCCTTGAGACCTTTATTTTTCTTCCCAATTTAACGTTATAAATAGACTCGCTGGCTTTAAGTTATTTTGTACATTTTATTAGAATTAAGACCGCTGATAAGTCCTCGATATTGGTCAATGCCCGCTGTGCAATGGCATGAATTTAACGGACCGTTTCTTATACACTGCATAACACTCAATGCCCTATACTTAGGCATTCATACTACACTTATATTACGTAAGAAAACGGTATCAGTTGTAGGTAGCTTAGTGTAACTCATTGATACAAGTCGTCAGGGTTTGAACCGAGAACACCTTAAACAGTAAGCGGTCAAATCAACCACACGGCCACTAAGGCTAAGCTGCTAGTGAAGTGACACTCAATATCAATAGAGTAAACTCGAAATGATGCGTTCGTTAGTGATAACTTGAACCGCATTGTGTATCAATCGCCATGACTTTATTTTGACGTAGCAGCAACATAAAGATTTGAGTTTTGGTTAATAATGTCAGAAAATTTCCGCTGTTGATCTACAAATGACGTCATAGTGATTGAAATGCGATTTTAATTTTCATACGGAACAGGAGGGCAAGTACTGCAAGTTTCTACAGCTACTACGGTCACATTACTATAAGCCGGACCGTACGCTTACTCAGTTGAATCAGAAATAAAAAAAGTCAATAGCAATGCTGATTAAAAAAGTCTTCTTTTAAAACATCCTTTCTAAAGGCTTAATGAGATTAAAGCAACGATAAGCCTTTTAAATATTAATTGGATCCGATTCGTCAAAGTTGCCGTAGAGCGGCCGAACAAAAGCGGTCTTTGGTGAATATTTAAAAGGGCGGTGCGATGCGGGCTTCCATTAAACTCCAACAAATAGAACGCACTTTATTTATAGGAATTATTTGTTCAGGTTGAACTGAACACTCTACTAATGGTATTACATTTAATTGTTCGCTGCGGCCGCTTATGTGTGTTACATATGTTACAGCGACGGTATTCTGCGGTATATTTCATGCATGAAGTATAAAAGCTAGGGGGATTAAATTATATTTGGTAGGAGGAAAGCCTGCGGAGTCTGACGTTGCGTTTTATCGAACAAGATATTCCGATTCACAAATAAAGTTTAGATATTCTAAAAAGATTTCTATAAAGTATTACATAACATATTTTTTATTTGCACGTGGATATCAATCAAATTTATTCAAAGGTGGACCAAACGACTGAATGCTCGGGTTCTCAATTTATATTTGCTGTAACTTCATCACCCGGATAATTATATTTGATGTATTTATAGATGAAGTATACTTACAATATATTTCGATAAACTTTAATCTTACGAACTTCAATAATTACCACAACAATCAGCTGTTGAGATGCTGTCTGTGGCCAATTATGAAGAATCTGATGAAAACCGATTAAAAGCTATCGAAGGAGCTCCTTCACGAATAACAGTAAACCACTTGTTCTATTGCTTGCTCTTTCCGATACTTTAGAGATACGCATAGAAGTTATGTTATTGATGAACGCGGGCTTTGAAACATCCTTCTAAACAATATACCAACAGGAAATTGGACACAGTACTAGGACCTACAAAAGAAGCTATATTCCTAAACTGGACATAGTACTAAGCCCACGAATAGAGACGTTATCCCAGCAAAGTCAACGAAAGTAGAAAGTGTCCAAATGTACAAAACTTTTGAACCGCACCTGCAGCACAACACGCAACACAACCTAAAAGCGAATAAAAACTCTTCGCAACATAAAATAACAAACTGACATCTTGCAAAAATGTTTCGCTAAGTAGCTGTCAAAAGTTGTAGATAAAGAAAAAACAGGTCAAGTCGGTCCGTGCCAAAAGCTCGCGCCAAATAAAGAAGCATACACTCAAAATGGCGATAAAGGTTGGTGCTGGAGTTTGGTTGGCCCTACCATAGTCTGTACGGCTAGCAGCTTATCAGGAGAGTTACTTTCGAGATATTAAAAGGTATTTGATAAATATAGTTTTTTGCTATTTTGAGAATGTAATCTGTACTATAGACATATATATAGTATATTTATATGGGTCTTGTGAATGCAGCCAAGTTTGACTAACTTGACCAGACTGGTTTCCCTTGAAGACTAACCTTCAATTTGATAACTGTGAGTAAAAAGTTCGTAAACCAATGACTTCATAAATATAGTAAACTAACTTCTGCCCGCGACTTCTTACGGGATGAGCTTATAATCCCAGAGGAATCTAACATTCTCCTGGGATAAAAAAAAACGGGATAAAAAGTATCCTATTTGTTAATCCAGGTTATAAACTATATGTGTGTCGAATTTATACAAATCCGTTGAGCCTTTTTCACGTGATTGAGGAACAAGCATCCATACATATATCCTTACATTTATAGTATTTGTAGGATTACCGAAACAATATGTGTATATATATATATATATATTCCATTAATGATGTATATATGTATTCCATTAATGAGTCGATGAAAAGTGAGCTGCCAAAATTATTCGTAAGTCCTTCGATCTTAACTCGACGGCAGAATTACAAACGTATTACATTAGTAACTATAATAAGGGATAGCAACTTCCTAACACCATAAGATAAGAAAAGTCAGTTAAGTATGTATTCTTTTATGAACCAACTAAACCCCTTTGCAACGTAATCTTATTGATTCGCTATCCTCGGCTATTTTTCATTTTATTCTACTATGTTAGCAAGCACGGCCCTCTTGATTGTAAGCAGTCACTGTAGCCTATAGACACTAGCAATAATAGGGGTATCACTATCGCGTTGCCAACCCTGTTGTTGTTACCACTAGCGCAGCGTATCCTCGTGGAGCACTGGCAATCTTTTTCATCGCAGAAACACAACACTACATCAAAGTAGTGTTATTTGACCTGATTAGTTATTTATTATTGGGAATAATCATAGCAGGAACATTTGATCAATATAAGAACACCTTCGATGACGGATAAAATAATTATTACATGCGGTCGTCCTCATAATTTGTAATTAAAACTATGTGTACTTAATTTTTTTTATACGTGTAATAAATAAGGGGTTAAAAATTTTTAACAAATTAAATTTAGGACTGATCTCAGTCGAATGCAATTCAATTTACATTTATATTTAAAAGCGCTTAAAAACTTAATTCTAGTCCGATAAGACTTGAATTTATAGAATAATTGAATGGGTAAAAAAAAAAACATTTGTTGGGTGAGATATCTACCAATTAATCAGAATTAAATTAATTGGAATTTACTTAAATATTCAAATCCACAGATAAATCTGGGGTTTGTATTTTTCATACGAATGAATAGGTGTGGATTTAAATCTAAGTGGCTGAATGGAATGAAAACTGCTTGAATAGCATGAAAATACTAAATTTTGGCCTGAAATTACATATTTTTTAGATGTACGCAAAATCAACAACACGCATAATAAGGGTTCAGTGTTTTTTACCATCATTATTCTTCTAACATCCATTTGTAATATAAAAACATTCAAAATAAAATCTATTTAGTTTAGAAGTCAAATTTATTCCCTTTCTCGTTGTAAGCGTTGTTGACGTACAATCTGATCCTATTAGACCGGTAACAAGATTTTTATACGAGTCAATTGCCACCTAAGCTTCACAACCTCTTCTCATTTAAGAGTTTTACTCTTGGCGGTGCAGCCGATGAATCTCTTTCCACTTCTGCCTGACAACACACTGTTTCACAACCTACTTCAAACAAATTAGTTAACTAGATAGTTAGTTAAGATGATGATAGTTAAGAACCAATGACATGACATGTCAAAGTATTGCTGCAGAATTTTAATAAGATAAAATATAATTTTAAATAATTGATTAAATTCGGAAGGCCGCCGAACTAAGTTACACAAAAGTCCATCGAAGACCGAAGACAGCTGATCTGCAATTGTGGGCGCCGGCGCGACTTTGACAGCTACGTCGGAGCCCGGGCGTTGTCATGGTTGCAACTTGTAGCGTTTATTTATCTATTTTATAAATTAAAACAACTATTGGCCCCAAGAGAATACACCGCTACGCTAGAAATTTGTTATAAAACCCTTCATTATATTTCACCAGTGCCGTCCATAGTGCCTTCAGGAAGTGTTTGTGTGCGTGTTGTTTATGTGGTAGTGAATTTTATTGTTTTTATTTTATTTGTGATATATTTTTGCTATATTTCTAAAGTTTTATATGCAAAGCGCTGTGGATGTGCCCCTATCGACCGACCAGCAGGCTAGTACCGTGTCTTTGGAGAGTCTTGTCCAATGTCACATCTGCCCTCAGGTACGCTTTTTCAAGGGCCGATGAGGTTTGAAAATCCATCTTGGAAAATCACATAAAAACCAAGATGGATTTCCAAATACAGCACCGGCCACAGTTACAGGTGATCTGGGAGACTCTCCTCTTGACGCAAGTGAGGTGAGGAGTTTCTCAGAACACCTGTCAGGGCTAAAACATTCATGTCCTGTTTTGAGGAGGATTCCGAGAGGGGTAAGGGATACTGTCGCCCATAAGCTCTCGGAGTGTATTAAAACTGTGCTTGCGGACAATTCAAAGCGTGCCTGGGAGCAGCTTCTGATTTTTCCTTTTCAGATTTTACATGTTTCGGACAAAAATAAACACAAAAAGACATCTCTCACCCACCATATTAGACAAAATTGTATCTCTCCACCAAATACAAATTCAAAATCAAATCATGGACAGGATCCCAGGAGGAACATTTGCAGCATAGTGGAAAAAAAAATTGATGACGGTGATATCCAAGGTGCTGCTCGCCTCCTTTTCTCCAATGACACGATCGCGCCCAATGACCTGGTAACGTTGGAAGCTTTAAGGTCTAAGCATCCGCCTGCAGCAGCATTTCCAAATATCCCAGATCCACCTTTGACACCGGACTTTCCTTTACAGACGTCATCCCAGGTTGTCCTCAAAGCCGTTATGTCTTTTCGCAGCGGCTCGGCCGGTGGCTTGGATGGGCTAACACCACAGCATCTAAAAGATTTGCTTTTGGGTGGAACAGGCAACGGGAATGAGTCGTTGTTGAGAGACCTAACGGCACTTATCAACTTGATGCTGTCAGGTAAGGTAAGTGAGGACATTCTGGATACTCTATATGGCGCTAATCTGTGCGCTTTAACAAAGAAGGATGGTGGCATACGACCCATAGCGGTTGGTATGACCTACCGTCGGTTAGCTTCTAAAATATGCTGCAGAGCCCTATTTCAAAATTTATCATTATACTTTCAACCGTTTCAGCTAGGTTTTGGTTCTAAAGGAGGCTGTGAAGCGGCAGCACATTCCCTTCGCACTTTTTTATCCAACGAATTTGGAGAAGTGTTGCTGAAGGTGGACGTAAAAAACGCCTTCAACTCTGTGGACAGGGGCACCCTGTTGACACAAGTAAGAGAAAAAACACCTCAGATATACGCATACATACATCAATGTTACAGTACCCCCTCTAATCTGGCCTATAACAATAATCTGTTACTCTCCTGTGTAGGGTGTCAACAGGGCGACCCTCTTGGACCGGTAATTTTTAGTCTGGCAATACATCCTGTTATTCAAAATCTAAATTCAAAATTTAATGTTTGGTATCTTGATGATGGGTCCCTGGGGGGCGAAGTTAACTCTGTTTTTAACGATTTGGAAACAATTATAAACAAGTTTAAAAACATCGGCTTAGAACTAAATTTTTCCAAAAGTGAACTATACATTTCGGACACCGTTAGTAACAAAAATAATGTTATTTCCAAATTTAACTCTTTGGCACCTGGTATAAAAATTTTAGACAAGAGTTCTCTTCGTCTTTTAGGGTCACCGATCTTTGAAGAATCCTATGCCCCATTAATAGAAGAGAAAATTCAAAATTTCAACTACACCTCTCACCGTTTGGATAATATTAGCATGCACAAGGCATATTCTATTATTCGGCATTGCCTTTTCGTACCAAAATTTACTCACGTTTTACGCTGTTCCAACTTGTGGAAACATACAAATATTTTAAATGCGTTGGATGATCTTTTAAAAAATACGCTCAGTCGCATTTTAAATATTGATTTTGACAATCGTTCATGGGCTCAAGCCTCCTTGCCAATAAGGTATGGGGGTCTGGGTATCCGCAAAATTTCAAGTGTAGCGCTACCAGCATTTCTGTCTTCAATTTTTAGCACACGCGACCTCATTGGTAAGATTCTGTCTCCGTCACTTAGTGACTTTGAGGTCTCGTGGCTAGTTGAAGCTAGAAATGCTTGGCATTTGGCTGCCGGTCCAAACACAGGGGAACCTGAAAAGCCTTCCATACAGAGACTGTGGGACGGGCCGCTTTGTGAGTTACAGTATGATTCTCTATTGGAATCATCCTCTAGCTTTCCTGAGCGTGCTCGTCTCTTAGCGGTTGCTAAGTGGGAGTCAGGCCTCTGGTTGCAAGCTTTGCCTTCAGTCAATACGGGTACATTTATGGACAATATAACTTTTCGTTTAGCAGTAAGTCTTAGACTAGGAGCTAAAGTAAGTGTCCCACATCATTGTCACTGTGGAGAGGGTGTTGACAGCCTCGGTCACCACGGCCTCTCTTGTATTAAGAGTGCGGGCCGGCTGTCGCGGCATGCGGCCATCAATGACCTTATCCGTCGGGCACTTGCCACCGCGGGGGTGCCAGCTGTCTTGGAGCCTTGTGGTCTGGCTCGTGACGATGGCAAGAGACCCGATAGTATGACGTTGGTGCCCTGGAGGCTGGGGCGGCCCTTGGTGTGGGACGCTACCTGCGTCGACACTCTGGCGCCGTCCCACCTCCCGGACACTTCGGTGGTGGCTGGTGCGGCAGCCGCTCGGCAGGAGTGCCTCAAGCGCCGTAAATATTTATCTCTGAAGGACGGGTACATATTTATGGCGTTTGGGGTCGAAACTCTTGGGCCGTGGGGGCCAGAGGCTCATACCCTTTTTAAGGAGACCTCAAACAAATTACGCGAGGCCTCCTGTGACAAGAGGGCTGGCGAATATTTGGCCCAAAGGATAAGCATTGCAATTCAGCGTGGCAATGCCGCCAGCCTTCTTGGCACACTTCCCCGTGACAGTGGTTCGGGACATTTATTTTACGTTTAGGTTAGTTTTGTATTTCTTAGTTTAGTTTATTTTAAGTTTTTATTATAATTGAGTTAAATTTATACATAAAATAAAATTAGAAATAGGTAAATAAACATGTTAACTAGATTGAATCAGTTGTCTGGCTTTTTGCGTATATTCCATAGGTCTGAGAATAGGACGTGAAGTATTTTTCATACCCGTAATTGATAAGGGTGGGCCGACTCACTTTTTTATTTTTTGGTCAAAAATAATTTTAAATGCCAAAACGTTTGCTGGGTCAGCCAGTAATTAAATATTCGTCTCAAAAATTAGGATTAAATAAAAATGTACGTCTTAAAATACATTTTCCCTGTTCATTTAGGAGTTAATTAAGGGACAGCTGGCGACATCAATCCTCTTGTTTTTGCAGTTCGTCGTTACAAACCGAAGATTACTTAGTACCAAGGTTTCTTGGAATGAACTATATCATGCTTTTTGAGTATTATTTTCATTTGAACAAATATGATTCTTTTATACCACTATGGTGGCACACAAGCATACGGCCCACCTGATGGTAAGCAGTCGCCGTAGCCTATAGTCGCTAGCAATAACACGGATATCACTAACGAATTGCCAACCATGATGTTGATGAGGAGTCACTGTGCTAGCAGCATTACTACTAGCCCAGCGTATACTCGTGGAGCACTGGCAACCTTACTTACCGCAGAAATACAACACTACATTAAAGCAGTGTTATTTCACTGCGGTCTTCGGTAAGGTGGAGGTACAGAGTGGTTCCTCTCTTAAAAAAATATTTACTATGAACCACCTATGTGGAACAAAGCAATCAACGAATATTTTCACACTCTGAACATAATGATTGAATACGTGTTATTTAAGCCTAAAGGACTTTGAAACCAATTTCAATCCAAACAAGGCTATTATTTTCTTCTTTACATAACATAGAAACTATTAAATTGCCAAAACAACATAACTCGAGGATAAAACACGTATTATTACTGTTCTGATATCCGGGCCCCTAATCCCTATATCCCGACAGTCAATTATCAAAGGGCGGAAACGATCCCTTAGGTTGGGGAGGGGGTACCCTCCAGGGAGGCGCATTAAGGATTCTGAGGAATTAAAAGGTTCAGTCAATTAATGTATTGCCTTTGCTTTATGACTATTTGCGGGTAGGCTTCGATTGGCCGCTTATAAATTAAGTGCTCCAATATGAAGGTAAATGGGTTCTCGTTACGTCAGTAGACTTGTTAAAAATATTATCCAATAAATTATTTATTTAACTTTATCCTCTCTAACTTATAAATTATTACCGAATGTAATGAAACAGCTCTATTAGTTTATGGTCATACTATGTTTCATGATGTCCGTAATCACAGAATGAAACATCTGCGGATGCGTTTAAAAAAATGAATGCATAATGTAGTTATTTTTTGCACCACTAGATGGCGCTGAACATATTGTTTTCGTTTCTTTCCTGATTCCTCTCTGCGTAAAGATTTGTGCATAATATCAACAAATATTATTATAATATATTGTGTTTAGCATTTATATTTCACTGTATAATAAAACTCCCATTTGAATACGAAAATATGTATTTGTGTTGAGTTAAACTTTTATGTTCTCATGAATTTAATACCCAAAATTAATAGATATGTAATAATTTCACTTGGTTGGTAGTACCTGTAGCTATGATTGCTATCTAGAATCGTTAACGAAGGAATTGTATGGGAATTAAAAACTTATACGTTATGTCACATGGTCGAGTTTTGAATTCCCATATTATATTTCCTTCGTTTTCTATAGCGTTAACGATCATAGATAGTTTACATGGCTAAGTCTGCAGGTCCTATAAGTGAATGTGCATATCAGGGCCGAACCAAGCATAATCACCCTACATATTTTATACTCAAGTTATAAATGCATGTAACTTAATACAGTTTCTCCATTTACTGTCAAAGTGGCACCTAAGTGTCGCTCAAGTTAAGGACTGCCGGCAATTAGGTTAATTGTATTTATTAACGTGGCGCTTTTATCAGTACCGCGAGCATGAATAATTGGAGACAGCGTTTTCGTATCGCCTTCGACTATTTTTGTATTGAAAAATGAACAAAGTTAAGAGAGGGCGATTTGGGATTTCCCGTGGGTTTCCCATTTAAATTGGAGCCAGAAGACCGCAGTGAAATAACCCTACTTTGATGAAGTGTTGTTTCTGCGGTAAGTAAGGTTGCTAGTGCTCCACGGAGATACGCTGGGCTAGTAGTAACGCTGATAGCACAGTGCCTCCTAGGGCTGGCAGCTTGTTAGTGATATCCCTGGTATTGCTAACGGCTATAGGCTACGGTGACTGCTTACCATCAGGTGGGCCGTATGCTTGTGTGTATAATTGGAAATACATAGATGAATTACGTAGGTTATACTGTTACACGAACATTTTTGATGGAAGCGATCACTTATTTTTATTCCGGATTTAATGTTGACGAGAAAGTATCCGGTTTAGTACCTAATTAGCCATTATATTGGATAAAAATATTCTTAAAATTATAAAAATAACGTATACCTAATATCTAATTATAAGTAAAAAAAAAGATATATTAGGTCCTTACATATGAAATTGGCGTTTTGTATGGGAGGAACAAAAAGTCGAATATTTTTTAATATAATATATTTAATTAATCAAAGTATGAACCATTATTTTCTATGCACTTTTGCCATCTCATAGGTAGTTCATTGATCCCTTTACTAAAAAAACCAGTCGGACGGGAATCAATAAAATCTTTGAAGGCGATTTGGACTGCCCCATCGGAGTTGAATTTTTTCCCTTGCAAGAAGTTATCCAAATTTCGAAAAAAATGGTAATCTGTTGGAGCAAGGTCCGGGGAGTACGGAGGATGTCTTAGACTTTCCAATTGAAGCTCTTCTAATTTAGTAGCCGTCTGTAGCGCAGTGTGTGGTCTAGCGTTGTCGTGAAGCAGCAGTGGCGTGGAGCGATTGACCAGCCTAGGTTGTTTAGCCGCTAGCTTTTCCATCATGGTTTGCAATTCCTGACAATAGACATCAGCCGTAATAGTCTGGCCAGATTTGAAAAAACTGTAATGAACAATACCGGCACTAGTCCACCAAACGCTTACAAGTAACTTTTTTGGGGTTAATTTTCGCTTGGGGCAGGATTTGGCTGGCTGGCCAGGATCTAACCATTGCGCTGAGCGCTTCCGATTATCGTAAAGAACCCATTTTTCATCACAGGTAATGATTCGGTTTAAAATACCTTCATTATTGTGCCGGTTTAGTAATGTAACGCAGCAGTCGACGCGCGTTTGCCGGTTTGTTTCAGTCAATTCGTGAGGTACCCACCTTTCAAGCTTTTTAATCTTCCCAATTTGCTTCAAGTGAATTAAAACAGTTTTATCACTAACATTGCAGCCTGCAGCTAACTCGGACGTGGTTTGCGATGGATCCGCTTCCACAATAGCCTTCAACTCTTCATTATCAACTTGAGTCTCAGGCCGTCCACGGGGCTTGTTCTGCAGGTCGAAATTTCCAGAACGAAAACGTTGGAACCAAAAACGAACTGTGTTTTCTTTTGCAACACGACCGCCATACACATCATTCACCCTTCGAGTTGTTTCCGCAGCACTAGTGCCACGGCGGAACTCGTACTCGTAAATAATGCGATATTTAAGGTTTTCCATTTTGTAAAATGAGTGACGCAAACAGAAAAATCAGAAGAAAAAAAACAAATGAATGACGATCATCGAAGCACAAATACATGAGTCTATAGCTGTACAAATTTGAATTTGGAATTCCTTACCAAAGAGGAGAAATTCGTGATTAAAGTGGCCAGTACGAAAAACGCCAATTTCATATGTAAGGACCTAATATTTGCATCTACCTTACGTAATTGGCTTCGTTCCTTAATCATAATAATTTTACCATTTCCCTAAATTATATCTTCTGGTCAAGAATCCCTCAAATTGTCCTAAATTCCCGTCCCAAGTTAGGTCGTTACAACTGAAAGCTTAATTCAACCGTTTCTTGAACTTCAGTTGCAAGTGATTAAATTTAGCATTTTGTTACGCAGGTGGGCAAAGGGGTGCTTAGTTATACCCCGGACCTACGAATTGGGGAGTTAGGATATGTCACACCACGAGCTTTACGGTGAAGGAAAACATCATGAGGAAACCTACATACGTCTGACAAGAAATTTAAGAACGTATTATATTTAACCTAAGAGACGGCGACGGACTCACCAACTCACTATCTGTCACGTTGGCACCAAATTATATTCGGTGAAAAGTGGGTTTTGTAATACCTCTGCGTACCTCCTCGGGGACCCTTGTAGGAATGCGTGAAGATATAGATATGTCTGGCAAATAAGAAATAGTGCCTCCTGACTGTGGTTAGAACTTTCACTTAAGTTAGATCTGGGTTAGTAACGAAATGGGATTTACTATTAAACACATAGAGCCAGAACAGCCTGACAAAATCGCAGCCAATTAACAATACTCAGAATCTGAGTATTGTTAATTGGGTGCGATCTGAGTCTCAGATATAGTGTTGTTTCTGCAGTAAGATTGCAGAAATTCTCATACAGGGCTAACAGAAGCTGAGTACCTACGACATGAAAAGATTAAAAGGAAGCAAATGCAGCGTTTATGTCAACTGATTTGGTGTTCTGAACTTATTAGAATAACATTGAATAGCTATGGAAAGAAGAGCGGTGGTAAAGTAGACCTTCATAAGTGCCTTATAAGGGTCTAAATTGAATAAATGATATTTGATTTTATCTTCCTAATGAAATTGCAGCCAAAAGTAATATGAAGGATTTTTTTTTTCTTATTTTGCAATAAAATTTCACACTCGTTAACAATTTCGTAACTCGTTGCTCCCACAACTTCTTGCATTTGAATTGTATATATATATAAAGAGATCCCTATTTATTTAACTTGGAATTGTCTCTCTGAGCAATTGGCAAATCAGATTTTGTTACCATATTATGTATTTCCTTTTTTATACATATAAGGTTGATTTATGACATTCCACACGTTGTTTGAAATAGGCCTTCTATAAATTTCGTAGTGTTTCGAATTTTGAACTTCACAAATATGCATGTGAGAATGTTGCCAGGTTCAAAATGCACGAGCGTTACCTCTGGTGTTGCAAGCATCTATTCTATGGTCTACGGTAAATTTGATCCGTATGCTTGCAAAAGATTATTTATTTAAGCGTTTATTTACGCTAAATTTATGTGCAAATAGAAACAGAATCTATTGACACGTCGCAAGCAAAAACTTCAATCCAATAAGCCGAAGATACCCAATATAGAGAAAAACCTAGCGCATTTCTAAAACATTGAATACCAGTTTTATAAGGTTGGTAACCCTCGCTGGCGTCGAATTTCAATATACGTACAATTTCGCCTTTGAATTTACCGACGGGATAGGTACGGGGTGGGCACGGGTTATTTTTCGCCGTATGGGGTTATCTCCATTGGTTTCCGAGTAATTTGACAGAACGAAGCTCGTAACGGTGACACCTAAAACATGAATGGTAGGTCCATTCAGGCAGGTCCTTTTAAAGAAATGAAGTGACGCGTTTTTTGTATAGAACACTTTATTTCGGGCCTTCCGTATCATTGCGGGGATCAGTTTTTTGCGGGTTTTTGGGCACCGTGTGTATTTTTTGTTTGTGTCTAATCAGGTTGGGGTTTCCTAATGCATTATCTCTGTTGTACGTTAAAAATGTTGTTGGAAGGTACGCATTATCAGATTAACACAATTTGGCAGCGAGTCACGAATTATTTCAAACAAACACACTTATTAGACTGTGCAAAGCTACTTCTCAGTGGTAAATATTAGTGATGTTAACGGATATCCTGTAACTATCCGTTATCCGGCCTATCCGGCTTTGTTTTCACTATCCGGCCGGATACCTGATAGGAAATTTATAAAAATCTTTCTATTTTACACAAGACGCATTTATAATCGCAATTCAAAAATGTTTATTTAATTAATTAGTTCAGTACTCAAAATGAACAAGTGGCAAATTATGGTGCATGAATACGAATTTTCTCGCATTTGTTGGTAAAGACAACTCCGAAATGAAACTTATGAAAATAGCCTTTCGCTGTAAATGCTTGCCAGATGCTGAAAGATAAATTCTAGCAAAAGTCAGTTAAATATGACCATCAAATACATGGGTCGTGATTGCTATCAATTCGAGATTCTTTAAGAAACAGTCAATTTTGTTAGCAATTGTATTTTGTTGTTTTTTGATCGCGACATCACTACTATTAAGGGCCGAATATCCAGCGCTCCGGCCTCGTAGGATATCTTGAGATATTTAGACTAATTTAATACAATAAAACATCTCCACAAAGACATTCGGTCACCTAAAAGTTTAATCAGATTTTTTTCACACAAGCATACAGCCCACTTGTTGTTCAGCAGACACCGTAGCTTATAGCCGCTAAAATACTGAAGACCAGGGGTATCACCAACGAGTTGCCAACTCTGTTGTTGATAAGGAGTCACTCTGCTAGCAGCATGACTTCAGCGCAGCGCATCCCCGTGGATCACTGACAACCTTACTTACCCCAGAAACACAACACTACATCAAAGTAGAGCTATTTGACTAAGGTCTTCTGTAAGGTGGAATACAGTGCCAAGCCGGCACCAATGTTAATGGGAATACCCACTCAATTCGCCCTACCTCGCTTTAAAAATACTATAAACTATGGTTGTTTTGATTCAATTTTCGATGAATACCTGCAGAAATCCCGCCACGATATCCGACATTATTGTTATCATACAAACATCCACACTCATCAATAAAACAAACAAGAAAACAATCTCACTTATTGCTCAGAACACAAAGACCAAAGTTTTCTCAATATTTTACAGACACCATTCAGTCCGGGCATAACCGAAGCTCATCTCGTTCGGAATGTAAAGAGAGTAAAAAAACAAAATTATTGGAACAATGGTGAAGCCTGTAATAAAGACAAGAGAAGCCGCGTTGCGTGGCAAATCCGATGACGTCACTGTAATAACGTCACGGGATCTCGCCTGCTTAGTTTGAATGTCAACCTTTATTGCGATGTATTGTACTGAACTGAGAATTTTTGGGTTAAGGATTTTTACAATAGAAATCCCGAATAACACTGAGGGAACGTAGCCCTAATTTGACATCGGCACAAAGACCATAATAGAGCAACATTTTAATATTCCTTCAATAAACGGTATAATTTTAAAATTAAATGTTGATATGGCGTCATACAGCCTGTACAAAATTGTATTTTTTTTATCATCTAAGCAAATGAAACTAGATTCAGAAAATAGGTAAAATATCCGATAAATCAAGGATATTTTCAGAACTGGATGCCATGAAAACAGATGGTAACTGTCACGCTTATGCAACATATGCCGTTCCACCCATGATCTTTAATCGTAAAGTCCCGTGTGGCTGCTCTGCGCTTGCATCTCAAAAACTTAGTTTATAAGTCTTCTTCTAATTTCGCTAGCTACAGTGCCCTTCCAACCAGAATACGGTAGTAGATGGAGGTACTCTACTGCTTGACGGTATTCTTTATGTTATTAATTGAAAAACGCTCGTTGCCGAAAAGTACCTCCAAACTCCAAGTACACCTAACAAAGAACCATATAAAATCAATACACCACTAATCCTGATCCTGAATACCGCCATGCAAATGTGATCCGTAAAGCCTTATGTTTACGGAAGCACAAATATTGGTATAGGATCCGAACTGAAACGTGTAACGAGATTCCAAATTTGGTTCTATATTGAGACATATCAGGTAAGAATACGGTATCACACCAAATTATGCTGGATTGTTGATAAAATAAAGTAACATTTTAGTTCTGAGTTCAAAAAGTGTTTTTAGCACGCTTCTTATTATGTCGACATTAACGTAACGAGAACTATCAGATATTTGATTATTCTGAAAATCTTACACATGTGTTAAGGTCCGATGACAATACGATCATTATGTAAGGTCGCCAAAACTCTTGACCAAAAATATCTGAATAAAATATATTTTGAGATTTTATTCTCTTCCCACAACCCCGAAGAAGTAGCCAGAGGTCTTACAACACCCACTTTTCACCAAAGATAATTTGGTGCTAACGTGACAGATGAATAATCCGTCGCTATCTTAGGCACTACATACGTCCTTAAATTTATACTCAGACGAATGCATAATTTCTTCACCGTAAAGCTCGTGGTGTGACTAATCACTGCACTTAAGATTTTAGAACAACTAATTCGTACAAACCGATGGGATTCGAACTTGCAATAGCACACCACACGGCCACTACAGCTATATGTACTTTATAATTTAAAATTCGTACACCTATTTTATTTCTTAGGGATCACGCAATAAATTATACAAACTAGGAGAAAGGCAAGAAGCACTGACCGAACCTAAGGGAATCTTTTATTCAATAGCTTTGTGATGAATGAATGTAGTTTGCACCGCTACGGCAAACGCTGCGAGTGAATGGAGGTACGTTGTTTAGGTACAAACCATGTAGGTTTCGTTGTGTGACTTTTATTGAGAGTAAATTCTTAGGCTGATAACAAGGTATATTTTTTTAATCCGGGAATAAGGCTATTCCCCGAATATCTCATAGCGAGCTATAGCTATTATAATTGGACGAATGGCAAGTCGTAGTGTAAGAAATACAATGATTGCGAATACCAAATTGGTCGAAAAGGTGAAAAAAAACGCAGAGTTCTCTATTGACAGCTGTACGTAGCGTTAGCGAGCTTTATATATTATTCTGAGGCTAAACGTAAGTAAAATGATATGGGAACTGACAGTAAATTACTCGCGTCATCCATGTTATATCTATGATATCTTGGTTATAACTTTTTTACGGCACGCGATATAGAAGTAAACAGGCTCGTAAATAAAAAATGGTTTATTAAATGTAAATCATTTTCAGTAAAGGTTGAAACACAAATAGATGTAAATTTATTTTAAAGCCGCTAACTTTGTATGTGAGAATGAACAATTGCCACTAACCGTTTTATTTATGTCTTCACTTTTTTCTCAAGAAAATACAAGAAACGCGATAGAAGGACTTATCCATGTCAAAAAATACCAAAGAAAATGTCTTAAATAGTTGTTTTTGCTTCTTGTCAAATAACATCCACATAAAATGCCACAGGTCCAATTTATAAGAACGAACCAGAGTTTAATGAACATTGAACTTACCATTTAAGTATTTTTTTTATTTACAAACCACATAAACCAAATAGTATCGTACAAGTTATTTTCTCACAGCACATAAAATGCTATTATATCATCCGCAGATTCCTCTTGGTTAAACGAACCGAGATACATATTCATGGGGTTGTTACTTTAGGCCCCAGACAGATGACACGAAGACGCGACGCAAACAAAGAGGTACTGCAAGATATAAAGTAGCACTTATGTATATTTTTCTCCTGGAGACCAATAGCTTTAAAGCCTGCAAGCCTGAGTCTAGTCACAAACTCAGATTAAATAAAAAAAGGTAGATAGATGGACCTTTGCGGAAAACGAAGTGACGCAGGTGCCAGTTAAAACTACGCCTTGCATTGTACATATACTCATTTACACGCACAAACCTACAACTATTACAACGAAAAAACTACTGAATAGGTACCTGAAACTGTGGAAAAATACCATGTTTTCTAATAGTGACGTCCTAATTCTATTCATTATTAGAAAGGTAGGTTATGTATGTACGTATGGTCCCAATAAATAAATCGCAAAGTAGTCTATGAAAATATATTTCAAGAGGAAAGGTCGTTTGATATTCTATAAATACTTTTAAAATTAAAAAAAAACCTATTCATAAAAAAATACCCATTAAAAACCTAAGATAATTTCATCTTATAAATCCAATTTTTTCGCGGTTGAGGTCGAGGGAAAACATTATAACTATAAAAGTACAACGATCGTCGTTAATTAGCACAATGAGGTTAAATTTAAATAAATAAAGCGTAAGAAAATTTAAATATCGAATGGTTTAAGTGGTAAAGGTAAAGTATTGATAAGATATTTTGTAAATTAAATGGGTTATGTGGTAAAGCAGTATACATTTTTTAATTTACCCGACTTGTCTACATTAAACTTACGCCTTTCGGTTGGTTGAATGGCGCTAATATTAAATGGCTCGAAATGGGATAATTTTGATGCTGGCGGTTCAACTCGACCTGGCTTTGTCTCGGCTTTAGTAGCATTCACCGGCACGTTTTTTTAGTCCTCAGCTGTAATAATTTTCATTATTTCTTTGGGTGTAATGAAAATGTCGCTAAATGATAACATTAATTCACGGAAAAGAGCTTTGTTATATAGACTTGTATTTATTTATTTGTTATTATATATGTTATTACTATTCACATTATTTATGATTTTTTTTAACTTCGGTATTTATTACCTTAAAAATATTATTAAAAAAACACCTAACCTAGGGAGCCACTCGTAGCAAGACGCAAGACCAAGCTACCGGTCGTTAGGGTTACAGAGTGGGGACCTCCTGACAATGCGTGCCGTGTCGAGGAATACTGCCTTCTGTATCCGACCGTTGAGCCAATTATTATAATGTATAATCATTTGTAAGTAGGCATGGACACATCGATACCAATAATATTGATCAAGTAAATATTAGGCTAAGTTTGACAAGCCATAATATTGGTTATAGCCCAGCTAATAGCACCGCATTTACTCCACGCATTTCGTACATAATGATTACATTAAACTACATTAAGGGGAAGTTAAGCAAACTTTGGGCGATTTATCACAAAGTGCCATACACATGTGCACATACTTGGTCTGCGAGGTAAGTTCCTTGCGGAATACGGCGTTTATCATAATTATGATTGCATGAACCTGAACATTGTAATGAGAATGTTTAAAATATCCCTTCATGAAGTGATTGATGAATGTAAAAGAAGCTACTTACAGAAGAACACTTTGATGTAGTGTTCTGTTTCTGCGGTAAGTTAGGTTGCCAGTGCTCTGCGATACGCTGCGCTAGTAGTAATGCTGCTAGCACAGTGAGGCCTCATCAATAACAGGGTTGGCACCTCGTTAGGTGACACCCTTGGTATTGCTAGCGACTATAGGCTACGGTGACTGCTTACCATCAGGTGGGCGTTACCAACGTACGGTTGGTGTGCCACCTTAGTGGTATAAAAAAATCCCAACCCAAAATTCATTCACATTTAGGGATTGGAACCGAGATACTTGCAGTCGTCACCATGTTCTAACCGCGCGTAAGCACGTACGTCAGCACTACAGTTTTATAACACGTAGTAGGTGTTATTCTGACATGAAACAAGCGAAAAGTTTTTATGGTACCACACAGCACCCAGTGGATTAGGCACCAAAAGTTTATTATTATTTAGACGCAGTAGCGACGCAGCCTTTATAAATATTCACGCTGCGTACCAATTTAGAGCCTGGGAAAGCGTGAGATTTTTTCGGCGTAGCATAAGCCCTGGAAACTCGATTGAGTTGTTCATGTGTCTGGATTATTAGGAGTGAATGTTAATTTACCTCCAGCTGTGACAGGACGCTAAACTTATATTGAACTGTTACATAACATTTAAAAAAAAGTTATTGCATACGCGCCATAAGAAAATGTAGTCAGTGACCTAATAATAGATGGACTTCGGGTCACCCAGGACGTTAATTCGTCAAGTCCCTTGTGGCACTGCACTGTGCCCGTCAACACCTTAGTTCATAAGTATTCTATATCTATATCTATACAAACCGGAATACAGTTATGCATACTAGAGATGCACGCTTTATGGTAAAATATCTGACATTGTGGTGGTATGTAGTGTGCACCCACCTAGCGAGCTGTTACCTAATATTCTAACTTACCTAATATTCTAATACCTACGATCCTGTTTCCCGAATAAGCTTTTAAAATCAAGTGTTGGTCTGATAATATGATGCGCGTGGCGACGATGAAGCTATTTCTACCCTCGTATCTCGTATATCAGGCCATTGAACGCATTGCGTTCTTATACTTTACACAACGCGTCAATTCCGTAATACTATCGAGAATGCCATAGATCAATTTTAAATATAGAAGCGACATCTTGGGATAACATTCACTTACCTAACAAAAGTTGTTAGTAACTGTCAGAAATACAAAAGAGCTCGGTAACCGGTCTTTTAGTGAATATTATTCGCAATAATTGTGAATTTTTTTGTGATCATTTTATTATAAGACTAGCGGCCCGCCCCGGCTTTGCACGGGTAGAAATTTATCAAATATTGTGTCTACCCGTGCGAAGCCGGGGCGGTAAGCTAGTTTAATATATAGCGTATGTTACTCAGTGATAATTTAGCTTTCTAACGGTGAAAGAATTTTTGAAATCGGTCCAGTTGTTTCCGAGCCTATTCAATACAAACCCACAAAAATACAAAAATACATTTTTTTCCTCTTTATAATATTAGTGTAGAAGTGAAGATAAAATCGCTAAAATAATTTAATTCTAATATATTAGCTGTAAAAAAGGACGACTGGTCCCAAAGAGCCAAGTCTCCTACTTGACACATTCATTTTAAGGCTTTTCTTCATTAAGGCTTTTCTTCATTTTTAACATGGTTTCTGAAAAGTGACTAAATAATGCTAGAGATTGGCCACAAATTTAGTCGTAGCACTTCTTCAAGATGTTTACTCCTTGTCGGCTTACAAGCCAGAAAACCCATTTACCGGTGACGGGAATGAAGTGAAGAAAATGTAGTCGTCCCGATATCGCACGATATCGAAAACAAATGAGTTTGGTTAGAAATATCGAGCCTTCGCCATTTTGGGGTCACATATTTCATATACAGGAGGAAACCCGGATACTTTTTAAAGTTACCAATATTTTCAACTACACTATAAAAACTACAACATGTTTGAGACTTATGTATTTATACTAGGGTGCAGCTATTTTTGACAAAATACCTAATACAGATATAATTTAAGTCATATTTTTATAGTTGAGATGAGTTGATATATTTTTTTTACTTTACCCTTTCTATTCACGTGAGAAGTAAGCAATCAAAAGGTAACCAAATCATTCATAGATATAATAACTAACTATACATTCTAAAAGATCTGGCAAAGAGCACATCCTGTGAACTCCTTTGCAAAGATCCACTTCCACACTTTGCATTCGATCCGCTGTGCATACATTCTTAGATCTGAGAAAGTTATTCCTTCCCTGATCTTTCGTATTTCCCATCCTTTTATATTCAATGCAATGGATCAGGTTTGATGAATAAATACCGTCTTATTTAATACAGATTATTGAAATGTATCTTTTCTTAATAATGCGCAACATCGTATTATCCAAAAACGTTTCTTGCTAACAAACAAGCGTGCTTCACGACTGATGGTAAGCGGTAATCAAAGAGATACAACACGTAATGTTAATTTTCTGCGATATTCTAATGAGGTTTGAGGTTACCTAAGGTTGAAGTATTGTCCTAAAGCGGTTAGCTCTTATTTTAAATGAGACATCTCATTACGCCTTTTAGTGTACTTTCATGGTAAATGTTTGGTAATCAATTAGGTAATTGAAGTCATCACACTCTAACGCTGAATCCCTTTCCATGATCCCTAAAATATTCCCTATTTCCATCGGTAACGGCATCACGCGTAAACGACTGGACCGATTTTGCTTATTTGAGGTTTTTATGAAGAATATAAATAATTATACCTAAAAAATCTAAAATAAAATACGATTTCATGTGTACGGGTCGCGGGCATAGCTAGTCTGCTATAAAATACGAGTTTATTAACCATTAAAATATGGTTGTCCGTTGATTCATTTAAAGCACATCCATTCATAATCTGTTAACATGTTTCCGGTTAGTTTTAGGAAGTGTTAACAAAAGCATACATTTTTATGAGGCTGGAATATTTTATGAGGTGGTAAAGTGCACTCGTTCATTCGACCGTGTGTAAATAGTAATAGGTTTCGGAAGTATAATTCAAATATATCACAGTATCGTTGTTGAATTTTTTCTGACATTGGAGTGCGAGTGAATATTATAAATCTTAACAAATAAATAAACTCGAAGTGTTTGTTATGTCATAATAAAAGATTTTACTAAATGTATCTGAAAGTAAACACGATAATAATAACAAAACTATTTTTTTGTGCCTGACTGTTGGTTCCGGGAAATCTTCGAAATGGCAAGACCGATTTGAACCTACCTTTCACTGGCAGATAGCTGATTTAGCTAGGCGTAACTTAACCTAAGTTTTATTTCGGAAAATAATTATGGTTGCGCACAATACAAAATCCCCCAAATCCCTTAAATAAACAAAAAACTTACAAATGCCTATAAGGTTGAAACGTAAAACATAATATCAAAAATACATCTAAATGAACTGTTTTCTTTATGAGTTCAACGATCGGCAGTCAAGATGATGAATTTTATTGAAATCCCTAGAGGATGCGTAAGCGTAAGGAATGAAGCGAAGTTGGTAAAGTGGTGCTTACTTTTTGTCAACATCGAAACGGACCCGGCGTAAGTAACATTAGTTAGTTCAATAAACAATGTTTCTAATCGTTTAGCTACAAAACCGGGATGCCCGGGTGCGACCCGGGAATTCCCGGCTATTTTGCGCCACACACCCACCCACTTGCACTCATTGAGACTAAACTCGCTTACTTACAAATGGCAAACCAAGGGCTATCTACCACTACAACCCACAATTTTTTTTTATATAAACATATTGATTACATTCCTTAAAAAAACAAAAAAGAAATAGCACCTCAATTTAAGGAGCCAAATATAAAAATAATTATATGAAAAGAACGTTCAAATCCACATCATACCGACCATGTGTTCAGCATAATAAAATAATTGGAATTTAAATTTGATTGGACAGAATAGGACAATGAAAAAAGAATAAAATATATTGTTTGGTTTGAGGGACCGGGATCAATTACAGCGCGGTCCGAGCGATCAATTGGAAGGTTCACCGCTGTGGATTGAGTATGGACAGACTTGTTGGGATATCTGAATTCATTATAGCAATTTAGATCTAAGTTTGTGCTTACGAAAACATTCTTTGATTAAGTCTGTAGCATTAGCAAAAACTACTTTCAACTACGTATTCGTATCGTTTTGGACTATTTTTGTATGGGAAAATTGACAGCGCCGCGCTGGTGAAAGGTGGAACTAAAAGAAAATTTTGACATTTTGAGAGACGTTTTCGAATACGTAGTCAGACAATTTTCTTGTAACCAGTACTAATACCGCATTATTTTGAGTTGCCACTGATATTACATGCGATATTGTATTGTTACGACGCTCCAAAGAGCTACAGTTATAAGTACACGGCGGTGTATATTATAATTAAAAAAAAACATTTCTTCTACCTAATTTAATATGGGTTCATAGCTCCTCTAGGATGCACTGTGATGTATTGTAACATAAGCAATGCGCTATTGTTACCCGTAGTTAGCAGGCAACCATAGGCTACAGTGTCCGCTTACCATCAGTTGCGCCGTACGTTTGCTTGCCACCTTTGTTTTATAAAGAGCTATTTTCAGTAAGTCTGCTGTTAAATATAGTATATTTTCCTCCGTAAAAAGAATGGGAACAGGAGGTAAAAGGCTTTAGATTAGAATATCATCTAAAATGTGTCTACTATTTTTTTATCACTCTAATGGGCGAATACTGAAAGGCCAGTCAAAGTTTGAAGGCCCACGTAACTGTTTGAAGCGTCGTCAAATTAGAATTTCGCTTGTTAAATCGGAGGCGACACAATATAAATGTGCCATCAGATTTTAATGTCGTCTCAGTATTCGGCCATAAGACTGTTTATCATTCAAATCACTTTTCAATTCCAAAAGTTGTTGAAACTGAAATTGTAACACCAATTTCCTGCAAGCCCCGGAAGGAACAAATGTATTCATTCAATCAGCACAAATACCGCAACTGGCCTAAAAGACAATTAATTCTCAATCCCTGCTTCCACTTTGCAAAGTTACAAATCAGGGATCCTTCGGCACTCGCCTAATGTCGCTTCAGAAATTCCGGCGAAACTTTGCTCGTTGGTGCCAAGATAGGTAGTACTTGTATGTAGACCTCAAAGTTGGCTTTTGAACCCCTTTGTCACTAAATATGATGAAGAATTTCGAGGCCTTCCCTTGTTTAATGGATTCGTTTGTAATTTTGTTGGACAACTGTTTTTCCATGACGATTTTTCATGAAGCGTGTTGAAGAAATTGTACGTTTAACTTTTTTGGTTATTTCACGGTGTTTAACTCGGGTGAACTATATTATTACTAATGGGCAAAATAGAGGGCGAAAAGCACAATGAATGAAGGAAGAATTCGTGGCTTCAAGTGGAACATCCAGAGTGGAGTGGTATATCCAAAAGAGATAAGTTAGCATATCTAACAAACAACGACCAGTGGGCTTATTCCCCATGGAAATTTCAATCGGATCGACGTAGCAGCATCACAAAAAATTGCGGTTTTGGTAACTAACGTCACATTTTGCAGGTACTGATCTAAAAATGACCTTTTGGCGATTGAAATACGATGGAAATTGTCATAGGGAATAAGCCCACAGCAGTATACAGAGACGTATAGAATAAGAAGAAGCTTGGGTGCATCTTTTCAAGGAGATCAGCGATTACCTCTTTTTTATAGGAAATCCCATTACGTCTTTTCTTTGGAACATTATAACTTTATGGGCGGATTTTCAACGCAAGTAAAATAATTAATTAACTCTTCTAATTTCGTCATTAATTCTGGCCTCTCATAAAAAAAATCAGAATAAACTGCAAAAAATATTTTATCTTCATTAGATATGACTTCGAAGAAAAATATTACGAATTGCTTATGCCTATTAAATTGAGCCTGGTGGAAGAAGGTTGGTCCATTAAAACATTAAATCTCTATCCAGTAAGAACTTAATTAGGAAAACAGCGTACCGTGGTCACCAGTCTCGCAATAAATAAAAAAGCTATGAAAAGGTTAAAATCCACTCTTTATAATCTTGTAAAGAGTTCTTGTTTTGGATGGGCAAGTTTTTGGAAATAGTGAAGAACTATTCAAAAAATCTTTCGTTGATGATCCTTTATTGGTCATGATTGTTTGCCACCTTAGTGGTATACAAAAGAATCACAGTACCCTTGAGTAACATATACTATCTATATATATATAAAAATAAATCCCAATTTCCCTTGGTCACGGCATCACGCGTAAACAACTAGACCGATTATTTTTTTTGTTATTGTCAGAAGAAGGTTCTTATGAAAAGGAAGATTAAAAATAACGGGAAATGAATGCATAGTTAAGGCAGGACGTCTGTCGGGGCAGCTAGTATTTAATATTATGTAATTTAGGGTCGGCATCGCGCGAGTGATACCCCCTGGTGTTGCAAGCGTCCATAGGCTGCGGTAACCGCTTTCCATCAGGCGGGCCGTATGCTTGCTTGCCAACTTAGTGGTATAAAAAACTAATTCTTCTAGGGCGTAATCGCGAGTGGAAAAAATTAAAGGTAATTAATAGATACATATTTAGTAAGCGATCGTATTAAGAAACAGTTGGCTCAACTGTTTCCTACTACGAGTCCCAACTTCAAAGCGCTCTCTGTACCGTAAAGCGTAAGTTTGTAGTAACGTACAAATATATCAATACCTGCACTACAGATGATTAATTAACCCACGAGCGTATAAGAGTCTCAGTAGATACAATGTATGCCGAGAAAGAAGAAGACTTAGCTAGTCGAAGTTATGACCAAAATTACAACACCACCGTGTTGTAATTTTACCATCAGGTGGTCCGAATGCTTGCGTTGCCACCTTAGGTATATTACCTTAACAACCATATTCTCCCAAAAATTCCGTGCCTGGCAGCACTGATATTCCACAGTTATAGATCAATATACGAAACATTCAGCGTTTCCTGATAGTTTCAACTTTTCTGATAACGTTATTCTCCCGTCCCTGGTTGTGTGTGTAATTTGACCTAAGCGAAAATCCGGTTTAGTTTATATCTTCCATTTATGTTTATATATGAAAGGCAAACATTACTGACTGACTACTGAACGGATTGCACTGAAATTTATTGTGACACGCATTAAGTTATTATGAAGTAGGCATACGCTCAGAAAGGATTTTCCAAAATTCACCCCTGAGGGGATGAAACGGGGGTGCAAAGTTTGTATGGAGAAACTATTGAAACGAGAGTGTGTTGCACAAGACTTTTATTAAGAGAGAGTAAAAAATATGGCGGTATCAGAGGCATAGACAACATACAAACAATAGAGTATGGACATAAGTAAATGAGTAATATAGAGGAAGTAAAACAAACTAAGAAGTATATTATTTTGGTACTTATTATATTTAATAGAAACAAGATTAGATATACTTTATTCGAAACTTCACAGAAGTACTTCTGTAAATATGTAAGAAACGCCTGAACGGTTACCCGGAATTTAACGCGAGCGAAGCCGCGGGCAAATGATAGTTTATTACAAACTACTCCATTATTTAATTGTTCATTTATTTATTTCTTTGTTGTCATGATCATCGTCACTTGTCTACCATGTTCTTGATTAATAAGGCTGCACGAAAAAGCTGAAAAGAAAGAAAGGATCTTTCTTTTCATTACTTCTTCATCACCTCTATCCGCCACCTCGACATTTACTCCATCCAATAGTAGATATTAGAAATCAACATTGATACGAGACAAAATAAGAATATTATTATAAGTGTATGACGGTGAGTCCGCTATCGGACACTACACGTCCTTGAATTTCTTCTCAAAGGTATGCAGATTTTGTCAAGATGTTTTCCTTCATCGCTCGTGGTCTGACTAATCCCTGCACTTAAGATTTTGATATTTCATGATACCTGGCATAAAAAATGCGAATAACCATTCTTAACCCTAAGGAAATATAAATTTAATAACGTAAACAAAAAAACTATCCAATCGTGAAATTTTCCGCGGTGGAGTCTTGAAATCCATCGTAAATTATTGATGGATTGATTGTTTGTTTTAATGATTGATTCGTTGTCGAAAGTTTTTATCAGCAGTTATTTTTTGTAGCAATTTCCATTACTTCCTCCTTGGTACCGCTTCGTTAAATTGTGCTATGTCCTTAAATTCTATTATGTATTTTGTGGTTATGATCAAGATAATTTCGAGTAAGTTATTCGCTTCTAATAAAAAAATGTGTACTTTCCCTGCCCATGCAGTACCTAGGAAAAAAAAACAAACATTATATCACTGTATTGTATTACTTAGATTCTTATTGGTATTCAGGATCTGGATGAAAAGAACCACAAATATGGCAAATTTTACTCAGATGACTTTTATATATAACTTTCCCGGGATAAAAAGAATCTTATTAACATAGGATTCTTTTCCATCCAGGTTATAAATTATCTGTGTTCCAAATTTCATCCAAATCCGTTTATACTTTTTGCGTGAAAGAGTAACAAACATCCATCCATCCATACTCACAAACTTTCGCATTTATAATATTAGTAGGATCTTAACATTCATCAATAGATTTTTGAAAATTCTTCGAAACAGCATTCCTAATTTTTATGCTTACTAAAAAAAAAATGTTAGAGAGACCATCAAAAATATGCAAGTTCAAATTTAAAATTATTTTATCATGAAATTAGTATTTCATGATTAAATAAAATAATACCTAATTATTTATGTCGTAACCAAAATCGACAACATGCACAAAGCATACAGAACAAACCAATTTAAAGCGTTCTTTTTGATCACACACAGACCGACATGCGTTCAAAGCAAAAATAGATCAAATTAACCAGTGTTTCAACAAATGCTTTGATCTCGAAACATGTAATAAAGGCAATTTATTCCTGAAACGATATGGCGTGATAGAGAATCAGCTTCCATTAAATGAAATTTAGATTTGTGTTACATATGTTAGCTATTTAAGGCTCTTTGAAATTTGATTTTGTTTGTGACGTCACTAAAGTGTGCTCATTAAAGCGCAATTTCTTTCTAACGTAGTCAATTTGATATTATATTTACAAAGTGTCATTCTTATTTACAGTAATTAATTTGCTAGAACTTGTAAATCGACAAATATTTGGAAACATATCATGTTCATGGGTCTTGTCTTTACGAAGACACTTATTATGTCATCCGAAAATAGATTCAGTATTTGTAAGGAAAATAAATACATGGTCCTTAAAACTTTGTTAGGTATTGAAGTAGTATGCGATATCGTAAGCATAAAATCGGGCTTAGTCCATAATTTCATAGGTTATTTTTGCGCATTACACTATTTATTTCTCTAAAATAATAAGTAAGTTACGCCTTACATCAGCAATCGGCCAGTGAAAGTCACGTTAAAATCGGTCGAGCCGTTTCGAAGTTTAGCCGGAGCAAACAGACAGAGAGGCAAAAATAATACGCAATATGTTGTTATGTGGGTAACAGGTATGCATTTAGTATAGAGCTGTTATTTTTACAGTACAATCAAACACTTCAATTTAATTCTTTTGTATAGATTTTTGATAGCTGACGCACTATTATTACTAATCACCATCAGTCTCATCTTGACATTTAAATGACAGACACAGATTTTGTACGAAATGCCCTTTAATCTAATCGCTACCACAGGTATCAAATTGTTTTTAGTCAATGACTTAAAGGATTGTTGCGTTCTAAATTTATAGAACATCCTCTACAAAAGAGGAAGGCCATATTTTAATTTTGTTAACTGACAACCTATTATAAGATTAATCTTGCAGACCAGACAGAAATACATTTGGGAATGTAACAATCAAAATGAAATTGGCAATTATCCAACCACAGACATTGCTTCTAAAACCGTGACTGGCCCTATAAGAAATAACTCCTTTAATAGCTGATATAACTGGCATTCCTTCCGCATAACATCACAAAACACAATCAAAGGTAGAAGGACTATTTCAACGCTGTTTATAAAAATGCCTTCTGGGATATTATTGAGAAATTAAACGAACTTACCTTAAGTGAAGTTCTATTTCAATTTTACGAAGTTCACCATCATGGACTCTTTGCAGCAGCATGGAATGTTGCCTTGACTTCACAATCTTTCAAATCTTTAAAAAAAAAACGCTTGCATCCTCCTTACTCTGTGGTCAGTCCTCAATCTTCACTAGTTTGAAGCCAATCGCGATCAAAGTGAAGAAGGTGATAAGGGAAATAAAGGATTTTTACCGCAGTCAAAATGGAAGAACACGTCCCACTGACCACTGACCTATGGCCAACCTATGACAACCAAAGAAGATACCAGGACCGGGACATGAAATCAACATAAATAACAAAAAAGTCTGTCTTCGAAAAATCTACACCACATTGATATTAATCAAAGTACATGCAGGAAGATTGGATTCATTTCATTTTAACCAGCAAAGATCAGCTTGTCTTAGATCTTAGGTTATAACATTCCCTGCCTTAATAATATATTAATATTGGTATTCTTACATTTTCCTAGTCTGACCAACTTAACCTGTTTACCTGTTGAGGTTAGCTAATCTAACCTGACATAACATCCAACCAATTTTTATAATCATTTAACTTAAACATTGATAAATGTATACACATACAGTACAATTGATACTAAAGGAGGTTACTTTTGTGCAAAAGTACCTGATAAATACATAAAGCTGAACTGGTTGAAATTTAATACTAAAATATGAATTTTATATTCTTATATATATTTTATAGCTCTTGTGTAGACCCACACGCTTTTTACTGAAATCTACTCTTCATATCTAAGTGAATAAAATATTTCAATTTCAATGTATTTCAATGACGTAATATACCAGCATATCAATCAATGTTACTCATGATTAAATAATTATTAAAGTGGATAAGTTAATTGGATTATTTATAATTAATACAAACCAAACATTGAATGCGATTTTAAAATAGAAATATTATCGATTAGCGCCATCTGTCGGTTTAGCCGAACAACCGTAGAGGTATGACTTTAATATCGATTCTATTAAGATCGCAATTAAACGCGGCATTTTATCCCTAGAGGGCGCCTTTTATGTTTTTTACTAGATCATAAATAGCCTTTATAAATTATTATCAAAGGAAATAACGGACTGTTACAGTTTCAAATAATTAGGCTTTATGTTAAATTGCAATGATATGATATTTATCTATCTATCGTCCCGCTGTTATAAAAGACATCATTTGATAATCTATTCCATTATTTATGAAGAAACATACGTGTAAAATAATATCAACTTTCTGAACTACAGAAGAGCAAGAAATGTAAATGATGCAGTATAAGTGATATTTTCGATTGAATCGTAACACGTAACCTCAGCTAGGTTAACAAAACAGATAAATATGTGTTATATTCACACAATCAATTAATTAATCTATTCACAAAAACTGTAGGTGTGAATATAGAAACATCATTGTTTGCATTATATGCTTAATTAATAAACTCTAAATAATATTTTCTTTGATTATGCTATGGAAGCTGATACGAAAATAACTGTTGAACGGGAGCTCAGAATAAGCATTGCATCAAATGAATACTGAATTTGGATAACACAATATAGAGATATTTACATGTAGTTACTTTAATATATATGTAAACTATTTAAACATTCTCTTAATTAATTAACTCTTACACCTTACGGAACAATTAATTGACGAGACCGCTGGTCTAGTGGGCGGTACACCTGACTGCTGCGCTGGAGGTCGCGGGTTCGAGACCCGCCGGGACAAGCATTTTTGTGACAAATGTGTTTGTCTTGCGTCTGGGCGTTTGGTATGTATTATAAGTATGTATTAAAAAAAAAAAAAGTATATAAGTATTGTGTCGGCTGCTGGTTCCCATGGTACAGGCTTTGCTTAGTTTGGGGCCGATTGACGCTGTGTGGTGGTGTCCAAGCATTATTATTATTATTAAACATTTTTAGGCTTCAGGCAGCCCAATTGTCTTATAATAGACAACGCAAATACGTCACAGAACAATACACACAGCCAAGAATATTTCAATCAAATAAACCAAGGTTGACGGCCCATTCCTGATACAATTATCCATTACACGAATCTCTTATCAGGATGCAGGGCCGCTTTCTGCGAAGGCCTAAAGAGAAAAAGGGCCCCCAAATATTTCTTAGAATTTCTGATCTTGTTTGTCTTTACGATGACTATTTATGGTAACATTTCTATAATCCCACATATTTGCTAATAACACTATCGGTTTAGTGGTTGTTAGGACACTAGTAGGCTAGATATTGCGGGTTTGATTCCTGCGGGACCAAACCGTTTGTGATGAACATTAAAATTGTGTCCTCGAGTCTGTGTGTTTTGTATGTAAAATTATAAGTATCATATCAGTCATGTCATGCCCAATGAGACAAAACTGCATTACCAGAAAATTTCCTAATATCATTGTTTGTGGTAATGGCTAGTTATTAATTAATATTTTTAAAGGGGACTTCATCTGTGAATCTAAGCAATTTTTAGGGGTTGACAGTTAGTCCAAGTAAAACTTGTACGCGACATATTACCACCTAATACATTGTATTTCATTAGTTATTATCTTAGAACCTTTAGGGTTCATAGAACACAAACATTACCTCTTCTAAAACTAAATAATAAATTTGTCCTTTAAGTTAATTTCATCATCAATGTCATACAGTACTGGACTCCTTTTTAACACGGAAGTTTCTTAATGCTGACATGTCCAGTAGATACTATTACACAATATTAAGAAAGGACTGCTACTAATAACTCTGCCAAGCGTTCGAGTTTATATTTAATACACCTAATACTTATGCATATCTTACATTATATTGTAATTTATAATTATAATACTTATAATATTGTACACACTATTAATTGTAATTATATATTAAATTGGTTTTAATGCTGATAAGCACAAACCCAAAAAAAGTATTCTGCTAAATAATAAAATTTATTTTAAATTATTTATTTAAATTGATTTATTGATTACATTAATTAATCAATCAGATTATTCACTCTCAACCCTTGCTTTGAACATCTGCAAAGTGTCCATGATGGTGAATGAGTAAAATTGAGAAATTAAACGAACTTACCTTAAGTGAAGTTCTATTTCAATTTTACGAAGTTCACCATCATGGACCGGCCCACCCTAAGCCTTCTTAAGATTATAATTACCCCAGGTTTTAGGGTTGATCGCGATTGGCTTCAAACTAGTGAAGATTGAGGACTGACCACAGAGTAAGGAGGATGCAAGCGTTTGTTTTTTAAAGATTTGAAAGATTGTGAAGTCAAGGCAACATTCCATGCTGCTGCAAAGTGTCCATGATGGTGAATGAGTAAAATTGTCAACAATACTACAAATATTGCAGTTAATTGTTGTTTTAAAAGTAGAAATATTTCTTAGAAACTATGAATTTTAGTGTCAGCAACGCGGCCATAGGCTGCAGTAAACGCTTACTATCAGGCGCACCGTATGCTCGTCGCCTCACTTTAGTTAGTGGTATAAATATAATTAGGTTTAAAAGCCATGCTTATGTAATAAAAAAATATTGTGGATTTTCTACTAATTCTTTGAAGGCCCTTGTGGTAAGATGTGAAGATTAATTATTATTACTAATAAATGTTTCAAATTATTATCAATAGGGCGAAAATTTTATTATTCCGAACAGGCTTCCATTAAGATCCTCCGTATTATAGCACTATTATTATGTCAAACACAACATATACCTTCACTCAATGTACTCTTGCAAGTTCTATATAAGTAAGCTTATGTTGAGATGGATTGCTGTGGCAGTAAGCAGATTATGATTGGATCTCACTACTGCCAGCATAGAGCCCTCTTAAGCAACTCTGGAAACCATTGACAACGCACTACCACAAGCCTACCACCAATAGAACGGATTCATGTTCTTTGACTCAGATCTCGCGTTCTATTGTGTACTTATGTTTGGCTGAAGTTACAGTCGGCTCTGATTTAGGACGAGATTTTCCCCTAACAAAAGAATTGCCATAATTCAGTGTTAAACTTTTTGCCGCCACCTTAGGAAAAACATATACCCAACGCCCCCGAAATTCTTCATTTTTTTTTAAGGGACTATGTATGCTTATATTGAGTAATTTTACACTATATATATATAAATTAACATTACATTATACTTTCTACAGTCCCCGGATTTTTATTTAGCGCCCTCTATATTACAAGTTTCAATCGCCCTCTCGGAAAACCTTAGCCCCCAATGGGTGGTACCGCCCACTTTGCGATCCTATGTCGTAACCCATAGATTTAGGTACTTTGAAAACACTAAACATTTATTTTCGTCTTACCAAAGTTCTTGCTTGTCTTATGTATGTATCTAGTTGTAGATGATTTATGTGTTCCCTTAATATTAAACTCTCATTATACGTATTAATCTACAAAGTTGAAGAGGCCTGCGAGATATCGCGTTAGTTACCAACTAATGTTTCTTTCTAGTTATTTTCCCCGAACTTGTAATGTAGATTGATGATCAAACGAACACGTGTACTAAAACGTGTACAAACTAAACATTTCTTCAAGGGAAAGCTAATTACTTAGAACTTCAATTGCATTTACTTATTCAACAATACAATATAAAATTATGTCACGTGTAATTTTAATCTTGAATTAAATTCCAAGCTTTGTTACCTTGCTACAATATAAAATCAAATCAAAATTTTATAGTGCAAGCCATTTTTTCCGAATTTTTTTTTAATTCGTCAGAAATTTTAGAAGTGGCTCTTAATATTATCAACGAGTGTCACTTCTGTGAAATCCGATCTTAACAATATACTAGAACCAACACTGTGTGAATGTCGCTTCTGTGAAATGATTCTGTTTCGGTGTAAAACGAATGCCTGTTATAATATAGCGTTAAAAGCGACGCGTTCTATGGAGGTTTTATTGTTCGCTTTGTTGTGCCTCGGTTCCTTATTGCATTGTGTTAGAGAAGCTAGTTAGAGAGGGGGGTTGGGAGCCTTTGCAGGTGACAACTTTGAGGTTTTCCTGCAGTTGTAAGTCACACTTTGTTTAAATTACGTAGTAACACAAATATAGAGGTGTTTTAGCAATAAAGAGAATCTAAAATGTTTATGAATTCGAAATATGAATGCCCACTATATAGGTAGCCCACTAGTAAATAACAAATAAATAGATACAGGATAATTTCTCATAAGTATATAATTATTCACTTTAATATGCAAACCAATGCTATGTGATTTTACCTGATATGAAATACGTATTTAGTTTAACGAAAATGGATGGTGAAAATTCTGTAATTCTAACTGAAGATTCTAAATTAAATTAAAATTCACAAATATCCAAAATGTATCCTTCTCCTATGTTATTGTATTTTTCCACTAAATATATTTATGTGGTATATTCGTAAAATCCGTTAATTAACCAAACTGCCTCTAAGTGTTAAGGTACCTTAAGATAATTAATTCTTTAGAGTGTTCTTGGAAATCTCTCGAAAGCACTTGTATTTGGTGTATTTACATTAAATTTATCTCTCGAGAGTTAGTATGTTTGTATACATATTTTTAATTCTGGCTGATCTTTTGTTATATTCGTTTGTTTCACTTGAATTATTTCATTAGTTGTTATGAGCAGGATGCAGTAGTCTTCATTTAGACTTATATCAGAAAAATAAATTTTAAGAGAGGTACGGCGAAACCCATTTCGCCGTACGTGGGAGATCCCAATCTCCCGTGGGTTGTTCTATTAAATTTTAGCTGCACGGCTGGAGACTGTACCTCCACCTTACAGAAGACCGCAGTCAAATAACACTACTTTCATGTAGTGTTGCGCTTCTGCGGTCAGGAAGATTGTCTGTGCTCCACGAGGATACGCTGCGGTATGAGTAATGCTGCTAGCACAGTGAGACCTCATATAACAATAGGGTTGACTACGCCTTAGTTATACCCCTTGTTGCTCTCTAGATCTTTAACATACGAGCCCGCTTCATCACAAATAACGGCGACAAAAAGGTTGTGATATACAGATTGACAGTCAGACAGACGGCCATGGGCAAATTATAAGACCACATGAAGTAGAAAGTTAGTTAAACCGTTTATCTGGAGAAGAATTACAACATATGATATATGATTTTTTAGGTTTACAGTGCTCTAGAACACAAATATTATATTAAGATTTAGAAACAAAAAACCGTCTGGAATTCCCAGTGCTTCCTAAATTACACATGTCTTACTTCACACTTTATCTACCTCACAGTTGCCAAGAAATTATTCAAGCATCCTTTGAAGTGAACATGGCTGTAGGGACAGTTTAACTATCAAGGAGTGCGAAATTATATCATTGTTTATTCAAAGAAGAGTTACGAGAACTATGCTGCCGTCCATATCATAAACAACGCACTTCCTTGGCGGTAACTTTCGAGTAAATCGCGCCTAAAGTTTTTTTTCTTTATTTGATTATCTCTATGAAACTAACAGAAATATTCCAAACATGTTTGTTTTGTTTGATACCTTTAAATGTGAACTTTGCATGTGCGGTACTATATTTATATTATGTTAATTTAAATATTATAAAAGACGAAAAATTGTTCAAGACTAGTAAACATGGACAGCAATAATATTAATTTACCAAGCATAATCATCGCATGTGTGTCAAGTGCGTTGTTTATGTCTAGGAAATGCATTTTTATGATGTTTATGGCTAGTAAAGTTAATGGGATTACTTAGATTTAAGTTCACATTACATACATAACGTATATGTTGCAAATGTGTTAATTATGGCTAGCATAATGTCCTCACCCCATAATGGAGTGAGGACCGCCTTAAGTCGCGTTAGCGTTCTGTTATAATTGAAGACTAAGGGAAATAAAATTGTCGAAAATTGTTACTTAAGTTACTGTGTGCTTATGACTTAACAATTGCTCCTACTAATATTATAAAGGCGAAAGATTCAGAGTATGGGTGTATGGATGTATGTTTGTTACTCATTCACGCAAAAACTACTGAACGGGATTGGAGGATATTTGGAACACTGAGAGTCGGGGATATAGGAAATGTTAGTTGCCAACCTTGTGATTGATGAGGAGTCACTGCGCTAGCAGCATTACTACTAGCCCAGCGTATCCTCGTAGAGCATTGGCAACCTTACTTACCGCAGAAAAACAACACTATATCAAAGCAGTGTTATTTTTAAGCGAAAATAGCATATTATAATATATTTTGTATTCTGTTATTATTATTAATTTTAATATGATGAATATTGAAACTCGCAAAGATTTTCTCAAAGCGGATAAGATTAAGTTAGCCGTCAGAAATTCGCATTCTGTTTTTCTTTGAAAGGGCCCTTCAAAAACAATAGTTGAGCCTTTGGACGGCGTATATTGAATTATATATGGATATACCGTGGTATTATTCCTATTATGCCAGATATCTGTTAACCCTAAATATCAAAGCGTAGTGGGATGTCCTTGAGATTAAACCACTAGTATTTTTTAATTGGGGCTTAAACATTGATAATTTTGAATTATTATTTATTACCACGTAGTTCAGTGGTAAAACACCTGGCTTGAAAAGTTAATCACCTGAATTTGATTCCCAGGTCAGGCTAAACATTGAGGTATTTCTATGCTTCGTGTTCACATTTGAGATATATATGAATAGATTGCTTTATTCCACGTCCATCCCACATAGCTTAATTTTGTCCCACAATAAAATCTACTCCGACCCAGTTGAATAGTTGGGGTGCTGTAGGTACTCGCGTAAATAACTGAAAGAACTGAGCTATGAATTCACTAACTGAAGCGTTGAGACCTAGAAAATTATCGTTGTGAAATGATAAATTGACTGATGTCACATCTCTGCCCTCTGACCCTTTTGGAAAGTTAGTAAATGCCATTTAAATGTATAAAGACGATCATCACGATATAAACATCGATCTCAAATTGTTTACAACATTTAATATAAGATTTTTTGTAATGTTGCAACAGAAATCAGAAGAAAAGAAAGATCGTGACCCGTCCAACCACTGCCTTCACCCACCGGTGGGTGGGCAGATAATCAAGATTAATCAAGAATGACCTGTCACCCACCGCCACAACACATGCGGTCAGAACCACACAACTTTTGTAAAATTATAAAGTAAAAAAAAACTACCCCTCCCTTTAGCACCACGAACCTCAATTGAGCGTCGCACAAACACACAAAATACGAAATCCCCAAAGAGGTAGGTAGGCAGTGATGTTACAACACCCACTTTTTACCGAAAATAATTTGGTGCTAATGTGATAGATCACTACATACGTCCTTGAATTTCTTCTCAGACGTATGTAGGTTTCTTAATGATGTTTTTTACTGATTAAAGCTCGTGGTGTGACTACTTTAAAGCTTTATGGTGCTAGATGTAGCTAGACTTTAAGCTAGTACGTTAAAACTACTCATCAGCTGCATACAAAAAAAAATTACGGTATTTCTTTCGGTACTATTTTATTATCCTTAAAATAAGAAAAATTGTATAGGTTTATGCCACTGAAAAGTCAAAGTTAAAAAAGACTTTAATTGAACCGTTTTCTTCCTAAATTAGAACAACCAAACAAAAACTAACAACAAACCAGACCCTTTCTATTGAAGCAATTCCAAACTTGGAATGTGGTGATAAAACTTTACAAATAAACACTGGACGAGTAATAAAATGTCCAATTCAACAATCGCTCTGTAACGCTTTTACCAACAGTCAGCAGGTTCCGAGCTTGTAGGGAGTCATCGAACTTTGAGCACACTCGTAAGCGATACGAATATTCTATGAAAATACGCCAGAAAGATCCTCTAATTGACCTCTTATTTACGACTTATGATAGTATACCTACATAGAAGGGTAGTTCTACATTTTAGGATCGGCAACGCGCGAGTGATACCCCTGGTGTTGCAAGCGTCCATAGGCTGCGGTAACCGCTTACCATCAAGCGGTCCGTATGCTTTTTTGCCACCTTAGTGGGAAAAAAAAAGAAAAAAAAATAGAAAGCGAAAAAAATAAACCAAAACTGTTTATTTTTTCTGCGTACGATTTTTGGTAAAATTTTGTCTGTTTGTAGACAGCAAGCTTTGTTTTCGTTGATTACCTATATCAACATGATAAGTTATGACAATTTTGTAGAACAAATTTGGAAAAAGAATAATGAATATTTTTATTATCCTCTTCTCCTCATCCGAAATTAACTTTATTGTTATGTTTAATGGTAAAGCGAGAAAGAAATCATAATTATGTTGAAGCTATCATATTCATATATAAATATCATAAAACTTCAGAATGCGAAAGTATTTTAATTTAAATATTACAACCAAACTTCTAAATTTCAAGTTTGAGCAAACAGACCTGAAGTTAAATAAATTCAATTAGAATGAAAAACGCAATTTCCTAAAAAATAGCGCGACACAGTTCCACGGTACTTTGATCAGTATTTTTTACACGTCTCAGCCCTTTCCCTAAGAAAAATCCTTCTAATTAATCTACGAAAAGAGAAATGTTTTCTGGCCTATTTCTAACTTCCAGTATGGATCGAGCTTAATTACGCCTATTCCGTTCATATATTTTTTAAAGTCTGACGCGTTCAAAACCATTTGGTTGCAAGGAAACATAGGTACTGAGGAATTTTTATAGTACATTTACGTGCATGTTTGCTTCCACAATTTATGCATTGCGCAATACGGTCGCGAAATAAATATTTTTATGGTGGTAGACTGGCTAAAATTATGGGAGCGGGAGGGCGGGCGAGACTCGCGAGCACTCGGGCGGGCGGCACTAGCTCCTCGACCGTTGCGCCGGCCAACCGTGCGGCGTCACATGCCAACGTTCGAATTTCGAATACGATTTGATTTTTTTTCATTTGACATTATAAAAAAATATTTTTGTGTTTTGTGATTGTGTAAACTGTGAACACGTCAATTTATGAATGTGTGAACATTTGGACATTATGTTAATGTGTATTGTGTTATTTCAATAGTAATCCTCAGTGCCTCCCATGGTGAGTACTTACAATTGTTTTGTTTATACTTTATATATCCAACGCGTGTTTTTTCTCGTTCACGAGTAAATCTGCTTACTGTTTGTAACAACATTTTTCCCGAGTTAATGTTATTGGGCTGGTTATCGCTTTTCTGTTTTCTTTGGAATTCCTACAATTTCCATTGCGTTTATTTACGATACTGTGAATAAATACGAGGTGATTATAAATTATATAATAATTAACGGTTTATTAGCTTTTTATTTAACTTGTATTTTTTCGACGTATTTTTTTTCAATTTTATTGCAACAGCATATTCATTCAATAATTTATTTTATAAAGAACAAACCATATTTTATATCCCGTTTCAATTAATATATTTTATCGAAAAATGTGCGTTTCAAAAACGCAAACAAACAGTTTTATTTCGTTTTATAAACGAAATGCATATAACCGAACTATGATATAGAAAATGGGGCGCCACAGTCATTTTAATATAATTTACTTCCAGCTTGGGTAGTTTAATGGGCGGTGAATTTTATGACTGCTCTCGAGCATATTTTCTAAATGTTAATGGAAACATCAAACGTCAAGATTTTTTTTGTTACATTGAATATTTGTTTTTAATCCAACAATTCATTCAGATTCTTGTGGCTGTTTCGACATTACTCATTATACAATTTATTGTCCATTGAAGTCTGTTCGCTTATTTTGTATTATACTTATATCTACAATGCAGAACCAACAAACATTGAGACTTAAATATATAACTATAATTCAGTAATATTTTAATAATGTAAGCATATCTTATCAATAGAATCATTACATTTCGAAACAGGAAAACAGCAGTAATTAAAAAAAAGATTTTTATTCGTAAAATTACCATTACCTACATTTATTTATGAATATAATTCATACTGACAAACAACACTACGTACATACACCTTTATGCATCATGACAAGTCCTTGTCGGGACAGAGACTATAGAGCGGAATTTGTCTCTTGACTTGGGCGACACCTTTATTTTTTTTATACCACTAAGGTTGGCACACAAGCATACGGCCCACCTGATGGTGAGCAGTTACGGTAGCCTACAGCCGCTAGCAATACCAGGGATATCACTAACGAGTGGCCAACCCTATTGTTTGTTGATGAGGAGTCACTATGCTAGTAGCATTACTACTAACCCACCGTATCCGCGTGGAGCACAGGCAACCTTACTTACCGCAGAAACACAACACAACTTCAAAGTAATGTTATTTGACTGCGGTCTTCTGTAAGGCGGAGGTACAGTCCCCAGTCGGACGGCTCCAATATTCATTAACCTCTGTTACTTTTTTTACATTCATGAATATCTTCATACATGCCACCCTGTTTACAGTTCCGTCAAAACCTTAAAGTAACTAGCAAGTCAACCCCAAAATCCATATTACTTAGTATTTTTAATCACTTCACTTACAGCCCCACACTAAGCTTCACTGTATTTCAAGTTTCACATATAACTACATACCCATAGGTTCCTTGAATAAAGCATTGTTATTTCTTTCCTTCATATACTCCTAGTCTGGGCAGAAAGGGCTGAGAAGGTCGAACAATATTTTATTGTAGGTGGAAATCAAACTCACCACCCTTCAACGCTGCGCACGTACGCTGAACCAAAACCAATGTTATCATTTATTCCAATAATCAGTTAGCAAGAGTTACGAGATTTAACAAATTCTTCACGTTCAGACCGACGTCTAAAATGTTCGTCGACATTGGGCTGAATTTAAATAGTCACTACATAGTATAAAACAAAGTCGCTTCCCGCTGTCTGTCCGTCCTTAAATATGCTCAGATCTTTAAAACTACGCAACGGATTTTGATACGGTTTTTTAATAGATACAGTTTCAACAGGTAGGTTTATAAGTATAAAAAAATCATTTGTTGGCATTTAACTTATATGGTTAACGCTGGCCATGCGAAGCGGGGGCGAGCTAGTTCTACATATAGGAAAACATAGTCCGACCAATTATCTTATTTCACATTAAGAAATGTTAACAATTTTATTAATATTCTAAGATCACCTGTTGTACAAATTTACAAAATATTTCTAGAAATAGTACACATTGAATTAAGCCACCTCTCGTGTACCTTGCTACCTCGTGGGTATATATAAACTTAACAAATTTGTCAGGTCTCAAAGTCTTGCTATCCCTTTCTTATGTGCGGGGTTAAATAAGGATGGCAATATTTTTAGACCTGTCAAATTAGTTAAATTTAGTAATTTTGAACAATAGAATTGGCACCAAATATATACGAGTATATAAAGTATGTGAAATTTTCACCCGGCTTTCATAAACCACTGTCTTATAAGCAAAAAACCTACCAAGCAAGATCTCTAGATAGATAGAGAGATAGATAGAATCTTGAGGTTAGTACGTTCCCTCAAAACACAATAATTTATTAGCAAATGATTATTCAGTTGGTGTCTGCGCCACCGGTTGGTCACGCCCTGATTGTTTACTACTACGGCTGGTCACGTGTTATCTATAGATAGAGAAGCATAGAGCATGGCGACTTGCTTGAAAGACTTGTAGACTTATATATTTTTTTCAGCTAAGAAGTATTTAAGTCTTGTAGGTTTTCAATTTAGACTTAGCAGCTTAGGTTATGCTAGTGTTCTTCACAACTTTGTGAAACGACATTTAAAAAACGAACTGTTTAATTACTTTGCCTGCCCATTCTCAAATAATAATCATCTCGACACGCATTCCCGTCTGACTCATCACTCATCAGACATACAATTGATTCATTTATTCTTTGGTTCTTCTGCAATATTCAACATAGCCAATATTTAGTTACATGGCTCTAATACTCCCTCCAGATATGACACTACTAATTGACAAAACTGAGATATTTTGATTGGAATAAACCTATATAGGTTTATTCCAATCAAAATATCTCAGTTGTCATGGTAGCAAATAAAATACACATCATCATGCAAGTCCCTCACATGACAGAGTTAAGAGCGCCATTTCACTCTTAACTTGCACACCTCTTTTACTTTAACATTAATCAATCTTGCTAATAAATTAATATTATTAATTAATATTATACATGCCTGCTTTTTCCGAATACTCTTTGCCCTCTTATCATTGAATACTTTGGAAATTTGATCTAGAATGCAAACAAATGTTCTGGAATATCGTGAGTGTATAGATAACTAGCTGTTACCGGCGACTTCGTCTGCATTTGTTTAAAGACAATAGTAGCCTACATCCTTTCCCAGGAATGCCCAGGATATAATCGATCTCCTTGTCAAATTTTATTACGATCCGTTCAGACGCTTAGTCCTGAAAAGGTAGCAAACAAACAGAGTTACTTTCACATCTATAATATTAGTGTGGATTAGTATGTATGAGAAATGATATAATATTGTAAGTGTCAGTAACCTTGTGAGACCTACCTGCTTTTTTATTTAGAGCTGAAAGTCCTTTCACGAGCATTCACAAAAGCCTTATTAGTGAACGTATTCTAAAAATATTTTACCCATTCATTTTTACGACTCCAATAAAACGATTCAATTCTATGTCCAAATGTTCAGGTGTGTCGTAAATTCAATTGAGCAATTGAATGCTGTTTCCCTATACGGTACTCCGATTGATTTTGTAATAAACCTCATGTATATTGCAAGAAGTAATTTTTTTTGTACTAAAAGTAGAACCGTTATGAATTGAATTATATAAAAAAAAATTAGACTATAATGTCGCACAATATTTTAGTAAAAATAAACAAATATTTCTTCAGAAAAAGCTATTACTACAATTAAGTATAAGTAATATTATTTCACACCTACCCACAAGGGCCCCGAAGGGATAGGCAGAGGTCTTACAACACCCACTTTCCACCGAAGATAATTTGTGCCAGCGTGACAGATGGTGAGTCCATAGCTGTCTTTTAGGCACTACATAAGTCCTTGAATTACTTCTCAGACGTATGCAGGTTTCCTCACGATGCTTTTCTTCACCATAAAGCTCGTGGTGTGACTAATCACTGCACTTAAGTTAAAAAAACTCATAGGATATACAGATCGGTGGGATTCGAACTTGCATCGTTAAATAGCAGGCAACGCTTCATACCCCAAGGCCACCTGTTAGATAAAATTATTTCGTTTAAAAATATAATTCCATTTGCGAATCGCGATGTAACAAAATTGACGTCCTTAAGATATAGAGTCCTTAAGATAGAGAAACAAAGGTATAACCTACACTTTTATTTTTAGGTAGTGTAAATCTGCTTTTTTACTGTTCAAGTTGATTAACTGTAGAGTATTTTGACAACTTAAAACCAAACATATAGGAGACTTGAAATAAGGCAAAATTCTGAAGCTCAGAGAATGTGGCGATATCCCATCCCAATTTTAACTAGCTACATCTATTTCTACAAGTCTAATTTACGTTTAAATAAAGTGTACTCCAAGAATTCCGTCTAGTCCATCCCACAAAAACAACCTCTTCGTAATGTTGCCAATGTAGCGTTGCTAATGGCTTGTGTTTTGCGGCAAGGGTTTGCGGATTTTCTATTTCACAAAAAAAGAACTTTAGGTGTGTATGTTTACTTAAATTGCATATATTTGGATAAAAATATAGCATATTATTAAAATTCTGCTGTCTAGAAATAGATTTTTTTGTTCTCCTACGAAAATCTAATTACGATTTTTTCACAAATTTCATAAAGTTACAATTCCTTAGAAGTTGAGAAATTTGAAGACAAAATAACAAAGAAGACATAAGAAACAACACAGAGCTGTGTGGGAAAAGGAGAGGTCTGGAATGAGAATTATCTTCTCTAATAATATTATGTTTTTAACGAACAAATACTTTTTGAAATATTTTAAATTCAGAATTCAAAACCCATTTTAAATTTTGTTTACAACATAATTCGTAAAATTATTGACGTACTTTTCAATAACTTTACGAATTCTGTTGCCGTCTGTACCTGCCAATAGGGATCTTATATCGTGGCCTTACATTAGAAAATTAGTGTACCTACTATAATATGTAGGATTACACTTACAATGCTGTGTAACCATTCTAGAACGTTGACCTTTAATGTCACTGTGAGCTGGCATTTAACATAGTAGGTAGTTTCCTTTACATATGTAGATAGTTGGCAATATTCAGGATTGCTATTTGGCAAAGACTGGACCTTTTATTTCCGATTAGATGTTTGCTCGTTAGCCTTTGAAATAGAAGGTATGTGTGGTCACTAGGCGGGTAGGTACTGGAACGAATTCCGTTCGTAGTTATTGCATTATAGATTTACGTCCGTGACTTTGTGTAATAAGGGATGAAAATAATCTTATATTATTCTAGACTCTAAAATAATATAAGAAAAAGAAGAAAGAAGCTCTAGAATCTAGAACATAATAGACCTGCATACTTGAGTATTCATATCAGCGACACATTTTAAAAAACTGCAGATATTATCGCAAAATTGTTTTTGTATACTATTTAATGTTTGTTCTTGAATAAATAAATAAATACTTAATCTGCCGATTTTTTTCTTTAGACCAAAACAAAACATAAATAATTTATATGGCAAAAAAAATTTTGCCGGGTCAGCTAGTATATAATAAAATTCAGCCTTTCATATCCATTAAGTTATCATCAGCGTGTTAAGATTATTGCAAGAGATCGGAGCAATAAGTAGATACGTATGGGATATTATCTACTCTGAGGTATGGGAGAAGTAGCAGTACGTTTAAATGGCACATACCACAAACTCACCTAAAGTACACAAAAATATACATCTTTTCTATCAAGCACTTCGCACTTCGCACTTCGCACTTCGCACTTCGCACTTCTTTTCCAGCCAGTGCTACATTATCTACCGTTCCGCTCTTAAACACACACGAACTATGAAAGAGAACCCAAACTACCCAGTAAATTATTTTTAATTAGTCTGATGACACGATATAACGTTTTTTCACCGGAGCTTAATTTAATTCGCGACGGCACGTACTTGACCTATTTCCTTTATTCCATTTTTACTGGTGTCTCTAAATCTACTTTTAATGAGAAAATGGAGCGCAGTATAAAAAGATTTATCATAATTTTTATAAGAATCTCACTGGAAATGGTTTTACAAGAAGATCTCGAGGATGGTCTTTCAATAGCAACTGTGGCACAAGGGCTGTTAAGCCGATCGTTATGGAAATATATAGGGGACGATTCAGATGTGACGGCTAATGTGATCATGATTGTTCAACACAAAATCAGGATAAGTTACACAACCTAGAATACAGTCCACTATTTTGAATCTGTACCAGTCTACCTGTATATATAATGATCTTATATATAAAATCTCGTGTCGCGGTGTTTGTAGTTAAACTCCTACGAAACGGCTTGAACGATTCTCATGAAATTTTGTGTGCGTATTGGGTAGGTCTGAGAATCTGACATCTATTTTTCATCCCCCTGAATTTACCACGCGTACGAAGTCGCGAGCACAGTCTCTATATATATAAATAAAAATAAATTGTCACATGTATGAAAAATACTACTTGAGAACGACACGATAGTAGTAGTGTTGTGTTCATAACTGTAATAACAAAGAAATTTTTTTTGATAAACCACCGGAAAAGTCGGAAGATTAGATAAATTATGAAACTACACTCGTGCAAAGCTGGGGTGGTCGGTAGTTCAAAAAACATGTTTTAACTACAAAATAATAAAAAGGTAAAGTGGAGACTTAAGAATTTTGGTAAACTACACTTTTTCTGACTGATATAAAAAGTGAAATTCTAATTAAATTCCTTAGACGTAAAACATGTAACGAGCAATCTGGCGAGATATTTTTACGAGCTTCTCACCGCGAGCCTTTAATAAGCCAATTACGATGTTGTATCCCACAATTGTTTCGTATTGTACAGAAACCATTTAGGTGTAATAAAAATATAGTACGTATAATATTACTAGCTGCCCGCCCCGGCTTCGCACGGGTGAAGATTTTTTTTTTTTAAATTAGGGGGATGAAAAATAGATGTTGGCCGATTCTCATAGATACCGGATAAGCACAAAAAATTTCATCAAAAATTAGATTTAATTAAACATCTCAGGCTCACATTGTAATTTGTGTATCTTTAGACTCCTGGCATTCTGTGAACAGACAAGTACCGGAATTGTAACGTTAGTGATCGGATTACGAGCACACGCCTATTTATATTAAAAAGAGGTAGGGCGAATTGGAAAACCCGTGGGTTTTACCTTTAAATTTGGAGCCGCCTGGCTGGGGACTGTACCTCCGCCTTACAAAAGACTGCAGTGAAATAACACTACTTGTTGTAGTGTTGTGCTTCTGCGGTAAATAAGGCTGCCAGTGCTCCACGAGGATACGCTGGCCTAGTAGTATTTCTGCTAGCACAGTGAGTCCTCATCAGCAACATGGTTGGCACCCTGTAGTGATACCCCAGGTATTGCTAGCGGCTATAGACTACGGTGACTGCTTACCATCAGATGGGCCGTATACATGTGTGCCGTGTGTTACTTTTTTCTTATTTGCCTGATCTGAATTTTACTATGTTTTATTATACATATTACGTTTTATTAGTGTCTCTTTAGTTTTGCTTTAGCTTTAGTCTTTTGATATTAAAAATACTTATTATTTATCAAAGTATTGTATTTTACGAACGCTGTGACTTCCTATAACTGAGAAAACTTAATGCATTTGTACTTCTGTCTGGCTGTTAGAATTGTATAAGTGTTTCCTAAATCCTAAAATAAATTGAAACGCTTTTAAACTATATTAAAAACGAGTATCCAAACGTAAGCCATTTCTCATTTCATAAGATTTACTGCTCAACTCCCTTCCAAAGGTAAATATTTTTTTTTCCTAAGCCATTGCTTATACCATTGACAGGCGCTTAAATCTCTTGTAAAATGATAAAGATTGGTAAATATTTGTATTTGCGCCTTCCTCGTTTGCGACGAAAAGGCTTTTGACATTATGACAGGATATCGGCAAATATTATTTCAAAACAAATTACATTTCGTGTAATCTGCTATTTCAAGAAGAAATTTAATTTGAGATGAAATCTACGAGTAAGATTCCTGTAGAATACAATGAAAAATATGGAGCTTGTTTGTTTATCTTGGAACTTCAGCCAAATAGATTTTAGCTGATTCTGATCTCATGATGTGCTAACGTAGGCAGCAGATTTTACGTAGTTCATAACCTGTAGTCTACGTGTATGTACCAATGTTTATAATAACCAAGTGGCAAATAACGAAACCATTCACTTAAAGATATAGAACAGTTGGTATCGTAGCAGTATGCAGACAATTCCAAAGTATCTCCAACTCTGTAAAATATCATTGTTTGAGGGAATTGTGTGACCGATTATTAAATATTAAACATTTCAAGATTCAAGAAAGATTCCACAATTCCAACAATGTCAAAGAAGAACGACTGAGATATGGCATCGCAAGGAATATAGGACTACAGAGTAGATAATATACTACATACAAATAAGGCAATCCATACATTTGCACTTAATCATTACATTAAATTAAATAAAAAAAAAAAAAAAAAAAAATCCTGTCCTGTCGCGATCACACAGCTTAATAACATAGTCATAATGACATCTCATTACAAAGAAAATAAATAAAACAGGGGTAAATGTTCCAGTTACTAATAGAAACTCAGATCAAATAAAAAAGGTAGACAGAACTTTGCGAACAACGAAGTGGCGCCGGTTAAAACTACGCCTTGCAGTGTACATATACACAATAACATACCTACTATGAATACAATGACTCTACGCCTAGCTCAGGCACTACACTCAGGCAGTACATGTTTGAAAAACTAGCGTCACTTCGTTGTTGTCAAAGTTTCATTTACCTTTTTCATTTGATCGGAGGTACCAAATAATTAAAATACATGTCTCATACATGATTCAAGAAAGATGTTTGAAAAACTAGCGTCGCTTCGTTGTTGTCAAAGTTCCATTTACCTTTTTCATTTGATCGGAGGTACCAAATAATTAAAATACATGTCCGCAGGTAACGCTCGCGCATGTACATCCGCATTTCAGTTTTACGCGCGAATAAAGCCTAATAAAACACGCATTCCGAGGGCTTACCAAGATTAATTACCGAAGTTTATAAATGTCGACACCGCAGCGGTATGACACTGCGCTGTAATTATTTTCCGTAGCAATTTCCTCGTATTAGTGCCGAGTTTTGACACGGTTACCCTAAGGTTTTATTAGAGGGAGCTTATTAATATTCTATATACTCTGTGTAAATATTTATCTAGCACATGTATAAAGGTAATCTGTAAGCCTTACTAGATATAGCTAGGGTGCTTTATATTCCTACTAAAACTGTTTTATGACATATTAATTATTAATCACGGAAGTAATAGGTAGGGTAAAAGGAGGGTACATGTTCTCGGTTCAATAAAATCGGTGAAGAGATTTTTGATTGTAGAAGAAGCAAAAGACTTGTGCATGTCATGAATAAAATGGGGCTGTAGCTTTTTGCTGTTGCCTACCCAGCCTACAGGGACGAGTGTACCCTACCACCTGGACCGTTATTCGTTCTTTATCAGCATTACGGTATACGTTACTTAATTTACACATTTATATATCTACGATCGAATTCAAAAGCACATACGCCTATTTAGATTTTCATACGTAGTTCATGGTCGTCACACAGCCTACACATTACAATTACAAAAGAACAACTTTGGGGTTTTCACAGGTATTTTTTTTTGAGAGAGGCTTTTTTATCAAAGTTGGCTCACGGAAATACACCTATTTTATTATTTTAGGAGTCTGCATAGTAGTTTCGTATGTAAAAAGATCATAGGCAGGCGTTTCCTTAGCTTTATAAGATAAATTCCAGGCGTACGAAGTCGCGGGCACAGCCAATAATGTATAAAACAATTAATACAGTTTGTGTAGACTTGACCTTAATTTAACAGCATGTTTCAAGAACATAAATTATTTCTCCATGTTTATAATACCATCATAATTTACCATCATTGATTACCATCATAAAGAAAGATCAACTAAAATTGTTGAATTATAAAGTTTTCCTGCACGTGAGTATTACGTTACACCTATTTCCATCTCGATCGTAAAGCTAATTATAGTTTTACAATATCTTGTAACGTCACAGATTAGGCAAGCCCATCCGTCTGCCAACGATATTCCCGTTACAAGGTTTTTATAATCATTGTTTGAAGATTTCTTACGAAATAAGTGGTTATTTATAGACTTCATTGGTTTACAAGATTTATTTGACTTCTCTTGTATTTTAGAATTGTTGGAACGCACTGTTAGAAACGGATTTGTTTTTGTATCTTAGGAAAGCATGATTTACATCGATAACATGCACAGTATTTCTTTTTTAATAAATTCTTATGTTCTTTTTATTTTTGATCAGCATTGTAACAAAATACTGTATAACGCGGTGGACATAATAAAATCAAACATTTTATAGTCTTATTTATCTTTACCTGAGACAATAAGTGTTCAGTTAATTTAATCTATTTTTATAAAAGAGGCAAATAAGTACATCACCTACCTGTTGGTAAACGGTTACCGCATCTACGGAGGTATCAGTTCAACACCTCTAGTTCTTCACCAACTGGAACAAAAAAACAAAAAGAAAATGTCAAAACTAGCGCTCAGTGTTGTTCCTAGGGTGTGTTAGATACACTGATATAGAAGTAGATCAGTCGTTAGGCAAAATACATTAGTGGACAAATTTATAATGTCTCCGTTTAATCAAACTACTCTTAAAAAAATAGTTCTCTGTGGCGAGCAATATGTGTACCTACCAGCTACGTCTTTATATAATGATAGCTATTTATATTTATCGATTACTTAATATAATGTAGGGCAATAATAATATGTTAAAGTATGAGAAACGCCATCTATGATTTGTGTTTATTCACTATGGCAACATTTAACGGAAGCATAAAAATGGCGCTTGTAGTCATAATGAGTGTATAAAAACGATTGTAAAGAGGGTACCGCTCTCTGTTCTATTCGCAAATTCGTTGAATAAACTTGCTGTGTAAAAACTATCTTGAAGTTTGAAAAAAATAAACTCTAACAGTTCAGAAGTGGGATAGAAAGGCAATTTTTTTTTTCTGTTTTGCTTTTCCAAAAGTGCTTACGTTCCACTATGAGCCGTCGACGACATCCTGTGATGTACTCTTCTGAAGAAGAAGAGCCTCCTGATGACCCCGTGCCGACCAAAAAGCCAAGAAAACCAAGAACCTCACGACCTAATAATGCGGAACGGCTAACTCGATTGGAAAATATGTTACAAGATATAATCAAGCAGAAAAAGGACACACAACCAGTTTCTGAGCCCGGTCCTTCGCGGACGAATTTAATCGACGTGTCGGATGCCCAGGAAGATTCTTCACGCCATCCAACCGCTTCAGGTACACATTCAACTATTTTACCTCAGACAACATCCGCTACGAATCCAATGTTAATGGGACTAAATAATCGTCAACCATTATGCCATGACATAAATAAGTCAACTACCCCCAGTTTTGAAAATAATCTGAGATTCCTAGGAAAACCGGAAAACGTGCCTAAGTTTGATGGCGATTCTAATACCTTATCTGTTCACACATGGTTGCACCGGCTGGAGTCCCTAGCCAAAATATACGGCTGGGATGAGAAAACGCTGATCTACCACATGACCGCTAGTCTGGAGGGGAACGCGTTGCTGTGGTTTGGACACCAACAAGACATCGACGTTTCGTGGGAGGAATGGAAGAAACGACTAGCGGATTTCTTCCCGGCTGGACGAGGACTGGCAGCAAAACTCCACGACTTCGTAACCGTGACAAAGCGCAAGGATGAACGGGTAATAGATTTTTATTATAAAAAGTTAGCTCAAGCGGAAAGTAATACGGTTGAATTAGCTAAGAAGACAAAAGATAGGTACGATAAAAATAAAATTGCTAGCATTAAGTATCAGATAGGTGACCTGGTTCAAATTCAGAGACGTATTATAAAAAAAGGATTAACTAGTGGCAAACTGGTTGATAAATATGCGGGTCCCTATAAAGTTATAAAGGTGTTTGACAACGATAGATACAGAGTTACATCCTTAAATAAAAGAGGTAGAAAATACAACAACGTTATAGCTTCAGATAGAATGAAGAAGTTTACAGTACAGACAATGAGTGATAGTGAGAGTTCGGACGAAAAGGAGAGCTAAAATTATAGCGTTGTATTTTATACTTCGGTAGTGAGATTTTGTAAATATTTAATTAATGAGGCATTATGTAAGAGTTAAAAAAAAAATATATACAACTTTTTGTACTGGAATTATTGTTATGATGATATAATAGAAATCACAAACTAACTGCTAAGGTTATAAAGATCACCTTGGTGTGTCCGGTGGTCCATCATGTTAGGGTGACTCTTTGCAGGTGTGTCCCAAAGGGCTCTCTCGCATGGTAATGAAACCAGGGTGTGTCTCATTACATAACCATTGCTTAACAGGGTGTGTCCCGTAATGATTATGTAAGAAACAAAATAAATGAAACAATAAAAACAATAACAATATCAATTTAATAAGTTGCAATACTAGACTATGTGCTGCTATGAATTATTTTATGTTTTACAGTTGATTATTATTCATAGTATAAAAAATAATAATAATAATAATTGCTTAGTATAGTATTTATCAGGTATATTTTCACGATCATTCCGTAGAACTTATTATTATTATTATTATTTTTTTCTCATTTCTAATAAGCTAATAATTGTAATTACGAGGTCGTAATTTGATTGTCAGGAAAGGCCGAGTGATAGCTATTTATATTTATCGATTACTTAATATAATGTAGGGCAATAATAATATGTTAAAGTATGAGAAACGCCATCTATGATTTGTGTTTATTCACTATGGCAACATTTAACGGAAGCATAAAAATGGCGCTTGTAGTCATAATGAGTGTATAAAAACGATTGTAAAGAGGGTACCGCTCTCTGTTCTATTCGCAAATTCGTTGAATAAACTTGCTGTGTAAAAACTATCTTGAAGTTTGAAAAAAATAAACTCTAACAATAACTTTGCTGCTAGCACAGTGAGTCCTCATAAACAACATGGTTGGCAACTCGTTAGTGATACCCATGGTATTGGTAGCGGCTATATGCTACGGTGACTGCTTACCATCAGGTGGGCCGTATGCTTGTATGCCACCTTATTATTATACAAAATCCTTCAAACCTTTCTTCTATGATTCGTCAAATTGGAGTTGCGAGACAACTCAATTTATGTCAATATTCAAGGAATATTTTATTTTATTAGAACCACTAGTTTGTGTACTTTGTTGTTATCGAGAAAAAATAATGTCTGCTTTATGTTTATAATATAATAATATCTCCATAATTGACTGAGTATATTTATCTTGTTCTAGTATCTAATTCACTGAGATTGATAGTTCGAGAACTGTCTTAAAATTCGTTAGTTAGCTAATTAAAATGTCTAACGAGAAAAATTTTAGCTATAATTAAAAGGACATGGATGGAAATTACTAGGTACCTATTAATTTTAAAAAGTTTCACGTTCTTAAGGGCTGAAAAAGTTTCCTTTGAGATGTTTTTTGAGAAGATAAGTACTTTATAAATGTGACTGTGATATATACATATATATAATATACGTATGTTAGAATAAGGTATTTGTCTACGGGCCCTGTATTAGTATTTTTTACTTTACTGTGTTGCCTGAAAATAAAGGTTTTTTTATTATTTTTATGTTATTTTTTTTATTGAAAATTATTATAAAAATTTAAGCGCAATACTTCTTGCATACAATTTTTAATATTATATCACATTTAAGTATGTACCTTCAAGACGTTAGACGTATACATTTTTTAAAACAATAAATTTTACTCTTTGCATTCATTTTTAATTATTTTTTTATTGCAATAAAAGAAAAGGCTTATGACCGCCAACTTTATAGCATAAAGTTGGCGGTCATAAGCCTTTTATCTCTGATCTTAATTAATAATAAACCAAACTGTAAGAATTTGATACGGTACTACTTAATATTATTACAAATGAATATATTTATTTTTCTATAAAATTGTATACGTTTAAGGACTTGAAGGGCTTTCTACGCGAAATTAATATCCAGGTATGTTATAATATGTAGGTTTAGATCGAAAAGCCCGAATACCTGTTTTTTATGCTGTGTTTAGATTGCGAAGGTTTGATAAATAGAAATATTTTCGTCCGCCAACCACACCTACTGTGCTCACAGGCAACTAAAAATAGGTCTGTTCTAGTCTATTATTGAACCACGAGTTAGTTGCCGAAGAGATGTCTGTCACAACGATTAACACAGCGAAACATAATATAATCGATACCACCTCACTGCACTCGATAGATTTGTGTTTGAGAAGATTGATATCTTACAAACGGCCCTATAAATGGAGAGCACATTTTTTGCGCAAAGGATCAGCATTGCCATACAGCGGGGCAATGCTGCCAGCCTTCTTGGCACCCTCCCGCGTGACAACAATTTGGGACAAGTGTTTCATTCATTTTAATTTGTATGTATTATGTTAGTTTTTTTCTTTTCCTTTAGTTTGTATTATTATTAGTCTCAACTGTACATAATATACAATTTTATTCTTTTAATTAAATCTTAATATCTTCAATCTAGACACGCGGTCGCGTGTCATGCCAAGTTCAAGCTAGACGGGTGCAATATAACATCATTAGCTTTCCTGTAGACAGAGCATTGTAAATATTGCACAAGGGGCCGACTCAATGAATTCTAAGTAAATTTTGTATTTTAAGTCTTTGTATCCCACTACAGTCTAGTATAAAATAATCGCTAATCGATAATTTGACACACAAGAGTTTCTGTATTAGCATTAATTGAGACTTGGATATGTTTGAATAGGTATGTATAATTGTATAGGTATCTACTTTGAAAGAATGGTATCACCCGTACAAATTGGGATCGCAGTTGGCGGAGCATTCTTTGCCAAATGAGGGCTACCTTATCTATACGATTAGGTATGTGTAGTGAGTAAAGTTACTAGGATGTACCGTTTAGAGATATCTTTCAATTTAACACTTGGGAATGCTTTTTATATACCTTAAAAACCTATGATTAATATTACAGGAGTTTCTGGGATACGCTTATCGTCTGGTGGATCGAACGCTTGTTTTTCGTACCTTAGTGGTTTAACAGTTCCAAAAACCTTAAATTCCTGTTACTGTATAGGTAATCAGCAGATTCAATCTCGTACGAAAAAATATACGCGTTATAATAAATTGTTCAGTCAGATGCAAAAATATTTTTATGTGATAAATAATCTTTTCCACAGCTAAACTTCTCTTAAGTCAAATTTAGTTAAATAATATTTTTGCTCAATGCCTTCTAAGCTCAGTCTATGCCTACTTAAGATTGAAGTAGGTTTTAATGAGGCTTTCATTTGCAATCAAAATTAATGGAGGTTTTTGCGGTCGTTTCTGGAGAAAGATAAAAGTAATTTTATTAAATTATTTTGTGAGCATCATGATTCGCACTCTGTTCGCACTCATTTATTTTATTAATTTGTTTTCCATGCCACGGCTTATCAGGTCCAGCATGAATTATTTCACATCTAAATTCCGCGACTGCAACCGATAAACCACAAAGTTCACCTAGTTGGTCGGCTAGATTTTTTTCTATAACCACATTGAATCACTCCGTCTACTAAAAAAAACCGCTCAAAATCCGTTGCGTAGTATGTATTAAAGATCTAAGCATACATAGGGACAGACAGACAGCGGGAAGCGACTGATTTATACATGTTGTCAAATGTTTCACAGAAAAAAGGAAAAACAAGAATGTTTGATCATGCATTTTTGTTTTTCAATGATGGTTTTTCTTTACTCGGATTTCGTATTATGTTTCAAAGGCATGTAACAACAAATAAACAAGTTACTTACGGTAAAAGCTCAAACAAATATAGAGCAATAAAACAATACTAACCCAGCATGTACGTTCGAAATGAAATAATCAAATCAATAAGGCTGTTTCTGTTATTGGAAACGAAGCTCTGATTGAATATCTTGTTTTTTTGCAGCATATTTGCATTTGATTCTATTACCATTTCATGAATACCCCAATTATTTACCAGAATGAAAATGATTTTTATGATCATTAACTCATGTCTAATACAAATAGAGTTATACACTTATTTAAGTCACATCGAAAAAGAGACTTATTTTTTAGGTTTTTATTCGGGAAAGAAAACAGAGACACACTATATTCTAAACTATTTAAATAAGGCATAATTGTATGACCAACATCAACCACGAATTAATCACAATGTTGTCGTTAATGCCAGAAAAAAAAACTTAGATAATGAAAGACCTTACTTTGAACTGGCGGGTGATTAAGGTTGTAATTGAAGAAAAATGTACAAGCACGGTTGAAAGAAATTAAGTTATTAAATTCAATAAAAACATCGATGTCAATTGCGAATTTGATAAGATATCTAGTGAAGCCCAAATATGTAAGCCAATGCATCAAGGATCTAGCTACTGCAAACAACAATATTATGCAGAGTCTGCAATAAAGATGGAACTAAATCAAACCACCAATTCAGTACAATATGAAAACATACACGAACGTTAAATTACAAGCAGAGATTTATAGAGTCAATAAAAGATTAAACTCGTTGGTTGGATATCGGGGATGCCACGTCCTAATTGGCAGAAACGTGTGTTACGTACCTATTGACACTGCGACATTGGCGCAAGAATTCAGAGATAAGAGAATATCCGAGATGGTATAGCGATCAAAGATTTTTAAATTATTTGAAGTAAGCGTTTTATTTTTGCTGTGCTGTGCCCACAGTAAGGATTCCTAATCTTCCCACATAGGTATTCAATGTAGTACCTCACAGGTTGGCAATGTGCTAGCGATACTACTGATATTGCAAGCGCCCATAGACCTCAATCACTGACCTTAAAATAAAATAAATAATATATGGACTTCGGGTTTGCACTTATAAGTGTCCGGACCTAAAAATCTATAAAATGCAAATGCGGCAGCCCTGATTGGTCGACCGTCTTATGCGTACACGGCGGAGTCGAACAAGAAGCCACTTGAGTTTCTTGCGGAATTGGAATACGTGGTCATATTTGCGAAGTCCAAATATGAATCTTATGCAGAAGCATTGAGAATATATTACACTTTGAAATTGAATGTAATGAAATCCTGTAACTAAGCTCAAATGCACGATAACCTCTAGCTTGTGTTGAGCATGTAACATTAATAAGTTTAAAATAGATTCCAGGGACGTTATCAGCGTATTCAATTTTACCATAAGTTACAGGCACAAAAGTTTGTGCAATAATTAGTTTTTCGGTTAATTTACGTGTTACAACAACTTCATTTAATGAAAGAGTGGTGTATCCTTTTATAATGACGAAAGAAAACACCACATAATGAAGCCCAATGTTTTGACTGATTCTAGTGATTAATAATTAAGGTTTCCGTTCAATAAAGAGAAAATTTGAATCGGCTCGTGGTCTTAATATTCCTACAAAAAATTTTTAAGGTTCTTGATAACGATAAAAAAATTTTGAAGTCCTTAAAAATTTACCTTACCTAAATCCAGTTTATGATATCCCCACGCCCACGGCATTTGAATTATTTATATTTCAGCGGTTGCTTCTGGACCTAGATTATCAGATTTTCACCGCAGCTGTCATATCTCGACTTTACATAATATTACTTTATATTTACCTAGCTTTATGTTACCCGCTACTTCGTTTGTGGTTTTCTGACTAAGGTTCCTAAACCTGTCTCTTGCAATTTCTTCATGTCCGTTTATCCGCTACTAACTTACATAGATTCTGATTAATCTTGTGCAGATTAGTAAACATTTAAAAATACAATTTCAGGCACCAATCTATCACTCACACACGGGATACGCGTTATACTCGTATGTTATAAAGAAACTACGAAAACTCCATGAAGATACGCTCGCAGTAAGCATATGCTGCTAGCACATTGAGTCCTTTCAACAACATTATGGTTGTCAATGCTTTAAAGATAGAATGGCAAGCGTCCATAACTACGGTAACCGCATGCCGACAGGCGGGCCGTACGCTTGCTTGAAGCCTTAATAAAAACACGAACACCTGAAAAACTTAGAGCAGAGAATAAATAGGTATTATTCTACAAATCCCCATTGGATTTTCCCTATTGATGGGGATTTGTGATTTTTTTAGCCACTAATTCCCATTATTTCTAATTACGATGGTATTGGATCTGCCTACACTTAATACTTATTGCGATAATTATGAAAAATTTTTTTGGTATCTTCAGGATACATGACACATGATAGATAACTGACAAATGTGTTTATTTACTGAAGAATATCGGATAGTTCTCAGATGAGAGTTGTAATACACGTATAAATAATCATATTATATTTTAAGTCAGAATATCGTGTTGTAAGCTCATCAATTAGTGAAAAAATATAAAAACGTCCCTATAAAAATCTTATGGTAAAAATAAAAATAAAATATTGCTTACGTTTCAAAAAACTTGCAGCATACGGTATCCAGCCCCTAGATTAATATTCCAATACTGCGGTACACGGTCGTACGCTAAATGTATTTTTATCGTCCTGAAGCGAAGCGACGTAGCGTAAAACATCCAATTTGTGACGCGTGCTAAGCCGCAAATGAAACGAAATTCACGCACCTGAGTGTGTGGGAACGCGTGCAGGTGAGGTCGAGCCGAGGAACAGTAATGACTGTTTATAATTGCCTACTATGATATTTGTTTTAAGATCTTACACCAATTTAGAATCAGCCTAGGAGTTAAACAATCGAGAGCCATGGTGGCCTTGTCGTATGAAGCGTTGCCTGCTATTCTAGCGACGTAAATTCGAAACCCACCGGTCTGTATCAACGAGTTTTTCTTCACATCACCTTTATGTTGAAAGAAAACATCGTGAGGAAACCTTTTTAAGTTTACGAAGAATTTCAAGGACGTATGTAGTGCCTAAGAGACGACGTCTAGAAGAGACGAATTGGGCGTTGTAAAGACTCTGCCTACCCCTTCGGGGACGTTTGGATGGCGTGAAGATATATAATTCAAAATATTTTAAACAATGTATTACGCGATTTTTTTATACCGAGATGATAACTTAGCAAAAGCTCTCACTGGCATGTTTGTTATTCGATATACAAAATTATCGATTATAATAAGTATCTTGTATTTGACAATCCTCAAAGCGAAGCAAGGGCTTTTAATTTGAAAGAAACACATTTACATTTGCATACCATCAATAATATTGATAAGATAAGTAATTAAGTAAGATAAGATTAGTTGATAAGATATTGATAAGTTTTTGTAATTCTGATCAACTTTTTTCAATCGATTCTATGAAAAAAATGTGCAGTGATGTTCTCGAAAAGCCGTGGTTGAAGCAACGGCCTGACATCTGGTGGGCCCAGGTTCAATCCCGGCACAGGTCGAAAAAACTCATTGGTACAGACCTATGTGTTTTTCTAAGCTTAAGTACCGTAATTAATCACACCATGAGCTTAAAAAAGAGAGGTAGGGCGAATTGGGAGTTCCACTATATTTGGAGCCGCCCGACTGGGGACTGTACCTCCACCTTACAAAAGACCGCAGTGAAATAACACTACTTTGATGTAGAGTTATGTTTCTGCAGTAATTAAGGTTGCTACACGAGGATAAGGCTGCACTAGTTGTAATGCTGCTAGCACATTGTTCCTCATCAACAACAGGGTTGGCAACTCGTTAGTAATAATCGTGTTATCTCCGGTATTGCGGCTATAGGCTACGGTGACTGCTTACCATCAGGTGGGCCGTATGCTTGCGTTCCACCTTAGTCTTATAAAAAATAAATTGATTTGTTTGTAATGAATCACCTTTGACTCAAACGGTAACCCGTTGAACCCGTTGACTGACCAAAAATTTCTGACAAAGGTTAGGATAGTATCATAACAAATTTATATTCGTCATCGAAGCTAAAGATCGACAAAATAAATGCATATGGTCAGCGTGAGCATTAAGGTTAAATGATAGACGCCATCGTCAGTCTCAACCGTTCTTTATGTAATCGCCCTGACGCCCTATTTTGCTGTCAATACCGATTTTATGATCGTGCCACGATCCACAGCTGTTTGGTTTCACTCTCATCGTTTTGTGCTAACCCGACTATTTTCAGCTGTTTATAGTGGTCAGATAGGCCTTGTAAATTTTCCATCAACAAAACTTGAAATGAAATTGTTCCATACTAAATAAAACTGTTATTTTAGGTAGGCACTTAAGAGGGTCACCAGCTTATTGAAGAGTTCTTGCGACGTCACGTGAGTGAACATACAAAATGAGGGCTGAAATATATTCATCTCAGAGAATCAGTACGCCACGCTCCTGCGCTTCAGCGAGCAATGCTTACAGCCTTTATGGCAAAATTTCGCGTGATACTGAGTCAATTTTTTTAACGGTCAATAGTTAACGTAGGATTTTTCTTCATCATACACACTAGCTAGTAATATAATAAATAATATGGGACAATTTGATTAGTATGACACACTCACATCATGTCATAAGTCAGCCAACAACCAATTACTTGCTACAAGCACTAGTAAATGAAAGCATGTATCACGTACTCGGTTAATGGATTATTTGTATTCATTGCCAGGAGACCGAGTAAATAGGCCGAGCTGAACGGAATTCTGGATCAAAACCTTATTGGACGGCGCTAATTTCTTTTGAAGTCTCCATAGACGTGCCGCAATTAAGCAATTAAGTTCGGTACAGGCCTCTGTTATTTTGAGCGGACGTGAACGACTGATGTTGGGCAGTTCAGGTTACTTAAAGCTAGTTGCAATAAAGGATTTGTTATTTAATTAAAGTTTAAATAAAGTAAACTTGCTGACTATATCAAGTTTAGGTTTAAAGACATATTCTTGTTCACTTACAATGAGTACAAAACAAATATGTTTAACTGTAAGTATTTCGTCTCTGATTGTGATTAGTCTATTGTTCTTAATGTATGGTTGCTAAGTTTACATCTGTACATATTTATACTGTACACTCTTTAATGTGGTTTGGTAGGTTATTATATAGCACCCTCAATCAGTATCGTCTTCTTTCCATAATTTGTACGAAAAATATAACATTTTAAAATATAAAACATTATCATCATCCATTAACGGTGCGTATCGATAAATCTGCAAATAATGAAAATTATTTTCTTCTGGCTATACTATGGCCAGTTTTGAATTCGTCTACACAAGAAATTTTCCATTTCAGAATTATTCCAGATGATTAATGGTTTGGGAGATGGTGGTCTGCCGACTGTTTCACCCAGATGAAAGACTTATCAGTTTGCAGTGCCGTCTTATAAAATCTTGTAACCAGTAATATTGGGTTTGGACTGTGTCAGGGCCAGGTCAGTGACGTCATCAATCTTACTGCTTACACATTCCCATCGTAACTAAACGTCTCACTTTATTTGTCAGGGCGGATCATAAAGTTTTCCACTAAATCTAAGAAAGTTAAGAATAATCCGTCGACGACACGTGTTCCGCTAAAACATCGGTATCAACGATAATTTCAGTATCCCATCTAAGTTAGGTTATGGCTAATTAGCTTTTAACACGAAGCTACTGACATCTGACCTTCGTAATCCATTTACAGGATAAGCCGGTAATCTAGATTAAGCTAGTTTTAGAGTTTCTTAGGCTTCTGAAAACAACGAAATTCCACTGGGAACCAGAGTTACTGATGTATCGTGTAAGAACACAATTAAAGAACATTTTAATGGGTTCCTATCAGATCCATAATTAACTATTTTACTTTTAGATGTAGTGAATGGGCAAATATGTTTTTCTCACTTCAACGACCATTGGAACTCACTCGACCGACAGAGACACCTAGATACACCACGCTATCGTATAAATAAATACTATTTTTCTATTCATATAGACAGACCTATCTAGTCGTTTCAACATACCATGCTCTTCGATACCTCAGATCAAATGTAAAAGCTAGATGGAACTTTGCGCACAATTACGCCGGTTTGAACTACGCCTTGCCGTTACACAATTACTATTACACGCACATACTTACAACGAATACAATTAAACTAAGCCATGCCTTAGCACTACATGTTTAAAAATTCGGTGTCACTTCGTTGTACGCAAACATCCATCTACCTTTTTTATTTGATCTCAGGTTCGACATATCGTGCTCTTCGATAAGTGAATTCTTTTCACTTGAAATTGCAAATTACACAACCCCTATTCAGAAATTTGCAAGCATTTCAAGATATCCCAAGGTTGAAGCAATTATCAGTATTTTCCAGACGTCTGACTGCCTATAACGAGTGTCAAAGATGCCTAACTCTCAAGGGATGGAACTCACGGATGGGACGACTGTGCTTACCGAAGCACGTAAATCGATCGATCTGTTCGGGAACCAGACTATCCTTGGTCTTGTATTCGTATTATTGAGAACGGTATTTTTAGCTTTAATGAAATAAAAACCTTTGTAACCTAACGGACCAGAAAAGTCATAGTTGATACAAAATTATGTATTATACGAGTGTGTATGCTTGCAGGTATGTGTGTATTTATTTTCGTAATTATTTTTATAATAGCTTGATGGCTTTTATCTCAGAGTAGATAATATACTCTTTAATCTGTGAGGTGTAAGATTCGTCTTAGTAGTATATTGTAAAATTATCGAAGAGTATTTTTGAATATGGAATCGAACATTTTTATGCAGTTGGTTTAATTTATTCTATTTTTTTCTATTTACTTATTTTCCAAATATTACCTGTTGGTAAAGATAACATAAAGAAAGAAAAATATTTTCAATATCAAAATCCCACCGTTCCCTTAAAGAACCCTTTAGTTCTATCCTTATTTATAAAGGCGCGCATAAGAATTCAAAGATTTATATTAAATACTTGAAACGAAAGGTACAAGCATACAAAAAGGCCTTCTGAACTGAACATGTTTATAAAAATAACAATCATACGCCATCGAAAAGCTTTGGGAACCCTTTATGTCAAAGTCAATGGGCCGGAAGATGACTATGGCTTATAAATAACGTTTTCCTAATGGTCAGTGAAGTAACAAGCCTAAGTTGACTTTCAATCATGTTACATTCGTCCTGTGGAGAGAGAGGTAGGTTAATGTTCTTTAAGGAGCCGTGATTTTATTAACTACTAGCTTCTGCCCGCAACTACGTCCGCGTTGACCTTAGAATCTCCGAGGAATCTAAAATTATCCCGGGATAAAAATATTTTCCCGGGATTAAAAGTATCCTATGTGTACCCAGGCTATAAATTATGTGTGTTCCAAATTTCATCTAAATCCGTTGAGTAGTCTTTGCTCCATCGATCCTAGTTTTTGATCATAGTATCCATCTATCCATCCATACTCACAAACTTTCGCATTTATAATATTAGGAGTAAATAGGATTAATTTGGCAAATAAAAATTATGCTCGATGGCAAAAGATCACCGTAGTGCAAAGAGGCAACGGTCCTGAAACCGAAATATCTTCACATGCTGCTTAAAGAACCCCATATTGTACTCCCTTGGGAAATCCCAGGAAGGAAAGCTTATTTCACAATCTCAGCGTGCGCGAAGGAATAGCTTCCTTTGTTTAGTTTAGTGGTAGGTTATTTTTTGGCACCATCTATTAATAACTTACACGACACTAGTTATTTACATAAATTACTTTTGTTATAGTTCTTCATCTCAAACATAATATACTCTACAAGTTTCTTTTTTTTTGTATACGAGTGTATAAGTGAAATACAACTCACTGAATCATCACGCAATCTCACAAACTAAACGAATGACTTGAGAAACTCTATTCCTCTTGCTCCAGGATTTTGAGCAAATTGTATACATAACAGTTCTTTGCCCCACCTATGTTGCATACTCGGGCGAAGTGGTGTGGAAGAGCTAGTTTATATTATCATAACGCCAAGTCCCTCACGTGGTGGCCAGAGAGTATAGAGCGCCATTTCACCTCTTTTATATCTGTTTTGTCATTCTTTCATCTCTCATTCGTTCTATATGTCCAAACCAACGTAGCATTTCCTTTTTCATGTTTACAATCACATACAATAAGCTAGTTTAATAAATATGATCAATACAGGGCGAGTCCTTAAGTGCTAACTTAATACGACAAATATTTACGTGACTAACAATTATTTGCTTTGCCTCGGCTGTTTCATTGTCGGTATCTTAGACCTATTCCATTTGAGTCATATGTTAAAGTGTTTCTGAATTTGCGACAGCCGCAGCGGCACGCCAAGCAGTCATATAGATGTCGAGGTGTCGGCAGAAATCAGAATAAAGAACACTAGTGAGTCGACATCTTGTCGCCTCGCATGTGATTCCTAGATCACATACCCGTGGATTGTGAACTTGATCGCCGCTTGTAGGGCAATTATTAAAGTAACTGTGAGCAAGACTACTTTATCTATTTGTGGTAGGGGCTTCGATAAAGCTGGACTTTTTTGCATGTGTCGTACCGGTGCCATAAGTTCGGAGCTCACCCTATTTATAAGTAATGTATAATTGTTCTGATGTCTGTGGTGGTGGCAAATAAGACTACGTACTACAACCTTTAACACGTTGCTTGTCGCTGTCGCTACCGCTGACTTACTAACTTAAAACCTGGAACGTGTTAACACCAAGCAACGCTCTCGCGAGACATGCTTGGGCTTACAGCTTTTGCCATTGTGAACTCAATTCGTGGAATGTTGGTATATTTAATTAATTACATTTTAAGGAGGTCTCACGTTGGCTGGTTGAGGCCTCTCGTGACAGGCGTGCTGGAACATATTTCGCTCAGAGAATCAACATTGCTATCCAGCGTGGAAATGCTGCCAGCATTATTGGCACGCTCCCGCCTGATTCCGGTTTTAGGTCAGATCTACTATCAATAAGTAGATAGATTAAGCTTTGAGTTATTATTTTAATTTGTTTTATGTTAATAAACCTACTCCTCAATTACCATAATACGTAGCTTGGTATAGATTTAATGGACAATTTCTTTTTTGAGTGGTATTTTTTAATGAAAGTTTGAAAATATAAGATATGTGTATAAGAAACAATAAAATATACGATTGTGAATATAATTTTCCTTTACAATACCACAACAAACCACGAGTGGTTTACCTAATTAATATACAAACAGGTTTTTGTTCTGAAATACTTGGGTAAAGGACGCGGCATAAAACGTTCTAGGTTTGCTTAGACTAGGCAAATATGCTTCAAGAAAAACAAGCACTTCAGTTAACTTCCTAAATCCAAATCACCATTGATGCAGAAGAAGCAAGCCGGTGAGTAAAAAAAAGTTAAGTGATATGACGTTCTATACTTTCTGCCCATCCGGAAAGGGACTTACAATGAACTGTAAGCAATCTACAAATACAACCACCATTTACTTCGTAAAATAGATTTACCAATTCCAATATAATTTTAATTTATCAACAAGCTTCTAAGTAAGTTTGCGAACTGGAGGCTTCGAGTAGGGTTTCAAACGGTATCATGCTTTAAGTATTCCTAGTTAATTATTGCGACCTTTGAACAATGTTGTAATTCTGGACTCTTAATTAACGTCCGTGAATGTTTAATCGGCCTTTGAAGGGCCTCTTGAGATAATGATTATAAACTTTTAAACACGTTTTTTTTATTATAAGCTTGATCTGTTTGTATCTAATTCTAAAATTTATCGGGATCATTCACCATTATTTTTACCAACTTTTCGTCATATTTTGGAATATTGCGGACCGATAACAATACAATAGCTTCGTAACTTTATCCTGATATCAATATAGGAATCATTAGGTAAAATCATGTATCTGTATTTTGAAGCGTAATTTTAGTTTTTTACTAAACTATAATTCAGCTCCGCCCTACGACAGGCCGAAGACCGCTGCCAGTGAAGAAGGGTTGTAAACAACCTCGACAACAGACACGACCTTCTCTCTTCTCAGGTGGCTTTTTTTCCGAACCGGTGGTAATTTAGACCTTCATAAGAGCCTTATTAGGGCCTAAACTGAATAAATGATTTTTGATTTGATTTGATTTGATTTGACCTTCAGTCATGAACAAACGACTTAGAAGAAGAAGACTAAACTATTAATAATATATTTCTATATTATATAATTTCAAATCTATTTGGCTTTGTGATAGAGTAATCCTTTAATATGATTACTTGTCATTTATCGTTAATCCTAATAACTTGGGCACTATTAATGTTAGCTTATTCAAGCAAAATGTATTTTGTAGACCATTTAATACCACTCAAATAATATTAATCAAACTTCATAGGTTTATATTCAAACAAGCTCGTTCTTAGTTATCGGAGTGTATGATGGTGAACTGGATTAATTGCTCCAGAGTGTATTTTAGTAAATTCAAATGGGTGATAGGATCTGGGAATAATAACAAAGCTACTTGTAAACTTATCTCCAAAACAAATTCAAACAATCATTGAAAATTTACAAAACAAAAACCATTCAAATCTAATAGGCTTAACCCTTTTCTGGCAGTAGCTGTTGCCTCCCTATAGATTAACCGAATGGTTATTAGATATCCTATCATGCTCGCGGGACCAATGTGGAAACATCCCAATGTATATTATAGTTCTATGATATATTTGTAACGTGGAGAATGTATGCTTCGGGTCCTTAGGATCGAATATGTTAGCATGTGGTTTTTTTTAAATCATAATTGAGAGTATTTATTTTATTACAAAGTTCCTTTTTGAAGGTAAATATTCGACTGAGAGGCTTTGATATTCTATATTCCGAAAAAGACATGCCTTGCAAGTTCGATGTTAAGACGAGACCGCTGGTCTAGTGGTTAGTGTACCTGACTGCTACGGTAGAGGTCGCGGGTTCGATTCCCGCCAGGGCAAACATTTATGTGACAAATATGTTTGCCTTGCGTTTGGGTGTTTGGTATGTATTATAACTATGTATTTACAAAAAAAAGTATATAAGTATTATATCAGCTACTGGTTCCCATAGTACAAGCTTTGCTTAGTTTGGGGCCAGATGGCGCTGTGTAATAATGTCCAAGCATTATTATTATTATTATGTCTCTCTTAAATTCACGGAACCTTGTAAGGTCCAGTCCTTTATCTAGGCTTGCATGGGGATATATATCCAACACGTAGAGGCCCGTTCGAGAATTTTAATATTAGGTAAGGGATACACGTGGCGAATATCATCCCCGGAATGCATAGTGATGCACCCGGGGATGATCCTCGACGAGTGCAGAGACTATTTCATGGGGAGGGAAAACTAAAATTGGTCTATTGTGGTGAACTGTTAATGGATTGGGATTCTGGGCTATGGGATGAGACTACGGACGTCTGCCATGCAATATGTCTCAATATTGCATAAAATTTGGCAGACGGTGACTCACCACCTGCTAGATGGGCCCCCCTTACGTGCGGTGCATCAGATGCCGCTGAGGGGCAACATGGGCGCAGGCGGCTGAAGGGTGTCGAGAGGTGTGCACCGGTTTCACCATCGCGGGTACTGGCATACGGCAGTCCCCGGAGCGGGTTTCCCCGCAATTACGCATATTGAGCACTTCCACCCTTTCTAGCATATAGCTCTCGCGCCAGTGAAGGAAAGCCAGAGGCGGGGGCCTAGGCGCCGCCCCCTGGAGGCCTCGGGTCCGTGGTGTCGCTACTCACCAACAGCTCGCCACAAGCTGCCCTGCGGCCTTATTATTATTATTCTTATTAAGACGTGATATTAATAGCGCCTTTAACTTCAAATCTTCGTGTTTTTACCCGACTACGGCGAAGGAACGGTTATGTTTTTATCTCATTCTAATGGAAGCTAGATCCATTTTAGACTTATTTGTCTTATTCAGTCTTTTCATCAATGCTTGCTAGAATGTATAAGGACATGTGAATTTCACAGGATACTGGGATACTTTATTCAAGCATAAGTCAAGTACTTAATAAATCTCACTTTGACAGTTTGATTTAGGTGTCGAAACTATCCGAATCATTCGTCAAACGTTTTCGATTAAACGGGAATTATTTATCGCCCTTCACTAAGTCGATCGTAAGTTATTGCATCAAAAACGAGAACAAGAAAATAAGAGAATCAAAAGGAATATAATGATATAATAATTCGACTTCCGTCGATCTCTATTGGAGTGAATACATGTTTTCACATAAAATTGATCTCCGTAATTCCTGATGTTATTGTTCAAGATCCTCTACCGGATGCCGGTCTGTTTTTGGCTTTCGGTCTTTATTAGTACCTCGGAAGGAAATATGGAATTGTTTAGTCGGTCTCAGTAAAGCCTTGTTGAAGTTGGAAGTCTTCATTATTCTTTCGGAACTTCTGGACTGTGTAGGTTTCTGTTCGCAGATTTGGTATGAAGTAAATTTGTATGATTGTCTCAAAATCTGGTCTAACTAATCTGTCCCTGAACAAGAAATTTGTTAAACAAACTTTCAATACAATCAAATAAGTTTTTGTCACCTTCTGGCTGTTATCTGCTAAGGTATCATAACAATATTTTTTTCAAAAGGCAATTCGGCGAAGCGATTATCCCTTTAACATATAGTTAACGTCTAGCCTAGGAGTCCGTTATGATTTGATACTGCTTTGTATAGTCTCCCAAAAATTTAGGAAGCATAAACCTCCAAGCATTGTAATGTTAAATAAAATATAATTGATACTTCTCCTATACTCGACACTGACAGAAATAGTCCTTGTAGAGGATTGTTTGCCATAACAAAAAAACAAGAAGAAGGATACCATCTTAGTATACCATTTGAAATAAAAACAAACTATCCTTAAAGATCGACAGCAAGCATTAAATCACAGCATAATATCGTACATGACAACCCGTGCAGCTAGAAATCCGTGTTTATTTCCACTAAGGTTAATCTGCTAACAGCTACATGGAACAATTCGTTTCGCCACAAACAGATTCGAGTCGGACCGATTACGTGCTCGGCATAAAATCCTAGATTACTTATCAGAACAGAAACATAATACAATACTATGGCGTAATTACATACGTCCATAAAATCCCAGCTATTAATTCATCTCAAAAGTACCTGTTCTTAACTCATTGTAGTGCGAACTTGTTAAAATTCCAAGGTTTGTTTGTAGGTGAGCACCAACTCCGACCAAAAACATACATCACGAAAAAAACTACTGAAATGAAAACAATAATATCCCTGGTATTGCAAGCATCTATAAGCTACGGTGACTGCTTACCATCAGGCGGGCCGTACGCTTGCTTACTACTTTAATTTTATTAAGGTTACTGTATTATACGTATATGTACTTAACACGTCATCTATTTATTTTTCAAAGGAAATGTCATAGGTAGAGAACAGGTAGATAAACTGAAGCCCGTGTAATCGAATAAACAAGTTATACCCTCCGTAGTACCATGAGTCCCAGGAGTACCGTAACTCACGCTCCGGCCGCTCGCGGTTATATGAACAGATCTACTTAATATTGTATGGGAATAAAATTCTTGGCAGTAAAAAATGAATTAATCTTGGAAAATAAGATACTATAAAATTAAGGTTGCCAGTGCTCCACGAGGATACGCTGCGTTAGTCGTAATAATGCTAGCACAGTGAGTCCTCATCAACAACAGGGTTGGCAACTCGTTAGTATTAGTGGCTACAGGCTACGGTGACTGCTTACCTTCAGGTGGGACGTATGCTTTTGTGCCAACTTAATACATGAGATAGGTTGTTATACCAAAAATTACATAAAAAAAATACTTTGAGATGCTTTGAGGCAATAATTTCCGTCCACAAAGATTAGCAAGACATGGATATGGAAAGAAATGGAGCAATACTATTATGTTCTCATTTTTGCATTCCATAGGCATTTCATGTGTAATTTCACTTACCGTATTATTATGTCATCCTCATAATGATAATGTGATATCTGCATATATGATATGTAAAAAAAAACTATTTTTAATTGGAGTTATTTGCCGAGCTGCTTGCCGGATTCTCCTCAATAAAAACGGCCCTCCGAATCTATTTCCCCGGATATTCCATTGTTATTCGTATGTGCCGTGGGTAGTGACTGGAACACACCATTGGTAACCGTTTATTATGCAAAACCTGGAAGATATGGCGCTAGATGAGTACATTATACAACAGAATGGACGGACCCTGAAATAGCTATTAGGGCTTAATCGGACGTATGCCAACCTAAGTCCCTCGATATTAGGTTTAAACTCAAATGCGCAGTCTGGTTCTAGTTCGAGCATGCCACAGCTTAGAAGGAGCATTATTACAGATGTGAGATTTTTTTTTTTCTTTTTTAATTTGACTTGTAATGGCCAGTGGCATTTTATTTTCACTGCTTTGACACTGAACGGTTGATAATATAATGCACTTTTTTGAACTAATCAGGTAAAGAAGCGAATGCCTTGCATATATGCATTTTTAATTTTGGGATAAACAAAAGATCCTTTTTTCGATGGTGTATATGATACATTAATTCATAGCTATGACAGGACAACGTCTGTCAGGACAACTAGTTCAATTTATAATGAGATCTTTATCAAGCTATTGCTACAGCTGTAACAGATTAGTGGTGAGGCTGTATTATCTGAACTGTGTTGTAGGGCGATGTCATATGGTAATAGTACCGAGTTCGCTAAACTGTGTGCGTACATTGCGCAATGCTATACCCGAATCACATAACATTTCCAGGGTTGGCGTGTCGCCATCTCGCGGGTTATTCCGGGCGATGACCTCTTTACGCTCCTAACACGAAAACAATCGAATGTTTTCTTCATACATCATCCACAATGCCCTAAAATTGTATGCCTCGTGTTTTTCTTGGTGTTAGAGTCAGCGGTTCTACGATTTTTGCTTAAAAATATCTTTATCTACCACAAAAGAATATTCACGTAATACATTTTGGATCCCTATGAGACAAGTGTGCCTACCAATGTTCTTCGGATAAATACTAACAATAATAATGCATTAATACTCTTTATATTTCGTTGATAGTCCTAGAGCAAATTATCCTGTACAATTGGGAAATAGTTATAAGTAAATGCCACATGTCAATATCTAAAAACACTGTGGGTATATCGCGATAATAAATGTTCTTCTTACGCAAATAAAAAAGCCAATAACTCCTCAATTCATTACATTAATAAGTCCGATGAGTGAGCGGAAACACGAAGTTGCTAGAGGCCAAATAGGGAACAAACACGCGATAAGACTTCTGTACTAACAAGGGGGACATTAGGAACATTTTATGGCAACACCACGCGTGTTTAAAGGGACCTTTTGCAAAAGCGCCTTTATGAGCAAGAGACAAAGGGAGATTTTGAGACATCTTTGAACTTTTTTGAATTTAAATTGAGAACCAAAATGTGTCATTCCATTATCAAATTTAACTCAAAACAAACCGAATGTGTTGTTGAAAAAAAACTATGTGGTATTTCGTGTACCATTATGCTAATTTCTTATTTAAAATGTCTAGGAAGTTCTTTTAAAACACGTTGATAAATGAGTTTCCTTGTAATTTCCCTAGTTATGTTCATTAGCGTTTGCATAACTTTATCAAGTAGGCAACAAATTAAGTTTAGAAGTCTAGTCAAATAAAGATCTTTTTGAATTTGAATAGAAAGCACAAATTTCACGCCACAAAATTTTATAAGCCTGCTTTATATTAAAAAGGGAGAGGATAAAATCAAGGAGGTAAAGTGTCGGGCGCGGCGAAACCTAAATAAACATAATTCAAGCCCCTAGTTTGCGGGTCAGAATATTTTGATGAAGGTGACTCAGTAACGCAGCTGAGCTCAAAGTATCAAAGTGGAAAATATAAAACAAAAATTTGGAGATAAGTTTATTTTTGTTCATTTCGTTATATATTTTGATGATTAATTAGTTAAAATTAGTCTTGAGAATTTTTGTCTGTTAATCAATGTCAAAAAGTTAATTTATAATCTGAGGCTACCGGAATTACGAAAAGGGGATGGAAGCTACACGTATAACTTGTAGGGAGAAGGGACAATGGGAAATCCCGCTCAAATATAGTTAGAGCTAACTAGAGTAGTACCTACCGCCTTATTAAAATAAATCAAAGCATCTACCCATTAGGTGACGGATATAATTTTTCATTCAGATTACTTAGTTTCGAAGCTCTTCTAAAAATGTAATCTTCAAATAGAATTTTAAATTGAACCACATATAAATTGCTAACTTAGAAAAAAAATGTGCAAGTAATATGTATTTCTTAAGCTTCTTCTTCAAAGAATATAATCAAGCTTACAAAACATGTCTATGGCATTATATTTTTAATAATATATTTCGACCTTTTCGCTTACCAGAAGCTCTTCAATCTCCTATATTACCCGTACTAAGCGTTGCGTTTGAGAGGCTTGTAAACAGACATATAGAGAAGTCTATGGTTACTACGTCATGGAAATGGAGGTCGCGGGTTAACCCTCGAGACAACATCTTATATTGCTTATAGAATTCTGAGTGCTCCCATAAGGGTTGAGCCAAATAGTCCTTGATTATTGCGAGTGGAATTAACTTAGCCATTGGAGGGTTGAGAAATATTGTTTGTGCTTGCCTTGTTCTCAATCAAGCCTCTAATCAAGTTAGATAGATAGATAAAGTATTTATTCGCTGAACATGAGTTTTTTAACTTAAATTAAACATACAACTAGTGGTCGCCTAGTGCTCGAAATTTCACCACAATTTGATAAACGCATGGTAGAGTGTGTGACATGATGATTTTATTAGTTTACGTAACCAGTTTGATCAGATTTACGTATAGCGTAACAGAAGCTGGAGTCACTTTAATATACTAGGCCAGTCTAGTGTTCAACGGTGTTAGTTTTTGCAAGTCTGTTCTAACGACCTTTACCAAACTTGAAATAGGTAATTAATGATAGCAGCTGACAGGATGACTAATGTCGTACTAACGCTACTATAATTAGTTAGTTTACATTTGTTAAATAATGAATACTCAATTTATTGAAATATTCAAGACATATCAAATCGTCCTGTCTTCTACATATATAGATATATAAAAATGGATCCCTTTGTCACGGTATCACGTGTGACTCAACGGCTTGAACGATTTCGCTAATTCTTTTCTTTCTGTTTATTATTATCAGAATAGGTTATTAGGAACAGAAAAAAAAAAAAAAAACCGAATATTTTTTATTTCCAGATAAACTATATGTCATTTTTTCTATGGTGTAATTGACACATGAATTCATAGCGAAGACAGGGCAACGTCTATCGGGACAGCTAGTTTTCAATACAATAATATTTGGTATGCATAGATTTTAACTATCAGTTGAATACGACCATTTTCTAGACTGTTAAATCTCAACTTACTTATCCACACAGCCTAATTCTCTAAGACATGTGTAGGTATTAAAATAGGTGAAGTAAGGCGAAATAAGGTGAAGCAAAATCTCCATATTTTACATTATAATGAGAGCTTTATAGTAAAATTCACAGCCGTAAGGGACACGTGGTCGACTTGAGATTATTGCATTCTGTTTGAAACGTGAAAGAATTCTGCATGCAGCGAAGCCAATTCCCGCAACGGGGTGAACTACTGAAATTCTTGCGTTCCTTTAATAGTATGTAAAATGAACATCGCTGTTTCCAATTCCGTTGAGATGCATATTCAACGCAACCTAAATCGTTGGCCTCCCTGGCTTCCATAAAGCATTACATTCTTCAAAAATACTGAGGTTATGCAAAACTCTTAACAGTCAATTTTTTTTTACTATAGTCATACAATTTCGGTCTTTATTTAATATCTTCCTCTATTAATAACAACAAGTGGTTTATAAAGGTATTTTTTTAATTTTATTCTCTCATCAAGCCCTTTCATTCAATACCCATATCATATGGGTTACTGTTATTTTTTTAATCTCCATTTTGTATCTTCCCCCATAATTGATAAAAAATGGCGGCATTTAGGTATTGTCACGGAAACCAAACATATTATACGCCTAATTTCAGCTCAATCGAATACTGGAAAGTGGGTCGAATTAAAGCTTGCAAAATTTGATGACACACACCGCACATGTGAAACAAAATAAAGGCTTGTAAAAAGTATTATACCAATATTGCTTTTAAGTGAATTTGCCAGTCAAAAATAGTAAACAGTGTTGAAACTTTAGGGTTGTTTAGAAAATTCTTCATTTGTTCGGCTGGATATTAAGACTCCAAAGCTTGATTTAATTACTGGAACTCGGTATACCCGAAGAGTTAAAGTGTATTGCTTAAACCAAACAACGAGCAGTAAAGCTTGTTTCTGTGCTCATCCGAAATGTAAAGAAATCCTTTTAAGTTTCCATATCAAATGTGCAAGGAATGGACTTTAATAAACTGAGATAAAAATACGTAGACCCAATACATTTCCTTGCATTTCGTTGTAAAACAAACTGCACGTTTTCTTACAATTTACCACCCACCATCGGTTCTTGAAGTTTTATTCGCCTTGAAAATGCTGCCACCATTTTCCGGCTTAAACAAATGCACTTCGGAATTATTGTTTTTACCCGAAGTTTTAGCTTTAAGTTCTCCATTTTCCTCCGCTTTTGAAAAGGCACCAAGAAAGTTGTTAACAATAGCATGACTGGCGAAGTTAAAATGTAAGAGGGTTAATTTCTTGCTGGCTACTTTATGGAGAGTAGAGTGAAAACATTCAAGCTATGTCCAAAAATATATTAATTTAACAAGTGTAGGAGATCTTACAGCTGGCTATCGTCGGGCATCGGATTGTGAATGTGACAGTTGTAACTTTAAACACTCTGACCTTCTTATCGACATGAAACCGGGTGTTATACGCGATATTAAATTGTTTATTTACCTCTTGATGTTTCGACCGAGTTGCATCGGCCGTGGTCACGAGCTGACTGATTGTAGTTGTGTCCCTACGCTTCTTGCTTCGCGGGTAGATCGAATTTTGGCTCCTCCTCCATATGGGTTTTTAAAAATTACCTTATGTGCAAACATACCAATAAGTAAGAATATAAAACAATTACATGAAAAAAATAGTAACATAACTCTCAATAACAATCACTTATAATATCAACAAATATAACATGTGTGTATTGAAACCATAATTCATCCTCTAAAAGATAATATCGACAGTCATAAATAATACATCAAAGGCCATACAACCATAAATCTAAAACTGTATTACGACCTACATAAATATGTAGTGGTATAAAAAATATTTCCTAGATCTTTATTGCTCTATTAAGGTATGGTTCCAAAGGCTAACATAGAGAAAATGCTGTATAGAATTGATAGATATCGTCATTTTAAGAATGTGGTAATTTCGTCTTATTTTTTGAATGTCGCAGTATAATTTCACAGCTTGAAACTATTGCAGTTTTTTTTTATCTATACTATTATATTTGGTTCCTGAATAAATAAATAGAACCAAAAGTAGTTTTGTTTTTATTAATTATATTTATGAAGATAATTATGTCAAATCCTTACACCATAAAGTGCTTCAAGAAGAGTAGGTATGAAGCGATTTCTTATGCAAGAAATACGTCTGTCGATGTAAGTGTTCGGCTACAGTAAACGTTTACCATAAGATATCCATAAATACTTGTTTTGTTGTTTCGAGTTAAATTCGTATTTTTTTCAATTTACTCGGCAAAAAAAAAGTTGTATATAATTTCATGCACAATTTCAGTACGATGCTAGAGCATTTTCTACCAGTCGACCACAGGAGACAGTAGAAGAATCATATTAAAATCAATCTTGTTTTTTTAATTCTTACTGATTTTAAACTCGTTAAACTTCAGTCCGCCAATGCCTAACACTGTAAACGCACCTTATTTCCTCTGTCCATACATGAGAACCGAACCGGATCGTCTGGACAAGACAAATACCCCACTCAGTAACATTAATCGTTCTAATCTTGACAGAAAACCTCCGGAGAGCTATGTATTTATCAAAACCATGGGCTAGCCAGATTTTCGCTTGGCAAATTGTTAGGTTATAATATGATTGATATATGCATTCTTTTGTTAGTTCTCTTGTGTTGCTTGGGGAAACACATTTGTTTGGCTCTCTCTGGAGTTTATCTAAACTATGTTTACTGTAAAATCATAGGTTGTGAATTTGTTATTGAATGTATTAAAATTGGTGGGCTTATTAAAGCACGTGTAATTTTTTATTATTATTATTAAATTATACATCATAACAAATGTTATTTTAAATAAGTAATATATATATATAAACCTTTATACACAGGCTCATCACGACATCGAATGCATTTTCATACTAAGCCAGTACTAAGTATTCCACCGAAAAGAAAAAAAAAATACAATCAACCGTGAAGTGCCAAAGCGTGTTAAAAGTTTCGAGAGAAACAGTGGGTTACGATGACGATACTCTATCTGTATCGTCATCGTAACGAGTCAATAAGATCAAGATTCCCAACTTGCTTTCCTAGTACGCTGAGTTAGGGAATTTAAGAAAGCGGAATGACAAGCGCATGCCTTACCAGAACCACAGACTCACGCAATGAAGGATGCCATTCTCGGTACAAATATAATCTAATAGATATACAATTCTCGGGTCACGGTGTTTGTTACAAAACTCCTCCGGAACCGTTTCTTTTTTGTGTAAACTGATTCCGTAGGTCTGAGAATATCACGTAAAATATTTTTTCTTCCCCTAAGTGATAAGATAAGGATGGTTCAACCAAAAATAAATATCTTTATTTTTGGGTCAAAAATTAAATATAAATAATTTTATATGGAAAAACAACGTATGCTGGGTCAACTAGTAAAGTTTTATAAATATGGTCTCAACAAAGTATAAACACCCTATTTTTTTCATAAAGGTGACGCAAACCCTCCAAATATTCAAGGGCTTAGTTAATTTCCTCTAATGCCACTCAAACGTGACCGACACACCGGAACCACTACCCTGTTTACACTTCCCTCGTGCAGTGGCTTTGTGTAGTGGTGAACTAATTTCATACAAGGTACATTAATTACAGGATAGGCCTATGGTAATGGTTGATGAATTTTAGCCTCCACAATGTCGCAAACCGCAGTAAACTCACTACTTCGGTTCATACGCTTAATGATACACTCTCTGGGAGTACAATCAGGTCAAGGTTCCTCAATCAGAAGTCATGCTATTTTTAATAATCGTATAGTAGGGCCGCTAGTTACTGTTGAAAGAGAGATACTACGATAGATATTCTCATGGTTGGAACTACGTTCTTTTATATCACCTGTGTACCTAAATAAGCAACTAAAAAGGTTTGTCCCCCTATGAGGGTAAAAAGTAAAGAGATGTATTGCGCGGTGCAGGAACATTTTTTTCTTTTTTTGTTGTAGTTTAATTAACACGGTATACACCAATTACATTTATAAAAAAAAAGGGTCTTGCTCGCAGAACTTCTTGTATTCTGACAAAACTTTTGTCCATTCAAATCGCAAATTTTTTATTTGATGGTATTAAACGTAGATTATAAATTGTGTAGCGAATAAATTTAAATAATAAAAAGGTCAGCAGGCCACCAGCCTTGATCCAACATGGGGTTTCAATCAAATAAATATGATTTAAAATATACATCCAGCGGAAACGATACGATAGCCAGACCTATTGTTTAACTAATCTAGTTTGATTAACGTATTTGTTTGTTGTTTCAGGCAGTCAGCCGATGTAAGCACAAAGCCGAAATGAGATGAGTATGCGCGTGGCGTGGGCCAGATGGTACTGGATTGTGATATTCACCACGTGCGCCGCTCGGACCGCCAGCGACTGGCTCGACTGCGCCCACATCGCCACCTGTCGCTGCAAGTGGTCGTCGGGGAAGAAAACTGCCTCCTGTGCCTCCAGTGACCTGCGCCGCCCGCCCCCTCTCTCATCAGACATCCAAGTCCTCGACCTCCACGATAACCCCCTCAGAAATCTCCCCAAAGAGGTATTCTCCAACATCGGACTTCTCAACCTACAACGACTCAACCTGCGAGCGACGAAACTAAGGTCCATTAATGCAGACGCATTTCTAGAATTAAGAATTTTGATCGAAGTTGATTTAGGCGACAACGACCTTTCGAATCTCCCACGTGATATATTCAGAGGGAACGAAAGACTTCGACTAGTTGTGCTGAGCAACAATCCGCTTACTACGTTAATTGCTGACCAGTTCCCGCCGCTTCCACATTTTCGGATGCTTTTATTAGATGGCTGCAGGCTACGATCGATCCACACGAACGCTTTGCGCAATTTGAAATCGTTAGAGACAATTGATTTGCGTAGAAATCAACTTACATTCCTCCGATTGATAACATTTTCTACATTGCCAGCGTTAAAGACAGTTTCACTGTCGGGAAATCCGTGGCGGTGCGATTGTAGGTTACGAGAATTTAAGGATTGGTTTTTAGAGAGCAAGCTCGGAACGGAGGATCTACTTTGTGTCGAACCTTCCACGCAAGCTGGAAATAAGTGGCGTAGTGTGCTGAGTGAGAGTATGGCCTGTCCACCTGAAGTACGATCGAGCACCTTAGTAGTAAGAGCTGAAGTCGGTGTAGCCACTTCTTTCGGATGTTGGGTGCATGGGGTCCCAAAACCCCAAGTGACATGGCTCTTTGATGGAATCGATGTACATAATAGTACTGTAGATTGTGATATGGATGAAATCGAAACTAGCATAGAAGATGACTCGGAAGACCGAGTACCTGGTAGTGTGAGGTGGGTGAACATTACGTTATTGAATGTGACGTCAAGTGTCGCAGGTGAATGGACATGTGTAGCCAAAAGTGTTGCGGGTGAAGCTCGTGCAATTATTAGCCTGGTACTTCCGCGGTCACAAACTGCTACTGCAAGAACAGCTCCAGGAATTCCTCAACTTATAGGTGTTGTTTTTGGAGCGTTGGGAATATTAGCAACGCTTGGATTTATTGCCGCTGTAGCGTGTTGGCATTTCAGAAGACGAACTGTTCCGCCAAGTCGAAGCTTCACTGACCAAGAGAAGCGTCTTATAGATGCATCGGTAGTTGTAAGTTGCGACCGCTCCATTGGGGATATGGCATCGCCGTGTGACTTTGAGTTGACAGAGCGATCATTATCTGGTGATGACGCGCCAAGAGGGTGCGGTTTCGATCCAGTCCATATAACAATTGAAGGTACTCCAGGTGCATATCCCCCACCGCCTGCTGAGTTTGCTGTACCAGTTCCGTATGGAAACATATTCATATCTGTTCAAGTGGCGGGAAGGGGAGAGCCTGGTAAATATCCAGATTTACTTAGTGGAGGGGCTACTTTACCTAGACGAAATAGAACATGCTGTGCAGCGCCTGCGTACGATAATATGGGTCCCAGAGTGACGGCTACTGGGAGCTCTACCTGGTCACTGCCAGGAGCCAGTATGGAAAACGTTGATAATTCAGAGACCCCGGTCCTAGCCCTACCGCCGCCACCTCCGGAGTTTGTCTCCCTTTAGCCTAGGCCACTGGTACTAGACGCCTCCGCTTTGAGGTGACCTGGTACCACACTAAAAGTCAATTAGACTATTCCCCAATTTTATTACCAATTACGATAATTTCTAAAGTGATTACTGATTAAAATTTTGTAAATAATAGAACACTAAGTGTGGACGATGTGTGACATCCTGTGAGATATATACGTAAGGTTGTTAACAATATTAAGAGACATTGTAATATTGCATTTATGGTGAAATTATTGATATGTTGGGACGAGAGCATTTAGTCTATACCTCGTTTGTTTCCTAGAAGTTCTTTTTGTCTTTGAATGAGTGTCTTCCTACCTTTTGTAAATATCGTTTATTGTACAAACTTCCCAAACATAAGACTGACCCTTTATCTCTTGTTTTCTTCTCTTTGTAACTTTAACGAGTATGTATAAATATACGAGTATACACTCCCTTAGCGTCAGACAAGATAGCTTCTAAACATTTTCTTTGACAGCAAATAATGTAAAAGAATAAACCGATCACTTAAAATGTTATATAGTTTTATTGCATCTCCCTTTTCTTTTCTTATGTATTCAATTCATGTTATAGGTAAGCATAGTTCAGGAATTGTGTGTCAAAATCAAAATCAAAATCAAAATCAAAAATCATTTATTCAGTTTAGGCCCTAATAAGGCACTTATGAAGGTCTAAATTACCACCGGTTTGGAAAAAAAAGCCACCTGAGAAGAACCGGCAAGAATGTCGTTTATTTAGTATTTGAAATATATTTCTACAAGTCTTCTACCTATCGTTATAAACTGTTATTATAACTACCTAGCAATTCGATGACGATAAAATGGTTGTAGTTAATTAAATCTTTAAGTTATATTTTTTTTCTGAGAATCGGAGGAGGAATTATCAGCTCGATACCACGGCTAAAGCAAATTGTCCGAAATGTCGAGGTAAACAAATTATTATCGCGTATAGGTTATGTTATTTACTATGTTATTCGTATCATATCAATAACGAATCGCCTAGTGTTAAATAAATCTAGCAACTGTATCCAGGCACATGCAAATATCTTAATTTGTCAATCAAAGAACTAACAAACATACTTAACTTATTTCTTGTTTCTAGTTCTGTGTTAGGTTGCGACGAACCCAATGTTTGGAAAACAAGGTTTATATAGAACAAAGTAGCCAAGTAACGCAGATATTTTCTTAAGTAGATAATAAAGGTAAGAGATTTTGTAAAAGATAATAAATTTCGTAAGAAATTCTACGAATTAAAGGTAATTAATAGAGTCTAAAAACAGTTAAAGTGTCTGTGAAACTGTGGAAATGACATTCTTTAGGATAAGGTTGTTAACGAATTTTAATTTTGCTCCCATTTTCTATTTAATTTCCCAAATACATAAAAAATACTTCATTTGTACAAAACGATCTATTTCCAAAAATACTTATTGACGATATACAGATAAAAGATCTGACCAAAGAAGATCACACGCGAAAATGTTTTATTTGTTTTAACACATAGATGGCAAACAAACATAAATGATTTAGTACACCTGCAAACTTTAAATCACGCACGTAAATAATGCAACTACACCATACCTCGTTACCCTTACCTTCCGCTCGCCTTATGGGACCCATGTGAGTTATACCCAGGATCATTTCTGCAAGGTCACCTGCGCTGGTTATACTTAGTAAGTATTTAACATATATGGCAATGCTAAAGTTCACCGACCAAATTAATGTACCAGGGTAATCTTTTAAATTCATCCGTTGGATGTCAACAGGGTGACCCTCTTGGGCCGGCCATATTCAGCCTCGCAATACACCCTGTAATTGCGAAAATTACGTCTAAATTCAACATTTGGTATTTGGGCGATGGGACTCTGGGCGGTGACGTGAATTCAGTTTTTTCAGATGTCGAAATTATTATTTCGGAATTCAAGACCATAGGACTTGAATTAAATTTCACAAAATGTGAACTTTTTATCGCCTACCTCGATTCGGAGACAAAACGTTCAATCATATCCAAATTTAATACCTTGGCACCAAATATTAACATATTAAATAAAAATTCACTTCGTCTCTTAGGGTCTCCCATTTTCGATGAGGCTTTCCCGTCTTTCGCTGATGATCATATTAAAAATTTCCGTAGTTCGTCAGAACATTTGAAAAATATTAATTGCCATATGGCATATTATTTTATCAGGCATTGTCTTTTTGTCCCCAAATTTACTTACATTTTACGTGGTAGTCATATGTGGAAAGCCCGTTCTATTCTACTAAATTTAGATGAGATCATTCGGTCTAGTATTTCATCTATATTTAATATAGCTTTGGATGACCGTACGTGGTCCCAGGCTTCCCTCCCTATCCGGTTTGGAGGTTTGGGAATACGCAAAATTTCAGACGTGGCCCTACCGGCATTTCTGGCTTCAGTTCATAGTGTGCGAGATCTCATAGGTAATATTCTCACTCCGTCACTTAGTGGCTGTGAGGTTTCGTTCCTGACTGAGGCCAGAGATGCTTGGGCATTGGCCTGTCCAAGCTTAGACTTTCCGCTGAGACCACAATCGCAGAAGCAGTGGGACGAGCCCGTCTGCAGGATGACTTATAATTCTCTTCTCGAGAGTTCCTCCAATTCTGCTGACCGTGCACGTCTCCTGGCAGTTGCTAAGTGGGAGTCCGGGCTCTGGCTTCATGCGCTGCCTTCTTTTAATATTGGTACCTTGTTGGTTGGTGCAACTTTCAGGCTGTGTGCTTGCTTGCGCTTAGGTGTAAAGTGTATTGTCCCTCATCGGTGTCATTGCGGGGATAATGTTGACGTGTTTGGGCACCATGGCCTTTCATGTATCGGTAGCGCCGGTCGTCTGTCACGTCATTCGACCCTAAATGACCTGCTACGCCGGGCTCTGGTCACCGCCAGAGTACCTGCTGTACTGGAACCAGTCGGCTTGGCGCGAGGCGATGGCCGGAGGCTGGATGGCATGTCGTTGGTGCCATGGAGATTGGGTCGGCCCCTGGTGTGGGATGCAACTTGTGTCGATACCCTGGCTCCGTCTCATCTCCCTGGCACCTCGGTGGCGGCCGGCGCCGCTGCTGCTCAGCAGGAGTGCCTCAAGCGCCGGAAATATGCATGTCTTGGTCCAGGGCACGTATTTTCTGCATTTGCGGTTGAAACTCTGGGTCCCTGGGGCCCGGATGCTCTTCAGCTTTTCAAGGAGGTCTCACGTCGGCTGGTTGAGGCCTCCCGTGACAGGCGTGCTGGAACATATCTCGCTCAGAGAATCAGCATTGCTATCCAGCGTGGCAATGCTGCCAGCATTCTTGGCACGCTACCGCATGATTCCGGTTTGGGTCAGATCTTTTATCTATAAGTAGGTAGGTTAAGATATGTTTTTGTAAATAGTTTAATCTGATTCAACATATATGTATGTTCGTGGTATGCTGTCAAGTATTGACATTGGTTTTGTTCGACTAGTGAAAACTAATCACGGTTTTTGCATACATTATATTTTTCTCACAATGAGGCATTGCAGTGTTAAGCTGTATCTCCATTACGGGATCTCCTAATTATATGTGAAATCAGAGACAACATAAAATTAGAAGTAACTTAGTTTTTCGATAAATTTTAGTCGTCCATTTAAAATTGAAAATATAAACCGGAAAATTAAATAATTTTTTTTTTATGATTATTGTTGACGGTATTTTCCACTTACTTTATTGTTTAAGCTGCAGTGATAATTATCTAATCTAATTATCAAATCACAAAAGCTTTGCATCAACTTCAATACATTATGTTTTTATCTTTATACGACTTCAAACAGGAGATCCTCAATTCATATAATCAAGACAATGAAAAGCTCAAGATGATCGCAGCGAATAAATAGCGGATAGAAAATTAATCGGTTCGGTTTCCAAACAAATCATAAATTTATTTTAATCTTACTCCTTGCAGTGTCGGAGAAGGAATTGTTTGCAAGTATTATCCGCTGACCTAATTCGTAGGATTCTATTGCATTGTTCTAATTCTGAACTTTTGTTTTCGTAAGATAATATACTTTGAAAACAATAAGATTATAATCTGTTTGGAATAATATTAATCGGTTCAGTGATTGCGTTTGTAAACCGTTTCTGTTAAATGTCACAATAAAACTCCTGTCTTAAAAAATAGTCTCTATATTTACCATTAGGTCTAGCCTAGGGTAAATCATCAAACACTACTTTCAGAGCTTTGGTCTTGTTGATAGGGTACCTATTGGTAAGTATAGAAACTTGTTTTATTGTGACATTTAAAATTAAAAGCTTATTTTTTTAAAGACAATGTTTAATTGAATGAGATGAAGACTAATCACACAAAAATGATTTTATATGATCACTTTTTCCTAAAAGGGTACGTGGATGGAAGACAAGCGTAAAAACTGCAATCTACGATCTCTTTTCTTTCAACTGAGCCGTTCCCGATTGACGTAAAACCTTAACCAGTTAAGTGTTCCGTTTTCCTCAATTTGGGTAAAAAAGGATGTGATATAACTCTCCGTACGTATAAGATAATTGAAATCATTACAGCAAAGAGCCAGGTAATTCCTCTAAATGGCCGGATTTATTTCCGTACGCGAGTTGCCGTTAAGTTTGAAGAACAACTGGTATTTCCTTGGTATCTTACATAACAGCTCGTATACGTTATGTTGTAATTTGTCTTTGAGCCAATTTCCAGTACTGTGATTACTTATCTGTAGGCATAAAGTGGAGATTAACGACTTATTAGTTCCTATATTATCCTTGGAAGTAGATACAGCTAGCTCCGGTTGGTACAATTTATGCTGAGAGCTATGGATGATATACGATACTACATGTTGAGCATTCATGCAATATAATTTCCACAGTGGCCCCTATGATATGGCATATCATGGTATCAAATTAAAGGGCTCGATGACCAAAAAATTAGGATTTTAATTACAACTAATAAAAGCTAGTTAAAAAAAATTAGCTCTTGTGATTTACTTGTACCATACCATTTAGCATATGGATTTTAAAAAAGGTAATATTTAGGTTATTTATTTATAATGATAATCATAATGTTCCATGTCATTAACGTCAATACCTGTATTTTATTTTTGTTTTGTCTAACTTGTTATATTCTAGAAAAATTATGCGCATAATTAAACTCAATGCGTAATCTTATCCAATAAACGTTTAATAAAAAAACAGAATCTCGTTAAAAAGTTGTGAAAGAGGTGAGGCACGTGTGATGGTCCTTCCTCTTTTTTATTTTGTTTATTCTGTGGTGACAAAGATTGATAAAAACATAAAACCTGCATTTAGTATACGGTATCTGTAGAATGGAACGTCCGGACATTCCATTAAACTCAATAGGAAATTGAATTATTTTCGACATAGTTTCGTAATATAGACAAAGAACAAAGTTTAGTGTGCCGCACCTGAGAGACTCAGGCAGGATTTATGCGACGAATGTAGAAAACTGTTATTAAATTGATCCCGGGAATCGTACTAAGCTATCTGTATAAAGTTGGGATTCATGATTTATACTTTAGAATGAATGTACATTTTTGTGAGTTAGATAAAAGGTTAAAGCGAATATTTTTTTCTTTTTTCTATTGACGCGACAATATGAAGCTTGTCACTGGGTTTGATTTGCAGTTGATCTCGAATAAGGTAAAAAAACAACACATAACATAACATTATGTATACCAAACTTCTATGAGCTCCGAGCAAAATTACATAAATTAAGAAAACAGGGTTTTTTTATCATTAAAAATCTTATCCCTAATCTAAAGAAAAGGGTTATTAATTACCATTCTAATAAATGCCTGGGCTGGCAATATTGCGAACATGTGGATTATAGGTTATTTGTTAAAAAACAAAGTATTAGACTGAGAGTAGGACGACAAAAAATTAAAGAGGTCTCATTTCAGTCTTCTCTGTTATTTTGTTCTTACAAAAACCTTTCTCACGAACGAGCAAATAATCACGAAATTCTCAACTGAAGGTCTAGGTCTGCAGTGCCCCAATAATTCTTTATTACACTAATAAGCTAAGCCGTCCCTTATATCATATTCGATAAAATTGGTATATAACCTATTTATAGACTAGATTATTGACTTATAAGCGCACTAGTGGGGATATAATATTATATAGAAATATATAACCTTTATTTAATTTAAATTTGGGAAACGCTGATACAACCGCGTAGTGACATAATTTACGATCTAATAAAACGCAAAAAACATGACCGATCTGGATTTTGTACCAGTACCTATCTATGTCAACTCTGCAATGCGTTAACGTGTTATTACAGTATATGTTCAAACGTAGGGACCTCACTCCAACGTTGGAAATCTACTTGACTTATATTCAACAGATGACAACTGCATATATACGTCACAAATCGTACAATGCGCAAGCGAATTTCTACGCAACTATATACAGGATTCCGACTTGAACAGTCAGAGGCCTGTTCCCCAGACACAGCACCCGACTGGCCGGATGATCTTTCTGCCTTGTGTCTGGGTGCTTGGTGTGTATTATAAGTATGTATTCACATAAAAAAGTATTAAAGTGTTCTATCAGCTGCTGGTTCCCATAGTACAAGCTTTGCTTGTTTTGGGGCGAAACGGCGCTGTGTGATGATATCCGAGCATTATCATTCACAACGGTACATCATACAAATTCGCTCCCCGCGTTAAAGCAATTTCAAATTCATGCATTTTCGCTGCATATTACCTTAACAGGTAAGTGCTAAACATGATTTTCATAAAGCTGCCAGCTTCTTGAAGCACTTACGAACACATACCACGAACGTTATTGCGAACGGTAAACTGTTCCCTGTCGCTTGTAGGTAAGTGTTATAATAATAAAGTTAGGATACGCAGAGTATACTAATATTACAAACTAGTATTTGCCCGCAAAATATTTGATAAATGTGCCGGGGCGGGCCGCTATTGATGAAATAAAATGGTAGTTCATTAAATATTAAATTATGCTTTATACATAATCCATTCAAATATCAAGTATATTAAAAAAATGATATATAGGTAAATTAAATACATCTGCACTGACGCGCAAGTGCAGTGCACAAGTCAAAAAATCAACACAAAAACATTATTCTATTCACAATACAATGGGTCAAACTCACCTTAACCGAAAAAGGCTCCCTATTTCCCTAGGTCATTGTAAAACACAAAATCACACATTAAAATTTGTCTGATGCTCAATCACAAGTACAAGTCACAGCTTCAAGATTTATTCATGACGTTCTTTAAAAGTTTTCCAATAACAATACAGCATTACGTTATTTACGCTAACACAAGACACAAATAAATCGCGACAGTCTTAAAAAAGGGTCAATCGGCATACTAATCGTGGGGAGGTAAACAACTGATAAAACCTTTCAGCGATAATGACGTTAAAATTTGACAGCTGTCAATATTGACGTAATCTTTTCTTCAGTTCACTAAATTTCCCGTTACATTACATATACCTACTTAGAAATATACTGACGGTAATGGCAGAGAAAAAGAAAATTGGGGAATATAAATAGATGAAAGCCGATATTTTCCTGATGAACGGACATCACGCGCGATATTAACGATATTTGACATTCGACTACGTTATATTTGGCCTTTAGAAACATCAGGGTTATTATTAAAATTACATCTAATATACGAAATTCTCGTGTCACAGTTTTTGTAAAAAAACTCATCCAAAACGGCTTGACCGATATTTATGATTTTATGTATATTCAGTAGGTCTGGGATAGGACGTAAGCTATTTTTCACACCCCTTAATGATAATGGTGGTCAACACCACATTTTTTAATTTGAACAAAAAATATATGACATGATATGACAAAACATCCTTTGCCGGGTCAGCAAGTATATAATGCCAAATCCCTCACGGGTGGGCAGAGTATAGACCGCCATTACACTCTTGACATTCTTGACCTCTTTTGCTTTGACACCTCTTTTATATTCCTTCGATCTCTTCATACATGTCCGTCGGTATCGTTTTTTTTTTTCTACCATTGTGGTATTTATTATAATAGTAGAATTCTGTCAAGTAAGTAACTATTAATCTAAGTTACCGAATGTAATGTCCCTGATATAGGTGTAATTAATAAAATATAGACATACTGTAAGTTAGATAAGGAAGAGCGGAGTACTCTATCACAGGTGTCTCATGATACTTAAAAGGGTGCTCCAACAACTTGTTTGTAACATTTGGCTTTTTACACAATAAAATATTTCTATTTCTATACTCACTTTGAACAATTATATTTTCTATGTCTCCAACACAAATTCCGAATACAATTCCTCCGTATAATTCTTCTTCTCCACTACCAGAGAGTGGACACCTTCAATTTTTTTATATTTCCTCGCTCACCCATATTTAGGCGCCAACGTATAAAGTTACTGTCAGTCCACTCTCTGTTCAACATTTCTTTTTTTAAATCGTAAGAAGCTTACCGTACCTTGCTTAGCGACACAAGTCTTTTTGTTTAGGAATACAGATTAACTTAAACCTCAAACGGAAATAGGTTAATCTAGATATTTAATGACATGTCTCTGAATATTTACGATATAATTATAAGGCAAACAATAGGTAATATAAGAATATTATGTCAGTTGATGGCATAGGTATTAAACAATTTTATTCGTTTGATTTGCCTTTCGTCTAATATATGCTTCAATGTACCACTCAAGAAAGAACTCTAAACCACAAAAAACATGTTGCTTTACATCGAAGAAAGCTGTATAAAATTTAGGGTAAAATAACAAAGATCAATGTCTTACTTTGATAAATTTCACCAAACACCACTGTGACCTCAAAGTTAATTCGCTAACAAAAGAGGCCTGAATATTAAAATATTCAGTGAGCAAGTTACTTGTGTATTTAGGTTTTCTCTGTATTCTGAGCCCTTAGGGTTGCCAAACTATTCAAAAATAATCTACATAGTAAAAAAATAAGTACTCAGTTATCTTGTATTAGTACTCAGTTGTCGTAAGTATTAAAGTGTTAATACGTAAAACGATAAACTCTTCGAATCTTAGGTAATAGATTTTTTTGAAAAATTATCTTGGCGACATTTTGCACTCATATTGGATTTAGTTCGGATACAAATCAACGTGATTTTTTTATGTTAAAAGTCAGTTTTACCTTTAGAAAGTGCACGGCCGCCTCGCATTACATTGGCCTAACCTCAGAACAATAACTAAAGCTCGCTACCGCTAGTCCTTACCTTTGTAATTTAAAAACATACATCCGCATATATGACTGTTACTTGTACAAACATCTCTCTGTTATTTAGCGATGTGTCCAATAAGCTTATGACATTCACTATAAAATATTCTAAATTCTTAGTTATATTCCTTGAAATTTTAATTAAAAAAAATATAACATAAATCATTTAATAAACGAGCTTATAAAAATACTTTACTTTTATAATACGCGTATAAAATAACCTAATAAAATTTTACCTATTATAATAATATCTGTATTTGAATATTGAAACTAAAAAACTCTTTTACTAAACCTCACACGTATCTATTAAATTCTGTAATTAAACCTTATTTCTGAATTAACAATATTTGAATAAAATTCAAAATTCGAATTTGGAACGCTATTAAAAACAAAACGTGCGATGAGCGGCTAGGCGGCCGTCAAAATATTTTATGGTTGTAAATACTGCTAAAAATGTAAATAATTTGCAAATAATATTAACTTTCACTAGTACTGACTAGTTTTAATTTAATTGGGATGTTTGTTGAAGTCTACTTTGTTGGGGGAACCCATTGTGCGTATGGTAAGTAAGGGTTTTGGTAAAGTTATTGTTACTAAATTGGAATCTTGCTGTATTTTAATGAGACAAAACTGAATGTAATTTCGTTTTCAAGTACAAATTGGTCTAGCAATGAGATTTTGTTCTGCGTTGAAGTTTAAAATATGTGGCGTCGTAATTCTGGTACATCGCCACCGCATTTGATTGAAAACTGGTCAAGACGCCGCCGCGGCGTAGATAGGTTACTTTATCCAATAATAATAATCGCTGGTAAATAAAAAAAGATTGGAAATTTCAACTGCTTGTATTATAACAGCGGCAAAAAAATAATCTACACAATTTAGCCGCGTAACGAAATATGCAAATATTTTCAATTACCCATAGCTCCATATATATCCCGCTCCTTATATGAGGAATTTGATGTCTCGGAACTGTCACGCCGTCATGTCGTGTCATATTTGATGGATTCTTGTATTTAAGTCTTTTATTTATTTTCGTGCTTAAATGGAATAAAGGAAAAATATTGCCTTACGGTAATTTTTGGCGGGTTGATTTATTGTTTTTCTGGTTTATATGTTTTCATGAACGTTGAGTATGTGAGCGTTTATAGCTTGATTTATTCCTCTCTTAGTGTATTAAGCAAATTCGATTCCTTTTTCCTATGAATTTGGCTGTTACATATAATAATACAATTGCGTTACCATTTATTTTCTAGTAATGACACAAATATCAATGTAAACTTTTTTTTATATTGAATAGATTATATAATAGATAGTTTTCCGCCGCTAAGCCTGGTTGAGTAACCAAGTGTGCTGGTAGTAGTTGTCTTGCCTGTCGTTTCCACAGCACTGTCATCTGTTTTAATGTTTTAGTGTAACCGCCCTACCCGACTTAGTATTCTGCCACACTACCTTCTGTGGGGGCAGAGTAGCTTTTATCTGGTAAATTCCGATGGTAAATTCTCTGATCTGGGCTACTTTCATGGCAGGTGTAGATGATGGTGCGGTTTTGAACATCACATGCAATTTCGTACGAATGTCTCTGCCGACCGTCATTCGATAGGGAGTCAATTGATATAATAGACCTGGTGTCCGTCAGAGTCGAGAGACGGTAGTAAGAATTCTATCCGATAAACTACAAACAAAATTGGCCAAGTGCGAGTTGGACTCGCACACTAAGGGTTCCTTACTAAAAATACACTAGGTTAAATGACAAATTTACTTTGCCGTTCGATCCCTAGACACGGCTATTGCACCAACCGCAATCAAGATAGAGAAAAAAGGCAAAATACCCGTTTCTAGTATGGGAGGCACTTTTTTTTTTTAGTTATAGCGGCAACAGAAATACACCATTTACATCTACCAAATACATTTCTCCCGCCATTGTGTATTGAAATCCCCCTTCAGACGCCTTCTTGTAGATCTATCAGCCATCCGCTCCTGTGCTACTGAAAAAGTTGCAGAGACTTCTCATCTGTGTGAATTCTCCACACTGAAGCAAATATACATATAGGGAAATACAGTCTAGTTGCTTGTGTTGATGTTATGACTATAAGTATCTCTGCGATGAAGTGATAAGTGTTGATATATCTGATACGTGCTTAGTGTTCTTTGGACATCGCACGCTTTACCGCTGCTGCATACTTTTTCCTATATGCACCCTTACTTCGCAAAATACAAAGTCATTCAGTCATAGGACCAATACTTTGTACTATTGATGACCTGCACTCTGGTGGAAAAGAGGTTCCTTCTAGCAATACGTGATTTTGAATGCTTTGTAAAGTCTCTGGGTCCACCAACAAATTACCAGTCTCTTTCCTTTTTCCAGGATTAGAAGAAGTCTATGTCATCTTTCCATATATCTTCAGTTTGTATTTCTTGAAATTTGTGTATGGTTTCTTGTACATATAGATTAAGATCTTGAAGTGATTGAATCCTAATGTGAATTTCGTCTGTAGACAGTAATTTTTTTGTATCTCAATACTTTACTTTTATATTTTTGTAAGGGTACCTCGTAAGTCGTAATGTAGCACGTACTCGTTTGTTTTTTTTTCAATCCCGATTAGACATCGTCGCTAATTTGTTAGACGATTATAAGGTGGGGATATTCGAACAAAATTCGTAAAGAAAGAGATAAACCGTAATTTTCTATATTGCAGCAATCCTCGTCACTAATTTGGTACATAAAATAATACAAATTAAATAATGATAATGATATCAAATGAAACTGGAAGTTCCTTAGTCGTTAGTTTTGGAGAAATAATTTGTCAGTGGGTACCTACCATCGGGTACGGTTGTACTTTAGTAGCATAAAATATGATAATATGATACGGAATATTTTTCGAATGCTCGTTCATCATCTTCATGCACCAAGACTAAATAAGAAATAATTGTAAGTTATTATAAAAAATTTAGAACCATGTCACGCCCTCCATTTTGGACGTGTGGCCGATTTGCATGGATATAGCATTCTTTGAGAATAACATTAGCATTTCATTAAATAAACCGAAAGGTATACGGAAGATGTCATTAGATTATTCGGAGAAAGTTACCAGGTGTTTGTAGGTCGAATTCAGGAAAATTGAATTCTTTTTAAGGATAGTTGCTTTTGAATTTGGAAGAGAATACTTGTAGCTGGGGGAGTTTTGGGCGGGAATCAAGCGTTAGTAATTTTGTGTAAATTCGAGATTGAATTGAGTTCTTTTTTTAAATGACCTGCTTTATATGGGTTATCATTTTAAACATTATTTGAATATTATACTGGTCAGTTCAATAATAATCGATTTTCCTTCAAATACATTTTCTGGTTTCAGGTGAATTTTGACTCCGAATATTTATATAGTAATATATTTTATTGTATAGGTTGATAATATATTTAATTTGATTGTTTATGAGACGTGTTCATTCATATCGCTTGGACTTATCCTAAGCCTTTAGATGCAATTCCGGCGCATATTTGAAGATACAGGTCGTCACCTCATTTCCTAGTTGACAGGGTGTTTCTTCTTTGTGGTTTATCTGTGAAGAAAATTGATAATTTTAAATATAAGTAATTTGATTCACTCAAATAATTAACCAATTTTGAATAAAGAACTGCTTATATTATTATTATCCTTACAAATCAAAATTATTATACGATCAGATCATAAAAAAACAAATAGATATTGGTGCTGTCAAATAATCAAAATGTAAGGGAAAGGCTGTTGCCAAATAGATCCTAAGCAATAATTAAACGTAATCTTTAAAATTACCGTGAATTCCGTTGTACGATGCCTACTATCCCTGTAGTGCCCTTTTAAATGAATTCACCTTGACTAGCTAGCTTTGGCGCTATGGCGACGTTTGAAAAAATAAAATTAAGCCGCTATTGTTATAGATTTGACAGCTAAGCTACGAATCATACCAAAATTAATTGTGAATTTTGCGGCCAACCATATAATATAAATGAATGGGCCTTAGGTTTATGGATGTATAAATAGGGTAAGCAAATTTCAATCTGCCCGCGGGCCCGGTCGCAGATTGCGGCCCTATATTAACGTGACGTCAAGACAATAATAGCAATGATTATCAAGCCCGCAATTTCAATTTTGTCTCGTAATTTGTTTTTCGTAACCGAGCTCCATTTTATCACAGAAGCTTGAGATTGTATTGTTTCTGTATTTTTTTATTAAGTACGGAATAGCGATTGTCCACGATCTCACCTGATGGTAAAGGTGCTGTTTAGGCGGAGCTCGCTTGTCGGTTAGCCTATTCACTCCAGTCTTAGATTCCCAGGCTGTTATATTGGATATACATTATATGTTTGAATTATCTTTACGGCTTGTCTTTCCTAGCAGTTATCAGTCACATGGAATAGAACATAAATGGCTAAATGAGGGATGTCAAATGGAAGTAGGGCTCGAGTTTGAGTTGAGAGTTGAGTTTTCGTCAATTTTATATATCAGCGAAAATCACCATTGGGTGTAGCTACTCGTAGTATTGCTAATTTACTATCCTCGTGATTTAAAAAACATACCCTGCGGAATAGGTAAATATTTGAAAGTGTCAAAGTTAAAATCTAAGAATAATACTTCGACGTCAACTGTGTAAATAAAGCTAGTTTTAGAAAAATAAACCACGCATTTCACAGTAAAGAATCTCCAGACATTCTTGTCTAAGATGCAAGGTTTGTTGCTTAAAACCCATCGTTGTATTTTACATTTTGGTAGAAGTTAATGGCAAAGGACTGATATTTAAAACCTAGAGTTTTAAATAATAGTGTGGAAACAAAATCTTCGAAAAATACATATTACCAAATTGTTTTTAATGATATCACAAAATCTCGTTAATAATCAATAGCAACTAAACAAAAATTGATTGACAAATAGAAGGGAAAATGGTGCTTAATTACTTTTTCGTTGCCTATTTCAATATAAATTAGTCTGTTAGTTACGTCAAGGGCATAACTATTCTGTATTTGTTCCTAGCATTTAAGCCAAATATCAAACTATCTATAGCTTATTACCAAAATGTTATATTTCTACGTTAATGAAGACGTTTAGGAAGATATTACTTAATGTATTGCCTATGAGCAGGCTTTGATGTTCGTACCTAAAACTGCCTTACATATCTAGTCAAAGATTAATTGTACTTTAAAAGACGGTATGTTTTTTCTCACTCTAGCAGATATAAAATGTAACATGCACGAGAAAACACTTAGCTTTATCTTTTACGCACGTGATCATTAGTATTCTCAAATATTCGCGTAATACGATGTACAACCAAAAGGAAAACAGGCCAAGCAATATGCGAAGGCTACAGAATACAAATACCTCTTTGTCGCAATTCTCTGCCACCGTTTTCATGTGCTCCAGTTTCTTTTTGTTCGTAAACACGAGGGGTGATATGGCGGTCATGAATCCACTCTTGGAATATCTGTTGTTGCTCACTATGCCAATCTGTTGGAATTTAAGTTATTACATACTGGTTTGTTATACACTACCCATTGCCCTCATATCGATATATAAATGAATACATTCTTATATCCCTTGGTCACGGCACCACGCGTGAACGGCTAGACCGATTTCGCTAATCCTTTTTTTGTTTGTTATTGTCAGGAGAAGCTTGCTATGAAAGATAAATTTGAACAAAAAACGGAACATTCCATTTAAAGGACCTTTTTTCTATGGTGTATTTGATATATGAACTCATAGCTAAGACAGGAAAACGTCTGTCGGGACGGCTATTTTAAATATTATTATTTACATTCTATCCTATGGTTATCTAGAAGTTTAATGGCATTTAAACTATGATTTTATTTATGTACCTACTTCTCTTATCATTTATGTGTACAATAAAGTTTTGAAATAAAAATCTTAATGTCTGTGCCGTTTATTTTCTATTACGTTATTTTATATGTGATTCCTTCCGCAAATACCTTTTCATTAACAAATATGAAGTGCTTTTTAAATAGTTACCACTAACCGCAAATCAAAATAAAAATTTACCTTGTTGTTTACAAAAAGAAGCGTTGTTATTCTAGTAATACTAATGCATTCCTGTCGTGTATTAAAACCTTTTTTTAGATACATCTCGATTTTTTCCTTTATCAACAACATTGGGTTTTATTACGAAGCTCACTGCTGCAACGCTAAGATTGTTAGGTGGCCTCTATTATTTTGCTTTGAGCTACAGTAGCTGTATTTGAAAATGCCATTTAACGTTGAGTAAATGGCAGGTGTTAAGCCTTTCGCTGTACATTTTTCCCAAGATTGAGCTTTCATGAACGGGTGCGCTCAAAGATTTTCCGCCGGGAATTTTAAACATTTTACAACATTCACGCTATGCACGTTTAATAAAACCTTGTAGACGCGTATGGTCTCTTTTGGAGTAGACAGAGAGTAAAGCGACATATCACTCTACACATACCACTTTTTCATCTTCTACATTCATAAATCGTTTCATACATGCCGCCCGATTCCGAGTATTTGCCAAAACATTCTAAAATTATGAATGCAAAATATAGTATTGTTAACCACATTTAAAAAACCAAAAACATATTCTTAGTACCTAACTGATAATGTCATAAATAAGTCAGTAATGGCAACAACATTGTAAAAATAAATTGTAGAAATATGTTCCTTAAAAGAAATGAGTTTTAGGGTCAGCGATTCTTTTGAATTATAAATACTGTTTACCTTTTCCAATAAACATTTGATGATGCAAGCAGCCTTCTCTGGGAAGGGTGGGTCTTCTCTCAGGTATTCCAAGTCAGCATTGGTGGCGTTGACATGATTCATGCAGGATCTTGCAGTTGCGATGAGGGTTTTACGGACCACGGATGTGAACGGGTTCTCTAGAATGCCGAAAGTCGTTGTAAATATAAAACAAATATAGAAGATTTTGTAATAAGGGATTAACAATTTTAAAATCTTAAAAAAGCTTAATACATTTATATTAATAATAATCATAGTTAAAAATAAATATAAAACGTTTTAAATGTTTCTATCCTGATGATCCTAGTCAGGACACTACGACAAGGTTTTGAAATTATTGTACTTCATACATTTTAAAAGTAATCGATCTAGAGTCGTCTCTAAGTCGGTGTTAAGCTTTGAAAGATTCTGTTAGATTGATAGACAGAAAAACATACATACAGGTGAAGCTAATTAAAGTGTGTTATAAAGGAACAAACTAACAGAATGAAATAGTTCAATTGAAATTTAGCCCCAAATTTATAATTTTATTTTAAACAATAATTCTTGTTATCTTACCTCTTTCGTGGTCATTTTCGGCCACAACCCAATAAATATAGCACATTAAGTGAAGCCAAATTATAAATGAACGTGATACGAACATTTTGGACGTTTCACCCGGCGAAATATTGCTGAAATAATGACGGCATAATAATTTTGCGGCATTTAACCACACAATGCATCAGATAAAATCTTTCCGGCTGTACAGTTTCGCGTATTGACTGAGTGCCTGATGTTGACTTATGTTAATTATTTACATGTACTTGTAATTTGAGGTTAGCAACCACACGCTAGTGTTGTGATTTTGACATTTTGAATACAACTATGGAGAATTCATTTCACACTCATATTATTTATAAAATAAACAGTACGTTGATAGCAAAGATAATTTTGTTATCAATAAGGTTGGCAATAGTATTCCTGGCATTAGCTTTCTTTTAAGTATATATCGTTATGAGATTAAAATCGGATGCCATATAGAATTTGAGTGACCTCTGATTTTACATGTGAAATTGTATTTTCACGAATCTTCAAATAGTGACGTGGGCCTTAAAAATTTAATGTCGTTTCAATATTCAGCTGTTAGTGCTTGCTATTCGTAATAAATTCTCGTTTAAGTTTTTATTTACCAATTATTACAACTGTCAGATAACTCTTTGTAGTAGCCAACTTGTATTTGTTACGCGTATACCTGTGTTGGCCTCTACTTAAAAAAAACCACTGTCAACAAAAATAATTGTTTGAATATTACAATCTTTTAGTTGAAACATTTTTTTTCTCCTATTAGCAAAAACTGTCTGAAATTACTTCTTCTTGTAAAAGCTGCCAGTGCGTCAACAGTATTTCTTAGTCTTAATTATGTTTACTTAGATTACCAAGACGAGCTACCCTTCAATGCTGGACACATTGATGGCGGTATTTAGAGCCATTCATTCTACTAAGTTCAACTACACCACATGTTCCCACATATCATTTTACTCGGTGACAGCTGACTTTGACATAATACGTGCGGAATACTACCGACCAGCCTAATCACGTCTACGATACCAATATTTATTGGCATTGTGTATTAGGAAGTCTAACAGTCACCTTACGGGCGGGCTTACTTATGAAAAGTATCAGATTCTCATCTGAAATAGGTCAGGATAAAACTGTTAGTCGCTCATTTTGAAATATTTTAGATACAATAATTTCGTAGTCTTTCCAATTGATCAAAACAAGTAAGCGTTGACAGCTGTCAAACTTCCACTTGACGCTAATTTTAGTGTTGCTGCTAATAATATTGAATGCCTGGTTACATCGATGATATAATGATTATCAAAGTCATGAAGATATTTTTTTAATATTCCATAGTGGGTAACATCGAATAATCAAGGTCTCGCATTAACCTATTTCTGCTTCACCAAAATGGTAGATCAAAATAATTGGCCAGACAATTACGATTCATATCACACACATCATTACGACTAGTTGTAGTCGATTGCTTTTTGTAAGGATCATTACTATTCAACCACAAGTTCCACGCTTACTTTAATAATGCATTCTGTATAATAGGTATTTTGATCGAAGTTAAAGTTGTAATTTTTTTTTTTTCTATTTTAGTTCCAAGAATTAACGCAAAGGTCGAACCTGATACTGGCAGCTAATGTATGACACTAAGTTATGGTAAAGTTGGAAAGGGCATACGGTCTTTTAAGTGCACGAAATAAAATATTTTCGGTAGGGAATTTTAGCTTGCTACTGGGTAGCAACCAACAGAGCGAATGAAAATGTATAGCCCCCGATCGGCGCAACTACACACCAAAAAAAAAATGGTAATGATCCCAACTTATGAAATTTGTTCGTGGTTTTTGGTTCGTAGTTTGTCTGTTACTTATGCATGCAAGCTGGTGTGATCCATTAGTTAGTTCCCTAGAGTCTATCATTAATGAAATTTGAGCGACTGGTATTCATTGTACGGATATTTTGATGGTTGTTCCGTTTTAGTTCTCAATAATGTCTTACGGTATGTGATTATTTTGTTCATTATAACTTGAATAAAATACGTAAAACAAAATCTTCAATTTATTTTGTACTAAGTAAACGTCATGATACTGCCCGATGCCTAGCAATCATTGTAGTCTAGCTTATAGACGTATGTAATTCCAGGGATAATATTACATTACAGACCTTTTGCTAAGAAGAATCACAGTATGAACAGATATCCGTACTAACAGCCTAGCCCATCCGCTCTCTTGTCGTTCCCTCATGACTGAGGATCATGGTCATCAACACACTTGGAGTGAACTATTTGTTTCCATCGGCTTCTGTCCATCGCGGCCCTGACGACGGAGCTAAATCTCGGGAACCTGGAGTCTTTTACTTGGTCGGTCCATCTGGTAGGACATCGGCCTTGGGCTCGCTTGCCATCCGTGTTCCCAACTACGATCAATTTCTCCAGGCTCTCATTACCCCTACGCATTATGTGGCCAAAATACGAAAGAATTCGTTGGTGGCATATCGTGGTTTTTATCTTCAGCTGTGAGAGGATCGACACATTTGTTCGCTTGGCCGTCCAAGGTATCCTCAACATACGCCTCCAGCACCACATCTCCAAGGCATCAATCCCCTGTCTCTCTCGAGCCCGTATCGTCCACGATTCCACGCCATACAGGAAAATGGGGAATATCAAGGCACATACTAGTCGAATCTTGGTGTTAATAGTGATTCCCCTCTTTTTCCATATTTTGTTCAGGCGGGTCATAGCATCCTTGGTCATACCAATACGTCTTTTTATCTCCGGTATACAACTGCCGTCATTGTTAACCTGTGCGCCCAAGTAAATGTAATGATCTACTGTGTCCACTCCTGGAACGATGTCTACCGTGTCAGCCAAGTGACCAGCACGATCCACCACCATGATCTTGGTCTTGCTCCTGTTCACTGCAAGACCCATACTATTACTTTCAGTTTCGAGTCTCTGGAACAGCTCCTTCATGTCATCAATAGAGGTGGCTAAGAGCACAGTGTCATCGGCATATCTCAGGTTCGAAAGCCTTTTACCACCCACCGGGAACCCGCTATCCCAATCTTCAAGGGTCTTTCGCATAATGTATTCTCCGTATATGTTGAAGAGTGCCGGCGAGAGAATGCAACCCTGTCGCACTCCCTTTTTCAGTTCGAACACACCTGAACAGTCGGCACCAACTCTGACGAAAGAGCGGTTATCATCGTATAGATACCGAATCAAATTGAGCAGATGTTGCGGGACCCCATATCGTGCAGCACAATCCACAATTTCTCCCATTCAACGCAGTCAAAAGCTTTAGTGTAGTCAATGAAGCACAAGATAACCGGGCAATTAAACTCTCTGCTCTTCTCTATGACTTGCCGAACATTGAGTAGTTGCTCTCTCGTGCCCTTGCCCCTCACAAGCCCATCCAACAGGAGCAAAATCAAATATAGTTTATTCAGTTTAGACCCTGAGACACTTATGAACGTTCACGGTTCGGCCGAGCTGAGCTTTGAAGCAGATTGCAAAAACACACCACAAAAAGTATCATCATTTAGATTTACGATATTTTGAAGAGTTAAGGGCCTATCAGCTCGGGCTTATGAGTGTAAATATACACCATATTACGAAAACACTAATGCATTCTTATACGAGTAAATATAAATCGGACGCCTAGTAAACTATTAAAATTGATTTGTGACCAGCCAGCGCTGTAGTTGATTGTAAATCGGTTGATTGTAAATCATTTCAACCGACAGCCCCAGGTTTACGGTAGGCTTTGCTGGGACCATTAATTTAGTAAACAATGTAATATGGATCCGACCACTAACAAATTGGTAACAATTGCTCTATCCAAAAGCGATATTCATCAAAGTCTAGGACTAAAGCGGCGTTTATAGTGCAAATCACAGCGGGGATAAAGATACTTTATGTTGAAAAATAAATTGTCTTCTAAGGTTCCTTATGCTTTTGGACCATAGATTGCATTTGAGAGTCCAATATTGCAAAGCAAAATTTTTTTTTGTGCTCGAAGGAACATGTTATAGAATGCTTTAAGGACCATATCATAAATAGTAATACTAAATATGCTTGAAAAATTATGTATACCTCGTCAGTCCCGATATTTGGTCCCTACATTCCAAAAAAAAACTTCTGGGTGAACCAATTCTTGGTTGATCCAGAAATCCAACCAATTCAAACAAAATATAATTGGAGAGTACAAATAACACTACTTAATACAGGCGACACGAAGAAGCTCTAAAATTAAACCCCAAAGTAAAAAATTATAATGTATATTTTCATAGAAGCCACGAGAAATTCATACTATGCCTCTAAATTCAGAGCATTGGCAATGTGCATAATAACATGCAACGAAATATTGTTATAAGCAATGGTTGTGAATAATATCTCAAGCTTCGAAGCTTCCTTCCTTCTGTAATTTCATATTATGCGTAGAAACCTAATATTAGGCTCATGTTGCCATAACTACATAGAATCTTTACAAGGCATCAAATAGTTAGGGCTAAAACATTGTTAGCCTCAAAGTACGTATGATTAATGACAATGAAAGGAAAATGTATTGTCTAGACCTAAGGTTGTTCACTATAAGGTTTCACTAAATTTGGGTGTGAGTGCGTATCAATAGATTGATAATTTTTCTTTAGAACTTAGAATTTTGTTCGGACTTGAATGTGCTTTCTTCGTCTTAATAGAATTGTCAGAAGATTCTTGAAATGTAATAAATTGGTGTCTAAATAGTCGTGATATATTAGTAGATTGTACAAGGTGCTAAAGTAATTCATTGTATAAGAGGTATTACACCTAGAAACCGAGTAACAATGGGTTTAGCGCCGAGTGTGACACTGCTTTTCACGACTAATGCGAAAACATTAAATAATACAAAAATAAGTAGAAATCAATTCAATTTGTAATTGGAGAAAAAATCTAAATATTTCGCGCCAATGACTTTTTATTTCTTCTGTAGCCGCAACGTATTGCACGTATTCCTCCGAAGAAATCACCGTTTTGGTAGTTCCATTTTCAAGTTTGTGTAACTATAATTATGAAATAAAAAATTGTTGTTGATAGTACCCTACAGCTTTTAATAGGAACGTAAATTACATTCTCGTAAGAATTAATAATTTACGTTACTTGCAATACAAAGATTCAAAGCCAAACGATAATATATGATATTAATATACAATACGATTAATTTATTTAAATAGGTTGCTACCTATCTGAATAAATTATTGGTATAAATCAACAAAACATACAGGTCTAAAAGAAGAGAGATCCAATCAAACGCTGCAATAGTAGAGTAGTTACAAAATCAACGATTGCAAGTTTTGATAAAGGAAGGATTATTATTTTTAGTAGTAAAATATAAACATCTATACAAATAAATAAAATTGAAGCGTCTGTTTGAATTGATGATGCTTAAACAGCAACTGAAATCATATACATAGTTAAATATAGCCTATGTTACTTGGAATAGTGCCTCCAGTCATTCAGACTACTCCCAAAATTGGAACAGTAGTAGTTTCTACAAACATACATACAAAACTTTACTGCTTTATACTATTAGTGTTGATTGTTGGATTAGTGTAGGACATGAAAACTCACAGTTCTTTCTATAAGTTATGGAAATCCAACCAATTGAGCATCAATAGGTGGCGTTGTAGTTAAATTTAAGATTGAGATTGCAATATTCTTAAGATTTCCTTTCTTGTTGAACTGCTTTCTTGGAAAATGATTTCCATACACGTGTCGCAGTTGTAGCCCCTTAGCACCTTAGCCATGTTGCACATCTGAAAAAATAACCAGGTTTTTAAAATTTTAGGGCCTCGGTACATTGTGAGTTGTGAGGTAATAGTCCGTAGATAACTACTAATTCATTTCAATAATTCATTATGAACTGTAAGTCACCGGTTTTCATCCAAGGGAAACTGTTAACATAGTATGGTTACTATAATATGGTTTCGCTCGTTTAAACCTCATATGCCTTCCCTTGCACTCGTGTTTGTAAAAATTGTAAGTTTATACGAAGTCAATGAACTGAGATAAAAACGACCCAAGATTTCTTTAAAGGAGTCACTTTTTCACGCACTTTTTTTTTATACCACTAAGGTGGCACACAAGCATACGGCCCACCTGATGGTAAGCAGTCACCGTAGCCTATAGCCGCTAGCAATACCAGGGGTATTACTAACGGGGTGCCAACCATGTTGTTGATGAGGACTCACTGTGCTAGCAGCAATACTACTAGCACAGCGTATCCTCGTGGAGCACTGGCAACCTTACTTACCGCAGAAACACAATACTACATCAAGTAGTGTTATTTCACTGCGGTCTTCTGTAAGGCGAAGGTACAGTCCCCAGTCGGGCGGCTCCAATTTAAATAGGATAACCCACGGGATATCCCAAATCGCCCTACCTCTCTTTTTAAAAGCTCATGGTGTCATTAATCACGGTACTTAAGCTTAGAAAAACTCATTGGTACAGGCTGGGATTCGAACCTGGGCCCATCAAATGACAGGCCTGTTGCTTCAACCACAAGGCCACCACGGCTAGGACTTATTTAGCTAGCACTTATTTTGTTAGTAATAGAAATGGTATAAATAATACTGGGAAAGATGCTCAACTCTAAGTTTATATGAAAAATTACCAAAACACAATATATTTTAAGCTAAATGTAGTCGAAAATTAATAAACTAATAACTAGATAATAATTTTGTGATTTTGACAACGGCAGACATTTGACAATTTGTAATGTTGGTACAAGGAAGGAATGTTATTCATATTTTATTTTTATAAAGATTCTAGCCACTGCGTTGGGCATGAGCGTTTACTTATATATCTGTTATAAAGAAAACTGTATTTAAATTATCAACTGACTTCAAAAAAGGAAGAGTTCTTAATTCTGTTGGGGGCAGATATTCCTCAACGTGAAGAGTAAACCAAAGTTGTATTAAACACCGTTTATTATAAATCAACGTAACATATGTACAAGAAGGAATCTAAAACAGGAGTGCAACAATAACATGTCACTCGATTGATTGCTTGACACAATCACACATTTAAACTAGACACGGAATAACTTTCTTTTAATTTAAATAGGCATATTAAACCTATTTCAACACTCCCCCTTAATATGCATATTCATAGAAATAAAACATATTAAAACAAAAGGACTCTAAAAGAAAGTATAACAAAGGAATAACAACTTTAGCAAAATAAACAATTAACAGGTAATGCCTAAACCAGACATGCACTTATAGTGCTTAACTTTAGGCAAAGCATTCGTTAAAATATCAGCGAGCATAGAATCAGTAGACAGATACAACAATTCTATGCTTTTGTTGTTCTTTAAAATACTCCTTATGAAGTGGTGCCTTATATCTATGTGCTTGCTACGAGAGTGGAACATCGGATCATTAGCAAGACATATCGCCCCCTGATTATCTACATGTAAGGTTAACTGTGCAAACTTACGTAACCCAATTTCAGTTAACAAGCTATTTAGATAAACAGCTTCTTTCATTGCTGATGACAAGCTCACATACTCGGCCTCACACGTGGACGTCGCAACACACTTCTGCTTCTGCGACTTCCAGGATATGCATGCGCCACCTAACATAAAAACATAACCAGAATAAGAACGTCTGTCTAGTAAACATCCTTCCCAATCCGAATCAGAATACCCTTGTAATGACTTGCCTGTTTTCTTGAATACAAGTCCGTATTCTATCGTTCTTTTTAAATAACGTAGCAAACGTTTTGTGGCATTCCAACATTGCTTGTTTGGACAATTCACGAATTGTGCCAACTTCGCAACACTATTTGTAATGTCGGGCCTTGTTCCTGTTGATAAGTACATTAATGATCCAATCATTTCCCTATACGGATACTGTTCACCCTTATCACATCTTTCCTCCACAGAAAACTTGCTTTTCACTTCCATTGGCGTAGAAACAGAATTTTTGCAATTATTCATGCCATATTTTGTCAACAAATCGGAAATATATTTTCGCTGTGACAATCTGATACCATTGTCACATTTGTCAAACTCTATTCTCCCAGCATGTATTTGACAACTCCGTAGTCTTTTAATTCAAACCCGGTGGCCAGTAATTTTTTAAGTTCTTCAATAAATTCTCTATTCTTGAATGCGATTTGGATGTCATCGACATAAACTAAAACAAAGAGTTTTATATCCGGATCTATGTCCTTAAAATAAAGACACGGTTCATTCAACGATTGTCGCAGCCCCATACGTTTTAATTGTTCGTCGAGTCGTATGTTCCACTGGCGACCAGCTTGTTTGAGTCCATACAACGACCTTTTCAGTCGACATATATCGCCTCCAGCCTTTAAATCGTCCAACATTTTCTTAGCTCGCTCATGAATATCTAAACCCTGTATTTCTGTCTCTACTAACTTAAGTAAACATTCTTCTAAAAGTTCTGGCAGCTTCATATAGATATTTTCTTCTAACAAACCATTCAAGTATGCCGTATTAATGTCCAACTGATGAACCTCTAGGTCTAGCTCAACTGCGAGTGCAGCTAACAGTCTTACTGTATCAAGCCTGACGACAGGAGCAAAAGTATCGTGGTAATCAATACCACGCCACGCCTTTTTCTTCTCAGTTTTGTCGACATTCAGCTTCGTTGTTAAAACATATCGACAGCCTACGATATCACGATTCATGGGTTTATTAACTACTCCATGTGTCATTCTTCACAAGGCTCCTTACTTCAGATAAGATATCATCTTTCCATCCTTTACTTTCACTTCTTGACAAGGCTTGCTTTAATGTCACTTCTGCGACTCCAGCAAAGTCTTGACAGTCCGTAAATTCTTCATTGGATTCACTACTATCTTCTATAGTTGTAATTGTCTCTGGTTGCGCGTCTGGCACCATTTGATAATTTTTTCTTGGACGTCCAACTTGACCTCGCTCTATACGCGGTCGACCTGGCCCTCTCTTCATTCCTCCCCCTTCATTATCGTGAACATCGCTATCTTGATGATCATGATGTGATGGTCCTGAGACGATCTCGGGTTCTTCGACTGGCTGATGTGAATGCTCAGCTATCTGTTTCGAATGAAAATCTATTTCAACTGTACCTGGTCGATTCACATTGGTATCCAATTTCTCCGCTTTCACTTCAAAGGGATCTATCTTTAAGCTATTATCTTCATTTCTTTCACTATTCATTTCGTGAAATTTGACGTCTCGTGACATTATTATCTTCCGTTGCTGTGGCAACCATATTCTGTAGCCTTTTCGATCTCTTGGATATCCCACAAAGATTCCGTCCGTACTACGTGGAGCAAACTTATCTTTCCCTTGTTCTTTGTCCAATACATGCACCTTCGATCCAAACCTCTCTAAATAATTTATCTTAGCAGGTCGGTCGAACCATCTCTCAAAAGGTGTATTTCCTCCAAGACTGCGCGTTGGACATCGATTTCTGACGTGACATGCTGTTACGACAGCATCTGCCCAGAAACCTGGTGAAAGTCCAGACGAATTGAGCATACATCTCGCCATTTCCACTAAAGTACGGTTTTTTCTCTCTGCTATCCCATTCTGTTCTGGAGTTCGAGGACAGGTTAGTCTTCGAGATATACCTTCGTTCTTCAAGAACTCATCGAAATCATGGTTACAATATTCGCCACCGTTATCTGTTTGAAGATATTTTATTTTCTTACCTGTCAGATTCTCGACGTAATTTTTGTATATTTTAAATACAGTAAAGACTTCACTCTTCTTACTAAGTAAATATACTTCACACCATCTTGTATGGTCGTCGATGAATGTGACAAAGTACTTCGCGCCGCCTATGGCTTCATGTTGCATCGGTCCAACAACATCTGAATAAACAATCTTTAATTTTTCATCACAAGGGCCTTCTGATTTCGAAAATGGTAAGGCACTCATTTTCCCACTCATACAAACATTGCAATCATACAACTTTACAACATCTGACATCTTGACATTCATACCAGATTTATTTAAAAGTTTTAGAAGATCTTTTGCATTTAAATGTCCTAAACGTTCATGCCACAACCAAACATCGACCTCTTTGTTTGAAATCGCCGACGCTGTTTCACATCGTTCCTCAACGTAATATAGATTACTTTTACGATTTGCAATTAGCTTAGTGTTACCATAGCTATCTTTCACACTAGCTACACTACCTTTAAACGTAACACTATAGCCTTGATCCGTAATTTTTGCAACTGAAATTAGGTTACATCGCAAATCCGGAACATCAAGTGTATTGGGCAATTGAACCACAGTTTTAGAACCATTATTACATGTAAACAATCTTACTGTACCTTTGCCTCGTACGTTTGTACTTGTATTAGTTGCCAAATTTAGCTTTAACGACACAGGTAACATCGTATCGCCAAATTTACTTGCGTCGTTGCACAAATGTGACGTACACCCACTATCAATGATCCAATTTCCACTCTCGTTGCTTGCAGCCTTGTCATCTGAAAAACAATTAAAAGTTACAAAATCGGAATCACAAATATCACTGGAAGTACTATTTGTTGACACAAACTTAGAAGTTTCTTGGCATTGACCCTTATTCTTCTTCATGTTACATTCTGAAGCCCTAAGACCGTACTGATGACATTTAAAACATTTGAATTTAAATTTCGAATCCGCTTCGACTGTACCACTCTTTGGTTTAAAAGGTTTCTTCCCTTTTACAAGAAATGCTTTGTCTACATTTTCTTTCTGGTGTCGGGAACTTCCTTCTTCCAAAATCTTTACCTTTAGTGTTTCTGGATCTGGCAACGAATCTCTACTCTATTGCACATCTAAAGTTCTCGAAGCTAGATGGTAAGCTGTACAGCAGCATAATTGAAATCAAAATTTAGTTGTTCAATTTTCACGGTTGTCATTTTTACAAATCTTTAGTTTCTCTGTCCTGGGCCCATAACCAATATTGGGGGCAGATATTCCTCAACGTGAAGAGTAAACCAAAGTTGTATTAAACACCGTTTATTATAAATCAACGTAACATATGTACAAGAAGGAATCTAAAACAGGAGTGCAACAATAACATGTCACTCGATTGATTGCTTGACACAATCACACATTTAAACTAGACACGGAATAACTTTCTTTTAATTTAAATAGGATTTAAATAGGCATATTAAACCTATTTCAACAAATTCGACTGTATATTTTTATATTTATTTTGCGACCCTTCGTCGAGGAATACTATTGAAGACTCTAGAAAGCAATATCGCAGTTATATCGATTTATAATAATAATAATGCTTGGACATTATCACACAGCGCCAACTGGCCCCAAACTAAGCAAAGCTTGTACTATGGGAACCAGCAGCTGATATAATACTTATATACTTTTTGTTTGTAAATACATACTTATAATAAATACCAAACACCCAATTTTTGCTTTGTAGATTCAAATTACATTTTTAATTATTTTCATAATGCAAATGATATTTACTGTCTATTCGAAGGAAATTCAGGCCTTACACTAGCATGCGTTTGACACAAGTTTTAATTGATATAGTTTGACATAAATTTGTTTATATTTCGCATTATGGTCGAATTTCGATCACTAAGCGACCGCAATCTAGCAGACTAGCTGTTTGCGCATATATACATTTTAGGATTAGGATTTTCAAGTGTTGATTCAATTTAATATTAATTTTCCAGTGTTGTCAACATCTAATTTCTTCTTTTTCTTTTCTTGTGAATATAATTTGTGCCAGAGCTTAAACACTACCCTCCCTTACAGTACATATTTATTTACTGTTGTGTAAAAGAAATCATATTGAAAACTTTTGTAATCCCTCTATTTGACTTTCATACTCGATCCAAAAGCAATTGTATTGTTTTCAGTTGAACAACTTTACCAATTCGTGTAGAAATTAATATTGGCACTGGAATAATGTCAGCCGTTACTGAAAGAGTTATGTTTGGGTGTCACGGACAAAGAACATCGGAAATGAAGAACACGTGTAATCGACGTTATGATATTACAATTGTTTTTATGTCTGCATTTCAGTACAAGCGGCCGGATTTTGTATGAATACTAATTAAAACTGTCAACAGTTTTCTCGCGCTGTGGATTCTATACAAATAGCAAATCAATTTAATTCATTAACCGCAAAACTAAGTATGGTTATAATATAATATGTCAAGTGAGATTCTCAGTAATTACATTAATATTAGGAGCTCCACGTAAATTCACAATTTCTTCATTCATATTTTTATCCAAGATTTCTAGCGTGCTTACCAACAATCCAAAATTATGTGGCCGTTGCGTTATATGCAGATGACGTCTTGTGGATGCACGATGTATCACTACTTTGAACTTTCCTTCGTCTACTATAAGATAGATTTTTGAGTAGTGGTGCCGCTTATTCTATAATGGCAGGCCATATCCGCTCTAGGTTATGCTAAATCAATATATCACGCTACTAGCAGTCAGAGGTTGTAAATTAGCCAATTAATAGCCGTAGTTGTCGTCACGCATTAGATCCCACTTACACTTGAGGACAGAATAATGTAAACATCCCTTAAGTCATTCTAGACAAATTAAGAATTAATATTGAATATATATAGAAAAACTAAGAATTAAGAATTAATATTGAAAAAAATATTTTTGATTTCGTATTATTCTCACTAAAGCCTTCAGAACAGCTTTTTAGCACCGTGAAAAAAATACCAATAAACTCTCTGACCTACGTTAAACAGTCATTTATTTTCTTCTGTACAAATATACTTATAAAAATACAAAGAAGTATAAAAAGCACACTAAAAAGGTCGTACGTACTAAGTATTGGCGATACTCACGAAAACTACGGAATCATTTTCAATTCAACATACGTTTTTATAATTTAACATAAATCACCCGCTCTGTCGTCAAAATCAAAGGTTATGTAAAATACAAGTCAGTGAAACAAACGCCATAGTTTTAATATTGCAAAGATCGAAGTCAAGTGGGCTCTGACAATATCAGTAGTATTTAAATAAATGTAATCTTGTTTGAAAGCTGGTAGCCCCTCTAGAGAATTGTTATTCCCTTGTCGTCTAATATTGGCTTTTATCGTTTCTAAACAACGTTTCCTGTATTTAATAAAGCTATCCGGGAATGCAAAGAATGGAAGTTTCAGCAAAAATTCACGACATTATTATGCGCGAGTATCTTATCACAAAAATTACGACTAAATAATTTGTCTATGAACGTTGTTAAAAAATACAAACCGTCAATTTCTTCATTGCTTAGAGATCTAACAGAGTGGACTAATTCACTGCCCCTCTGGAGAGATAATACAATGTATATGATCCACAAAGTACTAAATAAATTTATTGTCCATCTAAGGACTGATCTACATGACGCTTCCAAGTTGCCCCAGGAATAGAATTTTCAAGAATAGTGCCAACAGCTTTTATAATCACGGGTTATATTTTGGCCAACCCTAAAAAGAACAAGTTACTTATAATCATTATAATTAATATCATTGAGAGAACTCAAGAAAAACCTCCAATGGTTTTTTGGGGAATAGAAGATACAATATACAAGGTATTTATTTATTAGTGCATTTCAAATGTAATTGTCTGGCACTCCACACGCTTTTTTGGCGAATAGTAGACGTTTAAACGACTAGAAGTAAGTGGATGACCATTATAACATTAACAATATTCTGTTTAACATTATAAGCTCTTGATGTGTACTGTATTTAAACAGGACTTGGCAACAAGCCGATGTGAAAAGACTAGATGTCTTTTTCCGGGTCGCCATCTTTATTTAGATCTCTTTGTTTCTATTCTGTTGAAATTCTGGCGTAAGATTCATATTGTGTTCCGTTGGCGGTATGTCAGTTTTGTGATATCATAATATAATTTATCACACTCTCAATGAAAATCGTACGAACGAATGAAATTGTAGGAACCTTACAACTTACCATTGTGAACAAGGCAGGAAAATTACGGATTAGGTGTGGGTCATTTTGATAGTTTATTATTTTAATAAAAAATATGTAGAAGTAAACTACATAGAATAAGCAAAAAAATATTGAAATTAAATGACAGTCTGCGGGCAAGGTCGTTTATTTAGGTTTGCCCCGTGCACCCACTCATTGCGTGGCGTATTATTTCATAAAAGGCGCAAATTACCTAATGTGAGTGATTCATGCTTCGTCTTTCTCTTGAAAATCATTTGCGTTGATGCGGGTAGAATTATCAGAGTTTTCTTTGATTAATGTATAGCATTATCGAATGACTGTTGTTGTTGTTATCATTTTGTTGAGGATAGGAAAACATTTTTGAAACAGATCTTATTTTCCTGACAGTGTCATTAGACTAATGAGATTATGAAAGAGCATTATAAATAGATGGTGGCACAGTGTTAACCTCATACCAGTTGTATATAGGTATTTTAGTTTTTACACTGAAACATTATATTAAAAATTATAAAATATTATAATTATAGCCTTGTGGGTGGACCAAACAATTGTGAGGTAAAGCAAGGATACCTGGTAGGCGATGAGAATAAGTCCTTCGAGAGTGCACTGTATAATCCTACTGATATATTTCACTTCACAAGGCACTTTTTGATAATATTTATTTATGTTGAATCACTCGCGTTCGTGGCCACGAAGTCCGCTCTAACCCGATACTTGGATGGGTGAGCGTGAGGGGTTTTCTCAATAACATGTCCGTCTCGGAAGGGATTTTTTTTTGACATTTTCTGGAAATTCTTTCTTTCTAAATTTATATGGATGATATTGCAACTGAGAGGTGCCAGAACGGTATTTTCTTAATTCGCCAATAGTAAAATATCATTTAAAATATTTCTAGCTTTGTGGGAAACTGGTTAGTCTCATGGATCGGTAGCTCTCGTCCCACTAATACAGACAATCAGTAACACAGTCCCTCAAAAAAAAATTACCTTCCTACTCCGGCTGATGTTCTATCCACGTAGTAACTACTACGTGGATAGAACATCGGCCGGAGTAGGTTTTTCCCTGGGTATAATTAATTTGGTAGATGTTTGGATCTTGTTTCATAATACTCTAGATTTAATATTCCTGTAGTAAGATGTCGATAAACATTCAATAAACAGGTATATTGGATAAATAGGTATTTTCCCTTCATGTAGTTCCCTTACAAGGTCACAGTCAATAAATATGAGGAACACCCCTTGTTTATTCAGATCTCCGTTCCAATACAACCCCTTTTTATAAATAAGTGGTACACTCGAGGTTAATCCGGCTTTCCTAAGGGTTAAGCCCATATTGTCGACGTGAAATATTATGAGATATATTATATATTTTTCTTGCTCTTGTCTCTGTCCTTTAGAAAATGCTTTTTGCTATTTTCGTTGCTTACAAGGAAAAGTGAACTATTCTCTGCTTCTTTGACTAATGCGATATTGTTTAAGTACTGCACAATTTTATTTTAAAGTTACATAACATGAAATGACACTATAAACAACTAGCTTTTTACCGCGAATTAGTCCGCGTAGCAATAGACATATAGCCTATGTTACTCAGTGATAATTTAGCATTCTACTGGTGAATGAACCCTTTCAAATCGGTTCAGTAGTTTTGGAGTTTATTAATAACAAACAAATATACAAATCTTTCCATTTTAATAGTATAGTTAGGGCAAATTGGGTTCTCCCGTGGGTTTTCTCATTATTGGAGCCGCCCGACTGGAGACTGTACCTCCACCTTACAGAAGACCGCAGTCAAATAATACTACTTTGATGTAGTGTTGTGTTTCTGCGGTAAGTAAGGTTGCCAGTGCTCCACGAGGATACGCTGGGCTAGTAGTAATGCTGCTAGCACAGTGACTCGTTATCAACAACAGTGTTGGCAATTCGTTAGTGATATGGCTGGTGTTGCTAACGGCTATAGGCTACGGTGACTGCTTACCGTGCTTGCTCACAGGTGGGCCGTATGCTTGTGTGTCATCTTAGTGGAATAAAAGTATATAATTAAATAATAATATACTTTCTAAAATATGTCATCATATAATTTCTTATGAGTTTTTGAAGTAGTTTGGAAGTTTAAAAAATTCATACAAGATAAATACGCTTTAGACGAAGGTCTTTTGTCTTGATATTTTCTCGGAGCATTCGTGTTTTGGAGACAATGTGTCGGCTGACTTTTGTTCCCGCCTGCCTCCGCTGAGGGAGGCCGCTTCTCTTGTTATTGTTTGTTGAATCAGCCTCAAGAAGTTATTGTACTGTAACGTGTTGGCTATTGTCCTTAACCTGTAATAGTATTTTTCCTTCCGGGAGAATACGTTTGCGACAAATGTCAGTGGTAGATCCAACGAGTGTGCCAATTATGGTAAAAAAGCGATTGTAGATGAAAGTATGATTAGATAATTATTATTGATGTTCGACACCAAAAATAGAACAAAATCATATAAAAACAGGTGCAAAGTATTATGGTTATAATCTGAACGGTGTCCCAAAACATGTGTGCATACTGCACAGCATTACAGGTGAGCACAACTAATTTAAATTAAATTATAACATATTTATCTCATATCTAATAATAAAATTGACGAGACCGCTGGTCTAGTGGTTAGTATACCTGACTGCTTCGCTAGGGGTCGCGGGTTGATTCCCGCCGGGCAAACATTTATGTGACAAATATGTTTGCCTTGCGTCTGGGTGTTTGGTATGTATTATAAGTATGTATTTACAAACAAAAAGTATATAAGTATTATATCCGCTGCTGGTTCCCATAGTACAAGCTTTGCTTAGTTTGGGGCTAGATGGCGTTGTGTGATAATGTCCAAACATTATTATTATTATTATTATTAAAATTGTAACTGTTGAGTAAAATTGTGACATTTTGGAATCGTTGTTGAAGATATTTTTAAGGATTCGGAGAGGATGTTTTACAATTTCGGTTCAAATATTCTATAGGTCGTTGCAAAGTTTTGCCAAGTCGCTGTAGTATCGGGCCATTTTTACTATTGAACATTAATTTTAATTTAATTAATATCAACACAGCTTTAAGAAGGTTTAAGTGTCATGCCTTGTTCCGGCAGCACAACGGCATTATCGGGAACCGGGAAGCGGGAGGAAGCCGTCGCCAGCATTCGTTAGGCGGTTTCAAAACTGAACCCTTTAAATAATATGTTAATCTTTTACTATAGATAGGACAGTAAAATGACAAAAAAAGCCAAATAGCAATACCATCGACATTCACTCGCTGAATTTTCACAAACTTACTCTATGCAATAATGAATCGTCACTTGTTTTAATTAAAACGTTCGCCCATTTAAAACTTTTGACGGCAACATTAATTATAACTTCTAATTATCAATTCATAAATTTGCAGCTCTTACGTAAACAGGTCTGTAAACTTTGAAGCGGCATCGTCGACTTGCTAGTCCACTATCCCAAATTTCACACATAATATTTCAAATTGTAAAATTTCAAAGTGGCAATCAATATAGCGTGGCACAGGTCCAAGCTTCGGCTAGAGGGTCATAACTCAAGGGATATCGTTCTACGTTAGAGGCCGAATGTTTTTATTCCATCTCGTGAATTTATTTGTTCCTGTTCGGTTCTTAGTTTAAGTTGATTTTTAAGGTATATGTATTTATTGAGGCTTCCAATTCCATCTTGTGAATTTAAGTTTTCCTGTTTAGTTCCTAGTGTAACTTTATTTGTTACGTTCATTGTTTGTTTCAAAACTTCATTAACTCTTTTCTTTGTAAATCTTTAGTTAAGTATCTGTCTAACGGTCATAATTCGCCTGTCCTTATTCCATTTCATTTATGATCGGCGCAATATATTTTTCTCTTCCATTTCTCTCTATCAGCCATCATCTGAATTCACCTTACTGGCCATGTCATCTTGCCCACAGTCCATCCATCCTTTTTTAGGTAAGGTAGACCTTAAAAAGGATGAGAAGAATCTAAGAAAGGAGGAACACCCCCTGTACCCTTAAACATTAATATATCATAAAAACAATATCCATGTGATCTTCAATCCGCATAACATGCCCAACGTTATTTTTAATGGCATTGTTAAGATATTGTAGCGAACCCCACGTTAATCAACTTCACAGTACATGTAATGAGAAATAATGAAAAAAAAAAATACCGTGTGGAAAAACAATTAAGCAAACGCTTTTCTTCCAAAATTGTTGTTCCTCCTTTAACTTATCGTTATTTTATCTCCCAAAATGGCTTACGTTTACACAACTTTACCGAGGAAGCCTATATTACCTACTTCCCAGTACGCAGTACACGTCTCACAATTTCCTGTTCCCAGACTGGCTGTCTCGTGTCATGCGTTACGCCACCTTCCTTTATTACGTGAGTTTTCGCTTATTTTTCCTTTACTCTCTTAATGGAGCTATTCGTGATTAGCGTTTTTGGTGAACTTGTTAAATAAAATTATAGGTTTTTATATCCACTTTAAGTACCATTGTGTATACTTTTCCTGTCTTTCTTCTATTTTGCCTACATTCCGACGTATTTAGAAACAGAAAGTATATTAAAATGTAATGCTTCAAAACGTATTAGGTACTGTAATATACTATATTAGTATATATTATGCTATAATAGTTATCTATTATGCATATATAGTATACTACTTATAAGTTCAGTAATAGCGTCTTATTTATTTTTTTATTAAGCACAAACAGATCACAATTTTATAAAAAACAAGTATAAAGTCAAATGAAAAAATCAGATCAGAATTGTGCTCCAAGGTATGTGTGCATAGCGTTACAAGTATTAAAACTAATTAAAATTAAGTATCTTATCTTGCTGTCTAAACCGCGAAGATCATAGGTCAAAACAAAATTCAAATTCACGTAGCTGCCACCTGTCAAATACTTAGCTGTTTTATTTTCATGGTGGAATCGCGTGCTCTACGCTAAGTAAGTACTACTAGGTTTAATTCGCTTTCACATTACATCTATAGCGTACTAAGGTTTTTGATGAGTAGTTTTTGACTGTCATACATGTTAGTGAATAGTTCCTTTATAATAATCTCACTTTACATCAATCTACCTGTAATGTAAGCTGAGTAAACCAACCTTCATTATTTATGATAGAACGGTTCATTTTTCCACGTGATGTTCAGGGGAATCAATTTTGTGTCACCTGCGCTATCAAGGACCTGGTGTTTCTAGCAGACCATTAGTCTTGACGCGAGACCGCAGCGGCGCGTTATTGTATAATTTAGATTTATTACCTCAATTATGGAGCTTACAGTTTCATTTTGTATATTACTTACAGTTTATGTATCGAAGGTTTATGAAAAAGACATCAAAATAAAAATAAAACAAAACAAAATTTAATGTTGACGTTACATTGTGTAGTTTGGTACACTATTTTTTAAGGATAATATTTAATATACATGACATCTATGAAATTTTCAATTTACGATTAATTTTCTTGCATGCAAACAATTCAACCTGCATTCCGTGTTAAACCACCCAACCTTGCAGAGTCAAATCAATTTCCTGTTTTCACGACGACACCATTGAGTGTCCGTCTCCCGAATATGCCTGTATTGATTTTACCTGGATAACTTAAAATTCCAGTTGACATCAGTTCTAAAATACAAATTCTTAAAAGGAACTTATTTAGTAAAAACATATGTGACGATAACTTATGTATTCTTTAATTTTTTCCTGGTATTTGTGGTTTATTTGTTCCATACTTTTTTTTTCAGACTGTCCTTAAGTTAACAAGACTATAAGTGCACAAGTGTTCACTCTGGTAGCGGCAGGCAAGGTGATTAAATAAAAAAAACTCGCCGAAGAAAGTAAATAACAATTCTTGTAAAATAAAATGTAAGTATACAGTTGTATATATGCGATTGACAGCTGTTCTGACAAATTCTGTTCGAGATGAACTCTACATAGAAACAATCAAACGGACAATGTACTTTTGATTGGTAATAAGAGGAAGACAACACAATCCGCATGGAATACTAAGCCCTATAAATGGAGACAGATTGTAGTTGATTCGCGCTAAATTTCGAGTAGTAAAAGGGAAACAGATTATTTGTCATTTGAGCCACTTTGCTAGCTAAATAGATTAATTCCAATTTAATTTGTTTACAAGTTTGCCAAGATTCCAAATAATCGAAATATTCCAAGAAATGTCTCATATCCGAGTATTTAACAAACACAAAGTTACAGCCAGAAAATAACTGTCACAATAATATTATATTGAATTTGTCGGAAATATTCTGGGAAATGTTTGTTATGACGATGTTTTCGCAAAGTGCGCCGTATATCTGTGCCATTTTTCTACCTGGTGTAATATATTTATACATATACCTACTCTTCGAATATAAGATTTTTATTTGTATACATTCTAAATTAAAATGTATATAGAAAGTTCGTAGATTATAATTTAGGTATTTTTTTTTTGGGTAATGATTAAAAAAAATCAAATAGAAATATTTTCAAATATTACCTGAAGTTCAATATTTTTTGTAAACAGTTATCTTTTCTTTCCTTTCGATGTTGATTTTCCAGAGACTGTCCATTTTGACTAGCCCCAGAATGTAGTAATTTGAAATTGTTTCAAATTACAGTGAAACAGTTTTGCTACTGCTGCTGGTTTAACACCTTAGGCTCCAACTAATACAATTAGGTACGCTAGTTTCGATTTAATATTACATATTCTGTTCTGCAAGCTATATATCAATATTTTGACCTTGTGATTATTTCTTATTTCCAGCCGGTGTTTGCCAACACATTTAGAGGCTGGTGTCACTGAGGATCAAATAAAATGTATCGTCGGTAAATACGCCACTCTGAGGATACAGGATTAGGTTAATAGCATGTCATGTTCCATCCGGTTAGTTTTTTATCTATGAGTGGGGTAATGGATCTGTTACATTGATTCATGTAATTTGATTGCCGAATATATTGCCACTTTAAGCCGTGGTGTGCCTATGGTTGCTTACTGCAAGGGTTCAAACCCCGGAGGCATATATTCAAAGCGTTTCTCTAAGCTTCGTAGGGTAAAAGGAATGCTCGCCTAGCTTGAACTGGGCGTGACACGCTACCGCGTGTCTAGATAGTAGGGTGTAATGCGATTTTTCGTGGGATTTCCTAATAAAAATGTGACTGACTGGGGACCTTACAGCAGACCGAAATCAAATAACACTACTTTGGGGAGGTGTTGTATTCCTGCGGTAAGGTTCCCGGGCTCCACTAGGATACACTATATTCGTAGAAAGGATATGCAGCACCGCGACTCCACTCGATAACAATAGGATGGGAAATGCGTTAGTGATACCCCTGGTATTATAAAGCGTCTATAGGCTGCAGAGACGCCTTTCCAATTAATTTTAGCCCCTTATTAAATCGCCTGCATTATAAGACTTACATACTTATAACGTTACTTGAACGTAGGACAAGCACTAGTATTTACTTAGCGGGCCAGAGCATAATGTCTTTGAGAAGTTGGCGTTAGCACTTTAGTTCGGAAGTTAGCTCGCGAGAGAGCTTAGCGTTCCGTAGCGATCTTAGGGGGCTTAGGGATTGTAGTATTCTCAGAGACGGTAATTATGAATTCATAGGTACTCCTAATTTAAACTGCAAAGGGAATCAATTGTAGGCATATGCCTACAAGTAGGCAGTTTGCGACTAAAGAGTCGCATAGGTAATGTCTTTTGTGTCAAATGCCCACATGATTAAACATCTAATCGAATACATTTTATCGCTCGTTTAGTGAGGATATGAGGATTAGTAAACGGAGAGGTAACAACCAAACAAGCTTCCAAAATTATATTTGTGTACATACAGCTGTCGTTTTCCAAACCCAAATACGGGCTGTTACCGTTCACGTGAACGGTAAAAGTAGGTCATGTCATTTCCCTTAGTGTAACATTGGGTTCTCTCAAAGTCATATTACATTAATTCTTTTGCATTAAAGGTGAACATAAGTAAAAAGAAAATAAATGAACCATGCTTGCCTTCGATGAAACAGCAAAAAAACAAACTATATACTCAATATTTAGTCCCCGACGTTAAATACACAACGATTCGGTTTAGGTTTTTTTCTTATAGATTCAATGTGAGAAAATGAGAACTTTTCCCTTTTGATGCATAGGTATATGATAGCCTTGCTTTTTGCGTTGACGCTTTGAGCTCGCGCCGTAAAACAGGATTCACTAAATTCATTGATGGCGTAAGTCTTGCGTCGCTTCTGTTTGATAGTTATGGAAACTGATTTGTTTACCAATTTGTTTTTTATTCTTATTTTGTGTTCCTTTAAAAACAAATGGTTCAAAAAGACAAAGAAGTAAATAGGACGCTTAAAAGATGGTTTATTAGGCGAGATTTCAACATTGCTGATGATATGAGATTACATAGACTTAAAATAGTTGAATTAAACTCCGTTCCTTATTGAAGGCAATCATCAAGGCATCAAGTCTACATCAAAATATCACAATATCCGTGTACAGTCTTCTAGGGACGTCATGGCTAATAAGCAAAAGAGGCAATGTTCCTACATGACATGCCGTTTCGGAGACCAGTCTTATTTCCTAAAATCAATATATTTTGGCATTTAGCCAGGCAAGACGGGAGGGAAATATGTTTACCGTGCCCTGGGCCTATGTTCTGATCATTGTTTTCATACTAAATTAGACGGACCCAGATGTAGGGCTAGCAAATATAGTTCGTGGTAGATTTCTTTACTGAAATGTAAACTTTTCTTGATATTCATATGGCTTTATTCAATGATGTATCTGCCATTTTACGGTATTATTGGTGGTGCAGACCAAGAGCCTAGGCAAATGGTATGCCTATCAGCTGAAATCATAAAGGCTTAGAAAATTGTCTGAGGCTGTAAATTATGATGAAGATGATGGTAATGAAGATTATGATAATGATGACGAAGACAATGATAATTATAACGAAAATGATTATAATTGTAACGAAAATTACGATGATGATGATGATGATAGTTATGACTATGATCTTGCCGTGATTGCTTGTGGTTTAAGCAACGGCCTGACATTTGATGGGCCCAGGTTCAAATTCCGGACTTTACCAATAAGTTCTGCTAAGCTTAAGTACCTTATTAGGGCCTAAACTTAATAAATTATTTTTGATATTGATTTCGAATTTGAACTCTAATTTCATTATCATCATCATCATCATCAGCCTATCGACATCCACTGCTGAACAAAGGCCTCCCCCATAGATTTCCACAATGACCGATTCAATGCGGCCCGCATCCAACGCTTGCCAGCGACCTTTATCAGGTCTTCGGTCCATCTAGTGGGGGCCGTTCGACGCTGCGTTTTCCAGTGCGTGGTCTCCACTCTAGAACTTTACGGCCCCATCAGCCATCAGTTATACGAACTATGTGCCCTGCCCATTGCCACTTCAACTGGCTAATCCGTTGAGCTATGTCGGTAACTTTAGTTCTGCGAATCTCCTCATTTCTTATTAGATTTCGCAGAGAAACACCCAGCATAGCCCTCTCCATAGCTCGTTGAGTGACTCTGAGCTTTCTTATGAGGCCCATATGCCAACGCATCATTTTCATATGCCAACGCATCAACTGGCTACTTATAGTGCCCTAAATAAAATATAAATTTATAACATAAAGGAGGTAGACGGGTCGAGAAAGCAATTTATCTTAATAAGCACCCCGTTTCCGTAACAGAATTAATCAGGCGAGATACATTTATCGCCCGTTTTAATCTCCACCTCACCTGACGATTAAGTGTGCAGTAATTTTTGCCGCTGGAATGGTGCTGGAAAAATACTTGGAAAGTTCCTGTTTCCATTTCGAACTGAACGTAGGTAAATGAAATTGTGTAATTGATCTTATTTTTTCGCCAACTAATTGATAAAATAAATTTTTGCTTCGTTTTCTGGACTATAGTTTAGCGACTCGTCAAATGTTTTTTTTTCAATTTTTACTTTCTATGGTGGCTTATGTACTGGAATATCGTCAACAGTCGGTAAATAAATCGTACATTTGCGTACCCGGTACCTCCAACAAACGTGTGGGCGTAGCGGCGTCTATATGTATGCACATATATACTACTAGGAATTAAAAATGTCATTAAAATAATTTTAATTCGACTTTACTTCACGGGTTACATTTTATTTCTCAAAACCTCGGTCTGCTAACTGCTAGCAAATTCAAAATGTATTTATTCTTTTTCAATCAAAGGAGGGTAGGCCTTAAGTTTCATCTACACAAGATGGGTCTATCTGAGGACGTGTTATGCAGGGCCTGTAATACAGAAACGGAGACCATGAAACACGTGTTATGCTGCTGTGACGCATTAGCGAGGCAGCGAATGTAGACTCTGGGGGCGGCATATCCGGAACCAGAGGATTATATGCTCTTCCCTGCTGGCAAGATCTGCAAACTCATACAGGGAGTATTTGATACAGCAGGTAAGTAGAGCGTAAGGGGCGAAGGGCAGCACAAAAGGTCCCAAGGGTCGACGTGCGTCTGGGGTAGCCTGGACCCAACAAAAGCCCAACTATAAGATAAGATAAGATTAGTTTCCTTACCTATTTATTACGTAAAATTGATTGGTGAGAAAGATACTTAGAAATAAAATGATTAAAACAAGAATAGCATCAGATTTCTGTAGTTGAAACGCGAACTACTAATGGAGACTAATTTTATAACAAGGGTCTAGTAACCCAATTTAGACCGTAATGAAATTATTCGCGCCATTTGTCATTCAGGAGTGGCTATGAAAGGTTGACGGATGATAATAGAGTAGATATTCAATATACAGGCTTGTTATATTTGTTAGCGAAGAAATTTGACTAGATTTTTTCCTATACTTTAAATAGGATAAAGGTTTGTCCAAATTATATCTTCATTTCGCGGCATCGCGGCGCACTAGCGTTCCCAACCTGCCGGTACAGCGTATGTTTTATCCTCGAGGAGCTTTGGAGGGCCAACTTGATACTTCCACATACTTATTATCTGTTCTCAAAGTTCTCACAATATTCTCATTTTTCTTTAAATGACGACCACTGTCCGACGTGACGCCTTGACTATTATTACGTACGCTTTGTCAATGTGGCAAAGACAATTAAAAAGAAGCAAACACTCGTATATGAGTGCAGAGGTTTTCTTTACATACATAAAAACAATCAATAATCGTCCAAATGTTACATATCCGTGTAACCGTCGGCCCACATGGTGGATACTATAAAAGTATCCGCGCCCACCGATTACGCAGGACCGCGTGATGACATCATTACTGCGGCTGGAAACACCAACGACCAATTTACCTTTTGTGTACACCCAAAGATTACAAATTCGGGATTCGTGGGTGGCGCACCAACCGCAAAATTGCCCGCCAACAAACTAAACCTGGATTTACAACGGATAGATAAAAGATAATAGCTAAATTAAGGCTTTAAGGACCGTGATTTATATCACGATTGTGTCAGTTTTCAGTCCCGACGGTCCGTGTATGTAATTGTGACTCTATTATCTTCAAATTATTTTGTTTAAGGTAAATTTTCCAATGTTTATGTCAAATATTGATGCCATAGTCTTCTATTGTAAATCAAGTTGGAGTTCGTACTACACACTTTTTGATCGAGGCACAGATGACAATACTATTATTATTGAAAATGTCTCCGCTTTCAGCCATGTGAAATATTTTCCCTGTACTAGAGAAAAAGCTAGCTAAAATAATTATTATTATAATCAATATTTAAAATATATGAAAGCTATGAAACTAGATAAATAATGGGAATTATAATCATGGAATTGTGTTTTTACTCAATATTTATTGACACAAAACAGATTAAACTATTTACAAAAACATATCTTACTTTTGCATTATATTCACCATTCTTTATTGATTTTCAACTCTACATAAACTTAAATTAAAAACTTAAAATAAACTAAACTAAGAAGTACAAAACTAACCTAAACGTAAAATAAATAAATTTAAAAATAAATTTTCTTACTTTTGGAATTGTGTTAATTTCATTTCTAATTTAAAATATAAACTGTCCGGTTGCACTATTACCTATCTACGTCAAGTTATAGATCGAAATTTATTTTCGTTTTGGCGTTAGAAACAATTGCATGGAAATAAATAAATACGAAATGTAAAAGCTTGATTGCAAGCATCTAGCATGTACACGTAAATATCAAAAAGATCGGAAACTAAGAACAGCAACGAATTGTCTCCCACGCTTTCATCTCCCAATAAGGAAACACGTTTCATTGAGCTCCAGTAGCTTCGAGAGCGCACAATAAATCTAACATTTCTCTGCTTCCTTCTGGCGCATGGTTAGGTTTTTATATTGATTGTTGTACGTGTATTATTTTAATAGAAAATGTGCAAAAAGAATTTTTATTTTGTTGTATGAAAATTTAAAAAGAGAGTTGGGGCGATTATTCATTTCCCATTATTATTGGAGCCGCCCGACTGGGGACTGTACCTTACAGAAGACCGCAGCCAAATAACACCACTTTGATGTAGTGTTTCTGCGGTAAGTAAGGTTGCCAGTGCTCCATGAGGATACGCTGCGCTAGTAGTAATACTGCTAGCATAGTGAGTCCTCATCAACAACAGGGTTGGCAACTCGTTAGTGCCCCTGGATTAAACATAACAGAATAATATTTTAGCGGGAGCGGTATGGCGATGCACCAACGTAGAAAATTTTAAGAAAGCGAAAAGTCACAGACAGTATCGTAGAGAAAAAACAAAATACCTAAAAAATAATAAATAAATTCTTACTAAAGGTACGATTTTTGTATTTTTTTCGTAATATCCAATAGTACCATAGTTCAATGGTATAGAACTGCTTTAAGGTAAGCGAACGGTGTATGTCGGACGAAGAATCTATGATCATCTCGTCAAAGGGTTCGCTAATCCTATTAAGGTACAGAGACTTAGATACTGATGCCTTTGTATGTTGAATGTAAAAAGCTTATACATAGTTAAGATAATCCTTCCCAGTAGGTTATCTGACGTATTTATTTTCCTTTGAATAAGTATAAATCCAAAAAGGATTTGCTCATTCCGCATTTGAAGGAAAGAAAAAACATTTATTCATAATAATACATAGACGTAATATAAGAAGTGAAGATATTTTTATAAGAAGAACATAGTGTCGTTATGAAACGATCCCAACTCAGCATGTGCTGTTTGGAGTATGACGGACAACTAAGCGCTGATCTTTCATTTCTTAATCCCACCAATTAAACTTAAGGGAAATTGTATTTTTCTCAAAAACATTAATACACAAGATTGGTGCACTATCCTCTTAGCACGCTGAAAGAAATCCCCAGATTAACTGCTTTAAGTATTTTCAATTAAAACTTTCATTTAACTAATCTCTCCTGTTCTATTCGGTAGTTCGGATATTCTCGGGTGTTGTTCAGTTGTGTGATAAAAGTTTATTTAGTACTAAGCTAAACGTTAGACATTCCGTGTCAATAACTTGTACAGGAGACTTGATAAGTTGAGTAGGCTGAATCAATTTGATAAAGGAATATATTTAAACATATGCTTTGCCACACGACGTTGCGATCAGTAACGATAACAGTTTCAAAGAATATAATATAATTGTTTCCAAACCGGTTGCGTATACTAGTGAACTGGTTGTAGACAGTAGCAATGTAATGCTGCCTTCCGTGGCGATAAAATTACACATCCATACATACATACCGATTAGATTTCAGGTCGGCACCGCGCGAGTCATACCCCTGGTGTTGCAAGAGTCAATAGGCTACGGTGACCGGTTACCATCAGGTAGGCCGTATGGTTGCTTGCCACCTTAGTGGTATAAAACAAGATAAATTTAAAACTTTTTAATCGGAATCTGCAGTACCTTTATAGTTATGAAACACCTCATGATACTTAAATTTTCTGTTTGATTGTTAAACAAACGCACAAGTAACAAAAGAGCTAATGAAAACTACAACATAAAAATAATTTCATGTATAGAAAGCAAAACCAAAGTGGAGCCTATTTGTAAACATGATTCAGTATTTCAATAGTAGTCCCACAACACCTTTATATATTGTTTACAATTTTGCGTTTACCCAATTCGAGCAGCGCAATTTCACTCACAAAATGGATGGAGATAGCATCCGGTGACCAAAACTCATGCTGCATTCAAATCGTTTCCTTCGAAGACGCTCGCAGCTCTTAAGGTACTTACAAATTGATGCGACTGATGCGAAGCGAATTCGCTTACAGTATGTAACATTTGCAAATGTTTTTGTGTATAATTTGTTACAATAAAACAAATTATATTATTATTACAAAACCGAACTTTATAAACTACGTATTAGGTACAAGATTTGACCTTAATTAAGATACTGCGGGAGCGTGCTAATAATGCTTGCTGCCGCCATACTGATGAATAGCAATGTTTTTTATATAGTTTTTTTTAATTTGATCATACGCTTTAAATCCGAAAGCTTAATCGAAGATCGGGAGCCTACGAGGCGATGTAATTTTTATTTAAAAGGTATGTTTTTATTTGGAGCCGAATAATTAAATGATCGGACGTTTTGTCTTCTACACATACACACTCTCCTTCAGTACAAAAGGAGTTTACTAAAATCAATGATACTATAAAATGATAAAACACAAAAACCATCCTTAGCGAGAAAAGAAAAAACGTGGCATTAGTGCTGCCATTGTGAAAGATGTCATGAATATTTATTATATTATCGAATCAGTGTTCTCAGACCTTTTTTGTAGAAAGGGTGAAATAGCCAAAGGCTAACTCTGCACCGACATCTGTCAGCTTAATAATATTTAAGGTCATTTCCTCTAAGGGGTCATTTTTCTCCGCCTTGTCCATTCTATTTTTACATGAGATGATTCCAACCTTTTGTTTTGATACTACGTAAGAATACATCGCTCAAGCTCATTTCCTTGTATATTTATTTTTCTCCTCATTCTACCAATTTGAGTCATAGTATAAGGAGATAGAGTCGTGTTTTGTTATTTTCAGATGTGGAGATACTGTATGAGGTGTAGGCACGTAAACAATATTGTCTGCGACAAAATCAATCGTTTGTAAATGTGCCCGCTTTGGAAATAAAATACACCTGAATATGCAGCTGGATTTTACTGCTTTGGTTGGAATCTTTCAATGGAAACTGCACGCCTCACGGTGTATAACATTTGCGACATCGTAGGATCTAACGATTGTATTCGATTTAGATTCCAAGACATTATAGTATTCGTTGTTGGAAAACACGAGGTTGTTTAAGATTTTCTACGATTCGTGAATTTATAAAAAAATACATTATTGTCATTCGATTGTTTTGCGCCGTAGCAATCTGTGATATCGAGCATCACATTTGTCTGTCATCCATTGAAAATTGTGGTAGATATTTTACCAAAATGCTTGCAGTTTACTGGTTTACTCAGAACGCAACAATACTTTTGTACTTGAATGTGGTGATGAGAAGTAATGTTATTCAATTGAGTACTTTTCTTTTAAAATGTGAATTTACCGTAAAAAATAAGAAACGTAGCAATACGTTGCAAATAATAATTGTAATACATTCGTTCCACATTGTTCTGGGGTCTCTTCCTCCGCCAGTTCATAGCACTAATTTGATCATTTAGGATTCAGTAATTTTAATTCCGAAACCCTTGAGCCAAAGTCCCAGTGACTACGAGTAGAGCAAATGTAATGTGCTCGACGCAATTTAAAGAATTGAAAGTTTCAATACAATTCATAATGGAAGTACAACGAGAACACCAAAAGCTCTAAGCCAAGTGATTTATTTATTTTATTAACACACTGACATAAGAACCATAAAATATTATACGTCATAAAACATATTTATGCTGAGCCTGTCAGTAGCATTGGTAGTGTGGTGAGGATTAAAATGTAGATATGTATTCATTAGCGGAGTCATGAACCATTTACATTATATTTATAGAAAGAAAAATTGAAAGTGCGATCTACGAAAATGAACACATGATTTTTTGTGCCTTAAAAAAAGCAAGATTATTTCTGTAAATAAACCCACTGAATCCATTTGCCGAAGTGTATCCCAACTCGTTCTTGGCCGTCTCGGGAACCAAAAGAAACGTCCCATTAGAGCAGTATTGTTCTAGTTTGTAGCAAAGTACGTTACAAAGGCTTCAATGAGCGTGCGCCATTGTTCTCAGTTTTTTCTTAAGAAATCTTGGATTAAGTTCGTGGGGTTGCGACGGAGGTTGACAAAATCCCTTTGAGTAATCGTATTGCGCTTGAGATATTGCATACGAGTAGGATTGTTGATTTGTTTGTGCACGATAGGTAATATTTTTAGATATGACATTTTCAAATATTTTTCCTATTGACGGATGATTAATTTAAGTAAAAACATACAACTTTTCTTACACGTGTCAATACATTTAGTTTGATAAAACCAAAATCCTGTTTGGTAATATTTCTTTTCTTGTTTGGCTTCAGATAAATCTTTATGAGATGAAGGATTGAATCACAGTTCCCGTGATCGGATCATTTTCACATTCGCCTAAATTTTATCATAAATATAAATCAAAAGCCAAATAACGTTTAATAAAATATTCATGCAATTGTAGCACAGTAGAAAATGTGCCAATATTTATAGCTTTTGCCAATTCGCAATATCCATAACATTTCTTCCCAAACTGTTAGGGGTGTGAATAAAGTGTAGACATTATATGTATGGGACATTTCTGTAACATTTTTTTAAAATTCACAAGTCTACTTTATAGTTTATTTATGTATTATTAATTTAAGGTTCCTTTTCCCCAGTGTAACAAAAGTTACAAAACAGTAATAAAACTATTTACAGATAAAAAAATATTTGTTCAATATTTTATAGGGTTTATTTAGGTATGTGATTAACAATTAACAAGATTAATCATAAACATTATAACGAATTATACTAAAAATACACATCAAACTAAAATTATTACATTTTAAATCTAAATGTAAAAACGATTTTTTTGTTTTATTAAACTGGACCTAAAAATAATAAATAAAATGTTATTGGAATAATTTCCGATAAAATCAGAATATAAATTTACCTGGCTGATAATTTTACATCAATTTGCATAAATGTGTCCCATTGAGGTTTTGATGTGGTTTATATTTTTCTTTTGTCCTTCTGGCTTCCTATTTGGTCGCCCTTCTATTGGTCACATGTGTCTACTTTGCATAATGCTACCATTCACTATTTTCAGTTAAAATTACTGTAGGCGTCGTGTGGAGAATTGGTATTTGGAAGTTTTGTACCTCAACGCTTTTTGTCAAAACACAGGTTGGTGCTTGGCACACATATTATTCGAATTGCTAAATGGCTCATTTATTTTTCTTAAATACTTTTATCTAATGGAAAATGCATATCAAAAGTTAAATATTATATTAAAACAATGTAATTAAACAGTAGGTATTGTAACTAAACCAGTTAGGTATATTATTATAATTATTATTACTAGTTTAAGAGTATGTATTTGTTTTCGAATTGAACGCAGTCGTATCCAAAATTAAGAGATTAGAAGTTTGAAATGAGCGGTAATATCTTAATATAGAAAAAAAATACATATATCTGAAAAAAACATTTTGATTAGTATACCTAAAGATGTTAGGGAATTAACTTCTTACTTGTTCTCGATGTATAATAAGTAAAATTCCCATGTCTTGCCAGCAAGAGTAAATAATACGCGATACAATCGCTCGCATTTTAGAGCTTAGAGGTATTGGTGCCGAAATTATTAAACGAAACTTTAAAGAAGATTTAAAGTACTGCCATCCTTATTTAACCCCGCAAATGAGAAAGGGATAGCAAGACTTTTTAGTTTTGTGAAATTAGCTGTTTGGGGATTAAGCTAGGCGTTTTTTTATCAATGATAACTGAAAAGGATGGTAATGTGTTACGAGGACTACGGGGTATGATGTTGAAGTAAAGGGAGTATTTACGGCGCACAATTTAATACGCTCACACTTGAACGACTAGATTTTGACGACCAAAAGAAATAATATGTAAAAAACAAAAGTATGTAAAAAACAAAATATCACGAATAATTTTGAATTTAAATATTAACTAATGAAAACTCCAAAAAGTATTTGCTGTCGCCAACAACAAGAATAGTAAAGTAGTGACCAATACCCAATGGAGTGAGTGCTCAGACGGTTGGTTTGCATAGGAACCGTTCTTGCGCGCCGTGTTTGTAAATACACCGACATGACAATTTGTATGTAACTAGTTCCATTCTATTCCGAGGCGCCGTTTAATTTGAAAAGCATATACATTGAATCTGTAAGGCTTCTCTGGGGTAGGAAGTGTGCTTGAATCTGTAAGTCCCCGTATTTTTTTTAACTGACAGAATAGGACTCTAATAATTGTCAGCATAAAATATAAAACCGTTTGATCATGCTTACCTACCTAATGTAGGCACAACATTATAAAAGTATAGTATTATTTAATCTGGGGCGAACGATTAATGTTCATTCGCCACAAACGACTTCCAGCCAAGCAGGTGTTGGGCCTAGTGGTCCGCAAAATAACTGTTACACCTGCGCCCATAGCTGCGTAGACGGTACCTGTAGATTTTAAAGTCAATAAATATGTTTGCGATTTTATGAATTTCAACCCTGAAGCCGTGTTAACGTACCTATTAAGATATACAATGATAGTGCATAATGAACAATTCAAACGAATTGAGAACCTCATTTTGAAGCCTTTTTGAAGTCGTTCCAACCAGGGACGTACAAATTAAAAAAGTTATCTGCCGTATTTATCTATTCTCCTCGCAGAATGCCCCATTCTCTCAGTTAAAAACTTAACTCCGACAAAGCACTTCTGGGCTTGAAAATCAATTACATCTTAATTAAAACATGCTATCTGACCGACATAAATTAAGGAGATAAACGTCAAAAAGTAATTGGATTCACGAAACTTGGTCTGAATGTGTATTTGAAGCGAGTTACAAATCGAACAATCATAATTAAATTGAAGGTAGTGGTTCAAGTAGTCGGGATAGACCATCGAGCATGTAGTTCGACTAGACTCGTACAGTTTATCGTACAAGTTTAACGTGTTTTTTTTAGTCTGATTTACGGAAACGTAAGCAAATTATTAAAGGATTAAGTTTAATTTTTGTTTGCCTCCACTTGTAACTTTAGGCTCTGTGTTTGACTTCATTCGCAGTAACCTCGTAACTTAAGTAAAGTAAAATATTGTTAGCTGTATATCTAGATTGACATAAGGGAGTTGCGTGCTACGCTTCATTTAACTTTTGTTAAACACTCAAATAAAAGTAGACTTTGTCATGCGAAGTAATTAATTTAAGCACATGCCTAATGGAATAAAGTTTTTGATCTATATGTAACCGTGTCGTGCTACTAATAGCCAGGCTGTGACACTTTGGATTTGGTGTCAGGCTGGTTTAGTTGTTACAGGTGACAGCGATCGCTGGACTTTGACAAACTACTTTGGTAAAACGGTATACTTTTTAATATTTATGAATTACAAGACAGAAAAGAAAACCTAGACTTCTTTATAAAAAACAAACAGCCTATGTTCGGCCAGTCGCCAAGAACAGGAATGACATAAACTCAAGGAGCCGCCCGATTGGAGACTTTAACTCCACTTTTTTTTATAAGATTTTATAAGAATGATAGACTAACTCATTAAGCTTACTTGCCAACGTAGTTGTATTAAAAAATATGCCAGCAATGTGTTTCCTCACTGCTTTTAATAACCCTTCCTTGTAAACTGGTGATTCAAAGTGAGTACCTACTATAAAGTGATGAAATTATATGCCTTATGTATCCTCACGATCTACAATGTTTATAAAATAACTTTATTTCGCTTGACCAATCGTGTAAATCACAACAAAAATATTGTAGTAACAATCTTTTATAATTATTTCGAAGCGGATACGATCGCGAGTGCAATAACAGAAAAGTGTATTTTTTTCATTTCATCCATTGTAGGCGAAACAAAAATTTCAGGATTGATGGTTTCATTTTAATTGAAAATTTGTTTATTCTTTTTGGTTCGCTTGGTGACGACGCGATGGGTGATCGATACGAATTTTGATTTCATTCACACGTGTGCTTGTAGCTGCATTAATTTGCAAAGCATACTTTTGTCAAGTGCAATAGTATGGTGGCAAATTGTTTAGGAGTTTAGTAGTCGTTTCGCTTCCTAGAGTGTATTTTTTTACCTTGGAGTGGTGCATTATCTCAATATCACATTCTAATTATTTATTCGCCTAGCTGTTTGATCCAATTAGTAGAAACTCTGCCACATATATACGTGTTTATACGCGTGGTCGTTGTCTTTTTTTAACACTTTGAACTTCATCAATTATGAAACTATAAACAGGACGGTTAACTAAAAATGTAAAATCGAAATGAAATGCTGTAAATTGGTTATAAGGTTATAAAGATATTTTTCTTAATTAATAGAGTTAAAAAAGAGAAATGGTTCTTGGAAAGTATGTCAGGACAATCACCCCTGAAGGCTGATGTAAACATCTTAAGGCTGCATTGTCCGGAAATGTCCGGAGTCAGCTGTACGTGATGTCCGGACGGAACGTGCCGGAACATCGGCGATATCACGACGAGCTTTTGACACGCCTGTCTGCAGTTGTGATTGACTGGTTCTGGTATGGGTACAGCTGAATTATTATTTACCAACTTCAAAAAGAGGTACTATTTATAGGTACTATTAGAAGTAACTTTTTTTACCGATTTGCGTATATTTGTGAAATTACATTTCAGCCGCTAGTGGAAAAACAATGTTTTTAGCCCAATATGCTTGAAAAACAATTACTAGTATTTACATTTATAAAATTGACACATTAACTTCAGATTTGTTCATGTCGAGTCATGTACCTACTTAGATTTCTAAATACATGGTTTGTTTACAAGGAAATTATCGTGCATCGTTCAGGGTAGATAGAAAGTAAGTATCTAAATCCACTAAACTTTTGTCTGCCTATATATCATCGTCCAGATTGTTCTATCTAATCCAAGCGGAACACACCAAAGCTGAATTAAATAAAGATAAATATTATCACAAATCCAATTCCGTCTCACAATGGTGTTTTTAACCATGTTAGTTTCAGTTCACGTAGCAAGCGAGCATAGTATAGTTAACATAACTTTATTAGTACAACTCAATGGGATTGTTCAAGATTCTTCTTGCCGGGCTCCGCTCTAAACTTTAAATTGGATCCAATAGTCGGAGCGAAAATGCAGAAAACTGGTGATCAATGTGTATTCTTGTGGGGCTGAGCTTAGCAGTGTTGAGATACGGTGTTTTAAGTGATGTAGGTTAGTTGATGTTATATACATTCCTATAAAAGACATATTTTCCCCTAAATTAAATAGTCATTTGTATATATTGAAAAGTAGTCATTGTTCGTGGAAAACTTCATTTTGATTCTAAATAAAATCGAAGCTGGCTAAATATGAAATTAATATTTTTTCAATTTGATCATCACACGTAATGTTTGTACTTACCTTTTAAATGAAGATATCCAATTTTACTGATGTAGCAAAGCCACCTAGAAAACGAAAGCGAGTACAGACATCCCTACATATGATCTGTTCCAACACTTCCAACGCACACAACTGACTTGTGATATGCCAGAGCTGTCATCGAGATACGCCAATCATGCCATGCCAACGACGACAAGCTGATGCCGGAGCGTCGTTAAATATAACGATCACGAATGTCTGCTACGTTTCCGTTGATATTCGTGGTCTGCAACTGGTAAAAGGAATTCTGTTACGAAATATTAATTGTTTAATAAAAAGCCCAGTTTGAGGCAATACTTTTTCACAATTTATAGCTGCCAGGAAGGAAAAACCAACAATAATCAAATCAATATATAAAAGAGGTTTGACAACACTCATTTAGCATACACATTTTCCTACAAATCCTTCCTTCCAAGAAGACTGCAAAGAGACACTGATGAAAATTAAAAATCGTTCATCCTACGAACAATAATATAACCCTCCTTTTTTGCTTCGCTGTGGTCGGGTAAAAATTACTTTTATTATTTTAGTACTGTTATTGTTCGTAGCGTTAATCGTGAATTGAAAATATTATTAACTGATAGTTATTTATTTAGCACGGTTATTAGCATATCCATAATTACACAACAGCGGAAATGTGCGGTACTGAACACACAAAACGTGTTCTAAATAACTTCTGGAAGTAATTATTTTCTTCGTAGCTCCTGCTAACTTTGTAAACGGATAAAGTACGTGACCTCACTACAAAAACCTTAAGCACAAATTGAACAAGCGTATTTAAAATCATTCCTTTTTTATAAACATAAGCCTTTTTATTTCATTTATTAATAATTATTTCTTAATTTTATTTTTTATACCACTTCTTAGGTGGCACACAAGCATACGGCCTACCTGATGGTAAGCAGTCACCGTAGCCTATGGCCGCTAGCAATACTAGGGATATCACTAACAAGTTGCCAACCCTGTTGTTGATGAGGACTCACTGTGATAGCAGCATTAGTACTAGCCCAGCGTTTCTTCGTGGAGCACTGTGAACTTTACTTACCGCAGAAACACAACACTACATGAAAGTAGTGTTATTTTGACTAGGTCTTTTGTGTCTGTGTCTTCTGTTTTGACGGCGGAGGTACAGTCCCCAGTCGGGCGGCTCCAATGTTAATGGGAAAACCCACGGGAGATCCTAATTCGCCCTACCTCTCTTTTTTAGCTCATGTTGTGATTAATTACTGTACGTAAGCTTAGAAAAACTCATTGGTACAGGCCGGGATTTGAACGTGGTCCCATCAGATAAGAGGCCATTGCTTAATATTTAATTGTTTGATTAATATAAAAAGAGCTTTAAGCTAAGGAGCTTTTCTTTTAATTATATTTTTAGTAACTGAGTAAAATAGAACGCAATCTTAGTCACAAACGCATTTCATTTGATATGGTTGTTTCCGACCGCAACCATTAATTATAATTTTCGTATTTATTAATTTTGGAATTAAACTCAATGGCAATTAATCAAAATAAACTTGATCAAACTCAATATCGTAAAACTATAAACTTACAAAGAGCTGCAAGCGATTTTAAGACTCGACATTCGTATCGCCTGGAGCTTTCAATCGTTTGCTTTCATTAAAGTAACGTACCTTACACACGACAAAACACTCACCATTTCAAAGCTGTCGTAGAAATAAATGTTTTACAGTTAAGGATATCGGTATATGGAACACTTAGGGCACTTTAATTTCTAGGCCCTAAAACAGACCATGGTTTTGACTAAAATCAGTAAAAGCTTGCTACTAATGTACTATAATCACGTTAAAGAACATACAATGCATATTTTGAGTTGTAAGCCGTGGATATATCTCTCGTTTATAGTGTTTCTTATTACATTGAAGTAGTTGTGGAAATAAACCATTACATAACTTTGAAATATGTATAAAAAAAATGAGAATTGTCCAATATGTGTTATCATGCGTGCCAATAAAGTACCAATAAAAACCCCCAAATTAAATAACATTTGGCTAATGTGCCCTATAAACACTGCTACCTAGCTTGAAAAGATCCAACGATAGTTTCCTAACCGAGCAGGGTCCCCGAGATTGAATAATTCTTGCGAGAAGAAAGATGAAATCCAAATTAAAAGCTATTTTAGTTGAACAATGCGACGTCATAATGTTTTTCCGTCTGCCTACGGCAACTTGTGAAACGTTTGGTCACAAATCGTCTGAGGGCAAGCATCCTAAAGGTACCGTACCTATTTAGGTAACAAAACTTGTTTCACCAAGTAGTTGGAGCAAATTGTGTTTACTTGAAGCCTTTAAGCCGTAATGTGTTACGTGTACGTACAAAAGCATTGCCCGGGTATGTTTAGTGAAATTACTCGCAACGGTTTCTAAAGGAGGCTGCGTTTTGGGACTTAACTTGAGATTTTATCGCTGGATTAACCAACTGGTTTTCTTGACATGATGGCAATTCTTTCTTATTTATTTCTATTTATTAGGGACAGCAAGCAACTACATAATCGAGTCAATGGATTATGATTTATATTGAATATTATACAAGCAAATAAATAACCGAATAGCCACCTAAGCCCTATCCACTAATGAATTTCTAAATGAGTATGAATTCAATCTTCTCTTGAACGAAAAGTATATCTTATCTCTGAATGAGAATAGTTTAATGTACCTATAATGTGATCCTGGATCTAATTTCTACAAAACATAAAAAAAGTCTGTGTTTTCTAAAACGATTGTGCAGAAGTTTTTTTAGAAAACTATTGTAAACAGGTTTTGTTTTTAAAGCAAATTAATAGGAGGTCAAGCAAAATTTAAAAAGCTTGACGTTGACATCAAGAGTGCAACATATTCCTATTCTTGAGGAGGAAAACTTATAAATCCAAGGCTCCGTACTATCCCCGACACTGTTCCTGATGCATATCAATGATATGCTGTCTATCGACGGCATCCATTGCTATGCGGATGACAGTACCGGGGATGCTTATTACACGGGCCGTGCAAACATTCCTCGTTCCGTGGTAGAGGAAACCCGCTAGCGACTTGTGTCCGAAATCGAGAGTACACTTAGTAGTGTCTCCGAATGGGGTCGACTAAACTTAGTCCACTTCAACCCCACTAAGACACAAGTCTGCGCGTTCACCGCTAAAAAAAACCCATTTGCTGTAACTCCACAATTCCTCGACACATCCGTCAACATCTCGAAGAGCATTGGAATCCTTGGCGTCGATATTTCTAGCGAAGTCCAGTTCCGAAGTCACTTAGATGACAAGGTCAGGTTGGCATCCAAAAAGCTCGGTGTGCTCAATAGGGCGAAGCAGTACTTCACATCGGGGCACAGACTGCAACTATATAAGTCGCAAATCCGGCCCCATATGGAGTACTGTTGCCACCTGTGGGCGGGGGCACCTGCATGCCAGCTTGCTCCATTTGACTCGGTTCAGAGGCGCGCCATCAGAATTATCGACGACCCCAAGCTCACAAGCGGTCTAGAACCCCTAAGTCTGCGGAGAGACTTTGCCTCCCTGTGTGTGTTCTACCGCTTGTATAACGGACAGTGTTCAGAGGAATTGTTCGACATGATGCCTACGGCAACATTTTACCACCGCACCTCTCGCCATCGGCGGGGAATTCATTCCCACACTTTGGAACCGAAATGGTCTCGCACGGCACGGTTCCATAATCGGTTCAGTAATCATTTGATCGTGCGCGGGAGAAAAGGAGTTTTCTCCCGCGCACGATCAAATTGTGGAATGAACTCCCCGCCGAGGTTTTCCCAAAGGAGTACAGCATGGGGTTCTTCAAGAAGGGTGTGAAGAGATTTTTGAAGGGTCGGCAACGCGCGAGTGATACCCCTGGTGTTGCAAGCGTCCATAGGCTACGGTAACCGCATACCATCAGGTGGGCCGTATGCTTGTTTGCCACCTTAGTGGTATAAAAAAAAAAAAATTACGAGATGGCTTGCGCAAAATTAATCGATATAACTATTTTTTTCACCCGATAATTATCGATAGTTACCGTTTAAAAATATCGATACGATTATTATTTCTTTTAATCGACAGAATTCATGGTTTATAATAATAATACACTTAAACTAAAGGAAAAAAAGAAAAAACTAACATAATATAAAAAAAAAACAACATTTATCCCAAAGTTTTGTCACGCGGGAGGGTGCCAAGAAGGCTGGCGGCATTGCCCCGCTGTAATAAATACCGGTTTAAAACGATACGATAAATATTATAATTATTAAAAGTATCGATATTCAATATCGACATAAATTAAACTAAACCAAATAGATGCAAGTACGTTTTTTCATCCATTCTTAAATATTTATTGTAGTCTTTTGGAGTAATTCTAAGCTCTTCCAGCAAATTACTATGCCTAAGCTTTTCCAGTAAATTACTATGCGTAAATTGTTTTCTTTGTAATAAGCAATGGTTATACCATATTCTTTTGATATTTTTTTCCAAAATGAACAATAGTCCTTTGATTGCTACAGCATCATCCTATGATGTTTCAGTTTTGACCGTACAGTTAAAATTGTGCAGTCAAAACTGAAGGTGTGTGGCCCGCTTTAGCGATATCTTTCACAATTTAAGACGTTTTTATTGTTATGTCAATGAACCTCAATGCAAAAATATTTTCAATTACTGCATCCTGACTGGACAGTTTCAGAACAAAAACACTGCTAAATTAGCGATTGTCTTGTATTTATGTGACAGAATAGAGCTGTGGCCTAAGTGTTTGCTGTAATCAAGTGTTATGAGGGGTGAAGCGCACATACCGATACCTATTACACCGACAGTGTATTGAATGGAAGCCTTTGTGCTCTTGTGGACAGAGATTGGAAAACTTTGAACATACCCTTCGCTTAACAACAAACATAAAAAATATGTTTAAAAACGGAGGAGTAAGGAACTGTTGTCTAAAATTATAGTTCTTACTTTTAAATGTCTAAATCCCTTGTGGAGAAATTTAACGAAGTTCATTAATTGAGATTTTATTTACACAGGAGCCTCTTGAATTGAACATATTATTTCACGAATTATGCTGATAAATACTGCACCATATGCAAGTATCCATTAAAGTTCACTATTGCAATGAACGCTGCATACCCTGCAAAATTCTCTGTCGCTCAACTGCATTCGAAGCGTGAGATCTAAATTCTTTTGACGACAATACACCATACGAAAGGACTCGAGTTAGAAAATTATTTTCCAAACTCGATGCGACGTAAAATGAGTTTTGCCGCTTTATATATAGAAATCGAATTAGCTAGACTTCTTTTGTGGTGGAGTAAAGATAGCGCTGGCTTATCGAACGCGCAGTTTTGAAGCACGTTGTTCTTGGTTTTGTTTGTAAATCTACAAGGGTCTGTTTGGTGTCGCGATAATTTGTCTATTTATATAGCTCTAAGAAACCGAGCAAGCTCTTAAAGAAAGGATAATTTATTTTCCGCATAAAATCGCTTTTGCAATTTCAAAGGGCGTCGTTCGCTATACGACATTATAAGTATAAAAAAACTTATATTAAGGAATGTGTCAAAGGGTGGCAAAAGTGAGATGAGTCAATGACCTGCGAATTATAATGTATTTTACGCGCACTTTTTGACTTTCTTTTTACTTTTTTTCTCTTTACTTTTTTGCGCCGCAATTATCTTTGCCGCGTAGTTTTAGAATTTGGAATATCTTAGTGCTCAGCGCCAAAGAAATCAAACGAAATATTGTTTGAAGAAAGACTGGGTGGTACGACGGCCCTTAGTCGGGCCGCCAGCGGAATAAAATAATAATTTTTCATAATTGCGAAAATGTCTCTTAAGTAAATATAAGCTCTAAATATCGTTTAATTTATGTAAGACATATGTTTATTCAAATTCTTTATGTCTATTAATATCGCTGTATCAACATGCCAACACAAAACTTAAAAAGTGTTAAAAAGTAGTAGAGAGGTCTGCTTATCCTGCATATTTAATTAGTCCAATTTGATTTGAAATATTATCTTAACTATTATTAATGTTAAAACTACATGTATAAACTCAGAATAATAAAATAAACATAAATTAAAAACTAAACCTAAAACTAAAAACCTAAAAAAAATATAACGTTATAATTAAAATATATTATTAAAAGGAGTCCCTTTAGACAAGGTTCCGAAGATACTGGCAGCGTTCCCCCTCTGAATACCTAGACTAATTCTTTGTCCGAGGTAGCTGTCAGCTCTTCGGTCTCCTGTGATGTCGACTAACCTTTTTGTTATTTCCTTAAAAAGCCTTATAGCGCTAGGACCCCACGAACCAAGGGTCTCGACACCGAATGGGACAAAATCATATTCGGAGCCTAGACCCCTGTATTTGCACGCTTTAGCTTTTTCAGCCGCTTCACAAGCCGCACCAGCTCTGTTGTTGGTTCCATGTAGATGGGAAGGGGCTAGCGTGTCTGAACAGGTTGAATCCCATAGAATCACCCGGCATCACTTTCTTTAAAATCCAATTCTTTCTTCTTTTTCTCACTGAAAGCAACGAGCACAGATTATAAAACAAGTTAGTATACCACACGGTACTTTAAGATATTTAATAAATCAAAAAACTATCTTATAATATTTTCTCAGTTACGTAACTGCCAGCGACCCTAGCATATAATGTATTCACATCTTTGCAAACAATAGCAAGCCAACTTTATAAAAACAATGGACTGAGTTTATATTAAAGTCAACACTTTCCCAGAAGACTTTATTACAGCTTTAATAAAATGCAGCCAGCAGTTTTATTTTCGTTCGAAGCTCCTTACGTTTGCATTGCTGCGTCAAGCTTTATGGAGATGTCAATGAATTCAAAAGACGAGCAATCGTAATAAGGTTTGAATTTTTAATTAAATATACAGTGGTGTTGCTATTTCATCAGCATCAAAACGAATTGGATTTTTAGTAATTTAATTAACCTGAAAATGTGGCGGACAGCGGTGGCTGACACCGATTAATATATAATATAATATTCCCTTATTATTTATTGACACAAAACAGATTAAACTATTTACAAAAACATATCTTAACCTACCTAATTATAGATAAAAGATCCTAACCCAAACCGGAATCATGCGGTAGCGTGCCAAGAATGCTGGCAGCATTGCCACGCTAGATAGCAATGCTGATTCTCTGAGCGAGATAATGTATTCACTTATAATAGAAAACTATTAAATACCTACGTTTTAGTTCAAGAATTATTCCTAATTCTCCATTGTGATGTAACGAAAAAAAATGTAGAACCCGCTTTAAATTAGCAAACCCGAGTGGGCGCTGGAAAATAAGTTATTTTTAATGTCTTTTTAGTATTTTCTCTAAGCCAGTCTTAACTTATTGAACAAACTAAGAAGGTTTACGTTTTTCTACGTATGGAGGCAAGATAAATTCATGAATGCGTGTTTCGTTTAGCTGTCTAGAAAATATTTTAGCATGGCTGAGCGCCTTCAACATAAAAAGCATCCATTTATGTATTTTAGGGTGTACGTGATGGCTAATTTATATATAATTAGAATGGTTGTGTAGATATCCAGCATACGTACTGCTAGTGAAGGTCGAGTGTGAAATAAAGAAAGTCCGAACCGAATTAACGATGTTTAATCGCATGACACATGTAAACGGTACAAAATTATAGAGGCGACTGACTGCGGGGTGGGCAGTGCAGTCGTACCACAATGCACTACGTACATATACAACATGTCGCTACATCACACCCCCTCTTGCAAAAAAAAAATATACTTATTACTAATTTTACAAGATTATAGATGTAACAAACAAAAACAAAAAATAGGAAATTACGTTGTAACATGAGTTTAACACAACAATAAAATGATACAGATGTTTACAGAATAAAACGCGACATACATAATGCAACAAATCGGAAATATTATTACCATAGCACATTATGAATAATACATATTTTTATATATGTTTAACACTTTGTTTTACTTACAACTAACACAACACTGAGTAGACACAGGTTATACACGGGTCATGTTCACCTGCGGAACCTGCGGTGACACACTACTGACACCAACCACCGGCTGAGTGCCAAACAATTGATGTGGTCCTCGAGTTAGGTTAGCTACATGCTTCCGCAACCAACTCTTGGCGCGATCTTTGCACTGTCGGCATAGCCAGAGTATTAAAATAGCTAGTAACAGGGCAGTTATTGCTACCATCAGTAAGCCTTGTCGAGACAAATGTGTCTCTACGCTTTCCACTTGACTACTATTTTAGGCAATCACGACTTCTTCCTTACTATAAGATTTGCCCATGATTACAAATTGGTAAGTTTGTACAACGAAAATAGAACAATGAATGACAATTATTACTAGATTCATTTTATAATCAAATGATTACAATAATACTATACCTACGAACAATTAGCAGGTAATTTGATGCGAGCGTTTCACAATCATAACATTAGGTACAATCATGCGCATAATTTGTAAGTAAAAATGATATATTTGTAAACGTATTAAAAAAATCTCATCGATGATAAGTACTAAAAAAAATGTAAACATTATGTGTAAAAAAAAAATATATAAACGTTGAAAATACTTGAAATTTATTATATTAAATTAATTTCATAGTTCAAATCTAATAGGTTTTTTTACAACTCGTCCTGTTCTCGTCGTTTTACAATTGACGAATCTATCTGACCTTATGCTTTGATCCGGTGTAACGTCATTTTTGGCGTTTGCCTGTGGCATAACACATGACGGTTCCGTTTTCCGCTCGGATGTACTAGGCTCAGTAGGTAAGGATTCGTCAGCTAACAGATAAGCAGGTTTTAAGCGGTCAATTGAAATTGAAACTTGCCTTTCGTTAATTTGTACCACGTAAACTTTGTCCCTTTTGTTAACAACTTTATAAGGTCCGTTGTAAGTAGGTTGAAAAGGTTTACGTACTGCATCATTTCTAACGAATACGAAATTAGTTGACTTAAGGTCTGGATGAACAAATACTGAGCGTGAATTATGATGTGTTTTGGCTACTGGCTTATACTTCCTAATCGTCTCTCGTATCTTTTCTACCAACGAGCTGGAGTCGCATGAAGGCGGAAGATGCGTTGAGTCGAAAAATTCTCCTGGTAGTCTCAAGCTATGACCATAAACCATCTGAGCAGGGCTAATACCACTATCAGTTTTGATAGCTGCTCTTAAACCTAACATCGCTGTAGGTAGTTCATCCTCCCATGACGTAGAGTTCAAACGCGCTGTGATGGCCACCTTGAAGGAACGATGCCATCTCTCCACCGCGCCATTACTTTGCGGGTGATACGGGGTAGTGCGCGTTTTATCCACTCCCATGTACTTGATTAAGCGATTGAATAACTGGGATTCAAACTGCCGTCCTTGGTCACTCGTCAACCTATGAGGGCAACCAAATCGCGTTATCCAACCTTCGTATACAATTTTCGCTACAGTATCCGCGGTCATATCTACAATAGGAAATGCTTCCGGCCACTTTGTACACCTATCTATTATCGTCAAACAATATTTGTTACCTTGCTGCGAAGTAGGTAGCGGGCCGACCAAATCAACATGGATATGTTCGAACCTCCCACACGATGGGAAATCCTGAAGGTTTGAAACTGTGTGCCGTTGCACCTTCGAGCGCTGACATTGGACACATGTCTTTGCCCAGAGGCCAACATCTCGATTCATGTTAGGCCAAAAAAATTTTTGGCTAACCATCTTCCGTGTGGTACGAATACCGGGGTGACTTAGATCGTGAACGCTTTTGAAAGCTAGTCGACGAAACGTCTCAGTCAAATAAGGTCTAGCATTATTAGTTGTGAAATCACAATATACCTCTTTTTTACAGTTGGGCAAATAAATACCTTTAAACTGCGCGTTGTCGTTCAATCGCTGTGCTACGTAAGCATCTTGCGATTGCGCTTCCGACAATGCCTCGTAATCAATTACCGTCGGACATAGTACAGTCTCAATGCGCGATAAAGCATCAGCTACGATATTGTCAGAACCTTCTATGTGACGAATGTCCGTAGTGAACTCACTAATGTACATGAGCTGTCTAGTCCGTCTAGGAACTTCCTTATCAGTACTGATCTTCGAAAACGCATATATTAATGGTTTATGATCAGTAAATATAATAAGTTCGCGTCCTTCATGTAAATACCTGAAATGTTTCAGTGCCATGAATATTGCCAAAAGTTCGCGATCATATGTCGAATACTTTTGTTGAGCAATAGTTAATGCCTTTGAATAGTAACCAAGAGGCTTCCAACTATTGTTCACATACTGTTGGAGTACTGCACCGATACAAGAATTGGATGCGTCACACATAAGTGCCAACGGCGCATTTTCTACAGGGTGATATAGAGTACATGCGCGTTGCAAACCTATTTTGCACTCTTCAAACGCTTTGTTTGAGATGTCAGTCCAATTAATTATGGTTTTGTCTTTTTTCTTTGCACCATGTAAATACTTATTTAATTCAGATTGGTAAAATGCGGCTTTTGGAAGGTGACTGCGATAAAAGTTAACCATTCCCAAAAATCTGCGTAGATCAGCGACAGTTTGCGGTTTGGGAAACTCTTTTATTGTTTGCACCTTATCTTCCAAAGGTCGTATACCATCCCTAGAGACTTCGTAACCTAAAAATGTTAGTTTTTCCTGACCGAAACAACATTTGGAAACGTTAATTGAGATACCAAATTTATTCAAACGTTCGAATACTTTTTCCAAACACTCTGTATGATTGATGACGTCGCTACTTATGATAATATCGTCCAAGTAACATGATACGAAATCTAAACCTTGCAATACAGTTGTGTTCATGAAACGTTGGAACGTTTGGGCAGCGTTTCTCAAACCAAAACTCATTCGAGGGAACTCAAATAATCCAAAAGGTGTAATGATCGCCGTTTTTTCCACATCATCGGGCATTACTTCAATACAATGGTAGGCACGATTTATATCTAAACGACTAAAAATCTGCTTACCAGCTAAGATGTAGGTGAAGTCTTGCAATCGCGGAATTGGGTAGCGATCTGGTTTTGTGATCGCATTCAGCCTGCGATAATCACCACATGGTCGCAGCTCTCCATTTTTCTTCGGAACAACATGTAGAGGACTTGCCCAGGGAGATTTGGATGGGCGACAAATACCTAATTCCTGCATTACACGAAATTCCTCCTTCACCTTTTTGTATCGGGCTGGCGGTAATGGCCTGGCCCGCGCAAAAACAGGTGGTCCCGTGGTCTCAATGTGATGGTACACTCCATGTCGAGACGGTTCACGGAAAGAGACAGGCTTAGTGATATCAGGGTACTTCTGTAAGAGATCGTAGTAAGGGTGAGCACAATCTACGGTATGAATTGGTGGTTCACTATGATTTACAAGTGGAGCTATAACACTTAAGTTAGTAACCTTGTCAATAAGTCTACGCTCACTTAAATCCACTAACAACCTATTATATTTAAGAAAGTCTGCGCCTAAAATAGGCTGCTTTACGTCTGCTATGATAAATGTCCAACGATAAGGGCGTCTAAGATTAAAGTTCAACACTAAAGTTTGACAACCGTAGGTCCTTATTTCCGTACCATTTGCAGCATACAGTTTGTAATCACTACACTTATTGTCACTAAATAGTTTCTTTTTTACAGGTATGACCGAAACATTCGCACCAGTGTCCACTAAAAAACGTAAACCACTGTTAATGTCTGTTACACACAGGCGGTGAGCTAGTAGAATGGTACAGGCATCCGCCCCTGACTGTACCCGTCTTAGTTTTCCTGCCTTTTCCAATTACAGGGCTTGATGCACCTAGATGCACGCTCTCCAAAACGGAAATGGTAAAAACATAGCCAGTTAGGGTTATTCCTAGATCGCTGCTGAGAATTACCACGTTCATGTCCACGTGGGCGTGAGCGTCCACGTTGCCGATCGTTGCTTCTCTGCCTGGGTCTAGAGCGTTGAAGGTTATTAATCTTAGTGTTAATTTTGGCTATTTCTGCCATAATTTGGTCACTACTATTGGGCGACGATCTACTGGTCATCTCGGCGATATGTGCAGGGCGAGTCGTCTCTATAATTTTATCCGCACAAACTGCCAGCTTCTCCAGATCCGTTATCTCTGTAGCGGCAAGCACAGCACGAGCAGCAGAAGGTAAATGGCCTTGCCATAAAATACGTAGCGTATCGTCCGGTACTTTGCCCCGGGCTAGGTCACGCATTTGACGAAGGAGCTGTGAGGGTTTTTGATGCCCCAGTTCCATCTCGCCAATGAGCTTCTGAATTTGCCGATTTTCAGACTCTTCGTAAATGGCAAGCAGCTTCTTTTGCAGGGTGTCATATTTATTACTGACTGGTGGGTTTATTAACAAGTCTGTAATTTGCGTTATAACCTCCTTTGGTAACTTAGACACTGCGATATTAAACTTTTCGGTGTCTCCCAACTTCTGAGGCGCCAATACTGCATCAAAACGGATAAACCATACACGTGGGTGGTCCTTCCAAAAATCTGGGATTTTTGAGGTTACCGCCACCGCAGCCAGGTCTGGTTTCTCCTCACTCTCCATGATATCAGCTGGGGTTGGTGCTGGTACCATGTATTGTTGAGAAAATTGTGGAATTTGCGAATCCATCCTTTTTCACACACTTCACTAACTTCACTTACACAAAAACTTATGTTCAAATGTCGGGTCACCAGTGTACGTGAAAGGCTAATTTATATATAATTAGAATGGTTGTGTAGATATCCAGCATACGTACTGCTAGTGAAGGTCGAGTGTGAAATAAAGAAAGTCCGAACCGAATTAACGATGTTTAATCGCATGACACATGTAAACGGTACAAAATTATAGAGGCGACTGACTGCGGGGTGGGCAGTGCAGTCGTACCACAATGCACTACGTACATATACAACATGTCGCTACAAGGGTATACATATTTTAATTAATCGCTTGATTTGAAATACCTAGAGTTTTTTTTAATTTGGTATAATATATCTATACCATGTTACTTAAGTGCAGTGATTAGTCACACCACCAGCTTTACGGTAAAGGAAAACCTCGTGAGGTAGTGCCTAAGAGACGGCGACGGTCTCACCATCTTTCATGTTGCTACCAATTTATCTGCGGTGGAAAGTGGGTTTTGTAACACCTCTGCTTACCTCTTCGGGGATCTTTGTGGGAAGGCGTGAAATTATATCAATGAAACTAATTAATATCACTAGGGAACATAGCGATATTGTTGTTATTCTAGAATATCGACAAAACCGCTGGTCTAGTGGTTAGTATACCCGACTGCTACGCTGGGGGTCGCGGGTTCGATTCCCGCCGGGGCAAACATTTATGTGACAAACATGTTTACCTAGCGTTTGGGTGTTTGGTATGTGTTATAAGTATGTACTTATATTAAAAAGTATACAAGTATTATATCATCTGCTGTTTCCCAAAGTACAAGCCTTGCTTAGTTTGGGGCCAGATGGCGCTGTATGATAATGTCCAAGCATTATTATTATTATCTTAGAACTAGGATTTGTCTCGCTTTGAGTTTTGATATAAGTTATTTAGTAGGCATTAAATTAAGACCTTTTCAATAGTTTTAATAAATAATTTAACACCAAAACATTAATGCGTACAAGCTATCGGCCTTTCGAATCTGAGAGGGGTTCGTATGATTAAACTTTTTCAATCATAACTGTCGGATTTTGCGGCGAAACAACACGAACGCCGAATATTATCTCAACCTAACTTTTTGTTAGGTTTGTCTTCCAAACTTTGACATCTCCCCGATATTGATAAGCCTAGCTGTGTTCACTTATTGGTTTCGTGCTGAAGAAGGAAAGAGCCATCATTTCTCAAGGGACATTTACCTGAGGATCCTATGAAATTAATGTGGGAAATCCCAAGAAATTCAATGACGATCTTCCAAAATCACTATCCATATATTGTTTATACCAGTAAGGTGGCATACAAACACACGGCCCACCTGGTGGTAAGCAGTCACCGTAGCCTATAGCCGCTAGCAATACTAGGGGTATCACTCACGAGTTGCCAACCTTGCTGTTGATGAGGAATCACTGTGCTAGCAGCCTTACTACTAACTAGCCCAGCGTATCCCAGTGGATCAATAGAAACCTTATTTACCGCAGAAACACAACACTTCATCAAAGTAGTGTTATTTCACTGCGATCTTTTGTAGAGTGGATGTCCCCAGTCAGGCGGCTCCAATACTAATGGGAAAAATTCAATATATTTCGACCGATAGCACAAGACAAGACATACATGTATAACAAATATGTTTTTTTATCAGCTTTGCAAAATATAGTCTGAGAGCACAACGCTTTCGGGGCACCAAACTTATTACTCAAAAGAAACATAAACGTTGTATTTATCTCTTAGCAACAGTTTTCTCGACTTAAGTGAAAAGTTTTCTTTCCCGGGGTAATTAAGGGCCACTTAGGTCGCGGTAACTGGTTGGGATCTCGCATGATCCCACTAGATTTGAGGTTATGTACTGTGGGGAAGCGTCGAGGGTTGCAGACTTTTCGGACACATCTTTGTGTCAAGCTTAGTAATGTCCTTTCTGAATTAATAGTTCACTGAAACTGTAAACTTGTTCTATAGCTTCTAATTATTATTAGAAAATTAGTACATCAGCACTGTCATCGGCACAGCCTGTGATACTGACTGTAGTATTTGTCCACGTCCCTAATCGCTTGTTGTGGAATTTTCTTCGTGATTTTGTTTTTGGGAGGCTTCTTGAATCCAGTGCGCTGGTTTTTCTTTGCATCATCGCTAGTACTCGTGTTCCTGAAAGGTAAATAGTTCTGCACAAGTTATTTTCATATCAATAGAATAATACATCAAGGTTATTAGTAAAATAAAGAGTGAAGTAGAAACTCACTATGCTCACCTGGGTTGGTCGGGTATTTTTTCTTAGCCAACTAATCAAAGCTAATTGGTTAGTAAATCACAGCACAAGTTTGAAATTTATACAAAAGTTTTAACCATTCATCGACCGTGACTTTCACAGTAAGCAAATTATCATGAGAAACGCATGAATGTACAAAAAGATCTATAAATATTAGGTATCCATAATATTCTTGACAACATTTCAAGTATTTATGAACAGAATTTTTATGTTCAGATATACGTGTTTGCTTGCCAACATTTTAGAAGTTTTTGTCACGATTTTTGTGACTATGAAAGTCATAAATTTGTTTCTTAGACTTGAGCCAACGCGAATATATCATTAACTATTCATCGTCATACAAAATATGTTAGTATATATTCAATTTATAAGTTCTAAAGAGAATAGTCTAATAAGGAGAGAAAATATTTAATCAAAATGCTTCGATTCCTTATCTTTCAATTAACGCAATAATTTCTGTTAACACCACAAGGCAACGAGACGCTGAATTTTCACATTGAGCACAAAACGTGAGCGAAGCAAAAGTTCCCAAGCCACATCTAAGTAGTAAATACTAAATTAAGTTAGCCTTCTGTTGAACGTCCAAAGATGCTCAGGTGTGCCGCTTTTAACGCTTATTATGATAAAGTCCTACTTACCGCGCACCCATTAGTTCTAAACTGCAGTCCTTCGCTGTTTTGGCGTCTCGCGATGGTACCGTGTCGTTGCAAGATATTGGGCTTCTGTTTCCATAATACTACGCATTATGATAAGACTGAGATGCTGTTGAGTGACATAGAACTAATTTAATTAGTATAAATAATTTTGTAAAAAAAATACGTTGAAAATGCGAAACGTTAAATCAATTCACGAAGATTTTTATTGATTATTTACTTTTTTATTGACATCTTATTTTCTCCTTTTGCGTGATCATAAAATTGAGCATTTAACGGAAATACCATTTAATTTATATCTTATTGTGTTATACCAAGCGCCAATGAATGTGCCATGTAATAGCTTGATTTGTTACTAAGTTTCCACTTGAATACCCGCGTTTCCTGACAATTCGCACCAAACTTGTTTACTGCTTCTTTTCAACTGGAAATAGACAATTTATGACTTTACTGCTCCAGTTTTACTGATTTTATTTTAAAAGCTACACAAATTTTTTTTATTGAAAAATACACCTAAACTAGGGAGCCACTGATAACGATGCAAAGCCCAATATTATTTTTATTAATAAAAGGAAGGACGCAATGTAAGAATTTTCTTTGTATTACACAACTGGTTGTGAAAATCGAGGTTAGAACATTATCACGCGTTGCGCATGATACTTTTGACTACTATTATTATCAAAATAACAGATCAATAAAGTCTGTAGAAATAGCAAATCTTCTTTTCACCACAACGTAGACCCATAACAACTAACAAGATGTACGAAAAAAACATCAATTGCTTAAGATTTATGAAAACCTAAAAATCTGTAATGCTTGTGAGATAGGTACCTGGAAATAAGTCTGGCTATAATTTATAATAAGCCCATCAAGTAAGAAGCATTGTAACTGAGACCAGCGCGACATCGCCAACGTAAAAACAACATTCTTAATAAATTAATTTATTCAAATCCCACCGGCTCCACCGCAAAGTTTTATTACAAAAAGTTCTTTACATTATTTTCCCTTTTAATTATTTATAATTATAATCTTTTTAGGGGCTTCGCTAAGGTGGGGATATACCTACTTATTTTAGAGATTAAGGAACTAGTTTCACTATTGGTACACTTGTCGTCTGCGTGTACAGCCTCTAATGTGAAGGAGTCGGTAATTGTTTTAGTTCTGGGAACCAAATCCTTTCCAAGGATTGTTTCTAAAGTATTGAATGTCGGTCATTATATAATATCATGAGGGGCGCGAAGTTTTTGTCGCTAAGATACTTCGCAGTATGATAAGGAAAGGAAATGAGGAAATACTCCAAATTAATAAATGTTCCATATAATTTGATTCAAACCTTACAAAATCTTTTAGAGACACGCTCAAATTCCTCAGTTTTGTTTGCAACAATTCTTAGATTTTATTGCTTTCTGGGATTTCTGGAGTTTACTACAAATACGGTCTCTGCTCTGGTCATTAGCATGTCCAAGCTTACCTTATTGCAAGCCATCAGGTCTAATCCAAACAATCTCCCAGCTTCTTCAGTTCTCCAGTTGTGCTTGCGAAGTGACCGCGCTGCAATGAAATGAAATAATCTCATTTTTGCTGGAAATGCACCTAAAAACGTGTGCTTTTGGGAAACCACCATCAAGAACGTTCCTTATAAATATTTGTAGTTCTAAATTTAATCACTTTTCTTGACAATTGTGTAGCAAGTATGTGTAGGTACTTGCTGCAGTTTTAATTTCACCAATCTTCATTACGAAATTGTAATAATGAGACAATATAACTTTCGTATGATTTAAAACAAATTGTCAAATAAATCAAACAAGGTAACATAATTCTATTTTTACTGACGCAAAACAGATAACATGATATTTGCCTTCATTTAACACTAGTTTTCTCCCCGTGACTTTGTCCGCGAAGCAATATAACATATAGCCTATTTTTATCAGTGATAATATAGCATTCATCTGGTGAATGAATTTTTCAAATCGGTCTAGTAGTTTTTGGGTTTATTCATTACAAACAAAAATACAAATCTTTTTATCATATTAGTCTAGAGATTACTGAGCTTTAAGATATGTGTTTAATGATGAGTATTTTTTTATTTGATTTTCCTTGGCATCTTTCATCATTCATTTTCATTTTTTCATTCATCATTTCCTTGGCTAATAACACCAAAGCGCGTAACATGACTCAAAATTAAGCTACTCCATTTGTATACTGATTGTAGTTCAAAAATATTATTAGGCTGTGTAGCGCCTCCGTTATTACTTAAATAAATAGATCCCTGCAGTGTTGGGACTTCTCAAAAGCTCTTTTCTTAATTAACTTCCTTAATGACATAAGTTTTGAAGTGATTTTCTTCTCCCTATTTTGGCCTATTGAATGTTTATGTTCTTTTGTGCAGTTGTTAGGTTGCTCTTACTGGTATTAATATAGGGCTTTTAATTTAATTGTTACTCAAACTAAGTTTTATTTAATGAAAGACTAGAGAAGACACACACAATGAAGAAAAAAACTTTAAATACAATTCTTGTTCCAAATCGTTGTCGTGGAAGGGTGCCAAGGAAGTTAGCAGGCATTACCATAACGTTGAATTTTAATTACTAATTTATCTCAGAGTTTTCAGCTGCATTTTTTTCATCTTGTCAATACAAAAACACAGAATTACTCTATTTACTGCAGTTATTGCAATAATATTTTGAAATATTTATTATCAAAATAATTGTTTTCCTGCTTCAACAATCATTTTAGACTCTGTTTCAAAACCACTTAATAATATTTACAGATCTCTTCTATGGTTATTTATTACATTTGACACGGACACATTCTGCTCGTAGTATCAATAATAGCTACGAGTATTTTATTTTGTTACAATTCCTGCGATTATGAGATTTCCACACGTCATTGAATTAAGAAAATATTTAGGGCATTCGAAAATATTTCACATATTGCATAATAAATTAATAAATTACAAATTGCCGAGGGACCAGAGAGCATTTAAACCCAAATTGAACTGATAAAATATCACCAAATAATTGTCAGCAATGCTTTTCAGTCGTTCTCTGAATATAAAATATGTAGGTAATATAAACAAAGGTTATAAACGGCTGTTCAGCTGTCGTGACCGATTTCCATTGTTTAGTCTCGCCTCAATCCAGCAGCGTACGGCTTCCCGACACGCAAGCGCTTTATTAATGCATTTGAGAACAATTGTCTAGAAATCTCTGCGTGGAATTGGTAGGCATACGAAGGAAACTAGAGAATATTGGGTAAGTAAAATACAGATTTATGCGTTGTCTACTCATGAAAAAAAACAGCTATTCATTGAACTGCCCAATTTTTCTACATTTAGTTTGTCTCTCCCAAAGAACACAGAAGCAACTCTCAATAACATTAAAGATAATGTTTTAATTCAATTATTTATAAGAGTCCGCGATCTCTATGTAAGAAGTAGGTACCTGCGAGGGTGTAGCACCGCGGAGCTTATCTACTAGAAAAGATTTCAAGACTGTTTCCTAAGTATGCCGCTTGGATTTGCCATTGTTTTTTCATAACTATTGTTGGTGGGTTGTGAATCACCTTTCGGTCTATTAGGCCCATTTCCTAATATCCTATAGTGTCTGTTACGGACATTAATGTGAACGTCTATACGAGTGGCTGGACCCTATGGTTATAGTGGTACTTATTATTGTTCTTTTCTTATCTATGTGGTCAAAGAAAGTCGGATCAAACTGATGGATATTTTTTTACTGGTTGGAGTTGCGGCACCGGTGGTGGATCCCACCGTATGCCAGAATATGAGCAGGGTAAATACTTATCATTTACCCTGCTCATATTTAAATGTCCACCGCTTTATTCTAAACTAACAAGGAATGGTAGAATTTATGAACCTTCGGATGCCTAATTCAAATTTAAAACTAGTATAGAATAGTTTTTATAATATCGGCAAACACCGTAAATTTTTAACTGTTAAAAGTGTATTTATAGGCCTAAGAAGTGTCCTACTTAAGTGTGGATTAATTTATGGTAATTTTCTTTTCTTTCCATTGCTACCAATTTTCTTTAATTATTCAATATTAGCTCCTGGTAAATAAGTAAAAAATGTAAATAAGAGAATAAGTTTTTTTTTTGTAAATCTGAGGTCTTTAGTCATTACTCACTTACAAAAGAGTTATATTTACCTCACAGCACAGCTTCACTTTATAGCCCATGAAAAAGGTCAAGACATAATGTTTGAAGTGCCACCTGGTATACAATCCTTCTCGGAACACATTCTAGCTTACGTGCACATACATGAGTTATGGGTCGTTGCATGTTGCAAACATATGAGCTGTATTTCTAAAAAGTTTGAAAACTTGGTATTTATTCGGATTTGCTCTATAATTTGGATGCGTGAAGTTATCTCCGTTATAAGTTAGGTTAGCTTAGTGAGGGTGCTAAGCGTTGTGTGAATACCTGACACTAACAATTATACTTTTTAAACTGTATATAACGACTGAAAATTAAATATGAATTTTTACTTTTGTACTTGGAAAGTGGTACGTGATGAGCTGTGTCATGGTGTAAACACGTCAGCACCAGGAATATGTAACAATATTTGAGGCTATTTATGGTGGAGAAAAAAAAACTCCAAGAGTAAAATTTTAATGCGATAATCATATTTTTTTTTTATAATTTTAAGTATAAATGCCATAAAACGATTATGAAAAGGAAAGGGATAGGCAAACAAAGAACAAAAGAATATGTAGTCAATAAATAAAGTAATGTCAGTATCTAACTTAAAACGCCGACTGGATCTGAAATCCGTTTCGCTCTAGATAACGATATCAGTCCTTCAGTGACTTTTATTGAATTCCCCCAACAGAAAGTTTCGTAGTATTTCAATTTCATGAAACAATCTGATTTAACTTGTTGATAAAATAAAAAAATGTTTGAGTAAAAACTTTATATATATTTTAAATAACGTCAGTGAATGGGTGTGTCAAATATGTAGGCAAGGAAATTAGGTACTCTTACTACACATATTTGTATAAAAAATATTAATAGGTGCAAGTAAAGATTTTCATGAATACGATCTTAACAAGACGGGGCACACGGGTGCGCTACCCGTGTGCCCCACTGTCTCAAGGCTGGAATTAATTTGAAAAATGACGATAAATTAAAATCGACACGTCGTTGAAATGAAAAATATTATAATGACCATTGTATCATCAAATTAGTGTAAAATGTCTGAAATTACCGGCCAAGTGGGAGTCGGACTCACGTACCGAGCTTTCCGTACAAACTTTGCAACTGTCATATATTTTTTTTAATATTCTCAATAAAACCACAATAACTAACGCACTTAAAAATAGGTTTCCAACCAATATTGTCATTTTTATAATAATTAGTGTCACACTAATCATGCACTATCATGGGTTAGGGGTGCGCGTTGATCGGCGTTTTGCGATTTACAAAGAAATATTCTACAGCGTATAGGTTCTTACAAAGTTTTTCGCAGATCTTTCATCGACCACCAAGTTCTAGTTAATTACGGTACTCTACCTCCCATCAGTTCCAGCTTCGATTCCACTATCTCCAATATACCTACATCAAGCGTGAAAATCGGTGGCGATAAATTGGACCGGACGGCTCACAGAGGCCGAGTTGATTTCGGAACTGTCGATTCCTAGCTGTTGTACGATACGTGGAGATTACATCTCACTACTGTCAGGCGGATGTAGACTAGTTGTGTGATACCTTGCAATCAGCCCGCTTGATTATCCGCGTTGTAATTGTGTTAAATGAGCTAAAATTATACACATTAAAAAGTTTTTTTTAATCGTTATAATTGATTCTGTAATTTATGCTAGGTTTTCTCTAAACTTAATGATTTATATACTCCATTTAACATAGAGCAAAAATTTGTTAGCCACTATGGTATAATAACAACTGAAAAAATGGGCCTGTTATTTTTTATGACGATGGCAATAAAGCCAATATACATTTTATTATAATTGTGTTAATTTTTCACCGATTCCTTGGCTTCGTGAACTACTTTTACCAAGTATAGGTTCATTAATTTTATATTGTCTAGGCAATGTATACAATATTTCCCCTACAAATTTCCCCTACAAATTTCCAGGAAGTCAGCACATTGTATTGAAGAAGATGCGATTAACACGTGTCGGTAAATTATTATATCAAGTGTAATTAAATTATGTAAAGTAACTAAATGCGCATCCTGGCAAAACGATTTATCTCCTGATTAAAAGGTACAATCAATAATTAGGCTCAAGAAAAGCGTTCAGTGCTAGCACAATACATTGAACGTTGCTAGCGTCGGTTCAGCAGACTGACGCAAGATTGCGTCCCGGCCACACGTCTCTGTGTATTTAGCCGCATCCCGGCTAGTTCGTGTAATGATTTTCAATTTGACGAGTGAGTGTTAGTGAACTATCATATTTTGGATGTGCAAAACGTAAGTTTTGTTTAAAATTATTTTGGTGTATGTTTTAATGGATATGTTTTTGAGAGGCTGTATCGAGCTGCTATTGGAATTACATTTGAGATATTTTTATAAGGAGCCCCTACATACTAATTGCTACCATACTTTTGTAACTGTTACTTTATTGATGGCTTTCCAATTTTAAAAGTAATAAAGTTTTTTTTGTCTCTTAATATTCCTTTAGCAAAATTGACTAATCGCTATCTAACTAGTTAAAACAAACTCGTGTCATCAAAAAAAAACAGATAAATAACATGAATGGACTTCTTTATTTTGGTCAGAAAGAGAAAAAAGCAAATGAATACAATATTTTATTAATTTTACAAGTTGATATTAGGTACTCCTTTTACAACAGTGTAATTCCATTAATTTATTAGGAAAAAGGAGCTGGTTTCTTAAATTAACAATATTGCATTTAGGAGTCGAGTGGTCAGATCTACATTAAATTATTTAAAGCAATTTTCCTTGTTTTTACCAAATTACGCCCTTGGGGTTGGTTGCGTTGTAAACAGGAGTTTTAATACTGAGATACATAATGTATTTAAAGTTTAATGAAAATTATGATTCCATTTTTGCAAACCATATTCCATGGACTGTGTAACTAGATTGAAACCTTCATACACATATTTCCATCATTCGTCAATTTTGTTCAATTAAGTGAGAACATAAATTAATAGGAAACATATTACTTTTACTACAACAAAAGCAAAATTTAAGAATCTAGTCAGCTCATAGATTATGATATCGTTATTGAATGATTTAACAGCCAAAGAGGTATGCATGCCTATAGGAAAAATGGCATTCTTTACTCGCTGCCTACCCCGAGAGGCACTAGGCGTGATAATAAATGATGTATGAATGTGACGGTCAAATTAGCTCAAAATTTGGATCCGATTGTCAATAAAGGAATAATTATCGTAAGTGGCTGAACATTCTGATTTTAATTAAACACAAATTTATGGGATTAAGCCGTTGTATAAATTTGTAACAAATGCGACAAATATTCGCTGCGGATGTAAATGAACGCGACCAAAACAAAAAGCTTGTTCGGTTGTATAGGTAGTCGTAATGAGCTGTGACATTCCAATTTGTCCCGGTTATTGCAAGCCTAATAAATTACAAGTTTCATTAAACTGATTGGGAATTGTTGCCGGTATTTGTTGTAAATGGAATTTGTAATCATTGTGTCTTTAGTCTAGGCTCTTGTCATTGAGAAAATAAGTATTTAACAAGCCGTCTTGGTGCGTTTAAGGATGTTTTGTATGTTTCAAGGATGATTTATGTATAAGTGTAGGTACAGCTGCTGAGTACGCAAAGCATGAAACTGCAGTATATGTCCTACTTACTACGGTCGTAGCCTCGGGCCTGCAGCTCAAAAGGAAAACCTTTGAAAAGCTTGACTGCAGCTAGTTTTCGCTAGTTAGGATCGTTTGAGTCGTATTTATTTTAGTGTACATTTGCCACAAATCTTGGGACTCGTAAAAGGAAACATCAAATCTCTCTGGTTCTCTTCTGAACAACCAGCAAATTGTGTAAGTAGTATTAGATGTTTGGCGTACGTCCCACTCGATAGTAAATTACGGCTATCCTCTTTGCTTTATAGACGACAAAGCCGAGGTTTTAGCTGCACATGCTTTACGACGGTTGACATTACCTTCTATTACATATATATGCTACGAGAGAATCAGTATTTTGAGTGACATTATGATGTAGTATTAAAGTGAACTGAAATCCACAAAACCAATGCATATTTTCATGGATTTTAGTGGTTCAAAGCTAGCTTTGTTTTTTACTTTAACTAGAGATTAAAAATAAAACGTTTTATTTAACTAATTTTGAAGATTATTTTTCTTGAAGCTAAAAGAACATTATGTAAAATCACAATAAAACTTCGTGCTTTATGGCTGATGTATGTTCCTTTCCCGCATGGAACATGATGACGATAAGTAACTCATTCAAAATAAATAAAACATTTATCCAGTTTAAGCCTAAATAAGTTATTAATGAAAGTCTAAATTACCGCCGGTTCGAAAAAAAAGCCACCTGAAAAGAACCGGCAAGAAAATCAGTGCTCTGTCTTTTTTCATGTAACAATCCAATCATGATATTGGTCATCAACATTTACTGAAAATAGCCTGTCGAAAACGTGCAGAACTAACAATTTATATCACCTTCAAATAAGGCTTTCTGTAAGCCTATACTAATCCGTATTAACTTTGGCGGCTAAAACTTTATGAAACCTCTAAACACTTTGCTAACATACCGAAATAACATTTATTCGACTAGGAATATTTCATAGAACATCCTAAAAACAAAGTTAATTATGAATTCACCTAATCTTTTTTAATAGATAATCAGTGAGGAAATAATAATTATGATGGGGTGAGCTGATATTTCATCATCATCATCATCAGCCTATATACGTCCACTGCTGAACAAAGGCCTCCCCCATAGGATTCCACAATGACCGATTCAATGCGGCCCGCATCCAACGCTTGCCAGCGACCTTTATCAGGTGAAAGAATATTAAATATTGCGAGGTTGTGGTAATTAAACGTATTTTAATTATAAAATTAGTTTATTGAAAGAAAACAGTTACGGTTACAAAAACAGATAGAGAGAGAGAGCGACAGCGCCATCTGTACAAGAAAACGAAAAACTATCGGATGCGTTCCATTACACTAACACCCTCCCTTGGGTCGCAGCCCCATCCTCTTTACACAATACAAATGCTTATCGGCAGTAGTGCCCTTAGTTAAATTATCAGCAATCATTTCCTCACCCTTAACATAACTAAACATTATCTGTAAATTATTTACATGATCTTTGAGAAAATGATAGCGAATGTCAATGTGTCTTGACCTAGGTAAGTAACAATCATTATTAGACAACTTAATGGCGCTTTGACTATCACTAAATATTACGAGCGGTTTGCTCTGTTCCTGTCCGAGTTCTGCATGCAGTTGTTGCAGCCATAGTGCCTCCTGTGCCGCCGAAGACATCGACATGTATTCAGCTTCAGCAGTGGACAATGCCACAGTCTGCTGCTTGTGTGACCGCCAAGATATTGCACCACCCTGCAACAGGAAAATGTAGCCCGTGCACGACTTCCTATCGCGCACATCGCTCGCCCAATCAGCATCACAATATCCTGTGATCTTCTCATTACCATCCTTGGTGTATAGCAACTTCAAGTCTTTGGTACCCTGAAGATATCTAAAAAATATTTTCACCGCAGTCCAGTGTGCAGTTGTAGGGTTCTTGTTAAACCTGCTTAGTGTGTTTACTGCAAATGATATATCAGGTCTTGTACCTTGAGCCACATACAGTAAAGAACCAATGGCTTGTTGATATGGACAGTCAGTAATTTTATCCTCTTCCACTTTATCACTAAATTTCATACCAACCTCAAAAGGTGTTTTCACCGGCTTACAATCTGACATTCTAAATCTTGCTAATATTTCAGTAATATATTTGGTTTGATCTAGCAACACTTTGTCCCCATCTCTGGTTATGTGAATACCAACACATTGACTTGCCCATCCAATGTCCTTCATTTCAAAGTGTTCTTGTAGTTTCTGTTTGAAAATATTTTTTGTGTTTTCCTCTGCAGTAAATAGAAGTAAATCATCCACCCAGATAGCTATAAAAGTATTCTTCTGTGCATTATAATAGACACACGGATCTGTTTTTGATTGTGTCATTCCCAACTCATGTAGGACAGAGTTCAATTTCAAATTCCAGAGTCTGCTGGCCTGCTTTAGTCCATATATAGATTTATGTAACATGCATACCTGCGATCCATGCTTATACTCTTCTGGCTGCTGCATGTAAATGTCTCTGTCAATATCTCCTTGCAGAAAAGCAGATACAGCATCCATTTGATCTATCTCTAATCCATACCTGGCTGCTAAAGCAAATAAGTAGCGTATAGTTGTGTACCTGACAACTGGTGAGTATATTTCTTCATAATCTGTGCCCCATCTTTGAGCATAACCTTTTATAACAAGCCTCGCCTTGTGTCTCTGCACATTCCCACTCTGGTCAGTCTTTGTTTTAAACACCCATTTATACGGAAGAGCCTTTTTCCTGAAGGTAGATCAGTCAAAGTCCATGTTTTATTTTTCATCAGAGAAGTATATTCCTCGTCCATGGCCTTCTTCCATTCTGTACCTTGAGGCGACGTGAGTGCTTCCTGAACAGTCTGTGGGTCGGTAGAGTCAGTAAACAAACACAGAAGACCCTGCTTGTCAATTTGTGCCTCATTTTGTTTATTCCGTGATCGGGTTGACCTCAATGTTACATTACTACGGTAATCTGGTTTCAAACGACATGGAGGATGGTAAGTTTCATCAAGTTCTTCTCTATCTGTGTCATACTCACTTGAGTCTTCAGCATTACCTTGTATATCTGAGTCTCTGTTGGACATCACAGGTGCAGATGTAGATGACTCCTGAGTGTGTACACTGTTTCTCTGACTGCCTGAGTTTGTATTTTTTAACTGGTCGGAACTCGCAGTACTTGATTGGCTCTCCTTTACTGGAACATAAGTTTCACAATCTATTGGTCCACCATTGTCATTGTAATTTTCCATAAAAGAAACATCTCTACTTTTCAGAACTTTGTGTGATTTAGGGTCCATCAAACGATATCCCTTTGTGTTTTCACAATATCCAATAAATATCATTTTTACTGCCTTTTTGTCCCACTTTTGGCGTTTTTCCCTAGGTACTAAAACCATGGCTTCTGAGCCAAATATCCTCATGTGTGATAAATCAGGTTTCTTACCTTTCCACATTTCATATGGGGTTTTAACTTGTAGCGACTTTGTCGGGGAACGGTTCACAACATATGCAGCAGTTGCCAGTGCTTCAGCCCAGTAGCTCTTCTCCAGGTTGGCATAGAACATCATACACCTTGCTCGTTCAACTAAAGTCCTGTTCATTCTTTCAGCCATGCCGTTTTGCTGTGGAGTATATGGAGTAGAGGTCTGATGAATTATACCATGATTAGATAAGTACTTTTCAAAGTTATTATTGCAGTACTCTGTACCATTATCTGTGCGAATCTTTGTAATCTTATGCTGTAATTCATTCTCTACTTTCAACTTAAAATCTTTAAATGTATCAAGAATATTCAACTTATCTTTCAGAAAATACACATGGACCATTCGTGTAAAATCGTCAATGTAAGTAATAAAGTATTTCATACCTCCAAATGATGAATTTTCCATTGGGCCGCATAAGTCAGAATGTATAAGCTCTAGTGGTCTTGTTGCTCTAGAACCAAGAAATGACATTTTTGCTTGCTTACCTTCCATACAATGAGTGCATGTGACATTACTTTGATCCCGAGACAGAGTCACACCATTAGTACAATCAGGCAGCTTCTTTACATCTACAACATTCATGACCCATCCGAAGGTGCCATAGGTAAGTGCTATTATTCTGAGAACTTGAGGTTAAGTGTGCCACTTCATAATTGGTGTCCATGATGTATAGCTTGTTGCTTAATGTCGCTGTGCACACCACTTCATTTTTACCATTTTGTACTTCACATCCCTTGCTGGTAAAAGTAACCTTATATATAAGTAGTAAACTCTCTCCTTTGTTTGCCAATTGTTTCTTAGGCAGCTTACAATATTTGGCAAAATGGCCATTCTTATTACAGTTGAAACATCTCGGTCCCTTAGACTTCACTGGTTGCACATTGTTTCTAGTTTTCTTAGTATTTGTGTGGAAAGCTGTTGACTTTGATATGTTTACCTCTTGTATGAGCTTAGACTTAACTGAGTCGGCACTAATTTTAATCCCAGAACCTAATCCCATGATCATAGGTTTGTATTCGTCCGGTAGACCAGCCAACATTAAAGTACCGAGCCACTCATCATTTACATCAAATCCAATATTCCGCAGTTTGTGTGCTGTGTTTATCTTACTCACATAGTCCTCAACACTATTGCTCGACTCCAGTGTAGTGTTTATTAGGTCTTTGAGCAGACCTACTCTTCTAGTCAAACCATTGTCATCAAAAGCCCTTTGTAAACTATCCCATACTTGTTTAGCAGTTTTGCATTCCTGAACATGCACATAGTTCTGTGGGTCCAACAACAATATCAGCTTTGACTTCGCCTTCACGTCTTTACTTGCATCTACAGGTTTGTCATCGGGACATTCGACGCAGCACCACAAGTCTTCGTGTTCCAAATATGTCTTCATACTGAATTTCCATGTTGCGAAGTTTTCTCTTCCGATCAATTTTTCCAGATTGAACATATTTTGACCCATCTTGCAATATTTTACCGAAATATGTATGTAATTCCCGGTATTTGCAAATTCCTTAACCTCAAATTCAAATCGCCCATATAACCCACGAGAAATCCCAAATCGCCCTACCTCTCTTTTTAAAAGCTCATTGTATGATTAATCACTGTACTTAAGCTTAGAAAAACTCACTGGTACAGGCCGGGATTCGAACCTGGGCCCATCAGATGACAGACCGATGCTTCAACCACAAGGCCACCACGGCTTCCAGTCATTATGCTTTGAACTTAAGCACCATAAGAAAGGGCATTGACCTGATAACAATACTTTTTAAACAGTTCAAAGCTTTCCTCCTCTCGATTTTTCTCCTTTAACATTTTTTGTTGAAAGGTTGTCCTAAAAAAAGTGAACCTCTTGCAAAGTAACTTCTTAATATTTTTGGGTTACAGAATATTTTTTGTGCTTACAAATACCTTACTTTCGAGGTGGCGGTCGATCTTTCAACCTGTAATTAGTTTTTCATTCTGTTCAGTTGCTACACGAGCGTACGACCTACCTAATGGTAAGCTGGCACTGAAGTCTAAATCGCAAGCAATACCAGGGGTAAAGCTTTGCCAAATCTATTGTTGTTGAGAACTCACTGTGCTAGCAGCGCAGCCTTACTAAGTCATGTAGTAACTTGACTTAGTAATTCTAACTGGCTGAGTGACCGTGAGCAAGGTTAAAAGAGACTCACTTTACGAACGAACTTTACAATAATAATAATCCTCTCAGTTATCAGGTAAATTGGAATCAAAGTGACAGTCCGCTGAAAGCAGTAGATTCAATAAAAAAAGTTAGCTCGCCTCGGTCGCATAAAAGGCACAATTAACTTAAAATGAAAGCCGTTCGTAGTTTTATTGACAGTACATAAGTAATGACAATAGGTAATTCGGGCTATGAGAGTCGCTGACATCACTAACGGGTTGCCAACCCTGTTGTTTATGAGGACTCACTGTGCTAGCAGCATTACTACTAGCTTAGCGTAACCTCGTGGAGCACTGGCAATCTTACTTACGGCAGAAACAACACTCCATCAAAGTAGTGTTATTTGACTGGCGGTCTTCTGTAAGGTGGAGGTACAAGTCCTCAGTCGGGCGGCTCCAATTATAATGGGAAAACCTACAGGAGATCCCAATTCGCCCTATATCTATTAATAAAAATAAAAATCTAGTATTTGCTTTTGAAAACATTTTTAGAAAGGGTAATTTTGTTACGGTTGCCGATTAGATTCAGCGATCGGATAATTTACCTTTTCTATAAACATGGTACCAAACCACAACACCGGTCATTGGTCTAGCAGTTAGTATACCTGACTGCTACTTTAGGGTTCGTGGGTTTGATTCCCGGGGTAACTATGCAATTTGTGTTTTCCTTGCGTCTTGGCGTTTTGATTAATGTAAATTAAGTATTACATAAGTTGTCTGGCTTAGCTTAGCTTGTGATGAGATAGTGTGATAATGTGTAAAAGAAAACTTGTATTAAAAATAAAACACTGAAGGATAATATTAGTCTCGTCTAACTAGGACGCATTGAGTTACAGTGGGATCGCGATATAAATCGTTCTGCTGCGATCTTAGAGTGCACGCCACCTCTAGGGACCATTATTTATATATCCAACTGAGACTGTTCAAATGTAACAACTAACCCATTGAACATTTTACGAATGAATGTATTTTAGTTGATCAATTTATTTTAGTTGTCAAAAAAATGTATTAATATAAAACATTACATAAAACAGAACTTAAACTACCTACTTATAGATAAAAGATCTGACGCATGACGCAGAATCACGTGTGAGCGTGCCAAGAATGCTGGCAGCGTTGCCACGCTAGATAACAATGCTGACGACAAGAATTCAATAACTGCACTCAATCCAAATATTTTGTATTGTTGCCTAATTTCTTCAGAGATATCGTTTAAAGAAGGATCCGTGTCCAATTAAAAATATTTGAAAAAAATCGAAGATGCGAATTCCTTGTACCAATGAGTCAAATGCACAGTATTTCTTAATATGACACCTTTTATGCCAGCTAGAAATATTTCCGTTGGATAGAAAATAAATTTCATCGCGACGTTTGCTTGGTTGCACAGCGTCCCTTAATGGTAGGAATTCTTATTATCCGCTTTGTTACGCCAATTTTCTTGCAGTAAAGGATTTTTTCTGTACACAGATTGATTACAGAAACATTCTCCACTGTCTTCATTTCTTTAATTGGGCTTTATTTCCTCTGGGGTATCATTATATTTATCACATTTCTTAAAAACGTCAGGATAAAAACAACGTGCAGATTTAATTTATCCAAATAAAAACTCACTGTTATGTGCTATAAAATCATCGACTCTGGTTAGTCCATTTCTCTAATGAATAAGCAATTTTTTTATCGTTTTAAAGTAGCTCTCGACGTTGCTACTACTTCCTCATCTATAGACTTTTAAAAAAAGGCACCATTACATTTGACCTGAGGTAATTTTGGCTTTTTTTTTCGAACTATCGGTAAAAGCAGGTAAATAATACATATTTTCATATTCTGTTCCATCACTTAACTCAGTGTAAACTTTTTCAGAATCAACAATATGGTTATACCAAGACTTTTTCAGAATCAACAATATGGTTATACCAAGATATTATTGAGCTATCCGCTGAATCTTCTGTATCCAATAAAATACTTGTACTATTCAATTCAATTCATTTCAAATTCAATTCAAGAAGATCTTTATTTGACTAGACATTACAGGTAAGCACTTTCAAATCGTCAGAATCTACCACCGGATTCGGAAGGTCGGTTTTGCTGAGAAGAATCCGGCAAGAAACTCAGCAATTATTCTTTTAAAAACCAAAAGAATTACATAAAGTTTACATTTCAAATACTAATTTAACATGTATACCTATTGCTATTCGGTAAGGCATCACTAAAACCTTTTCAAACTTATTTATATAGATGTCATTGTGACAGTTTTTATTTTGCTTAGGGATTTAAACGTTATCACATTTACTTATTGTTCCATCCTTCAAATTTCGATCATATATCTATGTAACGCAACGATTACTAATTGATGAATTATCTCTTTTGTCTTATGATAATTCGTAGGTACATGATTTTAAACGTAAAAGGTGTTTCACATAAAATCGCATTACGCGCTTGTTTACAAATCTGAAGCAATCAAGACAATACAAGATTTTTTACAAATATGAAGTGTCCAAATGTAGCAAGCATTCTGGCGGTGTGGTTTTTTCAGAAACCTTCATACAGTTAACAATATATTCATTCGATGTTTGAAATTTTGTAAAACTTTTTATTATTGCTCCAATCAATGGTGGTTCTTGGAAATCACTATAATTCATAGTTTCGTTTAGAATTTTATTGCGGAGAACAATCGGATATCGGTTCTCTAAATTCCCCGATATGATTTTTAGCTCTTTATTCCATTCTTTGCATTATCCCGTACATTTGACTGTATAAAAATCTCTGTCAAAATTGTGTTTGAAACACCGTACACAATGATAATACACGGATAGTGTATTTGTCCATTATGATTTTGGAACTACTTTTCTTGAATGGGTCAAAATGCCAGGTTTGTCTGAGTCATTACGTTTGTGTTAAATAAATTTTGGGCAAACGTCTTGCCAACATTCATCGCTTATACTGAACCTCTATTTCATTATTGTTTTCTGAAATTTCCGGAAAATTATTTTGAACGTCATAATCATCGCTGTAACTAGTCATTTCTGGAAACTTTTTATAAATTGCTCCAATTAGTCCCGCCGAATCATCGCAAGTACTTCTTTAAGTTTTGGCATTGTTCCTATCCAACTCTGCAACCACTGATGTATTGTTTCGAGTTTTGGACTGCCAGATATTATCTGTGCTACAGGCACTGCAGTAGAATTTAATTAAAGCATTACCACATGCAACAATAAATGCTTAGAATCATATGAATTACTGGAATCATAAGGCGGTATAATTTTCTTAAAAATCGACCCTTTTGCGGCGTCTACACTCAAAGCAGTATGCATTACTTTACATTGTTTACATATATTGTTTTTTTATATTTCGTGCGCGACAGTCCAGTAATAAACAAAAAATGGCTCTACTGATAAACATCTTACACCTCTATCGAAAGGTTTGACAAAAGACATGGTCCATAGAGAAATAACCACGCTTGTATCATAGTATTTGACTTTATTTCGGATGTTCAAAATTATTTTTATGGCCGGTATCAATGGTGGTTTTTGGAAATCACTACAATTCATAGTTTAATTTAGCATTTTATTGCGGAGAACAATCGGATATCGGTTTTCTAAATTCTCCAGTACATTTTTTCTTGTTTTAAAGCTTTTTATCAAAAGTACCTTAAATTTTGACTGAAGTATCATTTTTATTGGTAACTACAGTTAGTCATAATCATCGCCGTAACTGTAAATACTTAGTATCTAAAATATTATGTGTTTTTTTTTTTTTATTATTGTTTTTAAATATTACCGGATGTTTTTTATCCACCACCCTTATTATGAGTTTATGAACGTGAAAAAACATGTGATAGACTTATGTACTTTTCAAGGTTGCATTGAGCTCCGTCTCTTTCACTCGTCTCTTTAACGGCATGACTGTCCAAAGCGATGCAGCTATTACGCATGACTAATATTTGATAGTACCATTTCAGTACGCTCAGTTTGCAGGCCTGCATATTAACTGCCTTGAAAACGAACGTCTGCTATACGATCATACTAGGCCTGCAGACATTTATTATTGTTATTATAAACCAGCATCCATTTATTGATTCCCCTTAGGTATCATCTTACAAAATTGGTTCTGCACTTCGGATTTTTACTAATCTCATTTGGTAGACCATTACTTGCTTGCGTACAGCTTGCGTATCAAGCATTTCGAATAAATGCTGTAAATGTATTCCGTAAATACTTTACAAAAAACGTACGAAATATACTGTCATCAGAGATAAGCAAATTGCTTAAAAGGGCCAAGCAAGATAAAGCCGTTGATGTTTTGATTAATTACTCGGGTAAACAGGAAGCCTTGCATGAATGTGTTAAACCCATATGGGATGAAAATTTATTTCATACCTAATCCCAAAATGATGTATGTATACGTTTTTGTGGGTATTTCAAAAAGCTTTGTTCATTTTTGAATGAAAAAATGGTTCCTTATATGGCGTAGCCATTTACCAAGAAAGGATTTTTGGATATTGCATCCAGTCTACATTTTTTGGGTTATTTTTTTGAGTTAAAAAAAGGAAAGCCAACTGTCCAACTATTACGGATCATTAGATACAGCCCGCTGTCAGACAGACGGACGGATGGCGGAGTCTTAGTAATTGGGTCCCGTTAAATCTAAAAGAGATGTGTGCGTTCTTTATAAACTTACTTCTGACATCAGTGTTATTAATGCCTTATAAAAAAAAGTTTATCTATACACTCTACCTAACCCAACAGTGGCTTGATGTGATAATATGTATGTATGTATTATTAAAGAGTAGCTATAGTATTAACATAAACATAGTATATGTATATACCTATATAAAATAATAATAACCACTTGGTTCGATACGAAAAGTAGGTATGAAAAAAGGTTTCTTTGTAACGAAAATCAATAAAAAAACGGAAAAAACTTAATTTCTACTTCGATCTTATGGTATAAAATAATGTAAAACGTACGAATATTCCCGTAATAAAACTTGGGCTGTCGTCGAAAGCCCTCAGTACCGCTGAAAAGCGACGATTCACTTACTGAAAAAATCACTTTATGTTCTAGCGCAATTTTTTGTGACTTTTTACAATCCGGGTTTTTGCAGAAAAAGCCGAAAAGTTGCGGTATTGAAATAACAATGATACCGTTTTCAAAGCGTTATCGATATAAGGCATATTATTTTAGGCAAACGCTTAGCCTGTTTAACTTTGTGTCAAGAACGATATTAAAATTTTTCATGCTCTGGTTTACTAGCTATATTTAATGTTTTTGAGTCTTTAAATAGTTCCATTTTGATGTTCTTATTTAGTAGTCGGTTTAGTTTAGTTCCTACTGCCGCTGGGCAAAAAGTTTAACATGTTATTTTATATATATTGTGACATATTATCTGTCAAAGTTATCCATATTTTCCGTGAATGATGTCTTTTGTTTAATGTTTTTTTTTACCATAGTATAGTTGGGAGTATTCATAATTTCTGAATGTACTCACGGACTTATACTGAGCTGGTATTTCAAATATCTGTCCATCCGGTGTATCTATTGAGGTTATGCATATGATGTTTGATTTGCCTTCCGCTGTTGGTTTCACAGCAAAATCAAACCTCAACCTTTCCATATTTAGTGAAATAATTGCAGAAAATGTTGTTTTTTAATTATGACCGGCGTGTCTGTTTTGAATAAAAGTATCTTAAAGCGTTTTCTGTAAAATCAACAAAATATTCATTTACAATGCTTTTATACAATATATGTAGTTACATTTTAAGTTTTGAGATAACACAAAAGTAAGTTACAACTCACCTGTAAAATCAACAAAAAACTACGTTTATAGATCTTAATTTATTTCGATATTTTCAGAATATTCATTTCTCTTCCAGTGACAAATCTCGGACGTGACATTACGTACGCTTTTTATAATAGACACTAAAAATAATTACGTACCTACAGAGGGTTTTCATAACGTCGCCTTTGGGTTCAAATTTTTCAAAAGGTGATAATGAAGGATGACATTATCAGAAGGTTTTAAGGATGACTATTGCTAATCTTTCTCCTGTTCACCCAGTCACAATATTTTTGTGTCTGTGTTTATATTGTAAGGATAGAATAAAGGAAATAATAAATCTGATTTTAAAAACACAGCTACTCTTAATCCAATCAAATGTTGTAGGATTCTTGTCACGACTGTAGACTGAGAACCAATGAACCTTAGCTAGTGTAGTAATAATATTAATGTGGCACTGGACGCTGCCTCTTGGCCTGAAGCCAACGGCGCCTCAGAGCGATTTAATTTTACCAGGATAAATTCGGTTAAACGTGGATGAAACTGTTAAGAATCGAAACGAAAAAGGTGCTTTGTACTTTGTGATTGGTCGATATTTTCTTCTGAGTACAGCTGCTTAAGTTGTTATCCTTATGGAACTTCTAGGAAAAGCTAACTAAGGGTCTTTACAGTATAACGGATGAAGGTAATAATAGCTAAGCCGTGCGGAATAGTTGCTAAGTTAGTTAGTGAACTCGTTAGTAGTTTAAACCTAAGTATATGAAGTAACTAATATTGTATCAAGATAATTTTGGAGATTCAAAAGCCCATAACCATTTAGGCATTAAAAAAAAACAACAGTATAGTCGAATATAAAATACTGAGTCTGATAAAAATCTGTGTTTGGTTATTAAAATTATAAATATGAATAGTCTTAAACAATAAAAACATAACTCAATTACTAGTTGTAAATTCATACTTCATATAACTATTACAATTCTATATATCTTAAGGTCCCTGGTTACGGCGACAAAAGATCACTCCAGAAAAGCATGTCGTTTTTGTAGCTACAACATTCTATTTTTAAGAAGTTTATCAACTGAATTGTTCATTGAGGCAGAAATGTGAAAAATTTTGGGAAGACAGCGTATTGTTCCAGAAGGTTTTGATAAACCAGTTATCTAATTAAACAGTTTACTATTACGAAGTTCTTAATCGGATTTGTAACGCCATTAATACGGGGAATACTGTCGACTGACGTGAACGACATCTGCCGATTTCGTAACATTTGATGGGTCTTTGGAGCCTCCGTTAATAGGTGTTTTGGTTTAGGTACGCAATGAAACTGTTTATAGCCTTGGAAAATCTTTGATCTGAGTTGAACGAAGTCTCAATAAATACTGTATTGAATTAAGCAGATTTAGGTGCCATCTTTGAGCCAGAGTTGTGGTGATATAGGTCTGTATCTAATCTTCTTCTATAATAGGTATATATAATCTTCAATTAGAATTTAGATACAAAATATTTTTGTCGTATATGTAGATTTTGATAAATCTCCAATTTCCTTCATTGGTTTTTTGTTCTCTAAGATTTCTTCTCATATTTCATTCCAGAAGCAGCTGCGAGATTCGCGACGGACTTAGATAGAAATAGACTATTCAAACATGTACTGGGGAATGACGACGGGATAGTTCGCAAACTTTCTACCGCGAATTGCGCAAATATATTTCGTTGTTAAATGGGCTTTAGGCATACAGAGAATTGGACCGCTACACTTCGTTATATTTTGGGTGATTATGCAACTAAATGTTTTTTAAGATTCTGGTGATTCTGGTTTTGGTCAGATCTTTTATCTATACGGTAGTTTTTCTGTTTTATGTAAATATTTTAATCTGTTTTATGTTCATAATAAATATAGAAATAAATCCACGGTCATGACTTACTTTTAAAATTAAATTAAATTAATCAACTACATACATATCTGTACCTGATTTCAGGTATTTACAATTCGTATGAAATACCGTTACTTTTCTGTGAGTATTTTCTTCAAATTTGGCGAGTTTGTTAAAAGCACCTAGGTCATGTTGCGAAAGCGTGGCTACTCCGCTTAATATTTTACTATGTGCGATGGCCACAATATTACCCGTCAGAAAATTATGACAAACTATAAACTTATTCATGGAATATGTGAAACGAAACAAAGCAAACATTTTGTAAAATAAACTAATCAGAACTAAACACTTTTCAGGGGGGATTCTCCATAGTTTACGCTTATGATAAACTACTGAATATTTAGGAACTAAATGGGGCCAGACTAAACAATAACCAGATTTAGGTTTACTCGAGCTCGGCTATACCACTTTAGCTGGAGGTAAGGTTCATCACGTTAGTTAATACAGTTTTAGCTAAATTTGAGAGTTAGTCGCGACTCAGTGCTCACCAGTGGCTCTCAAAGTGCATACAAATGACCCCTTCAAGAGCTAACTTTGTAAACAGGGGTACATATGAATTATTTTGGCATCGTTTAAAGGCCAACAGCAACCATTTTCTGTATAAATATTACATGTCTATAAATTAAGTAACTTTTGATCATCATCATATATTTAAGAGCTAGGCTCTTGTCGGTGGAGCAATCGCCAAGCCGTTCTATCGTTAGCCATCTCTTTGACCTCTTGGTACGAAATAACGTTAGCCTTCGTCTTTATCTGTTGCAGGTAACTTATCCTTGGCCTTCCTCTGCCACGCTTTCCTTCGATCTTTCCCTCTATGATATTTCGTATAAATGCGTCATGTCGTAACAAATGGCCCATCATGTTGCCCCTCCTATTTTCAATCGTACTTTTAATCGTTATTTTTTCTCCTACCTTCTTCAGAACGTCCTTTGTTGTTACCATTTCTGTCCAACTTATTCTCTCCATTCTCCTCCAGCACCACATTTCAAATGCTTCCAACCTTTCTCTGTCTCTTTGCGTCAGTGTCCACGTTTCACATCCATACAGTACGATACTCCATACGTATGTCTTGATAAGCCTTTTTTAACTTTTCTATTCATACCAGATCCAAAAAGCCTTTTTTTTATTATTAAAAGCTTGTTTTGCTATTGCAATTCTGGCTTTAATATCGTGACTACATCTGGAATCACTGTTAATAATACTACCTAAATATTTAAAGTTATTTACTTGTTCTATTGCATTATTGTTAAGTTTGATAGATGTATGTCTGTAAGGTATTTTGGATGTCGTTAGTGTTTTGGTTTTATTTATATTTATTTTTAAGTGAAATTCTTTAAATATCGTATCCATGATACCCATAAATTTTTCTAGTTTTTCCCTGTTTTCTGCGAATGCCACAATGTCGTCTGCAAATCTTATAAAGTGTATTCTTTTACCGTTAATTTTTATACCTCCCTGTTCTGATTCTGTTATCTTCCTTATTGCTAACTCTACAAATAAATTGAATATTAATGGTGAAAGTGGACACCCCTGTCTTACGCCTTGTCTTATCTTTGCTTTTCTTTTTTTCTTCTCCTAACTCTATCACAGTTTCTTGTTCTCTATAAAGCTCATATATGATTCTCCTTTCTCTGTAATCCACACCAGCTGTCTTAAGCGCTTTCATCATTATTTTCCAGTTGACTTTGTCAAATGCTTTTTCTAGGTCTATAAAAGCAATGTGAGTATTAAGTCCTAGTTCCAGACGTCTGTCAGTTATCATACGCAGTGCCAGAATTGCCTCTCTTGTGCCTTTGTCTTTTCGGAATCCATACTGATCGTCGCTCAAACAGTCTTCTATTTTTTGACGAATTCTATTTTGTATAATTTTGAGTAATATCTTAGATGCCTGTGATATAAGACTTAAGGATCTATGCTCTTCACATTTCAATAAGTTAGGTTTTTTGGGTAATGTTATTGTTTTGATTGTTTTGAAATCCATTGGTATTTTTTCTTTTTTCTTTCCTGTCCTGTACATATCCCTTGTTAAATTAAATAGTTCTGTTAATAACTGTTCACATTCTGCATATTTAATCATTTCTATATATATATACCATCGTCCCCTGCGGCTTTTCCATTTTGTATGTTTTGTAATGCTTTGTCTCAGAGTAGATAATATACGGCGCACAATACAAGGGACAAACAAATGACCGCTTCAAGAGCTAACTTCGTAAACAGGGGTACATATGAATTATTTTGGCATCGTTTAAAGGCCAACAGCAACCATTTTCTGTATAAATATTACATGTCTATAGATTAAGTAACCTTTGATGCATTACGTTATTTAGGAAATAAACTTTACTTCAATCTCAGAGTAGATAATAATATACGGCGCACAATACAAGAGACAATTAACTTCAAGAATACCCATATCCTGGTATGCTATTGCTTTATACACCTAAATTCCATAATTATTATTCAAAACTATAACACAGTCAAAGATGTGGTTATCTACTCACTTAACTCAGAGATTCTTCCAGCCACATGCAAGAACTTCCCGTTGTAGTGGCTTTGCAAATTTATAGGAAAACATAACAGCAAATATTTTTATTCCCTCTGAAACGTGTAAAATATTATACCTTACACGTCCTTAATCGAATAGGCTTCACTGTTTGAAAAGAAGAGGAAGCAATACAATAGTAGTTGATTTGTTTGTGGATGGATGGAAGAACTTATTGTTAGCGGGTTTGAAGTTTGCTGAGAGGATATGAGTGTTTAATTTCTAATTAGTGTAATTGGCTCTGCCGTTCTAATTAATATAATAATAAATAAATATTCTCTTGCCACAATTTCACAGAAGCTAATTTCAAAACAATTAAGCTTTATTCGGGTACCTAAGCTGAATAAGAAATTTAATTTATTTTACGGTCAAATAAATTTCTTTCTTGTTTTACCTGGTTGGTGGTAAAATATTTCAAGTAATTTATTTTTACCTTTACTACTAGAAAACGTGTTTCATGTTACCTTGACATTAAACAATTCAAACCAAGTCACGCGCTTAGAGAAATGAGGGTCGTAAAGTAATTTAATTCCTGTGACGTTTATATGAATTATAATCTCAGCTACAAATATTACATGCTATGTAAATATAGGACAGGATAAAATGTTTGAGGATGTTACACGTTTCTCGCAGAAGATTTCACTACGGATTCTTGGAGCATGTTATTTATACAAACACGACGAATAATTAGATAAACACTTAGTGTAATCCATAACTGGGCATAATTAGTCAATTTTGTTTAGAAATACACAATTCAACGCATGTTTTATCCATACTAATATTAGAAATGCGAAAGTAACTCCGTTTGTTGGTTTGTTTGTTCGTTTGTTTGTTTGCCACCTTTTCACGACTAAGCGGCTGAACGGATTGTAATGAAATTTGGCAATGAGATAGATAAGGAAGGACATAGGCTATCATTTGTCTTTAAACAAATGCAGACGAAGTCGCGGGTAACAGCTTTTTTTTTGAAATGCAATCATAAAAAAAACAAAATCTATACATTAAAATAGTTGATTTGATGGAAGATCGTAATATTTTATTAAATAATATCCTTTTAATCCAATCGGATTCCCGTTGTAAAATCTGACTGACTACCAGCTCCCAGCTACAGTTTAAGGAACGCTGGCGCTGAGTAATTTAATTTAAGGCGTGGACACGTTAATAATATTCTGAGTATGCATTATGGAATAAGCTTGGCAGGTTGGAGCACCCAATTTGTTAGCTTTGCCAAACATTGCAGGCTTGCTCAACCGCGAAACTAGTTCTAAGCGGAGCTTGAAGTTTAGTTGTTTTACTTAAATCAATTTCAATCGCCATTAGTAATTAAATTCTTGTTTGCCACCTAGTGATATAAAATATTTTTTATGTTAAAGTTGGTACTTTATCATAAATATTAAAACGTGAAACACAACCTTTAGTCGGCGAAACGAAAACTGCGCGAATGGAGGAGTATGAAATTTGGCACAGTTAAAGTTTATATGGAGAAGAAATAAAGAAAACGTTTTTTTATTAATGGATCTCCTAGATACATAAGAGTACATAGAAGGTTGGTACCATACGTGCGAGACAAATCCTGACTAGAAAAGGTGAAGATTTTTGATGTTTATTGCCAATATTTGTTACATGTACCTACTTTTTAAGACTAACACAGTCATAATGAGTCCCATATCAGAAAATAATGCCTCTGCATCTACCTAGTCAAGCAATTTATATTGTTACCTTATGTATGTCCAATTACTTTTGTATGTACATTGAAATGCATCACTCATGGTGTTTACTGCCCTACCTACCTTGGGTTTTACACTGCATTAAGTAAACATACATATACATGGGGCCAGTGAGCGAAATACTAATAAGTACCTACATAATTTATGCGCGTTGTCTCGTAAATAAACACACGTTCGAACAACTAAAAGGTAACTAAAGCAGTAACATAAACTTGGCCCTTTGAATAAGTCTCCGAGCAGACGTCTTCTAGCCCGAACCCTCTTTAATTAAACAGAATTGTATCCGATGTCTGATCTTCATTAGAGACGTAACTAGATCGGCCTCCGCGATACACCATGGTTAATTGACTTCTATTAATTACACCATGATATTTGTTTACCTAATGAAAGTTTTATACTATATTTACACTATAAAACTTTCATTAGGTACGTATGCTAAGGAAGTTATAGCTATATAGGAAGTTATTATATATAGTAAAAAATGTGGAAAAGCATTTTGCAATCTATTTTGTCACGTCCAACATCTAATGAAGCCCGAATAATTTATAGTCTGGTGACTCCCTGTCTCCAATCCATGAATCAGGCATAAATCAATACGCCTCATACAGTTCTATATAATGTATCGGTGATAAATGATTATAATAAAACATAGATTATTTCTGTAAAAAAATATAATACGATACGAGCCAACTCCTTAAGAGCCCCTCTAGAATTAAGATTAATATTATTTTTTATCTAAGCTTAATTCTCATTAAAGAATAAGCTATAAAGTATCGCCATCCATTTTGTAACATGTACACACTTCAATTTATAATTTACTGCTGCCAAGTGGATGTTACAATCAACAATAAAAACAGCAACTCACCTCACCGAACGTTATGTAAATGTTATTATGCTTTGTTCCAGGTAATCCACAAGGAAACATCTTTGCTATGAAATGGGCATTCGATTATGGAGCAGCACATTAATCTTGGCTGTGCTCGTTACACAGTCTGGCAGCGACTGGCTCAGTTGCGCCCAAATTCAAGAATGTCAGTGCAAATGGTCGTCGGGGAAGAAAACTGCATCTTGTGTCTCAGCCGGCTTAAAACAATTACCCCATTTGGCAGCAGAAATTCAAGTCCTAGATCTACACGGGAACCCGTTAAGGATTTTAGTAGAAGACGCCTTTGCCAATATAGACTTATTAAACCTGCAACGATTGAATCTAAGCGCAACGAATCTGAATTCGGTACATCCGAACGCTTTTCGAGAACTAAGGATATTAATAGAATTAGATTTGTCACAAAACGAACTGATGCAATTATTACCTGACACTTTTAGAGGGAACGATCGGTTAAGGCTTCTGGTGCTGAACGACAATCCGCTGAGTGTTTTAGTTGCGGAGCAATTTCCGCCACTACAGCATTTGAAGAAACTCGAACTATCGCGGTGTAAACTTCGCGCCGTGCACCCGTTTGCCTTTGTAAACTTGCGCGCTCTTGAAACTATAAATGTACACCAGAACTTGTTGTCGTATCTCCATCAAGATACGTTTAACCTGCCGCTTCTAAAAACTCTCACTTTGTCAGACAACCCGTGGTACTGCGATTGTAGGTTGAGAGAGTTTCACCAGTGGTTTTTGCAAAGTAATTTAGGTAATGAGGAAGTGTTTTGCGGTGGACCGGAAGGTAAAGAGCAAGTTTCATGGCGGATTTTGAAAGGGCAAGACATGGTTTGTCCACCGTCAGCTCTCACGAATCCAACAGTAATTAGAACTGAGGCAGGTGCAGAAATCTCTTTTGGGTGCTTTGTGCGTGGTGACCCTAAACCTAATGTAACTTGGTTCCTGCGACACAACGAAATTTACAATGACACAAGCAAGGATTCTGAAATTCTTATTCATAAGTACCAAATGGACCATTTCGATGAATATAACGACGATTTTAAAAACAAAAGTGCTCAGTGGGTGAATGTGACCATTGGTAATGTAACAAGTGACTTATCAGGCGAGTGGAAGTGTAGTGCCAAAAGTACTGTAGGGGAATCAAATGCGTATTTAACTTTATTTCTACCTAAAGCAAGAACTGCCACGGCAAGAGTAGCCCCTAATTATTCTACATTTTTCTTGATAGCTGGGTCTCTGATTGCTATGGCAGGGGCAGGATTTATAGCCGCATGTGTTTGTTGGAAAACGAGACGACGAAGAGTCCCTCCGAGTAGGAGTTTTACAGACCAAGAGAAAAAGCTCTTGGATACTTCTTTGGCAGCCAGTTGTGATAGAACTAGCGCTGATTTAGGGTCATCTTATGGTTTTGAAATGTTAGACAGGTCCATGTCTTTGCAAAGCGAGGATATTCACCGCTTTGAACCTGTCCAGATTACAATCGAAGGGCCTCCTGGGACGTTCCCTCCACCACCAGCGGAATTCTCTCTACCAGCTCCTTATGGAAATATATTTATTTCAGTTCAAGTTTCTGGTCATAATGACAAGTATCCTGACCTATTAGGAGGAGGAGCAACGTTACCAAGAAGAAGTAGAACGTGCTTCTTGAAGTCTGCTTACGATAATATGGGGCCCAGGATCACGGCTGCGGGAAGCTCTACCTGGTCTTTACCTGGTGTGAATGGAGATAAAAATAGCGACATAAGTCCTTCACCCCTGCCATTGTCAACTTTTTCTACTGAATTTACCGCTTTGTAAAATAATCTGATAAGTAGATTACACACGGTCGGATGAAAGGATTTTATCGTCTTTTAAATGTGTGTTTAACTTTACTTCATGCTTATGTAATGTGTTGTGTATGATGACTGTCATGTTCATTCACAATTTATGAACCGATTATGAAGTACATAACAAATGTTACTTTAAAGAATAATTGTATAATACATAGACGCAACACTTTATTGACAGCTATTTAATCTTATTATATGTAATAATAAAATTGCGATTTGAATCCGATACATTAAATGATTGAATGTAATAATGTAAATTTCTGGACCAACTAACGTACCTCCCACGTTGTCCCCGAGTAACATAATATTATGTAGTACGTTTTGTCTTAAAGCTTTGTAAACAATGTTTGAACCTATATATTATTCAATACTACACCAATTAATTGTAAATCTATATTAAAATGTATAATCGCAATTATGCATAAATAAAGTATAATATACATTTCAAAACAAAACTCTTACAGCAAATATGATATCATACATACGGGTATTGACCTGCGGGTGGAAGCTGTAACAACATTTTACACCCCCTACACTCATCTACCCTTTTCTATCCTACATCCGACTGTGAGTGTTTACCTTTGGAAGTGGCGAGTGACATGAAGTGTTTTGTTTTGTTGTCGAATAGTTGTAAGGAAGGTGTGTCTCAAATCAATACCATGGGACGTCGGACAAAGAACGTTATTAATCTGACTGTTAATGAATATAGCAATACTCAAACCGGTGTGGCATTATTTATAATTGAACGTGTACTAAAAAATGTGAAATTGTTACTGTAAAATATTTTTTAAGGTTCCGTACTTTAAAAGGAAAAAAGGAACCCTCATAGGATCACTTTTTTATATGTGGTACTTATGACAATCCAGATTGTCATAAGTAGGTATGCAACCTCATATTCTCAGCTAAATTCTATGACCTTGCTTAAATTTAAAATGTTTTTTTATTAGAGGTATTGGATCCTTATAATTTACCATATTCCTTGTTGCAGTAAAAGTACAGGCGTAATAACAAAATGCTATACTTATTTGAATTTCATCTATTCCAGCTTGTGAATTGTTACCACGATATAAATGTATTTATTTTCGTTCTTGTAGCATCATGTATTGCTTAGTTTTGTTGTTTAGAACAGACGGTTTGATAAAACTTGTACCTACGGCGATTCTAAGCAATTTTCCGGACTAAAACTACATTGGTTTTTAAGGCGTTTGGTTTTTTTTTATTTAAGGGATGCCCTTGTCAGCTTGGCCTTATATTTTAAGGATTATTTCTGTGTGACTCTGAGTTTGTTATGGTTCCGTTAAACTTGTTCTTCGACTACCCCATTGCAGTGAAGTCAATCCGAACATAAAAAATACGTGTCACTCGCCCCTTCAAGTTACCGTGCATAAGTTTCTAAACTTTATTCGAAATAACATTACTCTCAACATATCAAGTAGTAGTTGTAAATATTGCTAAGTTTGTCGTTAATTTTATGATTGTATCTATTGAGTGTTCCAATAATTATGTTATACGAGTGATATTAGATGAGGTGGAGTAGTATGTAGTAATGTATACGATATGTGGAGTAGTAGCGATTCGTAGCAATAATCAATCCATAAATTATTAGGGATTGAAAAATTATCTCCGAAGCAACACGCTTGGTTTCACGCATTGGGAACCTGATTGAGGCTACGTTGATGATTATTTTTGGTTTGTTTCCTTCTTGTGTTACTATCTGTGGTGCTGAGAGTGTGGCATGGGAAAAAGTGTTCCCTGTAGCACTACTGACCTATTTATCAGTCTATGTTTCAAGTTCTCCATACGTTTATAAGAACAATTATAAAGGTCACAAAAACAGAAATTGATTTTGTCAATAAAGATTACTGACGGTTATTAAATTTTCTATATCACATTCTATTCGTTTATAAAATCAGTAAAAGCATACGACTCGCTACAATTCCTCACCTCACAGCTGTACGTCTGACCTAGTAAAATGAAGCCTATACACAATAGATCATATAGTACTTAAGTATAGTTATTTACTTACATAACCTAGTTGTATTTTTAAGATTTTTTGATCAGAACTCGTTGCTTCAAAAAAGAGTGGAATTAAAGAGAGTGCAACTTCTTGTATGTTTTATTTACCAAACAAATGTTTTTTTTTTCATACACATTATTCTGAGCTATGATCAAGTAGCATTTTGTTAGTGTGCATAGTTTCCTTACCCGCATGTGATACTTAAATGATCTTGCCGTTAACTCGGCTTTCATCCTCATATTATATTGGAATCAAAATGGTCTCTCACTGTGCGGGTGAAAGTAGTTTCCTACCATTGACGTTTTGGGTGCGGAATGAGTTCGCTGGTTTTCTCAAGCGAGTACCTACATCATGGGGTTTTTAAGAAGGATGTGGAGAGATTTTCGCAAGGTTAGTCACTTGCCAGTATTACGAAGTTATAAATGTCGATACTTATTATACTCTATGCATTGCATCCATTTATTTCCATAAATCGTTCGCTCCTTTAACGTTATTATGGTAAGTTATGGTTGGCAACCCGTTAGTGATACCCCTGGTATTGCTAGCGGCTATAGGCTATGGTGACTGCTTACCATCAGGTGGGAGGTATGCTTGTCTGCCACCTAGAGGAAAAAAAAAAGTTACAGGGCTATGCAGTTGTTTTGAGATTACTGTAATGATATACTTCATTCCAGAAAATATATATACTAACAACTAAAAAGGAAAACTGTTTATAAGAGTTCAGAGTCCTCTGAATAAATGGATGGTATTTAAAAAAAATGCAATTAGAGTAATACACAGAACCCATTTTCTCCAAGAAGCGCAATGCTACAGTAAATTTTCTAGTGAATGTATTTTAGTCGCTCGGCCCAGCACATCCCACGGCAAAGAGCTCGGCAAACATTGAGAAATAAAACAGTTATCTATGATGTCCAATCGGTAAAGTGAGCGAGAAATTTAAAGGCAACGATAAGCGGAAAATGGGAATAAGGCACCACTTGTTTGCGGAAAGGGGATTAGGAGAGTAAGGTTTTAATAGGATTTTTATTTTTGTCATCAAAATTTTATATCAGGGAAATTTCATCCGATTTTTTGTGTACATATTAAATTTATAATGGACCGTACAGTAAAAAGTCGTATTTTAAAATAATGTCCTTTTCCCATTTATACCATAATTATGTGAATTGTTCTTCAAAGAATGTCACATCTCTTGACTTCTGCAAATGCCTTGGATTTGAAGAATCCCTAAAGAAATATCCATTTGGATCATCATAGTATCCAACAAAGATTACCTCTTCCGCTTTCAAATACAACTTCTTTCTTTGACAAGCTGGAACTTGTATCATTGCTCGACACCCAAAGACACGCAAATGACTCAGATCTCCCTTTTGTACGTGCCATTTTTCAAACGGTGTATGCCTATTTAAAGCACGATGCGGCGATCTATTCTGTACAAAGTCCTAGGGAAGATTTACGAAAGGCTTATCTATAAGAGACTCAAAAATTACGCCGAGTCAAATAAACTCATTCCCGACGAACAGTTTGGCTTTCGAACCAAGCACTCGTGTGTCCAGCAACTGCATCGCATTGTTGAACACACCAGTATTGGCTTTCAGCGAAAGCGGACAACTGGCATGCTCTTTTTCGACGTAGCTAAGGCTTTCGACAAAGTCTGGCATAACGGCTTAATTTATAAGCTGTACCAACTGGGAGTGCCGGACCGCCTCGTACTCATCATACGAGACTTTTTGTCGAAACGAAGCTTCCGTTATCGCATAGAGGGCGCTCTGTCGTCCCCGCGATCGATCCGTGCAGGAGTCCCTCAGTGCTCTGTACTCTCCCCACTCCTATTTACGCTATACACCAGCGATATCCCAAGAAGACCAAAAGTAAACTTGGCACTATTCGCCGACGACACGGCCATTTACTACACCGGTAGTAGTCGCTACGCAATCGCTCGACACCTCCAGGCCGCAGCCTCTGCCTTAGGCAAATGGTTCCAGAAATGGAGGATCGAAGTGAACCCAGACAAGAGCGCAACCATCCTCTTTTCGAGATCCGGCGACCAACACCACGCTCCAATCCGACCACTATCGATGTTCGACCAACCGATTCCATGGGAATCAAAGGCCAAATATCTAGGCATCATCCTTGACCAGAAACTCACCTTCCGTGAGCATATAAAGACAGTGCGCAATCGCGACGTTTTTTCCTTGGACGACTCCATCACCTACTAAATGCACGCAGTAAATTGGCCCTCAAGTATAAGGTGCGAATTTACCTTGCGTGCATTCGCCCAATAATGACTTACGCCGGCGTGGTCTTCGCAGACACGATCAAGTCCCATATCCATAGATTACAGGTTGTCCAAAACCGATTCTTGCGCAAGGCTACCTGTGCATCGTGGTACGTCCGCAATAGCCAACTCCTTGTGGATCTGAAACTGCCTACCATCAATCAGTTTCTAAAACAGATGGCCAAACGTTTTTTCGACTCTGCCGAAAAACATTCCAACCCGCTGATAGCAGCGGCCGCCCGATATACACCATCCCGAATATCGAAACGTCGTCGACCGAGGCATGTCCTCCTCGATCCGACGATGACACCACCCTACTCCAGGAAGCCACTAAACGCGCACAATCCGCAAACCGACCCCTATACCGCCCTCGTCGGCGAGGACCGTCGCACTCATCCCGTCTTCTTCGTCCCCAAAGCCAGTCATGGCTCCGTAGCCCATCTCCCAGCAACGCCCCTAGTTCAGTTGCTTAGATTAAGTCCCCCTTCTGGCTGGAGGCCTTAAATGGCCTCGCCACTTAAGTCCGGTTAAGCAGTAAAAGTTCCCTCGAACTAACTGCGAGAGACCATATCCCTAAAGAAAAAAGATCTATTCTGTAAGCAAACAGCAAGTCTTATGTGCATCTTCCCAGTATGCCATTGACTATGAGCTTTCAGCTAGCATAGAGCGTGCTTTCTCAACCCGCTCTGCCAAGCCGTTTGACTGAGGTCTGTACCCAACAGTTGCCTCATGTTTCACACCTTTGATGATAAATATTAATAAAACTCTTTATTTACGTATTCCTTTCCGCAGTCAGTCCTCAAAATCTTAATTTGAGCACCAGTTTGCCTATAAGAAATAGACTGGACCGCAAAGAAAACGGGTCGGTTACTAAATCTTCAATATCTTCAAAAGTACCTGTAGAGTAGTGTTAATGTAGTGCTTCCTTGCCTCGTCACAGCCGCCGTCACCGTGAATTGTAGGGTGCGGCGTGGCATGCCGTTGAGCGGCACGGGGTCCCGTCCCCGCAAGTCGCAAGCAAAGAGGCTCTCTCTGCCTCTAACACGGTACACATCTTAGCTTTGGTAGGCTGTAGACACGACACTAAAATATTACTGTTTAGGGAACGCGCTTCATTATTGGTAGGTTCCAAAACACTAAAATTTTGTGAAGGTAGCCGGTGTGCCGAACTGTTAGCTATTGCGCAAGCTACGCTTGGAGTTGTAGATCGGCAACGTGCTTTGCACGCTCAAATTTCTTTCTATCGAGCTCAGCTTCTGCATCAGCTAGGCATCGTGCATGTTCGACTTTAGCGGCTAGCTGTTGCGCTTTTATAGTCGATTTTGATGAACGTTTACTGGTGGTGTGAGACGGCGCTGGGCCGCATTGAGTGTAAATATTTGACTGTTCGCTTACCTCGTGAGCTGTGCTGGACGACGCTGGCGCTACGGCACCAGGGAATACAGAGCCGTCCTCAAGTGGAATCATTACCGGTGGCGACACTGGTGCTAGGGCACCAGGAAATGGAGAGCCGTCCTCCCGGTAATGTATGACAGGCGGCGCTGGCGCCAGGGCGCCAGGGGTAGTCGCACCATCGTTCCGAGTAGCACTTTCACGGCTACTTTCCTTCAACATCTGAGCCCTCGTCTTAGGCATAATGAACATGAATTTAACCGTATACTTCTGACACCAATGAAAAGGATGATAATGGTAGTGAGTACGAGGACTACGGGGTATGATGTTGAAGGAAAGGGAATATTAGAGCGCACAATTTATTACTCACTTGAGCGACTAGTTTTTGATAACTGCCAAAATAATATGTGAAAAACAAAAGTATGCAAAAAACAAAATATGACGAATTATTTTGAATTTGAATATAAACTAATGGAAACTCCAAAAAGTATTTGCTGTCGCCAACATGGCCCCTGATGGTGTGAAGCACCGGTATTCAAGAGCTGGCGACAAGCAAAGCCACCTTTCTAGTTGGCCGACGCAGCATGCCCCCTTTGGTTGACACACCGACTACCGTAACGATTCCGTCTTTGCCGAGATATACCGCCGCTATTCGGCCCCGCGGCCAACAAGTCCTGGGCAGCGTCCCGTCTGCTATATAGACCAAATCTCCTATCTTTGATTGTGGTAGCTGTTTGCGAGGAATCAAAGTTGGCAGGTATTCTTTAATAATCCGCTGCCAAAAATGTTCGGCAAACCTTTGCGCCTTCCTACAGTCACCACGTCGGTATAAATCGGCATCATCAAAGGCTTTGAAAGGTTGTTAATTGAAAGAAAGAACACCATTCATGTTGGCCGGTTTTTATTTGACAGATTAAAAAAGATAGCAGACAGTATTCTCTTCATTTTTATATTAAACATAAACAGATTAAAAATGGATAGCGGACTGTATTCTCTTCGTTGTTGTATTAAACATAATTCCCGAGGGAACATAAGTTTATAAAACATTCAACTTTTACTATTAACAATACTGTTAAAACTCTATTTTGGTATAATTAATTTTAGACAATGAACAAAATATTAAATTCTAAATCGGTCTCTGCCGGTATATAAACCTTATATGGAAATGCACCCTATACATCTACTTAGCCAAAGAAAATGATTATGTATTATGAGTAATATGCACTTAGTTTGCAACAATGAATTTTAAAACAAAAATATTCATATATACTAACCAATTAAACATTTAAGTTGTACGAAAAACAAAAATAACTTGGACTTCTAAGTAAATGATAGTAATATTATCGAAAAGGATATGTATGTATACACAATCAATGAACATATTAACTGATATTTATTATAGATATAACTTGAGTATCAGGTAAGTCTTATTGCATACTTCCTTCTAATTAAACTTAATTTATGACTAATCAAATCACATTTTGTTACTAGAACAAGTTCAGCGAGTGAACAATCAATACAATAAAGCATGGCAAGTATGAGTCTTTGTAATACTCTAATTTACATTTACAAACCTTAGGTGGTAAGTATTATAATAGAAGTTATGCATTTAAGTACACAGTGTAATAGTTATGTTTTGGTATAATGCTAATTTTACATATTATATCTATATATTTTATTTCTTTATATTAGCACAGCCACAGGCCACTTACACTAACAGGTAACATATAGGTATATTCCTAACTTATTTATCATAAACTGCTTACATTCATACTTTGTTTCGCTATATATTGAGTTACACAAATGTTATTCATCAATATCATATATAGGTAGTAAACAGACCTTGTTGGCTGCAATTTTCTTTTTACTATTGTTGGGAAGTTGAATTTCAATTACTCTTACTCTATTGTCCTTCCCGGGGAAAACATTGCAAATTCTAGCTAAAGGCCACCATAATGGTGAAGTTGCCTCTTTGATAAGAACTAACTGACCAATTTCTAAATCTTTAACTGGTAATTTCCATTTTGGCCTATTTTGTAGCTGAGTTAAATAAGAATTTTGCCAAACCTTCCAAAAATTCTGAACCGTTTGAGTACATTGTTTCCAGAATTTTAGCCTGTGTTCATTCACAGGTGTGTAATCACAGTCTGGAAATGAGGTGATGGGTCTACCTATTAAAAAATGACCAGGAGTCAAGCAAGTGAAGTCACACGGATCTCTCGTGACTGGTACTAGAGGTCTGGAATTTAAAATTCCTTCTATTTGAGTAATAATTGTTTGGAGCTCCTCAAAGGTAAAAACTGACTTTCCCATTACTCTTTTCAAATGATATTTTGAACTAGGGACTCCAGCCTCCCATAAGCCCCCAAATGTGGGAGAGTAGCTGGGAATGAAATTAAATTTTATTCCTTGAGAAGCACAATGACTTGTGATTTCAAATATGTGATCATGCTTTCTATTTAATTTATATAAAGCATTTAATTGATTTTCTGCCCCTTTAAATGTTTTACCATTGTCACAAAAAATCTGAGTAGGCAAGCCTCTTCGTGAAATGAAACGTTTTAATGCAGCCAAAAAGTCGGAAACAAGCTCTAAATGTATAGCCTTGGTTACAAAACATACAAATAATGCGATATAGCCCTTAGTTATTAGCGGTTTTCTACATCTGTTTTGTTTTACATCATAGGGACCACAATAGTCTATTCCTACAATCATGAATGGAGAACCCTGCCGCAGCCTGCTTGAGGGAAGTGAGCCCATCATCTGTGCTGCAGAGTCAGCTTTTAATCTAAAGCATTGAATGCATTTGTGTAAATTTTTCTTTACCTCACGAATGCCATTAACAATCCAAAATCTTTGGGTTAAACTGAATAAGGTTAACTTTGGCCCAGCATGTAATAAATTTAGGTGTTCACGTTGTATGATTAGATTTGTAACATGACAACCTTTAGGTAGCAATAAGGGATGTTTTTGCCTATAAGGCACCTTAGCATTGCAAATTATACCACCTACTCTTAGAGATCCTTCACTATCAATGAATGGACTCAGTGACAACAAATGTGACCTTATTGGCAGGTTCTTCCTTAAATAAATGATATCCTTATCAAAATGAACCTTTTGTACACAGTTTATAATATTTATTAAGGCATCATTTAACTCTTCTGCTGTGACCGGGATGGGCGTGCTGATGTGTTTAGTATTATTTTTATCAGTTTTATTTTTTATACTATCTTTACAATTTTTGAAAAATCTATAGATCTAAGCAATTATACGCTGCATTTTTGAAATGCTAGAACAATTTTCTAATATTGGAAGAACACTGGTACTACCTGGACTATAATGAGTATGGATTTCCACTACTACAGTTTCTGGCACCGACTGAGGTTCAAACTTTATTTATTATATTATTTATATATATTATTTATATATTTATATTATTTATATATATATTATTTTATATTAATTTTGTGATAGTCAGCAAAATTAGGATCTAAAAGAAAGCTTGGCCCGTTCCACCAAAGCTTATTAGCTGCCAGACTCTGTGGGTCCACCTCTCTACTAACTAGATCGGCAGGGTTCTGCAGTCCAGGCACATGGTGAAATACATTAGGTGAGGTAAGTTGCTTAATTTTATTTACCCTATTTTTTACAAATGGCTCAAGTTTATTTGAGTGAGATTGTATCCATGCTAGAGCCACTCTAGAATCTGTGAACAAACAGATGTTTTCTACATTTAAAATATTTTTTACTTTAGATGTCAGTTCGGCTAATATCTGTGCACTGCACAGCTCTAATTTTGGTATAGTTAATTTATTTTTCTGAGGACTTGGCACAGATCAAATTGACTTGTACACTGTTACCGTGTGTGACTCTAGCATAGACACAAGCGCCAAACCCTTGGAGAGAAGCATCACAGAAACCAACTATGTGAACGTCTGTGACATTAGAAAACCTAAGGTTTCGATTTACATATATTGGATGCATGTTTGACAAACTATCATAAAATTCACACCATTTCTTGTGTAGCTCATTACTCAAACTGTCGTCCCAATGTAGCTTACATTGCCACAGTGCCTGCATGTATATTTTTGCTTTAAGTACAATAGGCGCAATTATGCCTAACGGATCGAAAATGCTACCTATGAATTTTAGAACATTACGTTTGGTCCAAGTAATAATTTCTCTGTTGGCATTGGATACTCCCATTTTAAGCTGATCAGTCTGGACATTATAGGAAATACCTAAGGCGTTTAGACAAGCTGTTTCTGTACTGCACATTTCAATTTCATTAAAGTGATGTTTTTCCTGAGGTATATCCTTCAACAAAGCTGCATTATTTGCTGACCATTTATGAAGTTCGAAACCCCCCTTTTTTAGAAGATTAATTACTTGATCTCTTACCTCAATGGCCTGCTCTAGGCTGTGTGATCCGGCCAGAATGTCATCAATGTAAGTATTATACCTCAACACATCAGCAGCAAGAGGCAGCTCAGCCTGGAAACGCTCTGCCAACTCAAAGAGACAGCGTGTGGCAAGAAAGCTTGAAGTCTTCAGATCGTAGGTCACCGTCTGCAGCTGTAAGCATTTAATTGGAGAATTAATATCTTCTTTCCACAAAATATTTTATAAGTGTCTTTGACATGGATCCAAACTAATCTGTCTAAACATGCTTTTAATGTCTGTCATGAAGACATACTCATATGTGCGAAATATTATTAAAATATCAAATAAATCTTTTTGGGGAATTTTTCCATTGTATAAAACATCATTTATAGCTGTTTGTGATTTAGATTTTTGGCTTCCATCAAAAACCACACGACAACGAGTTGTCCTTTTATCCTCTCTTATCACTGCATGATGTGACAAAAAATACATTGAATCAAATTTAGCTTTATTTATATCATACAACTTTGCATGCCCTTGGTCAATGTATTCTTGAATAAACTTTGAATATTCAGCATAAAGTGTTTTATCTTGAACAAGCCTTTTATACAAGCTGTTAAATCTTTGGATGGCAATAGAAAATGAGTCACCCAAGTTTAGCTCTGCAAGGGGTATTTTGAGTGGCAAAGATACTTGAAACTTACCATTATCGAGTTTCACATTCTTTTGGAAGTCCAACTCACACAGCTCCTCCTCACTTGTGCATGCTTGCAATAACAGCAACCAAGAGGTTGCCAGCTTCTATGGCTTCAATTTCCCAGAAGCGCTCCATAATGGGGCGTAAACCACAGAACATACAACAGTTTGAGTGAATGAGCTATCAACCCTTGAAGTTAAATTTATGAGCACCGCTTCTGACACAGGACTGCTCTGCTGTCCTAGTGTTGTGACATTCAACCTTTTATGGAAAGATTTTAAATCTAACTCATTCTTGAGCTCCGTTGTAATGAATGAGGTCTGGCTTCCGCTGTCTAACAGTCCACGGGCAATTACAAAAGAACCATCAGCCCTTACAATCTTTACTTTCACCGTGGGCAACAGAACAATCCCATGACACAAGCTAGGAATACAAGCATTTACAGACACCCCATTGATATGTAAAAGAGAATTATGTTCTTTTGAGTTACATGTTGTACATTTAAACCTAAACCTACATTTATTTTTATGTAATTTTAAACAGATATTACATAGCTGTTTTGCTCTTACAAAGTCTAATCTATCTTTAACAGAAGCCATTTTAAATTTGGGACATGTATAAATTTTATGGGTTGTATTATCACAATACCTGCACTCTGATGAACCTTTGACAGCAACTAAGGTAACTGCCTTTGATCTTGGTTTGGCTTCTAATCGTTGACTTTCTTCAAAACTTGAAGCACGCCTTTCCAGGAATTCCATTAAGTTTTCAACAGTGGGAAGCTTAGTTTTGTCCCGCTCCATATGATAGGCTCTGGATGTAAACTGGTCTAGCTTCCGAAGCAAAATAGGAAGCAACAACATATCCCATGATTCAATGGGCTGTTTCATGTTTTTTATTGCACTCAATTGTTGTTTAATTGTGGATACAAATTCATGTATGTTTGCCGCAGTCCCTTTCGGTATAGGAGCATAGTCCAATATAGTATTTACATGGCTTGTAATCAAAATCAAAATCAAAATCAAAATCAAAATCAAAAATCATTTATTCAGTTTAGGCCCTAATAAGGCTCTTATGAAGGTCTAAATTACCACATGTAATCAGCACACAAGGATTGTCATACCTCTCCTTTAGCAGGTGCAGAGCTTCTTGGTACGAGCTTTCCGTCAAGGGTAGACCCTCGATCATTGCCAAGGCCTCCTTCTTCAGGTGACTTCTTAAATAATACAGCTTTTGCACTGGGGCTAGTGACTCGTCTTTGTCTACAAGAGCATTGAATAATTGTATAAATGGCATGTATTTCGTTACTTCTTCCCCAGTAAAGTATGGGATGTCTATGCTGGGTAATTTGTTGCGCGATGACGTATGTATTGACTCAGCTCTAGATTCATCTAAATTAGCTTCCGCTACAGAAGGAAGCGAATCGATTAATTCGATTAATTTGAAGTACCTTTCCTCTAGCTCGTCCTTGAAATCTTCTTCCGAAGTTTTGTTCATCAATAAATTTATCTCTAATTGGGCGTCACTATATTTTGCCCATATGCCTTCTAGCACCTTTAATCTCTGTCTCATGATGGCAAATATAGTTTGTGAGCCGCAAGTATGTGTGCCTCGGAAGGGGCTACATATTTGCTGTGTTTGCGGTAGAGACCCTGGGGCCATGGGGTCCAGAGACTCAACTGCTGTACAAGGAGGTCTCGCAACGATTGATTGAGGCCTCCGGTGACAAGAAGGCTGGAACATATTTTGCGCAAAGGATCAGCATTGCCATACAGCAGGGCAATGCTGCCAGCCTTCTTGGCACCATCCCGCGTGACAGCGATTTGGGACAATTGTTTTATTTATTTTAATTTTTTATATTAGGTTAGGTTTTTTTTCTTTTAGTTTTAGATTGTCCCATACAAATTGAAATAAAGAGTTTGCCTCGAAAAAATTGATTTGAATTTGTTGGTACCAAAATCAAAAACATTATTTTTCATTTTCAGTTTTTTATACAAAATCAAAATCAAAATCAAAAATCATTTATTCAGTTTAGGCCTTAATAAGGCTCTTATGAAGGTCTAAATTACCACCGTATTACCATACATTTCTCAAATATCAATGAGAAAGGATCTATATTTCTTTTATGTGGCATTAAATATTCTTTAAATTAGTCTATTTTCATAAACCTAGGTCAGGTACTTTTGAAGATATTGAGGATTTAGTAACCGACCCGTTTTCCTTGCGGTCCAATGTAGATTATAAATTAACTGCTACCATTCGAGTGGTTTTGCAAAAAGCTCGGTGACAGTGACAGTTAGTGTTGCTAGGTTGTTATACTACTATTACGCTCAGGAATATGATGCAATCAATAAAGATAAAAAAAAATGTAGGCTGGTACCTTATTTTATTTGTTAACATAAGTGTCTATAAAAGTGCAAAATAATTATGAACATTACGCATATGCTGCACATGTGTGGTGTGATTTGCCCACTATGGAGCCGATACTTAGACCATATGATAATGCCTTTATAAAGCTACCGGCTCTGAAATACATATGGTTTATTTGAGGAGGTAAGTGATACGAACCTCAGCGGGTCATCTAGTTTAGATATAAAATTCATCAGATTTGAAGTAGTAGAATTAGTTGCCTACCTTGCTTCTGTGGTCTAGGAAGTCTTCCACATTTGGCCCCAGACACTATCTCAAACTCAAAGAATATATGAATCCCAGTGCCCCCAATAAATGTTCTTAACTTTGACTTTTCTATTGTGTGCTCTACAAGGGAGTCACATTTAATCTAAAACAATCTGATAGTCCTCGAATGCCTAATCCATCTTTATTTTTTATACTTATTTTTTTAATAAAACTTTGTCACCCTCTAATCGGCTTCTCGTCATCTGGAAAACATCGACAGCATAGTCAAATCAGCTTGCTGACATTTCAATTTGTATAAAATAATGGCGGTCGTTGACAGTCGAAGAGCGTCCGAGGCGCGAGGGGGTAAGCCGCGCATACTAAGTGGCGCCCAACGTGGGATGAAAAACCGAGAGTAACTGACGCACCTGAAAATGGTAATGCTTATTGTATACAAAATGAACTATTATGGGATAAGGAATACGACTGAATACAGGTACCCTATATCATCTCTTTGTGTATTCGGTGCATGTTTTTATAAATTAATCATTGCTTGTATTAGTCGATATTTTTCATCAGTTCTATTTTACAATGGCCATTGAGAGTGTGACCCAACTTATCCGTAAGGAATACAAAATTTATTAAAATAAAAATATTTATTTATGTATACTGGAATTCAGCACCTTTCCCACAAAACCTAATTCAAACCGGAGTATATTTTTTCCGCTATAATATTTTTTCATCTCATATCTGAATTTTTCTTCATCAGTAATCGTGGTTAGATAGAACGTAACTACTAATCCGCCTGAGTCTCTTCACTGCAGAAAATTTATAATAATTTCAAGAAAATATCAAAAATAAATCAAGAATCTCAAATTAAAAGATTTTTTTTTTTTTAAATCGTCTAATCAGTATTACAAAAATATGTCAGGGTGTGAATATGTTTGCTCACAAAAACTATTTTTTGTGCCTAGCTGAATATTTTAGGAGATATCTCATGTAAAGTATCCGTTGCCATCTCAAGGCGGGTAGCATATTTTTTATGATAATTTATTAAAAATATGACGACAGGCGGAAGTTTACAAAAAGCTCCCTGTGGTTTACGTGGTAAATAGGTACTTACTCCCAACAGTTTTAATAAGTGCGGTATTAAATGAAATATTATCAATACTGGTGTTCTTGCAAGCGTCCATAGGCTACTAAAACCCCTTACCATCACGGGACTCGTTGTTTTTTATACCACTAAGATGACACACACGCATACGGCCCGCCTGATGGTAAGCAGTCACCGTAGCCTATAGCCGCTAGCAATACTAGGGTAACACTAACGAGTTGCCAACCATGTTGTTCATGACGTCTCACTATGCTAGCAGCATTACTACTAGCGCAGCGTTTCTTCGTAGAGGACTCGCAACTCGCTTACTCACGGCATGAACACAACACAAGTAGTGCTATTTCACGTCAGCACTTAATTTGATTTGACAACTACTAAAGAATATTGTTAGAGCCGTGCAGCCGTACATTTGATAAAGAATTAATAATTCATATTTAAAAACTATTGCGACTGTTGGTATCTATTTATTTACTTAATTGCTTTTATAATTACAATATCCTCAGTGACATGTCAGTAACTTCACATTCAAGATCAAAAAACTTTGCATTACTCAGTAAAATTATCCGTTCAGCTTTGTTACTGGTTAGTACTCTTACTGAGAGCAAAACATTTTGCTCTTGGGATTGAACTTTCGCTGTACAATAGGTACTAACAACGTATTAACTATTGAAAGCCTTGAAGGGCTTAACATACCACCAAAGTGGTAATACTCGAAGGTATTCTTGTACCCGTGCTCTTACTAGGTACTTCATTATGAGTTGATTGATCCAGAAATAAAGATTTATTTATTGATACCGATTCAAATGCGGAGTATACACGAGCCAGTTGATAAAAGTATACACTAGGTAGTAAAAGAAAATCTTTTTATTTACAAATGGTTGGCTCGCCCCCTTATAGAATGTTGGGTGAGTGGTCTAAGGGAATATATAATAATCTAAGTTTTAATATTTTAAGGTAGTATTTTTGTCTTGGAGGTGGGTTTTATGTGGTTCCTTTTAGTTCTTAAGTTTGAATAGTACGAACATTTAAAGGTTCGAGCAAATACTCAGCTGTAATAACTTAGCATTTTGATATTTTAAGGTATGTCTGGATCAATTGTAATAAACCTAATAGTAATATGAGGAGACAGCACTGAGGTATTTTTACAATTTAGGTATATGATGTTTTTTTTCTGAATACTGGTGGTACTATACCACAATCTTATGTGCCTTACTAGGGCCTAAGCTAGAAACAACATTCAATTTTCATACTAGTTACCTATTTGTCTCAGAACGGACGGCTATAGTCACAGTTCAAATAAGTTTAAGCTCCCCTAGACTTTTCTCACTTCCTAAATCTACGGAGGCGCCCAAAAGTTTGCCAGCCTTATTTATAGTGACAATTGGTCGTAAACGAGCCGGGAGTAGACCCCGTGTCCCCGAGCTGGAGAGTTCTAATGAACTGAACTGTCAGGGGAAATCAGAACGTTTTATTAGCTTAGAATATAAATTGGGCTCATTCTAACCAATTAAAGGGCAAATTGACGGAGTTAAATTGTTTGTTTGCGTCATTTGTGAATTATTTTAGTGCATTGTACAAGTACAGTTATTCGGACGAGTTTGTATCCATCAGGCAGGTGGTAATAACATTTTCATAGTTTTAATGCACCATGAAATATTTCAACAATTAAGGACAAGGTTTTTATGTATTATAACTCTTATTTTTTTTTTAATAAGGTTAAAAGAGTTTCTTTCATCGCCATTATAATCAACAAGGTAACATCTGATTCATCAGTACCATTACCTGTAACATAGCCCACTGAATTATATTCCCGGAAAAAGCACCGCTTAATTCTCATCTGAGCGAAGTCGTTCATCATTAGCTACCACGGGCCACATCTCGCAATCATTAATCTTTACTGAATCGACCCGTATTTCAGCCAGTTTGAAAAGATTGTGATGATTAGTGCCTGCCTATCCAGATTATACCAGACTATGAATAGCCTTCATGAGTTTTTGGATGTGAATAGGATTATGGCTGTAGTTTACATGCTTGGCATATTTATTGGAATGGTAAAACAATATCGATGTTAAAACGAGACATATTTGAAATGGAAGTTCTTTTTTATGAATTCTTTTTTTTATTCCACTAATCAGCAGCGTAGGAAGGTTGGTTTTCGAATGTTCTTGGTGACGGATTTTTGGTGTTATCGGTTATGATGCTAACTAGCACAAATGATAAACAAGATCGCCTAAAGTCTTCAGGATAGGCAAATTCTAAAAAAACTCGTCCTATAAACAAGAAGTTTGTCTTTCTTAGCTGTGAATTTAAAATTCGAAATACTAAAAGCTTTATTAATTTATGGAACACACACTGTACAGTTATTGAAAGTCGTTCGTTTGAGTAATGGCTAGGATCGTTTCCGAATTTGAAATTTTCAGGAAAGAAAAATCGTTTAACTGCTTCAATAATTTTCAGATTTCAAACTCAAAATCATCTTTGTTTGACTAGACTTTACAAATAAGTACTTTCAAAACGTCAGAATCTACCACCGGGTGCAGAAAGTCGTTTTTTGCTGAGAAGAATCGCACAGAAATCGCAACAATTACACTTTACAAAGAAATTTATAATTTACATTTTAATTACCCACGTGACTTGAATATATCACAAAAAGACAGATATGTTAAAAAATAACATTGCCACATAAAAATAATATTATGCTTGTATTTCAATACGAAAAAAAAAACATTTATTGGGCAAGCATACGGCCCACGGTACGGTATGCGGTTTCCGTAGCCTATGGACGCTTTTAGCACCAAGAGTATCACTCGCGCGATTATCGACCTGCAAAAATGTCCTCAAATCCTAAAGGATTCTCTTATGCTGTACTGACACTCCTATCCGTGTTACTGCAGTGGTGATAGGGCCACTAGGGACCTTGGTTTATCACGTCCTTCCAACCATAAACGAGTTCTCAGCTAATGTGTTTATTCCGGCCTTGAAACTTGTAATTTATCACTCAGTTTATGGAAAGGAGCGTTTATTACTTGTTTCATTTCGTTTTTAATGTATATCTGTTTATTATGGAAATGCGTTGCAAAGTCGTCGCGTCGCAGTTAATGAATTTTTTTTGCACTGCAGCTGCAGTTGTTGCCCCATCTTAACTATTCTGTGGTGCTATCGTTCTAACATTATTGTTACCCTAGTATTTTTTCCCGAAACGCTACTAGTGCGTGTACTCATTTAGAAGTTATTAGATCGACAAAAGATCTTAATAGTTTGTCAATTTGAAAGCAATCGGGTGGACTAGAGTTGGACTGTACAGGGATGTTAACACATTAGGCGCAAGATAGTGGTGAACAGTATCAGTATAATTGAAACGGATGAAAATGATATTGTGAGACACGAGGACAACGCGGGGTATGAAGTTGTAAAGGAAAAAGGGATTTTCTTCAGCACACACTTTATTTACACTAGTTCTTTCAGCATCTAGCTTTCGACTAAATATAAAGCAATAAGTTTATAAAAACAAAATATAAAAAGACACTAATAATTTTCAATTTTAATATAAAAGCCGATGTAATTCCAAATAGAGTTTGCTATCACCAACGATAATAATTTAGTATAAAAGCACGTCAGAAAGTAGTAGTAAGAAAATAACAGAACTGAATACGGACAAAGCCTGATACGTAATGTCATAGAAAATAATATAACTTTTTATCTAAATACAAACGGTCATGCTCGGCCAGTCGCCAACACAATAATATAAAAAGATTTTGAGACAAGAAGTACCCAGGGTTCGTAAAAATAAAAGCAATGTATGTTTGAATGAATTCATGAGTGTATATATCAAGTGTAATTTTTTTAAGCATTTTAATTATAGTGAAATCATGATTATTACATGAAAAATTACAGAGCCCTGAATTTCTTCTTGCGAGTTCTTCTCAGGTGACTTTTTTTTCGAACCGGTGCCGCGGTCGTACAGTAGAATTTCATAAGGGCCTAAACTTAATATGTGATTTTGAATGCTTAACAGTCTAGTAAACAGCTAGTAAGCAAAAGAATTTGCAAAAAGTATTGAATGCGAGAACATTATTTTGTTTATTTTTTTCCATCTGCGTTTATCGTTTAGTCCGACGTGAAATCTTTAGCTTCCAAAGACGCGAACGGACGCCGCGCAGACTGATGAAATCGCAAGGAATCCAATAAGTGGCACCCGGCACGAGCGGCTGACTCTGCAAATTGGATTAATGGATTGGTTGCTCCTCTCACTCATTGCTTTGTCTTTGAAAGTGTCCGGTGCTCTTGACACGCGCTGCACTTTGATCGACACAGTATCGGCTTTGTTTTTAATTCGATTCTATGTCAATTTGAGCATTTCTATTGAATTCAATCCCAAAGGATATTTTGTATGGAAGTTGTAAAGAAATAGAACTATCTCTGGTTTTTACATTCAAAGCAATTTAATAAAATTCGGTTTGGATGATTATTTTACAACAAACTACAATTATCCCATTTTTTTTTAAATGCCTGTAGATACGTGTGGATTCGGTTCTACCAAATATTTTTTTCTTGTTTAGCGTTTTGTGTTTGACTTGAGTCTGCCTGGGTTATATCAGCAATGGAAACAGTGCCGGTAGCAGGATCATTTTTCCACTACGTATTCGAAAACGTAACTCATGAAATGTCAAAATTGTCATACAATTTTTTTCCACTTTTCACCGCCGCAGCATTGTACATTTTTCAATACAACAATAGATACGAAAACGTTGGCGCAAATTATTCATGCTCGCGCTACAGTAACATCTTTCGACTACGTTTCGAAAACGTAACTCTCATAATGACAAAATTTTAATGCAAATTTTTAGTTCCAATTTTCGTCGCCGCCCGCGGCACTGTTCCCATACAAAAAAACGTCTAGAGCGATACCAATAAGCAGTCGAAAGCAATTCGATAGTCTTAGTCTTAGTTAGAATTATAGGTAGATATGTATTAAAATAAAGTATTTTATCAGTTGTCTTGGCCCAAACTACATGCTTGGTTAACTTGGTTTACTTTGGGACCAGATAGTGCTGTGTGCTAAAGTCTGAACTTTATTATTAGTACATGTATAACACAGACAGTTTTGTTCAGTCTTTAAAATGAATAGAGAACAGCGCTATTGCATATTGTTTCTTGTGCAACGTCCACCCGACTACAACACTTTTAATGAAAAATCTGAAGTTCCTTTCACACGGTGGATAAAAAGCGTTTTGTTTTACCGTTGTAAAATATTATGTTCTTATAATACTGGATGTACTTAAAACCAATTTTGTATAATATATTCGTTTTTGGGAAATGGCGTCGTTGAATCGCACCATGCCACCTTAAGGATTTATTTCGACAACAAAATATAAATGAAAACTAATAAATATAGAGTACGTATATACCTATGGAGTATAGTAGCGATAAACATTTAGTTATTCTCAATAGATATCAATATAGACGTCACCTTTGCAGTAGACAGTCCAATTGAACGGTTCCAATACGTCTGCGGTCAAAATAATTGCAACGGCAGCCCACACTACCGAGTGTCCGCAATTAGGCGTTTCAAATAACTGCTTTGCTTATTCAAAACCTTAAATGCCGAGAAAATATCGATTTAATCAAATTATGAAAATTATTCTCTCAGGAATACTCCTAAAAAACGGAATATGAAGATTAATGCAAAAGACCTCCAAAAATGTATCCTGTATCAAAGGCTGTTTTCTTAAGTATATTTTGCGTACCATCGTATTTCTCCTAGCCTCTTTGTACTTGTACTAACTCGTGCTCTCGAAGCACCATATAGTATAAAACAAAGTCGCTTCCTACTGTCTGTCTGTCCCTATGTACGCTTTGATCTATAAAACTACGCAACGGATTTTGATGCGGCTTTTTAATAGATATAGATTAGAGTCATTCAAGAGGAAGGTTTTTATGTAAAAATAATTTGTGGATTGTAGGTATTTATCTTATATTGCTACTGGCCACTACGATGGCCGTGTGAAGATGGGGCGGGTCGCTAGTATACAGTATAATTCATTCAAATCACCAGTACATTTTGTAACTCAGACTGAATACTAAGCGTTCTTCTCTCAGATCACGTGCCAACAGCAAAACAGATATAGCCTGTGTTTAGAATAGCCTGCTTTTCAAGACGGTTGTCCCGATCCAGCCTGGATTAAGACATTGATTTGGTTTTGTTATTAAGTTTAGTAATGCAAACAATAACGGAAGCAATAATCAACGACGAAATTAAATGAACTAAGTATCCTAGTAGTGCGTACATAGAAGGCGGATAATCTTCTAACAACATCTAGTCTTCAGTCGAAGCAGGTGCGCGCATTCAATCATTAAAAAATACTCTGAGATAATTTTATGTATTCAAAACAGATTAAACTATCTACAGAAAACAGAACATAACCTGCCTACTTATAGATAAAAGATCTGTAATTTTTACTCAGCTCAAATAGATGTATGCATTAATTAATTAAAAAATAGACATTAATTTTACTCCTAAATTAAGTTAGTGTTAGCATATATGTAAAATCCATAGATTTTTAAAATATGTAACAGTCTTATTTTTATATTGCCAAAGAGTTGAATACAATAGCTAGAGAAACGGTTTCAATAAAAACAGCCAATTAACACCAAAGATAATAATAGTACATTTGTTTCGGAAACGTTTTATAAAACCCTTTCCATAAAATAACCCCAATTGCTCTGCTGAAACTGAGCTGAGCGTGTTCCGATGAAAATATCTCTCCTGTACACCCTCTGAGGCTAAGTTTAAGAGGCGTTTTATCATATAACTTATGAATGGTACCGGGAGAGTGTTTAGGCTGATGTATGGCGCCATTATTGCATGGCCCGATGCTTACCGGTTTGATTTGCTAGGATAGGGGCGTTTTTATAGCAAGGATAGTTTAAAAGGGAAATATACGATCACTGAAGTTGAAACCTTTCGTCTTCATGGTCGGTGCGTGGCTCGACTTTGTAGAGGTTGAGGACAACTTTTCGTTCTGTTAAATATTGAAATTATATTAGACAGTCTCATATAATCACGCACTCTGATTCAGAAAAGATTTATATACGATCAAACAAAAATCGTTCTAGATTGAGTCTCCTCCTTTTTGAAATCGATTTAAAATTCAACGCAGCCTTACAAGGTAAATATGTACTTTAAAGATTACACGAATGCTTAACCGCGCTTCTTCAATCCTCTTTATGTTCATAGCGTTGAGAAATAATTGAAAATAAATACGCAATGGTAATTCATTGGTGGATAAATAGTTCAATTATTTATGGAAGGAGGTTTGCCAGGGTTATAATTAATAATAATTCTAGTTTCGTTCATGATATTAATTATATGCTGGTTTACATAATTGTAAATTGTTCTTGCTTTTCCGCTGTTGGTGCATACTCCTTTGAGTCGTTCAACTTTAATATATATTAAATTTAAACATCAACGATTTTCGTATGTACCTGTGCCTCTGCAATAACTGAAAACGACTAGTAGAATAAAATGCAAAATCGGCAAAATATACAAAGTAAAGTTCACCATTCAGCAGTTTGCAACTCGCAAGTCACACCACTAGAATTTTTCTCTACAAACAAAGTTCAGTTTCACAACCCGAGTAAACTCGTATAAATCTAAAGATTTATTATTCTCAATTTTAAGAGTTCTGTTCTAAGTTGTTCGATATTGCATATGCAGAGCACCATAAACTCGAGGAAACCAGATGAAACCGGCTCCAAGGAAACAACAAAACTGATTTAACTTTCGCTGTAATAGTTTCTGCGGCAGGTCCAGGTCGCCACGCAAGCTATTATGATGTACGATACGATATTGCTACGATATGGCGGCGATAATTTACTTAAACGCTGCGACAAATACCCTCCCTATGGCAAAAAAGACTACGGAACTAAAAGTTTGGCTTTGGCAACCTTCACAAAATGGAATCCGTGTTATGACGTTTACTGCAAACGAACCAATCAAGACGGTTGATGCTCTAAACGAGCTGTGGCGGGTTGCCATACTAACGGCACGTTCAAAGAGCTCTGTCGCAAAATGTTCCTTTTTCAAAATGTATGTTGCTCGCAAAATATTTATTTTGCGCAATGAACAAAAATCTGTAATGTCTGTTTCGGACAATGTTCCTTTTGTAATGGGTTTGTTTATTATAAAATTATCCCGAATGTGTCACAATGCTATGCTGCCCACTAAGCCTATGCTGACTAGTTAACGTTTTAATATCGCCAGTCCACATATTCCTGTTGGTGCAATCTCTCCGGAATTCCCGGGCAAGCAACAAAGATTGTTGCAAGCTTCTCGCTACTTCGTAAGTTAATCTGCTTAAGTGACATTGATCGATAACTTTGCATTCTACATAGGTTTGGATCTGCCAAGTTCCCTCCTAGCTGAGGATTTGTCCTAAGAAATAGATATAGAACATAATATTACAATCTTTAATTATATTAGTATAGACTAGCTTCGGCCCGCGACTACGTCCGCGTTGTTACGTACTTAGAATCTCAGAGGAACCTAAAATTTTCCCGGGATAAAAAAAACCTATGTGTTTAAGTCTAACAGCTCATTTACTACAAAGTGCCCATCAAAATACACATACATTTGAAAAACTTAACCTTCCCTTTGATTTAGTTGGAGAAAGATGTCTGGCGTGTCTGAACGAGCATGCTTATTAGGTAAGAAGGGCTCTTGTGATATCTCGATAATCCTCATTGTATGACGAGGGCCGACATTAAACAAATCCGTGATACAGGCTTAAGTCGCGGTCGCAAAAACTTCTCTTTAAAAAGCGTTGTCACATGTAATGTTTGTATGTTAGTAAAAAATATACAGTCGTTTCAGCTAAAACATGACATTTTCAATCTGCTTTGCCTTTAGTTTGTTTTTAGTATGCATTCATTTATGAATTTCGGACCAAATGTGGTTGATTTCATCGAATTCCTAGAATAAGCCTAATTTTTCCTGCCGGTATCATAATTCCAATATCCGTAGTATAAATAATACATTTAGATTAAGGAATCGTCAGACTGAAGACAATGGATGTAGCTCTTCTGAAATGAATAGTTTCCCACCCTCATCCTTAGTAAAGATCCCGAATTCTTGCCAGTTAAGCATCTCTAAGTAATTCTTTCTCTTTTTCATTGCTTCTAGGACGATATCACTTTTTTTATGAATTTTCGGTGGAACATTTTGCTTGAAATATCGGTGTAAATCTGTTATTATTGTAAGCGATGAAAGCGCAGCGGAGTGTTAAGTGAACCTAAGTTAAAGTTTGGCTGTGCTATGACCCAACATAAATTGTACTTTACCCTAACTTAATGCAAATACAATGAAATCGGTTTCAGCGAAGATATACCGTCGCAACTGTGTACTTTTCAGTTTCAAATAGAGAAAACTAGTTAGAACTACAAAGATATCGGGTTTCACGGGTTATTAGCGTTGGTGATAATGTAACTATTATATCCTGCGGGAATTTAAATGGTAACGGTTATAGAGGTACACTTTGTTCGAAAGGTAGACAAACTGAGAAAATTTACAGCCGGTACGATCTTTATAGCTTTGGGCACGAAATCAATGCATAATTTTTTAGATCGCAACAGTGATATTTATATTTTAAATATATAATAAACATTTAGGCATTGTAGCTACTTTATGTACAACAGGCTTCGCGCGCATGTTTAAAGTAAATAAGTCAACATGTGATGTACCTATATATTTCATTATTTATAACCAAATAAGTACCTATTTGTATTTTTATAGATTTAGTATAACAAATGTCGGATTTTTATACAAACAGTCACCATTATTTTAACCCCTTAGGGGTGGTATTTCCTAAAACACGTCCTATGTGGATGTCTACCTGATAAAAGTTACCTACTGTCAAAGTTTCAAGACTCTAACCCCAGCCGATTTGAGTTGAAATGTCAGTCAGTAAGTTTCTTCTTTTATTATATACAGATCAGAAATTAAGTCTTAACATCTTGTCTAAAATGTGCTTAAAATTATTCTACGACCTATGAATTACTGGTCCTTATCTTTTCTTCTTTCTCTAAATCCAACGTATTTCCACAAAGTTGCGTCCCGCAAAAACAAACGAACGAAACCTAGATTGTCTTTGTTTCCAAACTCACTGTCCAATTCTAAATCTGAAGGCGTAAATGAAACTTTACCGCAGGCATAACCAACTTAAATACACGTTTCAAGTATTAAGCGCCTTGGATCCAAAATATTTGCGCGGCAAATAATATCTTCTGCGAAATTCAGTTCCTTTATAAACGTTTACTATACATTGTTTAACCCTTTCTTTCAGTGTCAATATTTATTCTATGTGTTTGGACCGTGCACAATAGCGGAAAATATTGTAGGTTGTGTTACTTGCCTTTAAGGGAAAGTAATCCGTATTCTGTTCATCGAAGTACTATTGTGCGACAACATTATTATAATTTGCAATATCCTTTGATGATTTGCATTAGCAGACTACCTCAAGTTAAATCGGTCAGATTTAATCCATAATTACTACATCAGAAGCTTTACATTTACATTTAAGCCATAATTACAACTATACATTAGAAGTAAATTTCACGGTTCAAAGTTTTGGGGAAGGTCAAGATCTTTCAACGGCATTCACGGGTTTCTTGACAAGTCTGAAGTAAGAATGATCTGGAATAAAACCCGTTACTGATTTCAGATGAAGAGGGATGCATGAATATCATACTAAGGAATTAGGCTGGAAGAAGGAGTCATACATTTTATATTTTTGATCGCGATAGTAACAAAAATATTTTTTTATTTGTATAATTAATTTACTTTTTTACTATCTATATAATATTAACTACTTAAATAAAAATAAACATTATAATATAATTTATTTAAAAACAGCAGGACAACATCGTTATTGTCCGCAACAGTACTTCGTAGCGATACGCCTTAACTTAAATAAATTGTCAACACTTAAACCAGAATAGAATTGAACCAGAACCAATAAATAAAACAGAATATATTCCCAGCGTTCTAAAGTGCAGATGAAATAAGATATACCAAATAAATAAAATTATAGCATTTTATCACGAAACTTTTACTTCTGTTTTAATTCATTTCAAATTAAATAAGCAGTAGGTATTCCTTAATGGTACGCCAGACATACTTATATTTTGTACTTCAAACGATGTTCGTTGAAGTACAAGTGAGCAATATCAGATGTAGAATTCAAGGTACACAAAGTATACATTTATGTTATGTAAAAATTAAAAATAATCTTCGTCATGCATTATCATATTGTTACCGAAATATATATTGCTGAAACTGCATATCAAGTGGCTGGAATTGAAACCACTATGACATAATTTTTTGAAGATTGTAATGTAATAGGAGCAAAATAGAATTATTGACAAATTGTGAAGCGGCTGTCTTGCTTTCTTGCGTACAGATGAACGGCGGCTGTTTCAAGATAATATTAAAGTTAAGTTTTTAATTCAGACTACAAATCCGATATGCCATTATGATTATAAACTGCAAAAAACTAGACGAGAATAAAACAATTATAGTAATTTGATTGAATCGCTTTATTGTTCCCAAAAGGACATAGATGGTACATAAATTAAATTACACTTTCAAATAAAATTGTGCTTCCAAGGTAATATTACCACTACTGCTTATACTGGTCGTGGGAACAGCGTACAATAATTCTATTCAATCTTAATTCTATATTAGATTTTTACTGGCAAAAAGCAAATGCAATCTCTTAATGCTAAACACTTATTGCTGCTTTTGGGTGAGATTCTGACAATCAGGTTCAAATAAACCCCTTTAGGCATAAAACAAAACCTTCCTTTTCTTAATATTTCGGTTTGCTTTGGAGGGTGGTTTGCGATGGTTCTGCTCTTGAATCTTTTCGGTTACTTATATATTTCATATAAATTAGTCTAAAAAATCATACATCTTGTTTATCTTTTAGACCACTAACACGAAGCAACTGATTTGTCATCATGAAAGTACGAACCCTAAAGTATAGACGCTTCCAACATCAGGGATGTCACTCGCACGTTGTTCCACCTTGCAAAAACCCGTTCATACCCTTCTTGAAGAATCCCATGCCGCAGTCCCTAATAATTAATCTTAAGTTACAAAATGTTGACCTTGTTGCATAAAACTTAGGCAACTAAGGCTTTCTTATCAAGTTTCGTTGGTAGGATGAATGCACCGTCATTGGTTGTAGGCGGCAGAGGCATCTCAAGAATGGCCGCCTGTTCTTTCTCAAGCTGGATAGCGTACACGTAGTAGACCAGGATGAAATAGGCAGCAAGACCTGAAACAAGGCATTTATTTCATATTATGGTTACCTATCATCATGTAAATATTTCTTGTTAGTGTCATACTTTTTATATTACAGCGTGGTTTTTAAGTGGTCGAACTCTCTTTTTATTTTTATCCGCTAATTCCATCCAGACAACAAGCATAGCTTTGCTAGTATATCATCTAAAACTACATCTGTCCATTGCGGCGATATGAAACCCAGCTATCATTCTCAAATTGATCTTTATCCTTTGGAGCTCCTATTGTAACGTTGACCTCGCGTGTTGTATTTTGATATCGCATCAAAGATTCATGTTATAAGCGCGACAGACAAGGGATTGATAACATTGTCTGTGCGTGGTTTGGTATTATGTTACAGAAGTTTTAATCCTCTTGACCTGTCATCTGTCATTCATTGACAGATGACAGGTCAAGACAAGACAAGACACGTACGTCCCAGACAACTTGGTACTTGAACGTTATGTGCGGTACCTCTTCATCTACTTAATTCGGACTAGCACTTGTTTTTCTATTTTTATAAAATACGGCAGAGTCATTACATAGACGATCTCTACCTGTATTATTATTATTGAGGGGCAAGAAATTTTGGAATTCAAAAGTAGCTTAGTATCAGGTACCCGCCTTGCTTTTCATATTTTGACCGTCGATCCTTTTTTTTGCGACAATACTATTAAGCCAAACCGGATGAATAGGCCATGGTATGGCACGCAAGCGGCCATTTTGTGTCCTCTGTGAATGCACTGCCTGCCACGCGATAATCACCACGATGAATAGAAAATCTATTCCATCGGTCGTCGTTATTAGTTGAAACAAGATTATGGACACGTGGAGCGCGATGTAAATTAATTTCGAGCAGATATCAAAAGGCTTCTCCTATTTTAACTCCTACGCTGTTAGAAATCCTGTCTATCTATAAATATAATCAGTCAGCGAATCTGTGCTCAGGGCAGCGTTTATGTGCGTGCGCTATTTTGGATTACGTTCCAAGAATTAAGAAGAGTTCTTACAAAGATCCAAGCTGTGTGAGACGATGCTTTCGGTGGAACTCCACTGAGAACCGGCTTTGGAACTCATGACCAAGTACAGGAAGCTGACCAGGGAGAGCAGCAGACGTGCAGTGGCGAACCCTACATAGACCCTGATTGGTCCCGGGCGTTTCTGGAAAAAAAAGTGAATTGATGGATAAACTTAATGGTGGTTGAATTTTTGATATGACACACGACGTCAAGTGTCTTTTCTAGATGAGGATGTGGGTGGATCTCTTTTAGAGAATCCGATTTTTTTATTTGGTAGTTTAGTGGCAGTAAATTTAAGTAAACCTATCTTTTAGCATCTAAAAACCTAGAAGTGCACATGTTTGCTTCAAACCGGTGACGTGGTGTTTAATCGCATAGAGCCTCGCTGATGAATCGTAACTTTAATACATTGGTCGTTTACAATCACGTGAACGCCTCACAGTTCTGTTTTTAATCAAGAACATTGTGGTAACTAGACAAACAGCACAACGGTTTGAAAGTTAGGTTGACATTCAATGACTTTTGGTATCACAGTTATCCTTATATTTTGCTCTGGGGTTATGCTCTGTTGGTTTCTTCTCAGAGTTAAAAATATACAACACTAACTTTTACCCTCGGCTTCGCCCGGGTGGTCCTAGATATTTATCTCATTGACAAAATTCATTACGATCCGTTGAGCTAGTTAATCTTGAAAAGGTTGCAAATATACAAACACAAACAAAGTTACTTTCGCATGTATAATATTATATAGTATATAATATAGATTATGTGGTTAGTATAAATATAATAAATATGGGGCGATTTGACCAAAAAAATATCATTGAACTGAATTAATAAGTATTGGCTATTTTTTTTATCTCGAAGGACCATTACTGTAGTATTCGAGAAGGCAGAAGATTTACCGCAGTTATGTTATATCGTCAATGTAGCTCAACCTAAGTGTACCGGGCTGTATTCGCCCCAGCGCTCCCAGTCTCTGGTATTGTATAATAAATGTTCGTTCATTTTGAGTAACTCAGCTGGCCAGCGTCCAGTTAGTTCGCAACGGGAAGATAGCAGCACTTTGCCAGTACATTGTGTTTATTGCGCAATGTGCCCCAACCCGCGCACGTTTATGGCAACACGTGTAAGTGCTCTGACAAAAAATATACCACATCGTTCCCAGATAATTCATAAAGAAGGCTTGTGTTTTCGTTATTCATGTGTGTATTATATATTCAATTTTAATGTGTGTCAGTCACATTATATTACAATATCAATTTCACTGGATAGGTAGGCATTTTGTTTCAAGAAAATAAGTCATTTGCGATCGCAGTGTATTGTCAGATATTCTTCCACCAAGCACCGTTGATTTGAGGATATGTGGATACGCATGTGCGCATACGCGTGTGGTGAATATATTTCAATCATTGCTCATTATATCTACTAGATGACTTGTATATTAAACATGACCCATGATACCGGCGAAATACATCATCATATTAAGGTAGTTACACCACGGAAGCGCATATGAAATCTGCATGAGAGCCATTTAATCTTAATTCCATACAGCACATCATTTATATAATTCTAATTGCAATTTGCCTACTACGGTTTACGTAAACTTTTTATGAAATTCATTGGACAACGCAATTCATCGATAAGTAAACTGACGCAAATATGAGAACTCATTTGATATCGCTCGTAATACAAAAAAACTAATAATAATTATTATAATTTTGCGCAGAATGTCGTGAATAGAAAGTGTTTACATAACCTGCTGTTACCTATGATAGCTCACATTCTGTGAAACTGAATAACAAACTACTTTCATGTTAATTACTACGTTTTAGCATCGGCTATAGACGGCGTGACGTGATACTTAAATTATAATTCATTTAAGTATCACGTCACGTTCAAGAGCGCGTGGAATGTAAGCACTATAAATATGATTTTTTAAGAATATGGTCTCTCGCAGTTAGTTCGAGGGAACTTTTACTGCTTAACCGGACTAAAGTGGCGAGGCCATTTAAGGCCTCCAGCCAGAAGGGGGACTTAATCTAAGCAACTGAACTAGGGGCGTTGCTGAGAGATGGGCTACGGAGCCGTGACTGGCTTTGGGGACAAAGAAGACGGGATGAGTGCGACGGTCCTCGCCGACGAGGGCGGTATAGGGGTCGGTTTGCGGTTTGTGCGCGTTTAGTGGCTTCCTGGAGTAGGGTGGTGTCATCGTCGGGATCGAGGAGGACATGCCTCGGTCGACGACGTTTCGATATTCGAGATGGTGTATATCGGGCGGCCGCTGCTATCAGCGGGAATTAATAATAACTATAAATATGAATAAGCAACGAAATGTGCAAGTCAAAGTCAAATCTCGCGCACAGGGTGCGTATATACGGGCCGGCTGCGCCCGACAGCCGTGAGCGTGAACGAGACAGATAATGACTGGTTTGGTGTGTGCCTGGTACTAAACTAATCCTCAACATAATGCAACCATAGATCAAAAAAAGGTTGATTATGCCAACAACGAAGTGACGCTGGTTAGAACTACTTCTGTAGTGCAGATTATGTACACAATTACACGCACTCACCTACAGCGAATACAACGAAACTACGCCGTCCCCACGCACATGTTTAAAAACTGGCTTCACTTTGGTGTCGCAAAGTTCCATCAACCTTTTTTGTTTGATTTGAGAATGTAACAAAATTATTATTTCGAGCGCTCAATCCAAATGCGCAGTAACCTACATGGATATCGTTATTGTATGGTTAAGAGATTCCTGTCTCAGCATCCTAAAGAGATTACTCGAATTAAGTCTGATATGATTGGACACCCAGTGATTTAGATTGCGATCATTCATTGAAACCACAAGTACAATTGAAGTAGTAAACCACGATAACATTATCCATAGATATAAGAGACCGTGTTTAAATCGTCTTTTGCAATTTAAGTTCTCATAACTAACAATGTAAGTAGTCAAAAGTAAAGATACACACGACAAGGAAGCCTCCACAAAAAATGATACGCAGGTAGAGACGCCTTTTAGAGGGGCACAAACCCCGGCTTAGGGTTTGCTGGGGAGAAAGCTAGGGACTATTATTTAAAGTTGGGGGTGAATAGAGCCAGATGCTGCACCGCATGCATGGCCGGCTGATGCAAGGGGACATAATACGTAACGATGACTGAATGCCCCGACTAGAGAGACCCACTTCTTTTAATCATTCCATCATCCCATTTTAGTATCGACTTTGGGGATTTCCATTTACGCATGATATAACAGCCGAATCTGTTCTTGAAAAAACAGTATGACTTATTTTAAGATGTTTTTCCTTATTGGACCTATGTCCAATACTGTTCATGTTCTGTAATAGTATTATTAACTTGTATGTCGATTACCTACTGATGAACGATAAAAAACTAATCAATTATTGGTGTACTCTTTGTATGGCTTTGATTTGTAATAATGATTTAAATATTAGGTCCTTACATATGAAATTGGCGTTTTTCGTACTGGCCACTTTAATCACGAATTTCTCCTCTTTGGTAAGGAATTCCAAATTCAAATTTGTACAGCTATAGACTCATGTATTTGTGCTTCGATGATCGTCATTCATTTGTTTTTTTTCTTCTGTTTTTTTCTGTTTGCGTCACTCATTTTACAAAATGGAAACATTTTACAAAAATGAAACCTTAAATATCGCATTATTTACGAGTACGAGTTCCGCCGTGGCACTAGTGCTGCGGAAACAACTCGAAGGGTGAATGATGTGTATGGCGGTCGTGTTGCAAAAGAAAACACAGTTCGTTTTTGGTTCCAACGTTTTCGTTCTGGAAATTTCGACCTGCAGAACAAGCCCCGTGGACGGCCTGAGACTCAAGTTGATAATGAAGAGTTGAAGGCTATTGTGGAAGCGGATCCATCGCAAACCACGTCCGAGTTAGCTGCAGGCTGCAATGTTAGTGATAAAACTGTTTTAATTCACTTGAAGCAAATTGGGAAGATTAAAAAGCTTGAAAGGTGGGTACCTCACGAATTGACTGAAACAAACCGGCAAACGCGCGTCGACTGCTGCGTTACATTACTAAACCGGCACAATAATGAAGGTATTTTAAACCGAATCATTACCTGTGATGAAAAATGGGTTCTTTACGATAATCGGAAGCGCTCAGCGCAATGGTTAGATCCTGGCCAGCCAGCCAAATCCTGCCCCAAGCGAAAATTAACCCCAAAAAAGTTACTTGTAAGCGTTTGGTGGACTAGTGCCGGTATTGTTCATTACAGTTTTTTCAAATCTGGCCAGACTATTACGGCTGATGTCTATTGTCAGGAATTGCAAACCATGATGGAAAAGCTAGCGGCTAAACAACCTAGGCTGGTCAATCGCTCCACGCCACTGCTGCTTCACGACAACGCTAGACCACACACTGCGCTACAGACGGCTACTAAATTAGAAGAGCTTCAATTGGAAAGTCTAAGACATCCTCCGTACTCCCCGGACCTTGCTCCAACAGATTACCATTTTTTTCGAAATTTGGATAACTTCTTGCAAGGGAAAAAATTCAACTCCGATGGGGCAGTCCAAATCGCCTTCAAAGATTTTATTGATTCCCGTCCGACTGGTTTTTTTAGTAAAGGGATCAATGAACTACCTATGAGATGGCAAAAGTGCATAGAAAATAATGGTTCATACTTTGATTAATTAAATATATTATATTAAAAAATATTCGACTTTTTGTTCCTCCCATACAAAACGCCAATTTCATATGTAAGGACCTAATATATATATTGAAGTTACTCATACCATCAATAACATTAAAATAATTAGTTAAACTACTACATATAATTGAGCAGTTCAAGTCGTTCTTCATGATAACAAATTATCTAAACAATGGGAACGCAGTTAATTTCAATAATTAAACTTTGTTTAACTATCCGCTAATTGCTAAACAAATTTTGATTCATATGACTCATATTCTAATGAACAGATCATTCAATATTAATACTTTTGTCATTCATTATTATATACATTTCGTTAGCACGCTGTCGGTATGCGTTGAGAAATAGGTCGGGTTTCTAGATATAACTTCCATTGTGCTACGACTAGGAATAGATTCACGGCAAGAATTCAAACACCCTTCGGTGCCAATTGCCGTTTAGACTCAAGTGCAAAATGATTGGTCTTTGTGTAGTCATCTTAGCACGTTATTTTGCAATCTTTAGTTAAAATGACCTACATTTAATACCATATTGAGCACTGGCAAAATAGGCTTATGTTTGCTATCTTCTGGGCTTATATCCTTTTGAATTGTGAGGCAGTTTTTTAACCCTACCGCTAAATAAAACTACTCATAGGTCCTTTCATCAATGAGAGTCGGCAGCGCGTTATTGATACCACTGGTATTGCTACAGGTAGGCTACAGTGATCGCTTACCATTAGGTGGGAGGTATGGGTGCTCTCAGATTTCATAGTATTCAATAGTTTACATCGACAGTGGTAGGATATTAGGAAAAAAATATGAAATTATTGTATTGTCAGCAGTCCTTAATACGTGTGTAAATTTTAAAATAATTAAACAACTTGAATTTGGTTAAAATGACGTTGAAAGTGTCCGTTTCATACATACATAAATATATATGAAACTAATAAAAGCTTGTTGGTAAAATCCTTTTTCTCTTTAAATTGTCACTCACCCTATGCAGTCCAACCAAGCAAGCTATGTTGATGAGCAGCCAGGCAGCATTGGCGCACAGCACTACCATCAAAAGCACTCCAACTTCAGTCAGCAAGGTTTTCTCTTGTTCAGTCTCTTCAGGGTCGAAATGGTCGAAGCCGTGGGTTACAATCCCTACGTAGGCAACCAGAGTGAACAGCGTTAGAGTGTTTATGGCGTTGCAGATCTGAAAGCAAAAAGGACATGTCATGATATTATTCAGAGACTGTATGCGTTTGAAATTGGTTAAATATTAGGTGTTATAGGAACTAGTTTTACATGCCTAGTATTAGGTGCGAATACAGATCTTGTCATAGCTAGAGGATGGTGTTGGAAGTGGATAACGTTATAAGACTTTCTGTACAAGTAAGCTTAGATAACGGTTTGTTCACACACAAAAGCACAACCCTAAAATCCTTGGTCTCCCTTTGTCCGGCTAAGTAACAAAAGTTCCGGGAACTGAAGCTACTACATGTGGGGTACTAATAGATATTCTGTGCTACAAAAAAGAGGGTTCTGTGTTGACATTTGTGGAGTTCTTCGCTGGTCAGATTGGTTTGACTATAAAGGAGACATTAAGTGAGATGAATAGCAATTTTCAGCTGTAAAACTTTATTGCCAATTTCAGTACAATGGTGTACTTAATACTTAAGCATTTTTCTGTTGCCTTGTTCTTAATTGTATTTTAATATTAAAACCGTTGTAGGTCACCATACTGACTTGATCCTGGGAGTGGAGGTCAGGTCAAAGTCAAAGAGTAGGCAGATCATGTGGTAGTGGTTAAAGGAAACTTCTTGAAGTAAAGCGTCGTCCGGTTTAATGATGGTTTTACTCAATGAGTATCCGTCACAGCTATGTACGACAGTGACGGAGACTCTTTACAGCGCGTGGTAATTTTTGTGGTAATATTTAAAATACAGCGCCATCCTTCGGTAGAAAATAACATCAATGCCGGCTAACCAACTATCCTGTGCTAAATATATCATTGCACAGCGTCTGCGCGAACTTCAAGGTTATTTCCTTTGCTACGCATCAATGTTCCATATTTCAAATATACCATGAAAAAGTTCTTTCACATGCGGCGACAAGAAGCAAATCTTTGTCATTAAACTCCACACTATATTATTATAATGTAAATCAGCCTCTGTGTCCGAAATCCTTTGTTCTTCCGTACCCTTGTCTCATTCGGTTGATATTTACATAAACTGCTGAATGGCAAGTGCTTTATATTAAGTTGAAATGAGCAACGTTTAAATTTTATAGGAGGGATTTTATGTGTCAGCCAAAAGATTAGAATTGCATATCTGAAACTGTTTAATCATCCATAAAAAGTTATTCCTACACCACGGAGGTTAAGCAATCTAGGTAGGTATATTAAGACAACATAACTTGAGGTAAATAAAAATATTAGTATAAATAGTTTTAGAAATGCGTGCTATGCTATTTCTTTTATCTCGTAGAATACGAGTTAGAAAGAAAGAAATAGCTTGAGTCCTTACATAATAATATTGCCTCTTAATTTAACTGTGTCAGGGGCTTTTGGGTCCGGCATCGCGGTCCCTAACGTGGATTTAAATATTTTGAGTGAGAAAGGGGGCCGTGACCGTGGGTGGGCCCGAACGCCACTTAAAATTATAATTACCTAATCATTATCTTTAGGGGTACAGTGGGACCACTTACTAAGACACAGCTCAACTTGGGATGTCGAGACGGATACCTACGTGTTTTTTTATACCAATTGCTGTTTTCCTTTGATTATATTATACAATCAAAGGCTATAAGCTTGCATGTCTCAATATCCAGGTCAGTGATGCACAATGCGAGACTCGTGTCGCACACTAAACGTTTTGTACAGCGTATACTCGTTTAAGACACTTGTAGTTATGTGATTTAAATACTAGGATTTACTCGGGGATAGTGGATTTCCATAAGTGAAAGTATATTTCGGTTCAGTAATCAGAGATTGATATAGGACTAGTTTTTAAGTAACTCTATTTAAATCTAAATCTAATGTGCCTACAAATCCCAAGGCTGAAATTAAATCCTTCTTCCTATTTATGCTGCACAAATTCCATATTTTACGAATCTTTCAAAATTTGGTATGAGCCTTGGCCATATCGCGAAATAATTTGTTTGAATACTTAAAAAACAAACAATATCAATACCATATCATCTAGCATGTAGTCCGTTTCGGGGTAGTGAAAACACTTTACAAAATTAAATAGAAAACACTAACCATGTTGAGATAACCTAAAATGAAGCAGCCGGTTCTCAGGGAGAAGCAGCAGCAACACTTGGTGAACAACATCTCCGAGCGGGATGTTGTCGACATACTGTGGACAAAAATAACACTTTTTAATGTCGCTTGTGTGTAGGGATACCATCAAGGCTTTTACTTGGCTTGACTTATTTTGAACATGATTTTTTATAAGTACCTAAACTGATTAAGTAAATTTGGGTTTCATTTTCAATGTAGTGACATACTATTTTATAAGGCTCCATGTAAGACCAATGAAATCGACTACCTAACGTTCTTGTAAGGCAGCGATTTACCCACTGTGAATATAAAAGTCACTCATGACTTGTTGAACAGTCACGTAAACATAGATTAAGTTATGTATACAAGAAATACAATTAAATGATTTCGAAGCGCTGCCATTACACTCACCCAAAGGTGACGATTCAATATTTTTAAATAAACGCTAATACAATGGCAGTTTTTATACCAATACTTCATCGAGTAATTAATGCTTTTTATTATTATACGCAGTTGCAGTGAACTACGTACAGCGCAGCGGCATCGCAGTTTCCACCGTTAATGTGAAATCCATAATATAATCAGAATGACACCATTTTTATTATATTCGTGTACTTTCTATGCATTTTGTCGACTTAATTGGGTGCAATATAATTGACAATTTATTACACAAAACCCGGGAGCATTTACGTAATGACGTGATTTAGATGTATCGTTTTGTTTGTGATAAAAATATCGTTATTAGCTGATGAATACTTCAAACGTTTTAAAAGCAAAAACCGGCTTAAACTATTTGTTCCAAACATTGAAAATCAAGAAAACGTCAATTACTCTATAGTCTATACATATATATATAGGCTTCAATGACAGGTTGCCATCAGAGGGGCAATATATAATTATTTATATATATTATATAGAGGGATAATATTTTATAATATTCCAGCTTTGATTATATTCGGGAGAACTGCGATAACAGACTTTCAAAACGTAATCCCTAATCCCGCGTTAAAAAGAATCGCAATTTTTAGGGTTAGTCGTCAAACTACATAAAAAAATCCATTAATGTACATCAATACGCTTTTTTTGCGAAACTCAAAGCAGGTATTCTGACATGAAAAATGATAACATTTTTCATATCTTTAGGCTCTATTCGAAGCCACTGCAAACTAGTGCAAACACGCGTGGAATGTTTGATTAACAATAAATCCCGCCAATGTTTATAAAATGCGACTAGCTATTGTCTCTGTTTGTTTTCAATCACACTGCTTGGGTACCAGTGGTGTAGTTGTTCGTATGGAATTCCTCACGTTTGTTGACATTTTTCTTCCATTTTTAGCTCACTACTCTTTTGTTTATTGCCACGATACTTTGGGTTTTTATTTGTTTGACAGATCCGTAGCATATCAATTCGGTGATTTTATCGTTAACAATTCACTCTGTTCCACTGTTTTTTGTCAAATGTGACGTTTTCTAGTTTCCTTAGCTAATATAGTTACTGATATTTGACTATTTACCTATCATAATAAAATTTACGTTAGAACACACATTAACATTCTACCTTATCCTTATTTTACCAAAAAGCTTAAATATTTTGCTAGGTATTTACGCTGTTAGTAAAATAATGCAGGTATCATAATATGAACCTATGTTTTTTTTTCACCTACTTTTCACCTAGTTTTTCATATCCGGGCGTATGACCACATTACAAAGATGTAAACGTTGTAGTAAAAGTAGATTTAGCTTACTGTGGTAATTTAGACCTTCATAAGTGCCTTATTAGGGCCCAAACTGAATAAATGATTTTTGATTTTGATTGATTTTGTGACTTGAGGATAACCACACGAGTAATAGTTCCCGAATGTGTTTCCCCAAGTCGAGACCGCACTGGAGTTGCTTGTCTTGAAACCTGTTTCCCATATCATAAACCATTCTGGTTGTAGGTAGGTTAGTACCTACCAAGGTTATATGTATAAGGAAGATAATATGCGCATAGATATAGGAACATTAAATTTATAGGAGATAGCGGCCCGCCCCGGCTTCGCACGGGTAGACATTTATCAAATATTTTGTCTACCCGTGCGAAGCCGGGGCGGGCAGCTAGTTGATAATTACCCTATGTTACTCAGTGATAAATTAGCTTTCTAACGGTGAAAGAATTTATGATTCGGTCCAGTAGTTTCGTAGCCTATTCAATACAAACCCACAAAAATACAAATCTTTATAATATTAGTGCAGATGTAGCCTACGAACTTAAATACTCGATATATGATTAAGGAAGGTACAGGAGGTACCATCTACTGATCACATTATTTATGTAATTTTCGTTTGGTGAAACGTTGATGAATCACCTTTTTTTTTTATTACCATTTATATTTTTCGGAGATTAGTATTTTTTGCAGTACTGTTGTAACCGGCCATGCATTTATTCAATAACAATTTGATGAATTGTTTACTCATGCATGACACATCTGCCTACCCTTTCGGAGAGATACATTCATGAAGACATCTATGAAGCTTTAATAACTAATTTAATAACCTTATTACCTTTCCTATATAGAACCAACTTAAACTGGTCAAGTGCGTGATATTATTTAACCTTTTATCAGACGTATTATCAGATTATTAAAATATTTAAGGAAAATATCTAGGAATAATAAAAATCTATATAAATATTAAAAAAAACTGACTGACATATCAACACAGCCTAAACGGTTTGACTTGAAATTTTGACAGTAGACACATTTTATGACGCAGGCATCCACTAAGGAAAGGTTTTTGGAAATCCACCCCTAAAGGGGTAAAATAAGGGATGAAATTTTGTATGAAAAAAGTTTACTTATATAATACACTTAACAACGCGTGCGAAGCCGCGGGTGAAATCTAGTGTATTATAATAAGTCAAAAACAATCATAACAAAATGGCTTCCAACAGTCCGAAAACAACAATTAAGGTAGGTAATTCCCCCACACGATGCCTGTGTGTGTGTGTGTGTTCACAGGCTGTTGATAATGCGCAGCGTGCGCATCATTACAATATTTACTTACATAAAACAAACGAACTTAATTGCACAATTTATGGTAACCACATAGGTACTTACGTGTCGTATGGCACTGACACCTTCATGTTTATATCACTTGAATTAAAAGGTTAAGCCGAAACGTGCGCGCGCGCCTACCGAGTGCAGCGATCGAACTGTTTGCACTATGCTTCGCTCGCTCGCTAGTCGGTGGTGAGAATTTACTTGTTCTCTCACAGTCGATTCGGTCTGAGGAGGGGGAAGGCCTTATGTCATAAAAAATGGTATCGGGAAAGGACATCATATTCAAAGCGTTGTTAGACATGCATTTTTACAAAATTTAGTTTTAACTCGCATGTTTGTTCTCTTAGATCATATCATGCAAGCTAAGTTAGAACCACTTCCACTTATAGTATGGAGTTTAATCTTTACATATCGGTTTCATTCGGTTGTCAGTTTCGATGACAATGCATTTTTATTGTAAGCATGAGCAATCTTGGAGGAACAGCACATTTTGTGTAGTCATGTTATTATTATAGCCGGTCTCACGTTTACTATGACATGGTTGCTGCACAATGAACTCCTTATTGGTTAGCAGCACACACATGACATGTTGTATTACAGGCTATTCCGCAGCCTAACAATGAGAACAGATGCAAATGCATGATTTTCACTATGCATAAGATTATTGATTGTAACAGATTTGGTTAAATAAAATTATTATTTATTTATTTACAGTATCGATAAAGTAGCGACTATTGAGGTTCGATACTATCAATAGTACTCGTATTACCACATTAATAAATATATAATATATATAGTATTGATCGATACATATAATAAATATAAAGAAGCCGTGGTGGCCTTGAACTCCTTGAAGTATAAAGCGTCTGTCCGCTATTCTAGCGACGCAAGTTCCAATCCCACCGGTCAATACCAATCAGTTTTTCTTCAATCAACATAAGTACAATGAATGAAAACATCGTGAAACCTGCATCTTAGAAGAAATTCAAGGATGTGTGTAGTGCCTTAGAAACGGCAACGGACTATCTGTCACGTTGCTACAAAATTGTCTTCGGTGAAAAGTGGGTGTTGCAAGGCCTCTGCCTACCCCTTCGGGGACCCTTGCGGGAAGGCGTGAAGATATGAACACTATCTATAGTCTCACTACGCCAAAGCGATATTTTATGTATGAGGAATGTAATGATTTAAACACAACAAAAGTACCGAAATGAACATACTCGTATTGTCTGTTATGACATTAAACCCAATACAAAACAATATACGGATTACAAAACATATCCGACTCACTCCAACTATGTGACCACGTGGTCATTCAGGCGTTATGAGTAAAGTTTGTAAGTAACTTACAAGCGCAGGTAGAAAGCCGAGTTTAGAGCGCCATTTAATTCTTGATCTGAGATAAATTAACATACATCGAAACTTCCGTATTTATTTCGCACAGCGATTGCCAAAGTGGTCCAGGTGCACCCCCAAGGGTCCACAGGAGTCACGACGGACGTCTATGTTTTTGGCTTGAACAAAATGGAACCCCCCACAAGTTCACACATCAACTTGTGAACCCCCCTTTTTTTTCCACGCCAATAACATAGCCACCCGATCCAGGATAATTTATCTGGTTTTGATGTTAATAACAAAATGTTTACTTGGCTTTACCTATCAATGTAGGCGGATAATATTTTAAAAAGGTCAGTGTCGGTCATTTTTTGACGAGTAGGTATTGGGTATATGATAAAAATTTTACAGTAGTAGAGTGGGGGTGGAACTCTTATGTATTACGTAAAAATGTAACAGCAGGTAGCTAACCGAAACTAGTTTTGGACCGAAAGTTTGGGAACCTCTGATTTATCAGTAATAAGCTTTTTCCATTCAACGACAATAAATTTGCATTTTAAATATTGAAATACATAATACGAAAAATTTTTTGCGTTAATATGATATGAATGAAAATGTATCTCGATTTCTCGGAACGGGAGAGCTCTCAGTATTAAATTAAATACCAATAAGGTATGACCGAAGTTTATAAGGAATAGATATATATAAATAAATAAATAATAATGAAAAGTTATATGAGAACTTATGCATGTATTATAATTACATTGTGCCGAGAGAAACCTTGTGCTTATACCTCCCCGACAATCCCTGTTTCTATAGTCGCGGAGATAATAGATTCTAGACAATCCCTCTAGAACACTACAGGAGGACTATGAAAATTAATGGCTTATCCAACACAATAGCGTCCTGGTATATTGCCTAATATACCACGCATACCTTTGCGACATAGGCTACGTGGGCTAAGACATAATATTGGTTATTTCTCATCGATTTTCTTTCTTATTGGTAGCCTACCTACAGGGCAAGAGCACAGTTCAGGTTCAGTTCCGGGTTGGAAATTGAAAAATTGTACACGTACGTGTGAACATATTTATAAATTGAAAATCAGACAGAATTGTACGAAGTAAAGCAGAGGCATTGTACGAACTGACCCGAAACGTGTTCTTTTTGTATAGTGAAGGGAAAATTAAGAAAATTCTTCTCAGGTGTTTTTGTTTTCAATTTCATCAATACTAACTTTCATAAGTGCCTTATTAGGACCTTAACAGAATAAATGTTTTATTAAGTTTATTTGATTTGAATAATCTTAAATTCTTAAGGAACGGTTTTGTTCGATGTATAAAAGTAAAAAATTGATGGTTATCCTTAGAAAAATTACACCAATAGGTTGAAATATCATCATCACGAATGATATCTAGGACAGGTCATTCGGATAAAGTACAATAAAAACATTGTTTCAGTAAAATCGGCTAATTAATTGCGAGTTGAACTCGCACACGTGAGTTCCGTACTAAGAATAAACTAGGTTAAATGACAAACTTAACTTTGCCGTTCGATCCTTAGGAAATACAAGTAATATTATGTACATAACTGTATGAGCATTTCAAGCTTTACTTGTTGCTATTATTAAAAACAAAAAACACGTTTCTAGCTGGGGACCCCTCGTTATTTTCTTTCATCTTTTTATTTGCTGTTATAGCGGCAACAGAAATACACATTCTGTAAAAAATTCAACTTTCTACCTATTACGGATCATGATATACAGATCGCTGACAGACAGACAGACATACGGACGGACGCGCCCGCTGTCTCTGTTGTCCGTCCGTCCACGACAGCGAAGTCTTAGTAAGTTCCGTTGGTTTGCCTTCGCCACCACGGCTCTCAATTATGTCCTAATAAAAGATATTTTTTTTGTCTTAATTTTAAAGACTTTTTTCTTCTTGAACAATTTATCAGGGTCACCCTACTTACTGTGCTACGTACGGGTACGTCATAACTTATTCTACAGCAAACCAATAATACTTATAGCTCCTTTGGCATTCCATTAAAAGAAGGTCTTTGGAACTTTCAGCGATATATCCAATATGTGCGCCCAAAGAGACACATCGTGGAAATATAAAACAATTATTGTTTCGAATCTCAATTGGGAATTGGGTCCTAAGAATTTTTCCAAGCTTCATATAACTTTTGTGAAACGCCTAGCCATTTTATGATAAATGCCTTTATTTTTTTAAGGGACTTGTTTCCAAAGCTCGTCCCAATAAATGGCAATATAATGTAGGTTGCGGATGGCGTACTCTTATTAATTTTGGCAACATTTAGGTACGATTCTATTTTAATTTTAGATTAGAATACCCAAGACTTTTTTTTTTTTTGTAATCCGCATCAGAAGCCCTCCTGAGTAATTCAACTGGTACCAACTGGCACAACCTTTTAAAATAGCAACTCGCTTGATTAAAACCCTCACCACGTTGTCCAGAGTGACTAAATTACCAACAGGGACCAACAATCCATAGTCGAGTTGCATTCCTGTTGGTGTACTTTTTTTCCTACAATTCCTGAGCTAACTGAAGTAATCAACAATGGAGAAAACTGTTTTATTTCTGGCATTTTCAGAGCCTTCCTCTAAATATTCATTATTTTGCTCTTGCGCCATGCGAAATAAACTACCGATGGATGTTATAAATTCTATCAAGCATGTTATTTTAATACAATTGAGCCCCAATCTACACTAATATTATAAAGAGGAAGTATGTGATGCGATTCAAAAAATCTTTTGCGGTTAGAAACTTACATTATCATTGGGCAATATTATATAGGCTATACATTTTTAAGATCTTAGAGTTTATTGACACAAAACAGATTAAACTATTTACAAAAACATATCTTAACCTACCTACTTATAGATAAAAGATCTGACCCAAACCGGCTATATATTTTATATTGATACACAGGCGAAATCGCGGGGAAAACAAATAGTGACATAATAAATCATATCACTTGTGAGGCGCTCTATACTCTCATATGCGGCAAGTATCATACATTTTAGAATGCTTCGAATTTAGTACTTAAATAAGACCTTGGAAAACAAAAGTGGTTGTCCACTTCTAAATTAACACATTAATTAAAACAACTCCATTTCATGGAATGGTAATATTTTCATATCTATTTTGGATTATCTCCCACTAAAGATTTTTGTTCTCAATAATAAAAATCCCTTAAACTAGGTAATTAAAATGTACTTTACATTACGTCTCATCAAACAATCCAGTCTCTCTCGATTTTGTTTTAAAATGCTCACAAGCATTGTGCCTTTTTATGAGGAATTGCGATGTAGCCCATTTTTTAACAATAGAGCCGACAATCTGACCGTAGTTTTTAACAATGGGCCCCAAAAATGAGCTCCGACCGAACTCTACCCCCAGTCTATGAAACAATAAGTCGAGAACACACTCCACATTCAGCTGGAACAATGAGCAATGATTTTGTTTGTTTTCCTTTATTGCACCGTGTGTAACTAGCTTTATGATAGCTGTCTGGGTATTCTAAAGTAGATTGTTTTTATTTATACAATTTATACGTAATGAAGACATCTTTATTTTATTTTTATATTTAAGTTCGCGATTACTCTTTTTAGTACACGAAGGGTAACCAACGGGACCCTATTCGTCCGACCGTTCGTCCGTCTGTCTGTCAGCGGGCTGTATCTCATGATCCGTAGTAGGTAGACAGTTGAAGTTTTCACAGAATAAGTATTTCTATTGCCGCTATAACAAAATATAATAACATAATAATAATTAAAAAATTAACGGCGGCTCCCCTACTATGCATATTTTTTGTCTTGTATTACGGAACCCTCGATATGTGAGTCCCGCTCGCACTTGGCCGGTTATTGTTTTTCTTTTTACTTGGTGTTATATCAAAATGTGATGTGAATATCAAAATTACCACTGGTTCGGTAAAAAAGCCACCTGATACGAACCGGCAAGAAACTCAGTACTCTGGCTTTTTTTCATTTTACAATCATGATATTACAATGTTTAACAAAATTCTTCTAGACATAAATATTTACAAATTTTAAAATGAAAGCTAACAAGTTGGTTTTTTCACTGCTTTCATGTAATAAATATTTTAAAACTATTACAATTACCAGGACCGGGAGCCACTTGGGTTATGATCCCACAACGTTAAACGGGATTTTGTGCTAACGGCTAATCAATTGAGTTTGTCAATACTCTTATTCATGAAACATTTGACACACGAAACAGATAACCTGATGACATCCGTTCACATTATCACTTTCGGAGAATATCCAAGTGCGTCATAGGTATTAGATAATTTATACATTTTTTAATTCCATACAATGTATATAAACATTGAGCAAGATGTTTTACGTTAAATTTCTACATTCGTTTTCTAGAGCGACTAGAGCCTCAGAGCATTATCCCTACCATATTGAATATGGTAGGGATAAACATATATAAATTTTATATTCCTTCAAAACCATACAAGTCCTACACTGTTCATTGCATTGTATAAAACGAAGATATTTAAAATCAATTAGCGTAGCGAATGTATAAAGCAGTACCTATGCTGTCATGCCCTAAACCGTCATCCGAGCCTCACTATGGGGCGCCCTTAGCTCTGTTGCTTAGCATTTAATTGTGCCCGGCTGGAGGCTCCCTTGGTTGCGCTTTTGTTCGGTTTAGTTAAATGTTCCTGGAACTGAGAGAGACAACATAAAGCGAAGTCATTTGAGGGGTTTGCTAATGTTTGGGTTTTGGTATCGGGGCCTGCTAACATTATGATGTGTCTGTAATATGGGTAATCTGTAGTAATTTGATTTTAATGTAATCATTGTAACGTTGTTAGTGTGCAAAGCACCCACGCCCGATGTTCCTCATTGCCTCAATACAAATAATAAAACACTAGGATTAAGAATTGGGCTCTCTCACGGAGAGAGTATCTTTCTGTTTTTTTTTTTTTTTAATCGGTTCCAAATATTTTCCAAACGTACAAACTACATAGTATATATACTTAAATTCTATAATGTTCCGAGGCAGTACTCACTTAATAATACTAGTACATGCCAGCATCATATATTACAAGCTTCGGTAACCAAAAAAATATATTATTTTAACAAAATTAACATAAATGAAGAATGTTCATTACCGCCTACATTAATAAAAAATATGGCCTGGGGTTAAGTTTCGCAGAGTAAAAAAAATGTTTTTTTTTTTACAAAACATAAAGAATTTACCGTTTTGGATTTTCGTACTTTATATCTTTTTAATGATAACGGAGTGTAATTTTAGCATGGACATTACAACCGACTGTAAAACAAGGAGAAAGTTATCAATTCGATTTACATCTAAATTTCCTACTTTGGATGTCAAATATAATCAGTTTCGGAGATACACTAAGGAACCAGAAATAAAAACATTAACGAAAAAATTAAACTGAATCCAAAAAATACTGCTACGAAAAATGCACTAAAAAGTTTAAAAATATGTTTAAAATTACTGTTATTTTTGGACTCCGTGGCTTGTACTTTGCTACTTCGTCAATACACGTGCTACATCTTGGCTGGCACAGACTATATTTGTCATCGCAGACTTTTTGAGCCCGTTTTAATTTTTTTGTAACTTCTTTTTCTAATTTACAATAGAACGACCTAGCGCTTGCTCCATCGACAAAAGCCTACCTCTTAAATTCATAATGATGACAGATAATGGTGCAAATTCCCTTGTTAGTCTGACTAGACAAAACTTACCATATTCTGAATTTCCTTGAAACTACTTATAGTATTCATCGTTTTGCATAACTGCAAGTGAATTGGTACGAAAGATAATAGATAAATACGCACACATGAAAACTATTGTAGTTGTTTCGTCACAATAAATAATATAAGTAAGGTAACAACCCAGTGAAAACCGCATCGAAATCCATTCGGAGGTTGTCGAAATCGTCGTGAATAGACTGACATGACATTACATGGAAGATTTTATTTATACTTTGTACGCTGTGGTAAAGATTCAGCTGTAGTTATTCTAAGCGCAAACGTCAATTCATTTGAAACTTTCTTATAAATTTCAAATTTTATTAGTTTCAAAAGTTTAAACTGCAATGTAATTATTTGCTAGTGATCTTGTAGTTTTGTTTTGTCTCCAACCATTACTTGTAAAGTTAATATAAAGGGTAACGACTCTCAGCAGTCCGGTCACCTTAAGGTTTCAATTCAAAGGGTCTGGGTAATAAAAATCTTATTGACTTGTAAAAAGAACCGCTGTTTTATACTTACACGCTGAAGAATTCTATTACTCGGTCGGGCAGCTCTTTTATATTGCTTGTGACTTCAGTTGACAAAAGAAAGAAGTAAATAATTTTCTTTTATTTCATAAATATTTTTTTGGTAGTCATAGCCCTATCACGGTTACAACCAAGAAAGATTGTGAATCTATGAATTTTGGCGAGCAAAATACAGTGAATATCCTCGTCCATCATCAGGGCAAGTCTTGCCCTCGGAATGCATAATAAGGCATTATAGTAAAATATCTGTGCAACCAAATACAATAGAAGCGTATGAGTACAACCGTTCTTCAAGTGGGATTTTTGCGGGTTCAGCAACCTTTCCAACATAGTACTATAAAACAATACAATAAAATAGTAGCCAATTTTATAAATGAGGGCGATCAAATAGCAACAAATAAAACTTGACGTAAATACGTTGTTTTTATTTATCAATTGAAGATTAACTAAATAATAATTAATGTTGTGTAATGATTTAATTACAATTATTATATTATATAAATAGGATTTGCATTACAATAAAGTAAACAATGGCAAAAATAAACAAAAAAATGCGTTTGTTAAGTTTTTAATTTTTTTAAACATTTAAGTTTAATCATTACAGCATTTTTTTTCGCTAAACCTTTAATCAGTTTATAGGCGTTTCGTTCATTTACAACTATTATAACATAAATGCTACCTTATTGTTTAAGTGTGTGTGTGTGTGTGTGCTGTTATTATACTACATGTACAAATTGAATCACATTTGATTTTTCCATATAAATTATTGTTAATTTTTTAAACCTAAAGTCGAACATTTTCGATTATTATTTTTAATGAACTTTTCTTACCATCTCTTCATTTATGATATTTATTTCAAAGCTTTAGTATATAATATATATTGTCAAGTTCTTTCTTGTAATAATAGTTGATCATATAGTTGCAAACATAGTCAACTGGAAAGTGTCTGCCCAACGGGCATCTAATATTATTCCCAGCCCATGGTCACTCCTCCATAATAAAACGAGCCTATTTATCTGGAAAACCTCTGTACCTCAAATAAGAGCGGCCATAATAAAAATTTATAGGCAATTTGGGGTAAGATATACAGCCTCCTTACTTCTTCTCTTTTGTGTTTTGTTAATGAAAGTACTCTTGGTTGTGTACTCGGACATGTTTTTGGTTGCATTCGTTTATATTGCAGGCGTTCGCGATGTTTCGTCTTAGATTGTTTGTTGCACACTGTGCGGCAATCCGTTTCTTTTAATTTATAATACGTATGACATTGAGGCTGACAGGAAAATCTTTATGTTGGATATATATGTAACTAGCGGCCCGCCCCGGCTTCGCACGGGTAGACATTTATATCAAATATTTTGTTGATATGTTGGTTTGTCCTGAATTTTTGACGACCTTTCCAACGAATGCAAAACCGTGGAAATCGGTTCGTGCGTTCTTGAGTTATAGCGTCAGGAAGGAAAACCCGACTTATTTTTATATAGTAGATAGTTTTTACAACATTTATTACGATCGATGCTAGCAGTTATGTAAGGAGCCACACACACACGTCGAAAATTTTGCACACGTGTCAAGGACCGCTACCAATACAATAATTTCATAGCTGTCCCGACCACCATCAAATTCGAAGCGTGCTTTTAGTATTTTTAAACTGATATTTATATTATGCAGAATGACAATCAATTTTAATAGATGCGCCCAACCAACAATTACGCTACGAAGTTGAAGAAAAAACGTTTTTAAGGAATAAAGTTTTTCTCAGGCGTGGCATCATGGCGTTTTGTTAGGCTTGCTCGCAAGTCTAAATAGTTGCAATAAGTGGACAATCTAAAGGAAAAATACATCTTTTAGTAACGATAATCTTGTAAAAAATCAAGTATTTGCTGGTATGTATAAGAGCAGCCGATTTCACGTTGTTCTAGTAGGTTTGCTAACCATACCTCACCAGATGCCAGATGTTTCGCATTCGATATTTTTGTAAAACATTTTATTATAGTTTGCCTTGTGTCTGGGTGGTATTGATGTATTGCAAAGTATTTGACCAGACGGAGCTGTAATTATTTAAAATATTGAATTTACGAATAATTTGTAACGGTAATTTTTAAGATAGGATATGTTCTTCGACTGAGTTAGTGTACATATTATTATAACAGGAGTTGAGTACTGTTCTCACAGTATATATTAATAGGTAACTGTATGAGAGTCTTGTAAATGATAGATATTATTTTAAAGTAAGTATTAATTGGCACGCTTGCAATCCCTAGGTTCACAGAACGAATGAACAGTGTGGTAGCGCCTCGCGCACAGGCTTAAATTGCTGACATAATATTAACACCTACATCTAATATATAAAATTCTCGTGTCACAGTTTTCGTTGACATACTCCTCCGAAACAGCTTGACCGATTTTGATGAATTTTTTTGTGCTTATCCGGTATCTATGAGAATCGGCCAACATCTATTTTTCATCCCCATAAATGCAAAAAAATATTGCCCACACGAGCAAAGCCAGGGCGGGCAGCTAGTAGGATATAAAATACTTTTCATGATTTACCATTTATACGCGGATGACTTCGCGAAAAGATGGCTTAAGTATACTATAAATATTGAGAGTCCTTCACTCGTCGATCACAGAGACAACCTAATCCTGACCCCATTTTTAAAGAACAACTTCAAGTGACTTAACCTAAATCCGGTACAAAGTAACAACAACTTCCTCCCCACATAAACAGTATAATGTACAAGTGGCTCTTTCGGGTACTTGGGACCCCTTTTCATTTCAACCATGGCATAAAAATGCACTTCCTACGCTTCACAATTTATCGTCATATTGTGCAAAGAGACATTTATTGCCTGTAACAATGACGGTGTCATATTTTCCTTCCGCTTCCCGGTATCCTGGGTTCGTAAAACAGCAATTTTAATCTATTCAAACTTTCCGCGAACTCCCTACTGGTTATTAGAGTCAATTTTGGGGAATATAAGATTAGTGTGAAAGGAAACGTTACATTTTTATGAGTTTTATTTATTAAGGAAATAAAAATCTTATGGCAGTTAAAGATCTAGGAATTTACAAACCATGGGAAGCAGCTTTATCATAGACTAGCAGTCGGATAGACATTAGACATTTATCAAATATTTTGTCTACCCGTGCGAAGCCGGGGCGGGCTGCTAGTACAATATTTAGCCTATGTTACTCAGTGATAATTCAGCGTTCTAACGGTGAAAGATTTTTTGAAATCAGTCCAGTAGTTTCGGAGCCTATTCAATACAAACCCACAAAAATACAAATCTTTATAATATTAAAGTATAGAGTAAAGATTAGTATAGAAGTAAAGAAAACTGTTGAGTAAAGTTAGCCGAAAAAAATACTCTTTCTAGTTAATTTTATACTGTAATTTTTTTGACAGTATAAATTTACTAGAAACAGCAATGAAGAAGCTAATTCATTGAGTTTTTTTAATTATTTGTTTGCTCGTACGTTGGACATAATCTCTATTAAGAGTGAATGAATTAAAAAAAACAGTCACATCAAAAACTTTCTCTACAACTATTAATGACATAAATTACTTAGTTAATATAGGTATCGAGGAATAACCATTGTTTGTTGATAACAGAGGTTGAAGTGCAGGTATTACAGTATAATAGGTTATTCCTAACTTAAAACCATTACTAAAATAAAAATAAAACCAAGCAAACGCAAAACCGATTAAACGGGCAGAAATAGGCAAAACCAATTAAGCCAGGCAAGCAACAAAACGAATGACGTAATAAACGATTTAAATTCTTATCCCTTAGACAGAGCGTTCAATCAAACTTGTAACTTCCACCAGGTGGCGCTGCAACTTGGCCCATTTACAACAACTTGTCTCGTTTGTGAACACCCTGTGTATCGGTCATCCCTGAGGCCCTTTAGTTTCATTAGCGGTCTGTAAGTTGGTAGATAAGCGGACGTACCACATAATTTATTTCTCATTGAGTTTTAATTTGTTTTGTGGACCTCTTGTGTATTGCTTAATTGCTAGCTGTTCGGTAGCCCGAGCAAGCATAACTTGCGACTGTGTATTTGTATCGCCTTCGACTATTTTGGTTTGGGAAAATGTACAGCGCAGCGTCGGTGAAAAGTCGAAATAAAAATTCCTATGAACATGTTGACATTTTGGGAATTACGTAGTCGAATGATGTTCTTGCTACCGACACTGCTCAACTCAATGTTATACCTACCTGAATAAATGCCTAGTTTAATGAATATTGACAGTATTAGTTCCTTGAAGATGTTGTGATTACTACATTGCAATAACTTTGCTCACTAGTTTTTCGGTTCCATGCAGTATGGAAGAGTAAGCTGTGAATAATTTCGACATCACCTAGCTATTGCATATTTACAGCTCATAGTCGATTGATATACACATCATCTTGTTATTCTTGTGAATGTTCCAGGCATAGATTTTCTAAACGACTTCCTTTTTTTCGAAGGTCCCACTTCCGCAATTCGTATCCATGTAGCAACATGTCAAACGGAAAGTACTTACTTTTGAGAACTCATTGCAGAAGAGTTTTGATTAGTGATCTGAATATCCAATATTAAAAATATTTTATTCACGTAGCCGATTTACGACGTTTTTTTAAACACAACATTGTGATATTTAAAGATTACTTAAGCACATTTCAAGCGAGAAATTTTGGTCGCATTCGAGCCCCGCTTTGAAAGCCTTTTTTGAATGCTTTGCAGTTTATTTTTACCCGGCTATGGAGCAAAGGGTTGTGAATTTAATTCATGTACGTGTAGCCTGACGGTTTTATGAGTGTGAATGTAAGCGAGTACTTTTAACGATCAAAGTCGAGCTTTTATTTATATTATATACATGGCATGTTCATAAGGTTATGATGAATGTGTCAATTAGTTATTACATCGACTTTGGCCCCAAATTAATTTGTGGTCGAATCGTGTTTCGTCAACTAATCAAAAAAAACAAGGAGTTTACGTGGACTGTTGGGCATTGTCACAGTATAATATTTTTTTACATTATACTAATTTATCTATGACACAATTTTAAGGTTCCAATAATAAATGTGGTGGGCCCATTGGCACATTCCAATTCCAGGCTACAATAGACTAATCCATTTGCCGAACAATCAGTTTGATTATAAATATCTTCCTCCTAGATAAGAAACTTAATTTGTTTCTGATTTTAATAATAATAATAATAAATAATAAAAGTTTCTTTATTTTATGAAAACAACACTTACAATTTTTTTGGTTACCACAAAACCGATTACTCGGTTTGACTGTGGAAATTTGTCGCACTCGGACTTACAATAATAATAATAATAGGTATGACAATGAAAAATAAAATAACAAGAATCGAAAATACATATTTAAAAACTATAAAATTAGGCTCACAGTAACATTGATAGTTAAATTGAGCTCGTGTTTTGCGTGCCTACTCAGCCTTACGCGGTGAGGCTTAGGTTCGGTCTGCGCTGAGTTCATCAACGCAGCCACTGAGCAGGCACGCAGCCAGTGAATGTACTAACAAGTTCAGTTATTGACATCACATAGCTCTAACAGGTACTGCTTATATACCCTGGCAAATTTCTTTTTGTTAGTTTCCGCTCTTAAGTCGCGGGGCATTTCATTAAACAGTATTGGCAGTTTTCTCTTTAATGTTCTACCCCCGAAATAATTATTTATTTTAATTGTTTGAAATTTACCCGATGCCACACCACGGGTACAAATATCATGTGGGATATATGACCTATGCTCCAAACTGCCATGGTTGTTCACGGCTATTAAGTATTTATGTTTTAAGTGTACTGGTAGGATTTTACAGATTTTAAATAGTTGTTCATAGTTATTTTTACATTTATTTTTGGTTTTCTTATCAACAAGTAGTTTTAGAAATCTCACTTGCAGAGATTCTATTTTATCAAGATGAGTTTTAAAGGTTAATCCATAGCAATCAAGAGCATAGCTGATAATACTTTCCACTAGAGCAAAATACAAAGTCTTAAGGACAGGCCTGGACACTTTAAATTGTAGATGGTAAAATTTTGACAAAAGTATTCTTAACTTGTTAACTATAAAATCAATGTGTTGAATCCACCCAAACTTTTCATCAACTTTCATGCCCAGGTAAGTAACAACTGGTGTCCTTTTAATGGGGCTACAGTTGCAGTGTATACCGTCATTATGCAAACATTGAAAGGTATGGGTGACAATATTGCACGGCGCGTCAGGTAGCCAGGAGTACGGTGAATGTATTACTAAGAGCTGAGTTTTATCATTGTTCAATACAATGTCGTTATCATGGGCCCATTTCACTATTCGATCGACATCCTCCTGCACAAGTGCACAGACTTCTTGCATGTTCTTGCCGGCTCGCATCGTACAAAGGTCGTCCGCGAACATGTATGCAGAACAGTTTTTAATGACGTTGATGAGACTATTCACGTGCATCAGGTAACTGACTGGTCCACAGCCCGATCCCTGCGGCACACCGTAATGGACCTCTGTAGGCGGTTCACTGTAGACATCGTTTACTTTGACTCTGAATGAGCGCGCGCTGAGGTACTCCCGGAACCAGTAATTCAAGGGTCCCCTCACCCCGCACTCACCCATCGCTTGAAGTAGTGACTCGTGCCGGAGGGTGTCAAACGCTTTTTTAAAGTCAAAAAATATGGCAACTATAAACTTCTTATCATTTAAATTAAAGTTGACTTCATCTGTGAATTTTGACAGTAATGTATTGGTGCTTTTACCTTTTTGGAAGCCATGTTGAGACTCAGTTATTAATTTATTGTTACTTAAAAATGTACTAATGTTCGTTATTATGTATTTTTCCATAATCTTTTCAATGCTAGATAATATTGTTATAGGCCTGTAATTACTATGTAGCTTGTGATCTCCCTTCTTGAATATCGGACGCACCACTGCTTCTTTTAATTTAGGCGGAAAAATACCCTTGGATAAAGACAAATTAATTAACTTAGCAATAACTGGAGAAATTTTGTCATTTAGTAATACTAGGTCACACATGCGTACCAGGTCTGAACCTGCGGACTTCCTAGTGCTCATGTTTTTTATAATTTTTCTGATATCTTCGGCAGTAGCCGGCTTCCATCTCATAGACATGTTTGCCTCCTTTACATATTCATTCCTATTTAACAATTTTTCATTACATTTATGCTTTATTTTATCAATTTCATCAGTAAATTCAACGGCAAACTTTGATGCTATGTTTGTGCCTGATTCACTTCCCATGTATTTTAGAATAACTTCATCAGGACTGAGCTTCTTACTTCCCAATAAGTTATTGATATTTTCCCATAATTTCCTAATATTACCTTTACACTCGCTAATGCTTTTTTTATCAAAGTCATTTTTAGCTTTTGAAATTAATTTTGTACATTTATTTCTGTATCGAGTATATACGAGCCTCTTTATCATATTATTACTGTCATTTGACCATACTGTAAATAATCTATCTCTTTCTTCTATCATACTTTTTAACTGATTTGTTACCCACCCCTTATGATGTCTGTCACTATTTTTGATAACTATCGTTTTATAACTAGATTTATAGACATCATTGAATATGTCTTGAAGTTTAGAGTACAACTCATAAGGGCAATCAATGTGTAACAAGGGACTAAAGTCAGTGTTCTGTAATTTATGTTGAACGGCTTTATTATCTAAAATGCTACGGCTACGGTGACAGGTTCTCGGTGATGACGACACTGTCAGGCGCTGAGGTGAGTTCGTGGTGCTGGCCGAGTGGGCGCAGGGGCTCACGCGTCTGTTTTCTATGTTCCCCAAACCCACACAGATACAGTAGTGGTCGGACATTTTATGTTCTATAATGGCGGAATCAACAGATGTACTTGCAGGCATTCGTAGAAATATATGATCTATACAAGATTCGACAATGTTCTCTTTAACAAATTCACGTCTCGTGACACCCTTTATGCATTGTACTAACCCATAGCTGGCTAGGAGATCCCGGTATTCTTGAACAAGTCTGGAATGATTATCTAATAAATTTATATTGATATCGCCGATAAATACTAACTTACTGTTTGAAGGGGAACTGTTAAGCAAGATTTTTAATTCTTCTATGAATAACTTTGTTTTGTTTGTGTTGTTATATCTTGGTGGTCTGTATAATGAAATCATGTGCAAATCTATAAGATTACTGCAGTTAATTTTAAGCATAACACACTCCGCTGCTTGCATCTGTATAGGTGGCACACAAACAGTAGCACGAAGACTATCACGCGTATACACTAGAACCCCCCCACCCCGCCTGCCTGGCCGCGTATAACTGTGTAAATCGAATCCAGATATATTGTACATAGATAACATCTCATATTGAATATTGGGTTCTGTTAATACTATTATATTAAACAAATGTAAATAGCTGTCAAGTAAGGCCATAAGTTCGTTGAAGTTTTTTCTTATTGATCGGATGTTTACATGGAATATATAAAAGTATTTTACCTCATTAATTGATGAAATCCAAGCATTTATATTATTAACACTTACGGAACGTATACATTCACTTATAGTATAAGTATCTTGAATATTTGTGAATTTTATAAATAAAACTAGACCCTACTTTGGCACGTAAATAATTATCTTCCTAAGTTGCACTACACTTTTTGAGCTCGGTAATGTCACTTATTGCTCGCACTCTCAATGCTCGATCTCCCTCACCTTTTTTAACTAGTATTTTCCCGTTTGATACCCATATATATTTATAGATTCCAGTTAACTCCGTCTTAGTTTTCCATAGCAGTTCACGTGTCTCTTTGCTCAGGTCTTCATTTATGTAAATTTTGTTCAGCTGAGTACCACCTGTGATTAAGTCACTAGTACATGACATGCCATGACGTTTCTGGAGCCAAGTATCCCTTGCCCCTACTCCTCTGGTGTGGAATCCTACCACGATGATAGGCGGTTTACCTTGTTTACCGTGTTTTAGTCTTCTAGCCCATTGAATCTCGTCCGTGTTCGCTTTTATTTGATCACCCAGTGATTTTATTAGTGTCATAACATTTTCGTTGGGTAATTGTTCCAGCCCCACTATTTGTAGGTTATTTTTGAGACTGGATTGCTCGAGGTCAGCGACCTTCAGTTCAAGTGCACTGTTGCATTTTTCAAGGAATGTACACTTGTTGGTTAAGTGAACTATGGTTTTTTCGACTTTATTGAGCATGTCTTTTGTCTCCAAGTGTTCAGCGCGTAGTTGATCGTATTTTTCAGAGAGAAAATCAATACTTTTAGTAATCGAATCCAATTGCTTTTTCATTTCGTGAATGATACCAATTTTATTGTTTATCTCCTGTAATGTTTTTGCGGAGACTGTATCTTCTTCGTCTGCCACATCGGAGTCCGAGTCGCCTTCGCAATTATTACAATATAATCGTTTCCTACCCGCTTTTAAGTCCTCTGCTAGACCTTTAACACACGCTTTGTGGAACGTTCCTTGGCACTGACCACTACAAGTAAAGTGCAGTCCTTTTTTTGATAATGTCTTTTTACACTTTTGGCACTCCATTTTAATCACAAAAATCGCAGCGGGAGTGTGAGTATTGCGTGGTGATTACGATTCGCAACAACAAATAATTAACTATGCGCATGCACACTCCGCACGGCGACCCGAGCGCGACTGAAACACCTTTGAAACACCTTTTGACAGTTTGACTGATTGTCCTGCGCTCTGGTGAAATCACAGGATACAGCTAGAGTTATATACAATTCAAAAGTGTAGTAGATAGTACTCTATTATTCAAACATTAAAGATCCAAAAAAATTAATAACAATATATTATATAATAATAATAATATTTATACCACCAAGTTGGCACACAAGCATACTGCCCACCTGATGGCTCCAATATTAATGGGAAAACCCACGGGAGATCCCAATTCGCCCTACCTCTCTAATCTCATTGGTACAGGCCGAGATTTGAACCTGGGCCCATCAGATGACAGGCCGTTGCTTCAACCACAAGACCACGGCTTCTATAAACCTAATTGTAATCCGGTGCTAGGAAAATATACGCATCGCGATCAATCTAAATCGCGGTACTCATTAAAAAAAACATGAAGCGAATCAAGACTCGTGAGGCAAACACACCTTCAATCAGTCAACATCACACAAACGTCGAGGTAAAGAAACAATTTAATATCGCGTAAAACCCGTTTTCTATGTTCTTAATTACTTGTAATCTACCTTAATACAGACTTACTCGTATAGTACGCCCGACAAACATTTTCCCATTTCCGTCTTTCGCAAAATAAATTAAGTTAAAATGAGCTAGTAACATTACACTACCATGTAAAATTGCAACGAACCACGAATGTCATGCACGCCTGTCAGAAAACAGAACACGTGCACGGATTATAAGTGGGAGTGAAGTTTCAGTCTTATTTTGAAAACATGCCTCTGTTAAATGCAGAATGGAATGAACATGTTTTTTTCATGCCAAGTCAAAAGTGTTATTAGTATTTTTTTATGAAAAACCAACATTCATACATTTATTAATTATTATATTTTGGCCTGTTATCTGCAGGGCCCAAGGTTAAACTGCCCTGTACCAATGAGTTTTTCTAAGCTTAAGTACAGTGATTGATTTGAATGGAGTACACACCATGAGCGTAAAAAGATAAGTAGGGTGAAATGAGATCTTCCGCGGGTTTTCCCATTAAAATTGGCTGGGGACTGTACCTCCACCTTACAGAAGACTGCAGTCAAATAACACTATTTTGATGTAGAGTTGGGTCTACAACTATCGCAGCGTATCCTCGTGGAGCACTGGCAACCTTACTTACCGCAGAAACACATGAAATTTGGAACAATAATTATATTTCGGCAAAAAAAAACATTATATTGTGTTCAAAATTAATTCCACGTGTACGAGGTCGCGGGCACAGCTAGTTTCAGATACAATAATAATATAATTATCCAAACGCGAACGTACTAACTGCTTTCATTTATTTATAACGCAGTACTAAATGTAAGTTACGTACTTATATACAATAGTTGTGTTGAGAGTGAAGATAAATTTAAAGAGAGTGAGATGACCGTAGAATTGTTTCGCAACTATATTTTATCTCTTTATTCACCCCTGTACTGGGTTCAGCACATAATAAGATTCGCAAAATAACAGTCTGTACAAGTTCACAGAGCCCTGGCTACTGAAGTACTGAGTGTAAAATGTGATAAAATGAAGCATTTAATTAATTTAAAGTTTATCCCATTCAACTGTATATTGCAGTCCATTTATCTCTTTATATGATTTAAAGCCATGTTTGTATTGAAGAACTTGTACTTTTTTGTTTCGTAAATGCTGTATTTGCATAGATATGCAATTTACTAGCATGCTATTTATTTATCTGATAAGCATGTTTTATTTATGCGATCAATTAGCGATAATCGGAATTCATTTGACATAAGAGAATAGTCGGTAAATATAGTTCCGATAATAATTAATTCGACAGTAGTACCTACTTACAAATATTAAAAATGTTAATACAGAATGCATTTAATTCGCATATTTCTAGTCAAATAACTTAAATCCTAGGTACGATTCATAGGAAAAGTTTTTACGGAGCTATAAACAAGGGATTAAATTAAAGCACAAGAAAAGTAATTTGAAACTGTTGTCTAACTAACTAACTACTCAACAAAACATGGAACCAACATAGAGTAATAGAAGGTCTTACTTTATTCACAGAACTTACCTAGGTATGTCTACGATGCCTTAAACATGCTTTAAAAAAGGCTTTTAATATCATATACATATTTTTTTAAGTCTTAACTGCTTTCAGCTGCTTTGAAAATGGATATTAGCATAGTAAAACATATCTTGAAGGCGTGAAAAAAAAATTTAACCTTAAAGGAATAATCAATCGTTATAATTATAATAATTGTTTATTGTTGTTGTTGTTGTTGAGGCAAATTACACCCATTTTAAAACAAATGAAATCAGAATATAACTAAAATTATTATAAACGAATTAAAAAAGCAAGTGGGGCAAACACTATTCGGTCACCATTAGGCAGCTACATGTAGGTGTTATAATGCACTTAATTTTTTTATATAACACTAAGGTGGCAAACAAGCATACGGCCCGTGTACAGGCAAAGCCGTACATTTTCTATTGTATTGAGATTCTGCATACATGACATTTCACATTGCAAGCGCTTACACGCGCGACCTTATTTTCTATGTTTAAGTTAGTAATAATATTCAGTGCATTATACGCATTCATTGACATGCCCCATGACGCCACAGCCCGCCTGATGGTAAGCGGTTACCGTAGTCTATGGACGCTTGCAATACCAGGGGTATCTATCACTCGCGCGTAGCCGACCCTAAAGTTTAATCGGAAAAGCCCAAGTAGCAGATCACAGACAACACGTGACAGTAACACTGCGAGGTATGAATAAGGTTGTAAATATAAAATAACATTGCACCTCGGTGGCGGCCGGCGCCGCTGCTGCTCAGCAGGAGTGCCTCAAGCGCCGGAAATATGCTTGTCTTGGTCCAGGGCACATATTTTCTGCATTTGCGGTTGAAACTCTGGGTCCCTGGGGCCCGGATGCTCTTCAGCTTTTCAAGGAGGTCTCACGTCGGCTGGTTGAGGCCTCCCGTGACAGGCGTGCTGGAACATATCTCGCTCAGAGAATCAGCATTGCTATCCAGCGTGGCAATGCTGCCAGCATCCTTGGCACGCTACCGCATGATTCCGGTTTGGGTCAGATCTTTTATCTATAAGTAGGTAGGTTAAGATATGTTTTTGTAAATAGTTTAATCTGTTTTGTGTAAATAAAGTCGAAATAACATTATACTTCTCAATATTGGTACTTTAAAAATATTTTATTACCTGCATCCTTGAATTGCTATAAATATAAAGCAATTTTTCTCTTACTTGCCGTGCTCCCAATCATGTATTACGTACTTTGCAACAATCATGTATAGTAGGTAATAACTATGATGGTATGTATACTAGACATTTACTATAAACCGTATAACAGTATACAGAAAAGTGTCAATGACCCTTGCCCTACATACGATTCGACGTTTTACGATATCGACTACGTGTGATGACTGTTCAATGACGTCATTTAAAGAGCCTGATTAGTACAATACCAGTAAAACAGAGTGAATGTCTTGAAGTAAACTAGTTTATCGGATTCTTGGAATTGTGTGAATAGTTTCCTTCAATCCCTAAAGCCCGTTTCATTCTTTTGTGATTTCAAGATACGAAACGTTAAACTGATATTAAACGCACTAAAATTACATTACACCGAGACTAAATTTTATCTGTTATCTCTAACGTATACATTTACTTGTTGTTCGTAATAAAATTATTTCATTTTGATTGTATACTAACTATCCCGACAGACATTCTCCTGTCTTAGCAATGAATAATTTGTCTGAAAAAGTACCTTTATCTTATCCGATACAAAAATAAAATATTCGTTAATTTTTTTTTTCTTAAGAACCTCCTAAGAATCTCCTGACAATACGAAACACAAAATAAAGATAAAGTATGATCGATCCAGCCGTTCACGTGTGATGCCCAGGCCCAAGGAAATAGGGATTCATTTGTATTAGTTTCATACTCTATATAGAGCTCTAACTAAACTAAACTTCTCGTTATCGCTCACGGTCAACACAAAAATAATGCAACCCTTTATTTGTTCGTACCGATTGTTGTATGTTATTACCACAATCTCTCTTTATTTCTATCCATACATCCTATTTTGTTTTATAGGGAATAGATTTTAGTATCCAAGACTAATTTAAGTACTAAAACATTTGACCATAACCAGAATCACGTGAGAGCGTGTCAAGAATGCTAGCAGCATTGCCTCGCTGGATAGCAATGCTGAATCTGTTAGTGAGATCCGTTTCAGCACGCCTGCCACGACAGGCCTCAGCCAGTCGTTTTATTTATCATAGAAATATACTTCCTACATACATCGACAGTAATCCCAAAGCTTGAACCTCAAAAATAATTTAAGCGCATAAGTTAGTATGCCGGCCCGGTATTACATAGCTCAAGAACAAAACAACATAAATCGTTTTGGGAAAACACCTTAAGTCTTTCCCGAGGGTCGTTTTCGCCTCATAATGCCTAAAACAGTGTTAGGGGACCCTTGCGTACATGTAAATGCGTCATATTGGCTTGTAGCCCGCTGGCGAGAGGGTTGGTTAAGAAGGTCTCGGACGACGAATCGCTACTGTGTTTTCTTAATAGAATATTGCCCATAAATGACATACAATAATCATATTTTATTTTAAATAATGATATTTGAATTTTTTAATAGTCTTACCTACCAGTTGAACTATTGGGAATTACTCCCCAATAGATTTCAGGATAGCGATACGTTAGATCGTTAGATCGTTAGATATTTCCTTATTTCGTTTTCTTATTTGTTTGACTTATCATTTATTGCCAAAGTGTATAAGAACATTGGTCTAAAGTCCTGCAATGATAGATAAATACATTAGATTTGAATGGACCTAAACATACTTTTACGTTCACGGCGAAACTTTTACATTTTGCCGCGCGAAGGGGAGGAATATCCCAGTACGATGATCCGTACATGATCATTTACTTTCTATAATATGCATGCACAAATACAACATGAATCAATAACTCTCAGAAACTTGTTGAAATCATTCTTTCCTCCGAGCAGTTCTACTTATAAAACATTTCCGCACCAAAACATGATTTATGCGTAGGCGACCGTCTGCGAGATTAGTTTAACGGTCTTTTTTATTCGATAAACTCGGCGAGGCGTTGTTTTCTTTATAAATAATACAATACATAGGTGGAATTTTGAGCAGCTCTTATTATATTCCGGCTGAGACGGATTGTGAATATCTTAGTGGGCCACATTCAGAGATTTGATCGGTGTTACATCTGCGATTCGATTTTATCAAAAAGTAACTTTGATACACAACCACATATATTCGATTCTTCAATTTTTGTAAATGCTATTTCTTTGACTTGAAGGGTATTTGATTAGTCATGACATTGTTCTGCAAAACTTTTGTAGTTTTTCATAAAAAGAACACCTGCATTCCGCAAAGTAACGCCTGAATCAATTCTATATATAAAACAAAATAATTGTATAATACATAAGAGTCACACACTATGAAAGAAGATTTTAATGCAATCCTATCCTATATAAAATATAAACAACATTTTAAATTAATAAAATAATTTTCCCCATATCATTGCATCACGGGAGGTTGGAAGGATTTATCCGCTGTATGGCAATACTGATCCGTTGCACAAAATATTTTCCACCCTTGTCACCGGAGGCTTCAATCAAACGTCGTAAGTCCTCCTTGCACCAACCTCTTCCGAGGCGCATGTACTCATATTCTAATCCCAATTTTAATTTAATATTCACGAATTATTTTAAAAATATTCATTATATTGTTCAAAGTTTCTATCCTCATTTTATAAAATGTATTGAAATAGGAAATCATTACTTCTTTCCTATCATACCCGGGACAAATGACGCGAGAAACTTGTAAACTTCAACCAAGCGTTACAGCGTGCCTCAAGTTATAAACGATAAAACGACAAACGATTTATTTCATTAAGATTTTTTATTTTTTATGACTATTTAAACATGTTTAACACGGGAGGAGCGCCAAATAAACCAGCAGACGAGTCAAAGAGATTTTTACACTAATTTGGAAAGTAGTTATACTGTATGTAACATTGTCAATGAGAATTGTACCTGTCTCGTATTCAGACACTCTAAATGATGAGTATGTAATTAATTATAGATTTTTGTGTTAAATGTGTTTTTAATAGTTATATATTTATAAGTCAAAACCGTTTATGGCGACATCGTTTAGAACCACATACCGGTTAAATTTACCAAAATCAAAGGTCCTGGCTGAATGTTATATGACCGCCTTATCTAAAACATTGGTTTTTACGACATTGTTTACTACGACATACCGCATTAAGCTGCTGCATCAGCTGTATTGTAAACAATTTGAATAGGTTACTGTATCCACATCTGGCACAGTATAATAGTCAATGGCTATTATCGTAAAAGTAAATAATGTTTAGGGTCTTTTGTAATTCTTAGAAACAAAGCACATGCATGCCGTAGCCTCAAGGCCCGCTTCGTCATATCTCTTAAGTCAGTTTGCTACTTATCTTTACACAAGATATTGTTGTTTAAGATATTATTGTTTAAGATATATTGTTTAAGATATTGTTCTTTTATATTATACGTTTGTATTGAAGTAAACAAAATGCGGTTTAATTTCCTACTTGAATATACATACATATTATCTTTCCAATTAATACCTGTCACCGGTTGTTACAACTATCGGTTTTTACGACTCAATATGAGTAGTCCATTCGATGTCGTTATAACGGATTGTAGTTAGACAAGAAGACGTTGGACGTAATTTTTTTATATTAGGGTAGTTTTTTTTTTCTTTTAGTTTTAGATTGAAATATATTGATTATGATGTCCCATAGTTAATTGTTTTATTACCAATAAATATATTGATTTTAAACAGAAAAAAAATACAAGAAGAAAATATTTAATGACATTTTGACATTACATTAAAAAGTAATTATATATAGAAAAAAGTAAATATAGCAGGCGCGACGTAGGCGCGAACAGTACCATAAATGAACTTTTTAATGTGTCAATAGGGCGCCTCGGTCTTCCCTGATTACCAAAAAAGTTCGTTATGTTCGTTAGGTTTTTGCCTGCCTGCCTCAACTCCCCAAATAAATTGAGCCCATAGAAATCGGCTTGATGCCACTCCATCTTCAGCAAGCAGTATAGGCTGGCACAATACTAGAAACGAGTTCCGACCCCTTGATATTTACAACAAAAAAAATTTCTTTTATTTTTATTAAAATACAATGTAAAATCGCTCCCCACTTCAGACTTAATATTATTTATTTCTCGTTAGTTACGTACTTGTCCCTGACGAAGTTTTGTACGAATCTGTGGCACTGCGAACCGAGTCTGTGCTTATCTGTTTAATCTTTGTCAAGTAATATATTACTACTTTGTGCAAATATTACAGACGCCTCTAATTTTTCCTTTAAATTTGTTTTTTCTTAGCTTCATAGGATGAGGTCCAATTCCAAAGTCCAGCAAAAAATCCTGTTGGGTCCAACGTGAAAGATTTAATATACTTAATGCTGGTATTGGCTAATGTTACACACTTTAGGGATCCTTTGGGACCCATTTGGGAAACCACTTTACTTTTTGGTTAAAAAAAATATTATCATATCGAACCTATTTCATCGTGAATCATCATCAATTAGTCTTTAGAATATTTGAACTTTGTATTGTTTTAATATCATGACAAACGAGATGAACTTCTAAACGGAGACCGCTCAATAGTTCCAAAGACTTCGACAGTGGGTAAACAATTGATAACCCACTTCCTACAATTAAACACGTTATAGCGAAGATGTTTGCGTTGCCGATAACTAATGCTTAAAGTAAACTCATTAAACTTAGCGGTTCAATCGTCGGGAAAGGTGACGTAATAAAGTTTATAGATGCTATGGATTAGGAATAAGAGAATATAGATTATATGACGTCATCATGGGCTCAGCTATGTGAACAATTAAATTAAAACGATAAATTTTCTTATACTGAAACTCAAAATGATCTTTATTAGACTTTACAGATAAGTACTTTGAAATCGTCAGAATCCACCACTGGATTCGGAATTTTGTAACCAAATTCTCAATTTGTATATATATTTACTTTTATCTTTATGTACACCGAGGTGATATCACCTGGCTGAACGAAATGGAATTGAATAACTTGTGGGTCATTTCTCAAAAAATCTTCAAAAGAATATCATCAGGGGGCCGTATGCTTACCCATATGCCTAAGGCTTAGTGGTATAAAGAATCATTATATGAGGTATGTGACCTTCAGCTATTGCTATTTGGCAATCTCATATAAACCATCCAAATCGGAATGATTTGGATTAGTTGAATACTGACCTTTACCTAGATTGGATTTGGTATTGTTTAATTTGTTGTGATACGCTAGTAGGAATTGCAAGAACGCTATTGTTTACTTTTTTTCTTTTGTGCACGTTAAGAACAATGTATAAAGATCATGGACACAACGAAACTTGACTGGTCCTAGTCAATATAATAATCTGACGGGATACGTGACGGTCACGTAGCGAGCGCGAGACGTGTCGGCGATGAGAACTGGGACTCATAATTCTATGAGTAAATACTGAGACGTTTATGAGGACTTGTATACCTTTGATCACATTGTATTACATCTTTATTTTAAAATAGAATCATTTTTATAATTGATTATACATTCAAAATGCTACAATGGACACTTCTCGTCATCAGGCGAGCTGTTTCATCTTCCTAATGAGCAACTGAAATTGAACGGGTTCAAACAGTACGATCAAGCCAATTATAGAAATTACTAGGCTTCTTTAATAGCTCCACTTGAATGTCATTATAACCGGCTTAGATATCGACATAAAATGTATATCCATTATATACATTGAATCAAAATAAAAAAATAAAAATCAGGAAATATACGCATTATTTTTTAATAGAATCATGTTACCAGGACGTCCAATACAAGTTCGACTGACAATCTCGTATTTTTGGGTATGTGCCACGAGCAGTTTAAAATAATTTTGTACATTCCAGCCAGCCATTTTTATTGCACACTTGCTGCCCGCCCCGGCTTCGCACGGGTGAACAATTTTTTTTTTTTAATTTAGGGGGATTAAAAATAGATGTTGGCCGATTCTCATAGATACCGGATAAGCACAAAAAATTTCATCAAAATCGGTCAAGCCGTTTCGGAGGAGTATGGCAACGAAAACTGTGACACGAGAATTTGATATATTAGATATAGATGTGCAACTTCAGTGTAGAACTTTAGTACCAATGATATAGATTATTAGTACGACGTTTGAAGTTCATAAGAACGGTAACGATCCTTGTTAGTCAAACTCTGTTAATTTAATCAAGGAAGTACGAAAAATCGAAATGTGTATTTAACAATGCGTTAAAAGTAAAACACATTAGATGGCAATTTCGACCGAATGTAAGATTCGCGGCCGGGTTAAGCTTTCTAATTTAAGTTGGTGTTCGTTAGGAAAACAGATTCTACTGTCGAGGGAACAGACTTGTCGAGCTGTCTGGTTTAAATAGTTAGTGATAGCGGTTTGAGACCTCAATGATGGTTGTATTAGACTATTTAGTTAGAGGAACTATTCGGAGATATCTGGTTTTAGTATCGCAAGCACTCTGTCAGTGACTAGAACCTGGGGTAGCAGATCAATGAAGGTCTATGACGTGACTGACAACCGGCACTACTGTAGTGCTAGCATGAATAATATGCAAAAATGTTTTCGTATCGGCTTCGACTATTTTTGTATGAAAAATGAACAGCGCTGCGGCGGTGAAAAGTGGACTAAAAATTAATATGACAATTTTGACATGTCGCGAGTTACGTTTTCGCTTCGTCGAAAATGTTCCTGCTACCGGCACTGATACATTAAAGTCCATGGAGCCCAAAAACGTGAACATCATCCCCGCAACAACAATGATGTCGGACTGTATTGTAATAAATCTCTTTTCTTCGCCTCCACTGTATCATCTTTAAATGATCGTCTATACAGTCTCATAAATGTAAGTACTAAAAAACATCTCCGTCACAAAAGCCCATGTGCCATAACTGGCCTGGCCGGAGATTTTCTCAAAACTTGTTGCGATTTTCATTTTCAATTCGAGATTAGATACCCAAAACGTATTTGGGTCCATAACCTGTGAAGCTTAGGCTACATAGGAATATATCTCTCTTCTTCGTCTCCGCTGTATCAGGAAAAATATTTTGTGTTCGTCTAGAGTAGTCAGTTGGAAGCAGAAACACTTGTATCTTTTACTTAGTATTCTTAAAAAAATATTATAAAACAAAGGTTAAATTAACTTGTAACTACTTAAATTAATACACACTGGGAATGTTGAGTCTTAAAACAGCATGCCGAGCATTTTCATTTAATGTTGAGTCTTAAAACAGCATGCCGAGCATTTTCATTTAATGTTGAGTCTTAAAACAGCATGCCGAGCATTTTCATTTAATGTTGAGTCTTAAAACAGCATGCCGAGCATTTTCATTTAATGTGTAAACGATACCATTATTCCTCTGTCATATCATTGTCTAAATCGCCATTGCTCGTGACTTGAGCCATTAACAGAGAGAGCGCCCTCTTGCCAACTTAAAACTCACTTATTTTAACTTAACTTTGACTCTCAGTACATTCTGAATCCTTGACTTCACTAAGTTCATTCTTCAATGAAGATCCGAAGTTTTGAGAGTCGGGAAATACATTTATTTCTATGTCGAATTTAATGTAAAATATTTAAGACTCTCTAAGAACACTTATCAAATTAACATTTTGTTTTTCATCGTATGAGGTAAGTTTGAACCTACTTCGATTTTTTTTCTCTCTAATCGGATTACAAATTTACAGGCAATTTTAGAAACCCTATTTTCTTTTAATATTTTATAAGTATAAAAGTCCTGGATAATAGATTACAATTATAACCTAGTCGCACCTGGTAAAGACGTAAAAGTAGAGTGTTGTTCTCACAAATAAGGTTTTCATCAAAAGTGCTGAAAACAACACCAATAATTCAAGTGAAAATGGGTGAGCGGTCGACTTCCCACATTTCCGGGTCGATGCGTATTTTTATAGTGTCAGGTGACAGTAAATTCTAAAATATACGCCGCTATAAACTGCGCCGTAAAGTCGAAAATTTCATAAAACAAATTGGCTGAAGAATACACGTCTACGGGGTTTATGTCTTGTATTGTTGCTGATATAATATTTATGATGTTTTAGTTTATTCCCTGGAATTTAAAGAAATTTCGATAAGGGCTCATGCAGGTTTCTCGTTAAAGCTTTCGATTGGCTTCATATTTCAATTTAGACAAATTTAATAATATTTGTACATTTACCGAGAGCTCATTTTCATGAAAAAGTTGTTAATTAAGCTACTTTAAAAACGCTTTTACTTCATTAGCATCAGAATCTTAGTAGGGTTTTTTGTTTCTTGGTCTTTCAGAAACTTTAATTCTTTAGAGAGTTTCTGTAAATGAAAAATATATTAAAGGCTAAATAAAAACTACTTAGTATGAAACGATATGTCGTAATTAGAAACACTAAATAAACGTACATACGTATTAAATTATGTAGTTTTGTGTGGTATTAAATTGTTTCTTACATATAATAATACCTTTGAACACCACACAATCACGATAGATTGCGAAGATTTTATACAAATGGAATGTGAATTTAAAGAAAAACAAAACAGTAAAGAAAGATGTACTAGAAAGTATAAACCCTTTTTATATTTTTTGTCGAACATTATTTAAGTGACGCCCACTTAGCAACCGTTAAGAGACGAGCACGCTCAGGAGAGTTAGAGGCCAAATGCCAAGCATTTCTAGTCTCAACGAGCCACGAGACCTCGATTATAAAACCAATGTAATTCCAAATAGTCTTTTCTGTCGCCAATATGGCCCCCGATGGTGTGAAGCACCGGTATTCAATAGCTGGCGACCATCAAAGCCACCTTTTTAGTTGGCCGACTTCGCTTGCCCCCTTTGGTAAACACATGGACTGCCCTTGCGTCCCCGTCTTTAGCAGGGTATACCGCCGCTATTTAGCCTCGCGGCCAACAAGCCCTGGGCAGCGACCCGTCTGCTATAAAAAACAAATCTCCTGTCTTTAGCCGGTCCGATTGTGGTAGCCTCTTGCGAGGAATCAAAGTTGGCCGATGTTCTTTTATAAAAGGCTGCCGACGGTGTTGCTCAAGCCTTTGCGCCTTCCTCTAATCAGCTCGTCAGTATAAATCAACATCATCGAACTCTTTGAAAAGTGGTTTGCTGTTGGAAGATTCAATTAAGAATGAGAATGGCGTTATGCAGTGCTCAGAGTCGTAGACAACAGATGCAAGTGTTAAAGGTCTGAAGTTGACGATTGATTCCGCTTCTAACAGTAGGCTACGGTGACTGCTTACCATCAGGTGGGCCGTATGCTTGTGTGCCACGTAAGTGGTATAAAAAACAAAAAAAAAACTGAAATTTCACTGTTCAGGGACCGCGCTTCATTATAAGTACGTTCCAAAACTACACTACAATTTTGCGAAGCTAACCTATTGTTTACCCTTTCAACAGAGCTGTGTGACGAATTGCGAGCTATTATAGCGGCAAGCTCCGCTTGGACTTTTGCACACTTACTACTTTACTTTGCACACTCAAATATTTTTCGATCACGCTCAGCTTCTGCTTTAGCTGGCTCTGCTTTTGCATTAGCTAGGCGTCGTGCGTGCTCGACTTTAGCAGCTAGCTATTTCCCTTTATGGTCGATTTTCATGAGCGGTTACTAGATGTGTGAGACGGCGCTGGGGCGCTTTGAGTGCCAATACTTGAATGTTTATTTACCTGATGAGATATGCTGGACGACGCTGGCGCTACGGCACCAGGTAATGCCGTCCTTAGGCGGAATTATTACTATGAAATGGAGAGCCGTCCTCCCGGTAATGTATGACGGGCAGCACTGGCGCCAGGGCGCCAGGTATCGTTGCGCCATTGTTCTTAGCAGCACTATCACTGTTACTTTCCTTTAGCATTTGTGCCCTTGTCTTAGGCATAATTAAAATGTACTTTACCGTTTCATTGGTGTATCATTTTCATTCAAAAGGATGAAAATGATACTGAGAGACGAGAGCAATGGGTATGATAAAGGATGAACGAAAAGGGATTTTTCGCAGCACACAATTTATTGCACGCACTTAGCTGCATTTAGTTTACGAGTAAATAGGTAATATAAAAACTAAAAGTAAAAAAAAACAAATAACTATAGTCACTTGCCTATGGCCTAACGATACATTACAATGTAAAAAAATGGTTCGTGTCCTGTCTCACACTCACGTAACGAATCGTTTATTTTTTACCTTGGTGGATTGGCGAAAACAACAACGGCTTCTGTCATGTTTTTAGAATATAATAGGGATCATGCAACTTACAATTAAATGAAAATACACTCGTACTTACATTACATCAAACGGTAATTCTACAAAGCTTTCATAGCCGCAATTGGCCGGCTTAACCAAACATTCGACTACAGATATTATAACGTCACTAATACCCGACTGTTTTATTAATTACCCATTCCACAGAGCATTATTCTTCAATAATTTATCGTTTGAAGTGAGAGAGTGAAAATGTTATGTATGAAATCTAACATGCATATTCTCGTTAATCTAGAGCAACTGACTGATATTGGCACTTGATCATGCTAATAGTGTTAAACATATTATAGTGTTAAGCTTAATAATAATACTTACAAACGAAGGTGTGCTGTTCCAAAATATAACTGCATTAGTATTTCCTCTATAACAGACATAAATGGCTCGGGAACCAGACTCGTACTTATACGCTTTAAAAAAATATCATAAGATTACAATGAGTGAACAAATACTAACGTTTCTAAGGCAATGTCATTTTTTGGGGAAACATTTGCATAAGGTCAGGAACGAAACCATAGCGCGTGTTAAAAGTAAAAAGCGACATCTATTGCACACAAATAAAAAAACATACAATTTATATACAAAATTATACAATGAGCAAATATTATGCGACTATTTTTTAACTAGTGAACATCTTATCTTGTAACACGGGTTACTTTCAAATCAAGGGAAGATTTTAAATAATTTCAGTTAAAATTATTTTATGTCTTAAATAATAACTCTGGGTTCCAATGGAAATTTCATTCAGAAGCCAGATGGTTATTAAATTATTTGCAATTGACATTCGGAATTCCGAGTAATTGCTTCTTCACATCTTTGACCAAGTAATTTTATTGTACGGTGTACGAAGTTAAGATTATAGCCATGTTGCCTCTTTATTTCGATTTTTTATCTTTAAGTAAGCCTCCCTTACAACGTCATCAATATCTCGAAAACAAAGTTGAACAGATAAACATTAAGATACCCCATGAAAGAACCTCCGTTGAACGGATACGGATTACGAAAGACATAATTAACTTTGACAGCAGCGCACGAAAGGCTTGCATTGGGTAAAAAGTGTTTATTTTCTCATCAATCAGACGTCGCGGCCATGTATTCTAACTGTGAACCGGCTCAGGGCGGAAACTTGCAGTCATTTCTCAAAATGACATACTTTTCACGTATAAATCCGCGTCACTGCCACACAGTTTGGGAAACCGTGATTTATAATATATTTTTATACCTACTCGTGGAAGGCCTTAGTTAGAATACGTTTATTTATGGTACGTGTCTCACTGCGCGTTATTTTGTGAAAATGGAGTCAATAGGATATCGATCATTTGTTGCGAAAGCTTTGTGCTCACGAAATGTGCGGGCCATGATCTGTTTTGTTGTTAACACAAACTTGAAGAAAGTTTCTAAGGTAGTACTGCCCTCTGTAAACTCATTCAGGGAGTATTTGGAACAGCAGGTAAGAGCACTTAGGGCAGCACAAAAGATCTCAAAGGTCGACGTGCGCTGCGTCTGGAGCAGCCTGAACCCATTTAAGCCTAATATAAGATAGATAGGGTAGTACTGCAGTAGTCTTTCAACTGAATCCTTTACCTTTTAATGTGAACAAGGAAAGTGTAGTAGATGATTGTTTTGTGGGGAAATCTAAGAGAAAGTTATAAATTTTACCAATAATAATTATTGATGAATATTACAACGAAATATTTTTATACCACTAAGGTGGCAAACAAGCCCACCCAATGGTAAGTGGTCGCCGTAGGCTATGTACGTATGCAACACCAGGGGCGTTTGTAAAACTTTTATAACAGCCAGTACTCTTGACAAATTTTACTTTTGGTTCAGGATATTAAAACTTCTAGAAACAGAAAACAGGAAAAATACCAGTAAAATGCAGATTATGTCGGAAGTACAGCTACTAGGACATTAAACTTGTGTATTGTCTAACACGACTGGAATCTTTTTCATATATCCAACACACATGATAGGTTGTCAGTTTACTGGAATACGACTGTAATTGTTCTACTATCGGCCCTAATATACTTAATTCTTTTCACATTCAACACATTGTCAGTTTACTGGAATACGACTGTAATGGTGAACGGCCCTAATATCATTAGCTTCGAAGCGGACCGTGCCTAAGTTTTTTTTTTATACCACTAAGGTGGCAAACAAGCATACGGCCCACCTGATGGTAAGCGGTCACCGTAGCCTATGGACGCTTGCAACACCAGGGGTATCACTCGCGCGTTGCCGACCCTATAAGTTCCGATCTCACAAAGAACACAAGTACGTTTTCAACACAAAACTCATCTAAAAAAGCAAGCTAGATAAGTTTATCCTCCAAAGATACTTTACTCGATGTGACGCACGGTGTTTTAGCTTTATTGCTCTGCTGAAAAAACATCTATTTTGCCTGCGCCATTTTTAGAACGACCATTACTCTAATCTAAGAGATAAATTGTCCATTTGTTATTCAGTCTCGAGATATATTTTCAAAGGGCTAAGTATGGAGATGACAGAATGGTGATTGACGTAAAAAGTATTAAGTTTGAGTTCTAAAGACTATTCATAAAAAAAATATGATAAATTACTCATTATCCATTAAACTAGTAAGGTTAGGTATCTCCAATTTCAGATCCCGGAGTTGGCCCCGGGGGGGTTTCAGTGATAGTTTCAGATAAAACCAACTTGGTAGCTTTCATTTTGATATTTGTAATTTCATACCGTCTGTTAATAATGTCTAGAAGAATTTAATTACAAATTGTTATATAATGATTGTTACATGAAAAAAAAAGACAGAGCACTGAGTTTCTTGCAGACCTTCATAAGTGCCTTATTAGGGCCTAAACAGAATAAATGATTTTTGATTTGATTTGATTTGAGTGAGTTAAAAACTCACATATCCCGTCTGCTCCCCTTAAGCAGATGGGTACCTTTTGAAGGTTTCCAATTTACAAATGGCAGTCTTTATACTAGGTGCCTGTTTAAAATCTAACTTCATAAACATTTTGACGGAAGCCTTCCATTGGTCTTTCCGCCATACATTATCTCTACACCATATCAATCTCTCTTCCATGATAAACAGTGAGCTCACGTTATGACGTCATACAAAATGGCTGCCCAACAATTTCGGTTCCTACACAATATGGACATAAAATATAATTGTACCATTTTCAGGGAGAGGCCATTAAGTCGGAAGTAATAATGGCCTGATGAAACCATAATGCTGGTAATTTGCGTAACCGGCGCCTTTTAATTAGCGGAGAAGGAACCGCGAACCTAGGCACAAGGATTCAAAACCACTAGATGTGGCCGGTCAACGCAGCGTGTGGTTACTGAGTCGGGTTGTTGATACACCCAGATATCGAGAGGTAACCTAAGACAAAAAGACTTTTGCAGGAAAGAAGAAACATAAATTATTGTTAAGGGTTGAGATACGGAAGATTAGGAAAGTATGTGATTATCTATAACACCGGGTTCTTTTCCTCGGTCTTATATTCTGTAGCTCTTTTTTTTTAAATTATAGCAATACTCCCTATATTAGGACCATTATTAAGATAACAAGAAAACACCAATTTGTTATTAATTTAAATTTTTATTATTTGTTGTTATAGCGGCAACAAAAATACACGGACGGAGAGCGGTTCCGATGGTTACCAATCGGGTACGGAACCCTGACCATAAAGCATACAACCATAGTTTATCCAGCATTAGTAAATACATAGTTCTTCGATGGAACATTCCTGAGATTGAAGCAGTTAGACTAATTGGGTTTTTACCCGTACAATTAAGAAACCGTAGTCAGATTCTCAGTTAGAACAAAGTTCGAGGAGCTTACTTTGCATGTACAATTTAAAATTTCAATGTAGGTGATCGTTAATCTTAAGAGGCTGACTAAGCTCTGACCCAAGGCCGACGTAATGATTAAGAGACTGTACTACCTCGTTACAGAAAATTGCAGTCAAATAACAGTACTTTTATGTAGTGTTGTTTCTGCCGCGAGTCAGTTTGCCTGTGAGTCCTTAACAACTACAGTGTTGGCAACACGTTAGTGAATATACCTGGTATTGTTAGCGGCTAAAGGCTATGGTGACTGCTTAAAACTGCTGAAAAGATAGTAACAAACAAGACAAGATAAAAAGATAAATAAGATAGGAGGGTCGAGAGGTTCGTAGGTCTGCTAAGGACCACCATCACATGGTCGCGGCCCAGATCACTAGTCTCCCGCGGCACGGCCTTCGCTACTGGGCCAGTCCACTCTTGGACGAGCAGTGGAGCTGGGCGCGGGTGTAAGTTTCGGGAGTCACAGGAAGAGGTTCTGGATCTCTTTTTGGTGCTGGCGCTAAGTTACCTAGGGTTATTCGCATCGCAGCTTTGAGTAGTTTTTGTTTACATTTTAATTTTATACTTGGAGCAAATGTACGCCCTTAATGATACACTTGTGTGTTCTCAGCGAATTGTAAAATTGGTAACCCTAGACAGAGATGTTGTGAAGCGACTACATGAATCCAACAAAAAATCTATTATCTCATGAAATAATTTAATCTTTAAAGCAATATCTTGAAAGAATTCAACGTAATTCAATATCAAGTGTCCCGGGTTAACGTCGCTCCAATGATAGATCACTACGACGGTTAAAAGTGCTTCCATTCCGTTTTCTTTAAAAATCGATAACAGATTATATAACTGGTTAGCTGTAGCTGAACAACTCAAGTTATAGGCGTGGTAAGTGGCTCGGCAAGGTGGGGAACGTGTCCCTTCCTTTGGCCTAAGGTATGTGCTTGATGCCACCCCGACCTTTGAAGCGCCGCGCTGCAACAGGCAGCTGCGACACCGGCGAGGGCAGCTGAGCAGCAAAACCCAGCAGGGGGAACTGTGCCTCCCTTTGGGCAGCTTCGAGATGAGACACTGAACGACGTCCGAAGATGTAGACGTTCAGGACACCACACTCTCACTACTAGGCATATTTTCGCTTGAGCTCTAGTTTTTTATAACAATAATATTAATAACACCTCTCGTTTTTCGTCGAAGGTTAAAAATAAAATAAGCGAGTTCTCTATACTAGCTTCTGACACCACCAATGTAATTGAATTAATAAAAGGCGATATTAAGTTTACATATTTTCTTCAATTAATTGCGTAATGACAGCACAAAAGCAAATAATATCAAAATACTAAAAAAGAAGTAAAACAGCAAAGCTATATAAAAGAGGTTCAGGAACAACTTTATTATTGAACTCTAACCATCATACAAGTTCTGAGAACTAATGACATGAATGTATTCAGTTTGGCCCTACTAAGGCACTTATGAAGGTCTAAATTACCACCGGTTCGGAAAAAAATGACCTGCTAGCATCCGTATTATAACGGTCAGAACGATTTTAATTCAAGCAGGAAAATTACCAGCAAACCTCATTGACTTAATCATCTGTTTAACCACACCTTTAGATTTTCATAATAAAACACTTATAAAATTATCGTTAACGCTTACGTTGATACCCTGACTTTAGTTTCGATTGGCACTGTATCTTTATAGTCTTGCCTTTACCACCAAGCAACCCGTTTTATACCACTAAGGTGACAAACAAGCATACGGCCCGTCTGATGGTAAGCGGTTACCGTAGCCTATGGACGCTTGCAACACCAGGGGTATCAATCGCGCGTTGCCACGTTGGCTTAAAATCTTTTCCGTCTCTTTCATCCATTTTACGCCGTTGCATTTGTCCTCTATTTATCGTTAAATCGACAAGCGATAAATAAACTTCGTGAAAATAGTGGATAGAATTTAGTTCGCTTGTCACATGTGCGTGATGTATGATCGCTGATCGCTTGCATCGCGAAATACTGAATCGCTCTATTATCGGGTTACGTAGAAAATAAATTCTTTTTATTTTGTAAGCTTTGAATATATTGGCTATTTCTATGAGTCGGGGGCTTTAGGAACCGGGACCATGGTCCCTAAAGCCACTTTGAACAAATAATTATTTTGAATGGTACAACGGAACCACAACTTACTTTACTAAGCTAATTACAAGGGTGATTGGTGCCAATTCTGTTGTTCAAAATTACTAAACTTAACTAATTTGAAAGGTCTAAAAGTCTTGCTATCTTTTTCTCATGTGCGGGGTTAAATAAGGATGGCAATGTTTTTAGACCTGTCAAATTAGTTAAGTTTAGTAATTTTGAACAACAGAATTGGCACCATTGTATTTTTTTTCTTCAGCTTGTAATTCTGTAATATTTTGTCTCAAGGTTGAGTAATTTAGTTTTTCATTTTTATCATTATTGGATACGAGCTTTGTACCGCGTCTTCGCTCGCGTAGCAATCTACATCTACACTAATCTACATCTACATATACACTAATATTATAAAGAGGAAAGATTTGTATTTTTGTATTTTTGTGGGTTTGTGTTGAATAGGCTCCGAAACTACTGGACCGATTTCGAAAATTCTTTCACCGTTAGAAAGCTAAATTATCACTGAGTAACATAGGCTATATATTAAACTAGTTAACCGCCCCGGCTTTGCACGGGTAGACACAATATTTGATCAATGTCTACCCGTGCGAAGCCGGGGCGGCCCGCTAGTATAATATAAAGCATATGTTGCTCAATAATAATATTAAAATCGGTCGAGTAGTTTTTGAGTTTATTCAGAACGAACAAAAAAACAAAAGTATAAATACAAAACAAAAATAGAAACCTTTTCTCTTTATTAGTACTATATCATATTATTCAATTTATTCATACATACAAACTGTTCAATGAAGATATGTTTTCTTTGACGTATTTTGTAATGGATTTTTCATTCCAAAATACTCACCAAATGTTTTGCATCTATCGTGCATGTCATAATATGCCACTGTGACACACGATAATCCCGGCTTGTGACCCAATCCTGTTACGGTTCGAGCTGGTGAGCGTTAAGCCGGCGCGGCCAGTGGAACAGCCCTTTGATACATATCGATGCATATTCATGGTGCTGCGACAATCAAATGGACTTTTTTCTCCCTTTGTCCCGCACGCACGTTTTCTTGTTACTCACAAGCGCTAAGAATATCGAGCAATATAACATTTGTTAGTCAGACGTAGGACGCCATCTGTCGACACACGGCACACTCGCTTTTGCACACTTGTTCGCCGACCGGCCTGCTAGTCGGGCGTGTCATGTGTTAGTGCATACTTGGCTTAATTATTGCATACCGTCGTGTACTTATTGCATAAATGCACATACAATTATAATATTAATATTAAAAAGAGATACCATTTGTATTTTTGTTTGTAATGAATAAACTCAAAAACTACTGAACCGAAAACCTGAAAATGTCTTTCACCAGTAAAATACTATAATATTACTGAGTAATATTAAGAGCTGTTTAATATATATTGCTATGCGGGTGTAGTTGCGGGGTGAAAGCTAGTTAGAAATATTTTGTTTTTCATATCACCGTCATTTGTAAATCATTTCTAGCAATTGCATTATAATTGCTCAGGGAAGCATATGTGCCTGTGTTGAGATTTATCCTTGATCAGGACGGCGGGTTCAAAATAATTGAAAACAATAGGTGTGTAAAATAAATCGTATTCCGTACAAGGAAGCCATTTTAATAATAATAATTCTTTATTAAAGGCAATAAAAACCCATAAAACAATAGAAACAATAAGGGCACAAAAAATCTAATTGTCTTGTCTTTTAAATTGTAACCTTAGGCGGTTATTTTAACAAGAAAAACAGAACTGTCAATATTTTTCTTAAATTCTAAATTTGAAGAACACCATGCTGTACTCCTTTTTGAAAACCACATTTATAATTTGGCTCTCAATATCATATGATTAAACAGGTGTCTGCATTGTGCAAAATTATTTGACCTGGTTTCGAGGTGCGCCATATTTATCACACACATCCAGCAAACTTCGCGCCCGTGTGTCCACGTCGAGTGTCGCACACAAAAAAAAAGACAAATTGCGCTATTTGTTCGCGATTGTCCGCCCGATACTGTTTGGCCGGTTAGCCGAAATGAACAATGGTTGTGGAAAAAACAAAAGCCCATGTATATAATATTTGCTATTATGAAGCGTGAACATCTCCAATAGATATGCTCATTTGTGTAATAAATTATGTTATCGCGGTGTTTGCAGCTTTATACGATAGCGATACGTATGTACAAGCTTAGCTCCTTTTAATTTAATGTCCGAAACAGGAAAAACACTATTTTATTAAAGTGACAACTGAGTCTGTCGTCGTCACCATTTTTTTTCTACAAACGCTTCGAGTTACTTTTTTTTATTCCACTTAGGTGGCAAAAAAGCTTGTTGTAGAACCTTTGGGACAACCACGGCCCGGTGGGAAGCTCATTCCACAGTTTAATTGAATACTTATACTCTGTTTTTGGCAAAACAACAATCCTTTAATACAACAATAACCTTTAAAAAAATGATATTTTTTAATTAGACACGTAAATATTATATCGCATCCAACCAAATTGTCCACAATAGGTACAGTTTCTCGACCGGTGACGTAATAGGACAGCCTTTCTCTAGGCGTCTCCACTTACGGCAATGAAATATATTTTATTGTTGCCCATAACGGTTTTATCTCTCTTTGAAATCTAGGACTTTATTTACTATCTATTAAGTATTTATCACCTCTGAGGTCTCACTCAAAGCTCTCTTTTACGGTCTTAGATACAGACTTTGATTTAGATCTATTAGCACAATAAATACTCTTTGTTTGCAGTATACATATGATTAGCTTAGCCAACTAACAAACATCCATATATATATATATATATATATTTTGCATATTAAAATGTTGGATGTTGGATAACGAAAACGTATTCAAATGATTCTCTCACTTATTTAAAAGTCGATTGCTTAAGTGAAGGTGCATCGTAAAGAACCCCGTCTTTTCCAAGAAATTATGGCAAAATCCATTCTAGAAAGTGTTGTCTTTTCGATTGGTGACACTTTACAGGATTATTAGCTATTGCAAGAGATAGCGTAATACACTAAAGAAAGGGCTAAATGGAAATACCCACAAGTTTTGAAATAAAATGTTTTGTGGGAACTTGAATAAAGGAAGGAAAATAAGGGATTGAAACAGACTTGGGTTGACAAGTTCCAAATTAGTTTCGAACCTCAATCACACTATCTAAATATGTTTATATTCAACCACGACAATCGATAGGCTTTCGATTTTGCAAATGATTTTCAGTGCTTATTTTACATTTCCATTATTATTAACGAAGTAATAAGCCACTGCAGAATCACGGTCCTTACCTCTATGTGATGGTAAGCGGTCCATAGTCACTGTAACGCTAATACAGGATTTACAAAGAGTAAATAAGTCTTTACAAAAATATTTATAAAAAACAAGATAAGAGGGACTACCCTCTGGGTGTGGTTAGGATAAATGTTTCACAAGGTAGCGGCCCAGACTACCACAATCTTCGGCAACTCTGACTTCGCTACTAGTCTTGTCTTCTCTGAGTTAAGCTGTGGAAGTTGACATTATTGAAGGCTTCAAGAGTTGCAGGAATGTAGCTCTGGAGCCTTTATAGGTCGAGGTTACTGCGAGGGTCAAGTTGAGAACTTCAAGGGCCATTAATTAAATAGAAATAAAACGCCCTTGAAGAGACTACATTTCTTACCAATTAAAGACTTATGTCATTAAAACCATAAAAAGAACAATAAAATTAATATAAAGCAGCAAAATTAACAAAGAGGTTCGTAACAAGGGCCATATTCTGAAATTAGTTTGTGCCAAGCTAAGTTTGTAACTCCAAGATAATATACCAGTATGGGAACTTACAACTATTTAATAACAATATTCCCCGAGAAAATTTAATAGTTTTAAGGAATTTGACAAATTTAATGAACATAGAAGAATATCTATATATTCAATTTCTCTTACATCATACAATATTCCAGCTCCAAAATGACTTGTAATAAAGTCTCGATAATCGACATTATCCATGTTTCATAGAGATTTGGTTCAAATCTGAAAGTGGCGGATAACGCATTTTTTTGTGTATTCTGTTAGAGCTTGTCCGTCTGAGCAATTTTTACTATGACACCAAAACTGGACATTACAGGACATTTAATTTGTTTTGGTTATTTTGAAATTGAATTCCTGTTATCAACAAAATGTATGAAAATTCAAATTTTCGAATTCAATTAATATCAAGTACAATGTAATATCTTACAGGTTTGGGTGTCACCGTAAAAACGTTAAGACGGGGAAGCTCTAACAGAATAATATACAAAAAAAGCGTTTGCCAGCACTTTCAGATTTGGACCAAAGTGGAATATTTCCTTTATATTAATGTCAACGATACAAGATCGCTGTGATTAATCAAGCTATCGTATGATGATAAATATACCTATTACCGGCAATATACACACCGCTTTAATATTACGCGTTCTTATATTTACGCAATGGTCTGTGTTAGAGGCTAAAAGAGGGCCTAGTTACTTAAAGCCGCGGTGAGAATTTTGTTTCATAATCTCACAAATTTGTGAGATTCACACCCTGACGGAATCATAAATGGCATTTCAAGTGAAGTGAGTTTAACTGTGAAATGACTTGCGAGATCACTCGAGGTGATTTTACGTTCGTCAGGAATCAGAATAACAACCAATAAAAGAGGTTTGGCATTCTTCCCCTATTACCTTCACTAATTTTATTATTACCTTCAACGAATATAACTTTTTAAATTTAACATTCTTATATCTATTCAATAATAATAAAAAATACTTCTTCTAATTTTCATGCCAATTCCAGCACGGTTTCAATGTTCTAATCTAATAGTACATTAGAACATTTAAACAGTTCTTTGGAAACAATTATAGATTTTTAAGTTTCAGTTTTATGTCTGAGTTAATGTAGTAAATAGCATTGCATTAAAAATGTTTTAGCCTTTGATTAAGGATTACACACACACTTAGTATCCCAGATTACAAGCTTGTACATTTTATAATTCCTGATATTTGGCATTTTGTCGTGCTGTTTGTCTTATATTATTTATTTATTCTGGCTCTCGCTCATCGCTTGAGTAAGTCAATAATGGTAATTTCTATTGACGATAATAGCCTACAGGACATCGTTATTCATCGTCTGATCTCATTTGGAGGCGGGACATAAAATATCAATCACAGCTTTATTAAATATTTACTTTACTGTACACAATATAACATGAACAGCTAGTAAGTAGCTCATATAATTTCATGTGTCCTAAGAACACGTCCCAGTTATCACAATCATTGTTCTGCCCTTATATCATATTATTTATGGTCAGCGCAATATGTATTTCTCTTCGATCCTTCTCTATCAGCCGTCATCTCTGTATTCACTTCCTTTCTGGCCATGTCATCTTTCACACAGTCCATACATCTATTCTTAGGTCGAGCTCGACCCCTGTACCCATCCACACTCATACATAAAACTGTTCTAACCACGTTTTAAGGAAATAAAAAAAAAATTGAAAGAAAGCCTACAAATTTGATAAAAAAATTGGTGCTACCTGACTCAAGCTCCTGCAGCTCACAGGAGATCGCATTCAAATGACCTTGCATTTTGTTTAATAAGATGCGCACAGGCATTCCAATATGTATCCTTGTATGTTTGTAGTGTTGGAGTACTGCGATTATATTCTGATGATTAAGGTTACTGGAGCACTTCTATTTTCAGCAGGGCCCTTTTAGATGCTTCTGCAATTTTGTCGGCATAGAAATAGCATCCATAATATATTGTTGTATAATATGTGAATTTGTAATTTGTTTCGTAGTTTATTTAATTGAAATCAAACGTGTTTAACTTGGAGATATTTTTTATTGTAAGAAAAGTGACAGAATGATTAGAAGTGATTTATCATTTTGGTCAATAGGTTACCTCTAATCTAAAGGCGTGTTACGATCTGCTACTGCCGTGGGCTGTCTCCAGAAACTCCATTGGGCGTTAGAATGCATGACACTAGGCATTTTAATGCGGCAAACACGAGAAATTTTGCAACATGAAAATTCTCTAACACTCGACACTGGCAAAAATAGTCCCTGAAGGGATTGATTGCCATACTTAGGAAGAAGAAGAAGAAGAAGAGTCAAAGATAATGACGCTGATAAACTGCCCTTTATGGCCGGGACTACTTTCTAACATCTCATATTTATATTGGCGACTCTCTTAGTAATCCCTTACTTTATTATTCGATTAGATAATTCAATACGAAATTGAGCATTAATTTTCCCAGACAGACATTTTACTTAAGATGTTAGTTAATTCCTCTCTGATCACCTGATTACCAAAGTAGAACTGAAGGTGACCTTCTTTGGATGACCTTCAAATAAAACCACCTAGGTAGGTTAAAACCACCTATCACAAACACATCACAAAGGTAAATACAATCAATCGACTAGTTCGTCCCTCAAATAATATTCAACTGATATACTCACATACTCAGCGGGAAATCAAGCACAAGATCTAATTAGGTCTAGCCAGTATTCGCAGTAATTGGGTCGCTGACATCAAACGGCAACCACTTCGTGTAAGGACTGCGGTCGCTTCGAGTGAGTCCGAAAGTCGACCCGAAAATAATTGGAAAAGGTAGGATCGTGGTAAACAAAAGATGCTTCAGACAACTTATTATACCGCGCACCCGCATAATAAGGCAAAATGTGACGTCAAAATTGAAGGTGCTTTTACGTCACCTGAGCTTGGTCTGTATGTTTTTTATTAAATATACACAAAAACCGACGTTGAAACGGAAAAGTTGAGACTTAACAACTCGCGTGGGCAGAATGACAGTTTACAACTTTTACCCTTCCGTTATTTTTGTGGCGTTCGCGTTGGTGTCATAATGTTGATTTGTTGACAGCAGTGCTCTTAAGCTCCCTGGGGTTTTAATCTTTCTAGGTTTTGATAGGGTTAAGATAAACTCGTCTACAATTTATTAATCAGTCTTCCATAATAGTAGTACGTCAGTTTGTAACATGTATTAAATAATCATATATCTTCACGCCTTCCCACAAGGGTCCCCGAAGAGTTAGGCAGGGGTGTTACAACACCCACTTTTCACCGAAAATAATTTGGTGCCAGCGTGACAGATGGTAAGTCCGCCGCCGTCTCTCAAGCATTACATACGTCCTTGAATTTCTTTCAAACATATGTAGGTTTCCTCACGATATTTTCGTTTACCGTAATCACGTATTAAAAACTTATTTATGGTCACGTATCTAATTCTATTGGCTCCTTAACAATACCTTCTTCAAAACGTACTTACCTCAAAATGTATCTTAGGGAAAAACGAAAAATTCATCCATTGAATAGATTCAGTCGCGGTCAAAAATCTATAACTTGGGACTCGAGAAAATATTGATACTCCTCCTTCAACTCACCTTCACTTACTACAAGGACAACGCGGGCGTTTCCTTAAAAAAACTTTTCGTAAAATGTCCCTTTCATAATCTTTTTCTGGCAGTAAGGGAAATTGAGTCCTGAAATCTCTCCTGAAAATACTTTATGGTATTACCCGAATCGGTGGTCGATTTAACAGAACGACCATCATAATTAAGGCCTAAATTTAATAAATTGTAACTGTGATTTGTGATATATATTTAATTATAGTCAATTAGCTGCTCACATTATGAGGTTAAGCCGACGGCCTAACGTGAGGTATTAAAACTGGAAGTAAATGGTCCATTTTTATCCCTCAAACAATAGCATTTCGTGCTATAACCGTTCATACTAATAGCATCACTTCTCATTTACAAACCGCTTCACATTAGTGATGCTACGCAGTGTTGAAATAAGCATACATTATGCGTTAATTCGAGGGTCATAATAATGCTGTACAATATGATTCTTATTATTTTAAAGAACATAAACGAAATCAATGTATTTTGAATTGAATAATCGTATAAAATATTATATTCCTTGCTTTGATCCACTTAAATTTATACGATACGGTTTCTTCAAACAGTCTGCGCCCAGGTGTGATTTCTTCCGACACGTGTTTCAGGACTTCCACGTCCCATCATCAGGGTGCCGCCACGTTGGTCGAGCGCGATGCCATGACGAGATCTGGATGATGTGCTGCCAACGATTCTCAAACGTACGTTTATAATTTCAAAACAATTAATATAGACTTAAATTATTCTTTGAGTAATACCATTCGCACGTAACCAACTCTGCAGAAATCTCTTCACTATGGTAAAGCAAAACTTTTTTTTATTATAACAAGGTCCTTAAAAAACACCTTTAATGATAAAAAAGATGTTTAATGGTAATGTCAATGGGATATCTACACTCGGTTCCAAAAATAACGGGTCAGTCACATAAACCCGAATATCTCCCGAACTACGTATGCCATCCTAATGAAACGAAGACTGTTCAATTGAGAATTTAATTATACAGATAAAAAATAAAATAAAACTTAGTTACACCCACAATATTAATCTTAAATTAAAAAAAAACTAAAGTAGTCATATTTTTCTTAAGATTACATTTTTTTTTATGATTGTTTTTTTGCTGTTTTTCATCACTTTCTTCATTTAATACTTTGTATTGCCTCCACGAGCTCTTCTGACAGCTTCCAGGCGATTAGGCATGCTGTACACCAAATTTCGGAGCCGGTGCTGAGGAATACCTTCCCATTCCTCCACCAGTGCTTGTATGAGCTCGGGAAGCGTGATTGGTGGGGGGTTTCGACCTTTCACGCATCTCTGAAGCTCGTCCCAGGCGTGCTCGATGGGGTTTAAGTCCGGGCTTCGCGCTGGCCACTGCATGAGTTCGATACCGACCTCTTCAAGGTAGTCATGTACAATTCTGGCGGTATGGGGACGCGCATTATCATGCATTAATATGCCATGCCGGTCCATCCTGGCCATGAAAGGACCTACATGTTCATTGAGGATCTCTTCCACGTACCTCTCTGCATTTAGAGTTCCATTTTGAATGAGCACCAGCTCGGTGCGGGCCTCAGCAGAAATCCCAGCCCAAACTTGTACGGAGCCTCCACCGTACGCCACTTTTTCCTCCACACACGCTTGATGGAAGCGCTCCCCTGGTCTTCTGTACACCAACTGCCTACCATCATGCTTATAAAGCATGAATTTAGACTCGTCCGTGAACATTACCCTAGACCAATCGTCTAGTGTCCAGTTTAGGTGTTCGCGCACGTATCTCTGTCTTGCAATTCGATGTCCCCGTTCCAGTTTGGGGCCATTTGCGGGCCTCAATGGTTTCAAATTTGCTTCAGCAAGACGTCTTCTTACTGTTTGAGCGCTTAAATTGCCACCTCCAAAGCGAATAAAGTGAGTTTTTAGACCAACAGCAGTTTGAAAACGATTTCGGAGCATTGTAGCCACCAGTTGTCTGTCTTCCCTGGCCGTTGTGCATCTTGGTCTGCCATTTCCTGGTCTTCTAAGGTGTGATCCGGTCTCTTGGTACCGCTGGACTACCCGCTGAACAGTCGACAAAGATACACCAATGTTTCTGGCTGTTTCACGCTGGCTCCGCCCAAGTTCCAAAAAAGTTAGGATTCTGGTACATTCCTCTAGCGTGACTGCCATGCTTCACCTCACAGAATAATAATTATGCACGTGGAAGACGTTCACGATAATTTTTTTGTGACAGAATAGAAATGGAAAGCATCCATAATGACATGAAACAAAAATTTTGTTTTTAAAAATAGTCATTTTTTTAAATTTTGTTTTTCTAATGAAGTTTTTTTTCATCAACCAGTTTAAATAATATGCTATTAGAAGCGCAACTAAAAAGTCTTTATTCTGTTTTTTATTTCATTGATCTAGCTTTTACAGTTCTGGAGGTATTTCAATTTTTGTGACTGACCCGTAATTTTTGGAACCGAGTGTATATGCCCCTTTTGGATACAACGTAGTTCTTCGCTACGTACTGTATATTATACTTCAAATTGCTATAAAAAGTGTCTCCGCTTACGTAGCAAGGTCAATGACCCGCCTAAAATTCCCCAACAAAATTAGCCGACTTGGAATATCTAACCTTCAGGAAAGCCATAAAAAGTAACAGAGCATATCAGGCTGTATCGAAGGTTGTAAAGTCGCCAGCCACCCTTGTACGGACGGAAAAGCTCATAAAGGACTTGGTATCATAACCCAAAATATAACGGCCTGTACTTATAAAAGAAATGTAAGGAACCTAAATGACCATGCTTGTGATAATACTTTTTATGTCAAACCTTGATACTTGCATAGAAACACAAGGAGGTTGATCACCTGTCCATTTTCTTATATTTATTTTGACAAACATACGGCCTATATGATTTAAATTGTATAGGATTAATATTTTAGTACGAAAGCATGACGATTATATTCGGGGACAAAATGCGGTAAATACTTATATTTATTTTTTATTATTTATTTAGAATTTATCTTGAAAATCCCGTTTCGTCACAAGTTTTATTGTAACACGATACTAAATCGTGACAAAAAGGATAATAAGTACTGTCAAATTGTCAGAACCTACCACCGGATACGGAAGTAGTTTTTTGCTTGGAATGCGGCATGAAAAGTATAATTACTCTTTTTACAAAAACTATCATATATAATGTATATAAAAATATCATAACAATTACCTACGTGTCATAATTATATCGCAAAAAGACAGATCTTCAAATAAAAGCAACACATAAATCATTATTGAAGTATTAGAAGAAGTATTATACCCAATTTTCCATTTGGGTACTAATTGTTCAAACGGTTTTGGTTGGTTTTGCCATAATCGCTAAATTTAAATTATAATAATGCGCGTCCTTAATACGTATTTTTTGTCTGCTCTTATTTTATTAGCTGCAGTTGGCAGTCATTTATGTTTTCCCTTCTCACGATATTATTTTTCTTTGCGCGCCCCGCAAATTTTATTAATACTAAGTGTACAGATCGGACATAAGACTAGTCTTTAGAGCTTGAGCAGTGCAGTGATGCTATTGTGACATGTGGAAGAATGCCAGAGAAGCCTGTGCAGTGAAAGAACCCGTTGCAGACCTCAAAGGTAGGCGTGCATGATGCATATCTTAATTTCCTACAAATATCCCTTGGCTGCCATCTCGTTCTCAGTCTAAATTAGATAAAAATCTACTGAAAGAAATACAGTCCACAACCGCGCTGTCTCATAATTACCCTTGACCCTACGCTCTTGATCTTAGAATCTAGCCTTTACCGCTTTACTTGACCTCGCAATATGGAAGCGTCCATAGACCGGTCTCCAGTAGGCTTTTGAACTGAGAAAGTTGGCAACGGTCACGTGAATTACAAACGAAAGCACAAACTTTGCAGAAGCCACGAGATTAAAAGGTTAAAATATGTTTACAGCGATAGATGCTTCCACATTATCCGAGTTCAAACCACAAATCATGTGTGTATCGCGAATGTTTAAAATGAATGAATACCATTACTTTTTCGCGACTGTAAATATATGTACGTTCCGGGGCGTATGTTACACCGTACTGTGATATTTCAATAAATTTGTATTTTCCATACAATTTTTTATTATACTTTAATGTGACGAATCATTTAAATTTTACAATAAAATTTTGTTAGCTATATGAAAACATTACTTACATAGTCTTATCAAGTACTGAAGTAATTTATTTGTTACAGTCGTGGAATCACCAGAATCTAGCTTTTTTTTAATACTGTCTAGGTCTGTCTACCTCGAATGAGATTTGGCGTAATATCGTTATATTGTACCAAAAAGCAATCATTTATTTATACCCACGTACGTGCATTGATGTCTTGCTTGCTTGGAAAGTGTATTTTTGTGTTTGTGGCAAAACTGACATATTTTTGGTAGCTTTCTTACCTTTCAAAACTACTTCGAACCTTTGAGCCTTTGACCATTTGACCCTTTGATGACATATTTTAGTTATATAATGATGTGATTAACTTTGTCTTTCTAAATACAAAGTCTTGCATAACACACTGTTGTAATTTAAAGGAAAAATTTACATTTTAGATACTTTGAAGCTTAAACAGAAAATCCTTGAGACAACATTCGGTCAACACTTGAAACAATAAGAAAAGTAATAAATTAGAAGAAACACTAAGCAGTATTAGGGTACCTATACTACGCATAGCACATAACACAAAGGAACAACTAATCAAATAATAAGAGTACAGTGAAGACAAAGGAACTCTTATCACTGAAGGGATCGCCTCCAGACAACCTTAGGCTACATTAGAAAAAGCAATTAATTTTAAAATTAAATAAACTAGAGGTCTTACTCTTTTCACTTCATTCGCCATTCTTTCGCCTCGTCATATCCGTGGAGGCCTCATGGTTGAAGCAACGACCTGTCGTCTGATGGGCCCTGGTTGAAACCCCGGCCTGTACCAATGAGTTTTTCTAAGCTTAACTTACAGTGATTAATCACACCATGACCTTAAAAAGAGAGGCAGGGCGAAATGGGATCTCCCGTGGGTTTCCCATTAAAATTGGAGTAGCCCGGCTGGGGACTGCACCTCTACCTTACAGAAGGCCGCACTCACAACTACTTTGATGTAGTGTTGTGTTTCTGCGGTAAGTAAGGTTGCCAGTGCTCCTCGAGGATACGCTCCGATAGTAGTAATGATGCTGGCACAGTGAGTCTTCATCAACAACATGGTTGGCAACGCGTTAGTGATACCCCTGATTGCTTACTATCAAGTGGGCTAAAAACCACTTTAGTGGTATAAAAAACAAAAACGTGTACCGTGTAAGTTGCACCGTTCAATCACATTTAGAGAACGTGACCGCGTGTTGCGTTAAGGCTGTTCTACCACCGTGTGGTAACACCTGCTTTCACAATTTAGCTCGCTGGAACACATTCATCCAAATGGAATGTCAGGAAGACGTATGATGCCGAAACATACGCAATCACACGAATACCGTGTACGTTTTAAATTTAAATTAAAGGAATTCTGTTACGCGGATGAATTTATCACTTTGATTTGTCTGCGCTTAAATAGGTTGTGGTCTGAACATCTGCTCCCTGAAAAGTTGAGGAGTGATATGGTTCATAAATTCACAAGGATGCCGCTAAAGGTGGCTCACAAGCGTACAGCCCATCTGATGGTAAGCAGGCACCGTAGCCAGCAATGCCAGAAACAACACTAGGTTTAGGGAAGTACAGTTTTTATAGTAAATACAAAATACTTACATTCTATTGGGGCTCGTGAAATAGTGGTTAGACATATCGACCAAACTACGAAGTTTTTGAGACTTAACTACTGGCGCTGAAAGGCATCTTACGATTGGCAAATATAATTAAGCTAAATATAAATAAGCAACCGGAACGAACCGTTTAACGTCTCAACTAAAGCCATTACGCAATATCATTTACCCTTAAGACCAAATAACAAATGTAAGACACGCGCCCTTGAACGTCAAACACTTACATTATAACTAAACTAAATTTAAAACTATAAACACCCCTGACTCCAATTGGTCTAAACTCATAGCTAAGAAGACTCCCGACTAATTTACCTTTCAAACAAACAAAAACAAAATCGATTCATCCGTTCTGGAGCTACGATGACACACAGACAGGTCAAACTTATAACACACAGGTTTTTGCGTAGGGGTCTAAAAATACAAACAAAAAACAAATAAACATTAACTATTCCATCAAATCATGAACAATGTAAACATTGCCATCATAAGCTGGTAACATGCTCATAATATGAGCTTAGTCTAGAACTCAATCGAATAGCATCGGTCTATTTGGCTAGCTAATTGCAATCAAACCTATATGGAATTGTAATTTTGGTTTCAATTCTCTAGGCGCGTGGTCTGTTTATTGCAGTTCGTATGTATTGAGAGCAATTATAATTGCTCTCAATGCAACTAATGCATGTTGCGATTGATTCGATTTTTTTTTTGCATAGAAATATGCAGAATTTCCGCCTATCTCAATCCTATTTCATGTATTCATGATTAAATGTAGAAGTACCATCTTCTTTCATTTGTTTAACCCTGGGAGTTCGCTCTCTTGCGGCTATAACATCAAGTAATAAAAAAAATACAGGCTCCCCTACTAAAAACGTGTTTTTTTTTTGTTTTTTTTGCTCGATCTTAATCATTGAAACGCTTTAAAAAAGCTTGTATTCCTTTATTGGCTAAATAAAGGGAGAATTCATTATTACAACTTATTTTTAGCGGTCGGTGCAATGGTCGTGTCTATGGATCGAAGGGCAACGTTAAGTTCGTGAAAATCAAATCAAACAATCATTTATTCAGTTTAGGCCCTAATAAGGCACTTATGAAGGTCTAAGTTAGCACCGGTTCGGAAAAAACCCCCTGAGAAGTACCGGCAAAATCACAGTCTGTCTCTTTTCATGTAACAATCATGTTATATAACGAGTCCAACTCGCACTTGACCGATTTTGATAATTTAGTTTCTACCACTATGTAAGTAAAGATTTTGCCGGTTGTCTTCACTAGACTGTATCTTTTTGTTCCTGTTTGTATTATTTTTTCTGTGGTTTGCAATAAAGAGTATTTGTATTGTTAAGAAAGTTGTAAAACCGCACATAATATACACCAATCTGGGTCATTCTCGTTACTCATGTACCTAATGTCAACATGAAGATGTTCCAAATTCAAAACATAGAACAAATCTCCCATCTGTAGAAACAAAACAAATATATGGAGAATCGAGTGACAACAACCCTCGTGCCCGTCTCGAGACAAACAAAATAAAACAACCAACTGGAAGTGAACAACAAATAAACAATCGCACAGGATCCCCGGCGCGGTTGCCACTCTACCTAACTGTTCTTCTTGTAATACATATAGCAGGACTGACCTATTTATTTCAATTAGGATTATTCATCAAATTTAAGATACTTATATGATACGTAACAGCGATTCATTAGTCATGCGGATTCGGGATTAATATATTATTATCAATTGCTTCTAATGCAAATATAATCAAATTAATAATTAATATTATTAATTTATGAACAAATTGAGACCAATAAAGGTTCGTTTTTTTTCAAAACAAATAATCATGTAGGTATGTGTCATGCGCTAGTGTTCCGACGTGCCACGGTTTCTTTTTAAATTGGCGCGTCCTCGGCGTGGGGCGTGGTGAGGTATGGTGTTGCTTAAACTAACTTTCTCCTAAAAAGAATACATATAACAAGATGGAGATTTCATTATAAATATAAATTATTTATGTTCTATGATCTGCCACTCGTTAAAAATAAGCATAATAATACAAAACAATGTTTATTTTTTTTATTTACCTCTGTATCTTTAATATTGTTAAATCCATTCACATCCCTTCTCAGAAACCTTTTCTTTCAGGCAAAATAAAACCATACTTTTCGAATCCAGCTTCACAAATTCCCACTAGAGTAGGTAAGTCTATAAACAAACAAATCTAGGCTTAGCTGTAGATTGTTTTTAAAGTAAGATAGATTGAACTTAGCCCCAGACTGTAGACAAAGCTTTTGACCTTCTGTGGACGATACGTTGTCACTTCCCGCAAGCCTAAATACTTTGGTAACAACCGTTGAAGACCTATTCTATCAGTCTTCAATTTAGGATAAATGACAATATTTTCAAAAAATGGAAATATTTTTCGAAGTCGCGGGAAAAAGCTAGTAACTTCATAAAGTAGCATAAGATTTTCTGCTTAAATGTATTATGAACAATGTTCCATATACATATATATGTACTTACATGAAATAAAATTTAAGTTAAATAAATTTTTTCAAGTTTTGGTCAAATAATAGAGAATAAAAAATATTTATAATTATTTTTTTATTACTTCCATGTAAACTCAAATAATAAATTATCTTGGCATATACGGAAGAAATAATGCTGGAGATAAAACATTCTAGTAAGGATGAATACGGTACAACTCGTCTTTTACAAAGCTAATTATAATTATACTAGCTTTTTCCCGCGGCTTCGCACGCGTGGTAAATAACTCAACATGTACCTATATCTAAAATTTAAAATTATAGCTTTTGCCCACTGCTACCTATTCTAATAGATTTAACTTCAGATATGACGGATTTTCATACAAACTTTCATCCCCTATTTTATCCCCTTAGGGGTGGAATTTCCAATAATCCACAAATACGTAGTTATTTATTTCTAACTGAAAGATCAAATACCAATTTTCATGCGTTTAACTTCAAAAATACGGATTTTCATACTAACTTTTAACCCCTATTTTACCCCCTTAGAGGATGTAATTTTCAAAAATCCTGAAATGCGTATTTATTCACTTTTAACTGAAAGATCAAATACCAATTTTCATGCGTTTAACTTCAAAAACGACGGATTTTTATACAAAATGTCAACCCCTATTTTACCCCCTTGGGGGTAGAATTAATCAAAATCCTTTCTTAGCGGATGCCTACGTCATAACATCTACCTGCATGCCAAATTTCAGCCCGATCCGTCCAGTGGTTTGGGCTGTGCGTTGATAGATCACTATGTCAGTCAGTCACCTTTGAGTTATATATATTTAGATATCTCGCTAATATAATAAATAAATAGGAAATGTACCCTTTGTTCATTGAACCAGAAATAGACACATAACATATACGTTCGAGTATGGACAAAAACGCAGGGATTTAAATTATAACAATGGATTTATTTTGCACACACAAACATTCTTATTTGTGTTGAAATTTGAAGAATTGAAATTGTCGGCCGTTGAACCACAGAGACAGGACAGTTTTTTTTTTGTAATACATAGTTTCGTGTTAATCTTTCTACCAATCACGCTGACTCCTTGTCGAGGTCGCAGAGTAAAGAGCGCCATTTCACTCTTGATTTGCACAGTTCATTTGCTTCTTCTACATTCTTCAATCTCTAGGCCATCAAACTGGCGACAATAACTAAGCGTTAGATCCAATATAATGTTATGGTAGCTTTCCATACAGACGTCACACTGTTTGTTTATTGGCTATCTTTTCACGACTAAACGGCTGAACGGATCATAATGAAATTTGGCAATGAGAAAGATTTTAACCTGGGGAACGACATAGGCTTCTTTTGTTTCAAACAATTATCCTTAACGGGGTGAAACAGAGGTCGAAAGTTTGTATACCGTCTTAATCAGCTGATTCAGAATCCTCTTGTTACATAATTACGTTTGTCTCAAAAACCACGCGAGCGAAGCCGCGTGTAACAGCTAGTCAGTTGATAACAATACAAAGTCGATATGAAATAAATGACTTCCTAAATACGGACATGGAGTCAGCGAGAGGAACTTCCAAGTCAGAACTTAGTCTATTGTATTACCAGAGCTCGGAGTTTTTCTCTTCGTCTAGTCGGTTTAATGTGGACAATGACAGTGTCTTGTCCAGCTGCAGGATTAAACGCCTGGTGATCATTTTATTGTGTTGGTTAGTTTTTGTTTATATAAAGTAGGAAACAACTTGTATGTCTCATATTTAGACACACTTATTAATGGTGTTAATATATAGTTTTTGTATTGTTTGTATTTATACATTATAAAGACATATCTAATGGGTTCGATTCCCGCCGGGATAAACGTTTATGTGATAAACACACACGGATGTGTGGTTTGTATTATAAGTATGTATTAAAAAAAAAGTATATAAGTGTATTGTATCAGCTGCTGGTTTCCACCATAGGTACTAACCTACAAGCTTTGGGACAGATGGCGTTTGTGATAATGTCCAAGCATTATTATTATTTCTATATTATAATATAATTATATCTATTTCTTTTAGCGCTAAGATTTTTTACACATTCAAGTTTTATACTAAAATTTGAGTATTCAGATTAAATAAGAAAACTTATCTCAACCGGTTAAAAAACGTCGTTTTTAGTTTGATACCTACGTAGATACTCACAAGAAGCCACTTTATAATAAAAACAAAATGAGCTAAACAAAGCCTCACTTTCCTTCCCTCGCTCTAATGGAGTTCTGAATGGTATAGGCTGTCGATAATAAGTGTAATTAATCATCTCTTCTTGATGGATCTTCGCCCGTCGGTAAACAACGGAGGGGCATTTTAATAAGCAATCTTAAAATTTATGTTCCTTTGAATATATTTAAGGCTTGGATTGGTGTTCTCAGCGAAAGCTAAGAATATTTTATACTAGCTGTTACACGCATCTTCGTCCGTGTTTGTTTAAAACTAAAGATAACCTATGTCCTTCCCCAGGGTATAATCTATCTCCTTGTCAAATATTATTACAATCCGTTCAGCCGTTTAGTCGTGAAAAGGTAGCAAACAAACAGAGTTACTTTCACATTTATGATATTAGTGTGTTTTTTTTCGATTGTTCTCGCGCATATTCGCTATACGCTTCTTATCCTTACTAATGTTACAAATGGTAATTTGAATTTGTTTATTATTTATTATTCTACTGACCATTATGAAATATTTCACTCGTCGTCAGGCAAATTAAAGATTCATTCAATAAAAAAAAGGTAAATTTCCATTAGAAACAAGAAAACGACGCCGCAAGTAAAAGTAGTAGTGCATACACAAATATATTTCACACTAGTGAATAATACTATAAAAATTAAGACTTGTGACATATTACTAAGGCTAAAGGCTAAGTATAATGTATGCTGGGTATAATTTTCAGCCAATAAAGAAGATTTAAGAGGACGAGATCGGCTATGTATTAAATACAAAATAAACACGCATTTAAAACCACCTGGTTGATGTCGGAAAACATGAATTTTACCATAATATTTAACGGTTTTTTTTTTCATTGAACATTCCAAAAGCTGTTCATTGAATAATTACAGCTTCGCCCGGGTGTACGTCAGCGTCGAGAGCTTTTAGCGGATTGAACCGTCAAGCCTCACGATTTCGTTTGTTATTCTGAATAGGTCCTCGTTTCATTGGTTCTCCGAAGCTAACTTATTGCACACTAGATGGACTTCTATTTTTTTTTAAATAGGGAGAGAAACGTGCTCATCCATTCTAATATTATAAATGCTAAAGAATCTGTTTGTTTATTTGTACCTTTTTACGGCTAAACGACTGAACGGATCGTAATGAAATTTGGCAACGAGAGAGATATAACCAGTGGAAGGACATAGGCTATCTTTGTCAATTCTATTGTAGTCAATATACAATGCAAAAAGCAATATAGGATTTAAATTGTACATATTTCAAATGTATTCAAACGCTACCTCTTATAAAAAACTTTCACTAAAATAAATTTGTGTGGTAAAAAATCCTATAACGGATTATACGGTGCCAATGTTGTTTTTTAAATATTCCCTACTAAGGTAAAGAGTATTTATAACCGGAAGGCATGTATGAAGGCTGAAAAGGATGAAAATGATATTTTGAGAGACGAGGACAATGGAGTATGGGGTATGGTGTGAAAGATATGGGATTTTCTACATCACACAATTTATTACACTGGTTTTGACAGCTCCTAGTTTTTGACTACATAAACAAAAAGTATATAAATATCAATATATAAAAATGTCACGAATATTTTTTTAATTTGAATTTAAAATCTGAAGTAATTCCACATAGTCTTTGCTGTCGCCAACAAAGGCATGATTGTAAAAGAAGCAAGAGAGGTGTGTTAGTAGAGCGCTCTATAGTCTCTGCTTACCTTGTGAGGTACTTGGCGTGGGCAACGTGATGATATGTATGTACGCATTATTACTATTGTATCAGAACAGCGCCTCTTTGTCATTAGAAGGTTCTCACTCAAAACACTGTCACTTGAAAAACATACATGAAATTAAACGGTTACACGATTTTCATATTTCTTTCAAAGCGTTAATTCAATAGAGGCTTACCTTCATCCCATCCTGCGCCTGAGGCTGAATACAGCTTGATGGATGTCTTTCCGTTTCCGGTCTGTAACCTCTTAACGCGATCCTTACGTAATTTAGATAAAAAAAGAAATTTCAGGTAAAGTCGTTCAATGAAGTTTTTATTGTTTTGGGACAGATTTATATGTGGCTATTAAGTTTTTTTTGTTCCCTAAATGAGTTTATTTTAGGTCGATTTTTATGTAAGATAGGCCCTATTAATGATGTCAAAACTTAGTGTTAAGATTTTTAAGAAATTATTTACGCAAATATTTTTATTAAAATAACTTCGGTTATGGTCTTTTTATAGGTGTAAGAAATAAAGTTCTAAAACGACAATAATAATTAATTTTTTTATTGGATTCAGGCTACGAGGCCCATATTACATATAATATTTAATTTATATAAATATTTTTAATAATTTCTTCGCAACAAACTCCCAGCAACATCTATTTTCTTCCACGCATCACAAAACCGGTTACTCTACTTACACCAATCGGGTTTTTCTAAACCCTCTATTTGGTTACGCAATCTTGATCTTTAAACACAATAGGATAGTTTTTATTTTCGTGTGTACAAAGTAACTCATGTAACTTTTGGGGTATGGTGAATTGTACTTTGGGTTTAAAGAATACGGTTCGTTTTTGTTTGTACAAAGTTAACCGCAAAAAAGTTAAGCAATACCCCGTGCCATGATAGTGATGAATGGAGCTGTTCCCGGGGAAGACAAATTTTGCTTCGTGTCCTCGCATCATTAGCCGGGATTGGGGTCCAGCTTTGGTATCTTATTTATTTCTAAGGGCTTTGTCGGATCATTGGGTCTAAGGACCTGGTGTTTGCTATATCACCTAACATTACAGTCATTTTTTTTACTTATCACCCTGTTGTACTCTTGCTGTGTGTTTTGACTCTCAGTGGTGGCTTGTGGATGTCAGGAAGGTGGAAAATTAAAACTGTTGCACTGTTAAAAGTTTATTTTAAATCACTTTTTACATTTCGCGGTCTTGTCGACTTCATAGATTTAATGGAAGTGTTGCCACATTGCAGAAACTTATTTTTTGTCCTTTTTTATACATAAATGTTGCCAACACACCCTTGGATAGAGTGCCTTATCAATAGTTTTTACCAGACGACAGTTGACACAATTAATGTTGCAAAAAATTATGCAGAATAATATTTGGGGAAAATTAATGTGAATAGCGCGAACTTCCTTGGTCGATCGGTTCACAATCAGCGAAGTTTTAATACAAGCAAAAGTATAGGACACTGGAACCTTTTGGAAGTCTGTTAAAAATACAACATAAATCGTCCATTATATACTATTATGGCGTATGCAGAGTCCTTAAAAGCCGCATACTATGAACATTATGGTCATATATGTTCGGAGCACATCGCTATACGGTCAGGATTCGATTCGATGGGCATACATTATTATGATATAAATATCTCAAGGCCTCTTATGACCTTTCCTACTTTTTAGGGTTTACATTGGCCTGGTATTATTATTATAAATTTTAACTAATAACTAGCTTTTCCTTGCGACTTCTCCCGCGTAGCAATATAATATAGCATTCTGTTGGTGAAATAATTTTAAAATCGGTCCTGTAGCTTTTGAGTTCATTCATTAGAAACGAAAATACAAACATACACAAATCCGAATCTTTTCTCTTTTTATTATTAGTATAAATAGTCACGAAATGCCAAGTAAGGTACCAGCCCATTTGAAGGTAAGCGCTCCGTAGCCTATAAGCGCTAGCAACACCAATGCATTGGTTACCTTACTGTGCCAGTAGGTACAAAGAACATGCGTCACTTAAGCATCCTTATTCACCGCAGAAACTCAATGCTGTATCAAAATTGTGTACTTGGCTGCAATGTTCTGTAAGGTGGAGATACAGTCCCCAGTAGGGGGCTCTAATTAAATGGAAAACCAATTACGCACTACCTCTTCTTTATTGCAGGACTCTTGAAATAAGCCGTGCCTGTATTTTTACAATAAAAGACACAACCACATCAATGACGTCATCAATCTCAACATACCCTCTTTTATTCAATAACCATTTTCTTTTCACACAGTTTTACGTAAACCCCAAAAGAGTATAATCCGTAACAAAGGTTTTCGGACCACTATAATCACAAGATGGTCCATAATACCCGCCCGTATCGGCCCAATGTGGCCATTATTGGTGACGTCACGCCTCGGCCCGCCTTTAGGACGTTTTTCACAGAAAAATGGGACAAAAATTACAATCGTCCCTTACACCCTTGAGTTGTTAGGGTCCGTCATGGACTTACGGTGATAAATAAGCAACCAGCAATAGTTTTTGAAATGTGATGCAAATAGACTTGAAAATTAGTTTAATTGATCATCTAACCAAGGTCCAACTTTCTAGATCAAATCGACAAAGTACTCATTGCTGGAAGGGTAAATACTGAAATATAGACAGAAGCGTTTTGGAAACACACTTAAATGACGTAATATTTATAGTTGATAGTTTTATACATTAATTTTAGTTTAAGTTAATAAATTTTTCATTAATGTTTATAGCACATTGTTGAACATTCAATAAAATTCCAATTGCTTTTCATCTAATAAAGAATCGTTTTTGACTAGTGAAATACAAACTCATATTTGCACCTCTAAAGTCAAAGCCAAACCAATACCTTGAACAATTACAATACACACCGTACAATTAAATATAGGCCCATACCGGCGCGTTTTTGATTGATTACAATGCCTACGGTAGCGTTTTTATGAGGTAATCTATTGGGTCGTTCACTTGATAATTGCTTTAAAGTCAATAATCATTTGATTCTAATGGGAAGACTATATTATACATTTATGAAGCAGATAATCGTGTCGATTCTGTTGAACAAAATCACTAAGCTAAACTAATTTGACAGGACTAAAAGTCTTGCTATCCCTATCTCATGTGCGGGGTTAAATAAGGATAGCAATACATTTTATCCTGTCAAAGTTTTGTGAAGAATCGACAACATAGCCTCTTTCTGATTTTGTAACATGCAACTACTATCAGCTGCAAAATTGCTAGAGTTACAGAATCATCAACATACAAGCGAACAGATTTATAGAGTTGTTACGAAGCTTGTTACCTCTAGAAGGATTTCACACTTGGCTGCCCATTGAACCTGTGAAGCAGATTTTATTGGCGCATAGGTTAAGGATCCTTTTATTATTTATCCCTTAAGGGTGATGTATTGGACGTGGCTTTCGACCCTTTTCAGTGTTATTAATAGATAGACGAAATAGGAGACTCTTTTCCCACTGTCATCGAAACTGATTATAAAATGTTTTCAGAGATTTATACGCTACTAGCAGCCCGCCCCGGCTTTGCACGGGTGGACCAAATAATCTGATAAATGTCTATATGCTCCGAAACTACTGGACCGATTTCACATATTTTTTATTTAGGGGGATGAAAAATGGATGTTGTCCGTTTCTCAGACCTACCCAATATGCACACAAAATTTCATGAGAATCGGTCAAGCCGTTTCGGAGGAGTTTAGCTACAAACACCGCGACACGAGAATTTTATATATAAGATGAACGCTTACCATTACTCGGGTTGTAGTCTTGTGATCCTCATAGTGGCTTAAAAAGTACAATTGTTTTTACTAAGGAACGCAATTTAAAAAAATCCTTTTACACCAGAGCGTAGTAAATAAGCTATCAAATTACAAGTAACACAGCAAGGCAATAAATCTTTCAGGAAAAAAAAACGTTGTTCAATTATTCTGGAAGGATCGCAATTCACTTAAAACAGTTCTTCCGTGGGTTGTAGCTGCTCTTAAGAAGTCCCCATGACTCTGCTCGAAAAGCAACCCTTTGCGTGGCGTGACCTTTACGTATTTTTTATTGAGACTGTTTAAAGGGAATGGAAGTATGAAGCGAAAACAAAATGAGTAAAGCAGCGTTAAAATTGAAGTTAATTTTTTTCCATAAGAAGCGAGTTGTATAATAAATTTTAAAAAACGTATAAAAACTTCAAAGGTATCCTATTATCTTAGGAATCTTGTGTATTAAATACCTTAAACCTTTGGCACAGAAGGTTGATATATTTTGCCTGATACAGGATCAAACACGTTAGTTAGTAAACATAATTGAGCGAACACTGAACCTACGGTGTCTACATACATTAAATAAACTAGCTGTCCCGACAGACGTTATGCAATCTTAGTGTTTTTATTTTCATAAGAACCTTCTCCTGACAATAATAAACAAAAAAGGATTAGCAAAAGCGGTCTAGCAGTTCACGCGTGATGCCGTGACCAAGGGAAATAGGGATTATTTTAATCAATATATTATTATCAAATAAATAATTTAGCAACTAACTTAACACTACAAACAAAATAAATACAACATTCCAACTTATTCTGGAAATAAAATATTCTGAGTAATATATAAAAGCACTATTCAGTAAAACTTTAAAATAAGGTGCACACACATTATAAAAGCTACGATGGGGCTACGGCGTAGTCGCAGTAGTTACGGCGTAGCAGAACTTTTGTCAATTCGTTTGCGAAAGTTTTCCTTTTTATTTTTCGTAGACTTTTGCTATTCTAGTAACTTGTAAATATTTGAGTTGTAAAAGAGGTTTTCTATGTTTTATTCCCAGACTCGTTAGCGAGTGCTTAAGGTATGTGTACCTTGTCGAAATAATTTACCATCAAAAAATAATATTGCTAATAAAATATATAATACAATAATGTATATAACTTTGGTAAAAGTTTTTTAAACCTAACATGTATCTTTAATGAAAGCCATACCGAAATATTATTTTCGGCTTATTCACATAAAAATGTAAAGTAATTATAAACTGAATATAATATTTTAACCCTCTTCGTTCGAAAGTGATTTTAATCTGTCTGAATCACCTTACAATGATAGTGTATTAAGTGTGTTAAATAAAAATATCATAAAACCTTTTATTTGGACATCAATCCGTTCATTTGATTCCCATAGCAAAAGGGCTGATGTGGAAATTATAAATCTATATTTTGTAACGTCCGCCATATTGGATTAAAAAAGGGCGGGTTTCAGGTAATCGTCCATTGTCACGGGAATCAAACATGTATGTCAGATTTAAATCGGACGGTGTTAGGTCTAATTTAACATGCAAAATTTGATTACACATACACACTAACACCGGGCAAGTGGAACTAAATAAAAGCTTGTAATGATGCATGGTGTTAACTACTTGCTAGTGTAACTATTATTCGACGCACACGCACATTTTATGTATATCCATATAAACAAATGAAATATTTTGGAGACCAAGAGCAATTTTAAACATCTTTGGAGATAAAAAAAAATAAGATGGTACATGTTATACTATATGTGATGTGACGCCAGTTTTTTTGAACATGTACCTAATGCGGTTGTAACCGCCGTCGCTTCGTTGTTCACATAGATCCTTCTGCCTTTTTTATTTGATCTGTGACTTATGCGTAATATTTAATAATAAATTCTTTATACATTACGTGCCTTAATTTATATTTCGTTGAGACTCAAGAATCCGCTTTATATGAAACGAACGCTTTAAACTTAGTCTTTGGTTCGCAAACATTTGCAAATTACTTTAAAACAATTCAGCGGAACGAGTGAAATTCGGGCCTGCCTGATATTTGATGGGTTTTAAGTGAACTCAATGGTTTGACTGTAATCGATTCGGACATTTCAGTTAGATAACGGGTATTCGAATTTAATCGAATAGAGGATGAGTGTAGTATGTGATCGATTCGAATGGAATTGTTCGATTGTAAGTGCGCATTTCGGAACAAAGTGTGAAGGTGAACGAGGTTTGTAAAACAAGAGTGCAGTGGCGTTTGACACTGCTTTCGACGAAACGGTTCAATAACGCGACTTGGATATGAAGTTTTTTAGAGTTCAATATGGCAGCAACCAACCATATATCAATCAATATATACCATTATAAGGTGGCAAACAAACATACGGACCGCTGATGGTAAGCGGTTACTGTAGCCTATGGACGCTTACAACACCAGGGGTATCACACTCGCGCTTTGCCGACCCTAAAGATATATTGATGATATAAATCCCATTTGATAACACCCTGTTGACCAGTTACCTGACTTTTGTGCCTTAAAATACCAGCTATCTGCATGTGAAGGGCCCGGTAATATCGGTACAGCCATTTGGGAGATTAGTCAGAGCAAACAAACAGACAGACAAATATTTTTCAATTTTTATTTTTGTTGTAGCTAACTAATAAACTTTCATAATATGCATTTAGTAAAAAGCTGTTATTTTAACATTACAAACAGACACTTCAATTATTTTTTTGTATCTAATAAATAAAATTCTCGTGTCACAGTGTTCGTCTGCAAACTCTTCCGAAACGGCTTGAGCGATTCTTGTGAAATTTTTTGAGCATATTTTGTATGTCTGACAATCGGTCGTAAACTGTTGACAGAACTAAGTCTGTCCGGGTAGCTAGTATATGTATAGATAGGTAATTCATTCACCATAGAGAACACGCTCATGGACCAACAATAGTTGTATAGTGTTTCAACTTTGATTGCGTAACAATTTAAGTTCGTTAGTAAGTTAGGAAGCTGAATATCTTGGCAAGTGTGGGGAGAACTTTGAAGATGTGTTTACAGACTGTGGAGCCCGACATAACTATTCATGTAAGGAAGAACATACTATTAGTGTAAGTTGGTCACGGACCCACATTCACTACATTTTGAATAGATATAATTCAAATTTAGCCGGTGATGCATGATACAAGAATTCCAGATTTTTATTCGTACACCATTTCGCTTGGAGGACGTTTATTTCACGAAACGATTTTAATTTTTTTTACGCTATCTAGTTACCTTTGCAGGTCTTTCTAATATTTAACAGGAATAAAATAAAAAAAAACCTAATTAGCAAGCCAACACAACCAATAATTATTTGAAAATATACGTTTGTCCTTCAATTCTTATGTATTGTTTACTGAACAAATTGTTGAACTGTCGCTATAATCGGAGGCTAGAACAGTTCAACAGATTTGTCAGTTTCAAATTATGTAACAACCATACAGCGGTGTGCCCTTTAAGGCGCAGAGCAGGTAACCAGCTGTGTGTAATTCACGCCGGCAACAGTTACACAAACAATTTGTAAACTCCGACTGCAAACTATGACAGCTGCTGAACTGTTACAACAGAACCCTTTAAACTAGGACGGGCGAATGTACGGCTTGATGTTAGGATTGCATAATGTACGGTTGTTATGAGAAAAATAATTATAATGCTTGGACATTATCACACAGCGCCGTCTGTCTCGACCCAATCTAAGCAAAGCTTGTACTATGGAAACCAGCAGCTGATATAATACGTAAATACTTTTCGTTTTTGTAAATACATACTTATAGTATATATACACCCAGACGCAAGGAAAACACAATTGTTTATTATTATTATTATAATTATTATTTTCTTCAAAGAAAGAAAAACCTAAGTATTCTTAAAGCAAAATTCGTTGTAGAAAATGTTTTAATGAATGCAATACAAACAAAACTGAAAAGAATTTTAAAATGACTTCAGCACGACAGATTCACGATAATTTTATTCCACAGAGATGTAAATGCAGGTAGTTTTAAGCGAAGTTTAAAATAGCTCATTTGGTGTTTAAATAGCGAATTTCGTGAGAAGTTAAATTAACAAGTACGTGCGGAGCGCGCTCGCAGGGGACTCGCGGGGTAGACCGTTATATTTAAAATGGTTGTAAACGAGTGAATAGGTTCTTGTTTATTTTGGCGTATAATTCATAAACTTATTACACATTTTGCAAGCCGCTACCACAAAACTTAATATAATTTAATTGATTGAAAACTACCTTTTAAGAGCGCAAGGAGAATACAAATTTAACCTTATATAAAATATCAAGAATTAAATTATAATATTAATATGATAATTCTGACAATAAAAAAAGACTCGTTCCTTCTTATATGTTTTTTTCTAAGTGGTCAGTGTCCCTATAAATACTCGTATATATTTGCATGTAGGTCATTCATCTATGTATAAAAATTAATCTCTATTTCCCTTGGTCACGGAATCACGCATGAACGACTAGACTGATTATGCTCATTCTTTTTTTTTATTGTTATTGTCAGGAATTACTATTTTAACCTTACAATAATAATGGTGTCGATGCCATCCCTATTCCCGTTGGATGAGACCCGTACACATGTGCGGGATTAGCAAGACTTTTAGCCCTGTGAAATTAGTTTGGCTTAGTGATTTTGTACAACAGAATCGAAACCAATAGCCAACCTGTACCAATACCTTGCCTTTAAACAATAAATGAGGACCATTATAAATAACGCTTAGTTCCTCCCCTTTGTACCACAGTGTAAGGAAATCCCGTAGGACTAAGTTTAGTCCACTATCTCTGCAGACTGTACAACTGTACTGACGTGTGTAAAATACTACGTAAGTAATGTTATCTGTAACTTTTGAAGTAGAAAAAGGCTTTAATGTACCTCATGACAGTTTAATTTAACAGAATTATTAAAAATAACTGAAATTTCACATCCAGACAGTTTTGTTGTACAGTGAAATTAGAATTTTCAAACCTTTTCTTTTAACCTCTAATGCGGCAAACAAGCTTACGGCCCGCCTGATGGTAAGCGGTTACCGTAGCCTATGGACGCGGATCACTTGCGCGTTGCCGAACCTAGGGCCTTATTATTGCGAAATAGCGCATTTCATTTCACCGACTTCAATTCGCAGCCCCACACTAGGAGTTCGGCATTATTATTGGAAGAAAAATAAAATGAAAAAACACATGTACGACTACGTATTTTGTTCTGAGCGAGAATTTTACTTTGTAGTGTCGCAAAGAAAGCAACTGAAATTTAAGAGTAACATCTTTGAACTACGATACATCGATGAGTTTTATTCCCTAATACCACCGATCGAAAAACGAGTTATGTAATTAAGAGACCAACGCTTTCATTCGGTATATAACAAAAAACCAATTGAAAAAATGGAAACTTCCAATTTCAGCTTAAAATTCATAATAGTTTTTCTCACTATTCCTTGTAAAAACTCAAATCTTGACTTTAACCGTTGTGAATATGATTTATATTCTCTTATTCAGTTCACAAGTTAAGTCTGTAGTTCTTGGAATAATAGAGATTTGCACAGCGCTCTTTTTTTAAGAAATTCGCTTCAGGATACTCATATTTTGCTTATTTTATTTACCTAGTAATCTCTTGCGTCTGTGGAAATTGAGACAGCAGCGTTAATATTATTAAAATGAAACGAAATTGCTTTAGGCATGGTTCTTTTATGTAAAAAGGCTCTATTAGGAAAGGAAGCCTTCCAGGAAATTAAATATTTTTCTTTACACAATGGCCAACTCCTGTTAAAAATATTAACAAAATAATTATTGTGTCATTAAAAATACATTACTTAAAAATAAATTCAACGTTACTCACAAAAAGATTTTTAAATTATGACATATTTTTTTAAATCTTGCACCAATGAGAAAACACGTTACAAATTAATGTTGGTTTAATTAATAATCCTTTTGCGGGAAGAAATTGAAAATAATATGGGCAGTGAGGCTGTGGAAGCTGCATTTTAGATTAATATAAACAGCTTACTGCCCGAGGGTTGCGCTCAAAGGAGTCTCTTTAATATCGGAAAACGGGCCACGTCCCGATAAAGGCCGATAAAGGTGATATTCAGATAAATTGTTGTGATACACTTCAAAACGGTATAGATTTTATTATTACTTTGTAAATTCAAGAAAGTAAACAATACTATTAACGTCGATATATTATTTAAATACAATTGGAACTTCTAACATATTGGTTATTATGTTATGCTGTTGACCTTTTTCTGTTTTTGTTGTAAGAGTTGAATGTGTACAGCTATTTTATACTGTAAAGTAAATTTAGTTGTAATTCATAAAATTATGTCTTTTTTTGATAGAGTTATCAACAAAATTAATTAAAAACTTCTCCAATATGAAAACATTCCATATTATAATAACACGCCCATTGTAACAGAGTACTAAAAATACAATAAAGTACAAACTACTTGGCACTAGCACTCCGCTTTAATTATTCTACTTCAGTCTATAATTTGCATTGTTCGAATGAAGTGATAATGAAAACAATAATATAAATTTGTATTTCTATCAAATGCAGAATTAATATTAATTTAAAATAACATAACCAGCTTACATGCACTGTCCTCACTATATTCTACGTACCATACTTAAAAAGAAAATAAATTATATATTTAATCGAAAAGATTTTGCTACACATGATCTTAATAAGCTCCAATGTGACATGAAAGTGAAAACATCTAAGTGTTTTTGCATGAAAAAGGCTTTTATACTTTAACTTTAGGGACGTTTTTGTCCGAAACGGAGTGGCGATCACAAGTTTACATTAGAAAGCCCAGCGGTTGAAATGACCATCAAAAAGTTAATTCCATTTATTTTCCCGACTGTTGAGAAACAAGTGGTTAAAAAGAGACGCGATAATAATAATATGTAGGGGTATAAGAATGCACGAGTCAAAGTGCAGACAAGCCATATAATTTTAGTGATATTGCGAAGAAGCTAGCCAGCTGACTACCTATACAAATATGTCGGACTGGCCGCTTATACGACAAATAACAGAAGTAGGTGTCTTTAAGCCTAGGAGCACATTAATACACTTGTTGCCTACAGTTTAGCTGGTATCTATGAATAAAGCTAACATTATATAGAAATAAAAGTACATATTTCAATGCAGGTTGAAAGTCAACTGTCAATTAATAATTACTTCTTCTCTTTAAGTGAAAATTAAAAACTAAACAATATAACCAAAAAGTGATCTATAAAAAATATGTCAGTTACTTAAGTATTTATAACATCATCATCATTTATGTTATATTTATCATCACATACGTTTTCCTGTTCATAAATGTGTATATCATTGAAAACGTCAAAATTAGTTTGGCAACCGCCCCGTGATACCCCTAGCCCCTAGTATTGCAAGCGTTCGCAGGCTACGGTGACTGCTCAACACCAAACAGACTGTTCGCTTACCACTTTTGTACTAAAAATAATAGAATTAATTAAATTATCATTACTTAACCCAGACCTCCAGATTAATTTGACATCCTCCTCTCGTGCTCTAAAACTAAATTAGAAACATTATTTATTTAAGTCATGTAGATAGAACACACTTCTATACTGTGGACAATCAATTACTCTATAAGTAGGTGCGAATCGCTACAGTTTAACTAATGTAACACCAGCTTTAATGTGCGAACAATTTGCGGCGGCGAGCAGTTTTCTACGAAACAAATGTTTTAACGCCTCACTCCAACCGCAGCGAATTGACTTGGTTTACGATGTTGCCGCAGATTCTCGGAAGACTTTAACGGGAATTAAGAATTCTGGAGCTAAATGAACACTTCAATTTATTAATATATTGTCGATTTACAGAGTTAAGCTTGAATCGTTAAACGTTAAGAAAGTCTTGCGAATTAAATTTGTTTATTAATGAGTGTTCCTTCTATACTTTTAATATAATTTAATGAGTGTTGAAACTTGTGGTGAGTGTGGATAGAGAAAATAGAAACAACTGTTTCACTTGAATAATTATTGTTTGTATTGTAGATTATATTATACTAAAATATAATATTGAAAATATTGCGGAGAGCGGGCCGTCTCGCTGGTGCGTGCTCGGACGCCGACGTTGCTCTGACGCCGCAGCTTGGTGCACGGCGCTGAATCGATTCAAGAAATTGTAAATAACACATGAAAACACGAATCCTGTTACCATAGCCCACGGACGCTTGGTTATAAATATAAAAAATAAATAAGAAAAATAATAAATACTGTATAATTCGCCACATCACGACAGATAACGGGATCGGATAAAGTTCGACGTTGCCTTGGCCGTCTGCCAATCTATGATGATCCTCCACTTGAAGAATATTTATCGATAAAAAAGCTTTATTCTGCCTTAACATACTTATATATGCTTGGAATGTATAGAATCACGTTGCATAAGTGGCTCCCCCGTCCTGGTAATTATAATAGTTTAAAAATATTTATTACATAAATGCAGTGACATAACCAACTTGGTAGCTTTCATTTTGATATTTGTAATTTGCTACGAATGTCTAGAAGAATTTTGAAACAAGCTATATATACTGCGTTTCTCAGATGACTTTTTTTCCGAACCGGTAGTAATTTAGACCTTCATAAGTGCCTTATTATATTTTGATACAGATCAAGTGTGGGGTACTCCCCTATCAGGTCCATCGGTGAAATGGAAGATATGTAGGACGAAGAACTGTAGCCGTTAGTGGGTATTTTATTAATTAAGCCGCATTAAAATTTGTATGAAAAAAACAGTATATTTTCAATTTGACAAAAGGTAGAGGACACAAAAGTAAAACAAAACGGTAAAGGAAAAACTCGTAAAATCTAAATATATAAACCATAGAGGTTCATCGAGTTCCGACATCCTCCCGTCTTGCAGTGCCTTGCAACATAGTCCAGTATACTTCCTAGGTATTACAGTGGAAATATGCCGTGGAAAACTAAACTTCAAAAGATTCAAAGAAAGAAATTCAGATATGTCTCCCGCCATCCTCCCCACAAAGTAGATGCAGTAAGTTGACTGCCGATCCTATCTTTAATTTTACGGTCTTCCTAAAATTATATATTATTTCGGATTCTGCCATTTTTTGTTATACTTATAACCTTCCAGCATGGTTTCCAATTCCAATCGTTTCCAGATCCCAGACGTGCCCTAGGTAACGCAGCTTATCACAGTATTTACTCTGCTATCATATTTGTCCACCACCCTTTGTAACATCCAACCAAGCTAAGTCATTATTGCGAACATCTTATTCCCAACAGCAATCATTGACGGTATAGTTACGTAACCTGCAAAATCTGCTCCGAACAGTCCCACTTCTAGGGAGTCGTCGCCATCACCAACATATGACAGATAGATTTTATTTCTTGGCGATTGGCGAGCAATGCTGAATCCAAACATATATGAGGAATGTATCCACAAATTTTAAATTCACTGTCCAGGTGTGTCAGACTTCTGTCTGGAAACCGGTAACTCTTATGTTTGTTTGGGTTTGTCTCTACTCTTCTGAAAAGACTATGTGACAGTTCCTCTTCTCCACTGGACACTAAACTCATTTCTGATACGATTTCCTGTCCCGCTTCTAATGTCATTTTCTGAGCTTCATAGCATTCAATACTACTATGTGTCGGCTTTCCACACTATATGTAATATGCCAATTGCTTGGGACGCTCGACTACTGCCTCTCCAGAAAATAAGCACGCAGCTGTAGGACTGTAAGACGACGATGCTTGATTACGTATCAAATACCGATATCCTAATCTATTAATAGTTACGTTTTATATAAACTTAAATTAAAATCTAAACCTTAAACTAAAAACCTTAAAAAAAATATATTTTAATTAAAATATATTATTAAATGTAGTCCCTTTAGGCAAGGTTCCGGAGATACTGGCAGCGTTCCCCCTCTGAATAGCTAGACTAATTCTTTGTCCGTGGTAGCTGCCAGCTCTTCGGTCTCCTGTGATGTTGACTAACCTTTTTTTTATTTCCTTAATAAGCCTTATAGCGCTAGGACCCCACGGATCATGGGTCTCGACACCGAATGGGACAAAATCATATTCGGAGCCCTGTATTTGCATGCTTTAGCTTTTTCAGCCGCTTCACGTATCAAATTCTTTGCGATACCATCAAACTTTGGGTCCAGCTTAGGCAAACATGGACGTGTTTTCATCTCTGTGCTTGAACCGCTAAGGGATACGCTGCAGTAGTTGGACCCTGGTGGTGCTCGATTTATGGTGGGGTGAATACTCTCATAGTTTATCTTCACCTTAATCCACTCCATTATATATACCTACGCAGTAGCGTTGTCCTCGAAATACTCCTCATCGAAATTCTCCCTTTCCAGCCGTAGTTCCTTTATGCGTTCGTCAACGCGGAACAAATTTTCGACCTTCTGTTTGAAATATTCGTAGGATGACTGGACCTCGTTGGCGTCAGTTTCACTGCTTAATTTTTTTTCCGATAATATATTTTTAGTTTGTGTAAAAAACTGCCGCGCTACCGATCATTCCTTGACCCGACCTTCAATTTTTATTCCACTGGTTTCACTAGTCACAGTCGCCAGAAATGTGGGGTACTCCCCTATCAGGTCCACCGGTGAAGTGGCAGATGTGTAGGACGAAGAACTGAAGCTGTTAGTCGATAATTTATTAATTAAGCAGCATTAAAATTCGGATGAAAATAACAGTTTATTTTCAATTTGACAAAAGTTTGTGATACAAAAGTAAAACAAAACGGTAAAGGAAAAAACTCGGAAAATTTAAATAAACCATAGAGGCTCATCGAGTTCCGACATCAAGATTTCGGCTTGTTGTTATTTATGAATAAAAAACTAATATTGAGATTACTCGTATAAAGCTATTTATTATAATCTGACAAGTGAAAATAAACGAACTTCAGAATATTAAAAAACACGTATAAAACAGGTTTCACAACACTTGTCGGTTATACTATGTTATGTTATTTTTTGATAAATTCTTGTAAATAATTCTACACTTTCAACTATGTTACTTTTCCTACACAAAATGTATTCAAGTTTTATTGAGTAAAACTGCGGTAATGAGACATTTGTAAAACCTATATAAACACAGTGAAACAGTTCGGGCAGAGTTCTGAGGAAAACTTACTACAAACACCTAACTTAAAGAATTCTTAAATGGTACTAAGTTAAGAACGAATAGCGTTTTAGGTATAATGCCAAATTATAACGACAAATCATAGACATCAGTAACGTATTATTATGGAAGAAATTATTCATATGTTTCTAATAAGAAATAACTATTAAATTATTGAATTAAAAACCCAGTTGGTGGACTATATATTTTAACCATTTATTGACACTTGTCGGACCGGTATAAAATAACAATCAAATAAATATAAAAAAGCAAACTTTACAAAGAGGTTGGTCAACAATTAACATGCTCCCCTTTTTTATACAAAAATATATTTATTTTTATGACCGGGCGCTTTGTTGAGTTTAAGACATTATGGTTCCCTTTAATCTTAAAATCCACGTAGATAATCGCGCTATCTAGAGACAAACCTCCCACACAGTCTAAATGTATTTGCCCCTTTGCACCCTCAGCACATATCTGTTTTGCGACATCTGTGTTAATGAAAGTCCCGTGGAGCCGTCATCTAATAGGGCGTAAATATCTACGCATCCGGCAGGCCCACAGACTGATACTGGCACTACTTTCAATAGGGGTCGAAGAAAGGACGAAGAACGGCGAGAAGTCACAGCAGGAGTCGAGGTGGAACCGGCAATGACTTGTTCCGCAATTTCAGGTTTTTTCTCCGGCGGGGATGATATTGATAACTATGTTGACGCGTTAGTACTCTCCTGGTCAGGCAAATCGTTGCAGTCATCCTTCTGTCCGGTCCTCGCGAGGCTCTTGATCGCTTCAGTAAATTGTGAAGTATTAGAGTTTTTATTAAAGGTATTGTTACAATTATAGTCTTTGTGAGTGCCTACGCATGCATGTGCAGCGGTTTCGATATACGGCTCAATTGTGTGCGACCTTTGGGGCACCGCGCTGCGACAGCTGCGGCACCGGCTGGGGCAACTGCACCTCGGCAAGGGGGGAAAACTGGTCTCCCCCTTTGGCCTGAGGTGTAGCCATTTAGCTCAACTTGAATTTGAGTACAACTTTTGATACTATTCGCATGAGATACTACCCAATTTTCAACATCCTGCTTTAAAGTGCACCTGGAGCGGACTTCTAGCTCGGCTATTTCGGTCCCAAGTTCGGCTTCTGCAGCTACTCGCTCTGCGGCAACCACACGCTCGCGTTCCTCACGCTGTGCTTAAATTTGAGCCATCTCAATATCCGCTATGCTTCGTGATTGTTGAGTTTCCAACCCAAGTCGCCGAGATACCACGGAAGATTTCGATGTCGAAGAGACTGAACGTTCACCACTAGGCATTTATTTTGCTTGTGCTCTAGTTTTCATGTTGAAAATATTAAAACCATAATTATATAAATATTTAGAACGTGGCTTCTTATCAATTCTTACACAAAAAATAATTTATTGAATTAAAAATCCAGTTGGTTGGAATACATATTTTAACAATTTATTGACATCTGTCAGACCAGTATAAAAAACAATTAAATAAATAAAAAGCAAACTTACAATAGACATACCTTCAAGTGAGCTGCTGCCTCCATGCATCATCATAGTTTGACTCGGTTGTACCTAAGCTTCTCAAAAGACTCAGGCTCACCAGACAAGCTGCCATTCAGATAATTACGTGTGGGTGCAGCACTCAAGGCTGGATTAGTATGTATCAACGAAACAAACATGTCATAGAACGCTTGACAATCGTCATAGCTACCAGAAAATTGGGACAGTTGTTTACGTGGAAGTTGAATTTCACGTCCTAATGTAGATCCAGTGGTTTGGCGTTTAATTTTGACATAGAGCACAAGTCACCTCTGAGTTTCGTCTTGTAGCACTCTTGTAGCACACATTCTATAAACTGCTCATACCAATCTTCTTTGAACTATACTAAGGAAAGTGTATGCTCTTTTTTCACCGTCGAAACTATTTTATTATGAATGCCATTGCACTCTTCACACAGTTTCTCCAAACTTTCTAATTTAGTTCCAATATATGACGTTGATATTCTTCCTTTAAGCAACTTTTTGTAATTGCTTTCAGCCTTTCCCAATCTCACTCTTTGTCTTTTTGTTACGATAATAACCCGTCCATGGTAACTCCCTGGTTTCGGCACTAAAATGTAAGCGCTCCTCAAATAAAAACAAGTCATTTTGAAGGTAACATATGATATTTTAATAATGATTATTTTACTCGTGAATTCACATTTCTCTACTTTCTTGACAGACTACAGTGTGATTTTTTTTTTAAATTAACATACACGACACGAATGTATACTATTTCTGCTGTACAACCTACCTAATTTACATCCTAAATCTTTAAGTCCGGGTTCACGTGTGACGGCTCACGCAGAAAAGGCAGTTTTCTGTTAATTAATGTCCTCTACTGCATCACACTGTCATTTAAAGTTAATGAAAGGAAAGCGGCCACTCAGTCTCCCGAGCTATAGATAGAAGAGACGAAGTACATCAGCGCCCTCAAAAATGCCCATTGAATGTATGGGTGAATTTGCTTAATAGGAGCGAGTGTTGGCTCTTTACATCGGACGATAAGATCCTCTTTAGGTTGTTGTGCCAGTGCATGTTCCACGTTGCAACCTCAGTTAGATAGATCAGAGTTTAAATAACGATGCTCTAAGCTTCTAACTTGCACCACACGGAACACCGATCGCTTGCATCGATTGCTGATATTAATTTTCAGGAAACTTTGCCCGAAGCCAGTAACTAGGTAAAATACGAATAAATTATATCCGGAACGACTTAAAAATTTTGACGGGATTTCTTTGACAGGTAGGACTTCTTCGGAAAATCAACGGATTCTCATAGGAATTACAAACCGGGACTGTTTGTTCAAACTATAAGGGTAAATAAGTTCTTTAATATAATATCCAAAATGTTAGCACATTTAATTTGGAAGGTTCTAATAATAAAATGTAAACTGGAAAATATATTTTCCGACATCACGCACATGTCTAAAGCGAGTCTATTAGCATCGAATGTTATGTAAATTCAATTAATTCTCGCTACCAGGTATATTATGTATAATTTCCCTTGAGATCTCACGTCCAATCAGAAAATTGTTGCCTTACGCGTAACATTGCCTAGTGTAACATATACGGGATTGGACTGTAACTAATACTAAGAAATTTACATAATTGAACGAGACGCAAAGATGTGTTACCATTTTTTCTTTTTAACCGACTTCAAAACAGGAGGTTCTATAGTCTTCAGTATGTAACTTTTTTCTCTCCTATCCTCGTGGAGCACTGGCAACCTTAGTTACCGCAGAAACACAACACTACATCAAGTGGTGTTATTTCACTGCGGTCTTCTGTAAGGTGGAGGTACAGTCCCCAGTCGGGCGGCTCCAATATTAATGGGAAAACCCACGGGAAATCTCAAATCATCCTACCTCTCTTTTTAAAAGCTCATGGTGGGATTACACTGTACTTAAGCTTAGAAAAACTCATTGGTACAGGCCGGGATTCGAACCTGGGCCCATCAGATGACAGGCCGTTGCTTCAACCACAAGGCCACCACGGCAAAAAAACTAAAAGAATAACTCGGTCTTAATTTAAAATGAATACAATGAATACGTTTTTTCAGGTTCAACCCGGCTTTTGTTCGCTGAAGTCTGTAAATCGGCACTAGGAAAAAAAATTAAGTGAATAAATAAAGGGTAAGTCAAGTAATGTTTATGTAAATGGCTTGTAAAATGTTAAAATCTGTGTACATTACAGCCCTGTAGTCGTTATCGGCGCCGATTTTTATCTACCAACGTTATTGTGCGGAAGATTTAGGTGTTTGGGTCCTTTATGTTCCACTCTAAGACATAAGCGTTTTAACTTTTATTAATTTAGCATTCATATTACATTTATTACCATAATTATTTTTATCAGAAAAACATATATCTTAAACTAACACAGTAATTTATTAGGAGGCTGTTTGCAGTCAACACATTTAAAATTCCTATATTTTTTTTTATACCACTAAGGTGACACACAAGCATACGGCCCACCTGATGTAGCCCATAGCCGCTAGCAATACCAGGGGTATCACTAACGGGCTGCCAACCATGTTGTTGATGAAGACTCACTGTGCTAGCAGCAATACTACTAGCCCAGCGTATCCTCGTGGAGCACTGGCAACCTTACTTACCGCAGAAATACAACTCTACATCAATTAGTGTTATTTCACTGCGGTCTTCTGTAAGGCGGAGTTACAGTCCCCAGTCGGGCGGCTCCAATTTAAATGGGATAACCCACGGGAAATCCCAAATCGCCCTACCTCTCTTTTTAAAAGCTCATGGTGTGATTAATCACTGTACGTAAGCTTAGAAAAAACTCATTGGTAAAGGCTGGGTTTCAAACCTGGGCCCATCAGATGACAGGCCGTTGCTTCAACCACAAGGCCACCATGGCTTCAAATTCCTATGTCATCTATTGAATCCGCCCGACTAAATGCCATTTAAAATAATAAACGAAGAAATAATATGGTTGTAATTTGCTACAACCTGAATATATGTTACTAGCTGCCCGCCCCGGCTTCGCACGGGTAGACATTAGTTTCGGAGCTTAGACATTTATCAATGATTGTGTCCACCCGTGCGGAGCCGGGGTGGGCAGCTAGTATAATATATAGCCTATGTTACTCAGTGATAATGTAGCTTTCTAGCGGTGAAAGAATTTTTGAAATCGGTCCAGAACTTTTTGAGTTTATTCGTTACATACAAAAATACAAATGTTTCCTCTTTATAATATTAGTGTAGATTATCGCATATAACTTCACATAACCAATTCTAAATTGTTAAAATGTGTCACGCCACGTGTTTGGTATTTGAAACCGCTTGTACCTTGCACCATCCACTCCAGCCTCCTCGGTAGATAAATAACATTGTTGATTTACAACTGCGGTGCGCTCTCACAGATGACGCGCGCCCGTTGCCAAATTGATATTAAATATACTTTTTGTTTTAGCTTTGTTGTACGATGTTTACCATAAAAGTGTTCTGTCACAACATGACATGACTCAGATCTCGTCTGCGTGTACATTTTCTTACTTCTACAATTTCATTTGTCGATGTGATTTTCTTCGTTGTCGAGATTTTCACTTAACTATAATAATCCAGAATTACTTTTTACTATAGATTTGTTTTCGTAATTTTCATTTTAGTCCTTAATAATGCACTTATGAATTACACAGTATATATTTGTATGGGCGGGTGAAATACTGCTGTTCTCGTATAGTTTATATCTCTAGATGAAGAGAACTAATTGCTAAACCATCACACTAAATTGACTGCTCTCCTCATAATTGCCTACACATTACACGAAATTAGCTCATCTGTGTACATAATTTATGTATGTATTATATACTATTACAAGTAATATCCAAGATACTCATACATATGATCCCAAACTTCTTATCACTTATCATAAACGCCTGTGGCAACCCTTATTACGATAGTGTCATTGCTCGTTACCATGGCAACGACATTAAGGCCGCCATAAAATTATTGCCTTTTATGTGTATTATTATGTTGCAGAGTTGTCGTTAAATATGTATATTATGGTAATATAATTTTAATGGATACGCCCATACTCAGGCGGGCAATGAAATCAGTGGCTGAAAATTCTATAAACCATTTGGTTTTCTTTATACTACTAAGGTGGCCCACAAGCATATGGTAAGCAGTCACCGTAGCCTATAGCCGCTAGCAATACCAGGGATATTACAAACTAGTTGCCAACCCTGCTGTTAATGAGTAGTCACTGTGCAGCATTACTACTAGCCCAGCGTATCCTCGTAGAGCACTTGCAACCTTACTAACCGCAGAAACACAACACTACATGAAAGTAGTGCTAATTCACTGCGGTCTGTAAGGCGGAGGTACAGTCCCCAGTCGGGCGGCTCCAATATGAATGGGAAAACCCACGGGAAATCCCAATTCGCCCTACCTCTCTTTTCTAGCTCACGGTGTGATTAATCACTGCACTTGAGCTTAGAAAAACTCATTAGAACGTGCAGGGATTTGTCTGATTAGCCTGTTAATTTCTTTTGATTCTCACATTTTCATGGAAGCTGAGCCCGAAATGATGTCACGCAAACGAAGTCGCAGATGTAACCTACACGACAACTACTACGGTAACTTATATTATAATTCAGATATTACTCCATCGCTGTGACTGTAGGTATGTATAATATAATATCACCTATAAACGTCGGCAATCCCGACAATGTACAGCAATGAACGGCATAACGTATTATTAACGCATCACAAGCTGCCGTATCCGACAGTAAATATCATTAAGGTTCTGTTTGTTCACGATGTACTATGAATACATTATAGCAGTTATTTATGAGGGGGATCAACACTAGAGGTTCGTGCTAAGTTGTTGGCTTAGGGCTTATATCAAATTTCTGTTGTCATTACGTAATTAGTATCTTTTTGTGGCACTAAGTTGGAAAACAAGCATACAGCCTGATGGTATGCGGTTACCGTAGCCTATGGACACTTGCAACACCAGGGGTAGCATTTGAGCGTTGCCAACACTGCATTTATTTTTTTGTATCCGCGGTATATAGGAAAATACGTGCATCCCTTAGTTACCGGCGCAGCAATTTTACTGAAATTCCATCTGAATGCCATTTATATAAAATATCAACTTAAAATTTATAAACAACTTACTATCGTCCATAGTCGCTTTTCAATACTTTCAAGTCACTAGTTAAATAGTGCTTTATTTTTTTACCTTTCATAAAGTAGATATGATGACACATGTCTGAAGTAAGTTTTCTTGAAGACATCATGAAATACATATAAATTACAAATTTAAAACACCTCCAACCGAAATTGTCCAAAAGTCATAACCAGAACACTTTCGATTAATTCCTCTTTGAAACAAAAAAAAAATCGGTTCATCCGATTAGGAGCTACGATGCTACAGACAGACACACGGATACACAGACAGACACTTTCAACTTATAACATCCCTCCTTTTGCGTCTCGGTTAAAACAGACAAACTTTACGATATTTCTGCGACGGTCCCAGCAAGCGCTCTTCCTTAAAACTACCTGCAAGATCTAATAGAAAAACTCCTACGAAGTCGATAAATATGTCAGCAGTCCCTTAGGTCTTGTCTCGGGAAGGGTCTCACAAGGCCACGTTTAAATCTTTCCGCGGAGGACTTACACGATGATATTTTTGACAGCTCTCTTGATAAATGACGCCCTATGGAGGTTTTTCAACGATGTAACAGGTTGGTCTTGGGAAACCAATCTAAATTCATTCCTCTTTTATTTTTCTTTCGTTAAGGAAGTTTTTTTAGTGGAATGATAGATTTCCATTTCAATATAAATTGATCGGCCGCAGATAAATGTTACAGAAGGATAATAATAATAATCGGATGTTATTACAAGGTGCCATCTGGTTCCAAATTAAGCAAATATAATTAGGTGGGTACGAGAAACTAATAGAAAAGGTATTACATACTTTTTTATAAAATACTTAAAAAAAATTACCCTGATGCAGGAATCCAACCCGTGATATCCATAGTACAGTCTTCAGTGATATCCATAGTCAGAGATCTTTCTTTGAAGATTTGTAAACAAAACACATTTCATCACACAATAAAATATCAGATGCGTATAAACAATCTTACCAAAATGCCTTTAACACACGAAAGGAAAAACTTTTTGATACAAAAGAACCATTCAACCCTTACCGTCTCGGTACAAATTCCGTACCGGCTTTTTGCACCGCGGGCTTTAAATCGGAATCATTGAGTTGGCAAATCCATGGACTTAAGCAAGTTAAATGGTCTATGCCAATTCGATTCACACGAAATAATGGGGTCATTGTTAACCCCGGGTCAAACCCTCTCTGGGTGCGGATTGCTCGGCGCTGGAATTTATCTGTCAGTTTGATTTTTGGTACCTACGCTTTGGTAGGCTTCAATTAAGGGTTTAGGAACGTAAACTACATGTGCGGTTAAAGAAATGTTTTATTTAGAGTCAACAAAGGAATGGTTGTAATAATTGTTCGAAAGATAAATCAAAATTGCAGCCCGATCATTTTCAGTTTTTTTTTTCATACCACTAAGTTACAGTCACCGTAGCCTATAGCCGCTAACAATACTAGGAGTATCTATCACTAACGAGTTGCCAACAATGTTGTTGATGAGGGGGTTTTACTATACTAGCAGCATTACTACTAGCCCAGCGAATCCTCGTGGAGCACTGGCAACCTTACTTACCGCAGAAACACAACACTACATCATGTAGTGTTATTTCACTGCGGTCTTCTGTAAGGTGGAGATACAGTCCCCAGTCGGGCGGCTCCAATTTAAATGGGAAAACGGGAAATCCCAAATAGTCCCACCTCTATTTAATATCGTTTGAAAGTGGTTTGTATGAATGAATACGAACGAGCTATGAAATACCAAATATAATAAGGAAGCCTATTCTGTGTATTCTTGTTTGCTATTATTTTAACATGGATTTAAGTAAACCCGCTATTGAAGTATATACGCATTTCCAACTAGAAGAGGTTCCAAAACTTTTTTTTGATAATACGATACAAATATTTAACGGTCTTTTTTTGCGTCTATAAACATAGTCCACATTGACAGACAGAAGTCTATCAGGAGATAGACAAATGAGTGTTGTCACACATCTGCCTATCACTTCGGTGACCCTTGTGGGAACGCGTGAAGATATATCACTATTATTAAGTAAGCTATTCCTGACACAAATTCGAAAAATCATGTCCACAATCCAGCACTATACCGGCCACGTCCATATTGCATATAACGCTGAGAGAACACATTTGCATGTAAATAAGATGTTTGTCCACTTTTCGGTCGCATGCACTGTCACAATTAATTAGTTATGCAGTCTGTGGACACATGCGCTACAATTATGCTTATTGCATGTCCCGTACTGGCTCCAGCGTAGGTATATATATATGTATACATATGCCCGCCTGTGTATTGTAATTATGAAGTCTTAATAAGTATACACCATCTGTAGCAATGATATTATACATATTTTTAAAAAGGTGTTGATGGATTACCTGACATGTATTCAACGTTTACAAGTGACACTCTCACGCACACTTAGGATAACGTAATACTGTAATGGCACACTTTATTAAAAGGAGCGTGGGAGGAAGACGGCATGTCATAATTATTGAGAGGGAAATAGAGAGAAAACATCTGTGGGTCTGGCCACCTGTCATGGCTGTTATTTCGCAATAAAACTTCTAGCGTAACGGTTGTCTTCTCTTGGATAGAACTGTTACGTCTGAAACGACAATGTTCAATTTGTAAAAATAATAAAATAGTCATGAAAATACATATACTTACGAATGATATGTATGTAATTCCTAGTCTTAGAAGTTTGTTTGGTATAGTTTGTGCAGTACCTCATAACACACCTTGGCATTTTCCGTTTTTTACCTTTTACCCAGATCAAGCATGGCACGCTACCAACTACCTATGACTCCGCGAATGTGAGTCAATGTAAGCCAAGTAAGTAGCTTAGATTTATATTCCGCTCGCGAACGCTTATAACCTATCTCCACATTTTTACTTGTATTTTCATTGCATTGATCTGTAGCAAATATGTCACTGTGGGGTACTCCCTAGTAGGTACCACAGGGGGAAGTTAAAGATATCCAGGTAGAGGAACCGTTAGTCGTTTGCATATTAAAATTATCACTAGGATTAAATTCGGAAAAAACAAGTTTTATTTTCTTACAATGACAATATTGGCATATTGTGTAAAACAAGATAGAATTTAGCAGATTATAATGATAAATTATGAATAAGTAAAAGTACTTTGCGTTTTCCACATAATTTTCTGAGTTTAATGACCTCCAAATAGTGTATGTAGTATTTAATTTCAAACATATTAAAATAATCGCACGATTTCAACGAAAATAAACAATTAAAGAAATTTTAAACAAACTAAACTAAAATGTAAAACTTAAATACCTTAAAACCACTGTCACTGGAAAGTGTGCCAAGAAGGCTGGCGGCATGGCCACGCTGTATTGCAATTTGCAATGCCTAGCCTTAGCGCCAGATATTCGCCAACCCTCTTATATGTTTGAAGTAATTTTGAAGTAACCAATAATTACTAAAAATACGACAAGCCTGAACAAACAGATGGATGGAAAGGCAAAGAGTTTTTTTATACAATATGAACATGGCAAGCATCATCAATATTCTATCCTATAGTCGCTAAGCAAGTTGGGTATAACTCAGTGTATTTCAGTAATATATTTTTGACTAGCCCGTATATAATATACCAAAACAGATTGAGCAAACTACCTAATGAACCCAAATTGACCAAACGTATACACTTGCTCATCGTGGCCACAATTACGCAACGCGCAACCCAACATTTCAATAACAAGTTTGCGCACAATGGCTGCCATTTTACCGGAAGCGGTCGCAGACATCCGGAACGCTGTCCGTAAGACTTCCTGTCTTAGTCTGTCACAGATGGATGACGTGGATGGTTGTTTTACGACGCAATAAGGCGGGATTTTGTGGGGATTCAGCCGCCTAATATAATATCTATTCACACTTATCTTAGTTTCAATTCCCTTTTTTTCGTTTTATTCTTTATTATGTGTAAATATTCCAATCATTCTGGCATCGTAGTAAATTGATTAAATATTTATGAAAATGATTACAATTCTTAAATAGCTATAAAAAGAGAAGTGTCTGTATTTTTTTTTTTGTTATATTACATTTTTTTTAATTATAATTTAAAATCGTGGCGTAAATAAAAACTAAATCACAAGTCAAAGAATGTCCCAAATCACTGTTAGTGCGTTTGAATGTTGAACCGATTATAAGAATCCTTTCACTCATGAAATGCTATATTTAGATAGTTATCCGTGAAAATACTGACTATATTTTATGTTAAGTCATCTGAAGTATAATAGTTCTTTCATAGTAATCGCAGTTGCTTGGTAATAAGTCGCTGCCTAATCAGAACTTACGTAATCACGACGAACAAGCAGCAAGACCGACCCAACTTACTTTATCGCTTATACCTAAATAACGATATTTATCTTGTAAACTTTGTCGATCCAATATCCGCTTCATAACTAAATAAATTACAAGAGTGTTTGCATGTTATTAGGTGAGGTTTTGGTGTTTATTTTATAAATACTAGCTCTCTCCGCCCGTGGCCTTATCCCTGACAACGTGTGTGAACGCCTAGCATGCATTCCTGCTAAATGCATGCTGACCGACGGGAGCTCTATGCTCGTTCCAACTGCGACTAGTCGGCCATCTTCCCGTTCAGTTCGTTCGCCCGTTCGTTCGACTCTGCGCCCACTCAACAAGAAACCACGCGGCGACTAGACATTTAATGTACCTAATTATTCCATCTTTTATATTATATTTAAATTTATCAACAAAAGAAGTCACCAGAGAATCCCTGCCTGCCTGAGAAAGCAGATGAAGTCGTTCATGCGTAACGTGTCTATACTTCCCGCTCTCAGTGCCGGTAGCAGGAACATAGTTCTACTACGTGTTCTTAAGCGTAATTCTCAAAATGTCAAAATGTTCTTGCGAATTTCGCCCTCGTAGCGCTGTTCATTTTCCAATTCAAAAATAGTCGAAGGCGATACGAACATGTAGTCGTAAGTTATCGGCCTATCCTACTACTATTATAAATGCGAATGTTTGTGAGTATGGATGGATGGATGGATGTTTGTTACTCTTTCACGCATAAACTACTCAACGGATTTGGATGAAATTTGAAACACAGATAATTTATAACGGATTACCACATAGGGTACTTTTTATCCCGGGAAAATGTTAGGTTCCTCTGAGATTCTAAGCTCAACGCGGACGTAGTCGCGGGCAGAAGCTAGTAGAGTCATATATCAGTTGCCTGGTGTTTTAAGTACAAGCATCGTTTACGTGCATGTCAGTCCGACCATTATTATTAGTTACTTGCCAACACCAACTAGCATGTAGGTACCTTTTGCAGGTTATTCCCAATTGTACGGGTGCTTGTTGTCTGTGTACATCAAATCCAATCCACACAAAGCCTCCATTCAAGATCTTCTGACACAAAGCGAAGACAACAATGACCGAATAAATTGCTCTTTACGTATGCCTCTTCGTTGCTCCGTCCCATTCCTATTCTAAGATTGGGAACAAATAGGGAACTATTTTCCCAAACGCATGTAGTACGATAAAGATTAAAAGTTACTCGATAGACTATTCTTCTTTCTTCATATAATTGAATATATTCAAATTATAAGACATCACAACGCCATACAAAACTGTCTATTTTTTTTAACCTAAAATTGTTAAATGTGAGCGGAAAGGAAATCAAAAATCGTTTATTCTTTAGGCCCTAATAAGACACATATGACAGTCAATTTTACCACCGGTTCCGAAAAAAGCCACCTGACTACATCCGACAAGAAACTCAATGCTCTGTCTTCTTTATGTAATAATCATGATATAACAATATATTATTAACATGTTTTACTATCATTACATCAGGTAACGTTAACAAGTGGTAAAATCAACCATTATTGACTTTTGGTTGATTTTTTTTATTAGTTAAACGTTACCTGATAAATAAAAATATTGATTTGTTTAATGTTGTAAATACTCGTTAACATTTTAGTAATGATTTGATTCAATAGTTATTGGTTTAAAATTATGTTAACGAAAAAGACATCGTTTAGTTGACTACAACATTTGTATTCGATAATGGTTTTTGAATATGTTGGTTAATTAAAAATTTTAGTTAAAAATATTGGTCGATGTTTATACTCAACATCTCTAAAACTTTCACCACGGCGGGAATCGAACCCGCAACCTCTAGCGTAGCAGTCAGTCAGTATACTAACCACTAGACCAGCGGTCTAGTATAATAATAATGCTGTTACTAATACGTCAAATACAGCGTGTTCATAATCAAGCTTCTTGACACGACGTAAATCAAATAATTCCATTGTTCTATTTACCTGCTGTACTTTGACAATCAACAACCTACAGAGGAGTCTGTAGTGTTCCGTTAAACGTTCACTAAGGAATTTATTGTTAGTGCGATGTGTATGGCAGTTTATAAACATACATATGGACACACCGATTTTTCTCGGATGTTCCAAATTCGAAAAGTGCACGGCAAAGATAATTGCGACACACTTATAAAGAGGATTAAAATCTCATTACTGCCCTCTAAAAAAATGTAATAGGAAGGCACCACCTTTGGTGGCACTTAATGGCGAACCAAGTCGTCCTTTTCGAATAGATGGGATGAAAATATATTTATATTAAAATGTACCCGCGAAACGTATTTCTAACCTCAAACAAACTAATATCGCGCTACTAAACCGCTCCTAAATGAAACCACCCGAATGGGAAATTTAATCTAACCCTACAACCGTATCTATTTACGAGTAAGCCGTAATTTGGAAGCTGAATACATTATTACGAGTCAGCTTTGTTTAACAAACTACTGAATATTAATAACAAATGAAGTATTCAACCCATGTAATAGCCATTCATTTTAATATTATTCAAGGCTGACATCCTTTATTACATTTTATTAATATAGGAAACAGTCTGTATAAGAATTTAACCAATTAGTGTTGTATGTTGCCGTACTGGTCCGAATTTTATTATACTACTTATGCCACGTCAACTGTTATGACGTCATCTTTAAAATCCCGTATAAGTAACCGCTTAGCGGCCATAATCTAAGCACGAGGTCTTCAAAGTAATCCATAAAAACCACTAACCGACGTTCCATCTTGAAAATAAGCCATATAAATTCCAACGGGTCTGCGAACGAACATCGATAAAAATCATTTATAAGCTGTCGATGCGGTGACGTATACGGATATTTTCCTCATATATCTATAGTGTTCGAAATAAATATAATCATTCACAGAAATTGGCCTTTGCTCTTTTCCCCGCCGCGACCCGCATACTTAGCGAGGAAAATTGGAAAACACAAAGATATTATGGGCCCACACATTAAAAATGCTAGATGTGGTGTGTATGTATTGGGTCATTACTATATGTAATCATTATTTTTGTCGTGAATTTTGCTGTATCTTATTTACATGTGGCATATTCAATGTACAATGGAAATCTTTCACATTGTCACTTTTATATAATTTATTTTCAAGTTAACCTGTATTTCTAATAATATTAGGTCCTTACATATGAAATTGGCGTTTTGTATGGGAGGAACAAAAAGTCGAATATTTTTTAATATAATATATTTAATTAATCAAAGTATGAACCATTATTTTCTATGCACTTTTGCCATCTCATAGGTAGTTCATTGATCCCTTTACTAAAAAAACCAGTCGGACGGGAATCAATAAAATCTTTGAAGGCGATTTGGACTGCCCCATCGGAGTTGAATTTTTTCCCTTGCAAGAAGTTATCCAAATTTCGAAAAAAATGGTAATCTGTTGGAGCAAGGTCCGGGGAGTACGGAGGATGTCTTAGACTTTCCAATTGAAGCTCTTCTAATTTAGTAGCCGTCTGTAGCGCAGTGTGTGGTCTAGCGTTGTCGTGAAGCAGCAGTGGCGTGGAGCGATTGACCAGCCTAGGTTGTTTAGCCGCTAGCTTTTCCATCATGGTTTGCAATTCCTGACAATAGACATCAGCCGTAATAGTCTGGCCAGATTTGAAAAAACTGTAATGAACAATACCGGCACTAGTCCACCAAACGCTTTCAAGTAACTTTTTTGGGGTTAATTTTCGCTTGGGGCAGGATTTGGCTGGCTGGCCAGGATCTAACCATTGCGCTGAGCGCTTCCGATTATCGTAAAGAACCCATTTTTCATCACAGGTAATGATTCGGTTTAAAATACCTTCATTATTGTGCCGGTTTAGTAATGTAACGCAGCAGTCGACGCGCGTTTGCCGGTTTGTTTCAGTCAATTCGTGAGGTACCCACCTTTCAAGCTTTTTAATCTTCCCAATTTGCTTCAATTGAATTAAAACAGTTTTATCACTAACATTGCAGCCTGCAGCTAACTCGGGCGTGGTTTGCGATGGATCCGCTTCCACAATAGCCTTCAACTCTTCATTATCAACTTGAGTCTCAGGCCGTCCACGGGGCTTGTTCTGCAGGTCGAAATTTCCAGAACGAAAACGTTGGAACCAAAAACGAACTGTGTTTTCTTTTGCAACACGACCGCCATACACATCATTCACCCTTCGAGTTGTTTCCGCAGCACTAGTGCCACGGCGGAACTCGTACTCGTAAATAATGCGATATTTAAGGTTTTCCATTTTGTAAAATGAGTGACGCAAACAGAAAAAAACAGAAGAAAAAAAACAAATGAATGACGATCATCGAAGCACAAATACATGAGTCTATAGCTGTACAAATTTGAATTTGGAATTCCTTACCAAAGAGGAGAAATTCGTGATTAAAGTGGCCAGTACGAAAAACGCCAATTTCATATGTAAGGACCTAATACTACTACTTTTAAATTAAATTTTGGTCTTACTTTAACAATATTACTACGTATCCAAAAATTTAAATTTCCGCACATGAGTTGGGCAGTTCGATGTTTCCAAATAGTTTGACATTTAGGTATATGTTATGGTCACATCTAGCGAGGGATCGTTCCAAATCCGTGCCACAGATCCGATGGAACGAGTTGGTATGAAGCAAAAATCTATTTATCAAAGTATCGACCTGCATCTTTAAGCCCATTTCTCAAACAAGATTAATTACCGCGATACGACAAAAGTGAAAGCCATATTTATGGTTCAGGCCGCAAGTGAGGTGCCGAGATTGCTTTAAAATACGAAAAAAATCTTGAAAGCTTTGCCTAGATGGTACGCCCAGGAGGAAGTTATATCGCAAAATTGTACTACTGCGACCTTTAGAATGCGAATTTTAGATTACGAGTTAATCAAATTTCCTTAAATAATACAAATACAATACAAATAATCGTACAATTCTTTGCCTACATATCTCTGCCTATATTTTTACAATTTTATATCGTATTGGGAAACTTTCCAGAGCTCCAAGCACTCAAATATTTTGCGGGTCTCAATCCATAGTGCAGTGAACTCCTTCGAAAGTAGACTAATTAATAGTAGACAAATTCGTCCTCATCCTCACTTGTACTGTCCATTGATTTATGTGTAGAACAAGAAGTAGAGCTGTGAGAATCGTTTATTCTTTGTAATTTCCGTTTAGAACTATATTTCCCCTTGGTTGGCATAATGTAAGCTCGTCCTTTTTGATGCAACAGCTTTCAGTGTCGCTTAACATTACATTCGTCGCAAGTATGGTTCTTTGCAGAACAGTTAGAAATATCATGTTTGTCACTCTTACCGCATCGTAAGCATTGTGCGGAATGTAACTTCCGCTGTGTATTATAATTGGACTTCTTAACAGTCCTTGACTTCTGAGTACGGTTCGTCTTGATTCTGTTCACATTGACAGTCGTACCTGGTCATGTGTCATGCTCCGCTTGTTCCCGAGATTGTACGATGTAAAAGATTTCTTGGAATGTCACCTCTCTTCCTGAGTCCTGTAAATCGGGCCACTTTTGCTTAAGTTCTGTTTATAAATCTGGATGATTTAAACCTGTAGCAAATTGATCGCGCAGTTGTCGTTCTAGAAATTCGTCTTTATAGTCGCAATCCCGACAGAGACTTTTAAGTCTGTTAGCGTAGTGTTGCATTGTTTCGGTAGATTCTCTGATGCAGTTTCAAAACTCTACGAATGCTCGGTATATTGTTTTTTAAACTTTCGCGATTTAAACACATAGTAATGACATGAAAACGGGTCTTATACGCGATATTAAATAGTGACCACGGCCGATGCAACTCGGTCGAAACGTCGGGAGGTGAATAAACAATTTAATATCGCGTATAAGACCCGTTTTCATGTCATTGCTCGGTATCATGTTTCTTTGATTCGGTATAGTTCTAAAAGTTCGGAACATATGTCGTCATATGTGTTCGATTCAAATTTAGGCGTTAGTGCTACCTTTACATCGCAGAAAATGTCAATCGTCAAGACGTCAATGCATTTAAAAGAATGTCCTTTTTTAACTTCCCTCTGACACACTGAGAATTTTACATTATATTTTATTTAAAAAAATCTATGAAGTCTTCAATTCTACAGCACTCCGAGTCAAATTTCTCGTTCTCGTGTCATTTTGTCGTTAGACGTAGATGGGGAGCTCGTCACGCTCCTTGTTTGTGTGGCATCACGGGTATGCACTGTCTGTACTTTTTTTTTTTATGTGTGTGATTTGTTCCTGCTGCGCCTGTTGAGCACGTAGGAACTGTGCAAATTGTTCATCATTCATTATTATAATCTTATAATCAATTTTCCCCTCGTCTCCAATAAAATAAACTGCATTTTTGTAGTAAATATTTTAATGTGACAACATAATATGTCTATATTGACAGCATCAATTACTTTTAAAAAAATATGAAACCAAAGTTGATTCTAAGCTGCTAAGGAAGGGGTTACAACAGCACGTGCCACCAAATCAAGTATGTTTATGATTTAAAGGCGATTACTTGTTTATTGGCACCGTTAAACATGGTCTAATATGTTACAAAAACGTTGTACCCTTTTTTTACGATAATTACACTGACTGAGTATGAAGTTAAGCACACAAAGTTTATATGGAGAAGAAGTGAACAAGTGAAATGTGCATTAAATTTAAAACAATATTACACACAGTGCCATGCGTTTGACACAAGTTTTAAAACATGCTGTTTTATTTCGAATTATGATCGAATATCGATCACCAGGCAAGACCGCATGTATAAAAACAGATTAATATAAATATAATTTTTAACGTAGTTTATGATCGTAATCATTTAATAAAAAACGATTGGTAACAACTTATTCTCATTGCGATTGCTTTATTATTTCTCCTTCAAACAACTTCGACCTTATAAATTATAAATTTAATTTCCTACAGACTTAATTTTAATGGATTCAAATAAAACGTTGAGTTTAGTGAAGTTCCAGTACTATAAAGTCTAAAACTCTTTGAAAATACCGTTCTATTTAATAAGATGAGTTCGCAAAGTAGTACCATTTCCATTCCCTAAAGGACTTATCTGTCGATAAATCAAATGTAACCCTAATGGTTAAATAATTGGGATAATACGCAAATGACGCGTCTAAATTAATTTGGTTTATGACGCAATTACCTTTATCCATTTCTAAATCATTGCATTCCAAAATATTAGAGGTACTATTATTATTATTTATTACCAAATCACATTACTCAAGTCTATCATCCCGTGAGGGGCTTGGCGTTATTATATGTATTGTCCTATTCTCAGGTGGCTTTCTTTTTCGAACCGGTGGTAATTTAGACCTTCATAAGTGCCTAAACTGAATAAATGATATTAATGATTTTTTGATTTATTATTCCATATTATAATAATAACCACTCATAATTCACATTATACTGTCATATCATTCGTACATACGCATTTCCACTTCGCCATTATTAAATATTAATAAAAATCCATTCCAAAAAAATTATTGAATAGTAGCTATAAAAAAATACGTCCAGGTCGAGTTTATTCTCAAAATTTGATAAAGATTTGTAGAGGTAGTTTTTTTGTACACTATCTCTTGTCTCAAGAGAATGCACGCGTCACGAACCTTGAGAAGGGTCCGAACACCCCGGAGCAAACAGGGGTTGCGACCATTCATAATTCCCGGGATATTATTTATAGGAATTAACAATTATGCATAGAGCCTCTAGGATTTGGCGAAGGTGTTAAACTGATGATGGATTATGAAATTGTGGGTATTGAATAAATACACAAAAAAATATATTCATTTTTTAAACTAATTGTTGTTTTAGTAATACATAAGTAAGCGGTATTATTTAATTGCACATCCTTTAGAAGCGCAATCGTCGTTCATCGGTCATAGTTTTAAGCTGGGTCACTTTTTCATCATAATATATCAAATCGATAAACTATTCACAATAAAAACTTTCTAGTACAAATTTCCAAAGGACTAAATTATGAAAATGTCATAAAAAAAGTAGAACAAGTTCAAGAGGCGTGGAACTAAACATTGCAATGGCATTTTATGCCTACCCCCGAACGAAAGGGACTTGGCGTAATCGTATGCATGTATGAGATCTCACTTGCCTAACCTAGGAATCGAACACGTGACCACTCAATGGAGCCGCTTCTACCACGGAAGAATTTAAAAGAATAATCAAATATTTTGGCTCAAGCTCAAAGGGACAAGGCCCATGATAAATGTTTAACAGAGCAGGATCAGGAATGAGCATTTTACGAGGCACGGACGGCAGCGTCGTCTTGACACTGGCACCTTCTCATTTGCATCCATTTAAAATGTATTTTCTGTGTTGCCACAATGTATATAAAATTTTGCTAAACGTTCCATATTTAGGACTTAAAAACACAGTAAATCTCAGGATTTTTGTCGGAATTATCATCTGTATACTATAATGTAAGGTCTGAACTTATGAAAATTAATTCATAGTCCGAAAAGTATTTTATGAACGCATTGAGTAAAATAAGTAAACCATTCACATGAATAGAAAAGCTATCGATGATGGAATAACTCATAAAACCCTCAAAATGTACAAAGAAAATATTCGTAGTAAGCTCTTGAAATCCCCGTTTTATGGCAACTAATCAATAACTGGCAACAAGCGGTCATTCACGAGACCAATAAAACCTTCGCGACACCCTTTTACAGAATTTATTGAATGGAGAACCTTAAGGGACGATCGCCTGGTCGCTCCATAAATAAAAAATCAATCCGAAACCATAATTGCATATTGAGATTTAAATAAAATATCGGTTGGTTTAGTTCTAATAAAAGTTCTAAAGTTCTTAATAAAATATTATCTTGTGAAAGTTCTCAATATTTGCGCGAAAAAAAAGCAATGTTTGTGGGAAATTCTGGATCCAAGTTAAGCTTGACAATGGATCTGAGATTTTATATGTAATAGAGAAAACTCGACTGATAGTCCTTTAGGGGCCAAGTCGATTAGCACAAATCTCAATTGGTACAATGTAGCAATTACTACAATTAGCCGACTAATCGAGTTATATGAAACTTTTATCCCGAAAACACCCCTGGTCACTCTACAAATATTGGAGAGGATATCTCAAAGTTTTTCAATGACAGAGCACATCCCTAGCGCGAGTAAATCATAGGACATTAGGCCATTAATGTACTCTTAAAATACCGTCATGCTCTCCACAGCACGTGGAATATACCCATCTTTTTGTAGACTTCGATTATTTTATAATTGAACACGAAGTACTTATTACCATAACTAAAGGTTTTCTACAGAACCAAAAGTAAAACTAAAGTAATTTACTAAAGCGGCAATTGTCGGCCCTCACTCAGGGGTACTCAACCGTTTCTTACGCTCTTCATGCCGAGCAATAAATATACATCAGCGACCCACCCGATGAAGGGAACTTAGATTCCAACACTTTTTAAAGGCTACTACCCACGTTGCGACGTTGTGTATTTTTATCTTGCTTTCAGGAATCCTTATATTAGGCGATCATCTCCCGAAAAAGTCACTCAAAAACTCGTTACAAAGTTCTATTGAATGATTTATAGAATAATTTAAGAACCTTTATAATTTTTCCACCTTATGTATCGAGTTAAGAAATATATCTCCCATACATACATTACGAGCCAACAATTTTTTTTTTTCAGTATACTCTATTTTATGTGCTACATGCTTTTCCCCGCGATTTAAATTTAATTGAGTATTGAAACCTTATTGTACCATCATAATATACGACAGTCGCGTCGCCGTATAATTAGTATTAAGTCGCACCTTGAATAGGCGTCATTATCCGATCGCGCCATTTCTTTACGCGCGACAATGCGATTGTAAATGCGAAACGCGAGAGTTAAACGTCACGTAAGTGGGGTGAATACAAGATAAAACGCTTTCTGAAACATTGACAAAGTAATTTATGGAAGAGAACAATGTGTGTACCTCTCTGTGTTCAGCCTTTTAGGCGTGTACGCATTTGGAATGAATTCTTGTAAGGCGCGTTCATTCGCGTTTTCGGTCTTAAGACAAAAATATTTATTCCTTAAAGATTTTTATTTATTAAGCACAATAAACAGAACACATGTTTCTTTTTAATTTAATAATTGCACGTGTATCACACTGAAGTACAAAATATTCTTATATTACACTGTACTTGTAACTAAAATACACAACCTGTAGGGCACAGCAATTGAGAGAATATAAAAACAGATGCAAAGTAATATTGTTATAATCTGAACTGTGTCCCAAAACATGTGTGCACAGCATTACAGGTAGGCACAATTGATTTAAATAATATTCTAATATATCTAATAATACTATTATAAAAGAAGCTTATGATGATGATGATGATTAAGACATTTTTATATTGTTTTGTGGAGGATATCTTTAAGGATTCGATGTATTTGGGTAATTTAGGTTCAAATATGTCAAGTTCGTTGCAAATTTTAATATTAACCATGAAATTGTGTTTTTGAAGATACCATTGGACTAGTGGGTACTACTAACTATTTATGAACATTCTTTAAATATTGTTGCCACCTCATTAAATAATTTGCTCCCAAATAAATTATTCTAAAGTTATTTAAGTTAAGCCAATGTATTTCAAAAATAATAAAGATTTCCATGAAATCTGCAAAATTCTGCCAGTTTTTGCTTAAATCATCAGCTTAACCTGCCAAAGCCAAAATGTTGGCGCAAAATCTACCACAAATGGTCACACTGAAAGATACTTATTTTAAACGCTCACTAATACTCTCACTGGCAAAAACAACTTTCTAGATATTCGTCTAATCCCCAGATATGTAAATGAACTCTGCTACTAACTAATATAATAATACCCAAATATTATTCAAGGCCTTTATTAATCCTAAAAGCCTATAAATTGTTACGTTACACTCGTGAAGAGGTCCTCAAATAATTTGACTGTTTGTGTAAGGGTTAGACATGTGAGGGGTAATATGAAGCGATTTCTACAAAATATTTATGCTAGTTAGTTAAAACAACTTGTGCATAGGATAAGCTTGATAGTTTATTGGATAGAATCAGGCGCTACTTTGTGGCAAGTAATATTTAGGTAATACCAAATGTGTTTTCATACATTTAAGCACTTATACACTCGATAGTACCTTCAATAGTTGAAAAAATCTCTGGATCCTTGATGACCGAGGAAACAACTAATATTGCAATTTTAGTGTTAAAAATTATTGAATTTATTGTCACTTAAAAGTATTTACAAGTATTAAGAACAAATAACATCAGCTTGTTCAAAAACAGTTCTTCGCTTTTTTTAATATAAGTAAATATGAGTTCAGCGATATCTTGTCACAACTAAAACACAATAAACTTGATGACAAGACCAAATAATATGAAAAAAACAAAAGTATGTAAAAAAACAAAATATAAAAATATCACGAATAATTTTGAACTTGAATATAAACTAATGAAAACTCCAAAAAGTATTTGCTGTCGCCAACAATAGTATTAGAAAGTAATAGTCATTTAACATAGCTAGCAAGAGGCCTTCATAGCCCGGGTATCATTCTTTACCCTCTAGAAACAAAGTTGATGCGATATATTTATTATAAAGCCAACTATTTTGAGGATGGTAGACAACTGACGGTTAGCTGGTAAAAGCTTTCTCGTGTTATCCTTCATCTGGGAAAAACTCGCATTCACCAACTTCCAACCATCGGGATGCTTCAGTTCCCTTTTTTATCGAGTTTCGATCATCAAATTAATTTGACTTTGTTTAAGGAGTGACTGTCGAATTGCGCCGTTCAGTTTGGTGTGCATTAAAGGGTGTGTTAGGCTTTATATATCTATATGAATCTCTATTTTCCTTGGTCACGGCATCACGCGTGAACGGCTAGACCGATTTCACATTATTTTTTGTTCTGTTATTGTCAGAAGATTCTTAGGAAAAGAAAAAATAGAAAAACCAAAAACAGGGCATTTTTCATTTCAGGATAAACTAAAAGTCCTTTTTTCCTTGGTGTATACACAACATCGTCTGTTGGGGAAGCTAATATAAAATATATTTCAATCATGTGGTAGGTATATTTCAGCGACATACAACACAATTTCCCTTCTGCCGCAGCCATGTTATCATATACTATCACTCCATCTACGCTCCACTCATTTACTCAAAATTATAAAGAGGTTACATGTTACTTCAAATAAAACACTATCCCTGATTAGTACATGCTGGTTATAAAAGTTGGCTTATTCGAGCATAGGGTCGGCAACGCGCGAATGATACCCCTGGTGCTGCAAGCGTTCATAGGCTACGGTAACCGCTTACCATCAGGCGAGTCATATGCTTGTTTGCCATCTTAGTTGTATAAAAAACACAACTAATTAAGATTGTTTAAGTTTCACTTCATATTATATCCGTGAAATACCCGCTTTTAACTGAATTACTGAAACCGTTCAGCATCACAGCGAGTAAAACCTGAAATATGTAAATATGTACACTCAATAGCTTTTATTAAACCGTACCGTGAACATTAATTCTTGTATATGTTGACATAGGGAGGGGTAGTAGTGGGTGAAAATACCGATACATGTCGACTAAGTTGCGAACGAGAAATAGTAAAGGACATTTCAAAGTTACAAGTAAATACTTTATGCAGTTGATTGGGGTGTGACTTATCTATGTTAAAATTTACCACGTGGTGTCGTAAAAATAACTGTGCCATTCATATTTTTTTATTTACACAAGCAGACAGGACAGACCTTAGAGTACAAAACTAAAGTAAACATGACAAATGAAATGACACTTAGCTATAGTATTTTTTATTATTCTTGATTCGAAGGGAACATACTTCGCTTTTGATAATAGCGATTACAAATGTGTTTACTTACTCTCAGCTAATCTTGACAGCTCCATTCCAATATAGCGTTAATTCTTACAATAATACCGACCTTTCGAATCAATAATTTGCATTGACAGCAGACTTATGCAAATCTCCCTAAACTTGCGATTTATGCAAAGGACGGGCGGAATCTTGTTTGATTTAAATCCGTCAGTGCTCAATTCTGGCGTGAATTAGTTCAGAGTTACGACCAATTTGTCGCAGATTTACATTTACATTTGCATGTACAAGTGAATCTTACCTGACTTCAATAATGGGGTTTGTTGGGGTAATTTACTAATATGAAAAGAAAGAGTTAAAATTAGGAAATAATCGCACAAGCTATTCCTACAGGGCACAAAGAATTTATATTGCAACTAGCGGCCCGCCCCGGCTTCGCACGGGTAGACTTTTATATCAAATATTTTGTCTACCCGTGCAAAGCCGGGGCGGGAAGCTAGTATAATATATAGCCTATGTTACTCAGTGATGATGTAGCTTTCTAACGGTGAAAGAATTTTTGAAATCGGTCTAAAAAAAATTTAGGGGTGGACTACCCCTAACATTTAGGGGGATGAAAAATAGATGTTGGCTGATTCTCATAGATACCGGATAAGCACAAAAAATTTCATCAAAATCGGTCAAGCCGTTTCGGAGGAGTATGGCAACGAAAACTGTGACACGAGAATTTTATATATTAGATAACTATTCTGTTCATTTATTACTCACCACACAACACATATTATAATTATATTCTAGGTATTTTGATATCAATTTTGGCAAGGATCCCTTCAATTTATGTACATTGTCTTTTAAGTAACACAGAAATTAATTAAATGTGAGAGAAAATAAATTATGTTCGCCGCCACGAATGGTATTTGAAAGAGATCGAGGAGAGAAGTATACATAAAATGTATTTAATCGTACAGTTTTTGACTCACTTTTCAATTGTTTGCTTAGGATTGTTTTGCTCTCGTTGTGAATTACCAAATAGGCCAAAAAATTATTTTTACGTTGTCCAACCCTTTCGTGAGAACACCTAAGGTTTGAGTATCGATATAATTTCCATCGGCACAATTCCCTTCCCTTTAAAATATTACAGCGAAGGACTGAGGAAGGGGCAACCGTTAAAATGGCACATTTTGCCTTTTTATTGAAACATGATAAGGACGTATACCGTTGCATTTATACCCGCCAGCGGAAACATACAGCGATTTTATGGCAACATTTTGGTTATATTTTCACCGCACCTCTTTTCAACGGACGTGTCTTAATGTTTTAAATATGGACACTAATGTGGCGGTCAATTTTGGATATAAAATAAACTTTGGGGAAAATAAACATGCTCTGTTTGGTGTAACTTTTCTGTTTACATGCTTCTTTCTGGGCCCGGTTGAGTTTTTTATCAATCCATTTTACGTGGTATACTCTCAACAGATTTCGTAATACAATGCATATTTTATAGTTGTTAACAACAAGGAAATTGTAATCATACATTTTCGGTTTTCTATTAAAACACAAATAAGGCAACAATATGAAGTGGCCGATGAGGGCTTTCGCCTATCTTAATTTTATACTTTTAATTTAAGACCAACGTTTAAAAACAGTGATAAATATCCGAAGTTCAATAATTAAAATTGAACGTTAACACATTGATAGTATTTATATCGTAAAAACATTGAAAAATGTACTGAACAGCATGAATAAAGCATTATTCTTTCCATCAAAAATAACGAACGATCCAGAACATAAATGAGATATGGTTATATTTTGAGAGTGAAAATATTCAAAATGTAGAGGACCCATTATTGCGCTCGACAGTGCATTTTCTTTTTTATTTTCGTGAAGATACGAGCACAGTACGATTAAGCGTACAAAGTGTACGACACGCCACTACGCCTCCTATCTAAGTCGTAAATAGAGAAAAAATATTGCAAGTCACTGTTTATAGCCGTGCTTAAAGGCTTGGCTCCGAGGTACTGTTATAGAAAAAAAGTTTTTGAAATCTTTCGCATTCCATTAAATAATATGATCTGCGCTGTGTTCGAAGATATTATTGTTTTCTGTAGACAGTAAAATTCACTTTTTGACTTCGTACCTGAAGTTTAAAATTACGACTCATTATTTATTTAGCACAGGTTTATTAGGGATTCCTTCAAATTTGTGGGCGCAAATTCATATCTTCTGTGATTGGCAGACATAATGACTACACAAAAACTAAAATTAAAGAACTTTATATACCACTAGGTGGCATACAAGCGTACAGCCTACCTAATGGTAAGTGGTCACCGCAGCCTACAGCCGCTATCAACACTACGGTTATGTATCACTAACGCGTTGCCAGCCCTGCTGTTGATAAGGACTAGCGCAGCGTATTCTCGAGGAGCACTGGCAACCTTACTCATCGCAGGAACACAACACTACATCAAGTAGTGTTATTTCACTACGGCCTTCTGTAAGGTAGAGGTATAGTCCCCAGTCGGGCCGCTCCAATTTTAAAGGGAAAACTTACGGGAGATCCTATTTCGCCCTACCTGTGTTGAAATGTAATAATTAATGTAGTCATTATAAACTACAACTACGCTGTACGTATACTCATGTTTCAAGGAATACATACATTTAATTTCATTTCAGAAAATTAAAGTGTGCTATTTGCTAATCTGCTTAATCCATTGTGAAATATAAGTGCACCAAAAATTCCAAAACACAGGATGAAGCGAGGAATCCTCCGCGTCGCATCGTAACGCCCGCCATTACATCGCTACGTGCCCAATATATCACGGGAACTATGCCATTCGGCACCAGTCTCTGGGACTCTTATTATTTTTATTGAGTTAGTAACTTTTATTATTGATACAGGTGATAGAAGTGTATTTTTTATACCAATAAGGTGGCACACAAACGTACGGCCCATCTGATGGTAAGCAGTCACCGTAGCCTAGCCGCTAGCAATACCAGGGGTATTCACTAACGGGCTGCCAGCCATGTTGTTGATGAGGACTCACTGTGCTAGCAGCATTACTACGCTATCGTCGTGAATACTGGCAACCTTACTTACTGCATAAACACAACACTACATCAAGTAGTGTTATTTCCCTGCGGTCTTTTGTAAGGTGAAGGTACAGTCCCCAGTCGGGCGGCTCCAATTTAAATTGGAAAACCCACGGAAAATCCCAAATCGCCCTACCTCTCTAATATAGGATAAAAATATAATTTAAGAAAAAAAAACCTACATAATATATTAAACTATTTACAAAATCAAAAGATCTGACCCAAACCAGAATCATGCGGGAGCGTGCCAAGAATTCTGGCAGCATTGCCACTCTGGATAGCAATGCTGATTCTCTGAGCGAGAAATGTTCCAGCACGCCTGTCACAGGAAGTCTCAACCAGCATCAGGGCCCCAAGGACCCAGTTTCAACAGCACTACATAATTATATTTCATTATATATATTTATGTATGACTTATGGCTGCCAGACCTGGAAATTCACTTCAAAAGTAAAAAATCTAATCACCACCTGTCAAAGAGGACTGGAGCGCAGCATGCTTAAACTAAAGAAATCAGACAAAATACGACACACAATAATAAGATCAAAAACCAAAGCAACAAATGCATTGAAATACGCACAAAAACTTAAATGGAGATGGGCTAGCCATGTCGCGAGGCTTAAAGACCGAAGATGGACCATAAAAGTGACCTTTTGGAATGGACCTCCAGGTAAAAGAAATCGAGGAAGACCACAGACTCGGTGGGACGACGAGATCAAAAAAAGTAGCCAGCCCAAACTGGAAACAGACTGCACAGGACCGAGACAAATGGGCATCTTTGGAGGAGGCCTTCACCCAATAATGGGGTTCCTACCAATTATATTATTTAGGTATCTATTATATGTAAAAAATAATATGTAGGAAATAAAAGTCTTTTTTATTTTATTTTATTTATTTATTTTATTTATTTATTTTATTTATTTATATATATTTATGTATGTATTTTTATTTAAAACATACATCAATATATTATGATCAAACTAAACGAAGGAGTGGAAACCAACAGGTCATTCGGATGATTCCACTAATGCTTAGTTATAATATTGACGCACATTTGCCCTAACCGTATTGCGGTTTGATTGCATGTATGAAAGTATATAAAATGTATGTATGAATGTGCGAAACCATCCACTCTATTCTGTTAGATTATTTGATTGAACTAACAATTCGTTCGTCCAAAGTACATGAGCTTACAAATTGGAATATAAATATTCTGAGCAGGTTGTTAAATCGGGTTGGGCTTAGCGGAATAGGATTTCTTCATTTGGAATGTAGTGCATTCGTTACTTATTTAATCTATTTCTTTATCAATTAATACTTATTGTCATCAGGCCGAGGTATATCCTACATAAAGAAATCAAACCTCTGTTGTTTCAAGCGTACACTACTGATGATGACTCGCATTAAAGATCGATGAAAAGCTAATAAAAAACTGTTTATATAAATTATTTTTATTCTAAATAACTATGAATGTATATTGTTCCTTGGCTTGTTTGGTTTCAATAGGCACATTATAAACAAGACAAATCAGTGGGTACAAATTCAGTCCAAAAGAAATCTTTAGCATAATCTAAATGCAAGGTTCCGTTGATCCCAAATGCGCATAATAAAGAACGCAATAAAAATTGGCTAAGCCATTTGAAGGCTTATCATGGATAAACTTATTTCATGTGGATTTGTACCATTTATTTCGTTTGTAACCGTGAAATGCTTAAAGCCAAAGCTAAGGACAAGGTGAGTAATGGAAACTCCTTGATTAAAGAAATTTATCTTAATTAACGCTGCAGGGACTTTTAATTGTAGATGGCCGGTTGAATCACTTTGTTATTTATCAAGCTATCTTTATATATAAAAACTAGCTGTTATCTGCGACTTCGTCTGCATTTGTTTAAAGACAAGAGATAGTCTATGTCCTTCCTTGGGATATAATCTATCTTCTTGTTAAATTTCATTACGATCCGTTCAGCTGCTTAGTCCTGAAAAGGTAGCAAACACACAAACAAACGAAAAACAGTAACCATCGCATTTATAATATATATTAGTATGGATTAATTAATCCCTTTTTCCTTGATCATGGCTTCACACGTGAATGGCTAGACCGATTTCGCTAATTCTTTTTTTTCTATTTGTATTGTCAGGAAAAGGTTCTTAGGAAAAAAATAACCAGATTTTTTAAATTTCGGGATAAACTATAAAAGATCATTTTGGTCAAGGTGTATTTGTTATATGAATACACAGCTAAGAAAGGACGTCTGTCGGGACAGCTTGTTTTAAATAACTACTGAAATCCTAAGACAAGAAATACATATTACCTTATTTTGATATAACTTCGACAGAACATATTCAATCACATTAATATTTAGTGCAGAAATAAGATGGGACGCCAGAATCTATCAAGCATCTGCATAAAATATACAAGTCTGAAAGAAACAGTAATAAACTATGTGCCTATATACTATATTGTGTATAGTTACTTATCTTGGAGCGTGACAAATATCTAAAGTAGATTCAAAGCAGCAAAAGAGAAGTTTTATTTCATAAACACAGTTTCCTTCAAAGTAGTTTGATATTTTTCAAAAACTACATTTAATTTTCGAATTTTTCGTCTAAAACCTTAACAGCGAACACATACAGAATAAAGTGTGCAGAAATCTTTACGCGTAACGGTATAAGGTCTAATCTTAAAACCCAATTTCGTAGAAAATTGCGATGAGTTCATAAAGTCGGCCGCATAAAGCGCTACGCGTCGTAGGCTCGTAGCACGTCGTAGAGGCTCTACGTACATACAGGATCTACAAAGCGGGCAAATAAATTAACCCATCCGCTATTTCTGAGATAAGATGGTACATATAATATGGAATGTGGAAGCTGCGAAGGGTATTAAGCCGAACGTGCATTTCCATAGTATTTTTTTATCTTATATAACAGTACTTTTACCACAGTCTCACTGGCATCTTTTTCCTTAATAAACACTGTTTCCACAAAGGCTTAAGCGTTTAAGGTAGCAAATTGAAAAGTGGCAATTGAAAAAGTAGGTCTTAGGATGTTTTACGTAGGCTGCACGCTTTCTCTCAGAAACAGTAAATTTTACGACAACTCTTAAAACAATCATTAATACGTTTTATTACACGAAAGTCGCCGTGCCCTTATTCTGGAGAGAGATCAATCTCATTGCTTTTAGGGAAAATACCTCTTCGTCAAATAGTTTTCCTTCTTTTTTCCAAACAGTATCAAACAAGCGGTCCGCCATATCGTAGGCGGTCACCGTAGCCTGTAAACGCTTCTAAAATAACTAATAACATTCAAGCGTGGATAAGCTCTTTTTTTTCTGTATTCCACTAAGGTGGCACACAAGCATACGATCCACCTGATGGTAAGCAGTCATCGTAGCCTATAGCTAGCAATACTGGGGATATCACTAACGAGTTGCCGAATTAAATTCTCTTCGATTTCTGCACTCATAGAACTTCCATCTGTCACTGGATCGTTAAAGAAATCTAAATAAACTCCATCCACGAGTTAATCGATGTATCCGAGGCCTCCACAATAATCCCTTAGAAGGAATCTTTCAAGGAAACACGTCAATCTGTCAGGATCAGGCAGTCACGATTTATTGGTTCCCTTTTAATGTGGGCTCAAGGTTTATTGTCCAATTATACAACGCGGCTGCTCACACACACTTTTAGGACGGGGCTTTCAAATAATTTCCTTATGAAGCTTTTATGCTTGTGGTTAATTTGGTTTTTTTTCTTTTACAGGATTTTAAAACTCCTTGCGAAAGAAGAATAATAAAAGCAGTTTTTTTTATTTAACTATATGTCAATCCCATCGTAATCGTCCACGATTTGACTGTCATATTGTTACATAAAAATCCCTAAATTGAAAAGAATAAAAAGAATAAAACAGTATCATTAATTTTAAGGTTAAGAATAAATTCGATAGAAGTGAAAGCAATATAAAGTTATCGATGTAATAAGAGTGTTCATGAAAAATAATCTTATCAAACAAACATTACCTCAAGTGAGTAGGCGAAGGTTGTTGATCTGATCGAATGAATCATTTTTATGACTTTTTAACACCTTTTTAATATCAAATTCAAATTCAAATACAAATAAATTTATTGCGGTAAAATTATGTTATTACAGGCATCATTATACACTATAACAATACGGGCAACACAACTTTACACCCTGTAATAGAGCACAACAAGGTAGTAGGGGTAGGGGCTACATTGTGCTCCATGTTCCAACATATTATAAAATATATATTATTTATAACTAAATGTATAATATTTAAGTAATAATTTATTATTTTGAACATACTAAAGCTATATATATATATATGTATATATATATAGATATATATTACAAGTAGTTAACTATTAACAATCATTATACTATAACTTATCTTCTAAAAACTCTTGTAGTGTGTAATAACATTTATTTATCAATGATTCAATCATCAATAATCAGTACTTATATAACAGCATAGCAAATTTCAGCAGACCCACAGATATTGCAATTGGATCGCCATTCTGCCTTCTGCATTGTGAGCCTTATTAACGCTGTGAATAAAGCTCTTGTCCATAGTATCCGAAACTTCTGGTGATTCATTCACACAACTGGTCATCGACTGACGCAGGTTCAGTTGTTTTCAACCCCGGACGAAGGACCGCGTCGTGTAGCAATGACCATCGATTAGGGTGACCAAGGACCTAGCTTGGTAATGGGGTTCTGGTAGAATCATTGTAGCATAATAATTGTCATACATATCATCATGCCAATTCCCTTACGGGGTAGGCAGAGAGTTCTATTGCTTCTACAGTCATCCATCCCTTCATACATGTCCGTCTCTTAAAACACTTTTATAAAGAAAGTTAAGTTAGTTTCATTTTAAAGGTCTTTGTTGTTTAAACAATTGTTTATGTAATAGATTGTGCAATTTTGTTTTAAACGGACACAGATTCCCATAAATGATTTATTTAATTTTGTTAGGTAAACCTAGGAGCCACATTTTTTTTTATTTCTTGTATTAATGTTATGGTTATCTGAATTTAAATGGAAACTTCTTATATATTTTTTTTGAACTATAAGTTGTCAAAGATGTAAAGAGCTGGTAATGTGAGAATATTAATTTCCTTAAACAATTCTCTTAGCTATTCAGGAGGATAGCAAAAATTGCCCTGGTTGCCTTTTTTGGAGAATGAATATTGTCTCCAAATTCGCCGCAGAACCCCATAATAACACGCCATAAGACATGAAAATATCCGTTGTCAACAAATTTTTCAGTATCAATATCTGTCAATTGTCTCACTGTTATAATAGAAAACGTAGCTGAACTAAGTTTCTTTGACAAAGTCTCAATGTGAGACAGCAACTCTGCATCTAGTGTTAGACCTAAAAAAATCGTGGTATCAACTAATTCAAGTTTTTTGCCATCCAATTGTACATTTGTGCCTACCTGCTGTGTGCTTGGAGGAGAAAACTTTTGTAATTTTAGAATTTAAAACGTGATTATTGGCATCAAATCACATGAATAAATCTTTATATTTTTACTACAAATAATCATTTTTCAATCCGGATTTTCTTAAGCCCCGTGGGAAACCTTTTATTTTCGAGATAAAATAAGGCCTAGATTTCTCTGTAAGAACTACTTCAAAATGGTTTCAGACTAAGATAATGAGCTTATGAAATGTCTTTATTTCGAAGATTATTCTGACACACTTTAACTTCTTGTTTGTATATTTATAGATATTTATCTATTTATTAATTTTACTATACAGAACAAAACAGATTACAATAAAAAAAATACAAATCAAAAGAAAATTAAAGTAACTAAAAGTCTGTCTGTCCCTATGTATGCTTAGATCTTCAAAACTACGCAACGTATTTAAAGCAGTTTTTTTTTAAATCAAGTGATTCAAGAGTAAAATTTTAATGTATAGTAATTCATTTGTGTTTTGTTGGTATTTAACTTATATGGCTAACGCTGGCCGTGCGAAGCCGGTGTGGGTCGCTAGTGTATGTACGTACAACGGCATTATCACTAATTATCAAGTGAACAGAACAGAATGTTTCCTCTGAGGCCGACTTATTAGCAAATTGTGAGCTCCTGATCCGCTTACACACAGATATTGGCTCTTAGTTGGCGTCTCAGACGTGAAGGTAATAGGGCTTCAATAGGGGCCAATTTACCTCATTGAATTAATGGGAAGTTCCCTAATTATAGCTTATATTAACATTAATTAGTGAGTAAGCAGTATACAATATGTGTCTAGCCAGCGGGCATGTATGCAGAGAGATTGTAAAATATATCGTTAAATTTGAGCTCTATTTATATACACAAAAAAACTCGATAGCTAAATAAATGAATTTAAATTATTCCGAAGTAAGTATGTATGTAAACTTAATCTATAAGGACCAGGCTAGCATCCTTTATGGACAATAAACGAATCAAAATATTTACAAGATTTATCCGGGAAAAACCTAAATCGTGGGCGCAATGATCTGTGATGCACGCAGGAGGAAATTGTGTGGATTTGGTGCAATCGCCGCAACTGACGACCGTAACGTTCTGTAGAGTAGATGCTAATTTCAACGGGTATTCACTATACCTGGTCTATAGGCTCGGTTTTAGCATGTAAATGTTAAATGTATATGATTTATACCACAAGCGACGGCCTGTTAATGTGATACATAGTTTTTGGGGATCCGTACCAGCTCTTAAACCTTAAGGTAACCAACAGGACCCTATTGCAAGCCTCCGTATCCCCAAATAAGAATGTACTCTTGTGGGCGCTATAACAACATATACCAAAAATTTTATTTTAAAATTGAAGGGGTCGGGGTCGCCCTACTAGGAATTAGAGAGAATCGTAGGCAGCGCTTCATAGCACCAGACCACCGCGGTTTTTAATAGGTTGCATATGCAGTTATCATATTCCAGGCTGTATGACCTAACTAACACATCGGCTCGAGGATCGTCACATAAAGCCATTATTAACTGCAATATTTATGAAGATAATTTTATAATGTTAGGTGAAAGTACTGCCTTAATTGATCTGGTATGTTTCGATTTTAATCTCCAGATGAGGTTGTAACACCAAGACACTACTTAATTTTTTTTTAAATAGTTGATTTAGCCATGTTACTCAGAAATAGTGCAGCTTTTTGTTAGTTAAAAATCTTTTTAAATGGGTTTAGTTACCCCAAGCATACAAGCAATCAAAATTTCCCAACATTTTACATTTAGCACGAGCGGAATCTGTCAGTAAGTGTCAGGAATTGTAAAAACTGGTATTGTGGAGCTTTGGAAGAAATACAACACTACATGAGAGTAGGGTTATTTGACTACGATCTTCTGAGGACGAGAACTGGTTATTGTACACTTCCCAGTCAGGCAGCTCCCATTTTAATGAGAAAATTCAACCTTGCCTTAACCTGTCTTTAGGTAGGTACCAGAAGTTCCAGACAAACAAACAAACGAACGAACCTCTTTATAATATAGGATATAACAATGCTGATTCTCTCAACCAGCCGACGTGATTGTGTGGGTGTGCTGCCAGCATTTTTGGTACACTCCCGTGTGATCTGGCTTGGGTCAGATCTTTAGGTATAAGTAGGTAGTGTAAGTAGGGTTTTATGTAAATAAAATGTAGCTTAATAGCAATAATTTTAACATTCTAAAAAGATAGGTTGGAAGTCTCTCCTGTGGGTTTTCCCATTAAAATTAGAGCCGCCTGGCTGGGGACTGTACCTCTACCTTACAGAGGACCGCAGTGAAGTAAGACTACTTTGATGTAGTGTTGTGTTTCTGCGGTAAGGTTACCAGTGCTCCACGAGGATATCAACAACAGGGTCGGCAACGGGTTAATGATACCCCTGGTATTGCTAGCGGCTACAGGATACGGTGACTGCTTACCATCAGATGAGCCGTATGCTTGTGTGCCATCGTAGTGGTATAAAAAAACATATTTTGGTATATAAAAGTCCCAAATTATGTTGAGTACCTCGGTACCTTCTTAGTATCTGATAGCTACCCGTAGCACCGTTCAAGGATCTCTCTTGCAGTCGTTAAATAAATCACTATGTACCTATCGGCTGGACCGGAGTTCTCCATACGATCGGAAACAAATGCCCCTTACCGGACTCGTGATTTATTACTACAGCGGGAATAAAGCCTTACTTGAAGCTTAATTTAACATAGCTGTATCCCGTGACTTCGTCCACATGGCAGCTCTCACCCAAAGAATGCCGGTTCTTCTCAGGTGGCATTTTTTTTCCGTACCGGTGGTAATTTAGACCCAAGTGCCTTTTTTTTATATTTTTTTATACCACTAAGGTGGCAAACGACCCGCCTGATGGTAAGCGGTTACCGCAGCCTATAGACACTTGCAACACAAGGGATATCACTCGCGCGTTGCCCACCCTAAATTTTCGACCGAATATATTCAGTTTAGTTTTAGTTTTAAACTGAATAAATAATTCTGATATTGATTTTGAATATTTCAAAGTACTGGGAAGGTAGTTAGTATCTTTGCATCTCTAGCGTGTTGTCAACGTTTAGCTATCTATGCTAGAAGCATATTATCATGTCACTGGTATCTTATGTACACCTCAGAAACATAACACCACATGATACCAAGGTATAATCGTAATTGGATGAGTCGTTACTGTAGGGAACAGAATATGGCTGAACTAAAGAAATATTTTCTTTATACCAGATTCTATGCTGCGTACTTACAGTATATTGGTGTCGATTATATTGTACAAAATCACTAAACTAAACTAATTTGACGAGACTAAAAAGTCTGGCTATCCCTTTCTTATGTACGGGGTTAAATAGGATAGCAATACTTTAAATCTTATCAAAGGACATGATCCATTTAGGTCCAAATCTGAAAAGGCCGGCCAACACATTTTTTTTAGGTACATTCTGTTAGAGCTTGCCGTCTGAACATATATTGCTATGGCACCTCCTTAGTTTAGTTTAATGATTTCATAAAACAGAATAAGCATCATTATCTACTCTGAGGTACTAGTATCAAATAATAGGTACGAGAAAGAAAAGCGTAAAATCGACACAACCTAAGCGTTACACGAAATATAAAGTTGGAAATATCTTCAGATACTCTTCATAACAAAAATGTGTAAAATGATGAAAACCGAAGTATTTTCTGCGCGGTTTTCGCTTCAGTACATTGTAAGGTATCGATTTTACTTTTCATTTTCGCCGACAAAGCCTTTGAACTTAAAAGGAATTCTCGCCTCAGTTTATCGAACTCTGCGGTTGAGCTGCTGTGTTGATGTAAATTTTTAATTTTCTAAGTATCTACGTAGGCAGGGTATACGCGTAGTCCCCGGCGCCCTAGACCGTCTGTACTTTTAATATTAGCACACCTTTTACGTAACTATACTGCCTTAGCACTCGAGAAGTAGAAAAAGCTATTTTGACTCTTGATATTTTTATTTTCTTTCTATTCGTTCTGGATTGTTACTTTTATACGAAGTGAATGCTTTTATTTTATTTAAGTGCATTGTTGTAATTATCTGAAGACAATCTTTTGGGTGCCACCTTTGTTATAACCTACCATATATTCTCCTGTATAATCAAATAATTTCAAATTTAATTTTAGAATAGCGAGGTGCCAAACTCTACGGCAAGCAGTGACCTGCACGTAACGGGTCAAACACTATTTGAAGATAGAATGTTTAGGCTACGGATAACCTTATCAATGCACCGTAGACGTTAAGTTTCCAACACAATTGAGAGCAAAACTTGCGTCGATAAATCCTGGCCGAGGCTTATCCGGATATCCGTGTAGCTTTATAAATTGCGCCGAGTGTTGCACATCCCTACCTGATGGGACTCATTGGCAGCACTGCACCGTTTCGCTTGCGAAATCCGAAATAGTGCTAATTTTTCCAATAGATGTTGTGCACTGTGCCTGGATTTCGAATTTAGAAGCGTTTGTAGCTGGCTGTTAATTTGAACCGTGATTTTTTTTAATTTGAGTCGAGTATTTTTCTTTGACACAATGTCGTTTTCGTATTCCATTATAATGTTTTTTATGTTATTTAGTGGGAACCGAGGGACATTAATACATAATGTCTGTATTAAAGGACATTTTTGTTTCATTAAATCATGCTAATATCTATGATAAACGTGAAAGTTGTTTGTTTTCCATAACAGGGAAACGAATTATATTAGAATAGCTTTTACCTGCGGCTTCGCCCGCGTGGTTCTAGATAAAGATAGCCTAGGTCCTTCCCCAGCTTATAATCTATCTCATTGCCAAATTTTATTACGATTCGATCAGCCGCTTAGTCATGAAAAAGTAGCAAACAAACAAAGACTTGTGGTAGTGAAATATTAAAATTTCTAAACAAAAGACGAAGGACCAAATAAACTTACAGAAGACCGCAATCCAATAACTCTACTTTGATGTAGTGTTGTTTCTGTGGTGATTAAGAATGCCAGTGCTCCACGAGGATACGCTGCGCTAATAGTAATGCTGCTAGCACAGTGCCAACGCTGGTATTGCTAACGGTTATAGGCTACGTGACTGTTTACCATCAGGTGGACCGTAAGCTTGTGTGCCACCTTAGTAAAAAAAACTTGTCATTTTTCTTAGTAGAATATTTGGTATAGCCTACTTAGTTAACTAAGTTCTTTCATTGTTATTTGTATATTTCCGGCATTCTTATCATACTAAAAACTTCCATGCCTGTAAAAAATATTAGACTTATATTAAATTTGCATATTAAATAAAAATTGTACACAGCCACGCACAAAATATTTGGGCATTTATGTAAAATGAGCTAAGTTTATGATGCCAAGTAAGCTCGCAGCAGCAGTATCGTTAGCAAGCAGGCTATTTGAAAACGCAAGCATCATCAAATTTCAACGGTTCCCAAGCCGTCGCTAACATTTCCTGAGGCGCAAATCTTTCCACAGTTCGTTCTCCACTCTAATTGTGATGAACGGCCTACTTACCTCCTACAAAACAACCTCTGAATTACAGATTCTTTCACGTAATTTATGTTGCAATTTACCGTGTTTTCGGGTTCCTTTGGAGTACCATTAAAACGTAATCAGCTAATAATTAATCACAATACATTCATAATCTGTGACCACAACCTTCCGTAGATCGCTAAGATATTAAATATATGTTGTGTTTCTGCGGTAAGTCAGTGCTCCACGAGGTTGCGCTAGTAGTAATGCTTCTAGCTCAGTGAGTCCTCAACAACAACATTTGGCAACTCGTTGGTGATATCCCTGGTATTGCTAGCTGCAATAGGCTACAGTGACTGATTAGCATCAGGTGGGCCGTATGGTTGTGTCCTTAGTGGTATAAAAAATGGTTATTGCAGTAGCAAGAGGCGTAAATTTGAGGAGTGAAAGGGACTTAGCGTGATGATATCTACGTAGACTATATATGTATATGTACATATATTATGTATGGTTAGTTAGCACGGGGCTAATTAATATTTAAGAGCCAGTCGCATATTTCTTTTGTACGGGTACCTATCGAGCCTGCGTGGTTGGATCACGCCAAATGTATGCAATTATCTACGGAACCTTAGAAATAATGTCGGCAGAGCATTCACACTTGGCGTTTCTTTGCTCGCCCTACGCTCTCAGCGCCTGCAACTTTGTTCATTCCCGTTATTATACAATATTGTTGTGTTAGCTTTTGTTTTTATAGTCTCAACAACAATTTATGGCGCTTTGCATTTCACGCCACGAGTTTGCTTTAAGGTTTTCCGAATCAATAATTGGGTAATTTAAAATTATGCCTAGCTTTTTCTCATGACAATATTAGCACAATATATTATCTGTGTACATAATCCGTTCCTCGTGACACCATGACGTCTTTTTACACAGAAGGTACTTTTTTTATGAAATAAAAAAAGATTGTAACTATCTCATACTAAACAACAGTTTGGCAAATCACTCAGTAAAAGTCGCTGGCTCAATTCGAGTTTCTTATAGATTCATCATAATGATGCCTGTTATATGAGAATGATTTAATTACGAGTATCAATTTAATCATCTTTTCATCATAATCTCCTCGGATACACAGCTGTGGTGTCAAAAGCAGGGAATTATTATAATTTATAATATATTTAAATTTAACTTTTAATTGATTCTCAGTCTGTTTCAAACTTTGGTTGCGAATTGATATACATAGGTAAGGCGTAGCGGAATATGAATTACATGAAATTATAATTTTAGATAAATAATTAGTTTTATTGATAGTCTTTCTCGAATCATTCTACTCTATCAATAACACATTAATAACAAATTCCAATACATTGACACGACTGTTTGAATGCCTCAGATCATTATGCAATTCTAAACGGATTTTAACATACGAACTATTCACATAAATATTACGTATACTTTCCGGCTCCAGGCCATGGCAACTGAGTTTGTCAACCAGTTGTCAAAAAAGATATACAACTTGATAGCTAACTTACGAAGCCTATACACTTTTGTAAAGAATATACGTAGACTTTTTTTTTAATTAATAATAATAATAATGTTTGGACATTATCACACAGCGCCATCTGGCCCCAAACTAAGCAAAGCTTGTACTATGGGAACCAGTAGCTGATATAATACTTATATACTTTTTGTTTGTAAATACATACTTATAATTATAATGCATTATGGGTGGTTTTATATGAGTTAACAAAGCGGAATCAAAAGTCTCTTCATATGACCTCGGAATCACTTTCATCCAGGTGATATAATTATGCCTCGTCGACTAGACAAACTGCTCATAGATTTAGAATGACTGCCCCTTTGGAATCTTATTACAGTATAATTTATCGAGCATCCAAATCAAACAATAGCAATAAATGAGCGTAATAAATAAGCAAGCTGGGCTTAAGATGTTCCCAGCTCAAAGCAAATCTGGGCTTAAGGCAGCCCCGCGTAGCCACCGCGAATCCCGGCAAATTTGCACCCATTATCGTTGATATGGGATTTGGTCTGATTGTAAATCCCGGCATTCGGAATACGAGGACAACAAATTCCTCCGTGACGTTTCGTTATATCGTTTGTTTTGTTAAACAGCAAACGTGAACGGAAATGAGGGTTTTCTTACTACAGGTTTTATCACGAATATGATGTAATTTTGAACATCACATTAATATGATAAACTAGCGGCCCGCCCCGGCTTCGCATGGGTAGACATTTACCAAATATTTTGCCTACCCATTTTTAGACTTTTTCAGGTAAGAAGTATTTTTTAATTTGTTCTTAATATTGCTTTGGGTGAAGCTATCGCGATTATTAACGGGTAGTTAATTAATTAATCGAGGTATCATGCGGTGAAGATAAAATTATAGTGTTCAATTTAGTGCGTGTGATGCAGCAGTGGGAAGGGGCCGTAGCTCAGTGTTTAACACTGGTGCACTGGTTTTCAGCTATTGTCTATCTATACTAATATTATAAATCTATACTAATAATAATATAATAATCTACATCTACACTAATATTAAAAAGAGGAAAGATTTGTATTTTTGTGGGTTTGTATTCAATAGGCTCCGAAACTACTGGACCGATTTCAAAAATTCTTTCACCGTTTGTAAGCTAAATTATCACTGAGTAACATAGGCTATATATTATACTAGCTGCCCGCCCCGGCTTCGCACGGGTAGACAAAATATTTGATAAATGTCTATTGTCTACCTGTGCGAAGCCGGGGCGGGTCGCTAGTAATATTATAAAGAGGATTTTTTTTTATTTTTGTGTGTATGTTTGTATTGAATAGGCTCCGTAACTACTGGACCGACATCAAAAATTCTTTCATCCTTAGAAGGCTATATTATAATATATAATATATAATATAATATTTTTGTAAGCAACATTCAACAATTCGTATTTTTGTTTGTGGTTAGAGGAAGGAGGGGTGAAGACACCGCAACCGCGTTCCAGAAAAAATATTAAATTAATATATTCATTGAGGGCCTTTGATTCCTCGTTTGAGCGATGAATTATTCATTGTATCCATTCCGCCCTTCACCTTGACTTGTTTCCAAAGAGATTTCCCCAATATTCTTTTGTTTTTTCTTTTGATAATGATGTTGCGTTGTTACGGTTACGATTATCTAAAGTAACCGCAAGATGGTGTTTCTGCCTTACCACCACTGTTGAAAATCTACTATGACGTGCGAGAAAGCTAGAATACAAACTATCACTTATTTGTAAGTTAGTTTATCATTGCAATGTTTTTGTTTCGTTCGCACAGTCTAGTGACGCAATTATATTAAATCGCATCAATACATTGTCGAGTGATTTAAGTCGCAGTTTCTCCTGTATTGCACGCACTGCTATTCGATAAAATTATTTTGTAACAAACAAGCTGCAGTCGGTACTTAATTTGCAGTTATAGTAAAAAGTGCATTCGAATAAATGTATTCATGCAACATACTGGCGCACAAGTATCGATATTAAGTATTGAAATGGCGGCATAATGCGATTTTAATGCGGTACTATGCGGCTGCGTTGCGGCCAAACAACGTCCGCCACTACCATTTATGTTGTTTATGATGTGTTTGCGCGTGAGATGTGTGCGAGAATGGGTAGCGGACATATGGCAGCGGACGAATACTGAGGAAAATAAATGGTGGTAGGGTGGGACGAGCGAGGAGATCCCGCTCAGATGATCGCTACAGTAGCAATAAACAATAAAACAGTATGTACTTTTTTTATCATTTAAGTTGCATTACGCAATACCTAAATATTTGTCAAATTTTATTATGGACTTTACTCATGCAATTCACGAGATTTTGAGATCCATTTTGATATGATATACATCTAGCTCACCTCATTTACCCACCAAAAACTCTTAATTTCAAGTAAAGATTTTTTTGTCTTCTAGAAACCAAAATAAAGTCTTCCTATAAGTTATAATTATTTATTTGTATTGTTTAGTTAGTCGCAGCACAGTATATATTGTACAGTATTGTACTATGACAGTATTTAGCACCACATGTACTCTATACATTTTTAAAGTATATGTACAATTGCTAAAATAACATACCCTGAGTCCTTAAGTCTGCATCTGGCATTTCGTTGAAAAACAAATTTGGGCAGAAGTTTATGATTCTATTATTCGCGGATGAAGTCGCGGACAGAAGCTAGTTTTAAAAGACATTTCGAAAATGTCTAAACAAACACATTAACTTAGCGAAAAATTACAATTTATTATCTTAACTAGCTCACCAGCCGGTCATCATCATCCTCGAGTTTAAAAGTGAGTTGTAAATGAGTTGCAATCCAGCATGTGACAAAGAGTAGTGGTCCTTTGAGCTCGACAATAAACCCAAATAATATGCGTCCCACGCACAGGCAGAAATGAATGAAGTTATTGTTCTATTCATACTGGCGAGATCTTTCGCTGAATTGTTAGAGTATGTTTCAAAGGCAACCAACTTTAAAGAACATTTTTCGTGACCTTCGTATTGGTTTTGTCAATTTGAAATCATTTGCGTGGCCAAATTAAGGGCAACAAAATTTGAAAGGCTTTGTAATGTTTTCGTTTGAGTAAATGAGATCGATTTGGTGCCTTTGTGTTCGTCAATATAAGTCCGTTTTCAATTGTAGAATTTCATTATAAAGCCACTCCCTTGCTTTAGCTGAAGCTCACGAGACCTCAGACCCGTTATCTATTGGGTCAAAAATACAATCAGATGGACATATTTTGGACAAAAAATATCTATTATAATATATGATTTCATAAATTAAATTGGAAAAAATCTCATAAATTACATTGAATTTTTTAAACTTATTTAAATCATTATACCTAGAATAAATTATTAAGTTACGTATAATTTTCCGTCTTCTTCCAACGTATCCATATCCAATAAGTTGTCAATAAACAATACCGTGCTGTACCGTGCAGGCTGTGTGTTATAAGTAGGGTTGGCAACCGTACTATAAAGTATTCTACTATATTTCTCGTCTGCGTACTATTTGCTTTTGAAGAGTTGCTGCTAAAATACAATATTTTCAACACCAAATCCAACAAACGAATCCTTATTAAGAAACATATTAATGCTATAATATTGATGTGAAAGCGTGAACCCGAATTCACGTATTTTTTTGCAGTTTCATCTTTTGTTGGAACATAATATATTTTTGAGAAAAAAATTAGACAGTGTTAGCAGCCCTAGTGATAAAGTGTAGGTAATTGTAGCTTGTAGGCACATATTATATATGTATTGATATTGGTATCCTGTATAAGCCTCTCTGATTACTTGGATGCATAAATAGCGAAAAATTAACGATGATAAAAGAGAAAGAGATAGCGGTTAATCATTTGAAAAAACTGTCGCTCGTGCGTAGAGACATAATTTAGAGCACTACACTTAATACATTGGCCTTAAGACGAATGATAATATTAACTCAAGCTTCATCTCCGCATAAGGAACTTGTTTTAAGAAGTTACTAGACTTTAGCCATTCTTGCACTAACTATGCAGGTTTGATGGTAAACTTCGTGAAATTTATGAGACCTAGACAAACTTCTTTATTATAAAAACTAGGTTAGTACAACGAGTTAGGTCGTTCATAAAAAACTTACTTGAGCTTAATGGGAAGCTATTATAATGTTTCGATACTAGATTTGCCCAGCGGCTTCACTCGCACATGCAAATTTGAAACCCTGACCCCTTTAGAGTGGGTTTTAAAAAAATCTTAGTAACTGCATGCTTCAACCTTATAAAGAACCGCTTACTATCAGAAAGGCTGGCAAGTACCTAGCTTAGTATAAAAAAATCAAACCGTTAATTTTACTATGAAAAGAGTAACTGCCGTGTTTCTTGTCGGATTCTTTTCAGCAAAATACCACCTTCCGAATCTGTGCCGGTAGCAGGAACATTGTCGACAACGTTTTCGTATCGCCTTCGACTATTTTTGTATTGGAAAATGAACAGCGCTGCGGCGGCGAAAAGTAGAACTATAAATTAGTATGACAATTTTGACATTTCGCGAGTTACGTTTTCGAATATGTTGTCGACAATGTTCCTGCTACCGGCACTGGTGGTAGATTTTAACGATTCAAAAGTACTTATTAGTAGTCTAGTCAAATATATAGATATATAATTTTCAGTCTGTGTTTGAACTTGTCGGAGTCTTACATCATAGATTATGAGTAAGGAGTCCAGAGCTCCACGAAGATACGATGTGCTGGCAGTAGCGATATGCTGCGAGTATAGTGAGTCCCAAATTAAAATAGGGCTGGCGTGACGTTAGTGTTACCCCTGGTATTGCAAGCGTATACTGATCTCTTTATGCTACGGAGTCCGCTTACCATCAGTCGGGCTGTACAGTACACTAAATATAATAAAAATGATACCTCAGTTAGTCTACGTATTTTTTCAGTTCCTACTGCAAGGGCATCAGTACTAGTACTCTCGTTTCTTTAATATGTTATTATTATCTCATAAGCCTTATATATATGTAACCGGAAGATAACAAGAACCGCAAAATTATAAATTTCCTATGGAATTTATCAACCTTCGTAGGATTCTAAACGAGAGATTAATTGTATAAATTTACGCCCACATTTTCGCAAATTAATAAACTTACCGAACAAAAAAAACCAACCAACGTCTTCCTTCTAACCTATCACGGCCATGTCGGACTACAATGTTACAAACGGTGAACGTAAATTAATCTCTCGTTTAGAATCCTACGAAGGTTGATAAATTTCTTAAAATTTCCTAGGAAATGTATAAATTTGCGGTTCTTGTTATCTTCCGGTGACATATATATCGTTTTCCATACCTGCAATGCATGCGCGATAAAAGCAAAGGGAATTAGGTGGGAATAAATAATAAAGGGCACTCATATTTCACTAGGAAGGCGTGTGTGAGTAAATCAAGGGTGAATGCTTGTCCAGCGCAATGACGGCCGTCACGCCTACAGTACTGCGAGAACCTCTGTTATGCTGATTAAAACGATATCGCTTAATACTTTTATGAACTACTAGGTGTGCCTACGTACACGTTTAGTTTTTTTTTTTTTTGCTATAGGCATACGATATTCTCTCATATATTTGGTATAATATGTGAATTTGTAGTTTTAAATTATTGAAATCAAACGTGTATATCTTGAAGATATTTTTTATTGTGAGCTAAAATGACAGAACATTTATTGACTTAATGAAATCAAAATTAGAACAACCTTTTGTAATGTGCCAGTACGCGCACAATATATATTGAATAAAAATCTGGTATATAAAAATGAATACAGTCCAAACAGTCACTTCAATTTTATTTATTTGAAGTATGAATGTATAGAAGATTCAGTTAGAGCGCAAGCTTTCAAACTTTTTACCCGACTGCCACAAAAGGAGGGTTCTGTGGAGGGTCTTAGGATGATAATATGTATTTCTTTGGCTCGCCATGTAAGCCTAAACAACTTGCAATCACTCTATAAACATAACGCTCCTTCTGGCGTAGTGAGGTTAAAGTTAGCATCTTATGCAGGTCTTAATTAGAAATAATAAATCCCAGAACCTCACACATGGCCTGAGGCTGCCTCGGGCCCGACGCCCGCCGCGCCGCCACAAAATTCGCCCCAAATTCATTTGATTTACGACTTCGCGGGCTGGATCCAATTATTTTCATTATGGACGCTGCATTTTCACCATTTATTAAATATATAGCCTTCAGGTACATTATTTTCCAAATAAATTGAATGTGAGGTAAGTTATTGAAAGATTTATCGTTGTATATTGATGAGAATTCATGTTCATGAGAGTGCGGCGAACATTGATTTTTGACATTATACACGGGACACTTTGATCCCGTATCAAAGTAATTTAATCCTTTGTCAGTTTATGCACACTAATGTAAGTTTATATTCCACATACGTGTAGTTTAGGGTACTCGGGAGAAATTTGGGACCTAGTTGAGAGGTCCCAAAGTTTTTGGGCAGTTTAGGAACCATGTCCAAAATGGAAAAATATAAGGAACTAACGAATAAAGAGCTAACAGGAATTAAACAAGTTAAATAAAATATTTTTATGCTCGTGTATATAAAAAATCTTGCTGCTTTGAAATAGCTTTTCTATTATTTTATACAAAGTGTAACTAGCTGTGCCCGCGACTTCGTACACCTGGAATTAATTATGTTTATAATTTTTCGCGGACCCAAATTATTTTCCCCAAATAATAGTAACTAATTTACACCTAATTGAATCAGCTAGCTGCTAGTGAGTCCCTTTCAAATCGGACCAACCGTTTCGGAGTTTACGCGTAAAAAACAGACAAAAAAAAGGGTTTTTGCAATTAGTACCGTGTTTATTTCATATGCATTTAGTAAAAAGCTGTTATTTTGACGTTACAAACGGACTCTTCAATTGTGTTTATTTGTAGGTATAGATGCAATAATACCAAAATACTATATGTCAACGCAACGCCGATATTAATTAAATTCGTTAAAAATATTTCCTTCAAATTCCTTATAAAATTGTTCAATCATTTTATTTTGCTACATCCCTTTTAGTGTTGTCAAGTAGACTAGATAAGTCAACTATCAAACTAATATGACAAGTCTTAAATTTAATAATAAACTGATTACTAAGAAATTCATTGTAAATTTACACTTTCATATTTATGGTGGTTATTTTGTGTCATTAATATGGGTTCAAATAATGGCTTTTACAGTTCAGTTTCCGGCAGTTGCCAGATCCTTACGACACGTTGCTTGTGATTTTACAATTCTGATACAGTCTTAAAAAAATTATGTGTATTTTAAAATAGATTTAAGAAATTATTGTAGCTTAGTTTCAAATACATTTATCGCTACTGAAGAAAGGTTATAGAATTTAATTTCCGATCCGTGAATTGTGATTGGTGCAAGCACAAGATGGCGTGTGCTCGAGACGGGATAAAATTCATCTTGGGGTTAGTCGTTGAGTGGAGCGGACGCCACCACGTGGATAAATTATCTGAGTATTACTTTGTAATAATTATTTTATTCTATTGTTTTACATGTTCTACTTTTGTTTCTACTTTCGGTGCTTAATATTTTTAAACATTTAATGGTGCGTGAACTAGAAACGAAGTTCTGAATTTACTGGCAATATCTTAACCAAATAATGATAATAGTTCTTCAGCATTTGCTGCCGTCACTTACTAACAACTCGCTCGGTCCCTATGCACCGTTATTATATTAAAAATATGTCTAACTATCTTACTATCTTACTATCCAATTAAATTAAGTAAACCAAGTAATTGGCTTGACAGGCGACCGCGTGTCTAGATAGCTATTTAAACAATGGCTATTATTATACAGTCTTGGATAAATCCTGGTAGCGCCCGAAATCTCAGCTGAATTTAAGAAGCTATAAGGGTATAGCAATTCACATTTAATCATAATTTTGATAATGATACAAAATATCAGTTGTAGATGCGAAAGATCGAGTTAATAACCTAAATTCCCTCAGTTTATTAATAGTACATCATTACACAGAATACTATACAATTTTTATATATAATGAAACGTACTCGTATGAATTATTGGCTTTTGGAAACATGCCAGTAAGTCGGTAGGAATTGCTCATTGATATATCAATAGTCAGTATGATTGATAGGTTATCGGTAGGTAAGGATGACAAATATACGTAGTTCATTGTGTTACCACAATTTATATGTACCTACATAGTAGCAGTATTACATGTTAAAGGAATGATAAAGGTTTAAGCGTTCTACTATTGTGAACCTAACCCATCCAACCCACACTACACACATGGTCCGAGCAAACTCCTGGCAGATATATATAGCGTGTACTTCAATTTAGACACTTCTCACTGTCACTGGTTATTGGATTCTCAATTTTATGCTTCTCTAAAAAGTCATCAGTTTTTAACCCGATGTTTGTGAGATACAAAGATTCCCCATCTTTGTATCTCACAAACGGACAATACCACATGATAAGAATTTACTGTTTTATATTCGAGTTGCTATTTCCCGTGAATTCTCTTGCACTATGATGACGCATAATTACAACCATAATATAATATCAAATATATTTAAGCCTTTAATCAATGGAATATTTTTTTAAATCGGTTCTCTTATCTTAATAAATCTTATCTTAATAAAGTTTCCGGTGTATATTTGAGCTGCCTCATTGTGTATTTATTTTCTTGCAAATTATTTCCGAATGTGCGTAGAAATATCTTGAAATTCCTTAATTCTTGAATCTCATCTCCTGCCGTTAAATATACCGTGGCTTTCTAAATTTATGAGTGCATCATGAATTTTTAGCTCACTCGCTTTATACGAATATGTAGAACTTTCTTAGCGCCCAGCTATATTCATATATAACATAGGTATGTCTCCTTGATAATTTATTTATTCTATTTTTATTATGGCTCTCAAATATTTATTAAATTAGGCTAGTTCTTCATAAAGATATAATTCTTTAACTTTATCATAAGCTTGTGCATCACAAATTAATCTTTTTAAAGGTTAAGGTAACCTAATCTTAACATGGTATTATAAATGATGTGCCGCTACGAAAGCGTTTGTGAGAAGAGTAATATTAATAAGGAGATTCATATTATTATGGGAACACAGTTTTTTGGAAAACATTTTTTTATGCCACGAAGGGGGCACACAAGCGTACGGCCCACCTGATGGTAAGCAGTCACCGTAGCCTATAGCCGCTAGTAATACCAGGGGCATCACTGACGGGATGCCAACTCTGTTGTTGATGAGCAGTCACTGTGCTAGCAGTCCAATATTAATGGGAAAGCCCACGGGTGATCCCAACTCGCATTACCACTCTTAAAATGTAATGAAATTTTTGCGGGTCGTAAACAACCCAAGCATTTAGTTACTCAAAATAAATAAAAGAAAGTCGCTTCCCGCCGTCTGTACGCTTAGATCTTTTAAACCACGCAACGGATTTTAACGCGGTTTTCACTAATACACGAAGTGATGACTGAGTGAGAAGGTATGTATAATTCATTTAGGTTTTGTGTAAGCCCGTGCGAAGCCGGGGCGGATCGCTAGTATTGTATATGAGATGTGCACCTTTATCATTTATGTATGAAGTGTTTCATCAAAATGTATATCAAATAAGCATAACTACATCCCTAAATCCACCATACAGCCCTAAATACATTACTGACATCATTAATTCCTTAGTGTTATACACAATACTACCAATTTGTCAAGTGAGATCATTATAAGGGCGTTATGACGTGTTTTGTGACGTCGTTTGTCATCCTTAACTTGGAATTAATTATCATGTGCATGTGTCAAACGTCGTAGCCTCTACAAAAATGTGTAGCGCTTCGTAGCGCGTAGCAGGGTCTGCTACATTCTACAAAATTATATGAAAATGTGTACAATTAGGTAAAAATACGAATCATATAAAGTAAGCATATAATTTAAGCCGTGGTGGCCTTGTGGTTGAAGCAACGGCCAGTACCAATTCGTTTTTCTAAGCTTAAGAACAGTGATTAATCTCACCATGAGCTTTTAAAAAGAGGTAGTGCGATTTGAGATTTACCGTGGGTTTTCCCATTTAAATTGGAGCCGCCCGACTAGCGACTGTACCTCCACCTTACAGAAGGCCGCAGTAAAATAACACTACTTGGTGTAGTGTTGTGTTTCTGTGGTAAGTAAGGTTGTCGGTGCTCCACGAGGATACGCTGGACTAGTAATGCTGCTAGCTCAGTGAGTCTTCATCAACAACATGGTTGGTACCCCGTTAGTGATAACCCCGGTATTGCTAGCGGCTGTAGGCTACGGTGACTATTTACCATCAGGTGGGCCGTATGCTTGTGTGCCACATTAGTAAAATAAAATAACACTACTAAAAAATGTAAAATTAATACAATTTTATTATTATTTATTTATCTAACTTAAATTATATTAATAAGAACGCCCAATGAAACATCAAATTAACAGTAAATACTTATTAACCGTCATTTCGTTTTTTTAACTGTTCTTATTTATTTTAAACTGCTCTTGTTAGTAATAACCACGAAAAACAAAATAAGTAAGTTACGTTTTATTTCGCCTTAATCATAAACATTCAGTCAATCTTTAGAAATTAGAATATTCTTAGTGATAACGAACTCTTTTACCCACTAACATCACAGTTTATTGCTTATTCTTAATGTCCTCACCCTTTTGGAGTATCTTAAGTTCTTCTCGACTGAGCAATTATTTTAAGAGCTGACGCAAATACATTCAAATTTTTACGACTGTGCTTGACGTATCTCCCAAGTCTATTCTACTTAAATAAACGATGCTATTTTCATAATTTGTTAAATTAATTATCTCAGATTTAGACTCCGAGTCCGTTTAGTTTCACTATATTTAAATGAATTGAGAATTAAAATATTTTTTAGAAGGATAAATTGAGTAATAGATTAAAAGAGAGCCGCTTCAAGGCTTTATTTGAGTGCTTTTTTTGTTGCAATTTGCATGTAAAGTCGCTCGTGCATCCAAATTAATATGGGTTAATAATGTGCTTGTATTGCGAATAGCCGAAAAACAAAGGTAATCTTATTTTTAAATTCTTGAGTGAACCAACCTTGCGTAGGTAACCAAAATGCCAACTCTATTTACGCAAAGCCTTTTCACAAATCCGCGTCATAATAAAAGCTCGCAACTCTTTCGCAACAAATGAATTCTTTTCTCATCGACGCGTGACCGGCATGAAGGCTCACAACCAGACTATATAGCCTACTGAACGTTGTATGCGATCATAGCATTTACGCCCCGGGAATAACGATTGGTATGCTATTTAGGAACCGTTTGCTTTTTATTTTACTATTTAAATTATAACATCGAATAAGAGCCTTGGTGCCTTGTGGTATGAAGCGTTGACTGCTATTCTAGCAACGCAAGTTCGGATCCTACCGGTCTGTACCAGGGATTTTTTTTTACTAAATTTCACACCACGAGCTTTACGGTGAAGGAAACATTGTGAGGAAACATGCATAGGTCTGAGAAGAAATTCAAAGACGTGTAGTGCCTAAGAGACGGCGACGGACTCACCATCTTTCACGTTGGCACCAAATTATCTTAGGTGAAAAGTGGGTGTTATAACACCTATCTTCGGGGACCCTTGTTGGGAATATATAGATCAATATGTGAATTATAATATATCAAGAGTGAAATGGTCCTATATGTATACACTGCCTCCCCGAAAGGTATTCGGCGTAATGATTAATATATGTATATATGTATTTATATATATTTAGTGTATCAAGATTGCTATTTAGGCAGCGATTGATCAGTAAGTTCTATTTAAAACTATTATATTTTATTATCGACTGTTGTAACAACTTTTCATCGGGCAGGTCACGCCCTTATTTGCATTGCCACTATATATATATACTATACTATACATAGGTATATTACCGCAGAAGTCTTTATTTCAAAATAAATCGCAAATTGACGAAGAGATACAGAAACGGAATCACAAACGAATACCTACATTTTGCGCGCGTCAGTACATTTGCTTTCTATCGCTCTCAAACACTTTTTCACTCGTAAACCCCATCCGATTCCCGGCTAAGTAAATGTCGGCCTTAAGGGAGAAATAATAAGGAGGCGCTCGGTCCATCATTTTTTATCATAATGATAATCACAGCGCAGGGAGGGATCAACGGTTACTCCGGGAGAGACATAAAATATTCCTACGCTTAACTCCAAATAAAAAATCTTTTTGCGAGTTTCCTTCGTAAATCGGTCACTCGGTTAATGTAGCTGAGAAGGACATAAAATATAATAAAAGTATAGCAAACAGCGCGATAATATTAAGGGATCAGTGCCGGTAGCAGGAACATTGACGATTGCCGTATTTTTGTATTCGAAAATGAACAGCGCTGCGGCGGTGAAAAGTGGAACTAAAAATTAGTATAACATTTCGCGAGTTACGTCTTCGAATACGTTGTCGACAATGTTCCTGCTACCGGCACTGATCGGTAGCTGGTGTTACTTACCGTGTTATGTTGCTGAAAATTATTTTTGATAAAATCATGATCCGAATAAAGAGCCATTCTCGTTTATCTATTTTATTAATACACTGTTTTGTATGGCCTGTGCCTTATGAAACAATTAATTATAGATATTATACATACCTACATATTATCAAGCCGGTGTCGGGGAAGGCAAAGCGTATAGATCTTAATTTCACTCGTGACTTGCACACCTTCACCATTTTTACCTTTTTTTTTATACCACTGAGGTGGCAAACAAGCATACGGCCCACCTGATGGTAAGCGGTCACCGTACCCTATGGACGCTACCAACACCAGGGGTATCACTCGCGCGTTGCCGACCCTTAAACTTCTACACTCAACAATCTCTTCATACATGCCCGCCGGTTCCGAGTACTGATTACTTTGTTTCCACCATTGAGTCCTGTGGCAATTTAAATAAATGTTAAATCCTAGCCTTCCGGGGTTAATTCATTATTAGTTTAAGTACCTAATTATTGTAATATTTAATTATACTAAAACAGTTTTATTGCTTTAAAGAGGCAGAAGCCAATGAAAGCCGCAGTCTAACTTATACCATAATATGATCTGTAGCCGTAGCAAGAACAACTATCGACTACGTATTCTTATTGCTTTCGACTATTTGAAGTAGGGAAAATGAACAGAAAAGTGGAACTAAAATCGTAAGAAGTTTTCTGACATTTTGAGAATAGTGGAAAGATTTTCTTGCTATCGGTACAGATCAATAGAGTAAGAGGCGTCCTTGAGGATTATTTAATATATATCGTATAACATTGGTGCCAATGCTAATTTGACCAAGTCTAAAAATATTGCCATCCTTATTTAACTCCGCACATGAGAAAGGGATAGTAAGGCTTTTTAGACCTATTAAAATAGTTATGTCATTTTGAACAACATAGTCGACACCAATTACCAGTTTTAATATTTTACACGTACGTACATGACTTACGTTTCAGCTTATGACGCAGGAATGTAGTCGAGTTTTGTCTCAGATATTTGGAAAATGAATAATCGTACAATTAAATGTAGCTACAATATCATGACAACAAAAACCTAAATTATAAATAAATTAAAAAATGCTTTTTGCTAAAACGAAAGCTACTTAGAATACATTTTGAATATTAGCGTTAAAACAATACAATTTAAAAGCGAGAAATAAACTCTGGAAACGAACCATTTAGGTACATTTTAGATACTACCAATGTTGAATAAAAGCATAAAAATACTTTTAAAACTTTACTTAACATAATATATCAACCGAAAATTAATAACAGACTTGAATAGACGTATTTTTATATGTAAATTAAATACCCACAGATCAGTAACCCCTCTTGACAAAATTACTACTATATTTCATAAAATATACAATCGTTCAGTTTATGAATAAAGCTGAATATCTGCTCGGCGTTAGTTACTTTTAGGTTACATATGAACAGTACCAGATATTTATATCCCATACATAATCTCATCAAGCGTGACCAGGTCTGCCTATATGGTGGTGCGCCATTTTGAATTGCCCTTGAGATGTGGTTCCCCAGGCCTTAATAGCACTGCATTGCGCTCAACGTCTATTAAATTCCTAATTAAGCAACTTAATCTTAGCACTTTTGAAACAACCTGTAAAGTATTGCTAATTAAATATTCAACAAATGCTTCCCTTAGTTCCTTTCATGGTAAATACTGACTTATCCGATGTGAATATGATATTATTTGCATCATCAAACGTCATCGAACCAATGGTCGGCACGTGAGCTACCTTGACAACTTTCGATTTGATTATGTCATTCTTCTCTATGATCACCTTGTATATGCCGTCGACCCACCAAGCGTAAACCACGCCGTCCAAGTCAATCGTAAGCCCGCGGAAAAATGCGTTCTCCGATAAACGGTGTATGACCGCTCCCTTGCTCACAAACAGGCCATACATATTGAGAAACACGATCGCATCATTCTTGTCTACGATGAAATTCCTAATCGGAATGAATTCCAAAAGGGGCTTGAAGATGTCTCCTCTCTTCACAAAGATGCCCCTGTCGTTGTACCTGATGAAGTAAACGTTGTGTTTGAAGAATATGCTGGTGATGATGTCTCCGGGACTGCTGTAGCGCGCGAGCTTATTAGAGGTCCTATCTAACTGGAAGATGCCGTCGCTGCCCCCTAAGTACACAATAGAATTGTCCTGGTCCATATCGAAAGTACCGAAGTTGAGAATCAACTTCTCTCCCCCATTCAAAGTGCCAAAGTTGCTCGGATCATCCAAATTCACGAAGGCAACTTTGTAGTATTCGTCATCAGAGATTTCTGGCTCGAAGCTGTAGAATAGTGAGTTCTCTGAGCGCAGGATTCCCATTTTGTGGATAACGACTTGGTTTCTAAAGGCTGCTGGTAGGTCGAATAGGTAGGTGACGTTGTAACAGGTCGTGTCGACGCGGATGCATGTGGTACACTCTGTAGAGACTTCAATTTCCATTGACGAAGAACATGAGAGATAGCTCACGAGGAGTAGCCACAGCATGGTTGGATCTGGAAGGAAAGTGACCGTCTTTTATACGTTTGAAGTAAACACCGCATATACATACATATCTATCTGTTTACATATAGGGATTTGCATATTTTAATGGGCAAGTTTTAACAAGACTCGCACAACCATATTCCAGAATAATTTTAAAATGAACATATTCCGATTTCAAAGTTCACTTTAAAATTCATCAGATCAATGCACTGTTGAAAAACTATCATATTATTTTACCGATATGCAATATTCTGCTGTTAAATCAAAAAGCCTATTTCCTGAAATTTAAAATGTAACACTGAACATTTTAAATGCATCCTTTTTTAAAAATATTATACTAGTAGGTAGGTAATTTTATTTTATGTATCATCGCAAATACATACCGAGTGTTTAAAAGTACATGATTCGTAATTTAAAGAAAGGGTTTGCGTCACCCGTCCTCACTAACAAACTGGCTGGGACCTTATTAAAAGCAAAACTGGGCCACATCAGTGTGCAGGTCGATAATGGCACGCGACATATTTCATCAAATATTCAACAACTTTCACTGGAAATACCGCACATTGGCGGCTGGCACGCTATTTAATAACTTAATAGGAATAGCTAGTATTTTTGGGTTAAATAAATATATATATAAAAAAAAGATCGTCAAATAATGCAGCATGATATTCTATTGATATGATAATGAATTCCGTCTGCACCCACTGGCATAAGAATAACATAACAATATTACTAATTCTTATGCCACTGGTAGATGAAGTTGGTGGGTACACCGGTAGCTACCCGCTAACACAGCAACTATTATTTATTTATGTTCCTGCTAAATGCTTTTAATGTTGGCAAAGACAGTATCAAATTATCTAATAGATTACAAATTTCTAATAGATTCATATTTATTTCAACGTTTTAAATTTCAAATTTATAATTTACTTACTCTTTGATTTTATTTACGAATTAATTACTATGGATACCACAGATAAAAATAATCAAATAATACAACTTACCTTTACTAAAAAGCCTTTAATCCAAACACATTTTAACTCACAATTATTTTTTAATTGTTTTTATGTTATCTGTTTTACGACAATGAGGTGAGTAAAACGCGCGCGTCCGATTGCATCGCTAGCCACAATGTATGGCGCGGGGACACATAACCGTTTACGAGTAAATTAACACTTTGTTATTATACTACAACACGGAAAACATGGGAGGATGACATTCAGTGTAATAATTAAATCAGTTGAAACGGTTTATAGTTTAAATTAAAATATAGCGGAATTATAACGTGTGTGAGCTCAGATTAAACGAAAAACGTAAATGGAACTTTTCCAACTACGACGTGTCGCCGGTTAAAACTACGCCTTTCAGGGTACGTGAAAAAAAGACAGAGCACTGAGTTCCTTGCCGGTTCTTTTCAGGTGGCTTTATTCCGAACCGGTGGTAGTTTAGACGTTCATAAGTGCCTTATTAGGCCCTAAACCGAATAAATGATTATTGATTTTTGATTTCGTACCACGCACACACCTACAACAAATACAACGAAATAAAAACACAGCGTCACTTCGTTGTTCGCAATGTTTCATCAACCTTTTTTATTGAAGAGTGTCAGTTGAAAAGTCGAAATAAAATATTTCTTAAACATCGAATCATAGAATAGCCCTATTAAAATGCTGAGCTAGGTAGGCATGTACGTTAAGATTTGTGACGTGGAATCGAACATGCCTTCCTATACTTAATACTCTTTGGTCTTAACTTTAAGAAGCTAATCGTTATTGGCGTTCTCTAGGAAGTAGTTCGTTAGTACGTAAAAGTAGCGATCAAAAGGTAATACTTCTTTAGCACAATTTCAATCGAAAGGAAGAGGTCAGTAACTAATGGTCTTTATATCGATTTGACCGACTAGGTTATTCTTCTTCTTCCTAGCTATGGCATCCAATCCTCTTCAAAGTCTATTTTTGCCAGTGTGTCGAGAGAAATTATCAAGTTTTATATCTTAAGCTTATTGGAATTTCGCAGTAGCAAATCGTAACATGCCTTTAGGTCAGAGGTAACCTATTGACCAAATTAATAAATCACTTAACCCAAAAGTCAACAACAGCATTATTTTATTTCTAATGTTCCTATAAATCAGTCACGAAATGAAACTTTACTGCACATAGTAAAGATACCGAAAATACACTAAAGATAACACAATTTACTAGACACTGGAACAAATCTCAACCGCTCCGCCTGATTCCCGCCAAAAACTCGACTAGGTTATTGCCAGTAAGACTAGAACAAAGGTACTTTATGACTAGAACAGCTTGCAGAACTAGCACTGCATTTAGCACCTACCCACTTCGGCACTTACTAGCAAAACACGGCAACCTTACCATCAGGACACGCATTCTAAATAATTGCTATGAAATAAACAATTGGTGAATAAAATATATAATTTTATTTTGGGTTTCGGTGCTAGTGGGCTAGTGGGACAAATGCGTGCCAGTTGTACCATCATTCATATGCTTAGTTTTATTTTATCACTAAGGTGGTAAACAGGTATACGGCCCGCCTAATGGTAAGCGGTAACCGTTGCCATGGACACTTGCAACACCAGGGGTATCATTCGCGCGTTGCTAACCCTAAGCTAGTCTTATGCCCAGCAATATAATTATCTTCAAATAGCTTCTTCCTCGCGACTTCGCCCGCGTAACAATATAGTATACTATTACACGTTTTCCTGTAGGAATAAAGCATCTTCCCGCGGTAAAAAGTTGCCTTTGTTCATCAGGGATAAAGTCGGATTCTAATGGTAAAAGAATTTTATAAATCGCTCTAGTAGTTTCAGAGCCTATTCAATACAAACAATCAAACTCTCCTCTTTATAATATTAGTGTAGATTCGGCGTATATGCTTGGTGGCAGAATATCTTGACACTGTACTCGTACCTGCGCACATTTGGTATTGACATAGGTGGTCGGTCACTTCCTTTCCAAAATCACTGGTAGCTATCAATGTACCAGATACCGATTCAGTCACTGGCTTAGAATAAAAGCCACGTCACGCTACTCGCACATAGAACAACAAATCCATTGTCACACAATGAACAATATTCACATAAACATGTACGTTTCAATTTTGTTTGTGGCTAGCTCGCGTGCCGTTGTGCCCTAAAATAGAATTTCTTTTTTTATTGATATGTAAATAAGGTATCATGTGATACTGTGGATTTATATGGCTTTGTTCTCTAAGGTATGACCTCATCAGTCATGACTGAAATAATTTTGATGTGTTACACCTTTCCCTCGCTTACTACAAAAGGGACTGAAGTGAAGATATTTGATTTGACCAATGAGCGCGCGCGTTGGTGGAATTGGCCGTCAAATGTCAGATACATATCATAATATGCGACTTTATTTAAGGTTCGTTTTTAAAGAATCTAGCTACAACACATATGCTTAAATCTGTTCAGCCATTTCGGCTATAGCGCGTGCCGAAGATATAACACACAAACATACATAAATCCACTCGAAATATAGCACTCCAGCGTCAATTGGGCTAAAATGCAATACAATTAAATTAACTGTGAATTAAATCTCAATAAATTATCTTGTTTGAAGAAAAACCGCCTAATGAATGCCAGCCCTTACTGTGGGGTCATAGAATACGCGTGCAGGTTAAAACGGCGTCATTTATATGCGAGTATTGGAATCTGATCCACCAGGAACAGTTCTGACAATAATAGTCTGCCATAGTTGTGGAAAAAATGCCGATGCCGTGACCATGGGAAATAGGGATTCATTGATTTAACTACTGCCTAAAATATGCGTGTGGCTCTAAACCTGTGCTCCGCATCGTGTGTGCCGCGGCACACTGGTGTACCGTGGTGATTAGCTGGTGTGCCTCAAAAATATAAAATTATCTCATAAAGTTAAATCGACGGACGAAAGAAAAATAACTAAACAACTATAAATCACGCGAGCGATGCGTTTTATTTTGTTTCACCAATAGCTTCCAATAAAAGTTGAAATACATTCATTTATGGTGTTCCTCGAAAATTTCCCGATTTTCTAGATGTACCTTGCACAAAAAAAGTTTGCGGAACACTGCTCTAAACGATATTTCGTTTTGCACTTTTCTTGAGACTCGCTCTGCGCATGGCCTGACGTTATGAGCAGAAGGCTCGCCCCGTGGTGTAGGCCATTTAAACTCTCTTTGATGTGCCCTACTTCCAAGTTTTTTGCATTTTTCATCGTCTCCCATCCCGACGAGCTGTTTGTATTATGACTGATCACCAACGTTACGAGATCAACTACAAGTTTTTTCTCGATCTTCCCTTTTATTTTCTGTCCGCGAATAAATCAACTGGAAAAGGTTTTTGTTTTTTTTCCGGTGAACAGAAAATATAATTTTGTGTTGTTGTTGATAACTTAGTTACGCTTTCTTTTATGTTATTAATCTATGGCTCAGGGAAGTTTCTACTCTAATATGACATCGCACTAATCAGTAGGGTAACCAGAGGGGTTAGAATTTGAAAGTTTTATATTTAAAGCAATTAAAGTAAGGTAACATAAATTGTCTTTATAAATGTAAATCTATTTCGATGCAAATTTTATTTGCACTTCTAAATCATAAAAGGCCTTTACAATTCAATGCAAGAACTCAAAGCTATTTATTATCAAAATTACTCAAAAACTGACGTCCAAAACGAGTTAGACGAATAAAGGTAATCTGTCTCGCGTAGGGATAAAGTCTAGCGTAAGTCCATAATCTAATCTAAGGATAAAGTGGACACTGCTGAATATTTTTTCAGTTTTGATGCTCTAGGTAGGTAACGAATTTGCGACACCGAAAAAGCTATTAATTGTTACAGATCTGTAGTCCAAGAAAGAAAAACTTATGTCTATGTTTCGAAATGAAAACATTTTCATACAAGTTTTCATCGGCGCAGCGCTGTTCATATTCCCATACAAAAATAGTCGAAAGCAATACAAATACGTATTCAAGTTGTTGTTGCTAGGGCTACTGCAGTTTTATCCATGTTTACTATTAACATCGTTAACGATATATACCACGAAGGGGAATTAAATACGCGAATGCATCTCTCTTTTGTCGATCGCTGTCGCTTGCTCAAGAATACTGGCCAGCTGGCTGCTCAGTCATATTGTCAGGGGTAATGGAAGAGATCTTATGTATTTATTGAGATTGGTCATGAAAACGAGACCGCATTATTGAGGCTGCATTGTTTTTGCGAGGGATTGTACTGCGACCTCTGAGGGCTAACGGCCACGCTTTGTAATGGACATAAAAGACCCATTCAATTCGCCAGAATATTTATGAATGGGTATCAAAAACATTGCGGAATACAAATTTGGGATTCATAAATTAAATTATTATGGTCGTAATGTTTGCACGAAATTGCTCTCGTATTTAGGTACGTTGAATAATAAGAAACATATATGTCGAGTAGTAAAATAAAAGATAAGTCTTCTAGAAAAGATCGACGGAAAATTCATGTATTCTTGAAGAATATACGACTCATAAGTATTCGCAACAACCTTTTTTGTTTCTTTTTATTGTCAGGAGAAGGTTCTTATGAAATGCTAAATAAAAAAAACGGAGCATGTTAACGTCGGAATAAACTAAAGATCCTTTTTACTATAGTGTATTGTGTTTTTAACGTATGAATTCATAGCTAAGACAGGACGTCTGTCGGGCGGATAGTAGACAATAAATATTGAATAGTTTGTACATAACAATTTCAGATGAGAATATTTTCTAGTGAGTGATGCTTCACTAGTCGGGTTTTAGTTTCTGAACTTAATTTTATCCCCACCTTTGTATTATACAATGTTTGGACATATCACACAATGCCATCTGCCCCTAAACTAAGCAAAGCTTGTATTATGGGAACCAGTAGCTGATATAATACTAATATGGGTACTTTTTTTTAAAATACATACTTATAATACATATTAAACACCCAGACGCAAGTCTAACATATTTCTCACATAACTGTTTGCCCCGGCGGGAATCAAACCCGCGACCTCTAGCGTAGCAGTCAGGTATACTAACCACTAGACCATCGGTCTCGTCATATTCGCATGTAGTTGTATTATGGCTTACAAAGGCAAAGATGGATAGTACAAATTCTTGACGTGACCATTCTCGTGCATTACGTAAGGCGCGGCTGTAAGCGCGCAAGGCCGCCTGATTGGCTCGCTGACCCGCCCTGAACTTGACTTCGGATCAGTTTGATCTATTAGTGATGACGATCTATTTTTGCTGTTCATTGTTTTTTATAGAGCAATAAAACTGATCTCTTTAATTCGAAATGTCAGTCGTTATTAGGAAGGAACATTTATCGGATGATTTTTTTATATTCGTATTATCTATCGTCAAATTTCTAATTATGCCTTTTTTGATAACTGAATTAAACGTGACTTTAGTAGCGATGCCTAATGAAAACAATTCGTTTATTGTACATATTCCTAAAATCTATTACTTAAATTACATAAATACTTTGTTTTTTTATGTTCATGGTTTCATAATATATGGAACTTGGCTTTTTTTCATGCTTATCATAATAAAATGCAACGTTTCTCTGTCCGTCCGTTTAAATCCCATGTTTTTTAGTAACGACTACTAATCCTATTTATGTACGTTTTTAACACTAGCTGTGCCCGCGACTTCGTACGCGTGGAATTAATTTTATTTACAGTCTGATAGGTATTTTTTTGCGTGGAAACGTAATTATTTTTCGAAAATAAAAGCAATCTCCGTTACGCACAATAAAATCAACTATCTGCCAGGGCAAGTCCAGTTCAAATCGGTCCAGCGGATTCGGAGATAACTCGGAACACACAGACATACAGGGAGACAGACATTGTTTATTTCTATTTTGTTATACGTATCGTTTTGACATTACAAACACACTTCAATTTTATTTATTTGTATAGATATTGTTATCCGGTCAAGCTTTCGTAAACAAAGTTATAATGCGGCTGAAGCCACGAGCGTGTCATTTATGAACCAGCTCACATATTAGTCTAGTACGGGAACTAGTAGGATAATCTCCACGTAGGTATCGTGGTTCGGCATCTAGAGCGGATGCCACAAAGGCCCATCGTAACGTGCACTTTATTTTAGTGTGGGATTGTCCTGGGTGATGTCACGTCATCTTTCCGTCGTACTTGTTCACATGGCCTTAGCATTTAAGGTTGGTACTCACTATACCGGGGATATGGCAAGTGTTATGATGATCGTAAATCATAACAATACGTATTTTGCTATCCACAAACTCGTATTTTCAATTTCAATTATCTGCCTTCGTTCATTGTATGTTTATGCATACATACAAGTACCCACCACCTACTAGGAATATAATGAGTCTAGGTTCACAAAATACCGTAATTTTTATACATATCTCTTTCCAATTTATACATCTGAGAATTGCAGAATTTTGAAGATATTCACAATTAGTACTGCGTAATAGTGTTTGGGTATTTTGCGTATGGTGTTATCCAAATGTGGAAAAAATCGGTATTTGACTTTATTCATTTATTTGTTCATTATGAGTGCCCACATAATCTATTATTCACAGTTTTAGTCAACACTATATTGCTAACTCATTTAAAACAAAAGCCTACCCATTACTACTTACTCCAGTTACGAGATGCTTGAAAAATTCGCGATGGATCCCGCTGCACGTTCCAACATTTATACACAAAAATAAAAATAAAACTTGTGACGTGCGAGCAAAATAGAACAACACACAGTTTTGACCTCTCAAATCAAAAACCGTAGCTAGTTTGGTTGCAATTTTTCCAAAATTGCACTGTGCAGGAACTAATTGCATGTCATATCACACACATAGTTAGGTACATGTGGAGAGTCTTTCAGCACCCGACGGTACATATATGTGGCGTCGATGGTATTAATTAACTTGGCATGTCATGTTTGTTTTTAATTTACGAGATAAACACACGCTCGGGATCCCCACTTTAATTGTACGTTTCCCATACGAGTTGTCCTTACCACAAAAAACTGTATCTTATATACCTACCCTACTTCGTACAGTATCATATCGCTTGATATGAAAATTTTTAATAAACTCTTCAAGTAAATCACACTAAAATTATAAATGCAAAAGTTTGTGTGTGTTTGTCACGCGTCAACGGCTGAATGGATTTGTAAGAAATATGGAGTGGACGTAGCTTATAAGCCTGATTAGCATATAGGATACTTTTTATCCCAGAAAATTGTGGTTCCCGAAGGATAGTAGAATAATGCGGGCGAAGCTGCGGGTAAAACCTAGTTTTACAATAAAGGAAACTATCTTAATGTATATCAATAAATATGTGAGTAGCAGTTTGGGAATATTTTATGTTTTGTCTTCATTCGTAGGTATGACAAACAGTAATTACCCAATTGGTATAAACTTAAAAAGCTAACTGCTTTTAATTGCCTGTTTCTTGATTTTTCTATCATTGAAATTAAAGGTTTATTGATTTAAGCCATGGAGGACACGCGGAAATGTTATTCTATAAATAATGAGAAATACCTAACAATTAACTTTAACTAAAGGTCGACCGCTAATTGAAGGTGATAGGTCAATTGGCTGGAAGACACTGCAGTGTCAACAAATTAAAGATATTAATTAAGTAGCCGCGGAAAATGCAGACATTTGTATCATAACAGAATTGATCAAGTCTGCATATATTTTATGATGTGATTCGTAAGCTTATTAGGTAGGTGCCTAAACTGAATACATGATTTTTGATGTTGCAATAAAATTCAAATATAATTCTTGTAAATTAAATTAAATTAGATAAAAGTAGTACGTCATAAACCCTCCCAGCTCTTAAGCGGTAAGCATTGAGGCGGCAAGGACATCAATAAAACACATCAAAATTTAGCAAGAGTTTAATAAAAAAATGCAAAATAATAAAAATATCTCCAAACATTGAGCCTTAACACTAGGATATCTGTAGGGCTTACAACATCCAAAAATACAAATCACACGCACTCACACAATCGCCTGTGCTCTTATTTTACATTGTTACCGATTGCGGTCAAAACTTGACTAGAATCAAAGTAAAATACTATAATAGTGGCCGAATACTGACACGCCAGTCAAATCTGATGCCACATTCATTTTGAGTGCCCTACGATTACACATGCGAAATTTTATTTTAACGTCGCTTCAAACAGTACGTGGGCCTTCAAATGTTTATATCGTTTCAGTATTCGACCGTTACCCTTCTTCTGGCCCAGTTGGGTTAAAATAGACCTCAATACATCTTTAGAGCTACGGTTAAATATTACCGCTAGGTTACGTATTTCACTTTAATTCTCTCAAGATTTTAAAGGCTATTAAAATCGGTTTAAGAATGCAATTTATCATTCAATGGGCATAGATTCATTGGCACTACGTTGTCTTTGCAGCATCATCACGTATGACGTTTTTCAATTATAATTTGCATAAAAAATTGGAAGAATAACTTCGTTTCAAGGTTATTGTCATTCCACAAGTTTGGTTCGGAAATGATTAGAGAGCTTGCTTAGAAGTTTTGTGCCATCTCTTATGTGTACAATAATTTTAGACTAAATACGTAAATATATTTTTAGATAGTTAAATACAATCGCTATAACGTAGTGCGTTTAACTATTTAGAATATCAGATTATATTTTTTCGCTTGGAACCTGCAGAATACATTTTGGTGTTAAGGTTTTTTTATAGTTTTGATTGTTTTATATTTTTTCGCCTTTCATTCGAGCTTCACGTTGCGAAGTAGCGCTTTGCAAATATTGCTCGATTATTAAATAAAAATTGTATACCGTGTACAATAAATATACAGTTTTGATATGAAAACATGTGCTTTGTAGCTCCTTATTTTATGATGTCAAAAAGTTGTATTCGGGATTTGTAAAACGCCAACTTAAAGTTGTCGTCTTCTTCCGTGTCATTGTTTGTAAGAGAGCAAGACAAACGTATTTAAATATAGACCGTTCAATAATTCTATACATAGAGCATAACGGTGCAGATAAAATAACTAAAATGTGTATGAAATCTTAATGATAATAATTAATGTAATGAATAATAATATTTTACTTTTTTTTATTTATTTAAAGGATTACTTTTTGACTAGTGATACAAAAATTACATCTAATCGTAATATTTAAGTAAGTAATACGCAATAGTATGACTCGGCATGTGTCACTGTCTCCCTCACTCATCGATGCAAGAGCGAGAGGAAAAGAGTTCATTGCCATAATAGGTTCGTTAAGACTCATTCCATTTTAAACCTTAAATTCGTTTACATTTAAACGTGAAAATTCATTGGCTAATCAAAATATATATAATATGAGATTCATTCTAATACTATATCAGTATTTGAATAAACAGTAGGGTGATGAATTATTTGTAGATCATGAGAAATAAACACATACTTTTTTTCTTGCGCCATCGGCAGTCCGAATTCTCTTTGGAAATTGATAATATGTAAAACACTAAAATAATCACCCACAAAGTATATAATCTCCTTACAATCATACTGAAATGACTGTATTGGAATAACTAATTGCAACTTAGCAGTAAATGCAGGCAAAATAAACACACACTCCTTTTCTCTCGTGCACTATACACACGCAAGGGATAATTTCAGGTTAGAGTACTATTAGGTACATAATTAATCTATCGTAATATACATAATCCAGTTGAATTGAATATGTTATGAATATATACCTTATAACTCTTAAAAACATTTAATATATATTGAATCGCATCGCTCACGTCTGGAGCTCCTTACTTTAAAATATCCGTGAGATATTTTTATATCATAAAACCTCAACGTAAATACATATTAAAATCTTCAAAATACGAACGTCTTAATTTAAAATGTCGACTTGAACGAAAATAAATAACTCTTTGGCGATTTGAGCAAAAACGTGATGTGTGAGTATGGCATTAACTAGCGGTACTAATATCGCGCTTCTAAAACATTACACAAATAATACCATACGCGAGTCTAGACCGAAGTTATTGCTTTAAACAGTGATGTACGAGATACCTTTAACAAAGTATCTGAGATACAAGATACGTATCTTGTATCTGTATTTCAGATACTAGTATCTCAGATAAGTCGCATCTGTCTTTAAATGGTACTATATATCCACATACGACACAAAAGAAGTTTATACGTTTTTGAAACCCTTTTTCTACACGCATCGTCTGTATCTAATAATGGTAACTTCCTGATGTCTGATAATTTTGAAAATTGGCACACGTATTATGGACCGACGACAAATAATTTTATCCTGACTAGGATCATCGGGATAAGTACATTTTGAAGCGTGTTTGTTTATTATTTTAAAGTGGTATTTTATTTAATACTTTGATTATAAATTTAATATAAATCTAATATAATTAATATATTTGCAGTCTTGAATATAATACAAAACAAATATCCTTATTTATTTGAATAAAAAAGTGAAGCACAAAGCGTACTTGGGTAACAATAAATAAGTTTTGTAAAAAATACTGCCCATAAATGGAATGTTTACTTCTTATCAACTCGCAATGAAACTCAAAGTACATACTAATTTTCGCCGATTCAGTAAACCTAAGATTGGTCGCCTCCCGCACGGAATAGTGTCTAACTATAAAGTTGTGTGTCGGTATAATATGTGTGCGGCACCCATGATAAACTTAGTTTACAATGTCTTTAAAAACACAATAATCTCGATCTAGACACGCAGCTATGGGGGCGTCCATAAATTACGTGAGGTGTTTATTTAAATATTCTGTCCCTCCCTCCCCTCCTGGTGAGATGTCGTGAGATTTTATTCAACCCCCTCCCCCATTCCCCAAACTCACGTGAAATTTTTCAAAATGTGGGTTTCTTACGAAAACGCGTTGGATTGTTATTGTAGAAAGAAAAAAAAATGCTTCGTGCTTTTGAACGAATTAGTGAATGATCTTAATCGTATTACGATTACGCTTAAGATTAAATCTTAAGCATGTTGAATCTGGATTAAATGGACCAAAATCGTTTTTTTTTTTTCAAACAGAAAAAAAAATGCGTGATATTTGCCGAGATCCCCCCTCTCTCCAACGTAAGATTAGACTCGACCGCCTCCCCCCCCCCCCCCATAAACATCTCACGTAATTTATGAATGCCCCCTATGATAAAGACCACAATTATAGATATATCGGAAATGTCGAAAGTCAATACGCTAACAAGTACCCTTTACATATAATATTATATACTTACACAAGTACACCGATATATAATATGTAGGCCTATATATTATTCAATCATTACAATACATAAAGTACTAAGTAATCATGTAAATAAATGCATTTCATTATGGCAAATATACAAAGGAATGTCGTGCGGCCGGCGATTTGTGTTGTAACACCAAGATATAAGGTCCATTATGCAAACACACTACATAAAATCATGATGTACGTGAGTAAACATGAGTTTTCTAATCTTATACCAATAAAAGTATCGTACAGTAAAAAAGTATTAATATTGTGTGTACGGTGGTAATTTAGAACTTCATAAGTGCCTTATTAGGGCCTAAACTAAATAAATTAGATTTCTTTAAATACATTTGTCCACATCTTTGAATTATTTAGTTACCTAATAAGCGTGCCACCGAATGCGTAATTCCATTATACTGACAACTTACGCATTCGTAAATAACCAATTTTTTTTTGGTGCACCTATTATAAGATCGAGACATTTTGAAATCGTTAACTCAATTAATTATATTCAAGTATCGCGTTAAAGGAAATCCACTCGCTAGACGCATAATATTCTTTTCAGTATTACTTAAATAATCAATGTAAATCTTCTCTTCGTACAAGTGTCTCCGAAAGGGTAGGCTGAGGTGTTACAACACCCACTATTCACCGAAGATAATTAGGTGCCAACGTGACAGTATTTCTTTAATTTATTTCATGAATCAATCTACAAAATTATGACACAAACCGCCGCCGAATGTAAACAAAGTCACGATATAAAGTGAGCATTAATCGTGAGGTGATTATCACTTAAGGTTTGGTCGAATGCATTGAGATCCTTGCTTAGATTGTTTCGTAAGACCATAATATAATTATCAATTATTACATAAAATTTTACATAAATGTATTTTTGTAAATATACAAATACAAAGCAATACAAGTCGAGCATAGAAAATAAAAATTGCCTATAACAATACAATTTGTATTGCATGCCACACATATTGTTTATACAGTGCTCATTAGAAAGGAAATATCAATAATACGAGAATACAAAAAGGTACTTTTAAATTAAATTGATTTTGCATTGTATATAATAAACCAATCACTCTGCATATTGTAGAGACCATATGCTCGTGAAGCGACCTATAAGCTTTAAAACTATTAATTATTATTAGTTAATTGCTACATTAAAATGTACGTGTTACGAGTACAGACACTGGAAAAACTTCTATAAAATATTCAGTGATGTTTGATTTGTTGGAATCCAATCAATTTTGGTCATTATTTTTAATAACATACGTTTTAATAACACGACATAATTCGGCTAGTGTGACAATTTTAAATATATTTTAAAAATATATAAAAAGGTAATTTAAATTTAATGTATTAGCGCATACATATGTGACTTGTGTCTTGCTATGCGATATGTTTAACACCATGAACCAAAAAATATTAGCCTTCCACCCACCAGTGGGTGAAGACAGTGGGTGGACGGGTCACGAAAAAAAACAATGTTTAAATGTACCTATATATACAATATAATGTTTGGACATCATCACACAACGCCCTCGGTCGCAAACGAGACTGAAAGAATACTTAAATATTTTCTAAAACGCATCTTTAAAATATGATTTTAATACAGGCATACAAAAATGTTCACAAACAATATAATAAATACAATAAGTACATAATGCATGGGGTACACGTGATCATATCAGTATCTCGTATCTAGGAATATAATATGCCACACCAGCCGACTTGGTGTATATAAACACAGACATTACAATGTACGGAGCCTCTAGCGTATAATATGTTACAATTGCACTTGCTTACTGTTCCCATTCCGCCTCGTCGACGCCTTCCATGCTGTCCTGTTCCAGTTTTAAGTTTATCTGCATTTTTGCGCTCATTGATTTCAATATCTGATAAAAAAGAATAATAATTTAAACATATTTAAAAAAATAATGATTTTTTTTATATAATATTTTTTCTCTGCCCACCGGTCTATACCAAATAGTTTTTATAATTTAAAAGAAGTGACTTATCACACCACGAGCTCTACGGTGAAGGAAAATATCGTGAGGAAACCTGCATGCGTCTGAGAAGAAATTCAAAGACGTATGTAGTGCTTAAGAGACGGCAACGGACTCACCATCTGTCACGCTTCGGTGAAGTGTACGTGCCTGCCCCTTCGGGGATCCTTTTGGGAAGGCGTGAAGATGTATTATAACTTACAGTGTCCTGTTTGTCTTTGTTGTCCTTAGCGTCGAAGGGCAGGGACTTGATGAGGTCGGGCTTGGTCTTCTGCTTGTCGCGGGAGGCGGGCGGCGCCTCGCGAGACACCGGCGACGCCGCCGTATGCGCCGACACTGCAAGTATTCACATTAATATCAAATATACCCGCTATCTCACGGTACTTTGCCCATAATGCAATATAATTTGAAAATTTAATTTTTACAAAAGCGGTATTATTTAAAATCAAACATGGCAGATATGTATATCTCTACTCTATATATCTCTGATATTATTATTAGTTTAATCTTAAAAGGTGTTTTACTTTTTAATATTATTTTATACCACTAAAGTGGCACACCGGCGTATGGCCTACCTGATGGTAAGCAGTCACCGTAGCCTATACACACTAGCAATACCAGGGGTATCACTAACGTGTTGCCAACCCTGTTGTTCATGAGGACTCACTGTGCTAGCGCAGAGTATCCTCGTGGAGCACTGACAACCTTACTCACTGCAGAAACACAACACAACATCAAAGTAGTGTTATTTGACTGCGGTCTTCTGTAAGGTGGAGGTAGAGTCCCCAGTAGCGCGGTTCCAATGTAATGGGAAAACCCACGGGAATTCTCAAATCGCCATACCTCTTTTTTTAAAAGCTCATGGTGTGATTAATCACTGTACTTAAGCTTAGAAAAACTCATTGGTACAATTGGAAAAACTCAGTGGCCGGGGTTTGAACCCAGGTTCAAACCCCGGTCGTACCAACAGATGACAGGCCGCTTCAACCACAGGGCCACCACGACTTTAAATATTACGGCTGTAAGTATTACGGCTTATAGTGTAGTGTGTCGGTTCTTACAGGGCTCCATCCCCGGCGGCTGCAGGCTGGCGGTGCGGGCGGCGGCCGGCACCCCGTCCAGCCAGTCCTGGCCCGACTGCCACGGCTGCCACGTCACCAGCGTCGGCGGGAACAGGTCGTCTTGGAACAGATTGCTCTGGGAACACCACACAACATACATATACTCAATAGCTTCTGCACGCGGCGTCGGTCGCATTCAATTCGAGGTAACGTATTTTGTCATTTCACGTCTTTAGGGTTTCAATTTAGAAAAATGTCTGAAACCCGTTTGTACATATTTATTTACAGTGCCGGTAGCAGGAACATTTTTCAACACGTATTCGAAAACGTAACTCGCGAAATGTCAATTGTCATAATAATTTTTAGTTTTACACTTTTCACCGCCGCAGTACTGTTCATTTTTCAATACAATAATAGTCGAAGACGATACGAAAATGTTGTCGTAATTTATTCATGTTCGCGCTACAGAAGTACTTCTGTGTAGTTTAGAGTTAAAAGTCTATCTAGTCTTGTTCCTTCATACAAACTTCCGTTTCACGAAACAACACGGTTGTTAAAGGCATTATATTATGTGAGAATAATATTGTTATATGAAACAGTAATATTATCAATGTTGTTTCTGCTGTGGAATAACATTTACTTTATCTTCTGTATTTCAACTCACCTTTATTCTGGGTACGGTGAACGAAAGCGGCTCGATGTTTCCATTAGTCAGTCGTAACGCTCGAGCGAATTCCACCTGTTTACAAATAATATATTTAAAACACATTCACACATACATATCAACAGCATAGAGCGCTATTTAACCCTTGACTTGAACATATTTTGCTATTTTTTATACCACTAAAGTGGCACACAAGCATTCGGCCTATCTAATGGTCACCGTAACCTATAGCCGCTAGCAATACCAGTGGTTTCACTTCCGCGTTGCCAACGCTGTTGTTGATGAGAACTCAGTGCTAGCAGCATTACTACTAGCCCAGCGTATCCTCGTCCTGGCAACTCGGCAACACTTACTTACCGCAGAAACACAACACTACATCAAAGTAATGCTATTTGACTGCGGTCTTCTGTAAGGGAGATACAGTCTCTAATCGGGCGGCTCCAAATTTAAATGAAAAACCACTGGTGAACCCAATTTGCCCTACCTCTCAAAAAGATTTTGCTTCTTTTTCATTGATGGATCTTTTCATACATGGCCGCATGATCCGAGTAGTGTTTACCTAACACAAATAAAATACCTTTTCAACAGCCACGAGGTTTTTCTGCAAGAAGGCGATGCCCTGGTGCAGAGTAGGGGAGCGGTGGTGAGACAACGCGCACAGGTAAGGAGGCTCGCACGTCACTTCGTAACAATATATCGTTGAATCACCCTGTAACGAACAACAAAATTAACAATAGTAGCACCGAATACTGAATGCCACACTAATTTTGAGTGGCTTCAAACGTTAAATCCGAAAGTGTATGTGTACTACAATTTCGCAGTATTCAGGGCTGCTATCTTAACTATAATTCTCCGCTTTGCGGTCAGTTAAATGTTAACACTTGTTTCGAACCATTGTAATTTCCAACTTTTTATATATTATTGAAGCAGCGTTCACGGTATCGAATTGGAAACCGTTAAAGAGGGAATTTATTATGTAGGTATTCATATAAACCACAATCCAATTGCGTACACTTATCATTTCAATTATTTACCGCGTGCACTGTTTTACACGTTTCTTAAAATACTTTATGTACCTTAACATATCTTTTGGTTCAGCTACGGGGAAAAAGTCACTTGTGTGTCATCGCTTTAAGTACACGGACGCACACATTGATTACTATCTCCATCTCTTTCCCGGGCACGCGAGACCGTCGTCACTGAGGACGTGTTGGGAATTTTTATACCACCAAGGTGGCACACAAACATACGGCCCACCTGATGGTAAGCAGTCACCGTAGCCTATAGCTACTAGCAATACCAGGGATATCACTAACGAGTTGCCAACCATGTTGTTGATGAGGTGTATAATGGTGTTCTACCACGCCTATACGATTGTATGAGTGTATAAGTGTACGAGTGTACGAGTGTATGAGTGTATGAGTGTATGACTGTACGAGTGTACGAGTGTACGAGTGTACGAGTGTACGAGTGTACGAGTGTACGAGTGTACGAGTGTACGAGTGTACGAGTGTACGAGTGTACGAGTGTACGAGTGTACGAGTGTACGAGTGTACGTACCCGTCCAGTGAGGAACAGCGTGCCCGAGTCGTGGTCGAGGTGTGTCTGCAGGATGGCGGGCGAGACGTCCAGTCCCACTGTGCACAGCGGCGCCGACAGATCCGTACTCGAATACAGCAGGATTTGACGTTCAGACACCCTGTACAATATTATTGTGATGTGGTTTAGATGCGTAACGTCTCCCGGGAGTGATTTCGTGAAAGGGAACGTCATTGCATTACAGATGCCGTGGTACAGGGTTGCCAATTTAGGGACTTTTACACTACTAGTAACGTTAAAAAAAAGAGGTGGAGTTGTCAAATATTACACATCATATGCAACTACTGTGCTCACGAGTATTGTCGCAAGTCACAAAGTGCTCCACACTCTCTGCCTACCCCGTGCAGGAGTTGTGGTGATAATATATATGTATGTACTTGTCGAAGCCGGTGACGACGAGGTGCGTCCCGTTGAGCGCCCACACGATGCGCGCGCCGCGGCTGCCCGTCGGGCCCGGCCCGCTGCGCAGCGGGGCACTCCCGCTCACAGGACGGAACACCTGCACACACACACACTGCAATGGCTGTGTGGACTACACAGACACACACACACACGCGACACATACATACACGGACACAGACACCACAAACAGTCAAACTACCATAGACACCCCAGCAGGTACACCTAAACACACACAGACACAGAAACAGACACACAAAAGAGGCACGAAGGCACACGGACACACACGCACACATACAGACAAACGCACACATACAAGCGTGAAAATGATCACCCTACATACACACACGCACCAACGCACCAACGCACACACGCGCACACTTATGCACACGCGGCAAACACAAGCGCACGCGCACACTCACACGTGCACACACCACCGCAGGCAGCAGATAACACGCCCGCGCACGTACGCGTGTGTACGCCCACGCACGCTCACGTATCTATCTGTGTGTGTGTGTGCCTATGTATGTCTGTTCACCTACGTGTACTGTGTCGCACTGTATACCTATTTGTTTTTATCTTTGTCGTGTGTGTTTGTGTCGTGTGTCTGTGCTAGCTGACAGTATCACAGAACAAAGACAGGCAGACGACAGTATCTCACACACACACACACACACACAACAACAGACAGGCACACACTGTAGACTGGACGCAATAAAGCATTTTAGTTAGTTAGTTACCCTGATGAGTCCATCCTTGCAGACGGTGGCGAGGTAGTCCCCGCAGGGCGACCAGTCCATGGCGAAGATCTGGTCGGTGTGCGAGGTGAGGCAGAGCGCGGCGCGCGGCGCGGCGGGCGCGAGCAGCCACACCTTCACCAGCAGGTCGTGCGCCGCCGTCGCCAGCACGTCGCGCGCCGTCGGGTGGAACCGCACCATGTAGATCTTGTCCGCGTGCGCGGAGAACGTGCGCGCCGGCTCGTTCGTCGACTCTTGAAGGCCTAACGGAATAAATACATTATTTAACCTTCTTCATTTACATTGCGACTCATTTAACATGTTGACGAATAACTGCTACGGTATTCTCAAATAACCGGCTATAGCTATCCACCTGTAAGCCTTCGAGGAATCGATTGGTAAGATCACATCCCTATCATACTTCCGAACTACCACCCAACGATATTCCTGTGTACTGAACAAACCCTAATCTAATAAAGAAATGGTATCAAATTTATCTCGAGAACGGCGCATCCTACGCTGAATCCGAATATATCCTCGGTAAGAAAGCCTCTGCCTCATTTTGTACAGACCAGTGGGATTCCAACTCGCGTCGGCTATTATATGTAGAGAAATAGGGATTTCCCGTTGGTTTTCCCATTAAATTTGGAGCCGTCCGACTGGGGACTGTACCTCCGACCTTACAGAAGGCTACAGTCAAATAGCACTACTTGATATAGTGTTGTGTTTCTGCGTTAAGTAAGGTTGGCAACTTGTTAGTGATATCCCTGGTATTGCTAGCGGCTATAGGCTACGGTGACTGCTTACCATCAGGTGGGCCGTATGCTTGTGTGCCACAATAGAATTAAAAAAATGCTACCCGCATTGAAACAGACCAGTGGGAATCGATCGTCAGCTATGCAGAAGGCTATACATATATGAAGTGAATATAATGTAACCGTTTTCCGGTATGATCCACTCGCGCAGTAGTCCGTCGTCGCAGGCGACGTAGAGGCGGTCGTCGCGGAAGGGGTCCCAGGCCCAGTCCTGCAGCGCGGCGGGGTGCAGCAGCGCGGGGGGCAGCACGCCGCCGGGGGGCGGGGGCGCGGCGCGCGCGCGGGGGGTCGCGCCCGCAGGCAGCTCCACCACGCCCAGCCGCCCGCCGCCCCCGCTCAGCGGGACCGCGCAACGAGTACCGTTCGCTGATCAAAATCAAACGTTGTTCACTTGGTTTAGTTTAAGGGCAAAGCGTGAGTTATGCCCCTGGTATTGCAAGGGTCCATAGGCTACGGTCACCGCTTACCATAAAGTGGGCCGTATGCTTGTTTGTGCCACCTTAGTGGTATAAAATAATACATGGACATAATATTAGAACGTCGTATAATTCAAAGTCTAATTCAAAATCCACGTGTACGAACCTCAACTTGTATGTATGTAAAAACTAACACTTTTTAGAGTTGGCAACGCGCGAATGATTCCCCTGGTGTTGAAAGCGTCCATAAGCCAAGGTGACCGCTTACCATCAGCGGGCCGTATGCTTGTTTCAAAATCAAAAAGTTTACCACCTTAGTGGTATACGAAACAATTAAACAACTTATAATTCAATTTATCGGCTTAAGTCAGTGACCAATAGGGACTAGCGCGCGCTGCCTAGTGTTCGCATTTCAAAAAGATTTACACTTTTGCGCAGACCCGAAATCCATGTATTACTATGGCAGTGTGATAAGGCCCTAATAAAGCACAAACATAAAGCTATATATAGGTATACACTCATAGTCTATACCTATATAAATCAGGACTGAAATGGCGCTTTAACTCTCAGTCTACCCCGAGACTGACTTGACGTGACTATTCGTATGTATAATGTTGACCCGTATTACATTTATATACCGTACCAATTATGACACCTTGTATGGATAAACGGAGTTTGGTACACCGATACAATGAACATGCGAATAGAAATAGACACATGTTGACAGAACTGCTGTTCCTGTAAGTATATCTCCTAACTGCTACGCTAGAGGTCACAGGTTCAATTCCCACCGGGGAAATTATTTATGTTACAAATATGTATGTCCAAGCATTATTAGTCTGCCTAGCGTCAGGGTGTCTGTTATATCATCCACTGTTTCCCAGTGTCCCACTTTGCTTAGTTTTGGGCCAGATGGCGCTGTGTGATATAATTATGTTTGGTAACATTAGCCTCACCATAGAATCCGTTGCACTCCCCAGAGATCTGCCTGCTGATGTTCTTGATATTCTCCACGTGGGTCGACTTGTGTAGAGGTGTACCTTTTAGGTGGCGAAACTTGGACACTTTACCTGTGACAAAGTTAATAATTCTTTACTGTCATACGTTATACTATATTTTAACGAAATTGGTTTAGTCATGCACGCGATCACACCAGGTTAGTAATGCGAATTTAGACACCCTTCTTGGGTAGATTTAACTAAATGTTCTTAAAATATGATATCCTCTATTATGTGACAAGACCTCTGGTCTAGTGGTTAGTATACTTGACTGCTACGCTAGAAGTTGCGAGTTCGATTCCCGCCGGGCAAACATTCATGTGATAAACATTTGTGTTTGTCTTGCGTCTGGTTGTTTTGTATGTATTAAAATATGTATATACAAAAAAAAATATATAAGTATTCTATCAGCTGCTGGTTTCCATAGTACAATTTGCTTAGTTTGCGGCAGATGGCGTTGTGTGAATGTCCAAGCATTATTATATTATTACATATTATATCCTATATTAAATCCCTACTATGTTTTCTGTTGTCACATCGTAAACAAAGTCTAGTTTTGTATATTTCATAGAAATTTAAACTTTTTAAAAGAGATGTAGGACGAATTTGGATGCTCCGTGGGGTTTCCAATTCTCAACCTTACAAAAGACCGCATTCAAATAACACTACTTTGATGTGGTGTTGTGTTTCTGGGGTGAGTAGGTAAGGTTGCCAGTGCTCCACGAGGATACGCTGCACTAGTAGTAATGCTGCTAGCACACGAATCCTCATCAATAACATAGTTGGCAACGCGTTAGTGATACCCCTGGTATTGCTAGCGGCTATAGGCTACGGTGACTGCTTACTATGGTATAAAAACACAAATAGAAAACACATTTTGCCATTTGCGTTCGATTTGGCAACAAACATTATCATTTTTTAACTATCTTTAAACAATTTCTGTATATATAAAAAAATACGTATCCTCACCGAACACAGTGGATGTCCGCTTGGTGGTGACGTTCGGGACAGACGCCCGCTTATCTTCTCGTTCTGGACTCTTGCGCGTCTTGAGCGAGTCTCTGCGTCTGAAACACCGTGTTAATAAGTCAACGCACATCACATCCCTTGGGCCAATACTACTCCTTCCTCATGTATCGATCCATCAATTGTCCCTTAATCTTATTTCTCTTGGTGTGTAGAGTGATGATAATTTTGTCTAATTTAAATTACGTGTTCCTCGATAATTGTTGGAACATCCAAACTAATTATTAAATAAAATAAATTGGTAACTATATGAAAATATTTTGAGTAGATTTCGATTTTATCACGTTCAAATAGACAGACAAATGCGGCGAGGGACTTTGTGTTAGTACCTTAAGGGTGCCGGCGAGGGCGGTGTATCAGACTCGACGGCCACACTGACTGAGCGTACTTCGTAAGCGCGCCGCCGCTCCGCTATCGACTGGTTGCCACTGCAAGTAAATAAGCAAATTGTAATACGAGGCACAGTAGGGCTAGCATGAATCATTTGCGACAATTTTTTCGTATCGCCTACGACTATTTTTGTATTGGAAAGTGTACAGCGCTGTAGCGGTGAAAAGTGGAACTAAAAATTAGTATGACAATTTTGACATTTCGCGAGTTACGTTTTCGCTTACGTAGTCGAAAAATGTTCCTGCTTACGGCACAGGTATCGCTATTGCCTTAGGCCACTTTTGTTCGTTTAATATTAAGACTCACGAAATTTGAACTAACATTCTTCTAACATGTAAAGGTAAAAACGCAATTTGAATGTTATAATGTCGATGCAAATAAACTGATTTTTTGAGTTCCCCGAGACCATGTGATAAAAATAAAATGGGCCTGTTAGGATAATAGAAGGTAAAGATTTTTATTTTAATTTTTCAGATATAGCTCTCTATGGCCTGGATAGGTGCGCTTTTAATAGGCATTAAATCCAATGACGTACTAATGGACATGGACTTCTAGTCTGCACTCAGAGTCCGAGACAAATAAAACTCGGAATATAATATGTTAATCGCGCGACAGTCTCCGTTTGGTAGACTGTCAAAAATATTGGCAACTTTCACAAAATTGACCCCATGTTATGGCGTTACTGTAAACAAACCAATCAAGGCGAGTATGCTTGTTACGAGCTGCGGCGGGCCCCTATTATTTTCTACGCTTTTTGACACTTTAGTCGTATAAAAAAAACAGCCCCATAGTATCGCCTTACTCAGTATTCTCAAAGAGTTTCCGTCTCTCAGCCGTGCTGGCGCTGGGGGTCTTGGGTCTGTACCCCGAGTCTGAAGAGTTCACCTCCTCCTCTAGACTCGTGTCCGACTTTCCATTCGTGTAATCTTCTGCAACACAAGCAATAAACAACCATGTTACACAAATGCATTGACTTTTTAAATAATACACGAATGCCACCTTAGTGGTATAAAAAGAAGATTAGGAGTTATCAATGTATGCATCATTTTAAAGCCGTGGTGGCTTTGTGGTTGAAGCAACGGCCTGTCATCTGATTGGCCCAGTTTCAAATCCCGGCCTGTACCAATGAGTTTTTCTAAGCTTAAGTACAGTGATTAATCACACCACAGCTTTTTAAAAGAGAGGTAGGTCAATTTGGGATTTCTCGTGGGTGTTCCCATTTAAATTGGAGCGGCCCGTCTGGGGACTGTACCTCCACCTTACAGAAGACCGCAGTCTTATAACACTCCTTGATGTAGTGTTGTGTTTCTGCTGTAAGTAAGGTCGCCAGTGGTCCACGAGGATACGCTGGCCTAGTAGTAATGCTGCTAGCACAGTGAGTCCTCATCAGCAAACATGGTTGGCAACCCTTTAGTGATACCCAAGTATTGGTGGCGGTTGTAGGCAACGGTGACTGCTTACCATCAAGTGGGCCGTATTCTTGTGTGCCACCTTAGTGGTATACAACAAAAAAAATGATGGCAATAGCACTACTTATTTTTTGTAAAAACAATCCCGTGAGAGACTTTGCGTGATGTATGAATGTCAGACAGTATTACCCTTAGTGGCAGCGTTCTCCACGTCACTGGTAGGCGACAATGACTTATCCACAGAGTCCCTGGATAGTGGCGTAGACGTTACCGGGGTCGACGCCTGCCCGGATATCGGAGACGTCACTAAAAATGTTCAAATGCCAAACTAATATTACATATATATAAATGAGTCCCTATTTTCCTTAGTCACGGCATCACGTGAATGGCTAGACTGAGTTCGCAATATTTTTTGAGTTTGCTATTGTCAGGAGGTTCCTATGTGCATACATATTTAATTTCAGGATAATCTAAGGTAAAAAAGACGTAGTGAGACAGGACAACGTCTGTCGGGAAAGCTAGTAGTTACATACAAACGAGGTAAGCAGAGTCATTCCACTCCTGACTTACACACCTTTCATCAATCTCTTCATACATGCCCAGTCCTGAGTACTCTTTACCGTCCCAGCATTGAGTACGAGGTGGAGGTACATTTCCCAATCGGGCGGCTCAAATTATTATGGGGTATGCTATTATTACGCCTACCCATCAAAATACGAATTTATTTGTAACTAGCGAGGTATTAGACACGCGGCATGATTTTCTTCGACATCTCGAAAAAATATCGTCATTTTTCGTTAGATATACACCTAAACCAACCTCTTTCAATCACTCCGTTCATTGGTGAAAATCTGGTAAAAAAACCGTTCAGCAATTTTTGAATTTATCGCGTTCACACAGACAGACCGACGTGGCGGGCGAACATTGTAAATAATGGAGGATGAAATACCAAGACATGGTGATATATGTTTAATGTAATGTCTAACCTGAATCTGATTTGGTTATCCCAGGAGCAGCAGGCACAGAGAATACTTTGTCGAAGGAAAACTCATCGCTGCCCGAAGATGCAGAGAACGGCTTGGGCCCGAGACGAGGCTAAAAATAATCATTTATTAGTTACACAACTTATAACACCATCCAATCAGTGGTTCACAACACTTACTCGCATTAAAAACCCAAAATAAAAGAAAATTAAACATTAAGAAATATATAATTTTCCCTGAAACAAACAAGAAATAAATAAATAAATAAAACTTTATGCTAGCTAATAAAAATTGTTCAAAGCGCCTTACAAATTGAACATATTTTCTAGCTTTCAAACGCACTGCAAACCAATAAAACACTCGAAATTCTGTGATCATAAAATACCTTATAACCAGATATAGGGGCGGTTGTGGTTCTTGGTTTGGGTTTGGGAGTTTCTGATTGTTGGTCTTCCATGGATCCTCCTTCAGAAATAGACGACCTCGGCAAAGGCTTCGGTGCCTGCACTTGTACGCCGTTCTTCAAACTATTACTCCTTGATAGAGACACTTCATTAGACTCTGTGCTATTCGATTTTTCGGCGGTCTTCTCGGTCTTTTCAGTCTTCTCCACGGTCTTTTCTGTCTGCTCTACGGTCGTTTCACATTTGTGTACAACTTCAACGACTGATTGCACTTTTTCGACGTCTTCGTCATTAATTTTGCTATCGTGGCCATTATCAGTAATTTTCTTATGGAAACCATTGGTATCCTTCGCATCGAGAGGCTTGGGTTCATTCTTTTGTTTTTCCATGCCTTTTATTAGATCTTTGACATTGACAAAGTCTATACGGTCTTCGTCTTTGTTGACTTCTGGTGGTTGTTCTTCTGGTGGTGGCTGAGTGTTGGTCACTGGTCGCTCCTCGATTAGTACTTGAGCTGACGCTTTTCTGACGTCTGTTTTCTTTGGCGGCGGCATCGACAATATAGCCTTAACAACTTCTTCTAAGTTGCCTCGGTGCATCTATAATAGGAAACCACGCGTAAATGTACGACCTTGTACAATATTACAGGAAAATATAAATTAAATAAAAAAAACAAATATACTCACTTTTACATATATAAATACCAAACTTAGCTAAACACCCACTAAAGTATTGGTTCAAACTACGCAACACCAAAAGAAAAAAAGAAACACCACAAAATCACAGAATACTTAAATATTAATGGAAACTAATATAAAATACAATAATATAGCGCCGCCTGTTTAAATATAATACATATGTAATTCAATACATATACTTATAGCCACTTCCAAAAATCACCGTAAATTATCTTGTTAGAATATTTTCACACGTTCAAGTATTAATATAGAATGCGTTAATATAATTTCTGTCCCTTTAACTTAATTGCTCATATTCTTAGCAATGCAACGTAGCTAATAATAATAATAAAAAAAACAAACAAAATCACCACGAGCATGCAACGCCAATACATGAAACATTATACTGAGGAAATAATCCAGAAAAAGTAGGCCTTCAAAAATCTGCGAGCGTCTATATGACCGATACTCCCGCAATATATGAATCAGAAGTAGTATTAAGATGCAAAATGTATACAGTATGTTACAGACCAACACTAACATACACTAGCTTCTGCCCGCGACTTCCTCCGCGGTGAGCTTAGAACCTATGAAAAAAAGTTCAGTGCCGCTGTTGTAAGCTATAGATAGATGCTTGCAAATTGCAATATCAGGTGTATCAGGAGCGCATTTCCAAAATTATTTGAATGAGTGAACTCAACTCACTGTACACATGGTCGCTTTGCGAGTTGTTTAGGATCATCCGTATGATCAGTTTTCAGTTTTGCCCTAAGATTATAGTGATGTAATCATATATCTAGAAAGATTTCTAAAAAAAACAAACTTCCTAAATATCTTACATGCTTGTGGACACAGATTATAACTGGGAGTTTTTGGCGGGAATCAGGCGGAGCGGTTGAGATTTTTTCCAGTGTGTCGTAAATTGTGTTATAGTGATCTTTAATGTGTATTTTTGGTGTCGATATGTGCAGTAAAGTTTCATTTAGTGACTGATTGATAGGAGCATTGGAATAATGCCATAATACGACTTTTGGGTTAAGTGATTTATCATTTTGGTCAATAGGTTACCTCTAATCTAAAGGCGTGTTACGATCTGCTACTGCCGTGGGTTGTCTCCAGAAACTCCATTGGGCGTTAGAATGCATGACACTAGGCATTTTAATGCGGCAAACACGAGAAATTTTGCAACATGAAAATTCTCTAAAACTCGACACTGGCAAAAATAGTCCCTGAAGGGATTGATTGCCATACTTAGGAAGAAGAAGAAGAAGATTATAACTGTGTAGTCTATACCTCACTAGCGACCCGCCCCGGCTTCGCAAGGGTTAATAATATAAAACCTAAATTAATTATACATAAAGACCTTCCCCTTGAATCACTATCTATTGCTCAAATTTGCATTAAAATCCGTAGAGTAGTTTAAAAGATCTAAGTGTAAAGACAGCGGAAGCGACTTCAATTTATACTATGTAAAGATTTAAGGTCTATTTATACGCCGCCTATGCATTTCAAAACATCAATAATTGATATTAATCTTAATACAATACGTCCATTCTTGTAAAGTAAATAAATAGTTGGTAAAAGTACCTGTGTGGAGTTATTGGCGTCCGGGTGCAAGGATATGTTCGGCACGGGGTGGTCCTGGTTCTCCAGCCACATCGGAGCGCTCAGGTAGGTCACTGACCCACTAGTCTCCGGGTACAAGTCCGCATGGTACTCCCGGTAGCTCTGTTAAACATCATCATCGGTTACTATACAATATTTACACAGGGTCTGTAACGACTAGTGATACCCCTGGTGTTGCTAGCGTCCATAGGCTACGGTGACCGCTTACCATCAGGTGGGTCGTATGCTTGTGTGCCAACTTAGTGGTATAAAAAAAATAACTTAAATAACTATTTCGATATCACACATAGAAAACATGTTTTTTTATAGTTATAAATATATATAAAAACATGTTTTTTTATGGGGTATGTTCATCGTTTTGTACCAACTAAGAGATTCCGCTTTAAAAAAAATTGTTGGCAACATTTTCCCTTTCACTGCAAAAGGGTTACAATATTTTTGGGTCACTGTATAATCTCTCTCTCTCTCTCTCCTTGGCAATTATTATTCCCATCTGATGGTGGGGTCTGCCTTCTTCGACTGTGTAATAAAAAATATTATTTATCTGGTGCTGGCTGGTGCGATGTCCTAGCAATTATGAATTTATTATTATTATTAATTGCAAATATGTATTAGTAATTGACCTATTGTTTTGCTTAACCCAATATATGTTAGATGTATGGTGGTGTTACCTTCCTAGGCACCTGGTACATAATAGGCACTACGGAGGATCCAGTCAGCTGCAGCACCCGGTTCACTTCACCCTCCATCACGCGGAGAGCTCGCTTCGGCACCAAGCAAGCTCCCTTAGTCTGCTCACCTGCAATGCAAAAAAGTATAAATTAGTTATTACATTCTAAGCTATACAGTGATGAGCATAAGACCTTTTTAAAGCTGCGCGACTGGGGACTGTACCTCAAACTTACAGAAGACCTAAAAAATAACACTACTTTTATGTAGTGTTGTGTTTCTGCGGTAAGTACGGATGCCAGTGCTCCACGAGGATACGCTGGGCTACAAGAAATGTTGCTAGCAGAGTGACTCTTCATCAACAACAGGGTTGGCAACTCGTTAGTGGTACCCCTGGTATTGCTAGCGGCTATAAGCTACGGTGACTGATTACCATCAGGTGGGCCGTATGCTTGTGTGCCACCTTAGTGGAATATATAAGAAATACAATAGGATTCACAGCTCGCCAATCCTTAATACTGATCTGAAATTAGCGCAAGGTTTGCCACAGAACCATGGGACGGAAAACCCAGATAAATCACCTAAGTCTCACTTACACCTTAAACTATTTTTTTCATTCTACTTGGGTGGCACACAAGCTTATGGACGTCACGGGTTTGATTCCCGATAGGGCAAAAATTTGTGTTAAGCATTTGTCTGTAGTAAGCATCTGGGTGTTTGGTATGTATTTCCAAAGAATATTTATTTATCAAAGCTCTGTCCAGTACACTTACCAGAATGCCTGAGGCCTTCAATCAAGTAGGGCTCTCTATCGGTGAGCTCCATGTACAGTATGGTGGTGTCCCCCTTCCCGGCTAGGAACAGCATATTGGTGTCGGGGTCAAACAACGGCATCAGAATGCCGGTGGAACAGTCCAGCTCTAAGGTCTTCTGTGTCTGCGAGAAGTTGCGCAGATCGCGGATCATGATCTGCCGGAGACGGGCCGAGTCGAAACCTAGAAAAATAATATGGAATTTAGTTTACCTTAAATTTCCCAATTATGTGTTTCATGCACTTGATAAAGCTGTATAAAAATCTTTAATAATCTATATAAACTATAATTAATGTTGCTAAGCCCAAAACTCGATAACAGTTGGACTGAACAATTGGGCTATTTTTTTTCATATGTTCCTTCATGTACAGAAAGTTTTAATAGAGAGGCAAACCAAAGATTTCTGTGAAAACAACATAATAATCACTTTAAAAAAATGTTTATTCGTTCGAGTTCTATGCGCTTTTTTTTCCTAAAGGCTAGGAAGATTTATTTTGTATTAAACTTTTTTAGGCGATCAAATGTAAGTGATGTTTGTCAAATTTTACACTAGACTCTAGCCTCTAGTGGGCATGGCTCTAACCATGCCCACTGTATTTACATTTAGGCATTTGTCATTTTTTTACCCTTTTTTGTCTTGCCACTCTTTTAATGGCGAATGTTGAAGACACCCGTAATGGGTATACTATCATGTCAGAACTGCTTTGGTTAAGAATGTTTCCGTAGTTATTTTTTATTCGACTAAGGAGGCACACAAGCATACGGGCTACCTGATGGAAAGCAGTCACCGTAGCCTATAGCCGCTAGCAATACCAGCGATCACTAACGCGTTGCCAACCCTTTTGATGATGAGGATTCACTGTGCCAGCAGCATTACTGCTAGCGCAGCGTATCCTCGTAGAGCACTGGCAACCTTACTCACCGTAGAAACAGAACACTACATCAAAGTAGTGTTATTTCACTACGGTCTTCTGTAAGGTGGAGGTACAGTCCCCAGTTGGGCGGCTCCAATATTAATGGGAAAGCCCACAACCTCTCTTAAAATATTTATACTGTTATAAATATGTATAGTGTAATAATAATTATACTGTTAGTGTTTTTTAATAATTAAATATTACCCGTAGTAAGTATCCTGTCCTGGTCCCCCAGCCACACGACCCTGCTGTCCTTGATGTTCTGGTGGCTGCTCGCCAGCTCGAGCACGGGGCGAGCGGCGCGAGGGTCGATCACCCGCACCTTCTTGTCCTTACAAGACGTCGCCAGAAGCTTGCCGTCTTTCTTCCAAGACGTGGACTGGATCACCTCGTTGTGGTCTTTGGTTACTGTGACGGAGTGTCAGGTTGAGGTTATCAAAAAGTTAAAAAATCGTATGCAAGGAACTTTGATTGTATATAATCAAAGGCAGGGAATGAGTGGTAAAAATACACAATGCGAATGTGAATGGAAGACAAAGGCGTGGAGGGCCATGATCCAACTTTCTAGATCAAATTTCTAAAATACTCAATGGTGCAAAAGTATAGAGTGATTGAGTGGAAATGTAGAAATCAAACTAAGCTGCAGAATATTTGATTTAAGGGACAATTAAAAAAAACAAAATATGACGTGATAAATTGAATGTTCATTTCTTTTTCCTATACCAGTACGCGTACTAACGTTGGTTTATGTAGCCGTGAGGTCGCTACACATATATGAAACGTATAGGCGGGCATATATGAAGCAATTGATGAATGTAAAAGAAGCAAAAGAGGTTTGCAAGCCAACAGCGAAATGGCGTCCATACTATCTGCCTACCCCAAAATCTTGGGCCCTGACAAGGCACTTATGATGGTGGTATTTTATACCTTGATAAGTGCCTTACTAGGGCCTACGCTAAATAAACGATTTTGATTTTTGATAACCGCATTTCATCACCAGTTTAGATACACTTATGAGAGGATTCAGCAAGAATCTCACCAAGGCATCTGTGACATCTGTCTCTTTATTTCATTAATGACGTATGCTAATATAATTTTATAATACCTCAAGAATTAAGATAATTTTACAAATTCAAATATAATACAATTTTTGTTCATAGTCAAGTTTTGTATAGAATGCATATGGTTCTGCAATATGAGAGCAACCAAACTGATTTAGGCCGGAAATATTGCTATCATTTCAATCATGTCATTCTATTGTATTTTTTATGTTGATTATCTAAAATGAAGTCACAATTATTGCTATGAGCTTACCAAAAGCCTCCTTCTGCTTAGTCAAGTCCCAGAGCGCCAGTTCATGTCCGGAAGCCACGTGTATGAGTCCGTCCGCGACCGGATGGAAGCCGACATTCTCAACACGCCGCTGTTTCTGCGACAGCGTACATTCTGGTACCGAAAGGGACTCTTTCAGCCCCTCGGGCGGGATATGCCACACTTTTACCTGTTGGAAAAGCAATCAAGTAATAATTTGAAGGCTTACTGGCTGAAATTATATTTGCTTTTTGTTGTGCTTTTGTTTATTTGTCACCCAATAAATTTAAACTAAATTGGTACAAAAAATATTTCAGTTGGGACAGGATATTCCACGAATCTGAAACTGGGTACCAACATGTGTTTTATGAAAGCATTTTCAACACTCAATATAGCTATATTTTCAACACTCAATATAGCTATATTTTCAACACTCAATATAGCTATATTTTACACCACATCTTAATCTATACTGCTGGATTGCAGATAAGCATAGTACTATTAGATGAAACAATAATCACCCAAGCCTCTATCCCGAACTCCTACATTGGTCGGGTTGGTACCCAAACTAGCCTGATGTGACTACTGGCTAGTGATCTGAATATTATATGAATGAATATTGACAACAGCTCATTTTATGCAGAGTCACAATTGTACACTAGAACTGGTTATGTGGATAATACTTTTGGGATTCAATTTCAAAATATATTTATTTACTTCATACAAGTTCAAAGTAATACTAGTTTAGATAATCACTGGTAAACTATAGGGCATGTCTTTGCTAACATTCTTCAGCTGATGTGATGATCAAACAAATGGGAAAGTGTAGCAACATGAAGACTTCAAAAATAATGAAATTATAATGTGTGAAGTAGGTATTAGACAATTACTGCAGAATAAAACCTAGATTCTACACCTCAGTGGACATTTAGGTTGATATTAGCATTAGGAGAGCTACCAATTCTTTTTTTTTGGTAAAATGTAGCAATGCTCAAATCTTGAAATTTCTATTGCACATAAACTTCTTGGAGAATTTGTGTGTTTATAAGTAATTTAATGATGATGGAAAAAAAATAACTTGTCTGATAAATTTTACGAAGTATTAATAATTACGACTGCTGGCTGAGCCAAAACACTGAAAAAATTTTAAGAATGTAAGGTGAAAGAATAATTTCTGATCTTGCAGATATTTTCCATTCCAGATACACAAGCCCTCATTATAAAATTAGAGATACAAACTAACTAACTAGTAAATCTACACAAAGTTAAGGTAACATTGATTTAGCAGCATCTCAATTAATTAAATTAAAGTCAGGTTAAGAAATTACCTTAATTATTAAATCATCATCATTCTCCTGCACTTATCCCATGTAATTAGTGGTTGACACAATGTCTTCTTCCATCCCTCTCTATCAGCCATCATCTCTATATTCATTCACTTCCTCTCTGGCCATGTCACCTTTCACACAGTCCATCCATCTGTTCTTAGGGCTACCTCGACCTACCCATCCACATTCAAACATAAAGCGTTTCTTACTATGTTATCTTACTTCCGCTGCACAACATTTGATTATTAAATATTATGAGAAAATTCAAAACATCTAGGGACATAGAACACTACATATTTATAAAAGGATATAAGATAAGGTGTGAAAGTTACTTACCAAAGAGTCCTGCGATCCAGTTAGCAGTAATCCATCATGGAATGGCGAGAAGTCCATGTCAGTGATGGTGTCTGAGTGTGCATGAAGCAAAGGCATTGTCTTGCTCTTACGGCCACAGTCGTCCAGCGGCAACACTGCCATACTGGACCCCACATGCTCCCAATTAAATGCCATAAAAGAGGCAGAAGCACAGATATTGTTGCCATATGTCTGATATGAACCAACACATACGTCCCTTATACAAGCTTCTGGCTTAGGCACAATCGGTGCCGCATTCTTATACTTAGAGGCTTTAAAACGCCACGCCATGGTTATCCACCTTTTTAAAAAGTTTCAGTCTTTTAATTTTGGAATGTAGCAATAATGGTACCCTGTAACAAGTTTTTAGAGTAAATAACTACATAGCACAAGCTGAGAGCAAAATAAATGATTTTGTTCAGTATGGTTCTGAACAATCTTTTAGATTTAATTAAAGTTGTATTTTTACTTACACGAAAGCTTTTTGTTTTTGAAATTCATTTCTACAAAATCTTAAAAAATAATAACTAAATTAGGCAGTTGAATTTATACTCTGCCAAATGTTATATAAATAAAGAAATAAATTACTGTTCTCAATGTAACGTGTGAATATTATGAATCAATAATAAGCTCTACACAATCAAATAGTTCAATGGAAAGATACAATATATTTTGAAAAACACCTTTTGTTTTGAATAACTCGACCGGCTGTGACACCGGAAATGATCTAAAAATATATATTCACACAGGTAATAAGCTAAATAATATTTACATGTAAGGGAGCTATCACAGTACACTAAGTTTATTATAATTAACTCACCTTATCAGGTAAAAATTACAAAGAATCTCGATTTCTGCAAGACACTCCCCCTAAACGTCGGCCATTTCAATCAAAGCGACATTAGCAAGTAGTGTAGTGGATCGATAATAATGAAACGTCGTACAACACTATGACATTCGACTGTCATCGCCTATCGCGATGCAACTTGAACGAACTTTACTCTAAAACTCTACTACTAATCGACTAAAATTTCCCGTTTCAAAATCACTACATAGTTTAAAACAAAGCAGCTTCCCGCTGTCTGTCTGTCCCTATGTATGCTTATATCTTTAACAATACACAACGGATTTTGATGCTGTTATTTTGATAGAAAGAGGAAGGTTTCTATGTATATAATTAATTGTGTTTTAAAGGTATTTAAATTCTATGGCTAACGCTGGCTGTGCGAAGCCGAGGTGGGTCGCTAGGACAGATATCTGCTATACTAGTCGCTAATCTATACACATAAATAAAATTGAAGTGTCTGTTTGTAAAGTCAAAATAACAGCTTTCTACGAAGTATCTAACGAAATAGCCAAGATTTAGCTCACCTAGCGAAACCCCGCTTATTAGAGCCATGGAAAGAGGACTACCATCATTCGCGATCACAAAAATGTAAATTCTACGCTGACATCGTCCCTGAAATTCCATCTAAACCATGGTTTTTTAAACATAGACTACAGTCGAAGACTGCCACTTCAATACTGTGCCGACTACGATTTGGTCATGCGTGCACATCGGTCCATCTAGCTATATATATATATATTTTATACCACTAAGGTGGCACACAAGCATACGGCCCACCTGATGGTAAGCAGTCACCGTAGCCTATAGCCGCTAGCAATACCAGGGGTATCACTACGGGGTGCCAACCATGTTGCTGATGAGGACTCACTGTGCTAGCAGCAATACTACTAGCCCAGCGTATCCTCGTGGAGCACTGGCAACCTTACTTACCGCAGAAACACACCACTACATCAAGTAGTGTTATTTCACTGCGATCTTCTGTAAGGCACAGTCCCCAGTCGGGCGGCTCCAATTTAAATGGGATAACCCACGGGAAATCCAAAATCGCCCTACCTCTATTTTTCTTAAAAGCTCATGGTGTGATTAATCACTGTACTTAAGCTTAGAAAAACTCATTGGTGCAGGCCGGGACTCGAACCTGGGCCCATCAGATGACAGGCCTGTTGCTTCAACCACAAGGCCACCATGACTTTTTTACTAGCTAAAATTCGGATACGGGACCACTCTTTATGTGAATGTGGTCTTGAAGAAGGAACTGCTGATCATATCCTCTTTAACTGCCCCAAGCTTCGTTTTTCCCTCTATTCCGTCCTTCCCCCTAACGTCCCCCGTCCAACCAATATGAAATGCCTTCTCTCTCTTGATCTACAAGAGGTACTCCCTTCGTCAAAAAACTATCAGTATTTATTGACATTAACAAAATTAAACTTTAACACTATAATGTGTTCTCTAAGATAAATTTCTCAATTTTATTTAAAAGTTAAACAATAAATTTTCCACTGACCAGTCTCCATCGCTTATCTTCACCTACCACTAATAAATGTCCACTACGTTTAGTACTTATGTACTCTGTGCCTACCACACCACGTGACATTTGCGGAATAGCTGTATTAAAAGCTCGTCGCCATTAACTTATAGAAGAAGAAAGTAAACACGCTTCTAATGCCAAAAAAGTAATTAAAAAATGTTTTGTCTGTCTCTGTTTGTTTGGGGTAATCTCCGAAACAGCTGGACCGATTTGAACGACACTTTCACTGGTAGATAGCTAATTTTACTGGGCGTAACATAGGCTACTTCAATTTTGTAAAAATAATTAGGGTTCCGCACAATGAATAAAAAAACTTAAATTGTGTACAAAATCCGAACGGCTGGACCGATTTGAACGAGACTTGCACTGGTAGATAGCTGATATTACTGGGCGTAACATATGCTACTTTACTTTTGGAAAAATAATTAGGGTTCCGCACAACAAATAAAAAACCATAAAATTGTGAACAATATCCGAATGGCTGGACCGATTTGAACGGAACTGGCAGGTAGCTGGATGCTATAAGGCGTAAATAAGGCAACTTTCATTTTGGAAAAACAATTAGGGATAAATGGAATTGATTCAGGTTTTACTTTGCGGAAATTCATATTTATAGAATACAAAATATATTATAATTTGCTTTGTCCGCTTAATGAGTGTGATACGGTCGAACGCCCTGCGCCCAGGTGTGAGCTCAGGCGTGGTTTCTTCCGACACGTGTTTCAGGACTTCCACGTCCCATCATCAGGGTGCCGCCGCGTTGGTCGAGCAGCGTGATGTCACATCGAGGTCTGGATGCTGGAGCAGCGCCGCAGCACGATGGTCCGACGCTGGAGCAGCGTCACAGGATGCTGGACCAGCGTCGCAGGATGCTGGAGCAGCGTCACAGCATGGTGGAGCAGCGTCACAGCATGGTGGTGGCGTGAGACGCAACGACAGCACGTAGACCCTTCTGTAACTAAAGCTGAGAAATTAGTGATTGTTTTGGAGGGTTTAGAAATAATCAAACATATAATTAATGAATCATTGTTGAATGAACAAACCGACGTTACACATTCCCCTCTATTACGTATGTTTACACGATAAAATACGATGTGACACGACATACGAGTTCCACCACCACTCTACTACTATAAAAGGACGGGACGCACCGCTAAACAATCACTAATTTCTCAGCTTTAGTTACAGAAGGGTCTACGTGCTGTCGTGGCGTCTCACGCCACCACCATGCTGTGACGCTGCTCCAGCATCCTGTGACACTGCTCCAGCATCCTGCGACGCTGGTCCAGCATCCTGTGACGCTGCTCCAGCGTCCGACCATCGTGCTGCGGCGCTGCTCCAGCATCCAGACCTCGATGTGACATCACGCTGCTCGACCAACGCGGCGGCACCCTGATGATGGGACGTGGAAGTCCTGAAACACGTGTCGGAAGAAACCACGCCTGAGCTCACACCTGGGCGCAGGCCGTTCGACCGTATCACACTCATTAAGCGGACAAAGCAAATTATAATATATTTTGTATTCTATAAATTAGGGATAAATTGATGTTTAGGGTAACGTACAAAAAATAAAAACCAATTGAATTTGTCAATAACATTTGAACGGGCGGGTCCGATTTGAAAAGAATTATGAAAAATTCTAAATAAGTTTTATAATAGAATCACACTTACAAAAAAGTGTGCCTAACCAACCATGTTATTAGGTTTTCACATGGATCTAAAGTAAAATGACGGCTTAAGTTAGTTTGTTCTTTTTTATTTCTTAAATACATACTACATATCAAGGATGTATGTTATAACGTTACTGGAACTATCGCCATGCCATAGCAACACGCCCAAAAAACTAAATAACCCCGAATTGTGGGAGTCCCACGAGGGTTACCCTACTGCAAAGCGTAGGCCATACATGGCCATAGTCCTTTGTGCAACTTTATCTATTTGGCGTAATTTTATAACTTTTTATCGAGTGATTAGTTTTTGGCCTCGAGGCCTAGGCCAATCTTGGAAGTATATTGGAAGAGCCGAATCTACCAAGGAGTTAGACACTTCGTTATAAGAATTAAATAGCAAGGGAACCGTGTCTTATTAATCAAGTGGTCTCCAATAAAACAAACCTATATTAAAAGTGATCATATTTAATTGCGAGTATTACAATTATCAATTTCTTTGGTGAGAATGAATTTCAATAATAAATCGAACATTAGGTTTTTTTTTATTTTGGAGATATATTCAGATCCACTCATATTGTAGATTGTAACTGGCACCTTTCTTAATAACCACGACAACAGTATAACCTGGCAAGTATTTTATCAACTTTATATAAAACAATAATACTTGCAAATAGCAAACATTATATATATAACACTAAGAGTAACACTAAGGGTTATTCCCTATGACGGTTGGGACAACACTGACTTCATTTTAGATGAAAAAATGGCGGCTGCTACGTCATAATCTCAGAACGTTCGGAACCGTGATAGGGAATAAGCCCAAGGTCTGAAATGCCACCAGCCTTATTGCAATTTTTATTGCACATTATTAAAATCATCAAATCATTATGTTTAGCTACTAAGAATAAACCCACCTAATATAGATAAAAATATGAAAACAATCTCATCAGTGTTAGAAGTCAGTGTGATGATAAGTAAAAAACTAAGTAAAAAAATCCCAAGAAATAGACACCTAAAACAATAAAGTAATAAATACATCTCTTCAGCTGCTTGCAACAACACACTAAAATGTTATTTATGCAGCACATTAACAAATACTTAACAACCAATATACAAGCATTCATGATTAATCATGAAAACGAAAGCTAAACAATTATTTCTAATATACAGTATAGCAGTTAATCTAATTAATTTTCACAAAACATTTTGTAGCATTCAAGCCTAAATCATGTTAGAGCGCAATGCACATAAAGAATGAGTGAGTGATATCATCAGTGAGTTATAATAATAGCACTTGCTTCCTAAACTCCTAACCAAACATAATAAAACAACATCTGATTGTTCAAGCAACCACCAACACATAATTACATATACCTTATATAGATCAGATTTACAACAGAATTACAATAACGAAACATACATCATATATGTAACGTGTTAGGCTTCGGCAAAATATTACAACCACTTCATACGAGATATTTAGCAAATTATGTCGCACATCACAATTTATTTAGTAGATTCGTCGATTAACCCTCCTCACTAATTTAAAACGAGGATTTAGTAAAAAGTTACAGAAAGCATTCAACATTTTGACATAAATGTAATGTATTTTAAATCGCAAACAACCTCGAGGTTCCGTACACTCGACTAAATTGCCTTGTATGACAGCACTTAAATACAAATCCTATGATTGTCAATGTACAACAGTTCAATTATGTTTTTCAACTATAAAATAGTAATTCAGCTTTTACAACCTACGCATTTCCTATTCAACCATTCCACGTGTCTAAGAATAATAATAATAAATTCAATAATAACAAATAAAGTGCAACAGCGAATTATATAATTATTTTACTTGAATGCAGCAATGCCATGAACTTTCAATGTCAAAACATATCACATCTGGTAAAATGTAATTTCTACATTAAGTTCGATGAGGTAATTAATTTGTATGAAATTTTAGATGAGAAGAAATAGTGACCACTATCAGATTGAATTGTTTTATTTTATTTAATTATATTTAATGTTTAAATCTCGTCCAATATCGGCGAACCTTCCTATAATCAAACAACGATAGATACATTCAGTGACAAATGCAAGTATTATTTGGTCTCGATTACTCCTATAAAAAATACCTAGTAATTTTGATATGATATGCAAAAACATGGTACAATACTATACCTACAAATTGACATACTAAATGACAGATGACAGATACATGACATTGCTGACGCAGCACCTAAAAGCAAGATTTGAAACACAAATAAATACACAGTTCATAATATGATAAAATGTGATATTTTTATAAAAGATCTTAAGGTTATGTTATTTAAAATGTAATTGCATTTTTAACTAGTATTATCCAATAATAAATACTGCCTTACTCTATCTATATGGTTAAAGGTTAACTGCAGATTAACATTTGATGAGTAAAAGTTAATCCTAATAATTTAATGTAACAAATTCGTATGAAAATAAAAGTTTATAAAATCACAGAGATCAGGTACAAACAAACGAAACCTGTATTTAGACGATTAATTTAGTAATCGTTATAATCGACTAACATATGGTTGTAATTGTTCCTTTATAAAAATACCACAGGATGTACACTAGTACTAAATAATATCAATGTGATAAATTCGTTTAGTTTAGGTGCGCAGACAACAGGAACCATCACCCACAGATGTCGTCTTACCATTAATAGGTCCTAAACTGCCGTCGTACTTTGGAAGCTCCTTGCATTTAGCTTGCTGAAATCAAGGGATACAATTAATTAATAATCTGTTTCATATCCACTCTTTTGAACAATTTGTCAGAAGATATGTACTCAGTAGCCCGAGCAAGAATAACTTCCGACTACGTATAATATTCGTATCGCCTTCCACTATTTATTATTATTAAGCGCTGTTTATTTTCCCATACAAATAAATAAACAGCGCTTCGTTTTGACAATTTGAGAGTTAGTTACGTTTTCGAATACGTAGTCGAAAGATGTTCTTGCTACTCGCACTGAATGCTTTAAATAGAAATATTTATACAAATAAAGAATATGTATGTCTCAGGTTTCGAAATAAATACTTTTCATATGGTTAATTGCAAGTTATTAAACCACCAACAAGCAGTTTTATATTTTTTGTGTGAATCTCTGTTTGTATGTCCGGTACACGGGACTTTCGGGACAAGCCTGAATGTTGAGGTCAATGCAGCAGGCTACTTTTTATACCCGAAAGCTATAGACACCCATGGAATATCATTACGGCATTCTAAACAACACCCATTAATTTAACAGTCTGTTATACGAGCCGTAGCCCACATTATATAAAAAGAGAAATTAATTTGAACAGAAAAAAAAACATTACAGAAATGTGTGTTAAACACAGGAAAGATCGAACCTGCAGTAACAGATTGACGAAGAAGACAGGGCCACGTTCACAGTAAAAAAATAAGAGCTGTGTTAAGCCATGCAAGTACCTACTTGCGGTCGTCGGAAGTATATAATACTTGTATATAAAATTCTCGTGTCGCGGTGTTTGTAGTTAAACTCCTCCGAAACGGCTTGACCGATTCTCATGAAATTTTGTGTGCATATTAGGTAGGTCTGAGAATCGGACAAATTCTATTTTTCATCCCCTAAATGTTAAGGGTAGTTCAACCCATTTTTTTAAATTATATAGCATTAGAAAATACATACACCCTGAATTTTCAACCCCTCTACGATCAACCCCTATATTTGTCATATGAATTCATATCTAAGACAGGACAACGTCTGTCGGGAGTAGTCGGGACTGCTAGAAGTTATATGGTATTCTCACCTCCATTAACTCGACAGCAATTTCCATGAACAGTCTCTCAACATTCTCGGCCTCCTTCGCTGATGTCTCCAGGAAGTACATGCCGTGACGCTGCGAGAAGTCTTCGCCGATGTGTCGCGGTATCTCCCTGTCTTCTCTGTCAGTTTTGTTACCTGCAAACATAATATATTTAAGACAAATGATGTCTATTACAGTCATGTCGTACAAGTATTATATTACATATTATAATCTTTCATACTACTTAAAAGAGGCATAAAAGGTGGTCTGTTTGTGTGTATGATTATTTTATGGATGATTGTGTGGGTGTTTTATTACAGTATAAAATAGGTAATAACTAACGTACCTTAAGCTAAGTGCTTATTTGGTATCATGGGTACGAAATATAAATAGACAATCTACATCATGATTCACGTAATTCCTTATAAAGTAATTTATCTATTATCTTCAAAAGATAACAAGATGTCATCTTATTTACGCTAAGCGGTATCCACCTGGTTATAATAATATGATTCTCTTATTAAATACTAGCTGTGCCCGTGACTTCGTACGCGTGTAATTTAGTTTCATTAATTTAGTTCATAATTTCATGGGTTTTGTATTTGTTACATGGAAACCTAAATATAAAAAAAGTTAAAGTGACGCAATATTTTATTGCATCAGTTACCTGCCAGTGAAAGTCCCGTTAAAATTGGTCCAACCGTTTCGGAGATAACCCCAAACAAACAGACAGACTACTACTAAATTAAACAACAATAGGCAGTACAATAGCCATATTACTGTTGCAACACTCAAGATATAATAAGTAGAAACAAGCAATAATTACACTAATTAGTAACTTGTACTGATGGTTCATTGTTACTGTAAATAGTAGAGTTTATATAGACATCAATAACACTATCTTCTGCACAAGAACTAGATCTAGCACAAGACAGTATACCTTTAGGCACAAACCTGCAAATTAGGTAGACCAGAGCTCTTTAATTAGCACTCAGAACAAAAGACAATTCTAATAATATTATATTTTGTCCATCTGAGCCTTTATGCTTCCTCCTTGGCAACATAAAATATATTAATAACAAAAACAAACTGCTATGTATACATTGATATTTGTAAATATAGCGGCTGGCAAGTAAAATTGGTGTGTGATTCCCATGATATTGTGTCCATAGGCTATGATCAACACTTACAAGTGGCGAGTGGCAAACTGTATACTATTTTGTCACCTTAGAGGTATAAAAAACACAGATCATGCTCATACATGCAATATTCACACCTACAGAATTATGGAGTTAATTAAGTTACAAACACATCTCAAGGTTCAGATGATTTCATATTACCTTGCAGATTGATAGATACATGTAAAACATATATGTATATGCAGTATCAATATTTCATATTTTCTATTTATTTTGTAAGCTATGTACATGATCATATGACAATACTCTTTGTAAGAATATGTTAGTAAATATTTAAATGGTCCATTCAAACTCATATAACAAAAATATATGTTTTTTAGCAGTTGATTATGTAGGGATTGATGTTAAAATTATTTCTATGCATGAATATATAGGAATAATTGAAATTAAAAACAAAATGAGCAAGTCTTAGATATAAAGGAACATGTTAGAATAATAAATTATCATAACTCAATCTCCTGGAACTATTTAAAAAATATTTCTGCAATATTTTTAAAGTATATTTTAGTGCTGAGATATTCTGTGTTACTTCTTAACCATCTTAAGCCAAGAGGCTACATTCGATATATATTTACTAGCAAATAATAAAGCATTAAACCTACCAACTAATATCCTTAGCACCTTATTGTTGGCATATTCTTCAATTTCCCGGAGCCAGTCTGGTAGGCAGTCAAATGTTGGCTGGCAAGATATATCATACACTAGTATAAGAGCATGTGCTGATCGGTAGTAGCTCTGTGTTATGGACCGGAACCTCTCCTGGCCTGCAGTGTCCCATATTTGGAGCTACAACAACAGTTTCATATTTAAGTTTATAAAATTGGAAAAAGCCAGTGAAACAGGAAGCACGAGGGGGGAAGTCCCTATAAAATAATTAGAAATTTAGAACTTAATAAGATACATATATTTATGTGTACCATTGAACATATGTAAGTAATTTTTAATTGTTTAAGGTATTTTTTTAGTTTTGTATATTTTTTGCACTAGATGAATATTGTTTGCACATATGGTAAAAATCTTAAGTAAGCCTAGATTTGGGAACATAATATTTCGCAAGCCAATATACCATATTCTAAAATAGAATTTTAATGTTACCTATGATAAATTAAGATATTATATATTGTGTATGATTATCAACATAATAAAATATATACACGTACATATAGACAGATACACCCGCAAAAACAAAAACATTGTAAAAAGGTCTAGTAGGTGTACGAAACAGGAAAGCTTACACATATGTTGCAAGAGCACAAACATTTGGTACCAGTTCAAATGATGCAATGCTGTGCCAAAAAAGTATGTGCGTGAAACCAGCTCACCTTTACTTTCTCGCCGTCGACTTCCACAGTTTTAATCATAAAATCGACACCTATAGTTGCACCCTGTCCAGGCGGAAATAGCCCCTGCGTAAACCTTCTCACCAAACATGTCTTACCCACCCCAGCATTACCCACTAACACAACTTTAAATAAAAACTTATAATCCTCCATAACGAGCACCAATTCACATTTAAAATTTAACAATTCAATCTATGTCCTCCCAGTTACGCTTTGTTGAATTTACACCTCGTTACATTACGATAATTCGCTGATAATTGTATTGGTAAAATTAATTTACGATTAAACGCACATTGTAGATAAGGTATTACCAAGTTTATCTAGATTCGAATCCTTAGCCTAATTTCAGATAATTTATGTAGGTACAAATATCTCTAAAACAACGTAAAGAAATCACTGCGAGAAAATGCGTTGCTCAAAGCTGCGAGCAAAAAAATATTGACCTATCCTATTGACGTCGTTTGCAGAATTGCCAGTTTTTTTATTTTTTGTTATGGCAGCCGAGATTACTGTAAGCAGCTGCCAGTATCGAATTGGAGGTGTATTTATCAAAATTCGGGAAGGTCAGAAGGAAAGGGAAACTGCGCAAAATATAGGACTTGTTTAACAAATATAGGACTTAGAGAGTAAAGTCTACACAAATATTTTGATTATAAGAATGCAATAGAAGTCTGTGTCGCGACATATCCTACACCACCTCTGCGTCGCGATTTAAACGCGACACAACACACCAGCTGAACCTACAAGTTTGAATCTAGTCATAGTAAATTTATAACCCATATGCTTTAAGGTGCGACACGACACAAAAGTGTGAACCAAGCACTATTATTCGACACTGGCATATATAGTCCTTGAAGAGGACAGATTGCCATAGCTAGGAAGAGGAATTAGTGTTTATGTACTCTGTGGTTTTCCTGTAAAGTTGTCAAGGACTATGCCACTCAATGTCGTAGTCAATTTAAAACGTAGTGGTACTAGTGGTTATGTACTCTGTGCTCAATGTGAGACATGCAGTCGCCACGCCACGCCATGTCATTTAATTCCCTAAAATTCCTTCCGTAGCGGTTGTATACTCTTGGATTCCTTCCTTCCTATCCTATGCGTAGCTCCTATGCGAGCTGGTCCTCATCAGCGTTTGTATTCTCTTAGGGGCTAATTCTGAAATTCTTATAAGAACCTTTGTTTGCTTTTGCCTTATTAAAAATATTTACTACATAATTGACACTGATAGGGTACATTACATTTAATTTACCTACCTGAAAACGAAGTTTGCTTCATCATACAAGAGTTGGTACCTAGAGTTTACTTGCTGTTGCTGTCTGTCTCACTCAGCTTCAACTATAAAATATTATAATTATGTCAAGTTTAAATTACACAGCACGCACTGAGGGTCAAACAAAGATAAATACAATAATATGGACCGTTTCAAATTTCTTAAAGTTATTAGAAAATAAAACAACACGAGAGTTTCGCACGGATAAATCAAAAGAGCCTACCGTGGACTCGACTTTCCAATTGAAAATGCAGTTCCTGGGCAGAGATAATGATATAATTGAGATATACTTTTTATGCCCGAATCCCGTGTTCCTAAAGTCAATACTAACTATATGTTTAAAAAGGTTTGAAGAACGTTCAATTGTTATAAAAGAGTACCACACAGTGCAGCCTAAAAAGTGGCAGTACTTGGCGACACTGTTCAAGCGTGATATAGCTAGTTACGATGGTCGCGATACATTTCTTTTAAGTGATGGAAGCTTGCGTTTGAAATTCCAATTTATGGTGACTAATGATATTAAAGTTGACAGAGCAAATGTTCCTGAAACACAATTGAGTAATGACTTTGAGAATCTGCTCAATAATGGTCTGTTCTCTGATGTTACAATCAAGTCTGCTGAAGGGACAGAGTTTAAAGTCCATAAGGCAGTACTGGCCAGCAGGAGTGCAGTGTTGAAGGCTCACTTTGAGCATAACACAACAGAGTGCTACACGAACATTGTGGAGTCACCACTGGAGTCTGAAGTGCTGAAAGATGTGCTCACCTACATATACAGTGATAAAGCTCCAAGAGTAGATGAAATACCTGAGAAATTACTGGCAGCAGCAGATTACTATCAGCTGAGACGTCTCAAAAGTCTGTGTGAGGAAGCTTTGCACAAGAGATTATCTATTGAAACTGCCATAGATACTTTAGAGTTGGCTGAATTACACTCTGCCATTGGTTTAAGGCAGTTAACTTTGGAGTTCATCAAAGATGGCCAAGCTAAGTTGATAACAAAGACTGAGGGGTGGGCAAAGATGAAATCGATAGAGCTCATTAAGAGGATTTATGAGTACATAGTGGCTGATGATGCTGATCCTGATATAAAGTAACAACTAAAATAGTTTAACACTATAATATTCTCGTAGATACCTTGTTATGGTTGAGCCAAATTGACAAGCTTGCCACCTTTATGAAAAATTGGTTGATGGTACTAGATTTGGACGCAAGTATCTGAGGATCTTGGGGAAATAAGAATAATCAGTACAAGAGTGTGAAGTACTGCCAATAATATTATGAAAATGAAGAGAACTATATTTTGCAGAGATAATGCTTAAATTTGTTTTTCATTTATCTTGAATGTCTGCAAGCCAAACTACTCATCTCGCAATATGTTTCTCATATGTAGTAGGCACATGATCGATCACTGTTATTGATCTCATATTTTGTATTGACATAGTATTTTTACATTTGTGTTGTTTGTCATCACACAAACTGTTACTGTTACTGTCAGCCTGGTACATCCCACTGCTGGGCAAAGGCCTGCCTCCCTGCATCACACAAACTGTTATAAATAAAATATTATATTTACAAAGATATCAATATGGTTTTGTTTGGATTGAAAAAAACACTACAATGTTATTTCTCATCACTATCACTGTATTCACTAGAGGCATCACTGTGGTAAGTGTTCATAGGTCGCCTGTTAGGATTCACAAACATATCATCATTATCATCATTCTTTACCTCACTCTTGCTGTCCTCAAACTCCTTAGGCCACACATTGTTCTCTTTGTAATATTTTATAGAGTCCTTATTCATTATTTTAACTATTTCAGCCTTCACTTTGTCACCTTCAATGATAGGTTCAACAAGAATATAATCTCCTCTTTTAACCCAAATGTTTTTTCTGAATTTAATTGGCATTGATGCTAAGAACTCCTCCCCACTTGGTGTAGTGACCTGAAAATATAAAAAAATATAAAAGGGAAAACTGAACCATCATGGAAATGAACACATTAATTTATGGGAACTTTAAGTGTAGGATGTTTTTTGGTCAATTTACATGAAATATAATGCTTTACCTACTTTTTTCTACTTCCAAGTTATTACTAAATAGCTTACCAACCTTTACATATAACTATAAGCCACCAATATATAAACAATGTAATGTTATACTAGCTTGTTACCAGTGGCTTCGCCTGCGTAGCACAATAATATACAGCCTATAATACTCAGTGACATATAGTCAGTGTTATATGTCTGTTGGAGAAAGAGCTTTTAAATCAGTCCAGTTGTTTTTAAGTTTATTCATTAAATACAACTAAGGCTATGTTTACGAACAAAATTTGCTTTAAATGTAGCTAGTTGCAATGGTCGCATTGCCTGAAACATTATAGTAAATACTGTAGAATAGAATATATACTTCACCTCGTGTAAATTATTCCCTTTACTTTTCAAAACTTTCACGACACTTTGGTTGTCTTTAGGTAACTCGTAGTCGTCCCACATAGCTTCGTATAACACATGTTTTCTTTTGTTTACTTTCGACATGTTTCAACAGTTGCTTAGCAACATAAATAACTCTAAAATAATATCCACAAAACCAAATACACGTGTTTTTCGGTTAAAACGAATTCCCAACAAGTGGAATTTGTTGACTTGACCAACTGACAATCAATTGATTGCATTGTCAGACGTCAACAACTGTCAACTGAGATTTTCTTTTATTTATTTTATGGCAACCAAATCTGCGCCAAAGATAATTTCTACGAAAAATTGATCCTCATTGAAATTTTTTATTTGCTTTTGATTACAAAACGTTTATTATGTCACTGCTTCCTGGAGTTTTTAGATCTCCAAAGTGTTTACACTACCATAAAGACACAGCACAGGTAAAACGTTAGGTATCGCCAGAGATTTTAATAGGCTGGTCCTTCCGAGTGTAATTTGCGCGTGACCTTTACGTACTAACGTAAAGACTCAAGAGCATGCAACTGTAGCAGTTGCATGCTCTTGAGTCCGCTCTTGAGACCGCCGAAAAAGTTAGTAGGTAGGTACTAACTTTTTCGGCGGTCTGAGGCACGAAAAAGCTACAACTTCGTCTTTATTGATGGAATCACATTCTTTAATAAAACTAAACAGATACCATTACATAAAATATGTTTTATTATGCCAACATCATGTAGGTAAAATCTTCTTGACAAAGTCGGATTATACCACCGAAATCAACAGTTGACATTATCCAAGTTTATTTTTACATTTCTCTAACACATCGAAAATATTGAGTGACTCTCCATGCGGAATGCCATAGCCTTTCACCATGCCGTGGGGATTGGATGGAGTGGTGCAGCTCAAGTTGGACTCTTTCCTAAGTACTTGGTCCACTTCCACTGATGTGAAGAAAGCTACTGACAGTGGCAAGTCATGTATACCCATCCTGAAAGGAGACACAGGTTAATGTGAGCCAGCTAAATATAAAATTAAGTTGGTCATTGGAATATGAACGTAAATTATAGTGTATAATAATAAGTAGCTTTGAACTACAATAGACTACGCGTTTTGTATCTCTTTCGACTTTTTTGGATGGGACAATGGACAGCGCTGCGCCGACCAAAAGTGGAACTAAAATTTCGTACGAAAATTTTGACATTCGGTTCGATACGAAAAATTATTTTCCTACCGAACTTATATTTTATCTGTCATATCAAGTGTCCCTATACCTACGAAGTGAGTAAAATAGGTATTTAGGTGAATTTAAAAATACAATACATATGTCTGTTTTAATCAAATCTAAATTCGGTCTCAAGAGTTTAATAAACATTTACCTTTGAGAACAAAACGCTCTAGTAAGTAGATTGGTGATTTGTAAAGCTAACGCAGTCTCGTATTTATGTTCGTCCGGTACTAGGTACCTGACTTCATCGTGGAAACTTAGGCAGAATCTGGAAAACACACGTCACAGGCATAGTATAAAGAAGAGGGAGTAGGCTATCTCCGGCCCAATTCGCGATATAATTGCCTACTGTCTTAGGGTTGTCACTTTTAGCTAAATATTAGGCGCGGCTGTTCGCGCTTCGCTAGCAACCGCATGAACAGCGGCAACGTCAAGTCGCGGTCCCGACTCGCCATGTCGCCGCTAGATGGTACAGGCGGCAACATAGTCTAAGAGCTTGTGTTTAATTTATTTGCTTAGTGCTTTATACAAGTCAGCTTTTTGATTTTTTTTTATTATGCATAATGTAGTATTTTTACACATAAAGGACAACATTTATTTTTAATTAATACAAACATATCTATTGAATCACACATTTATTACAAAATTACAAATTAGCTACAGAAAAATACTTTCTTCGGTTTCGACTATTACGAAACGCCTTGTTATTAAACTTTAATGTGTAATATATCCGCATCCTTATAAATAACTTTTGCAAATATAATTTCGGAAAACATGGGCAGGGCAGTGAAAAATGTAAATCTTTTATTTGTTCATAAGTAGACATGCCAATTTTGCAGGTGCCGAAAAGCCGTGACGCGCGCGCGAGCCTTGTGCAGTGTTAGCCCCGACTGGCGCACTGAGAAACGGGTCGAGATTTTGTTAAAGTGTGCGTGCGTCGACACATAGATACAATAGCGCACACATACAAGCCGCGCGCGGTGCGTTTGTATGAAGATAACCTACTTCCCCTCTCTTTATACTATGTCACAGGTTAGAAATAAAAAAATATTGTTAGCTGGGTTTGTTTAATGCAAGCTTGTAATTGCACCGAGAGCGTTCTCCGTTTTTTGAACACAAGCTCGAACTAAATATTACGAAACGAGCTGTCGAGCGCGAAAGGAGTTACGATATTCTGGTTTGGACATTCAAATTAAGGAGTGATGATAGACGACCGACATATATTATACCAATTACTTAATGATGGAAAATTACTCATTGATAGAAAACAAGTATGAAGAGACTGATTAATGTAGAAGAAGCAAAAGAGTGAAACTTTACTCTCTGCCTACCCTCTGAGTCCTCTGACAGGAAATTGGCGTGATGATATGTATGTAAGTATGAACGTTACGGTTTCGGTGCGAGGGGAATGAGTACTAGAAGTGAAGTGTATGGTGTGTGGGTGAAGTGTATGGTGTGTGGGTGAGGTGTATGGTGTGTGGGTGAAGTGTATGGTGTGTGGGTGTAGACCTGGCTCGGGGCGCGAGGTGCGCCACGCCGGCCAGCATGAGATGCAGGTAGTCGGCGGCGGCGCTCTGTTACAGTGTGTATGGTGTGTGGGTGAAGTGTATGGTGTGTGGGTGTAGACCTGGCTCGGGGCGCGAGGTGCGCCACGCCGGCCAGCATGAGATGCAGGTAGTCGGCGGCGGCGCTCTGTTACAGTGTGTATGGTGTGTGGGTGAAGTGTATGGTGTGTGGGTGTAGACCTGGCTCGGGGCGCGAGGTGCGCCACGCCGGCCAGCATGAGATGCAGGTAGTCGGCGGCGGCGCTCTGTTACAGTGTGTATGGTGTGTGGGTGAAGTGTATGGTGTGTGGGTGTAGACCTGGCTCGGGGCGCGAGGTGCGCCACGCCGGCCAGCATGAGATGCAGGTAGTCGGCGGCGGCGCTCTGTTACAGTGTGTATGGTGTGTGGGTGAAGTGTATGGTGTGTGGGTGTAGACCTGGCTCGGGGCGCGAGGTGCGCCACGCCGGCCAGCATGAGATGCAGGTAGTCGGCGGCGGCGCTCTGTTACAGTGTGTATGGTGTGTGGGTGAAGTGTATGGTGTGTGGGTGTAGACCTGGCTCGGGGCGCGAGGTGCGCCACGCCGGCCAGCATGAGATGCAGGTAGTCGGCGGCGGCGCTCTGTTACAGTGTGTATGGTGTGTGGGTGAAGTGTATGGTGTGTGGGTGTAGACCTGGCTCGGGGCGCGAGGTGCGCCACGCCGGCCAGCATGAGATGCAGGTAGTCGGCGGCGGCGCTCTGTTACAGTGTGTATGGTGTGTGGGTGAAGTGTATGGTGTGTGGGTGTAGACCTGGCTCGGGGCGCGAGGTGCGCCACGCCGGCCAGCATGAGATGCAGGTAGTCGGCGGCGGCGCTCTGCACGCACCAGTTGAGGCGGGTCGCGGCCCAGCGCCCACCCGCCCCCTCCAGGGCGCGCGACAGACGACCTTCCAGGAACACCGTACGGGGAGACGACGAATCTATCGTAACACGTAATCATCCATATATAAATAGGCGAAGACCTCAGTTACGTACCACTTCAGCTTATATTTTGAGAATCAATTTAGTTTATTTTTGCTTACGAGTTTTACTGTGAAAACATTGTGGTAACAGTATTTTTTTGTGAAGACAAAATAGATCAATTTAAGAAGTGTTTTTCTTTGGGTTTGGGTGATAATAGTACATATTTACAAGGATAGTTAATAAGTATCCCATCAGCTGCGGGTTCCATAACACTATGCATTAGTTTTGCAACAATAGCTTAGCTTAGTTTGGGGCCGGATGGCGCTGTATGAAAATGTATTAGTCTGTTTTTTAATTTAAGTTGTAATATAATTGTACCTCTAAATAACATGTTCGTTTTCTTTGCTATTTGTAGTGTATGTTTTGTTGGTTGTCGTTAAATAAATAAATAAATACATCCATTCATACAATCTTTCACATGTATAATACAAGTATGATATGTTATGAACACCTCACCGGCTATCTCCTCCAGTTTGTTGAACATGGTGGACTCAGTGCCACCGACCCACTGCGGCCGCTGGAACATATCCTCGACTGCCTTGCCGCTCAGCTTGGCCAGTCGCATCGCTTGGTAGCTCGTCATTTCCACTACCTGACAATGATGCCAATTCTGTTTCAATTTGACACTTCTAAAGGTATAGCTATCCTTATTTAATCCCGCACGTGAGAAAGGGGTAGCAAGACCTTAAGAACTATCAAATTAGTTTTATGATTTTGTACAACAGTCTGTTGTCTTATTAGGATATTAACTGAAATAAATAAAAAAAAAGAAAATGGGTTCTGGTGATTTCCCAATAATAACTAGGAGCGGCCCTATTCCTATTCCTACGTTGTATAAGATTTACAAACCTCAAAAATCTGATCCAAACACTAATGCTGATTTCTGCATTGCGAACATCTCGCTAAGGTCCATTTGGTAGGCAAAAGGTATACAATGCGAATTCAATTTTCTTATATACAGGATCAGAGGATTAGACGAGCGCTTGACAGAAACGTAGTTTTTTTTATGCTATACTTAACACCCATATATAATAAGTTTGAAAAGCCGTAACCCGGCTACGGAAAAAAAACTTAAAACCAGCGCTAATGTAGATGATTAAAGGCTGATCCAAATAAGAGTCACCTGTTCACCCAACTCCTCATCCATGAAGCCCTCCATATACTCCTTCTTGAGCTTGTACACCCGGCGTCCCTTGGTGGAAGTGAACATCTTAGCCGCTTTGCTCTTCGCCTCGGAGAGCGTCATTGTAGGGTTGAATTGTTTCAGCAGTCTCTCTGCGAAGTTCTGACCAGCGCCTGGTGGCAAGCACGTCATTGTTTCAATTTACCTTTGATAAAACCCGGAGGCTCTGTCCCGACGAGTAAATTGGTACAAAAGGGTCACAGGGAAAATTATTATAGCAATAATTTATTTTTCATATGTCACATCCACTTTTATTTACAAACAATCCAAAGCAGATAAAATAAGGTTTATACAACATTCTAGGCTAAATCTGGATATATGACACATTCTGACATTCCTTCAAATTGTTCCCTAGGCTTCCTGTGATTCTGCTTCTGAGTTGAATAAGTTTTTAATTCCCTCTAGCCGGCCGCACATATAGGTTACATCAAAATTTTACTATTTATGCGGAAACTATAATTAATATAATGTCTGTGAGATCATAATAACGACATGAAAAAAAACATACTGATTTTGTGAATTTTTTATACCACTATGGTAGCACATAACAGCCCACCTCTTGGTAAACAGTCACCGTATATCGTGGTGTATGTGTGGGGAGGGCTGTATGTATATCGTGGTGTATGTGTGGGGAGGGCTGTATGTATATCGCGGTGTATCTGTGGGGAGGGCTGTATGTATATCGCGGTGTATGTGTGGGGAGGGCTGTATGTATATCGTGGTGTATGTGTGGGGAGGGCTGTATGTATATCGCGGTGTATGTGTGGGGAGGGCTGTATGTATATCGTGGTGTATGTGTGGGGAGGGCTGTATGTATATCGCGGTGTATGTTTGGGGAGGGCTGTATGTATATCGTGGTGTATGTGTGGGGAGGGCTGTATGTATATCGTGGTGTATGTGTGGGGAGGGCTGTATGTATATCGCGGTGTATGTGTGGGGAGGGCTGTATGTATATCGTGGTGCATGTGTGGGGAGGGCTGTATGTGTGTCTCCCCGCACACACGTACTGACCGTATATCCTGGCGTAGTTGATGACCTTGGCGTGGTCCCTGGAGACGGCGGCGGCGGCGGCGGTGAGCGAGTGCAGGTCGGAGCGGCGCGCCTTGTCCCCGGCCAGCACGGCCCAGCCGAACGCGCTGCCGCCGCTCAGCCCCACACTACTGTCGCCCAGCAGAGCCGCTATCCACAGCTCCTATACCATTACATTAAAACGCTCCACACCAATCACAAACAATACATACATACTCTTCTAAGCTTCTGCAGATGGCATCGATTGTTCAACATGTAACCTAACTTATATTGTAATAAATTATAGTCAGTCACAAGTCTAAAAATATTGCCATCCTTATTTAACCCCGCACATGAGAAAGGGATAGTAAGACTTTTGGACCTGTCAAATTAGTTAAGTTTAGTAATTTTGAACAACACAATCGACACCATGGACGAGACCGCTGGTCTAGTGATTAGTACACCTGACTGTTACGCTAGAGGTCGCGGGTTGGATTCCCGCCGGGGCAAATATGTTTGGAATGTATTATAACAATTAATTTACAAAAAAAACAGTATATAAATATTGTATCAGCTGCTGGTTCCCATAGTACAAGCTTAGTTTGGGGCCAGACGTCGTTGTGTGATAATGTCCAAGCATTATTATTATATACTTTAAGATATTTATTGTTAGCTGTGCCTGCGACTTCTTACGGGTGAAATCAAATTTTGTCCACAATGGCAAGGCTTTTTTTGGTGCTAAGCCCTTATCTTTCCAAAGTAAAAATAGCCTATGTTAAGCCCAGTAAAATCAAGTTTCTGCCAGTGAGAGCGCTCCTTACCCTCTGCCTACCCCGTGAGAGACTTGGCGTGATAATAAGTATATATAACGGTTTTGTATGTACCTGTGAATCGACATCAGCCCCCACGAACTTGTGTCCCGGCGGTGCCTGGACCATGGCTCGCAACTCGGATCCCACCCGCTCCTTGTGTGCGTTGCTGGCCGTCATCCACGTAGGCTCGCTAGCCCTAAACATACACACATACATGTGCTGCAAGACGCTGCTTCTTGCCATTTTTTTATGATTCTAGGTCAACGGAAAGTACCCTATAGGTTTTGATTCCCTTGTGAAATCACAAAATATGCGAAAATTGGCGACATAAACGGTCATATCTCTTCTTCACGTTGACTTTCAAGTTTGATTTGTCACAGCTGAAAGAGACCATAGACCCGGGTATTTGATATTAATTTTAACTTCATTACTCCACGCGTTCTTGAGAAAAAAGGTCTTGACCGACAGACCGACAGACGGGTTCCTTTTTCCTTTGAAGGTGTTTCAGGCTTTTTCAAAATGCAAACCCTAAAGGCGTGAAATGGGAAAATATGTTAACCCGAATTTATAACGCGAGCGAAGCCGCGGGCAAAAGCAACTAGTATATAAAATATTTTCTCACCTCCTCGTCAGAGTACCACAAACGACTACTTGTGGGAGTATCGCTCCATATTGCCTCATATTATCTTGCAAATTAGGTTGCAATTCCTTTGGCAGCCACACCACTTGTTGGCTCATAATTCGTTCCCTGTTGTTGCGCCAATAGGACATCATGCGGCCGAAGGTCAGTACCTAGAAATGATTAACATCAGTGCCGGTAGCAGCAGCATTGTCGACAACGTTTTCGTATCGCCTTCGACTATTTTTGTATTGGAAAATGAACAGCGCTGCGGCGGTGAAAACTGTAACTAAAAATTAGTATGACAATTTTGACATTTCGCGAGTTACGTTTTCGAATACGTTGTCGACAATGTTCCTGCTACCGGCACAGGTTAAATTTATTAGTTGTTAGTTCGTAATCTCAATATTAGTTCCTGGCGAACGCATTAGTGGGCGGAATAGAAGTAAGCGATATGGATATACTGGCAAGTGGCAAAAGAGTGGAAAATAATAGGGGTGCCACTATGCCGTTCATACGGTAACCCGCCGCAGCTCGTAGAGAGCATCAACCGTCTAGATTGGTTTGTTTACAGTACTGTAAACATCACAACATAGATTCAATTTTGTGAAGGTTGCTCTCCTGTTGAAGGAATTTTAGTTCCATTTATAGACTTTTTTAGCAATCCATACCTTTTCGGCTTCATTCCCCTGCGCAGTAAGGACGTTCTGACTGAACATGTCTAAGAAGTCTTTCGCTAGAGGGTTGCCCACTTTGTACTTGGGCCCGTCTTTGTGTGGCAGCCGAAGGAAGTGGCAACACCCTACACAAATATAAAAAAAAACATATTAATATAACACCATCATCGCCCTGGCCGTATCGAACTGCTATTGTGGAAGGTTTTTTTAACCACTAAGGTGGTAAGCAAGCATACGGGCCGCCTGATGATATGCGGTTACCGTAGCCTATGGACGCTTGCAAAACCAGGGGTATCACTCGCGAAAATATCTTCACACCCTTCTTGAAGAACCCCATGCTGTACTCCTTTGGGAAAACCACGGCGGGGAGTTCATTCCACATTTAATTGTGCGCGGGCGGCTTGTGGTTTCCAGATTTATACACAACAAGTGGTTTTTTTTTAATACAAGCTTTTATTCTGTCATCGGGTCCTTTCATCTGATACCTATATCATAGAGTTAGTGTCAAAATGACATATCTCCAATGGGCAATGTGTCGTCCGCCATATTGAATAAAAAAGCGGCGATTATATAATCGTGCATTGTCACGGGAACCAAAAGTGTATGCCTAATTTCAATTTAATGGACACTGGGAAGTGAGGCAAATTTAACTTGCAAGATTTGATTACACACACACACACACACATACCGGACAGGTCAAATAAAATAAAATATTGTACTGAAGTATAATGCAACCAACCTTGTATCTCGACCCCACTCCACACACCCAGGCCGTGGTACTGATTGGCGGTCGCTTTGTCGTTTAATCGCTTCCGCGCGAAGTACGCCTTTCGACCTAAGTCTTCCTGTAATACAATAAAAAAAGACCTTCAGTTAACACATCTATTTTATACCACTAAGGTGGCAAACAAGTATACGGCCCGACTGATGGTAAGCGGTCATCGTAGCCTATGAACGCTTGCAACACCAGGGGCATAGCTCACGCGTTGCCGACCCATCGAAAATCTCATCACACCCTTCTTGAGGAACCCCATGCTGTACTACTTATGAACAATACAATAATTTAATAACTTTACTGTGGTAATGGAACAGATATTTCTGTCTCCCTCTTTTCTCGCGATCTCGCTCCCGAATTTGTAGTATTTAAGGAATAATAATGTATCAATTACAACAAATAAAAATACATGCCAACATTAATTAAATCGGCTGTTTTATTTTATAAAACAAATAACACACTTATATTTCGAACTGTCCATGTAGTGGCAGGAGTAAGAGCGAGAGCGCGAGAAAAGAGAAAGACAGAAATATCTGTTCCATTACCACAGTTATCCTAATATAACCACCGTGAAATCGGACCATATAAATAAAAGCTCACCTCAACATCCCTCGGTACAACATCAGGATGCCTCGTCTCGCTACAGAAGGTGGTCGGGCAAGCGATGAGCAATTCTTGTAGCGGTAGTCTCGGCTCGCTGGACTCCTGGCGGCGGCTGAAAGGGACCAGGAAGCCCCAGCCTTCCGCCTGCAAGTGGTGGAGGGGATATCCTTCCCAGGACAAGCGGAGGAGTTTTGGTGTGATCTGAAAAAACTTTTTTTTTATACCCCTATGGTGGCACACAAGCATACGACCCACCTGATGATAAGCAGTCACCGTAGTATAGCCGTTAGCAATACCAGAGATAGGTATCGCTAACGAGTTGCCAAGCCTGTTGTTGATGAGGACTCACTGTGCTAGCAGCATTACTACTAGCGCAGAAACACAACACTACATCAAAGTAGTGTTATTTGACTGCGGTCTTCTGTAGGGTGGAGCTACACTCACCAGTCGGGCAGCTTCAATTTAAATAGGAAACCCACGGGAAATCCCAAATCGCGCTACCTCTCTTTTTTTAAAGTCCATCTGTCACCTTGGCACCAAATTATCTTCGGTGAAAAGTGTGTGTCGTATCACTTCTGCCTACCACTTCGGAAATACTTGCGGTCTCGTTCACCAACTCAATAACGTTGTCAAAAAAACAATTATCATACCTGCATACTAGTAGTAATGTTATTAGCCCCAGGAGACCAATCCGGGTCCTTTCCAGGCTTCGTACAAAGCTTCCTGTACCACGCCGGATATCCAGCCAAATAAGGCCTCTTTACTGGCAACAATTCCCCTAATTCATATAAATACTCAAACTTTTTATACAAAGCTCCAAACTCTTTGGTATGAACTGGCTTAGAGTTCTCATTCTCTATAGATGTTATGTAATCTTCAGAAAGAATTTCAAAATTGGAAGGTGATGTTCTATTATCATTACTTGAGTTTTTTTCTACTAATATGTCAGAATTTTCTTCTCCAGCCAGTATTGGAGACTCTTTTTTCTTCTTCTTAGTTTGTTTTTTTAATTTTAACTTCTGCACTGACCAGTCTTGGTCCCACATCCAAAGGTCATTCTCGTAGGATCGATCAGTCATCATTCGGCAAGCTTCATCGGCTTTTAATGACAATAACTGTCGAGATTCCAGCTTTAGATCTTCAAATACAGTTTCTGCCGAGTCTATGTATTGCAGCCAGTTTGAATTTACTGGCAGGTATGCTGAGCCTGGAAGGCAATTTGAGCTTAACATATACCCACATAAGGTCAAATTTGAATTGGTAATATTGCTCAATTATTAATCCTCATTTGAAAGCTTTCGGTAGTATCGATTTTGATAGTAACATAGGTTATATATGAAATTGCCACGCGGGGAAATTCTCAGGGAAAGAGATAGTAATGTTACTCAGTGATATAGCATTCAACTGAAGAAATAATTCAACAATCGCTCCAACAGTTTTTTAAATGTATTAATTACAAACAAAATACAAATATAGTCTAAAGTCTTGCTACCCATTTCTCATGTGCGCGCTTAAATAAGGATGGCAATACTTTTAGTACTGTCAAATTAGTTTAGTTTAGTGATTTTGTACAACAGAATTGACAGCATAGAATGAATCAAGTTACTTTACCTAATTCTAGCATGCCAGCCAGTGTGACGGGGTGAGGAAATCTCTCCAGGAACAAGGGAAGTAGTTCCTTCAACACACTATGCGTCGCTATCACATCCGCGGCGCAGTACTCCATTAGCTTCTGGAAGTTTCCATGTACATCCTCCATCGTACCATCCACGAACACGTCTCGGGTCGCTTTGTCTACTTCAGACCCGCAGTACAACTTGTGAACCTGGTTGATGTAAAATAAGTTCTATTTCTAATAGTTTTAAGCTCAAAAAGGTAGAGTATTCGGAACCGGCGGGCATTTATGAAGAGATTGATGAATGTGGAAGCAAAATAGGTGTGCAAGTCAAGGGCGTCTATAATCTCTGCCTAATCTGAAAGGGACTTGGCGTGAAGATAATTATTATGTATGCATGGTAAGTTCATTATTGAAAGACTTTGTTCAAACAACAATGTAATTTAAAAAATACTTTCACTTGTTTTTGATGGTGCCCAAAACAAGCCTTGTTTATTTGCCTTATTCTAAATATAAAAATATTTATATGTATTAAGAGCTTTTTGTTTGAAGTAATTTTTAATTATTTAGAATACCCGTGCATGTTATGTAAGTCACCTCACTGAGACTGTTGAGTGAGCTGATTCCTATCCAGTCATCATCAGAAGGGTCCGGCTCCTTGTTCTTGGCCTTCAGCACAGTCCTCTGATAGCTGGTCACACCGCTCACGCACGTGTGCATCGACATTGTATCCATGAACCTTACACCTGTATTCGAAAACGTAATTCTCAAAATCTAGAAAAATATATACGATTTTTAGTTCCACTTTTCGCCGCCACGGCTTAGTTCATTGTCTCATATAAAATAGTCGTAAGCGATACGCATACGTAGACGAATGTAGTTGTTGCTAAGGCTACTGCATCAGATAACACTACCATTATCGCCCAATTTACTATGATCTGCCGCATTTAAAAATGTCAAGTAACATTGGCCTGAGATAACTATTATCCCCTAGCATATCCCCACAACTTAATTAGCAAGGACAGATTTTACTTTTAAACTATGTGCGAAATGTTTTCTTGCTATCATCAGTGTAAAAAATTGTCTTCTCTTTTGGTTCAGTACCTCAAAACTAAAAAAGGAACTCTTATAGGATCACTTTCTTGTCCATTTGTCCACCTGTTTTGCCTTTGCCTTGAGTCTAAAGTTTAATGTATTAAATGTATGTATTTCCATAACTTATTTTTTAAATTATGTAATCTATAATTTGTCTGGTACCCTAAACAAGCTTTACTTAGTTTGGGACTAGATGATGCTGTGTGATAACTTTGGAACATTATTATAAAATAAATATCCTAAGATTACTACAGTAATATGAAATTCTATGAGCAATACCTGTCTTTTCCAACCAGTATTGCTCCTTTATCTTGGATCGGTCGTAGGACACGTTATGGCCGACCACAATCCTGTGCCTACTTAGGTCACCACATGGCTTCAGTCCATCTGTTTCTAATGGAATTAGATCCTCATAATTTAATGTTTCATAAGTTTTGTGCGGGTCACCATTTGCGACGGGGTCACTGACCCAGCCATACCTGAAAGTTATAAGCAAAAATAACAAAGATGAATGTAGAAAAACAAGGAAAGTTATAAGTGTTAAGGTGAAGTCTTAAGGTTTGGTACTAAATTATACTAATATTTATACTATAAAGGTGTAGCCCAGTTATGCTACTACTAGGCCCCATACATGCCTAAACTATTTGAGTTATCACTAATGAGCTACCAAAACTCCTGTTTGCAGAACTCCATATGCCAGTAGCATAATTATATCCTTTTTGCCGGCACAACAGCAAATCCTCAAGGAGGTTGGTTCAAAAGTTTAATTATACAAATATGTTAAGTACTAACCAAGCATCAGTGGATACTGCGCAAGCCAATGTGGGTCTTTTGCCAGCGGACATGAGGACTTCAACATCAAACACCAAGGCATCATCAGGTGGACATGGCACTGGTTCCACCTTCCCATCTTTATATTTCGTCCAGCCCAATGATTTAGACCATGTCTGTACCATAATGAGCTTAGGTTCAGAACTTACATATCATTATACAATAAGGAAAGATAAATGTCAAGTACCATTTTCTTTTCTGTTTGTAATAGTTTTATTTTTTGTTTTGTGGCCATTGGATAGCTACTCACTAAAGCTTTAGTGGCATCAATAAAAAAAAAAACAGTTATTAATTGCTAGTGAAGTGTGGTCAACTCGAGGAGTGTATTTTAGCATTTGGCACCTTGCGCTATAAGATGAACTTTTCCAAAATAGGCAGGCAGGCAATTCATTTTATTCTTTTAATAAAATTATTATTTAAACCAAGTTGTTTATCTGTTTCACCTTTTCAATCATGTACATTTTCAAAGAACCATTGTTTTTTCTTATAAAATTTTTATTTTTTTATGGGACATGGGTAACTCTGGCGACCCTACTAGGCTGCCGCCCTAGGCCATAGTCCCAGTGGCCTAAGTGTAAATAAACCCCAGGGTCAGGCATGAGAAATGAGAATAAAAAGGAACATGTGAATTTGTGTTCTATCCCAATCTAAAATGGGACTTGATGTAAAGATAATTGAATATGTAAGTCATGTTACCTATAAAAACAAGTGTACAATAAGTTTATTACCTCAGGTACTGATGGCAACTTACAGCAAGCCAGTTCCTTCAACAAATCCCTGTATGGTGCACATTGCTTTTCACCAATGTTGTAGAAATGTTCAACTACATCCTTGCCTTCTAATAGGGGTAGTTTTAACTCTACATCTGGTAAGTGGCTGCACTTCTTGTAGTCTATGCCATGTTTTAGCAGATTTTCTTGACAACTTGCAAAAAATAAGTTTTAGTAAATAACAATAATGCATTTGTAGTTTACATCTCCTGAGTTTATTATATTAAAAAAAATGAATTGACTATATTGTTAAATATGAGTTGGATTTGTACCTCTGCCCATTATTCCTATGGAGACACTTACCTTTTTTTGTAATACCACTAAGGTGGCACACAAGCATACAGCCCACCTGATGGTAAGCAGTCACCATAGCCTATAGCCACTAGCAATAGTAGGGATGTCACTAAACTAATGAGCTGCCAACCCTGTGGTTGACGAGGAGTCACTGTGCTAGCAGCATTTCTACTGGCCCAGCATATCCTTGTGGAGCACTGGCACCTTACTTACTGCAGAAACACAACACTTCATCAAAGTAGTGTTATTTCACTGCAGTCTTCTGTAAGGTGGAGGTAGTTCCCAGTCGGGCGGCTCCATTATTATAATATTAATTGGCTAACCCACGGGAGATCTCAACTCACCCTACCTCTCTCTATACCTGCGGTTAGGCGCTTAACTACAGATTTTTTATTGAAATTTATGTGAGAAAGTAACCTACTTACCTTTTTATAAGATTTGGTTCTGGTGCTGGACTAGTTTCTTTGAACAACTGGTCGTATATATTTTTTGAAATCATTTGGATGTTGACCTCATTTACTCGAAACTCGTTTGACTTATTTTCGAATTTTGGCTCTAAAACTTTTTCATTGTTGAGGTTATCAATATCCGGCTTTTTCTTCCTTATAATGTTTACCTCACTTGCTGGTAATATGTCACAAAAACATCGTCTGCAAATACTGTGCAATGTAGTACTATTCTTAATTACCAATATTTTTCGTGTATTCATTATTTTAGTTCGAGCTAAACAATAACAAACAAACTTCAACTTCAACTTTTTTATTAATGGCTTCTGCGGGGTTGCCACAATTTCGCCAACCAAGATAATACAACCGCTACGCTGCAAACAAGCTACAAACAAATATTCGACAGTGTTGGACGGTAGAAATTAATCCACAGAGTACATAGCCACTACGTTTTAAATTAATCTATGATTGACGGAATAGCTGTATTAAAAGCTTGTCGCCTTAAACTTAAAGATTATGAAGAGTTTGACGTTGACAATTACATTTTTATTGATATTTTCGTTGAAGAATATACCTATCGCACGTAGATAATAAATAGGATTTATATAAATATAGACAAAGAAAACAAATGTATTATCTCAAAATTATATTGTTTTGAGGAAATAACTTGGCCCACAAAAATAACAGTAGACATAAATATTACACGTAGATACGTACGCTTAATTTCATTTTGTGCAAATTACATGCGCTTAAAACATATTTTAACATTTTTCAGTGCTTAATTAATTACAATGTGCCTACTGCCTACACCATATTGGTTACAAAAGGGTTTTAGGAAATTTAATTTGACTCATTTTTATTTTTATCATAAGTATTTTTACTTTTAAGTAGGTTTATGGTACATTAGATATGTACAATTACAATTAATATGAATAAAAACGAAAACAAAAGGAGTAAGAAAAAACCTCATGTATATATTTAAAAGAAATAAAAGACAACTATAAAATGAAGATATACATTTATTTCATAGTCAAAAATCAAAAATAATACAATAGTTAAAACCTACGAAATTAATAGACAACTTGCAAACAAAATAATATTGGTGCTCACTTAATTATAAGGAATGTAATGTAAAATATGCATCTAATTAGTTCTTAGCTGATAATCACCATTCTGTGTGATGTAGCGGACCCAGGGTAAGGCTTGATAGCCACTCTTTTCAATAATCTTAAGGTATCTAACTTGGATGCCAGAAGTTGTGAAATAAGGAATTTCAAATTTAACTTGAATTGGGGGCTTGCCATCAAGATCTTCACATTCTACTGAAGGCAAACCAAAGTGGGCTCTCATCAAATACTCCTTGCCCCCAGGGAATGACTTGATAGACCAAGTGATAGCATTTTGTTCAGGAGTGTACTTCACACTGCCAATAGTTGTTTTGAATTTGGGGGAATCAGCATCAAGTGGGACGGGAATGATAATCTCGACATTATTAGCAGTTGACCTCCTTTTGAACTGAGACTTAGCTTTGATCATGTACTCAACACGGGAGTGTGCATGGCGCTCTATGACTGACTCAATCCATATCAAAGGCTTCACATGAGTGTTCAGCCTGTAAGACATCAGCTCGAATTCACCATCAGGTGGTATGAACGAAATTGTCCTGTCATTCTCAAACCGAGACAATCTAACACACTGGTGGAATTTCACATCTTCCAGCTCAACAGATTTAGACTTCCCTCTACCTGTACTCTCAAAGAGGACTTTATCATTCAGTCCAAGGCGTAACTCAGGCATCCCAGACAAGTACACTCTCATTTTAATAGCTCCAACAATCTCACTCCTCAACACATTTCCATTAGCATTTGCCAATAAGTTAACAGACTCAATAACATCTAAGAATACTTCGTTTTTCCTATACTTAATGCCTTCTGACCTCCATGATACTGCATTGGTCACAGCCATTGGAATACGAGGTTGCATTTCAAGTTTATGGCCTTCTTGAGTGATGTACTCCTGTAAAATCTTGCTATCTGTGGTCTGAGGGTAGCCAAAGTCTATCAGTTCGTCAAGAAGCTCGTAAATTACTACAAAATTGTCTCTTATGCTTTCTTCCTCAAGCTCCTTGAAATACTCAGTCATCACTTCAACAATCTTGTACAGGAAAACAAATACAAGCGCAATGTTAGCATTCTTCTTCGTAGTTGATACAATGTAAAGATTATTAGTTTTTATGTATGAGAAGGTGCACTCGCTGGTTTGAAGTAAGGGCGTTAGCATACCTTCTTCTTCCTTTTCCATGAGGAGGGGCATAAACTTATCAATAACGCCCATATCCACGTCTCCACGGTAGTTTCTCGATATGAGGACTTTACCCTTCACATCCAGTATGTATATTGCCGACGAAGACATTTTGACACTGAAACAACGTAATCACTAATCACTTGAGCTTAGTTGGAACTTATAAACCAGTTTGGTCATTCATGTTACAGACAAACTAAAGATCACACTACGAAAATAGTGTATATATATTCATTATAAATAAGGATTTAGCAATGGACTTACAATAAAAACCTTAGTTTTAAGTATTGAAATCTACATTATTTGCTAAGATGAACCGATAGTAGTTAAGTGACATCACACAGAAATGGAGTGATGACAACTGACTGACATCTAACTTGACGGTTGACCATAGATGACGGACGATTTAATAGAGCAATTGATGTTTGTTTCTAACAGACTTGATAACATGAATATAAGTTCTTCAGTCGACAACATTTAAAACTCTGTTAAATGTGTATTAAAAGTACTGAAAATTATGACCCTTTTCTGTACCCCGTATCAATTTGAGTTAATTTAAAAATCAAATATAGTCAACCTTAGCAGAAAAAATATATTTTTTTTTTGATGGGAATGACTTTTGACAGCACTGATAGTCGACGAAGAATCGATTTTCGATGTTCGCTACTTTCTGGTGTTTACCCAAGAGAATACAACCGCTACGCTAGAGTGTTTACTAAACGTAGGTAGTCTGCCAGGCCAACTGTCACTGTCAACTGTCAAGTGAACTTGCATAGACCGCACTGCACTGCCTGCACCTGCAGTTGTGTATTGTGTACCCTATCTATTTATTTTGTTTTCTTTTCAATGAAATTGTAATTGCTCAATAATTGTTGGCTTAAGTAAATAATATAGTGCCTGTTGCTATGATAGAATTCAATTCTTATAAATATGTTTTAATTTAATGCTTTATAATTGAAAATTCCTTCAAAATAAAAATGAGTTCTGATCGAGATGCACAAAGGAACCCACTCGTTTATTTGGATATTGCAATTGACGGTGAGCAAGGTACGTGAAGCCCTATTTACATGGTTTTGCATAATTAAGACGCGCATTGCGTTCGGCATCATAGAAATTTATATTTCGATATAGTTTTAGTTTTTCGATAACAAAAAAAAGTGCATTTATTTATTGCCTGATAAATATGATAATATAGTTCAGTGGCACAAGGTCGTTTGACTACATTGTAAACAGTAGGATAATAATGTGGTGAATATATTTCATATTTTAGTATGGATTTATGTGTATTGTGGGTTGAGGATTTGGTGCCAATCCCATTGATAAATCAGTGGTGCACAATGAATTATGTATTTAACCTTCCTTCGATTGAATGAAAACATTTACAACACTTCCTTTGATAAAAAATATTATAATTTGAATTTGCTACTTGTAGGATGACATAAATTTATCTGGCAGCAAAAATTGTCTAGGTATTTCTTAATATTTTATTGATATTGTACCTTTCATATTAATTTTGTTCCATACATTTGCATTTGATATAATACTTGTCAAGTGTAGCTGTGTCCAGGTCCCTTTATATGCTGCTGTGTCATTTTGCAGTGTTCTTGAGGGGATAGGGAATTTTGTATTATTTATTATATTATCATTATTATTATTACACAATATGCAATATGTCCCAGGATAAGGTTAACAAAAGATAATGGGTCGGTCACCTAGACCATTTTTCATCAACAAAGTAAAATGTTTTTCTTTTTTTAATGGTTTAATTTCATAAAAGGATTCCAGTATTTAAAACATTATAACTTTTTATGATTTGAGTCAATTTTGTTAAAATAACATGGCACATATTACAAAAAAATCTGAAATTTGAGATATTTATAAGTCATACATTTTGAAATTACTTGATGTTAATAATTTGGATTACTGATTTTGACTGATCATTAGTCATACAAATATACTTGATCCTGCAATTAATTTTCCATTAGTTTATATTCTCATGAGTAACAGCAATAAAAGGTAAAAAAATATTTCAGCTGGTCGCATAGTTATAGAGCTCCGAAGTGACATAGTCCCCAGGACTGCAGAGAATTTCAGAGCTTTATGTACAGGAGAAAAGGGAATTGGTATCAATGGCAAGCCTTTGCATTACAAAGGAACAAGATTACACAAAGGTGAGGCTACATAAAACAATACCCACTATTTTGAATTAGTAAAGTAAATAATGTAAAAGGTCTTGATTTGACTTGAAATCATTTATAAAAAATATTATGGCTTACATTATTAAAAACTATCCTATTAATTTATAAATGGAATTATGTAAAGCAACGTTTTTCATATGTTCATGAATCACATTCAAGGGAACTTAGATCAGAGGCGAACCTTAGTCTGAGAATGCCACCACATTCCACTAGCTTTGTTGACAACTCGTTTGTAGTACAAGGTGTTCGACTATGGAATGCGCTGCCTGTTTCAATACGCCAATCTACAAGTCTCAACCTATTTCATAAACATCTGAAAGACCTATCACTTTGAGTTCTTAAGCGTCACTGACGGCTCCTTTTTCTATTTTTTTCTAATTTAATTTCTTTGAATTTGTTTACATTATCATTTATTTTCATATTATACTTTAATATTACTATATTATATGTTATTTAGTGTACTAATTCAGTTATGGTACCAACGGGTACCTTTTCCATTTGTGTATTGTGTACACCCATATATCTACCCTCTCCCAAACTCCATTCTCCAGTCCCTACCTAGGTTGTCTGGAAGAGATCACATCTAGTGATAAGGCCGCCATTTGTACCCATATGTATAATAAATTCTGTTTCTGTATTATAGTTTTAAGGTGTACAATAAAGAGTTATCTATCTATCTATCTATGTTCATAGGTTTTTAGATTTCATTTAAATTTTTGGTGCTTTAAGCATTATTTTGGCAAACAGTATATAAGTAACATTACATCACTACATAGTATAAAAAAGTAGCTTCCCACTTTCTGTCTGTCCCTATGTATGCTTCGATCTTTAAAACTATGCAATGGATTTTGATGTGTTTTTTGTTTAATAGATAGAGTGATTCAAGAGGAAGGTTTTTGTGTATGATTCATTTGGATTTAGTTGGTATTTAAATTATAGGGCTGGCCGTGCGTAGCCGGGGCGGGGTCTAGCGTGAAATAAACCTAATAGCAAGATTAATTAAAGAATTTTGTCCAGTACGCATTTTTTTATTCATGCCCAGTTCTAATTCACGTGATGTGGAAATAATAAAAAAAATAAAAAAATATCCGCATTAATAATATGTGTGTCCTTTTAACATTGTGTTGTTGACTTATGTATGTACCTACTTTTGTAGAGAGATAAAAATATATTTACGAATACAAAATTGGGCTGACTCTTAAAGGTCGATTATTTTTGTGCATTGAAACATATTATTACATTTAATGAGATAGATTATTTTGTCCAACTAACAGTTAATTTTACATTTGAGATCGTGACCATCTTAAGAACACATTGAGGTCATTAGCTCAGCACTAATGAATATATTTAGATAAAAGTTTCACAAATGGGTGATTGAGTCAGGTCGGAACAACGGTATGTGAATAAATTTGTTTAATTTAAACATGTTTCGCTAATGTCATGTGCCATGGACATTTTTGTAGTAGGCACCTATAATATCATTGGTAGTAGGTATATACAAGTGAAACAAGTTTGACGGGGTTTTGTTTTCTGACGTCAGTTTAAAATTCACTGGCTCTCGAATAGATATTTTCACTCGCGTTTTTATATTAATACTAGAAGGCAAAAAAGTAACTTCAAAAACTCAAACCCGACTACGGAATAATCACGCTTTAAAAAGTATTAAAGATAATATTCTCATCTGATCTATTTTAATGTTTTTAATAATATTCATAGTGATTGTCAGAGGGTAGCCGTGGTCGTATGCCACTTGGCCCTATAGTTTATGATCGTTTCGGTAGTACTGTTAGTTGTTTTGTTAGGGTAGGTTGCATACGACCGCGGCTACTCTCTGAAAATCAATATGAATATTATGAAATACAATATATCAGATACCAAAATATATCATACCGGTCAAACACATAACCCTCCTTTTTGCTTCGCCGTAGTCGGGTAAAAACTCTGTACCATTTTAACGAAAATTGTGCTGACGGAGTATAATGCATTTTTTTTTATACTGGGTGGGCTTGGTATCATTTCCAATATCATAAACTTGTAATATCTTTGACCATTTATCCCTAAAGTACATATACATAAAATATTATCAGAGGTCGGTTATACCTAGTTAAGATCAGTTTACTTTTAAGTTTAATAGGTATAATATGCATTGAAAATAAATTAATAAAAACAATTATTATGTACTTCCGTGCAATGCACACCACCATGCGTTTGACACAAGTGAAACTGAATGTCGATTGCGCATACTAAAGTCTATGGTTGGCACAATAGTTTGCTTATATTTCGAATTGTGGTGGTCGAATCTCGATCACCAGACGACTGCTAGTATTTAGGTACAGTATAATATTTGGTTCATCATCTTCATTTCCTACATGTTGAAATTTCTTCTTAGAATATTTATGAAGAAAATTTACTATATTTTTTTTTTTTTTTTTTTTTTTTTTTTTATTTATTTTATTATATACATTCATATGCAATGTATGTGTTACGCTCGGGTACATTAAATCGTGGACTCGTGGTGGCCAGTAAAAATATTTCTATCGGAAACCAAAAAGTATTTTCAAAGATAAATTTTAATTAATAATAACAAATAATTATTGCTTATTTTAACAAACTATCTATTGTTAGTTTCCGACATGTTAAGATGTTTGTTGCCGACACAGATTTATTAACTTGCTCTTGATTGTATTAAAACTATGTGTATGTCAGACTATCGACGAACTTAGTATTGTATAAAGTTTTTGCGTGATAATAATAATAATGTGTTACATTATAGCTATATCCCAGTTCATGGTCCAAGGCGGGGACATTATAAACGGGGACGGAACCGGTGGGGAAAGCATTTATGGACCCACATTTGAAGATGAAAACTTTAAACTGAAGGTAGCTTTTATAAATATTCCTTGCTAGTTTTTAGGGTTCCTTACACGAAGGGTAACCAACGAAACCCTATTACTTAAAGCTGCTGCTTTTAAGCTGGTGGCCTTGTGGTTGAAGCAACGGCCTGTCATCTGGTGGGTCCAAGTTCAAAACCCGGTCTGTACTAATGAGTTTTTCTAAGTTTAAGTACAGTGATTAATCACACTATGAGCTTTTAAAGAGAGACGGTAGGGCGATTTGGGATTTCCCAAGGGTTTTCCCATTTAAATTGGAGCCGCCCGACTGGGGACTGGACCTCCAGACTCTACCTTACAGAAGACCGCAGTGAAATAACACTACTTGATGTAGTGTTGTGTTTCTGCGGTAAGTAAGGTTGCAAGTGCTACACGAGAATACGCTGGGCTGGTAGTAATGCTGCTAGCACAGTGAGTCCTCATCAACAACATGGTTGGCAACCCGTAAGTGATGGTGTTGCTAGCGGCTATAGGCTACGGTGACTGCTTACCATCAGGTGGGCCGTATGCTTGTGTGCCACGTTAGTGGTATAAAAAAAACTTTGACCTCGCTGTCCGACCGTCCGTCCGTCCGTCCTTCTGTCTGTCAGCTGGCTGTATCTCATGATCCGTAATAGGTAGACAGTTGAAATTTTCAGAGAATGTGTATTTCTATTACCGTTTTATATCGTTATGTATATCGTTGTTAGCATAAGGCCGGGGTGTTAAGTATGGCGAACTCTGGTCGCGCGCACACGAACGGGTCTCAGTTCTGCATCACGACGGTGCCTTGTCCCCACTTGAACGGCACGAATGTAGTGTTCGGGCGCGTGTTGGCCGGCCTCGGGACAGCGGCCGAGACTCAGCGCTACGGGGACGACCTCGGCCGGCCTAGGGTGGTATGTTGGTAACTATGCACCCTTTTACGTGCTTACGCTTTGTTCAGAGATGGCAACGCACGAATAGCTTTCAATTTACCAGACCGCTGGCTTAGTGGTTGCTGTACGTAACTAGTACGCTGGGGTCGCGGGTTTGATTCCCGCCGGGGCAAACATTTATGTGTTAAACATTTGTTTCTGGGTGTTTGGTATGTATTAGAAGTATGTATGTATTTACAAAAAATATGAAGTATTCTACCAGCCGCTTTTTTCCATAGTATAAGCTTTGCTTAGTTTGGAGCCAGATGGCGTTGAGTGATAATAATATAATAATAATATAATAATAATAATGCTTGGACATTATCACACACAACCACCTGGCCTCAAACTAAGCAAAGCTTGTCCGATGGGAACCAGCAGCTGATACAATAAATACAATTTTGTATTGTAAATAAATACTTATAATACATACCAAACACCCAAATGCAAAAACATGCTAGTCAGACGAATATTCACCTTGGCGGGAATAGAACTCACGACCTTTAGCGTAGCAGTCAGGTATACTAACCACTAGACCAGCAGTCGTGTCGTTATTCATTTGAAATTGGTATTTCCTTCTCTCGCCATTTTTGGCAGAATGTGTTATAGAAACTTTTAAATTGCCATTGTAATGGACACATTTATAATGTATTGAATTGATTCAGGTTTTACTTTGCGGAAATTCATATTTATAGAATACAAAATATATTATAATTTGATACGGTCGAACGGCCTGCGCCCAGGTGAGCTCAGCCGTGGTTTCTTCCTGTGGAATAAACCACGGCTGAGCTCACCTGGGCGCAGGCCGTTCGACCGTATCACACTCATTAAGCGGACAAAGCAAATTATAATATATTTTGTATTCTACATTTATAATGGTAAATAATTAGTTGACACTATTGAATATTGGCATTTGAATTACACTGTTAACACACGATTACATTATTCATATCATTCATGTTCTTATGCCAGTTCAGTGCTTATTATGTTTAATCCGATTTATCGATACTAATAATGAGAAAATAATATTTTTGGTTGTAATGATTAACCTAAAAAAACTACTGGAATTAATTTAAAAATTCTTACTCCAACAGAATGCTATATTATCACTGTGTAACATAGGCTATACATTATATGGTTACGCGAGCGAAGTCGTAGGGAAAAGCTAGAAACATAAGAATCTTTGCTACTAGGCGGCACAATATATTGACTCTGTCGCAACGGTAAAGAACTTGGTGAGCCTATAAGGCCGGCCTACTTTATATACTTTATTAGTTTTTGCCCACTACTTCGTCCGCGTTGAGCTTAGAATCCCACAGGAAACTATCATTTTCGCGGATAAAAAGTGTCCTATATGTCAATCCAGGTGTGCCAAGTTTCATACAAATCTGTTGAGCCGTTTTTGCGTGATTATGCAACAGACATCCATCCATCCTCACAAACTTTCACACCTTGCTACCTTTTCAGGACTAAACGGCTGAACGTATCTTAATAAAATTTGTCAAGCAGATACATTATATCCTGTGGAAGGGCATACATTTTTTTTTCTTTAAACAAATGCAGACCAAGTCGCGGTTAACAGCTAGTATATAATATCAGTGGGATAAAAAAGGTGTAGAATGTGAAATAAATTTGCGACTACAAAGTCGTTATCGTACTAGCGATAGCACTGCTCCTTGGCTAATGCTTATACTGCCCTAAACGTTGGCCATTGGCCCTTTACATAATAAATTACCTATCAGTGCATAAGATTTTGTTGCAATAAATCTCATAAGCTTACGCTGACCACACATGTGTGCATACATTCGACATGGGTGTTTCAAATATTTATTCAAATTTTTTGGATGTTATGTTAGATTAGGTTTATGTTATGTCAGAAGTTGAGTAAGTATCTGCGGTGAGTAAGGGCATCAAAGCTCCCCGATACGCTATGCTTGCAGTAAGGATAACATTATGCCACTAGCACACTGAGTCCTCTTTAACAATATGGTTGGCAACTCGTTAGTAATATCTCTGGTATTGCTAGAAGCTATAGGCTACGGTGACTGTTTACCATCAGGTGGGCCGTATGCTTGTGTTGTGCGCCACCTTAGTGGTATACAAAAAATATATATTTCTGTCAGTCCTTAAACGAAAGAGTGATTCGTTGTTTATGTCCAATGAAACAGGAATGCATAATTCATGATTGCGGTGAGATCGACTCAAAGAGTGCTTGGGACGTGTGCTGCCGCGACGGCACTGCCGACCGTCTGCCAGAGTACCCGGATGACTGCAGGAATATAGATTCAGTTACCGTGAGTACATAACTTCCTTACGACAACAGTAGCAACAACAATTTTCGACTACGTTTTCGTACCTATCGCTTTCGACTATTTTTGTGTGTAAAATGAACAGCGCTGCGTCGGCGAAAAGTAAATATTTTACGAAAAGTTGATTTTTTAAGAGTTGCGTTTTCCAATGCATAGTCGAAAATTTTCCATTGTTCAGTGTACCGAATATAAGCTGGAATGCTTATAGTATCGCCATGTCCGTCCGTAGGCCTTCTGGTAGAGTAGCGATGTATTAGTGAAATAACTTTTAGATACGGTAATTTATTTTACAGAAATAACATAAAAAATAGACGCAACTAGTGTTTTAACATACATATATATATGCTGCGTATTCTGTCAATTTAAATGCCACTTTACGTATGACGTATAATTTTGATGAATTGTTCCATTGTATTCACAGTATACGTACTGACCTAGGTCCTTACTTGTCACATAATATGTCAATGTCAAATGTAGACTATTTAAAACTATAACTCTATATTCTTATACATTTTCCACTGACCAGTTTCCATCGTTTATCTTCACCTACCACTACGTCCACTTCGTTTAGTACTTATGTACTCTGTGCCTACCACACCACTTGACATTGGCGGAATAGTTGTATATAAGCTCGTCGCCATTAACTTAAAGAAGAAGAAGAAGATAAGATAGTCACTTTTTAAGAAAATCTACAAGGTTAACGATGGCTGCCCATACGGCGCCTTCGAAGCAGGACCTGTGCCTGTTGTCCAGGCATTTCAAAGTAAACTAATAAGTAAGAAGTAGCCAACAATGTCAGTAATGTGTAATTAATCAATCAGTGTATATATCAATATCAATCAGTAATAAAAATAGTTGATTCAAATTGCATTCTCAATCAACATCACTGACCTTGTTTAACGTTGTTTCACTTGCGCGTGGGTAAACTAAATAGTTATGTTACTTATATTGCACCTATATTCTTCTCTTCTTCTAGTCTTTTTCTTAAATCCAAATTGTTATCAAAACCCAAACACGCGTTTTATTATCACCTAAACTGTTGGAGTTATTGAACTTTTAATAAAAAAAATGTATACACTTTAAACGATAGTTGGTTGGATAAATTTAATTTTGTGAGAAAATACATTTAGAGTGGTTTCTGAACTAGAAATTTTAATACGGTCAGCACAGTTAATTTAACTTTGCTTTTGTAGCGACCTCACCGCTACATAAACCAATGTTAGAAATCTACTAACTAACAGGACAACATTCAACGGATGACAAACTACATACGTCACAATCCTGCCACGCGCTAGCGAAATTTTCTACGCAATTCAACATATATACAAGTTTCCGACTAGAACAGTCGGAGCCGCTGTTCCCCAGACACAACACCCGCCTGGCTGGAAGATCTTCCCTTTGCGGTGGCTGAGCATGATCACCTCGCTCGCCCCACACTTTTATTTAGGAAACTCAATAATCTCAACATTGGAATCCATTTACATTTTTTATGTCTTTGTTGTCTGTTGGTTTGTTTCTCCAAGCTAACCTCCGGAACTGTGGTTCCTAGTACTCTTTACCCTTCCACCAATTTGCACTTTAACAATTTGATCTTGAATGTTGTATTGATTTATAGTACCTACTCATTCAGGGTCGGCAACGCGTGAGTGATACCCCTGGTGTTGCAAGCGTCCATAGGCTAAGGTAACCACTTACCATCAAGCGGCCTGTATACTGGTTTGCGACCTTAGTGGTATAAAAAAGCGAGCCTAATAATAGTCGCATGTCATGTTTAACATATGACATTAAAATGATTTCCCGAAATAAAAACATCTAAAGGCCAATTATACCAACACGCGCGCTCATTGGTCAAATCAAATAGCACTCGCTTCCCTTCGGCTTCCTGTAACACACTTTCGTCCCTTTCACGAAATCACTCCCACAGGTTGTAGGAAAGCGCAATGAAACATGTTACGACATGTTGCACATTTTTTTTTTATGCCACTAAGCTAGTAAGCGCGGTCACCGCAGCCTATGGACGCTTGCAACACCAGGGGTATCAATCGCGAGGTGCCGACCCTAAACTAAACTAAAAATTTCAGGTAGAACAAGCAATGTTCAGTATTCGAGAAGTGAAGAACACAGGCAACATACATTTCGGCAATTGTCGGTACAAAGCTGCCGCGAGGAAGTACTTGAAGTGTCTGCGGTACTTGGAGCACCTGAGGGCGCGTCTGGACACCGTTAAAGACGACGATCTCCAGGATAATTGTATGTATTCGCAATAATTACCTACTAGTTTTCTTATGGCCAAATACTGAAACACTACTCAAATTTGATGTCAAATTAATTATGTGTGTTTTTTTGCGTTGCGCTTTTCGGCCCCAAGTTTTTTTTATGCCCCTAAGGTGGCACTCAATGTGGCTGCGAATTATTGTGAAAAAAATAATGTACCCATTTGTCGACAGTATACGAAACTATAGTGACATACACCCTGCAGTGTAATCTCAACCTAGCGGCGTGCTACACCAAGGTCGAAGATTATAGATCGTGCATCAAGTGTTGCAACGAGGTGAGTAACATTTATTCCTGTCATGTTCCCAAATCTTTAACTATTATGTCCGTTTCCCATATATTTAGTTACTAGCGGTCCGCCCCGGCTTCGCACGGATAGACATTTATCAAATATTGTGTCGGGCAGCTAGTTTAATATATAGCCTATGTTACTCAGTGATAATTTAGCTTTCTAACGGTGAAAGAATTTTTGAAATCGGTCCAGTAGTTTCGGAGCCTATTCAATACAAACCCACAAAAATACAAATATTTCCTCTTAAAAATATAATCTAAATCTAAATATTATAATTTAGATTTAGATTATATTTTAATTATTGTAGATTATAATATTAGTGTAGATAGTGTAGAAGTATTAAGTATGTATCTCTAATCGCGTTCATCATTCGTTCTATTCAATCGTCGTCATGCTATCTCGCTCACCCTGTAAACAGTATAAAATAATTATATTGATGTCGATTCTGTTGTAAGAAATCATTAAACTAAACTAATTTGACAGGGCTTAAAGTATTGCCATCCTTATTTAACCCCGCACATGAGAAAGGGATAGCAAGACTTTTTAGTCCAGGTAAATTCGTTTAGTTTAGTGATTTTGTCCAACAGCATTGACCTCCACTAATGGCTTCTGCGGGTAACAATAGTATCTACTGTAAACTAGTAACTTCTGAGTTTTATAAATAGAACTTCACAACAACACAATCACAGGACGCACAAATAGACAAATAAAAAGTAATATCTACATTATTAAATATAAGAGTACCATTGTCATCGGTTCTTAATAGGTACGGCGTCTTTACGCTTGGGAAAAATTGCGTTGAAATATTTCCTTACATGAATAAATACCTACATGCTCTGAGTAGATAATGTACTTTGTACAATTTCTACGAAAAAACATTTTTTTTATATTTACCACTCAAACATTCAAATCTATAACGAAAAACAGTTAAAATAATTAATGTTTGTGAAAGAATGCACAAACAGATCACATATTAGCATTTTCACAAAGATATATTTCTCAATCTTTACAAATGGTACTTGTAGTGGCATCTCATGTGCCAAGACAACACTAACAAAGGGAATGTATGGGCCTGACTAACCTTGCAACAGGTGAAGCTTATAATATCGTGTTAATACAAATATTTACAGGTGTTAGATATGGATGAACGCAATGAGAAAGCGTTGTACCGGCGGGGCCAGGCGCATTTTTGCCTCAAGAACTACGATGCCGCGTTGGCGGACTTGAAGCGAGCCGACAAAGTGTCGCCAAAGAACAAGGCAGTACAGAAACTGCTGGACCAAGTAAGACTGTCCAATAAAAGCTACAATGATATACAAAAACAAAGGCTGTCAAAATTTTTTCGTGACCAAAAGGAGACATGCGTCACAGTCGCCAACAACTGAGGTGAGACTGAAGGTCGTCATATGCCGGATGAGGTGACACGACAATACAGTATTTGTTAGCAGGAAGTTATGAAAACAATCTGTCCAACGGTGCAATTCTCAAAACATAACTGAAATCGACTGTGAGATATCTAAATTACTCTATTCCAGTAGCCTTAGAAAGAAAAATTTCGACTACGTATTTGTATCGCTTTCGACTATTATTGTATGGGATAATTAACAGCACTGTGCCGGCGAAAAGTGGAACTTAATTGATGAAAATTTTGACATTTTGAGTGACGTTTTCGAATACGTATTCGAAAGATGTTCTTGCTATCAGTGCCGGTAGCAGGAACATTGTCGACAAAGTTTTCGTTTCGCCTTCGACTATTTTTGTATTGAAAAATGAACAGCCCTGCGGCGGTGAAAAGTTTAACTAAAAATTTGTATGTCAAATTTGACATTTCGCGAGTTACGTTTTCGAATACGTTGTGACAATGTTCCTGCTACCGGCACAGTACAGTTAGACATTATAAAGATTAGAAATGTATTTTTGCCCTCCAATATCACATCGCATACATTGCAAGCGTGCGCGGCAGAAAAAGCGATTTAGTATGACCAAATTGTTTTTGCTGCCGCATGTCTGCATGCGGTGCGGACAAGCTCTAACAGAATATGAATATGTGTTGGCCGGCACTTTCAGATTTGGACCAAATCTCTATGAAACATGGATGATGCCCTTTGTAATCGTTTCTAAAGTCGAGTAAATTTCTGTGTTTAAAAAATAGCTTATCCGTGAAAGCGAGCCTTAGAACCTTTAATCAATGGTGCTAATTATGTTGTACAAAATCATTAAAGTAAACTAATTTTACTGGACTAAGACTATTGCTATCCTTATTTAACCCCGCACATGAGAAAGGAATAGCAAGACTTTTTAGTCATGCCAAATAAGTTAAGTGATTTTGTATAGCAGTATCGACACCATTATGACATTAGCCGCTACATAAATATGGGCGGAATTAGCCAAGTATATTATTGTATAGTGTATATAGTCCACTTGAACTTAATAGCGATTACCAACTGTATTTGCGGTCCAAAAACACGTCACCCGTGTTTTTCTTCCGTGCCACGTTAACACTGTATTGTTTGGCAATAAAGTCTATAAACGGAATTAAATGTTTGTCTACTGGCAACCTTCACAAAATGGAGTCTATGTTATGACGTGTACTGTGAACAAACCAATCAAGACGCTTGATGCTCTATACGAGCTGCAGCGGGTTGCCATACGAACGACACAGTGGCGCCCCTATTATTTCTGCTCTTTTTTGCCATACTATAGCCACGATGTGCTATTGAAATTCAAATACATTTCTTATAGCTATTAAAATCAACTCAAATAATGTTTATTATGCTTTACTGTGAATACTGTAATGTATAAGTTTCGTGATATGGCTTAAATTGTAAGTTATACTTCGATCATAATATGTAGATTTAATTTAATATTAAGTTTCTCAGCCACTGCCTATTGTAGGTAAGTATTACTTTTATATCAACGGCCAAATTGTTTATTTTTATCGTGTGATTTTTGCGATATAAACAAACATATATATTATGGAGGATATTAATTGTTATTTCGGAAAGGACACTGCCACTTTATATAAATTTTAGGGTTTATTAAAATACTATTTTGAGGAATGTAATTAATTAAGTTATAAATATACCCAGTATAATTAAATATTAATGTTAGAAATGGGATGTTGCATGTATCTAAGTCTAGGTCAGTAGTATGTACTTTTATAAGATTGTCGAATAGAATACAATTAACGCCGATCCCTATTTAAACTAATAAGCTGAGAATTTATATTTTTTGAGATGTACAAAGTACAATAATATTTTTATAATAATCCTGACAAACATATCTTGCACATCATATATTTAAGAGCTAGGCTCTTGTCGGTGGAGCAATCGCCAAGCCGTTCTATCGTTAGCCATCTCTTTGACCTCTTGGTACGACATAACGTTAGCCTTCGTCTTTATCTGTTGCAGGTAACTTATCCTTGGCCTTCCTCTGCCACGCTTTCCTTCGATCTTTCCCTCTATGATATTTCGTATAAATGCGTCATGTCGTAACAAATGGCCCATCATTTTGCCCCTCCTATTTTCAATCGTACTTATAATCGTTCTTTTTTCTCCTACCTTCTTCAGAACGTCCTTTGTTGTTACCATTTCTGTCCAACTTATTCTCTCCATTCTCCTCCAGCACCACATTTCAAATGCTTCCAACCTTTCTCTGTCTCTTTGCGTCAGTGTCCACGTTTCACATCCATACAGTACGATACTCCATACGTATGTCTTGATAAGCCTTTTTTTAACTTTTCTATTCATACCAGATCCAAAAAGCCTTTTTTTATTATTAAAAGCTTGTTTTGCTATTGCAATTCTGGCTTTAATATCGTGACTACATCTGGAATCACTGCTAATAATACTACCTAAATATTTAAAGTTATTTACTTGTTCTATTGCATTATTGTTAAGTTTGATAGGTGTATGTCTGTAAGGTATTTTGGATGTCGTTAGTGTTTTGGTTTTATTTATATTTATTTTTAAGTGAAATTCTTTAAATATCGTATCCATGATGCCCATAAAATTTCCTAGTTTTTCCCTGTTTTCTGCGAATGCCGCAATGTCGTCTGCAAATCTTATAAAGTGTATTCTTTTACCGTTAATTTTTATACCTCCCTGTTCTGATTCTGTTATCTTCTTTATTGCTAACTCTACAAATAAATTGAATATTACTGGTGAAAGTGGACACCCCTGTCTTACGCCTTGTCTTATCTTTGCTTTTCTTTTTTCTTCTCCTAACTCTATCACAGTTTCTTGTTCTCTATAAAGCTCATATATGATTCTCCTTTCTCTGTAATCCACACCAGCTGTCTTTAGAGCTTTCATCATTATTTTCCAGTTGACTTTGTCAAATGCTTTTTCTAGGTCTATAAAAGCAATGTGAGTGTTAAGTCCTAGTTCCAGACGTCTGTCAGTTATCATACGCAGTGCCAGAATTGCCTCTCTTGTGCCTTTGTCTTTTCGGAATCCATACTGATCGTCGCTCAAACATTCTTCTATTTTTTGACGAATTCTATTTTGTATAATTTTGAGTAATATCTTAGATGCCTGTGATATGAGACTTAAGGTTCTATGCTCTTCACATTTCAATGAGTTAGGTTTTTTGGGTAATGTTATTGTTTTGGTTGTTTTGAAATCCATTGGTATCTTTCCTGTCCTGTACATATCCCTTGTTAAATTAAATAGTTCTGTTAATAACTGTTCACATTCTGCATATTTAATCATTTCTATATATATACCATCGTCCCCTGCGGCTTTTCCATTTTGTATGTTTTGTAATGCTTTGTCAAATTCTAACCTCAAAATGTCTGGTCCCAACTCACATTCCTCTACTTCGTATTCTTTTTCCATGTCATTTTCATCTAATCCTTCTCCTTCATAAAGTCCTTCTATATACCTTTTCCAACGCTCCACTATACTTTTGTTGTCTATTAGTAATTTACCTTGTTCATTTAAAATGGTTGTGCTTTTTGATTTGTGTTTGTTGTCTAATTTCTTGATCATTTTATATGCTACATCGGTTTTTCCCTTTTTCATTAAGAAGTCTATTAAGTTACAGTCGTTTTCTATGTCTTTTGCTTTCTTTTCTCTACATTTTAAAGTTATTTTGTTAGTTAAGATTTTATATTTTCTTATGCTTTCATTATCGGTTTTGTTCCTGATTTTTCGTCTCTCTATTATTAAATCAATTATTTCAGCGTCTAACCATTTTTTCCTAGCTGCAACTTTTTCATGTTTTATACATTCATTCACACTGCTCTTCAATATATCTCTTATGTTGTTCCACTTATTATCTATATTATTTTGTATACAACTATTCTCTTTAATATAATTTGTGTTATTTATTTTTAACTTGTTTCTTATTTTATTACTATATTGCACACTATATTGACTTTCCTTATTTCTTAAAATATTGAGATCTATATTCTTTGGTTTGTTTTTCCTTTTAATTTTTTCTACTTCAAATCTATGTTTACTTATAAGCAAGTTATGGTCCGTATTTAAATCAGCGCCTGGTAATGTCTTGCATGTGGTGACTTGATGTTTATCTTTTCGCTTTACTATAATGTAGTCTAACTGATATCTTCCGATATCACCTGGCATTTTCCATGTGTATAATCTTCTCTTTGGTTGTTATATCTTGCACATTCACTCTAAAATCCCCCCATCGATCTCCAAGAAGAATTTAGTTTAAATGAATGCAGTTCTCCTATATGGTTTAATGGTGCATTGAGACTGAGCTTGCGAGGAAAGAAATAAAATACGTCACCACAGTATAATTAGTAAAATAAATTATCGGTAATAAATATTAAGTAAATTATACGGACTCACTATCTGTCACGTTGGCACCAAAATTATCATCAGTGGAAAGTGGATGTCGCCTCTGCCTACCCCTTCGGGACCCTTGTGGGGAAGGTGTGAAAATAATTTAGTAAAATAAATTAATGTTTTAAAAAACTATAAACTATGATCTTTAGTCATTACTAAAAATGTTATGAAATTATTGTATTGTTATCGGTCATTAATACGAATGCATTTTATTTTTTATAATTATTCTTCTTGAAGGTAAAAATGACACTATGTTCTATTGATGGATACATTCATACCAATGAAGCTACTAAACGTATGTTGGTTACATTAAATCTTTAGCTTATTAAATTGATCTTTAAATAGCTTGAGATGCCTCTGAATGTCATTAAACCAGTAAGAGACGAAGAATTTAAATTTTAAATGAATGTGCAGCATAATAAATTCTCAAATAATAATTGAATGGTGCTTAATATTAGTGATAGGTATTGTAAGCAAACGTGTACCTTTTGCCATTTGTATAAGGTTGAATAATGTTCGTTAGTGTTCAGTTTTTCGATAGAAGACGAAGGAGTAGATATGATATTTATAATAAAATCAAAAGGGCATTTATATGTTGAACGATATTTTGAAGTAAAAGAGGGCATTATTATATTATATTACCAAATCATGAACTTTAGCTATAATACTATGAAATCGACCTTATTGCGATTTACTCTTAGTCTATAATTGAGTGTGTAGCGAAGTATGTATTTAAATTTATTCTATTTCTAGAAGTCTGCTCAGCCCTGGTTGTGGTAGTGAAGTAATGAAAGCTTTTATGTGTGTGTGAACGCTCTTGAGTTCACGCACACTTAAACAATCATGCACAACCACAAACATAGTCAAACAGACTTCGTGAAATAGAAAATCTATACCATGGAGAAGGCCGTAACAAACTTACGTAAACCGAAAATTCGTTTCAGATGAATTTAATTTATGAATTATTTTCGTTTCAATAACACATCGAGTCTACATTGTGAACGCGGTGCGGTAGTGAGAACAATTTTCTATAACCAACGGTAACCGCTTACCATCAGGCGGGCCGTATGCTTGTTTGCCACCTTAGCGGTACGTAAAAAAAAACCAAGCTGGCTTTGCTGTCGCGTTGCTTTCACAGTCTATGGTGGCGTAATTTGCTATTAAATTCATATCATCTGTAAAAGATACATATTTTATAATAGTACTGCCTTCTGTATGGTGAAGTAAACATTAATCGCCATAAGTGGTAACATAATGACGAAACCGCGTCGTCTGTGATAAATCTGGAAAGTTGTGGCATTTTTTATAGTTGTTTTGTTTCTATGTTTGCGTAATGTGATGTAAAGAATGCCTATTAATTCGATTATTTTTACAAATAAATTGGTTCCAATTCTGTTGTACAAAATTACTAAACTAATTTGACAGTTCTAAAGCTATTGCTATCCTTATTCAACCCCGCCCATGAGATAGGAATAGCAAGACTTTAAGAACTGTCACATTAGTTTAGTAATTTTGTAGAACAGAATTGGCACCATTGTCAAACACAGTTAAGGACAAATCAATCTAACTGTTTGTTTATACTGTGATAGTCTAGTTGCGCCCCCTTAAACGCGTGCATCTATACATATATAAATAAAGAGGTGTCTGCATGTTATTTAGAATTTAAGGCCTTTTTAAGATCGTATTGTTGTTTGCGCGTTATGAAAACCTAAACACGTGTATTTTTCTTTTTAGTCCGCCTGTTTATGCCGTTTCTTAAGGCAAATCTCTAAGCTGAACTGAATTTGACGGGATTTTAATTGTAAACTTTTTTCACGGAACACTATTTAGGATCGGCAATGCGCGAGTGATACCCCTGGTGTTGCAAGCGTACATAGGCTACGGTAACCGCTTACCATCAGTCGGGCCGTATGCTTGTTTGCCACCTTAGTGCTATAAAAAAGGGTGGGATCCCACGTCGCGGGAATAAATTAGTGTATAATACGTTCCGAAGTTCGGGAGTGTACGGTGTCCAGAAATCGTTTCGAATCGTGATATACGCGTAGATTATAAACATTGATATAAAATATTATTATTCGCAAGTTTTCAGGATACACACTTCGGTACTATATAATAGTTCTAAAATACATATATATATATTTAATGTATAGTTCATATTGTGCGGTAACCTTAGATTTGAACAAGGTTCATCATATTCAGTTGTAATTTGGAATCATTGTACGAGCTGCGTTCTGTCCAATTATATTCGAACATGTACTTCGGTTTTATGCTTTTATTTATAACCCCATCATAACTAGTTGGTACAAAAAACATGCACATACTAACAAATTAAAAACATCCTTAGTCCTCACTTAATTATAGGCAATCACAGCGAACCTGATTTGTGTGAACATAAAAGTTCACGCTTTTATGATTTAACACACATTTTCTTTGAGACCTATTATGTTATGCTGCTATGCTGCTATCTTTGAAATTGGATTGCCTTTAAATATCAGACAACATAAAAAAGCAGGAAGCCTTATAACAGATGAAACAATACATTGAGAAAGGCAAATGTGTACAGTAAAAGAAAACAAATACCAAGAGAATACAATCGCCAAGCTAAGAAATAGGTATATTTTGAAATGCGTTAGTTGTCACAACTTTCAGAATTATTGGGTTGTCCTGTACAAATCCAAGGGTAATAAATAAAACAATATAAAATGCTTTAAAACTCGTTTTTATAAAACATAATAAATACAGGCTTTAACGTAACGGACAACAAATAAGGTGGGCACATGGAAACGAAATATACAGGACGGCAAGTGTCTTTGGATTCTTAATGTCTAACGGTTGAATATTGAAACGACATTCAAAATTTGAAGCCTGTTTGAAGCGTCGTCAAAATATAATTTCGCATGTAAAATCGAAGGCCACACAAAATTGATGTGGCATCAGATTTGACTGTCGTTTCAGTATTCGGCCTTAAGTGCCACTGTTCCAGACATTTAGGTATTATTCCAAAATTGATATTTATCAGTGTCCGACTGAAGGTTGATTTTTGGCTGACGCCGATTAATCGGCTGTCGGCACAACCTTCAGCCGTAGCAGAAGGTTTAAAAGCCCTAAAACAAAACTGTGCAATCCCCGAGCGTCGCCGGGTCTATCGCGCTCTCGCTCGTTTAACAAATTTGTTCAATTTCCAACCTTAACATGTTGCGCCGAAGTTGGCTTTTATAGCCGCAGCAGAAGCTTCGGTCGGACACTGATTTTATATATTCTTGCATGTATCTACAGCAAGTTGTGTTTCATTAAACGTATCTGGAACGCGCGTACTCGACGGTTGTACAATCAGTGTAAAAATTACAATAGCTAGTTATTGATTAATGTCGTGTATCTTACAATCTTCGGTTCCTACCTTCTTAATCAGACATTGCGTTTTCACTGTCATTACTTATACACAAACACGCTTGTTATATCGCTTGTTATATCAGTGATTCAACTTTTTTACAATGTTTTTTTCTTATACCGCTAAGGTGGCAAACAAGCATACGGTACTTGATGGTAAGCGGTCATCGCATCCTATGGACGCTTGCAACACCAGGGGTACCACTCGCGCGTTGCCGACCCTTAATGAGAATACCCTTCCTTGTATAAAATAGCGCAATGTCCATCTTCTAGAGCTGTCAAACGTCTGGAGGTAATCCCTGCTACATTTTAGTACCAACCTAACAAAATACCTATTTCAATACAATATTCACCAGTAAAAACGCAATAGTAGCAAACACGCTTACAAAATATGCTTGTCAATATTGACCAATAAATTAAGGCGTTAGGGCTTACATTCCCATGAAACTTACATTAGTTGCACTGACAAATGGTCAGGAATGACAATGCGTTGTTAAAAATGACTAGTATGAAGCTGTTATGAGAGCTCAAAGTCTTGTGGCCGGATGGACTGGGTCATTGGACTGTACGTGTAAACACAGACTCAGATCAAATAGAAAATGATGGAACTTTGCGAACAAAATAGTGACGCCGGTTTTCTAAATAGTGCGCGGGCAAGACGTAATAGTTGACACACTAGTGGTTGTACGTAGTATATTATACAACTCTGAGCTAGAGGTATTCTTTACACATAGGATCAATAATTTGACCGCACGTTCATCTAGTTTTTAGTAAAAAAAACCAAAGGTGCCAATTCTGTTATTCATTAAACTAAACTAATTTGACAGATTTAAAAGTATAACCAGTAACATCCTTATTTAACCCCGCACATGAGAAAGGGATAGCAAGACTTTTAGACCTGTCAAATTAGTTAAGTTTAGTAATTTTGAACAACAGAATCGACACCGAAATGTCTTTATAATTTAATAGGATATTTGTCAAAACAGTTTTCATTACGACTACAATCTTAATTTTTTTTAAAGTTGGTTTCGTCCAAGCGGCCACAAGACAAATTAAAATTAAAATACTAAAAAATATTAATTGAAAGAGTATTAGAGATTCGTGTAACTTATAAGTGTAACTGTTGTAACCATATTAATACCGCATTACGACTATGAAATAATTAAATTGTGAAAAAATAAAGCTTGCTCACAAAAGGCATCTTGTTATTCGCCTTACATTAAATCATAACTATTCACTAAATATTCTGTAGAGTTTGTCTACAATGTGATACATTCTGTCTTGCTTTATATCATTAAAAAGAAAAAGGATAGATTAATATTTCAGTACTAGGATATTTACTTATTTTTTATTTACTTATTATTGTAGTTTAAGAGAGTTCAAAATGAGGTCCACTTCACTGCATTTCTACAATGGAATTTGTATTAAACACTGACCGATAAAATGTTCTAATATTAAGTTATAACGTGCAATAACTTATAACGTGCCATAACTTGTAACGTGTTATAACTTAAAACGTGTCATAACTATAACGTGTTATAAGTTATAACTATAACTTATACTGTGTTAACTTATATAACGTGTTAACTTATCACAAGTTATAACGTATTATAAATTGTAACAGAGTGCGAAGCTAGAAAAGTACATCATGGGGGCTAATCCGCTTTAATTATTTTCTAGAAAACAATACAAAATTGTATATTACTTAGAAAAAATAAAATTATTAACGACGAAGAAACTGTACCAAAATGTTTCGTGTCAAAGGCATATAAATCGCCATAAATAATACTTTAACGCGTTAAACTAAAGTGTTATGTCTTAGTTTGTCTTTTTTAAACAATTTTAGTTTTAAACATATATATAGTATTCCAAAATGCAATTGAAGTTTTTACACTGCTTTCAATAAAATATTATGCTTTCTCTTAATTTATAGACAATACAAATAACGTTAAAACTATCCAATACAAACTATGCGAACAACAATTTTAGTCTCTTACGACTCAATATAGAAGATTGTACTAATTTCGTTTTCGGTATCCTTTTTATACTACAAAGGTGGCAAACAAGCATACGGCCCACCTCATGGTAAGCGGTCACCGTAGCTTATCGTACATAGGCATAGGCTTGCAACACCAGGGGTATCGCTCGCCTGTTGCCGAACCTCTATGTGAAGAGATTTATGTTCAAAATATGATGATTATTGTATACACACGCACGATATTTATCATAGCTATGTTAATAATTTTATTTGTGACATTCGCGACCTTTTTTTACCAGACACATATTATGTAAATATCCAGTTCGGAGATTGATATAGGAAGTAAAAGAGAAGTGCAAATCAACAATTAAATGGCGCTCAATAATATCTGCCTACCTCTATAAAAGGACAGCGTAATGGCGCTCTATACTCTCTGCCTACCCGTGATAAACTTGGCGTGATGATATGTATGTATTGTCTACACGCAAATGAAACAAGTTTAGTCTCACATTGGTGCCAATACTGTTTTACAAAATTACTAAACTTAACTTATCCCTTTCTCATGTGCGGGGTTAAGTAAAGATATCAATACTTTTAGTCCTGTCATATTAGTTTAGTTTAGTGATTTTGTACAACAGAATCGACGCCATTGTATTAATATCAGTCAAGTAACTCGGTTTTTATCAAATATTCCAATGGAATTCAGCTTTGTATTTAGTAGATATTACTTAAGTGTACGGATTTATGATTACGTGTCTTGGAAATGTCGCTGGTAAAAAGGGCATTAGAGGTACAACATTTAATCGATCGTTTTCATTAAAAATGGCAGTGACTTAAATGATCACGTGACGTACGAAGATTAAAAGCAACAGCGGATAAAGCATTACATATACATACTAATTAATACATTAAAATAGACATTACATTACATTTAATATTTGGTGAGTTCAGGTTCACTACATAGTAAATTAGTTTCAAATATACAAATAATTAAAAAGTAAGCGTTAAGATAGCATCTATGTCTATATATTATGTACTAGCTGTAGAACCCGGCGCTGTCCGGGTAGCAACAGATATTTTTGCCACCCACGCCCACCTACTTGCACCAAATTCTAAGGACCGCAAGGAGAACTCCTTTACTCACAAATGCAGACCATGGGCTATCTACCACCACAACTTTGGGTGGTACTAGTAGGTGATTATAGAGAAAGGGCTGGACAAACTCACAAACACTTTCCTTTTGATTCAAAAGGTCAAGTCCGGACCTATGAGACGGCAGATCACACGACATGACCCTATGACCATGAGAATATTCGAAGGGCAGCTGTGCCGGTAGCAGGAACATTGTCGACAACGTTTTCGAAAACGTAACTCGCGAAATGTCAAAATTGTCATACTAATTTTTAGTTCAATTTTTCACCGCCGCAGCTGCGCTGTTCATTTTTCAATACAAAAATAGTCGAAGGCGATACGAAAACATTGTCGACAATGTTCCTGCTACCGGCACAGTAGTGACAATAAAATGTAATAGCGAACAAAATATTGGACAGTACAAGACTTGCAGTCTCTTCAAACACGCACTAATGTCACGACATCTTACAAACTAAGGGCGGATCTAGGAGGCGGAGCCCCCCCCTTCCAGTATAGGAAGTCATAACTCGTTTCGCGAGAAGAGAAATGAGAAAAAAAATTTATATGTCTAATACTACCTTCCTTGTAATTAGATTTGTTTTTCGAATTGGATCGTGTCTTAACTAGACCTCAACTCAACTGTATGACCCCCTGACTTGAAAGCGGATCCGCCCTTGAACTAAGGTCTAATTATACGGTACGGCACCTAAGTAGACACTTGCACAATATCGATAAACATTTTGATTTTCTAATTGCATCATGTCGATAGAAGTGTCTCTAGCAATAACTATTAAAATTAAATAACCATAGATTAGATTTCAAGCCGCTAACGGTAGATTCTAAAATCCACCGCCGAATTCGGTGCTTTTTTGCTGAGAAGAATCTGATAAGTAACACGGCTGATACTCTTAAAAGAGATTGTATATGTTTTCGTCATTACTCATCTACATCTACATACATAGTTATTCAATCATTTATTTTGACATATTTAAATATAGCAAATTTGCAATCACAGGTGTCTTTGACGGCGCCGCTCCGTATCGCATCCTTAAATTTTCCATAATTTTACTAACATAGCCAACATGGGCTGCTTAAAAGTCCACTTACAAAATTAATAAAGCAAATAGCCACTAATCGAGTCTGCTGCAAATTTTCTTGCAGAGATGACAGCCCATTGTATTTGGTATAATAGCAATGTGTTTAACAATTTCAGTGCGTTTTTGGAAACCAATTCCTTACTTTAAGCACATGCATTATAATCGTTTTATGTGCCCGTACGGTGTAACCGTCTTCGGCAAAAAATTACATATCCTCCAATCGCGTAGGCACATGCCTACGCGATTGGAGGATATGTAATTTTTCACACGTTAAGTCACATGACTTGACGACATTAATTTCAAATTATTTTTACAACACTAGCTAAACAAACAAAGCTCGAAAAATATTCATAAAAATACATCATTTAAAAAAAAACTATGTAGCCATCGAATAAAAAAACTCAAAAAATATGTGAAGAAAGATCGATTTCAGACGTTCTCTTAATCACTACGAAATTCTTTACGGCATTAAATAAATAAACAACAAAATACACTCATTAAATTGAACTTTATATGAAAATTGCACGCTTTTCAAAAGCTGTCGTCGAAATTATAAAAATATTCTTACCAAACCCAGCCCTGTCTGGCCGTGTACCTCTAGTATAGTTCTTAGTGTCATACTGATAAGGTGTACAATGCGTTGCTATTAATCGACGAGTAGACTTCGATCTTTAGCGGTGTCTACGTCATCGAGGTCCGTCACCGTTTCTTGTATAACGGACTCTGTTCGCTCTATGCCTAGAGCGGCCGCCTCCGATGGATTGTCACTGGAATTTCAGTTTTAATACACAATAGATTAACCTGGCGTTTTTGACGAGAACCAGATAGAGCTTGGGATTTTTCAATGTCTCGTATATTTTGTGTATTTCAGTGTCATTGGGTGCGAATCGACTATCATACGCCGATAAATTGCTGCCAGCAATATTAAATTTTGCGATAATGAAGTAAGATATAATTTTAAGCATATTGGCATGTGATTCTGCACTAGCCCTAACGTACACTTATTATGTACTTTTGCTTTGAAGTGTAATCAGTAACTAACGATCTAATACTGAAACGGCATTCAAAGCTTGAAAGTCCACTTAACTGTTTGAAGCGTAGTCAAAATACAATTTTGCATGTGAAATCGGAGGATACTCAAAATTGATGTGGCATCAGTTTTGAATGGCGTTTCAGTATTCGGCAATAAGACTCACGGTTGCTCGCGTTCAGCGACGATAGCACTCACTGCAGCACAAAGGGGCAAGGATTGCGGCCGCTTCAACCAACCGAAACGCTCCTCCTAGAAGGTGAACATTTTCTTTATACCACTAAGGTGGCACACAACCATACGTCCCACCTGATGGTAAGCAGTCACCGTAGCCTATAGTCGCGAGCAATACCAGGGATATCACTAACGAGTTGCCAACCATGTTGTTGATGAGGAGTCACTGTGCTAGCACCATTACTACTAACCCAGTGTATCCTCGTGGAGCACTGGCAACCTTACTTATCGCAGAAACACAACACTGCATCAAAGTAGTGTTATAAGACTGCGGTCTTCTGTATGGTGGAGGTACAGTCCCCAGTCGGGCGGCTCCACTTTTAATGGGAAAACCTACGAGAGATCCCAATTCGCCCTCTCTTTTTAAGCTCATGGTGTGATTAATCACTGTACTTAAGCTTAGAAAAACTCATTGGTACAGGTCGGGGTTTGAATCTGGGCCCATCAGATAACAGGCCGTTGCTTCAACCACAAGGCCACCACGGCTAACACGCAAAAAACTGCTAACGAGGTAGGCAGAGAGTATATTCCACTCTTAACTTGTCTACCTCTTTTTGGCTTTTTTTACATACATCAATCCCTTGATACATGTCCGTCGGGACCGACATAAAAAATAAGAATTCATTGTATTTTTTTTTATTGTAGTACTGTCTATATGTAATGTAATGTTTACCTGTGGAGTAGCAACAGCGGTGATGTCGGTCTGTGTGGCGACGGGCTCGGTTTGATTCTTGCTGGACACGGCTCTCAGAACCTCCTGCATACAGCCTTGCAGTTCCACCACCTACGGGTACGAGACGATCCATGTGGAAATCGTATACATTAAATTTATATTCTCACTGGATTTCTCCCCGCATTTCGCCCAAGTCGCAATAGGCTACAATGAAGTAAGTAAAAATGGCTAAGTATATGTCTATATCAAGAATGAAAATAATAATATAAAATGTAATTTTTTGGAGATTTTATATTGTTTTTACACACATATATATTAAATCGTACCATGCCCGCGATCCGCGCAAATATAAATTGTTGCTCACGGCGGTGGCAGCGAGCAAGAATGTATATTTCCAGTCCAGTCGAGCCGTGACGGCACAATTTGTTTATCAACAATAAAAAACTTGTCCAAGTTTAAATTGTTTTAAAACTTCCCTTGAACACACAATTCCAAAACACTGAGGAAGTAACTCTCTCTAATAACTATCTATTTACTAATAACAGATAAAAACGACCTGTTTACGCCTACACTGAATATGGAGTAGTTTATATTGAATTGATTCAGGTTTTACTTTGCGGAAATTCATATCTATAGAATACAAAATATATTATAATTTGCTTTGTCCGCTTAATGAGTGTGATACGGTCGAACGGCCTGCGCCCAGGTGAGCTCAGCCGTGGTTTCTTCCAACACGTGTTTCAGGACTTCCACGTCCCATCATCAGGGTGCCGCCGCGTTGGTCGAGCAGCGTGATGTCACATCGAGGTCTGGATGCTGGAGCAGCGCCGCAGGATGCTGGAGCAGCGTCACAGGATGCTGGACCAGCGTCACAGGATGCTGGTCCAGCATCCTGTGACGCTGCTCCAGCGTCCGACCATCGTGCTGCGGCGCTGCTCCAGCATCCAGACCTCGATGTGACATCACGCTGCTCGACCAACGCGGCGGCACCCTGATGATGGGACGTGGAAGTCCTGAAACACGTGTTGGAAGAAACCACGGCTGAGCTCACCTGGGCGCAGGCCGTTCGACTGTATCACACTCATTAAGCGGACAAAGCAAATTATAATATATTTTGTATTCTATGGAGTAGTTTGTTTACCTGAGCTTGTAAATTAAAGCAAGTTTCGGTGAGTTGTCGCAACACGTCGGTGTTGTCTCCCCCGTCCGACATCTTATTCTTTTGGGAATCTTAAAAAGAGAAAAAAACACATTGCATATAATAAATAATAATACACTCTCAATTTACACATAGATAAATGCAATCCATTACCAGAACTATTGTGTCTATAACATAAACTAAATTTAGCATATCATTTTTTATGTTATGCTAAATTTAGTTTAGCATTGCAAGAAAGTGTTAAAACAAAATTTAACATGTAACATTTCACGATAGGGCAAAAAAGCACTCAGGTCGGCTGATGGTAAGCGGCTACCATATCGAAGACTTTTGTCACACTAGTGTTCTCACAAATTTGTCAAGGTTCAAAAACTCATGAAATTCGTGTGACATAATTTATGGATGGCCCCGAATTGTAGGAATTAAGAGAGTTACCAGCTTGCTGTAGTGTGGAGACTTTCTTCCATAACGCGTTGATAGCTTGCATCTGTAGTTGCTGGATCTTCCTCTCGCTCTCCAGCGCTGCCTTCGTAGCCTCCATGTCGCACGTCAGCCTTCTAAAAAAACACATAATTTAACCTATCTAAATAACCAAACTAGGTTGAATGACAAACTTAACTTTACGATACGAAAACGTTGTCGCAATTATTCATGCAAGCCCTACTGATATATTGTCTGCGACTTACTGTATGTGCTGTCTCGCTCTGGCCGCCTGTATGGCGTGCAAGATCCTCAGCGTGTCCTTATTCAGGTTCCGGCTGCGGTACCCTCGCCACATCTTCTGTATGGTGACCGCTGCCATCGCCTCCGCACTCAGCTTCTTCTGCCTCCTCTGGTTCGACGCTAGCTTAATAATCTCCAACTTATCCGGATCTATCTGATCCACGATTTCATTCAGCCCGTTCAATTTCTTCTCCTCCCTAACATCAATCTTGGACAAGCTGCCTTTCCGTTGCTCCATTTTGGACTTTAACTTGGGTGAGCACGTCGCACTTTTGGTTAACTTTGGCGATCCCTTTAAGTTCTTATTGATCGTTGTGGGTTGTGTTATCTGTCTCGGCTTCTCTTCTTGGACGCTGCTGTTGCTAGACTGGGACGAAGTATTCGAGACCGAGGTGGGCTTTGGTATGGATCTTTGGATGTCGTACATGGGGTCTTGGTAGTCGGGACTCATCAAGGATTCCGGTACTGGAACCATTTTGGACGCAGCCTCTAGAGAATGGTTCACTGGTTTTGGCTGTGGCTGTGAAGGCTGTTGCTGTTGTGGTTGGTCTGTAAGGCAAACTGTTTAGCTTGCTAAATAAATAATAAAAGAAAATAAATATTGGAAACGTGCAACAAATAAAAACCTTACGAAATTGTGAACAATATCCGAACGGCTGGACCGATTAGAACGGGACTTTTACTGACAGGTAGCTGATGCTATTATGAGTAACCTAGGCTACATTTATTTCATAAAATATAGTTCCGCGCAACAAAAAAATACCCATGTAATTGGTATCAAAATTAATTCCACGCGTATGAGGTCGAGGGCACAGCTAGTATTTCAGTATAAACTTAGATGTAACTTTTAACAATTGGGACGATTCTATCAACACATCCAACCGTTTAATTCACAGAACGCGCTAAAGAATGAGACACACAAACACTCGAAAAACATAACCCTTTGTTGGCGTCGGATAACGACATACCTTTCTCTTTAGTATTCGTAGCGTACATAAGACCGGGCGAGTCGAAACTCTGGCTCATGGCGGATGGTATCCCGGGCATGTCTCCCGAACACGAAAGCGACATCTGGTGGGACGGCGAGCTCGTCTTCAAAGCTGCGTGGTAGCTCGAGGATAGACGATCTGGCGAGCGGCCCATGTGACGTGGGGTCATTCGTGCTGCAACAAGGTCAAGGTCATATATTTTCAAGGTCAAGGTTAAATGATTTCAAGGTCAAGGTTAGATTGTTTCAGTTCTTTATTTTCATACTACGTTGAATATCACCGACAGCGCCGTTAGTATATCTGCAACATTCTATCACCACACCTCTGTCTATCGGCGGGGAGTGCATCCTCATACATTGTAACCCGAATGATCTCGCACTGCGCGCTTGCCATCAGGCGGGCCGTTTGCTTGGTGGCCACCACAGTGGTATAACGTTGGTATCGGGAGTTCGATCCGCCGGAGAAACGATAAGTGATGACACTTGTGTTTATTAGTCTTGTGTCGAATGCATTATAAGTAGGTATTTACAACAAAACAGTGCCGGTAGCAGGAACATTGTTCGGCGACGTATTCGAAAACGTTACTCGCGAAATGTCAAAACTCTCATACTATTTTTTAGTTCCACTTTTCACCGCTGAAGCATGTTTCATTTTTCAATACAAAAATAGTCGAAGGCGATACGAAAACGTTGTCGCAAACTGTTCATGCTCGCACTACAGTATTTGAGTATTCTATCTGTAGTCTTATTAACCATAGTATAATTTTCGTTTAGTTTGGTACCATATACACCTAAGCAACTAATTAACTTACTTTCAAATCGTCAGAATATACCACCGGATTCAGCAGGTCGTTTTTTGCCGTTTTATAAAGCCGAAAGTAGGAACGAAGATGTTTGTGAACGAAATAAATGTATGGAATATAAATTGAAAGCTTAATAATGTCACGAACCGCGCATACATTCACATTTTTTATAAATACTTGGGAGGTATGCTGTGTAAATATTTATTCAGCGTGTTCTGATTTTATTGATTTTTCGTTCAAGGCTTCTTTGATGTTGTTGTAAGATTTAATTTATCGTTCTTTCTTTAATATTTCTATGTCGATCACTGTTATAGAATAGAAATATCTATCATAAATGTATAACTTACATTGCATTCGTGGCGACTGTATCTTCGATTTCAAGGGACTATGATTTTGGTCTTTTAATTGCTGTTGATGATGTTGTGCCTGTAACCAAAATAAATTTAAGTCAATGTCCTAACTAATGAGCAACCCTAGACCCCTACGGGTACAATCTATTACAAATTTCTGGTTGATTTTTTCTTTCACATAAACCTTGCCCCACAACACAGCAAAATCGATCCAGCCATTCCCAAGTGATCTTTCATACATCGACAACACATTTTTATTTATTTAGATTTACATATTTTTTTTTATGTACTGACGAAAACGAGCTTTATAGCAACTATAGGATAAAAATCCTTAGCTCTTCAAATCATATGTATCAATCATATATGTCAATACTAATAGTATGTAAATCGCTTGACGCGGCGCAAGATTCGGTACGCACTGGCATATATAATAGTTGTACCGGCGTGCAAGCGACTCAGCCGGTATCACCACAGGAGTCCGGGGCAGGAGGGGTCACCGCCTTCCTTGACAGCAGCGTTGCTGTTTGGCGGCGGACTTGACTCACTAGTAGAATTCTTTACACATGTAGTTTTGCTAAAGGTGTTGTAAACTCAACATTACCTTACTAAGTATAAGACGCAATTTCCTCTGGTCTTCCGTCTCCAACGCGTCTGCAGTCAATGGACAGGTAGAGGCCAAGTATTCGCATAGCTCTTGATGTTGACCTGAGTGGAAATGGCGGCCCTTTCCTTGGCTGTACAACCATTCGGCTTTCAGGCTGGAAACATAAACATGGACCTCTCAAAAAGCTATACAATTGGAATTTAAACTATAACATGGCAATGAAATTCTTCTGTTTAGTTAATAACACTACTATGAGAAGTTTCGGTTGATTTAAATGAACAATAGATATTAGTTTACCTTTCAATAGCGCTGACCACAAATCCGTCTATGGTTTTGACACTCATGATCCAGTTCAGGACAAAAGGCCTGTAGTCAAATCCTCTGCTATTTAATTAAGGTAATCAATTTGAGACTTAAAATAATTTTCGGGAGTTTTTGGCGGGAATCAGGCGGAGCGGTTGAGATTTTTTCCAGTGTGTCGTAAATTGTGTTATAGTGATCTTTAATGTGTATTTTCGGTGTCGATATGTGCAGTAAAGTTTCATTTAGTGACTGATTTATAGGAGCATTGGAAATAATGCCATAATACGACGTTTGGGTTAAGTGATTTATCATTTTGGTAAATAGGTTACCTCTAATCCAAAGGCGTATTACGATCTGCTACTGCCGTGGGTTGTCTCCAGAAACTCCTTTGGGCGTTAGAATGCATGACACTAGGCATTTTAATGCGGCAAACACGAGAAATTTTGCAACATGAAAATTCTCTAACACTCGACACTGGCAAAAATAGTCCCTGAAGGGATTGATTGCCATACTTAGGAAGAAGAAGAAGAAGAAAATAATTTTCTTTTCTCAATTACCGCTTTTTCCCTAGACCTCGCCCGTTTAGAAATATGATAATGCCTAATTAATGTAACATTAATATTATTACACAGGGACAGGTAAGTAAGTTTTATTAGTGAAAGTTTTTATAAAATCTGGTTCTCAGTTATATACAATTCCTTAAACACAAAAATAAACTAAAAAAATAAAAAGAAATATTAATATTGTTATTGAAATGTCCATTACAATTTATGACAAGACAATTAATTCTTGCCGTAAAATCACTGCTTATAATATTGACTTAGGCAAAACAAAATGCAGCCAGCAGCAAATGCACTCCTAAACGTATCGTTGGCTCGCGAATTGGTATAAACATGAAGAATTTATCAAGCATTACGAAAACGCATTAAATATTCAGAAGCATATATTAATTGGTTAGAAAAGGATACAGTTTATCTTTCCCTGCCATAGCGACGCATGGGTTCCCTTGTATAGTGAAGCTGTCCAGCTTACTTAGATGCACCAAGTGGCTGATTTCGTTCAAGTCTTGGATGTTATTGTGTCCCAGGCTGAGGTGTTCGAGGTTAACGGGCAAGTAGCGGTCACACTGCCGTAAGTCCACAATGCGGTTGCGCTCTATATTCAGATACTGTTGAACAAGCGGTATAGACTGTACATATTATATAACAATTAATTTGCGCTTTAATAACATTGTAGCCTGGGGTTGTTGTACATTTGCCACAAACTATTATATAGGTTATTTTACATAGTTTATAGAGTTGAAGGCAAATCAGCCACTGGAGAACTGTGATTTTTATGGAGATGATTTAATCAAAGTGTAGATGTAAGGTGGACTATTAAAATTGGTGTTTACGAAAAATAAACAACGTTTTTATTCTACTTAGGTAATAATATTGTTAAATTTTTCTGCTATCCGTGCGGAAAAAAGCACTGTGACGTGATCAAAATTAATATTTTGCAAAATGTGGCGAATTTACATATACTTTTTTTCGGGACGAATTTTCTTTGTGACGAATGTACAATAACATAGCAGCCTGGTAGTCAGAAATACAGGCATTGTCTAGTTTGGATACCAGCTTCCCAAATGGTATTTACATTCTGTCAGTAATTTTTATTATTAATGGTCTTGTAAAAATGTATATGCCTTGTGAGAATTATTATTATTATTAATATTGTTAACGTGATTGGGAGAATATCTTTGAATTACCAAGCGGGTTATGCCGTCGCGTTGCATTGGCGTTTTATGGATGGTGTGTTTTTGGACAGCATGTAAAGTAGGTAATTGTTGGTAAGACGGTAAGAGTTCTTGAATATAACTACTTTAAATTATTTTTGATATTTATTACAGATATAAAGTGTGTAGGTAAAAACTACGTCCAACACGAAAGGGGCATATAGGTCCCAATAATATTACCATAAAAAATATGAATTAATATTATTAATTAAGACCAATAATTTTAATACCATGTTAAAAGTAACCAAGCTAAAACAATTTCCTCAAAATCGAGCAATATTTCTAAATGACTCAAGCCGTCGTTGGCGGACGGCCGGCGCGGTATCTTTGGCGGTATGAGCGGCTCCTGTGACCATGCCGAAAGGGCTCGAGTCGCGCGCGGTCAAACGAACCGCCTCGCACTTGTAAGGAGCTATTGGGATTGTAAAAAAAATCGGCAAAGAAATAGATAATATCCTAGGAAGGACATAAGCCGACACGGCCACTATAAATGCAGACGAACAAAGTCGCGGGTAACAACTAGTGAGCTATAAAAAAAATAGCTATGGTCTCTTGGAGTAAAGGAAACTTTTCTAAAAATATTGTAATATAATAGTTAATATAACACATTATTGATGTGTGCCATCGTTCCTAGTTTTTTTGGGAGTGATTTAATCAAAAGGGGTATGGAAATACATTACAGGACATACAGCGACTTTGTCACTAGAAGTCACAACTTTTTTTTATACCTAAGGTGGCAAACAAGCATACAGCCACCTGTTAATATGTGGTCAACATAGCCTATGGATGCCTTGTAACACAGGGGTATCACTTGTGCGTTGTAGACCCTTAAAAGCTTGTTTAACTCTTAGCAACAATAAAAATAGGTAGGGTCAGATAAAACAAAAACAGATCATATGGGACCACTGTATGGCTCCACTCGCTTGTTTTTACCTACATATAATACCATGTTACCTTTAAATTCTTCAAGTAGGATATATCGGCAATGAATGATATCTGATTGTTGGACAAGTCAAGGTGCTCCAAGTGGATGTTGTTGTTCATGTGCTCTATTGACTTTATGTTGTTACCTGCAAGCAGACAGCTGATGTTACAAGGGCATAGGCTACTTTTAATTTAGAAAAATAATTTGTGTTCTCCCCAAAATAATATTAACTAATAAAATTGTGAACAAAATAACTCCATGACTATGAAGTTGTGGGCACAGCTAGAGTACAAACAGCTATACACTAAAGAGTGTAGCATTGTCTGGTGTCAGACTGGCAATATACATGTGCGTATACTCATTAGGTTTATCAGTTCAAAGGGAAAATGTAAGTCATAAGCTTTACCAGCAAGTTTCAGCACTTTTAGATATATCAAATCCTTCAGCCCCTCGATTTGTAAGATTCCATTGTTGTTCAGTGCCAGCACTCGAATGTTGGTGAGTCGGGAGACACCATGCATCCGGAGCAAGAAGTTGTTACAAATAGACAACTGCAACAACAAATTATACCTCTTGATATTTGTAGAATACTTGATGATAGAAAGGTATGAAAAGAGTACTGATATTCAGTAAGCATGTAGTTTTCCAATTTGTTTGATTTCAGAATTAAAATCACACAGACTAACCATGACAATGTTACATGCTCTCATGGCATTTAGCGATCTATCTAAGGCATGGATCTGAATTAGAATTAATTTGAATTTAGTTTTTGCATATTTTAGATTTTTCAAATGAGTTGAGTTACTTCTGTAAATAAGAACATAGAAAATAGGTATCTTACGTTTTCAACCCTTGTGTATGTGTCGATGTTGTCCAACCGGTTGAGTTCATTTTGATCTAAGATTAAATTAATAATCGTCTTAGATTCATTCAACGGCGCTTTCTCTATTTTCTTCAACCCCCGCTTTGAGAGGTCAACAGTATCATTCTTTACCTCATCTGTTCAAAACAATACGCATAAACAGTTTACTAACTTAGTATGTAAGCGAATTGACTACGAGATACGATATCTTACCCATTTTATTAAAATTTCAGCATGTTTCAATTGGTAGACTTTTGGATTCAATGAATCGAATTTTTCACAAAAATCAACATTTGTAAATTGACGTTCAGAACACAATTAATTCAAATTTACTTTACATTATACATATTTAATCAATATTTACAATACAGAATTTATATGAAATGTTGTATGTATTTGTATGTAGTTTTAGATATTAATGATTAACTGCTCAATTACACTTAGAAAGAATACCCTAAATAATATTGTGTAAGCCACGCCTAAAACAAACGCAATTGTCGCAAATCAAAATAAATAACTTTCCGTGTTCTGAACACACATCAATCATTCTGACTTCTGACACAATTGTACAGTGGAGCTCGTGTGACGCTAGAGCCTACTAGAGTTGTTTACTCGGTAAAACTCCGGTCTGATGTCCTGTGATTTATAATAATCGACTAACACCACTGAGTGTATCGATTATAATTATATCAAAATTATTAAACAAAAAAGCTTGCTTTAAAGCCCATAGTTAAAATATGTGTTGTGGCTTAGGAGAAGCCATGTAGGTCAATTTAAATCAATCCGTTATGGTGACTGTTTCAAAAGTTAATTAAGACTGTAAGACATTATACTTTGGAACAAAACTTCACACGTCTCATGAGCATGTCGCGTCACACCCATAGATTTTGCCCCTACCAAATGGATGAGATCACAATATGAAATGCTGATGAAAAGAAAAAAGCCCACATTATTTTATTACATCCAAAACTAATATTTATTGATAAAACTATTTAGTATTAATTACGATCATCATCAGTATAATTTTAATCCAGTCGACAGTATTCTGAGCTGGTTTTCGCAAAGAGTAACGATAAGACTGCTAAGCTAGATGGAGAACTCGACTAAAATCGACTTTTATGTCAATAGTTGATTAGATTGGAAATGTGAAAATTGAAACAAACTCTACTTCGCGGTGGCGGCGGGTTTGTTGAGGTTAGTGATATAATTTTGTTGAAAATGTTTTAAGAGTGATTAAAAGTGTAATCAACAGTAGAAACACGGTTACAAATTACCATGGAAAATAGTTTATCATTAATGTGATAACAAAACGGTACCCTTCATTCAGCTCTAGCATGAATTTAGAGGGACGCGTTAGTTGACATTTTTGGAACTTTACTTCGTATCGCTGCAAACTATTCGGATGTAAGCTTTCCTTGAACTGTTCCTTTTCTCCTATATTATGGTATAATATGTTTTAAATTAACTTACCTTACTGATAAAGTGAGTGTAGAAATGGAGCATATTGATGTTTTCTATTTTTAGATGGGTTAAAAATGTAACCTCTTTCTATTTAGGCGGGAAGAATGGTGTTGGCAAAGGGCCCGAGGCCACTCCATGTGGTCTCCGCGATATTATTCGTGAGGATCTTGTCTGTATTCTTCGTGCAGACGTGGTATGTGCCGGACGAGTACTGGCAGACTTTGGAAGTGGCGCATAAATACGCGTTTGGCTTTGGGGAACTTACTTGGGAATGGCACAAGGGGATCAGGAGTTACCTGTACCCTAGCGTTGTGGCCGCTCTGTACACTCTATTGAAGTACACCGGGCTGGATTACCCGGAGGCTGTGGTATGTTTCTTTTTCTAGCTTTTACCTGCAACTGTACTTTTTCTGTATAGAAATATGCTAATACTTTAGCTTTAATAAAAAACAACTATATAAAGTAATATATACTCAGGGATAGATTTTCTATGTGACAGATTCAAAGTATAAATTTAGGGAGTTCATTATTGCACAATAAAACAAGGTACATTTTTTCAGGCCCTTAGTGGTATGTCTAAGCTCATTTTTGTCACATATCAAAGAGGAAAATAACAACAATACACAATATGTTTATACTATAATGTTTTGTGTATTTTAAACTCAGATAAAACTATAAATAAGGAAATGATGCATAGAAAATTAGCATGTACTGTTTCAACATAAAGCAAACATGATTTTTTATTATGTCTTATAATTCTCAATACGCAGCAATTAGTTTACCATTAATCAGATAACATAAACTAAACTAGCCTAAACAATATTGCTCACAATATTTGGCCTAGAGCCAAATAGTAGTATGTGTTGATGAAATTTTTATTGTGGGTAAACTCACTGAAAATTCCATGATAATGGACTGTTTCATCTAATTTATATTGATGGGGAAAGGTAAAACAAATGAGGTGCCATTTGGCCAATTGTTCACCAGAGCTGCTCAAAGTTTATATTTTTTTGTAACTAATGGTTTTTGTTTGTTTCTGATTGGCTTCTAACTAGACAGATTGATAGAGAATCAAAACTTCTATCAAACTGTATATAAAACACATTTTCAACCAAAGTGGCATTTCATTTGTTTTTCCTTTCCACCTTCAATATTTTCAATTAATTGTAGCTAGGAAGAGTTGTAAAGAGGCTGCATCTGGTTGGTTGTGGTTACTTGGGAATCTGAGGACTGCTCAGCAGTGGACATCCTTTAGTAGATCTGATGGTGATGATTATGCAGTGGTGTTATGTGTGTTAGCTAACCCTGATATTTAGGACAATTGGTATATGATGATAGCACTTCACCTGGCCTGCTACCTATCACACAAAACATTGTCTTTGTGAGATGGTCATGAAACTTGAAAACCATCTCATAGATAACTTGTCCACATAGACATGTGAAAGTCAAAATTAATGCGATTTTGTTTTCGTTTTAGTCTGTTACACAGCTCTAGCTCAATTCATACCACATAACTATATTCGTTTCTCAGGTGATTCTCCCACGTATCCTGCAAGCCATTATCAGTACCGCGGCAGACTACAGCTTCTACAAATGGACGGGTGGTCGCAAGTGGGCTCTGTTCCTGATCATGACATCTTGGTTCTGGTTCTACACCTCGGGAAGAACTCTGCTGCAGACTTTAGAGACATCTTTGGTGACCATTGCTCTGTCTCTGTTCCCCTTCAAAGAGGGCATACTTGGGTATTATGATAAGGGTAAGTGGGTCTTGGTAACAGTATTTTAATTTGTACACACATACATATCATCCATCACACCAAGTAGGGACTTGGTGTGAGTGTGACTTGGACATTGGTAGGCAGAGTATGGGGCACCAATTTTATTTATGAAGTGGCTTATCCTAAGACAATTGACATGCAAAGAGATAAAGAGAGAAGTAAAATTTTGCACTCTATTCCATTAGTAGTGTTTTTAATTTTTATATTACCATGTATGTGTTTTAAAGTAAAGCCACACATGTCATTGATGTACAATTATGTTCACAGAAAGCAGCAATTGGATTTGGCTGGCTTGCGTGTGTGTGTTCATCCGGCCCACGTCTGTGCCGTTGTGGCTCGTTCTCGGCGTGTACAACTTGCTCACCACCAACCAGGGCCGACTGAAGCTCGTCACTCGTACATACCTACCGATCGCGTGAGTATACAACACTGCTAACGTTTTTTTATACCACTAAGGTGACAAACAAGCATACGGTCTTGCAACACCAGTGGTATTAATCGCGCGTCGCCGACCCTAATAACGTTTATATGTATACTGTAATAAAATGATAATAATCCTACAACTCGAGTCTTAACCCTAGTAGCTTGGACTGTACCTCGATAACTAAGACTCCTGTAATATTTTAGTTTTTAGAAACAGAAACTAAATAAAGCTTGTAGTATAGATACCAGACAACTGATAGTATAGTCATCAAGCAGTCTGACTTACCAGTAGAGGCTACTGAGTAGACCATTGCTGTTATCAACAATACTATAAAGATACAGTTCTATATTTTGTTTAATTTATTGACAATTCCAGACTTGTGACCGGCGCAGCTCTCGTTGCTCTGGACTCGTACTTCCATGGCAGTGTTGTTGTGACTCCCTGGGAATTCTTCAAGTTCAATGTTCTTCACGACATTGCTTCGTTCTATGGACAGCATCCTTGGTAAGAAATAAGCTTGCAGTGTTGGTACTGTGGATAAACACCCACTCGTAAATTATACTAGATGTATAGGTAACTAGCTGCCACCCGCGACTTCGACTGTATTTGTTTAAAGTCAAAAGTAGCCTTTGTCCTTCCCCAGGATATTATCTCCTTTTCAAATTTTATTATGGTGGTAAATTATTCTTTCATAAATGCCTTATTAGGGCCTAAACTGAATAAATGATTTTTGTTTTTGATTTGATTTTGATCTTTTCAGTTGCTTAGTCCTGAGAAGGTAGCTAACAAACAAACAGAGATACTATCGCATTTATAATATAAGTTAGTATGAATACAATGACATAATATTGCTTTACGTATAACATGTATATTGTAGGCACTGGTACCTGACTCAAGGTCTTCCGGCAGTCCTGGGCATCAACTTGATTCCAGTGCTCTGGGCCATATACTCCATACTGAGACGGCCCAAGGAGAACAAAGTGGGTGTACTTTTACTGGTTGCTGTTGCTCTGCACGTTGCTTTATACAGGTGAGATTATTTTTCTCTATAATATGTATTGAGTTTTAGGGATATTTGCACATAGTGTCACATAAAATGTTTTTAGCATGTACGTACAGGGCGTCGCACGGATATGCCACGTGGAGGGAAAGTATCTTGAATATTGTAGATGGAACATTTTACTGCAAGAGGACATTATTTTTAATTTAAAAAACGATTTAAAAGAAATCTTTAATACTTATATCATAGGGGTTACTGTGGAAATTATAAATCTCAATTTTGAAAGTCCGCCATATTGGATTAAAAATGGCGAAATGTAGGTGGGCGTGCATTGTCAAGTGGAACTCGGACATTTGGAAGTGGGTCAAATTAAACTAGCAAGATAACACACCGGACAGGTGAAACCAAATTGAAGCTTGTAAAAACATTTTTTGGAATGTATATTTGGGTCATCGAAGTTTAATATTCTTAACTTTAATCATTATAGATGAATAAAACTTCCGATAAAGATATATTATTTAAAATTGTGTTTGAGATGATTGAGTGAAACATGTATAATATTTGCAGTTGTATCCCGCACAAGGAGTTCAGATTTGTGTTGCCCCTGTTGCCGATCCTGTTGTATCTCGCGCAAGATGTCATCGTGCCTTGGAGCAGGAAAGCTAAGAAGTAATTATTTTTATACTGGGAGTTTCATAAACAGACTAGCTGTCCAGACAGACGTGACTGGCTAACTGACTGACATAGTGATCTATCAACGCACAGCCCAAACCACTGGACGGATCGGGCTGAAATTTGACATGCAGGTAGATGTTATGATGTAGGCATCCGCTAAGAAAGGATTTTTGGAAGTTCCACCCCTACGGGGGTAAAATAGGGGTTGAAAGTTTGTATGAAAATCCGACGTTTTTGAAGTTAAACGCATGAAAATTGGTATTTGGCCTTTCAGTTAAAAATAAATAAATACGTATTTCAGGATTTTTGTAAATTTCACCCCTAAGGGGGTAAAATAGCGGATGAAAGTTTTGTATGAAAATCCGCCATTCTTGAGATAAACACGTGAAAATTGGTATTTGACCTTTCAGTTAAAAATAAATAAATACGTATGTCAGGATATTTTTAAAAATTCCACCCCTATGGGGGCTAAAATAGGGGATGAGAGTAATGTATTAAAATCTGTATTTTTTTAAGTTAAATCCATAAATTAAAAAAGGTAGCAGTGGGCATAAGAAAAAAAAAGAAGATGAGATATAGGTACATGTTGACTTATTCATTTTACCACGCGTGCGAAGCCGCGAGCAAAAGCTAGTATAATATATGAAGTTTTATAGCCTTAGACTATCCTAAACGAAAATATTTTTTTCAATTCCATCCGGTAGTTCCTGAGATTTAAACTTCAGTTTTACAATATTGGTATTGGATATTAGCAATAAACAATAATGTTTGTGTAATAGTGATGATGTTTGTCCCCAGATGGCAGTTGTATGCAGTAGCGGGCGCCATATTGTTGGGTAACGCGGTCCCCGCGGCGTACTTCGGCGTCATCCACCAGAGCGGCACGCTCCAGGTGATGCCTCTGATCCGAGACGCGCTGCCCAACAACAGATCCTCCGTCGCCTTCCTCATGCCTTGTCACTCTACACCACTATACAGGTGAGTTTTTTCTCATAATCAAGTTGCAAAAATTGTTTTCGTATCCGTATCCACAGTAGGATAGAGTATAGAACGCCGTTCACACTTGACATGTAAACCTCTTTTGCTTCTTTTACATTCATCAATCCACCGGTTCTGAGTACTCATCTTTTCACTCAGGTATAAGATTAGATGATAGTTTATTTTACAAAAAAAAACGTATTTCTTTCTGAGGAAGCTTATTATTAAAAATAACCGCTTGGCCCATTGGCTGGCGACGCGCTTGTTTTATTTTTTTATTGTACTGAGTTAGCAACACCAGAGGTATCACTGTACTTAAGCTTAGATTAACTCACTGAAACAGGCCGCCGGCGTTTGAACAAAGACCCATCAATTGACAGGCGGTTACAAGTCGACCACTTTTATAAATAGCATCGTCAAACTTCATCTGCACAGAAGAGAAAAGCTATGCTGCTTGAATACGAGCACTAACACCGTTGAATTATATACTTTATTGCGTTACGTTACGCCTCTTAACTGTCGAGACGAGGCGCTGCGATGCAGCGGGTACTGAACATGGCGCTCACGCATCGATCGAATGAACGAATACGTTACTATTGGCTAAGATATTAGGTGAATTGTATTGTTGACGTTATGTTCTATTATAAATTATTTGATGTCTAGACTTAGAACCAAAGTTAAATGAAGTATCTAATTACATACTAGTGTGACGACCACGATTTTAGTTGATAATATTTAAATTTCAATTTGCACTTATTTCCCGCAAACCTAGTAAATGGATCATCCTAGTGGGTAGTTGGATAACTTCAATTCTTAAAAATATTAAAATATGTCGGTTTGTCTCATATTATACTTACTATACAAAAATAATAATTTCGCGTCTAAAATAAGACTTCTGCGCATTTACATCAACTTATATAAGTGGCAGTCCTGTACAACACGGCTCTTAAGCGCTTTGTTATTTCAGCCACTTGCACGTGAACATAACGACTCGTTACCTGCGATGCGCGCCGTTCTCCGCGCCCGGGGAGACATACGAATCGGAGTACTTCTTCAACAACCCGCCGCGCTGGTGGCGCGCCGAGTACAGCACGCGGCAGAGCCCCTCGCTCGTGGTCTTGTTCGACACGCTGCGGGGGCGCCTCGAGGCCGCGCTCTCCGGCTACAGGCTGCTACACCAAGTGCCTCATACACAGGTCACTATTTTAACAACACTAATAACATAATATATTTCAAAGTTTCGAATTTTCACTATTTAAGCACTGTATTAATATATAGTTTTAAACTTTCGTGGGTATGGTCTAAATGTTTAAAATTCATTTTGACGGATTCTTACCACTGTGTTTGTATTTATATACTTTATTAATGATATGAAAAGCCGTGACCACGGCCGATGCAACTCGGTCGAAACGACGGGAGGTAAATAAAAAAAATTATATCGCGTATAAGACCCGTTTTCATGTCATTAATAAATTAACATGTATCGCCTTGTTTGAATTTATTTTTATGTGGGTAGTTGGAAATGATTTATCAGATTTGTCATGTAATCTTTCCCCGGCAGTTCCCGGAAGGTGAAGTGGGTGAGAAGGTCCTTGTGTTCCAAAAGATTGAAAAGCCGCTGCCGCTCGCCGACGAAGCTGCATAAACACTCGACCACACCTGTTAGTAACTTTATCTACTTATACGACTCGATATTATGACGACATGCCCGGTTTAGACAGTGCTTTAAAAGCTGATTTTTTAACATTGACAAGAAACATAAAGTGGTCCGATTTGTCGGCTTACTCCGTTCCTTTATAATGCAGGGTTTTGAATCATATTATTTGGTTTGATGTCAGGTTTGACTTCACTTTAGTTTTAATGTGGTTGTTACAGACAAATGTTTTAGCACACAACCGGGCGTTTACAATAGTTTGACAAAATACTGCCTCAATATTGCATTTTAATTTAATATCCTCCAATTAATGGGTTATTGGTAATTAAATTAATGTTAATTAAGTGCACCCCAGTGGGTGTGCCCTATTAAATGTGTTCGGATTATAAATTAATTATATTATATACACTATACATAGTATGATATGTATATGATTAAATAATTGTATACAATATTTGTTATGCCTTTTATACCTGTAGTCTCGAATGTAGTTGTAACTGAGTGATTGGTCATTCATTCATTCATTCGTTAAATACTTAACGCGTATCATTGTATTGTGATCGTATCATATATTTGCATTGAAAAGAACCTATTATTTGAATAAAAACTGATCTTATTTCAATATATATCATCAATGTCCATTCATAGCTTAATATAAAAATAAAAATAAACTATATGAATTCTTCCACTACGACCGACGCAGTAAACAATGATACGAAAACCATACGTCATAAATTCATAATCTAAATTATATTTTATTTAGGTAAAGCCTGACCAGAAAAATATACACCGCTATATTGCGGAATAGTTTGCAACTAATTTCTCACGTAGCCACAGTGTAATACACACTATGGCTACGATTAAAAATGACTGTAATGCATGGTGTTTTTTCTTTTTCTGGTCAGTGCTTATGCAGTCATTTCATTTCCATAGTGTATCCATGACTGAGATTTGCTAGATGCAAGTACAAATTATATATTATATGTTTACATCAATATAGTAGAGTAGCTTGCCAAAGTTAATAGTCATACTACTAACTGTAACGTGTGTATAGCTCGACCAAAAATAATATATATCTTTAACATACTTCTATCTTTTGCATAAATATAATTTACAAATAGAATAAGCATGCCCACTGTATATTAATGATTTTGCCAGCCCTCTTGTTAACACAGGTATATCTACAATTAAGTTATAGAATATATATATATCTCTTTCATAATATATACATAAATAATAACATAGAACAGTACGTTAAACTGATTTTAAACTCTCAATCAAGTTTTCTATAGTGAGTACAATAAACTGAAGACATATAAAAGACGTGTAGGGATGTTTGAGAGACTGCAACTCGCTAGTATTATATTTCATAATTTTTAGGGATTTTTGCAACTAGCAGTGCAAGCCAACCCCATTGTACCCAAAATATATATAACACTACACAACGAGATAAAGAAAAAGAAAAACAAACATCATCAAATAATGGATCCTGTGAGACCAAAAAGCCTTTTGATAAATTTGCTTAATTTTTGAAACTAGGCACGTTTGCTAATAATAATAATGAATGCATATATATAGTAACAATATAACATATTTTTGGTCGAACTGTATAAAATATTTATTACAAATATGCTTACTTGACATTTGGAATCCTGCTACCACCGATGAATCATCATAATATAATTAAGGTCTTGCCGGTTTTAAGTAAACGAATGTACACCGAAAACATTTTTAATTGCAATATAATCAACTTCCAGCTAATAAAGGTACCAAATTCTTGGGTGTACTCATGTTTATTTGATGACAGATAATACAAAAACATTACACTACATAAATTAACTTATACACATACAATTGGAACCATAGGAGTTACCTTGTTTATATTATATATGTATGAATGAATTAAAAACATATATAACAACTTGATTAATTATATTATTTGTCTTTTATATAATTTCCTTTACTTGAAGCCGGCTTATTTAATTTAATATTAATTTTATTATGATTTTAATGTGGATGGATTTGAATTGCAATAATTTTATAAATTTCTTATATTTTAAATATTTTATGTAGTGTCGTAAATTGTAGTTTTAAAATGTAGGATTAGTAAGACAGATCTATCGCGTTGCTCAAATTCTAAAGACGTATATGTATTGTAAGGTCTCTCACTTTTGTCGACGATAAATATATTACATACATATGAGCAACTATGGTTCGCTTATACATTTCATTGTTTTTTATTATTGCCCTATTTTTTTCTTAATATTGTAATTTTGGACAGTCTCAATTTTTTTTGGGAGTTGTATTTTATTTTTGACATTTAATTAAAGTTTAAGAGTGGTTTTATAAAAAATATTCGCCCTACTTACTTACGTGCCTTGTAGGTATACCGTATTATGATAAATTAGATCTCCTATCTACATATACAAGATTAAATTATGTTCCTTAACTTAAACTCAACTTCTTTATGAATGGCCTCGGCGGGGTTGGCAAAATATCGCCAATGATCTTAAAACGCTTCCAATGGTTGTGAAGTGGTTGTCAGAAAGTAGTGTAAGGTTTTCAATAAATGTTGCTATGCTAAACTCGAACAAAATCAATATTGTATGGTCATTGTAAAACTCTGTTAATACTACTAAGTAGGTCACTGTTTTTTTTATTAAATCACCCTTAACGTGTGTGTGCGTACGGCTATGAGTTGTGTTATTTATGTAATAGAGTATATATTTAATTACCTGTATTATGTGAAAGTATATTTATAGTGAAATATACATACATACTTTATAGTCTGGGCCCAAACCTAATGGTCACAGAGACGTTGCCGTGAAGTGTCGTGACGTCATATTGTGGGAAAGAGATGCCATCATCGTGCTACTGTAATGTACAAAAACTCAGATTACGAATAATATCACTTCCTAGTATCACGTGTAGGCTGCGTCGTGTTTATAAACACAATGATGGCTAAACTTTAATGTTTACAAGGTAAAGTTCAATTTGCCTGTGGTTCCCAGTGAATATCTTAAATATTATATTAATAAACAAGGTAAATCGACTTTAAACCTTACACGCTTCACTTAAGGTTGAAAATAGAAAAGCAAATACAGCGCAGCGGCAACGTATAATTGAAGAGCAACTTTGAGCGATAGTTGTAAGTTTAAACTAGGTTGTTTTTCTTGTGTAAGTGAAACAAATGTCTTCTATAGAGGGGTCAAGTGTGAATTTTAATAAAGATTTTATTTTTAATGTATTTACTTTATTTTAATTATGTAATTAAGCATTAACTATCCCTTTTCCGACCTATTGAATAATTATAAGGTCGTCTATTTGTATTAAGGTTTATTGACACTCACATAGGTACTAGAATTATAGTATATACAAAAATAATGAATTGGAAAACTGAATGATAATCAGTTACAATTAGTTACAAACGAAAACTGTTTTTAGACCACGCGAATATACGCATACTTCGCATGAGTAGTTAAACTAACGCGACCCTCAAGATAACAGTTGTTGTTGTCTACATTTTTAGGTACTATTTTAGTTTTTTATCAAAACGGGAGCTTGTGTAGTGTGTGAAGATAGCTGTGTTTTAAATTAGGCACGGTGAATACCCGAGTTAAGAGGTTTTCACACAGTCAGAGATATTTTTGTGGCAAAAAAATTATGACCGAATACTGAAATGCCAATCAAATCTGATGCCAAATCAATTTTGACTGACCGCCGATTTTACATACGAATTTGTATTTTGACGACGCTTCAAACAGTTACGTGGACTTTCAAACTTTGAATACCTTTTCAGTATTCGGCCGTTAGCTGATAAGGCAAATCCAAGAAAAAAATATTTTTAAGTTAAAGTATGCTTGTTTGCCACCTTGGTATAAAAATAGATAAAAAGTTCCCCTCTTTTTTCAAAAGCCCGTTTCTCTTCTTATGTGTAATGTCACTAAAGATAAATCCAGCATGCTTCTTCAACCCACATTGATTATTCGGTCAGAGGTTATAGATAACGATCCGTTATTATACTGAATCCGCTGCAGTTGCGTCCGCGCACATCTCAACGATGCTCAGTGGTTTAGTGAAATGTTTATTACTTTTAATATTGGCGGAGAGTTCTCTAGCGGCCTATGAAGATGACGGGAAGAGTAGCTTGGTGTTCGTGTTCGATACGACCGGCTCCATGTACAATGACCTCAAGCAGCTGCGGGAAGGGGCTGAGATGATCCTGAACACAGCTCTGATGGAGAGCAACATTATTGCTGATTTTGTGTTCGTACCCTTCCACGATCCAGGTCTGTTGCTTTACTATCTACTTATACTATTAACAAACCCACGTATTTTCTTCAATACTGCGGAAGTTGAAAGCAATAGGACGGCCCGCCTAATGAATCGGTCACCGTAGCTTATGGACGCTCGAAATACAAGGGCTAGCTATAACTAGCGCGTTGCCAACCTCATTGTTGAGAGGAATCACACTGGCAGCACATATATTTCAGTTTAATAACTCTTCTTCTTCTTTAAGTTAATGGCGACGAGCTTTTAATACAGATATTCCGCCAATGTCACGTGGTGTGGTAGGCACAGAGTACATAAATACTAAACGTAGTGGACGTTTATTAGTGGTAGGTGAAGATAAACGATGGAGACTGGTCAGTGGAAAAAATATGGTAAACTTTATTAAATAAAACGGAGAAATTTATCTAAGAGAACATATTATAGTGTTCAAGTTTAATTTTGTTAATGTCAATAAATACTGATAGTTTTTTGACGAAGGGAGTATCTAGAAGAGAAAGAAGGCATTTCATATTGGTTGGACGGGGGACGTTAGGGGGAATGATGGAATAGAGGGAAAAACGAAGCTTGGGGCAGTTAAAGAAGATATGATCAGCAGTACCTTCTTCAAGACCACATTCACATAAAGAGTGGTCCCGTATCCGAATTTTGGCTAGATGGACCGGTGTGTACGCATGAGCAAACCGTCAGTTTAATAACAATTGTTGTCGTAATAGTCGTACCAAACGTCAAAGAGATGGCATAAGCACAAAGAACATAACCACTACGTTTTATTGGGCATAAGATTGAACGGCTTGGCGATTGCTGCACCGACAAGAGTCTAGCCCTCAAATAGATGAATATGATAAACAATACCATGTTGTGAGTAAATCTGTCAAGCGATTTAGGCTACAGCGTACAAAAGAAATATACATACATACACTCGATTAACGTTACCGTCCTTCCGCGACTGTCGCATAAAACTCATGTCATGTGATCAAATCAGTGTTTCTTTTGTGGCTTACTTAGGAGCGTCGCATAATCATATTACAAATAAGTGTAGGAATCGTCGTAACTACAGAAAAATGATTTTTAAAGGCGATTTGCAAAAAGAGATTGGACCTGTATATTATACGTGTAGAACAAAGTCGCAAGTTCACGGCCCTTTACCCAGTTATGATGTATGTTCAAGCCTTATTCTTGATAATGATAAAGTAAACACTGAACTAATTAAATGCTGTGCAGACAGCGTTATTTATGACATGAAAACGGGTCTTATACGCGATATTAAATTGTTTTCATGTCATTACTATGTGTTTAAATCGCGAAAGTTTAAAAAACAGTATAGCGTTATTTATATCATGCAATTAGCTGTATTCATATTAGAGCCGTGGTGGCCTTGTGGTATGAAGCGTTGTCTGCTATTCTAGCGACATAAGTTCTAATCCCACCGGTCTGTACCAATAAGTTTTTCTAACTTAAGTGCAGTGATTAGTCACATCACGAGCTTTACGGTGAAGGAAAATATCGTGAGGAAACCTGCATAGGTCTGAGAAGAAATTCAAAGACGTATGTCGTGCCTAAAAGACGACGGACTCACCATCTGTCACGTTGGCACCAAATGATCTTCGGTGGAAAGTGGGTGTGCCTACTATCTCTGCCTACCCCTTCGGGGGCCCTTGTGGGAAAGCGTATATTATTATTATTAATTAGCTGTATCCAGCTGCTTAGTCGAGAAAATGTCTCCTAAAGAATATGTAATAGACAAAATATGATGTCTTGAAAATCCTTCTCAGCGGTAGGACCTGCCGTGGTGACTCAAGACAAGGAAGTGTTCAAGGAGTCGCTGGGCAAGGTCAAGGTGTATGGAGGCGGAGACTGCCCTGAGAAGTCGCTCACCGGCATACAATTGGCTCTAAACGTGAGCCGGCCGAGGTCTTTTGTGTACGTGTTCACTGACGCTACGGCCTCCGACCACAGACACGTCGGGAAGGTGCTAGATTTGGTGCAAAGGAAACAGAGCCAGGTCGGTATATACACGTATATATATGTATCATCTCACAGGGTAGGCAGAGAGTATAGAGCGCACTGAGCGCAATTTTACCTTGACTAATGTCTGCTTGCCATTTCACCAAGAAGGGTATTTATGAATCTCAACATAATTTTTATTGACTTTAAGACATCTGTAGCCCTAGAAAACAATTATTTCAACCACGTATTCGTAACGCTTTCGACTATTTTTGTATGGGATAATGAACAGCGCTGCAGTGGTGAAAAGTGGGACTAAAAATTCGTATGAAATTTTGACATTTCGCTAGTTACGTTTTCGAATACGTTGTCGGAAGTTGTTCTTCATGAGGCAACGTTTTTTTTAATTGTTCGTGTATTAAGGAATAATGACGATATAATAATTTCATAGCTTTATCCCGATATCCCGTCTACAATCTACAGAATAAATAACCGCTTAATGATGGTAAGCGTCATCGCTTACAGTTCAAAAGTTCCGAAATGATTTTCATTGCAGGTGGTGTTCGTCCTTACAGGCCATTGCAGCGACCTGGACCGGCCTACGTACACAGTTTACCCCAAAATAGCCGCTGCTAGTTCGGGGCAGGTGTTCAACTTGAATAAAACCAGCGTACACAAGGTCCACACACACTACACAGAAATATTAATTATGTTTTCACTTGCTGGACTCTTTATTTGTGATGAATTATATTAAATTATGCATGTTTTCATCCATTATTTCAGGTATTGGAATTCGTAAGGAGCTCTATAAAGCGAAGAAATGTTAATCTTGGTTCGATTGTGAACCCGCCTGGTTATAACTTCACTCACGAGGTAAATAACAGTTTTTAAAAAGTCTTACACAAATTAAAAGCTACAATATCCCTGAGGAACATAGCCTATACTTTATCCAGCTAAGTTTTATCCTATTTCGAAACGGGCGGAATGCTAGTATTTCACTACTATGCCATATATTGTAAGACAGCACTTTTTAACCGTCTTCAAATAAGAAGGAGGTTCTATGTTCGGCAAGAATTTCTATATATATGGCTGTATGTATTTTTTTAAAGTACATATTTTTATCTATATTTCGTCATTGAGATATTGGTATTATCTCAGAGTAGATAATATACTACGTACAAGTATTACTATTTAGATTTAAGATCTATGTCGTCTAGTTAATATGGAGCGTAAACTGTTTTTAACCTCCGACGCAAAAAGAGGGGTGTTATAAGTTTAACGTGTGTACCTGTGGCATCGTAGCTCCTTAACGGAGGAACCCTTTTTGTTCCTAATGTACCTATGATTTTTAAAGGATTTTGTTACGCGAGTGTTGTAAATTTTAAATGTAAGTTAATTATATATGTTGTAGATACCAGTGGACAGTACTTTAGGAGAGGTGACAGTGTCTGTATCGGGAGCCAAGCCCCAGCTTAAAGTGGTTAACCCAAGTGGCGTGGAGTTGACTGGACCACCCCAGTTGATCACTACTCTGGACCTGTCCGAAATAATGGTGAGTATTTGTTTGGTATTTTAAACGTGTAATAAACTTTTTGCGTTTGCCTTGGGGAATGGTCACCGTAGTATTGGTATCCCTTGGATGAAGCTTGAAACCTGATGGCCGAATTCACATGCAAAATTGTATTTGGACGACGCCTCAATAGAGTTAAAAAAAACGAAGATTTTTTTTCAAAAACTTTTAGTTATATGGGCCTGCAAACGTTGACTTTAGAATTTGAAGGCGCGATGCAAAAGCCAGTATTTAATATACATACATATATTTACTAAAAAAAAGTCTGGGTCACATAGTGAAGTTAATAAAATAAAAAAATAAAATATTGGTGCCAATTCTGTTGTTCAAAATTACTAAAATTAACTAAATTGACAGGTCTAAAAATATTGCCATCCTTATTTAACCCCGCACATGAGAAAGGGATGGCAACACTTTTAGACCAGTCAAATTAGTTAAATTTAGTAATTTTGAACAACAGAATCAATGTGGATTTTTGAACGGCTAATAAGTATGTATTTTATTGTTCTTTCAGGTGGTTAAAGTCCTCCAACCAGAGCCAGGTAACTGGAGCATCACGGTAGGCAGCGAAGAGGACTACTCTGTCAAGGTAGTAGGCCTCTCGAACCTTACCTTCAACTACAGGTTTTCAGTAGAGAAACCCAGTTCGATGCAGGAGACCAGTTATAGACCTCTGCAAGGTAAAATTTCCGATTGGTTTTATTACCTCACACCCTTTTATGAGCTGCATCTGTATGCTAATACAAGGTATTCTTTCAAAATTTTAACCAGCTTCAAGATTTCTTTTTTTTTTTATTCGCACCCGTTTTAAATACCGCTGACAATATAATAATTTCATTACTTTTTCCTTATGTCCAGTGTGACCAGGATCATCGTGTTAAGATTTTTTTTATACCACCAAGCATACGGCCCACCTGATAATAAGCAGTCGTAGCCTAAAGCCGCTAGCATTATCAGGGATATCACTAACGAGTTGCCAACACATGTTATTGATTACTCTTTGAGCACTGGCAACCTAACTTACCGCGGAAACACAACATTACATCAAAGGACTGTTATTTGACTGCGATCTTCTGTAAGGTGGAGGTACAGTCCCCAGTCAAGCTGCTCTTATTTAAATGGGAAAACCCACGGGAGATCCTAATTTGCCCTACCTACACTACTTCATGTAGTGTTGTGTTTCTGCGGTAAGTAAGGTTGCCAGTGCTCCACGAGGATACACTGGGCTAGTAGTATTGCTGCTGGCACAGTGAGTCCCCATCAACAACATGGTTGGCAACCCGTTAGTGATATCCTTGGTATTGCTAGCTGCTATAGGCTACGGTGACTGCTTACCATCAGATGGGCCGTATGCTTGTGTGCCACCTTAGTGGTATAAAAAAAACCCTCTGAATCAGTCATGCCATTGGATATATCGTTCTGTATGAGGATGGTGGTACTTCCCAGGTACATACAATCACATGATGATAGCCCTAACACAACCAGACGCCCCGGTTCTAGTGGATTACGCCGAGGTTGTAGACTTGGGTGGAAAGACATTGTTCGAAGTACCTTTGAGAGAAGTAGATGAGAAGAATAAGATCTTCTTGACTGATGCTTTTATGCCACCCGATGAATTCTTCTATGTAGCTGTGAGTACACTTACTTTTGTTAGTAACGTTGTTGTCAACTTGTTCAACAAACAAAAACTGGTTCATTCTCATAATCGGTAAAGACACGCTTCTGCCTTGCTGAGTTTTATCAAGATCGGTTGAGCCGTTTACGTGCAAAACCGTATTAGCAGACAGACAGACAAAGTTATTTTCGTATCCATATATATAATAAAATATTACTGAGATTATGTAGTAATTTCTGTACAAGAAATAGGATAGATAAACTCTAGAAATTTTCGGTAAATATTCGATTTTTCGGTTCGTAAAACAATAGCCGCTAGACAGCTTACAGCCTAACACGATCTCACAAATACCGACTTTGTTCCGTCTTTGTAAGAATTGGCATTGACTTAGAATTACTTGTAGATAAACGGGAGAGATCAATATAATCAAGAACTGAGACGCATGGGCGCGACAGCTGTTCAGGCGAAGACACCAGGTATAGAGAAACATTTTTTAACGCCTTTATTTCTTTATATATTGAAAAGAATAAGGCGTTTCTTTGTGGAAATTAATATTTATAAAATTCAAAATATGATATAATATGCTTTATTCCACTTAAATCTATACTAAAGAAGTCACACCTGGCCGCAGACTATATTATTTATATGTATTACCCGGCATTGCACGGGTAGACATTTTTCAAATATTTTGTCTACCCGTGCGAAGCCGGGGCGGGCAGCGAGTATATAGCCTCACTCAGTGATAATGTAGCTTTCTAACGGTGAAAGAATTTTTGAAATCGGTGCTGTAGTTTCGGACCCTATTCAATACAAACACACACAAAAATACAAATCTTTCCTCTTTATAATATTAGTATAGTCTTATTTTGTTTTAAGAAATACTAATTTTATGTTGGAATATTTTTTCACAGATATCCCGTATCTAACCGCGCCTAAGACAGTAAGATTTTTCAAGTTTTTTTTTTAATTTCCTTTTTCTTTCTCTATTTGTTCGTTAAGTCAAAGCTTTGACATCACTTTACTTTCAGTTTACAGCTAGTATTATTATACGATTAACAAGAAACCGGGGAGTTGTACACAGTAGTCGCATACGATGTGTAACAACTGACAACACTACCTCTGTTCTATGTTCGCCTGTATGTATTTTTGTTATTATGTATGTCCATCGATATTTTCGCCAATTGTGGACCGATTTCACATCTAGCGACGATGTCGCTAAATTGGCAGCACTGTTGGGGAAAGATGCTACACATCAACACAACAACCTATAGGCTATAATATCCTATATATACTAAGGTTTGCGTAATTAATTTTATGTACATTAAAGAAGTGAGTTGTTTTCTTCTCAGCTAGAAGTAAGGCCACACGACAGAGTTCTGCTCATGTGTGGTGTGGAAAGTTTGGTGCCGGTCACAGCGAGTTGGACCAGGGATTCCATTGCGCTACTTCCAGACATTTCCAGCTTGTAAGTCACATTTAACATAGTCCCTTGATTTCAGTACAATGAATGGCTGCATTTTTGTCAAATAAAGCGTAGGTTCGGCACTTTGGAACTAATATTCAAATTACGCAGCGATAGAAATGAAGCTTTTTTTATACAACTAGTTTTATGATATAAAGCTTATGTTACTCAGTGATAATATAGCATTATGTTGGTGAAAGAAATTTCAAAATCTTTTAACTTTTTTGTATGGGATAATGAACAGCATTTTGCCGGCGCAGCGGCCGGCAAAATGTGGAACTAATAATTCGTATGAAAGTTTTGTCATTTTAAGGTTTACGTTTTTGAATACGTAGTCGAAAGATGTTCTTGCTACCAGTGCCGGTAGCAGAAACATTTTTCTACAACGTATTCGAAAACGTAACTCTCGAAATAGCAAAACTGTCATACTAATTTTTAGTTCAACTTTTCACCGCCGCAGCGCTGTACATTTTGCAATAAAAATATAGTCGAAGACGATACCAAAACGTTGTCCCAAATGTATTCATGCGTGCGCTACAGAACTGAATGTGTTGTAGACAAACCACCTCTGTGGAGTACACAATAGAGGACATGGATGAGTCTCATGTGGGGTCCTACGCTTGTGTTGCGAGCAACGTCGCCGGGCAGAGCACGGCGCATACTGAACTTATAATGCTGGGTGAGTAACAAATCGTTATATAGCGAGCTTGTTTATATTAAGACGACTTACCTACATCACTAAGTTTACGCGCAACACTTTGATGGATTATTTTAGCTTAAGGCCTTTCTAGCCAAGGGCAGATCCAGTGGGCAGGGGCGGCTTTAGCCAATGCGAGGCCTGGGCGGGTAGATCTTTGCGCAGCCCTTGTCTTTGTGGAATTAGTTTAAATGATGATGCTTCACTTGTTATAGACAAGACGCTTTATTTGTTGTTAATAAAAAATGAGTTTCGCTCATCGAGCTCATTTCGCCTTAAGGCCGCCACTGCCAGTGGGGTTGGTTCAACCCATTCACGGAGGAAGTCGAGTCATATGACTCGTTTCGATAGAAGACGAAAGGATAAAGAAAATATATATATATATATATATATATATATATATATATACTTGATTTTGATCATTTAGATTTTTGATGTATAAATATAAAATAAAATTTCTTTATAATTTTATAAATATCTTTAGAAGAGAGATTGTATTGAATATGCTTGTCGTATTCCTTGGTGTTGTATAATAATGCTTAAATGTTGTAAATTTCAGTGGAGCCGCCCCAAGTGTGGATAGAGCCTATGAACGTGTCCTTGGACCTGGGCGATGACGTCACTGTCTCCTGTAGGGCGCTCAGTGAAGCGCTGCTCTTCACTTATACCATTCACTTCAATGGAAGCGATGTGGGGCCTCGTGAGTATTTATAAGCCTTGCTATCCCTTTCTCATGCACGGGGTTAAATAAGGATAGCAATACCTTTAGAACTGTCAAATTAGTTTAGTGATTTTGTGCAACAGAATTGGCAACATTGTCAATCGGAACTGTGCTCTTCGAGGCGAGGTGGGTACTCGGTACGGGTTGGACGGTCACCCATCCAGTACCTGGTACTCTGCCATGTTCCTACTATATACATAATATTACTCTTAGGTTCTGACGACGTAAAATTGTGTTTCTTTCACAGCAGCTGATACGCATTTTGTGCCGACCATTGAAGGGGTTTACAGTATCAACAAAACAGTCCATAATGTTAGTGAAGTAAACAGCGGCATTTATTCATGTGTCGCTAAGAACAGAGGTGAGAGTTAGTTTAGACTACAGCTCACATAGTTTTTAATGGAGTTATATTTTTGTGCCACAATTTCGTAAAAGTGGTAAAGTATCATTTCTAGGAGGTCTTATCATTTGACGAGGCTGTTCGATCTTGGGTTGAGATTTAAGAGCAAAATGATTTTAATCAAAATCTAGCTTACCCGACAGGCCGGTAATCAGACAGATGACCTTTACTTTATCGCGAAATTAAGGTAAAGGTGATTTTGATATTTTTCCGTTTTTTTTTCAATTAGTTCTTTTCATAAGAACCTTCTCCTTACAATAACAAACACAAATAAAAAAGAATTAGTGAAATCGGTCCAGCCGTTCACGCGTGATGCCGTGACCAGGGGAAATAGGGATTCATTTTTATATTTAGATATGTTTATTATATAGCGTCACGCTCGCGGTCTTGGGCCACAGTTGGGCAAGAAACCCAAGAAACGGAACGGAATTTTTTGGCTACTGACAACCTTCAAAAAATTAAATCCATGTTATGACGTTTACTGTAACGTTTTATCCTTTCAGGGGGTGAAACTAAACAATCCTCATACATTCATGTAAAGTCCAAACCATCGGCCCGTATCCTTGGCCCACGTAGCGTTATAGTGAGCAAATATACGAACATACAGACAGTGTGTGAGGTAGATAATGCTGTTACACTGCAATGGGTCATGGATGGAGTTTTGTTGAAGGAAACAGAGGTCGGAAAAGTTCTTAGAGACACGTTCGAGTTGAGCAATGTTACTGATAGTGGGGAATTGAAGTGCGTGGCTCTTAAAGGATCTTATAGAGGTATGTATACAAACAATGTACATACATACGCTAATACATGAACATGGAAAAGATTACCAACTTTATTTTCAGTCCATAAACACGGTACATGGAGCATATAGATTATTATTGACACGCAAATACATTTGCACCAATTTTGATTAGTTTATGTGAAATGTTGTCTGCGATTTTCTGCAGGATTGGTTGCTTGTTTTCATCAGTGATTAATGATTAGCATACATAATACTTATGGATTTTTTTGGTGTTTTTAAGGTGGCACACAAGCATACGATCCACCTGATGGTAAGCAGTCACCGTAGCCTATAGCGCTAGCAATACCAGGGGTATCACTAACGGGCTGCCAACCATATTGTTGATGAGGACTCACTGTGCGAGCAGCATCACTACTAGCCCAGCGTATCCTCGTGGAGCACTGGCAACCTTACTTACCGCAGAAACACAACACTACATCAAGTAGTGCTATTTCACTGCGGTCTACTGTAAGGTGGAGGTACAGTCTCCAGTCGGGCGACTTCAATTTAAATGGAAAAATTCACGGGAAATCCTAAATCGCCTTTCTTTCTTTTAACTCATATTAATCATGTCATTTTTTAGAGTCGGACTCAATACAAATACGAGTGGTAATAGTGCCCATCGCAAATATCGAAGGCCCGAAAGAGATAACTATAGTGCACGGTACTGTTCACACTATAGTTTGTCGTGTTGTCGCCGATCCTCCGCCTGAGATACACTGGCACTGGGGTGCTACAGACATTTTGGATCATACTGTGAGTTATTTATAGCTGAATACTGTAACGCCACTGAAATCTGACCTCTTAGTGGCCTTCGATTTTATATGCAACATTTTGACGACGTCTCAAATAGTTAAATACCTTGAAACTAGTAGTTAAGTAATAAAATATACCTACTTGGGTTATTTTCTCCTCCTGTTGTGCCAATTATTTATTTAATAATTGCACGTGTATCACATGGTATACAAATATTATATTTGTGACACAAGTGACGTCACGGGCCGGTCCCAACGGAAGATTAGCGCTGGTTATCCGCCATAGGCCATCTAGCATAATGCTCAATTGGGACAGTCTCATAACGAAACTATGTTTCGTCTTGTACATTCGTCTTCCCTTCTTATATGTTTATGTGTTGTTATAAATAAATGTTTTTTCTTTCTTTCTAATTTATCAAAGCATAAAATTGACCAATTCAGGTGAGCCAACACAATGGGCACGAGTACAGGAGTGTGGTGAGGTTGAACAGTAGTGCTGGGCCCGTGGGCGGTGAGTACGTGTGTGAGGGGACCAGCCCCCGGGGCCGCGGGGAGGACCGCCTCACCGTGCGGGAGACGACCGAGATGGCTCTACAACACGGGTTCACAGGTCATGTCGGTTTAGTTTTATATGCCACTATGGCGGCAAACAAGCATACGGCCTGGTAAACGGTTACCGTAGCTACAAAAGGGGTATCACTGGCGTTGCCGACCCTAAGTTTACAAACAAACTTGTTGAAAACTTGTTACTCAGTCACGTCGCAACGGTTAAACAGATGAACTGTACAAACATTTTACACTGCAATAGCAATTACATATTGCTTATTCAAGTTTTAAACAAAAGTTAAACAATATTTTTACTCCTTATTAAAAAACGACTAAATAGTTATTTCATTTTATGCCCATATCTTAGAGGTTAGTGTACTGTGGCGGACGCCATATTGGAATAAAAATGGCGATATTCAGGTAATAGTAGGGGAGCCGAAGCGGGGATTTTGGGATTTACACGAGCGCGTCAGATTAACATAAGGGGGGTACCCTGCACCATGATGAGTACCTCCGCCATATATGAGCTCTCCATATAGGTCCGCGCGTCTAGGGCACCTTTTTTAGTTTTCAAACCATCAGTTTAAGAAATATCCTCTCTATTACCGTCAGATTATAGTGTCAGCATGACTGGGACATCAAGCTGAACCATCTGTAAAAAAATCTCACGCGCTCGAGTTTTCAAAATCGCTTTTTTGTTTTTTTGCATATTGTATTTTCAAAAATTCATCACGAGCTTGCGTCACGTCCGAATCGTCAGTCTTTCGAATAGTAGCTTTTGTCGGGTTCGCTTAACACCCCCTCTGAAAATCCGACGCGCTCGAGTATGTCCATGTGGCTGTTTCATCTACATTTTTTTAAAATCTTGCAGACGTCCAGTCTCCCCACCGGCTTAGGGGGGAATACATCATATAACCTTATTTTCTACCTACTATCTAACCTTCAAAACTAGGTCCCCATGACGCTCGAGTGAATCCCCATTTAGCATCGTGGGCTCCCCGACTATAATCGTGCATTGTCACGTAAAGCAAACGTGTGTCAAATTTCAGCTCAATCATACATATAAGTGGGTTTAATTTAACTTGCAATATTTGACCGCAGAAACCGGGGCAGGTGAAATTAAACAAAAGCTTGTAAATACAGTGCCGGTAGCAGGAACGTTGTCGACAACGTTTTCGTATCGCCTTCGACTATTTTTGTACTGAAAAATGAACAGCGCTGCGGCGGTGAAAAGTGGAACTAAAAATTAGTATGACAATTTTGACATTTCGCGAGTTACGTTTTCGAATACGTTGTCGACAATGTTCCTGCTACCGGCACTGAAAAGCTTTACCATCACATGGCTTCCCGATACACGATTGACTGTTTGTTGACTGTTATATTACCAAGAACTACGTGCATTACCTTACAGATTTATCAGTAGAACTGTACTATCAAGTGGAGTTGCAATGCAAAGTGAAGTCGGATCCTCCGCCTCAGATATACTGGTACCACAACGGCACCCAACTGTCGTTCAACCAAAACGTACACCTAGCGGATGACAATATGTCTGTCTACATCAAGAGGGTCGGGTTCGATGACCTCGGATCTTATTCGTGTGTCGCCTACAATGGCTTTGACCAAATTACCGTTAATGGGACTCTTAGTGTTCAGGGATTGGGTGAGTGGACCAGTAATCATAGTAATATTATGAGTATGGTAATTTAGACTTTCATAAGTGCCTTATAAGTGCCTAAACTGAATAAATGATTATTTTATTTTGATGAAATATATAATGTGATATATATTAATATAATGTGAAAGGTTGTGTGTGTGTGTTTGTACCCACTTCAAGTCTCAACAGTTGAATGGATTTGTATGAAATTTAGAAGGGAGGTAGCTTAGCTGGATTTAAATATTAGATACTTTTTTTAATTTTTTTTTTACTGTGGTTCCCGAGGGATAGCAGTACAATGCGGGTGAAGCCGTAAAAACTAGTAGCTAATAATATCTCTTCGAGCGCCTCTAATTAGCGGGCACGTTTGGGACATATCGCCAGTCTGGGACATGAAAACGCTATACCGATTATCAGTGCGGTTATTCCGTATGACGGGTGCGATTCTGACGTCATTTTAAGGAAGCAGCGGCATAAAAATTTGCAGATTTGTTACTAATGTCACAATGATTTCCAAATTTAAATCGCCTCCTTACTTCAGCTGTATAGTCCCGGGTTGAGATATCGAAGTCAGGGCTCCGATTCCGAGATTGGGCCAAAGTTAGATTCACTGTCTGTTACTTTGGGATCTAAGCTTCCTGGAAATTTGGTAGTGAATGACATTACTTATCGCTACCTATAAAATAATATATAGTTACATACATACATAACATCACGCAAAGTCCCTCACCGGGTAGGCAGAGATATAGCGCCATTTCTCTCTTGACTTACACACCTCTTTTGCTTCTTTTACATTCATCAATCTTTTCATACATGCCCGCCGATTTCGAGAACTCTTTACCTTTCCATATAGTTTATTCAGTTTAAGCCTTATGATGATAATTAAGGCACTTATAAATGTCCACTTATCACCGATCCCGAAAAAAGCCACCTGAGAAGAACCAGCAAGGAATTCTTCTATCTATTGGTGACCTTTTCAGGAAGATAATATCATGATATTTTGTTTTACTTCAGCATTTCCAACAATACGGAAGGAACCAACGCGGCTCACAGTGCTCAGGGGCGAACCGGCAATAATCACATGTAGGTGAGATTATGTACCGTCGTAATAATCACATAATTATTAGTATGAATATTTAAATAAATGAGTTATTTTGTCAACGATAGATTATAATCTGTTAGATGAAACATGTAACAGATTATAATCTACTAGCTTTTGCCCGCGGCTTTGCACGCGTGGTCAATAAGTCAACATGTACCTATATCTAAAAATCTAAATGATAGCTTTGCCCACTGCTACCAATTTTTATGGATTTAACTTAAAAAATGACGGATTTTCATACAAACTTTCATTCCCTATTGTATGCCTTATGGTTGGAATTTCTAATAATCCTCAAACACATATTTATTAATTATTAAGTGAAAAGCCCAATACCAATTTTCATGCGTTTAACTTCAAAAATGACGGATTTTCATACAAACTTTCATCCCCTATTTACCTCCTTAGGGATAGAATTTCCAAAAATCCTCAAATACGTATTTATTTATTTTCAATTGAAAGGTCAAATACCATTTTTTACGCGCTCAACTTAAAACACGACGGATTTTCATACAAACTTTCAACCCCTATTTTACCCCCCCTAACCCCCTTAGGGGTGGTATTACCAAAAATCCTTCCTTAGTGGATGCCTACGTCATAAAAGGTACGTACTGTCAAAATTTCAAGTCTGTAACCCCAGCCGTTGAGGCTGTGCGTTGATGTCAGTCAGTCAGTCAGCTTCTTCTTTAATATACACAGATTTTAAATCCATACGAATAGTTATAACAATAATGTTCAAATATTTTCAAAGAGCCCCAAGAGAGAGGTTCCAAAATAACAAATGCTTGTACTATGGGTACCAGACAACTGATATAAACCACATTTTTTTATACATACTTAGATATAATAAATATCAAACACCCGAGTCAAGGCAGAAACAAGTGTCCATGAAATTATTGTTTGCCCTGTGCAGTCACGTTTACTAACCACATGACACATGGTGTCGTCAATAATTGATAACTCATTCTTGTTACAGCATTCTCACTGGCAACCCAGAACCGGCCATAACGTGGCAATACAAAACTACCGAATCGGATACTTTCACGAATCTCCCTAAAGATATAAAATTATCAGAGGAGCGTGAGCTGAGTATTAGAAGGGTAAAGTTAAACCATTCCGCTGTATATCGCTGTACTGCGGAGAATGTTTTAGGGAGAGATTCCCATGATACGGAGTTGCTAGTTCATTGTGAGTATATTCGAGGAGTTGTTTTAATCTATACTTTTGGGTTCAATACCCTACCAGCGATTAATCTTTTACAGTTAAAAGATGACAAGGGTTTTAATAATATATTTATATATGGCAATACCCGATCACGCAAGGCTGTGAGCAAGGAAATTTGGATGAATTAACTGTTTTCAAATACTTTTAACACTAAAGCTTGTAATAGAAAAACATTCACGAACAGAAGAGATACCCTAAAACCCTGACTATTTTGTCTTTGCCTATTTTTTCTATAAATGATTTTTTAAAATTATTGTTTTTTTTTATACCACTAAGTTGGCAAACAAGCATACGGCCCGCCTGATGGTAAGCGGTTACCGCAGCCCACGGACGCTTGCAACACCAGGTTGCCGACCCTAGATATTGTATAATTAAAATTAAATTATATATTTTTTGGCATTCTTAGATCCTCCAGAAATTTCCAAAGAGGATCCCGTAAACGAAAGTCGGCCTAGAGAAGTGAAAGTGGGTGAAAAGGTACAGTTTTCATGTGAAGCTGTGGGCTCGCCAGAACCCTTCGTCACGTGGTCCAAGGACGGTCGTCCCGTCACTTATACTGGGAATGTGTAAGTTTATAATACGCAATAAGGCAAACCACATGTCCTAGGGCAAAAATACACTAGGGTCCCAACGAAACTATTTAAAATCGTTTGTTCCGTATTCGTCGTGTTTGGAATTCGACTCGGATACTCCAGATTTGTCGTAATTCAGATTCGTCGTTTATAAGTCAGAGTCCGCGGGCCCCCTGAACTTGGGGGCCCCGGAGACCCTCCGGTAGCTACGCCACAGACTGGGTACATGACAACGGTATCAAACTCAAACTCCAAATGATCTTTATTATACTAGACTTTACAGAGAAACACATTAAAATCGTCAGAATCTACCAACGGATTCGGAAGGTTGTTTTTTGCTGACAAGAATCCGGCAAGTTACTCTTTTCAAACGAAAAGAAATACATATAATTTACATTTCAATTACTAACATAACATGAATATTTCACAAAATAATATATAACAAATAAAATAACATTAAATCTCCCGTGATCAAAATAAGAAAATAATTATATCTCCCGTCCTATTTATCCAAACAAAGTCGCTTCCCGCCGTCTGTACGCCTTCATCTTTTAAACTATACAACTGATTCTAACGCGGTTTTCACTAATAAAAAGAGTAATTCCTGAGGACGATTTAATGTATAAATTGATTTGGATTCCATATATATATCGTATCGGGCCGGATTTTTTGTGCTATAATATGCATAATACATGCATATTATAGCACAAAAAATCCGGCCCGATTTGCACTCGTACAAAGCCGAAACGGGTCGCTGGATTTTATATTTACAAAATGTTTCATTATCTGTCACTAGATGTCGCTTTTTACTTTTTAAACAGACTATGGTTTCGTTCTCGCTGCGGTACGAATACTCGTGGTGATACACATGCTAGTTAACATACAAACCAGTGAAATTTCAATTAAGAAATCGGTTCAGTAGTTTTTGATATTTTTGTTAAGTGTTTGCAGGATATTCATGTCTTGACGAGCACTTGTGTGATTAAAAAAGAGAGCTAATTTATATTGCCATATAACATAACAATAAATATAAATAATATAATTTATATTATAATAACTTTACAAGTATAATAATAACTAATAATAATAGCGCAATATAATACATACGGCCTAATTAATAGAGACGTAATTCTAATGAAATTTTGGATAAGGTTTAAGGACAGTGAACATGTATCTGGATACGGGTACGAATCGATATGAAAAAAATGTGTTATTAGACTGTTTCGAATAGTAGTTTAGATATGAGTTTTTTGAGGAATTGTTTAAGTAAAGCGTCGGCTTTGCCGGGCGAAAACCTTTTTTTTTTCTACCACTATGGTGGCACACAAGCATACGGCCCACCTGATGGTAAGCAGTCACCGTAGCCTATAGCCGCTAGCAATACCAGGGGTATCACTAACGGATTGCCAACCATGTTGTTGATGAGGACTCACTGTGCTAGCAGCATTACTACTGGCCCAGCGTATCCTCGTGGAGCACTGGCAACCTTACTTACCGCATAAACACAACACTACATCAAAGTAGTGTTATTTCACTGCGATCTTCTGTAAGGTGGACGTACAGTCCCCAGTCGGGCGGCTCCAATATTAATGGGAAAACCCACGGGATATCCCAATTCGCCCTACCTATCTTTGCTTTATTAGTTGTTTTGTTGCAGGCATCTAACGGACTCTAGTGATTTGATAATAGAGAACGCTACGGTGTACGACTCGGGAGTATTTACCTGCAACGCGGCCAGTACTGCCGGGTCTGCTCACAAGAACTTCACACTGATTGTGTATAGTGAGTAGACTTGCCTGACCTATTCGACATTTATTTCTTCTTATCTCATATCGTGAAGAGATTTTTGCAGGATCGGCAATGCGTGAGTGGTGTTGCAAGCGTCCATAGTAGGTGACCGTTTACCATCAGGTGGGCCATATGCTTGCTATGCATGCGCTTGACACAAGTCTTAATGAATGTCATGTCATTGTTTATATTTCGAATTGTGATCGATTTTTGGACAGCAAGTACCTTAAGCGGGCTACACACCTTCAGTTTTTACTGTACAGTCGAACTGTGCAGTTATAAGTGACGCCCCTAGTGTCTATGGTCTACACACGTTCGAACGCGATCGTCAGTTCAACTGCACCGTTGTCAGCTTTGCCTACATTCATACGATTTAACTGCACAGTTCGACTGTACAGTTAAAACTGAAGGTGTGTGTCCCGCTTTACAGAGCTTCCTTCGCCATATAGCTCTGAATACTATTTAATCAGTAATTATTAAATTATTTTAAATTAAAACATTTTTCTTCATGACAGGAGTCATGTCAACTCCCTGTCTCTTAATACAATTTTTTTTTTTTATTAATTATAATCAGCCAGTCCTTAGAAGCACGGCCTTACAGTACTTACTTTGGATTGTGAAGATTATGCAAATAAATTAGGCAATTTTGAATGTCAGCACCACCAGTAATATCTCCAGCTGCGATAGAGGCGCACCAGGAGATATTGGAAGGATCCTTGGTGGAGCTGCCCTGCGCCGCGCGGGGGGACCCCCCGCCCCGCGTGCGGTGGACCCACGACGGGCACGCGCTCGCTGACCCCAGGAAATACATCGACCAGTTTGGACTAAGGTTGGTTACTTCAAAATACAGGTCGCGGCACGAAACTCTAGCGCTGAGCGAAACGTGGAGGGGATAGCTGCGCATGGGTACCATCGCGCACGCAATACAAATTAGTAATTTAATTGCTTAGTTAAAAACAGCAAAATAATGTTTTAATGTAAAGTCAAATAGTAAGTCTAGCGGTGAACAAAATGTGGAACTTAACTGCGTATGGGTACTGTCACGCACGCAAATATTACTTCATGTTACCTACAATATAATTTTTAACAAGTTTATGGGGAGTAGAAAAATAAATACACTATCGGATTTGTAAATTTTTATATTAAATACCAAATAATAAAAAAAAATATATTAAGTCCGAATTACATAAGAACCTACTGAAGTTTCTTCTCAGGATAGAAGAAACCTGCGAGTTCGGCAGGGTGTGGACATCAGACACCGCATTCTCCTTTCCGATATCTAGTCCGAATCAGACAATGGTCTTACACCTTCAATAGTATCCCAACAGGGCCTTTTGCTTACTGAGGGCCCCGGCTCAGGGCTGCTTCGGTCGTCGGCACTAACAGCGTCATCGTCATCAGACTCACCAAGGCTATCCTCTGAACTGTCACCATCAACGCGAATGATGAATTCTTCTGTAACCAAATCCACGACATGGTCACTCTTGACATATTGCTCTTCTATGTCCTTTACCTTTTGGCATAACTTTCCCCAATCCCAAGCACCCATCAGCAAAACTTTTTCTTGAATTAGTTCTATACATTTAGCAACACTCCACTTCACATTTTTACTGCCTACATATTGCTTTATGTCAGACCATGCCATTTCGATTGGATTTAGATCTGGGTGGTATGGTGGCAGTCTTAGCACTTGATGTCCTTGCTCTGCTAGTATCCTGTCAATTGAAAATGTTTTAAATCTATCTTTGTTAGCCCGTATTAAATTGTATAGTTGAGGTTTTAGTAGAGTTTCCTCATATTGTATGCCCTTTTCAGTAAGCCAACCCTGCATGTCAGCTTTTTTGGAATTAGAAGTGGGTGCAAGGTCCCATTGTTTATTATGGTATGATGCGTTGTCGACTACCACGACAGAATTAGGCGGTAAGTTCGGCAATAACTGTGTCCTCAGCCATTTTTCGTAGTTGTCGTAGTTCATATTGTCGTGGTAGTCGCCTGATTTCGCACCAGCTTTAAAAGTTAACAGTGCGTTCGGTATGAACCCAGCCTCTGATCCTGCGTGGACAATGACCACCCGCTGTCCTTTGGAGATAGGTTTTTTGAGACCTTTTGTAGTACCATCGGTCCAGGCTTTTGGAGCAGAGTGCGATGAATCTACGTAAGATTCATCTGTATATACGATGGGCCTTCCCTCTTGGCGATATTGTTTTATTTTGCGTAAGTATTCGATACGTAGTAAACGTATATTTGAACTTTCAATCAGTACTTTTCGATTGTTTTCAGTATTTTTCCACCGAAACCCTAAACTCTTAATTATTCGTCGAAGACTTCGTTCTGAGCCTTTGAAATTTATATCTTCCTCTAGCTTCTTTCTCAACTTTCCGACGGTGGGAAGTTCATTATTTGTCCTATGAAAGTTATGTATGCACCTCTTTATTAATCCTTGATCAAAGTTATCAATATCTGTGACCGGTTTTGATCTGGAGCGTTTTTTGCCTGGTGTTCTAAATACTGATAATAAGTCGGAATTATTGGCTTCAGTGGAGATTTTCCTTACCGTTGCTATGGACGTCTTTGTAGATTCAGCTGTCCTTTTCTGAATTTTCTGTAAGTCACTAATTATACTATTTAATTTTATATTTCCCGCCTGAATAACTTCTGCAGTTTGTTTTATTTCACTTATATCTACAGTGCTGCGGTCAGAATCGAGTAAAATACTCGCAGCTTCGCCAATTTCACTTTGAATTTGTTTCAGGGAATTAATGAAATCATTCGATTCCCTTTTCAGAAAACAATGCACGTCAAACACCATTTTCCGTGCCTGTCTTTTCAAAACAGTATTCCTTCTCGGCCTCGGCATTTTCACTGTTTAAAAACTGTTCAAACTTAATCAAACAGTGAATAAACTAACAAACACAACAAACAAATCAACAAAACAAACTTAACAAAAAACAACAACAAAAATTAACGATGACAACAAAACAATTCAGAACGCGACTGTACACTGGAAGTGCGCGGAGCGTCGTATCGGCACGGGGGACGGAGTACGACTGGAGAGCCAATCGGCGCAACGCACGCTCGCCCTTCACCCCTGTACCCCGCCAAGACACCTTATTTTTTACTTCTGCGCAATAACGGTCAGCGCTAGAGTTTCGTGCCGCGACCTATACTTAACAGTAGCTTCGCCTAATATATAAAGAGGACACATTTGTATTTTTGTATGTAAAAGAAATAAACTACTGGCCCGATTTCAAAAATTGTGTTGACGTTAGAAAGCTACATTATCACTGAGTAGCATAGGCTATATATTATATTGATACGCGGGCGAAGTTGCGGGGAAAACAGACAGTAATTAATAATTATACACCATAACTAGTAAAATTTAAAACTAATGTTAGTAAGTGTTTACTAATTCAGATTCTGCGGATTAAATTGTTTTTAGCTAGAAATTGTATGGGCCAAAGATTTATTGTAATTGGATGAGTGTTGTATGACCGCTTGGGAGACGAACGAAACTATAAACAATGTATGTAATAATGTGATTTAAACATGGCACACATATAACTATCTCTCTCTTGTCGTTCCCTCATGACTGAGGATCGTGGTCATCAACGACTAGTCCACACTTGGAGTGAACTATTTGTTTCCATCGGCTTCTGTCCATCGCAGCCCTGAAGTATATAACTATAGTCGTAATAAAAAGGTTATCATATTTTATCCTGTGCTCAACGAGGACGCTGCTCTAGTAGACTAGTAATAATGCTGCTAGCACAATGAGTCCTCATCTACAACAGGGTCGGCAACCCGTTAGTGATATCCCTTGTATTGCTAGCGGCTATAGGCTAAGGTGACTGTTTACCATCAGGCCGAATGATTGTGTTCCACTTTAGTGGTATAAAAAAATCTTTCTGACACTAACGTGTCACGGAAATTGTTTGTCTACAAATAGTATTATTTTGTTCGTAGGTTTATCGCTAATTTGACTGACTTTGGCGACTATACTTGTACAGCTCTAAATAGCTATGGGAACGTATCGACTACTTTCTCTCTTTACATATGGGGTAAGTTTCACACGTCATTCGGTAAAGCTTAATCAAAATATTGATATTGCTTGGTAATGTTGATACATATCAATCTTTAATGTATTGAAATAAAGTTTAATTTGCAGTGGCGCCGTATATAACACCTTTGGAGCCAAAGGAAGTTTTGAGCGGCTCCAATGTAACGTTTGAATGCAATGCAGTTGGATTCCCGATTCCTTTATTAGAATGGGAGTTCCAAGGCGAGCTATTACAAGAAAATACCACAGATATAAGGTAGGTATTATAAAGAAACACTTATAAATGTAAAAGAAAAACCGGCTAAGTGCGAGTCGGACTCGCGCACCGAGGGTTCCGTACACACTTGTAGGTAAGGCTTAGGTAAGTTTAAAAGTAGGAGAACTTCAAATGAGGTCGTTATTCTTCGATGACTCAACAGCGCGAAACAGGAATAATCTTAAGTAATTTCGCATTTTAAAAAAAAACTACATATTTACGGTTTTCAGATTAGACAGACAGACAGACGGACAGCAAAGTGATCCTATAAGAGTTCCTTTTGTCCTTATAAGGTACGGAACCCTAAAGACTATTAATAATCAAAAATTGCCAACAGCTTCAATGATGAAGGTCATCTGGAGATAACGAATGCGACAGCGTATCATGAAGGCTTTTACACGTGCGTGGCTGAAAATACTGCGGGCGTCGTCAAGCAATCCGTGAGACTGCTAGTTAAAGGTATTGAAGGAAACTATATGGTGTCAATTCGTTGATCTATACCGCATGAATAATTTGCGACAACGTTTTCGTATCGCCTTCGACTATTTTTGTATTGGAAAATGAACAGCGCTGCGGCAGAGAAAAGTGAAACTAAAAATTAGTATGACAATTTTGACATTTCGCGAGTAAATGTTTGCGAAAAATGTTCATGCTACCGGCACTGATTACACAAGAACTAAAGTGTAATACCCCATTCTGTAGTCTTGGCAATAATAACTTTCGACTACGTATTCGTATCGCTTGCGAATATTTCAGTATGGCGTTTATATATTGTTATTGATTATAGTATAGTTGCGCAGTATGGAAAAATTAACAGCGCAAGTAGAACTAAAATTTCGTATGAAAATTTGTTATTTTGAGAGATAAGTTTTCGATTAAGTCGTGTAGAAAGATGTTGTTGCTACCAGTACTGTTCATTGAAACTTAATATATTCACCACTGACAAGATTTAATTGGTTTTTGACAGCAATTTTTTTAATGTAATTTAGGCGGGTGCCATGAGAATTAGCAATTACGTCAGGGCAAACCATCGTAATTTCATATTTTGATACTTTTGCATACAATATTTTTCTTCCAGAGTCTCCAAAAATACTGACAGACAACTACATGGGCCCTTACATAGCAACAAACATGGACAGTGCAGTGATTATTGCGTGTCGAACCACAGGGAAACCTAAACCCTATGTCGTGTGGACTAAGGATGGAGTTTATTTGGACAAGGGTATGTTAATATGTTCATGTATTTTTTTAAGTGAGTGTGAATACTCGATTGTTTTTATACCACTAAGGTGGCAAACAAGCATACGGCCCGCCTGATGGTTAACGGTCACCGTAGCATTTGGATGCTTGCAACACCAGGGGTATCACTCGCGCGTTGCCGACAATAAAAAATATCAGTTTTTTTTTCCGATACCGATTTTCCCGTTTTCTTGTACCGCATTATAAGTGTAGTGCTACTTACCTTGTTTTGTATAGCCTTTTATTCAGTGTTTACTTTATTAGAGCCTTATTAGATAAATATATATATTAGTGTAAGAAGATAGTTAGACTAATTAACCACTAATTTTGTTTTACAGACTACAGATTCGATACAGGTACGGACGGTACTTTGACCATATACTCACCATCAGAGGATTTGAGTGGGAACTACACGTGTGTTGCTAAGAATGAGGTTGGGACAGTAAACAGAACGACAGCCGTTGAGATATACAGTAAGTTAAGTATCCATTAGAACTATTCAATCATCACGCAATCTTAGGGAATTAAAAGCTAGCACACTTGAAAATGAGTACCTTTATAGGGAGCAATAATCCGCAATTTGTCGTTTAATCCCTACTACAGTCAAATATACTGCAAAAAATGTAAATGCGAGTAGAAAATTGGGTCCGAATTAGAGTTGTTGAATATTATCATCAACCAATAAATTTGACTAATATATAAAATTAGACATCATATTCAATAAACAAAATTACCATTGTCGAATTAAAATATCGACATTATATTCAACTAAGCGATAACTATTAAACCAAACCTAAACTAAGTATTAACTAATATTTTCATACATAAAAAAAATCAACCGAAACTACCGTATACAATGTTTGACATATACATATTGTCACCGGAAGATTACAAGAAACGCAAATTTATAAATTTCCTAGGAAATGTATAAACCTTCGTAGGATTCTAAACGAGAGATTAATTGTATTAATTTACTTTCACCGTTTGTAACATTGTAGTCCGACATGGCCGTGATAGGTTGAGGCTAAGCCGGGTGCGAAGCGCAGCGGAGCACCCGCCTTAGCCGACGTTGGTTGTCATTTTTGTTCGGTGTTTATTAATTTGCGAAAATGTGGGCGTAAATTAATCTCTCGTTTGGAATCCTACGAAGGTTGATAAATTTCCTAGGAAATTTATAAATTTGCGGTTTTTGTTATCTTCCAGTGACATATATAAAATACTTAGTACCTATGATATAATTCACTTTATTCCGCTTCAATTTATACGATACTATACGTGTGATATATATTAAGCAGACGAAGATTCTAATTCTAATCGACCCCTAATATGGGATCGTATAATAATATTATTTGTTACCTTGTATATTATTATTAAATTCAAATTCAAAAAGATCTTTATTTGATTAGACTTTACAGGCAAGCTCTTTCAAATCGTCAGAATCCACCACCGGATTTGGAAGGTCGGTCTTGCTAAGAAGAATCCGGCAAGAAACTCAGCAATTACTCTTTTAAAAACCAAAAGAATTACATCTCAAAATAATATATAAAAACAATTGATAATACAAAAAAAAAAATATTAACACATAGACAAGTATTTAATTATTATTATTATTTCAGCCATCCCCACCCGCGTGCAGTCTGATGAGTCTCAAACGACGTTTACTCTCGTGGAGGGAAGTAAAGCGAAGATAGAATGCCCTACACATACCTCGCACAGCGACTCTGTCTCTTGGTATAAGGTTGGATATTACCTTAAATACATTAGTTGACTCGTATCACCGCCGACATTCTTTAAAAATATCGACTCATACATCGATAGGTACCGAGATTGAAGTACCGATTGGCCTGGACCATTTAATGGCTAATACTGCTAAAGCTATATGGATTTGTTTAAGTATGTACGGTGAATGAAAACACCCATGATATACGGGATTATGTAGTAGGACAGCGTTTGCTTACAAAATATAATTGTATAAAAAATTCTGCAAAACTCATAGACGTACTGAAAATCATGAATAAACTCTTAAATGTGAATTTAATTTCATTCCTATTGGTAGACTGTCTACCAGGTAGTCACAGTAACATTATATGACTCTTTTGCAGTTTCGTAATAATATAAATAGTTTTTTATAGGACGCTAAACTGATATCTGAAGGGTACCTTTCGATTCCTAAAGTATCACGCACGCACTCCACAACGTATGCATGCGTAGTCAAGAACGCTGTGGGCTCTATATATGCGTCCGTAAGGCTCAATGTGGAATGGCCTCCAGAGTTCACTACAACTGGCACTGAAGGTATAGAGGCTGTGGAGGGAGATGATAGGTATCTAGATTGTGGGGTCGATGCTAAGCCGTCGGCTAAGGTGAGTTGTAATTTGAAGTTTGTTTGGCCTTACTGAAACCTTACCGTAAGGTTGATTTTTATTTCGTGAAACTTGATGATGGTACGCATACAGTAGTTAAAATATTTTGAATTTTTAACTGACAAAGGAACAAATGACATGTTATAAGCGATAATTACTTATTACTTTCGCCTATTACATCTGATTTCTTCCTAACTTAAGTTAGGAAATTAAGAACCATTTAATAAATTTGGCAGACGAAATTTTTATTATAAGTACCATTGCAATCAATGGGGTCGATTCTGTTGTACAGAATAACTAAACTAAACTAATATGAGGGGACTTTTATCATGTCCGGCGTTAAATAAGGATAAGGCCTGTCCAATTAACTGATTGGACTGTAACATAACTTCACACAACAGAATAATCAATATAAGGTTTTTTTTTTTTAAATAACTCATCACCAATTTCAGACTAAATGGCTGTTCAATGCCAAGCCAATTCTGTTCGAAGACAAGCCTCGGCTGCGTCTGATGAGCCTCCGGCTACGTCACAGCGGCACCTACAAATGTATTGCTAGCAACCAACACGGGACTGTCGCGAGGGAATTTACTATCGATGTATTAGGTATGGCTCTTATACTTTCTTTACGTTTCTGAGAATAATTGTACTTTTGGACAAATGCTTTAAACTAATATTATACTACTCTTACTAATATTATAAATGAAAAAAAATGTGTGTATGCATGTATGGATGGATGCTTGTTTCTCTTTCACGCAAAAACTACTCAACGGATTTCTATGAAATTTGGCACACATATAGTTTATAACCTGGATTAACACATAACATAGGATACTTTTTATCCCGGGAAAATGTTAGGTTCCTCCGGGATTCTAAACACAAGCTTTTTATTTAAAGCTTTTGAATAACTATTTGTTTCAGAGCCACCTATCATATCGCAGTTCGATGTCCTGGACGTGCAACTGAAGGAGGGAACGAACGCCACACTGGAGTGCAATGCTAGAGGGTCCCCTGAACCAACCGTCACATGGAGCTTTAAGTATGTTTTGAATTCTGACTGTTATCCAACAATTTGATAATGATAAACATTAGGTACTTTACAATACTACTAGTTTTCCCGCGACTTCGCCCGCGTGGGTCTAGGTAACGATAGCCTATGCATTTCCCCAGGTTGTAAGCTATCATTGCCAAATTTCATTACGATCCGTGCCGGTAGCAGGAGCATTGTCGATATCGTTTTCGTATCGCCTTCGACAATTTTTGTATTGGAAAATGAACAGCGCTGCAGCGGTGAAGTGGAACTAAACATTTTTATGACAATTTTGACATTTCGCGAGTTACGTTTTCGAATACGTTGTCGACAATGTTACCGGCACCGATCAGCTGTTTAGTCGTGAAAAGGTAGAAACATAACAACAGAACACAAGAAACATTCAAACAGAATTACTTTCGCATGAATGGATAGACGATAGTATGTATATGGGGATGGAGCTCGCCTGTAAATACCACACATCGAACTTCTAAAATACTGGATTATGTTAAAATACGACATTTATACGTTTTTGGGGCGAGCGAGGTGATCATGCTCAGCCACCACAAAGGGAAGATCTTCCAGCCAGGCGGGTGTTGTGCCTGGGGAACCGCGGCTCCGACTGTTCTAGTCGGAATCTTGTATATATGTCGAATTGCGTAGAAAACTTTGCTAGCGCGAGGCAGGATTGTGACGTATGTAGTTTGTCATCCGTTGAATGTCGTCCTGTTAGTTCGTAGATTTCTAACATTGGTTTATGTAGCGGTGAGGTCGCTACACGTTCTTAATAGGGCCAATTTTCATTTGCATCTTCATCGACCATAATCGGCTTTTTGACTGTAGACTATATTATGTTCGCGCTTTATTAAAAATAAGTTAGACTAATTTATCTGTCCCTACTCCTTAATTTTACGTGTATTGCGACTCTATTCTCCGTCAAAGCAGCTAGAGTGCTACCGAATTATAGACAATATGAAAATTATACCTAGAACACGACCCGCCTGATGGTAAGCGGTTACCGTAGGCTATGCACGTGCAACACCAGGGTCATCTCGCGCGTTACCGACCCTGCAATTTAATTCTAAACTTTTTCAGTAACTCAAACTGGCAAGTTCGAAATGCAAGTCTAGTGGCGAGCAATATATCAAGCGATTCTGAAGGGCTCTACCGTTGTGACGCCGCGAACAAAGCAGGGTCTACGCACATAGTGTATAGGGTCAGTGTAGTGGTGGCTGCGAGGATAGCCGAGGTCGTCGTCTATAGTGAAGGGCAGGGGACTACTGTTAATACGAACTTGGAAGCTGTGGTGAGTCATTTTCATGGGTATTATTATAGTCCGCTACAAAGTTCAGTGCCCACAGGACGGAGTTTAAAAAAATCAGAAATGTTTCGTAATTCAGAATTTGGGTCTGTTATGCTACTCCAAATTACGTTAAGCATATTGTTACAGTTCACTTTATGAGCTAATTCCGTTTATTAATATTTTTCTATTTTAAACACTGTTGGCTTCAATTTCAGGACTCCCGTTATTTCTCTTCTCAAGTGAAATTTTGAAAAACCTGTGTTTTTTATTCTACAAATTGGCCGGAATCATCTGATTGTAGTCTATATGCGCTAGCAATACCAGCGGTATCACTAACGCTCTGCCAACCCTGAGCAGCATATCCTTTCTACTAGCGCAGCGTATCTTCGTGGAGTTTTGACAACTTTATTCACCGCAGAAACACAACACTTTTCTATCGAAAGTACTTAAACTATTGCGTGAATTTTGGGATACCCACCCAGTTTGTTGCCGACTGAATGGTTTTATTTTTATATACCACTAAGGTGGCAAACAAGCATACCATACGGCCCGCATGATGGTAAGCGGTTACCGTAGCCTATGAGCGCTTGCAAGACCAGGAGTATTTCTCGCACGATGTGGTGAAGTTTATATTTTTTTTGGTTGCAGCTTGGCTCCCGCATAAGAATATCGTGCATAGCAAAAGGACAACCGTTGCCAAATATACAGTGGATTCGTAACGGACAGACACTGAGCGAGAATGCGCTTAACATGGGCCATGCGAATTTGATACTGAATGAAGTACACGGGTCGCAAGCTGGCGTCTATAGTTGTGTGGCGTCTAATGACGGAGGCTCTAGTGACAGGAGAATTCGACTTGATGTTTTAGGTACGGGGGGTACTATATATATTCATTGTTTATAATATAACTAGCTTTTACCCGAGTCTTCCCCCGCGTGGTTCTATAAAGATGCCTATTTCCTTCCCCGGGTAGTAATCTATCTCATTTCCAAATTTCCGTTCCGTCGTTTAAGCCATTCATCCGTTCAGCCATTTAGTCGTACTTTCGCAATTATAATATTAGTATGGATACATATTTGAAGAGGTGGTTTATTATTAGTCCACCGATCATTTATGGGCATATTCTGAACTGATAAAATATGACTGACCTACATTTAACATTTAGAGCACCAAAGGCACAAAATTCCGTTAGTTTGAGAGAACACTCTATTAAAACTTTGTACCAAAAACACAATCAAAATCGGTTCAACCGCTTAGGAGCTAAGATTACACAGAAACACAAAGATACACACGTTAAGGTTATAACATGGTGGTAATTTAGACCTTTATAAGTTTAGGGCCTTATTAGGGCCTAAACTGAATAAATATTTTTTTATTGTTGATTTGGATTTGAACACCCCTCTTTTGGCCTCCTCGTCTTCTTTAAGTTAATGGCGACGAGCTTTTAATACAGATATTCCGCCAATGTCACGTGGTGTGGTAGGCACAGAGTACATAAGTACTAAACGTAGTGGACGTTTATCAGTGGTAGGTGAAGATAAACGATGGAGACTGGTCAGTGGAAAATTTATTGTTTAACTTTATTAAATAACATTGAGAAATTTATCTTAGAGAACACATTATAGTGTTCAAGTTTAATTTTGTTAATGTCAATAAATACTGATAGTTTTTTGACGAAGGAAATACCTACAAGAGAGAGAAGGCATTTCAAAAGTTTTAACAAAGTTTCCACGCGTTCAGTAGTGACACATTTTCACACGTGACACATTGTACAAACACAAGAGCATTTGCCTTTTAAAATTACCTTGCTTAAGATAATCTCAAGTGTGACTTTAACTTTGGGTTCTTAAAACTTTCCCAAAAATATGTTACAGAACCTCCAAAGATATTCCAAGCCCTATTTACGGAAACTCCATCATCCGACAACACGATTTACCTAGAAGTTCTGTCCGGTCAGGCCTTCTACCTCCACTGCCACCCTTATGGGAATCCCATGCCAGAGGTATACTGGTTCAAAGACGGTGTTCCTCTGAAGCTGTTCGACGATACCATGGTGTCCACTGATTACGGAGAGGTACTGGTTGCCAGGAGCGCTGGAGACCACCAGTCGGGCAACTACACATGTGTTGCCAGGAATGCAGTTGGGAATACCAGTCTCGTTTATCTGGTTGAAGTTTTGGGTAAGTTAGATTTTGTTATGATTGATTTTTTTATACCGCTAAGGTGGTAAACAAGCATACGGCCCACTGATGGTAAGCGGTCACCGTAGCCTATGGACGCTTGCAACACCAGGGGTATCACTCGCGCGTTGCCGACCCCTCTATTTATAAATCCTTTCAAAGTAGCTATAGTGGATTCACACTGCATATAAAAAACCTTCTTGCAAAATTTAATGTTCGTTAATTTCTTTCTTTCTAAGATGACACCGCTGGTCTAGTGGTTAGTTAATATAGGTAACGCTAGGGGCCGCGGGTTCGATTCCCGCCGGGGCAAACATTTATGTGACAAACATGTTTGCCTAGCATCTGGGTGTTTTGTAACTATTATAAGTATGAATATATATAAAAAAATGTATTGTATCAGCTACTGGTTCCCATAGTATAGTACAAGCTTTGACCAACGCGGCGGCACCCTGATGATGGGACGTGGGAGTTCTGAAACACGTGTCGGAAGAAACCACGCCTGAGCTCACACCTGGGCGCAGGCCGTTCGACCGTATCACACTCATCTAGCGGACAAAGCAAATTATAATATGTTTTGTATTCTATAAATATGAATTTCCGCAAAGTAAAACCTGAATCAATTCAAGCTTTGCTTAGTTTGGGGCCTTTTATTTCGTGACGAGTCAGTCAGTGAGTGCCTACATAGAAAGTTCTATAATAATATGTGGTACTAGCTGACCCGACAGACGTTGTCCTGTCTTAGCTATGAGTTCATATGACAAATATAGGGGTTGATCGTAGAGGGTTGAAAATTCAGGGTGTATGTATTTTCTAATGATGTATGATAAAAAAAATTAAAAAAAATAGTGGTGGACTACCCTTAACATTAAGGGGGATGAAAAATAGATGTTGTCCGATTCTCAGACCTACCCAATATGCACACAAAATTTCATGAGAATCGGTCAAGCCGTTTCGGAGGAGTTTAACTACAAACACCGCGACACGAGAATTTTATTTATGGTATATATCCACCAGTGCCGCCTCCAGCGCTAAAGGACAGCTCAAAAGCAATCAATGCTCGTTTGGGAAAGCCATTGAACCTGAGTTGCCCAGTCCAGGGCACGCCGCCGCCGTACGTGATGTGGATCAAACATCCCTATACTGAAGTCAGTGAGGATTTACCGAGGGTGATGCTTTTGAACGACAATTATACCCTGGTGAGTACTAATAATAATAATAAAGGGAATAATAATAATAATAATAAAAGTAAAATAATAAAAGTAAAATAAAAGTAAAAAAATTCTTTATTTTATGAAAATAACACTTACAATATTCTGGTTGCCACAAAACCAATTACACGGTTGGACTGTGGAAATTGGTCGTACTCGGAGTTTCAATAATAATTATATGACAGTAAAAAAAAACAAGAATCGAAAATATATATATAAAAAATTAAAAATTAGGCTCACAGTAACATTGAAAGTTAAATTGTGCTCGTGTTTTGCGTGCCTACTCAGCCTTACGCGGTGAGGCTTAGGTTCGGTCTGCGCTGAGTTCTTCAACGCAGCCACTGAGCAGCTTATTAGCTCATTACTAACTTGATAGCTTACGAGTTCTATTAGATGGTAAGTCAGTAGCAGACCGAGCAAGAATAATTTGCGAATACGTATTCGAAAATCTACCCGCAGAATGTAAAAAAAAAGTATACTAATTTTTAGTTCCACTTTTCGCCGGCGCAGCGCTGTTAAATTTCCCATACAAAAATAGTCGAAACTTGTTCTTGTTAAGGCTACTGAAGTGACTGCGCCCCTAATTATAAAGGTGACAGTTTATACTGTCGATGTTTATAACAATACCAATGCAAGGAAAGACCTACATATAATTGTTCACTTGTTTCGATAATTTGCAACCTTTTTTTAGATAATAAACGACACCGAAGTATCCGACAGTGGCAAATACGTGTGCATAATGACGAACAAAGTCGGCACTACGGAGTTCACTTTCGACGTGACTGTACAAAAGCGGCCGTCCATCGTCGGCAATGTGGGCGGGAATATTGTTGAGGACCATGTAGTGCCGCTGAGGAGAAGCATTGTACTTCAATGCGAAACTGACGGATATCCACTGCCGAGGATTACTTGGTTAAAGGTAATTTAAGCTCTTACATAGTAATTTCGTCAACCCGAACACTATTGGGGTCGGCACTAGATCTAACTCGATGAGGCTGGTTACCAGACTTTTACACAAAGCGTCTGTCATCTGAACCTCTCCACCCGTTCCAAGAAAAGCCAGGTTTTTAAGTATGAGATATTGCTAGAGTCGTCTTAAATTCTTAATATTTTGCTAAGAATTAAAGAATGGCGATTGGGAATATATTTATACAGTAAAGTACTCCAGCATCTATATCGCTATCCTGGTCTAACGGACAGTGTTCAGAGGAATTGTTTGGCATGATGCCTACGGCAACATTTTACCACCGCACCTATCGCCATCGGCGGGGAATTCACCCCCACACTTTGGAACCGAAATGGTCTCGCACGGCGCGGTTCCAAAGAAGTTTTCTCCCGCGCACGATTAAATTGTGGAATGAACTCCCCGCCGAGGTTTTCCCAAAGGAGTACAGCATGGGGTTCTTCAAGAAGGGTATGAAGAGATATTTGAAGGGTCGGCAACGCGCGAGTGAAGCGTCCATAGGCTACGGTGACCGCTTACCTTACCATCGGGTGGTCCGTATGCTTGTTTTCCACCTAAGTGGTATATAAAAAAATACATTACAGGAAGCCGGGGAACAAATTTAGCAACTTTGTCACTAGAAGTGTAAATTTTTGTTTAAGTCTTAGAGAAAAAAATAACAGGTAGTGTTGTCAGTTGCTGCACATCAAATGTGGCTACTGTACGGCTTGCTCGTTTTTTTTATAATTTTCCTTTCAATTTAGGTACATTGTGTGTCCGTCGTGAGAACAGAATCGTAGAATAAAACATTTTTTTTATTTTTAAAATGTAAGGACACGCAACAGTTGAGTGAGAGTGCGTCGAACATCCAAAGGGTGTTGGGCAATAGTTTGCTGGCCGTGTGGCGCATGCGCGTGGTGGACGCGGGCCAGTACATCTGCGTCGCTGAGAGCGAAGCGGGCTCCGCGCACCGTCGGTACAACGTCGCCGTGCGCGGTGAGATGGGGAATATATCACCTTTACATTTGATTACTCACTTTAAAACATTACTTCTTAATACGAAAACACTTTGTTTTTATCAATGTGTAACTGTCATACTTGCGGAGGTTGCTTACCCTAATGAAGGTCTAAATTAGCACCGCATCGGAAAAAAATCCACCTGAGAAGAACCGACAAGAAAATTAGTACTCTGCCTCAAAATTCTTCTAGAAAAGAAGTATTTACCAAGATTAAAATAAAAGCTACCATGTCGTATGATGATAACAACAGACGATCACTACCTATTATAGACAAAGTCCCCTCGACTGTCTGTCTGAATGTGATAAACTAAAAACTACTGAATGTATTTTATTCAGTTTTCACAAATGAACGACGACTCTACCGCGTTTTTTGTTTTTTAATGTAATTATATATTCTTAACTTCTCAAATACTTACAAACTATTCTTTTGAGACTATTCTTGTAAAAGAAAAGGAATACCGCTGCGGTGGCGTAAAATGGAACTAAAAATCGTATTTTCATTTTGAGTTACGTTTTCAAATACGTAGTCGAAAGATGTTTCCGCTGCCAGTTATCCTAGCAACAACAACTTAACTACGTATTCATGTCGCTTTCGACTATTTTTGCATGGAAAAATTAACAGCGCTGCGGCGGCGTAAAGTGGAACTAAAACATCGTAATAATGTTTTGACATTTTGAGCGTTACGTTTACGTACTCGAAACATAATTTTGTTACCAGTACAGTGCCGGTAGCAGGAACATTGTCGACAACGTATTCGAAAACGTAACTCGCGTAATGTCAAAATTGACATAATAATTTTTAGTTCCGGTTTTGACCGCTGCAGCGATGTACATTTTTCAATACAAAAATAGTCGCAGGCGATACGAAAATGTTGTCGCAAATTATTCATGCTCGCGCTACAGGAATCAAATAATGTTTCAGTGCCTGGTAAATGGAGCGGCTGGTCTAAATGGAGCGCGTGTAACGTCACCTGCGGAGCGGGCCATCAGGCGAAGACCAGGAACTGCTACTACCTCGATGACAACAACAATACCATCGGTCAGTAATACTTGTACGTAGTATATTATCTCTGAAGTAATACACAAGGAGGTACATTCAGTGAAGGATCATTGTTGTTTCACTGTCTAAACCTATTTAAAAATCTATTTAGTTAGGTTTTAAAGGCATTTGAATGTCTACGTTACCACCACCGCGTATCCAAATGACATTTATTTGGAGTCGCCTAATTATTTTATGTACAATTTTATTACGAACATAACAATATTGAAATTGGTGCTAATTTTGTTGTACGTATTCATTACACTAAACTAATTTGACAAGGCTTAAAGTGTTGTCATCCTTATTTAACCGCGCACATGAGAAAGGGATAACACGATAGGCCTGCCAATGGACATCATCCATGTTTCATAGAGATTTGGTCCAAATCTAAATATTTTTTTGTATATTCTTTTAGAGCATGTCCGTCTGAGAATTTACTACTATGGCACCAAAGTTGGAGTTTTCGTTATTTTGAATTCGTATTTTCAGCAAAAAATATGAAAATTCAGATTTTCGAACTCAAATAAAATCAACTACAATGGTCGTACAGGTTTGGTGCTACGGTAAAAAATGTTCAGTCGGGCAAGCTCTAACAGAATAGACAAAGAAATGGTTTGGCCAGCACTTTCAGATTTGGACCAAAAGGGATGTCCTTTCTTAGTTTAGTGATTTTGTGCAATAGAATCGACACCATTATTCAAGTAAATAGCATTTTATTTATTGCAGACAAAACAACTCAATCTGAAAAGATAGTCCTAGACGAATCGGGCTGCAAGGGACCTGCGACGGAGAGGAGGAGATGTCGACTGCCTCCTTGTGACGTAATTAAAACATCTCTCTCACTTTAAATGTTCTCTCTTCCACAATAAAAAAGGTTTTGTTCGAAATGATGGGGAAGTTTTGTAAGCGGTAGCGGTAGGTGCGTGGTGTGTGTGATGTTAATATTTAACATTTATGTACGCGCTGCACGCGGTGGGTATAAGTCACCTTGTTCCAAATGACGGCACTGCAGGTAATGTTGGGTCACTGGGTCAAACCCCATGGGAACTGTTCATACGAGTTGGGTAAATGGTCTTCGATTAATGAGAGGTTCATATCGTAGGAGCCGTCTCCAGCGCATTGGTCCCCGTGGTCGCACTGGGGGCCTTGCTCGGCCTCCTGCGGCCTCGGCACCAGGGCGCGCGCCCGCCGCTGCCGGGGGACACGCTGCCCGGGGGACTCCGTGCAGGTACACTATACACATACAGCGCGCCCGCCGCTGCCGGGGGACACGCTGCCCGGGGGACTCCGTGCAGGTACACTATACACATACAGCGCGCCCGCCGCTGCCGGGGGACACGCTGCCCGGGGGACTCCGTGCAGGTACACTATACACATACAGCGCGCCCGCCGCTGCCGGGGGACACGCTGCCCGGGGGACTCCGTGCAGGTACACTATACCTATACCTATATCACTCAGTATATCAGGGCATCGTCTAGCCTATCATTAAACACATTCAAGAGCTTCCCAACACCTTCCGCAAACTTGCCTGATGCACGACCATGAAATTGCACCGTTAACGACGTCACAATCCAATGGTGTCGATTCTGATGTTCAAAATTACTAATTTGACAGATCTAAAAGTCTTGCTATCCATTTCTCGTGTGCGGGGTTAAATAAGGATGGCAATATTTTTAGACCTGTCAAATCAGTTACGTTTAATAATTTTGACAACAGAATTGGCATCAATAACGATCTATTTTTTAGATAAGGAAGTGTCCAGACCTGCCCAAATGTGATGCTTCGCAAGATCCAATCCTCAATGAAGTACTTAATAGTAGAGAAGAGGGTAAAGAAACTGTAAGTTATTGTCTATTCTTATAACTTAACTAGCTGTGCCCGTGCAGCTTCGTACCCGTGGAATTAATTTACTTTACAATTTCATGGCTTTTAAAGCGCCGAACCCTAATTATATTGCCAAAATATATAGCCTAAGTTTCGCCTTATAAAATAAGCTATCTGCCAGTGAAAGTCCCGTTAAAATTGCTTTAGCCATTTCGGAGATTAGCTGGCACATAGACAGACATATTTTTTTTAATTAAATTGGTTGTTATATATGCCGGAAACGTTCAGGAACTTCATTTTTATTAATTTGTATAGATGACCGTTCACCACCAGGCGTCGTATACGCTTGTTTGCTAGCTTTGAAGAAAACTAATGATTCCTATTGTTTCCCAGAACTCTTACTTACCCGAAGCCACGTACGAAATGCAACCTGACATCAGAAACTCGCAATATCCCACGGACGTTGAAGAAGTGTATTCTGCCGGTAATTATTTTTGAAATCAAAAAAAGAATAAAAAAATCATTTATTCAGTTTAGGCCCTAATACGGCAACGCGCGAGAGATAAACCGCTTACCATCAGGCGGGCTGTATGCTTGTTTGCCACCTTAGTGCTATATAAAAAAAATTTTAATGTTGGTAACAGAAGCAGCATCGCCAGCCGTGTACCACGAGGTGAACGTGACCAGTAACCTAGACGGAAGTGACCCGGGCCCCTGTCGCCCGGGGCATGCCTACCGCGCAGACGACTGCCAGGGTAAGCAAACCACCCGGTAGGCAATCCCTGACACCAAACGTACGCTACAGCGTTTTCATGATATTCGCTTAAAGTTATAAGTTTTTAATAATTTCGGATAGGGGTGGAGTCAGACACGTTATGGCCGATTTTCGTCCGGCCGTGCCGACACTGCCGACGCTATTTGTATTTTACTTTTCAATTCCTTAAAAATCTAATATCCGTAACCGAAACTATCGGATATTCTGAAATCGGTATAAGTTTATTCATATATCCGTATGAATATATATCTTATATACAATATGTAATATCCATAATATCCGTGCAATATGTGTGGTTCAGATATAGACGAGTGCGTGGTGGAGAGCAACCAGTGCCACTCGAGCCAGGTGTGCGTGAACACCGCGGGCGCGTACGGCTGCACCTGCTCCGCCGGGTTCGTCTCCCTGGGGGCTGGCCAGAGGTGCTTGGGTGAGTCTACCTGGAAACTATACATATATACTTATATAGCTTTTACCTGCGGCTTCGCCCGCGTGGTTCTAGATAAGATTGTCTATGTCCTTCCCGTTTTTAATCTATCTCAATACCCAATTTCATTACGATCCGTTCAGCCATTTAGTTGTGAAAGGGTAGCATACAAACATTTCGCATTTATAATATAAGTACACATTTAAGCCGACGCTATATCGAAGTAAATGCCATTACGGTCAATATTATGATATTAAAATTTTAAATAAAAATGAAAATTTGTCTTTTTTTTTATATATATAAAAGACAAATTTTCATTTTTATTTAATGGTATTAAGTATAATGGTACACATGGTATGGTTCATCACTAGTGTTATTTACAAGGACTACTACTTAGCGTTGCAAGCACAGGATTTCCCTAAGTAACTTCAACTGGTAACTTGGTAAAGGGTCAGAGTAGATAATATATATAGGTAAGGTAAGTTTATTAAATTAATAAAATATTTATTATTGATTGTTGAGACGTGAACGAGTGCGAGCAAGACATCCACGGGTGCGAGTTCGCGTGCGTGAACACGGCCGGCGGGTACGTGTGCGCCTGCCCTAAGCATCTGAGGCTGCAACCAGACAAACACACTTGCCTTATGCGTGAGTACCTTTTTTATATTTCGAAGGTGGTGAAGCTAGTTAGTGGTGAGTGGTGAGACTACCAAGCTTGCAATCCTCAACATATCCTCTACACTACAACATAGCTCTGGAAACTTGAACAAAGAATAATGTAGTGTTATATGACTGCGATCTGTTGTAAGATCTATATTTTCTTAAGAGGTTAGGTGATGTCGCCAAACAGGGTAAAAGCGTGGAGAAAAGTCCAGTTACATAATTAGCAGTTCAAATAAAATGGGTCGTAACGCGCGAGTGATACCCCTGGTGCAAACGTCCATAGGCTGCGGTGACCGCTTACCGTCAGGTGAGTCGTATGCTTGTGTGCCACTTTAGTGGTATAAAAAAAATGCAAAGAAATATTTCCTAACTGTTTTAGAACTGTTAGGAAATATCACTACTTGTCTACCTGTTTAACTAAAAATCCATTTAAAATATCTAACCAACTTGTTTTCGAAATGAATAATAATAATAATAATGCTTGGACATTACCACACAGCGCTATATGGCCTCAAACTAAGCAAAGCTTGTACTATGGGAACCAGTAGCTGATATAATACTTATATACTTTTTTTTTGTAAATACATACTTATAATGCATACCAAACACCCCAACCACAAGGAAAACATATTTGTCACATAAATGTTTGCCCCGACGGGAATCGAACCCGCGACCTCTACCGTAGCAGTCAGGTATACTAACCACTAGACCAGCGGTCTCGTCAATTCAGAATCAGCAATTCGTCGGTGACACAGCAATACCTAAATCACAACCAAAAATAATTTATTCAGTTTAGGCCCTAAAAGGGCACTTATGAAAGTCTACTACCACCTAACGCATTATTATCGTTTTCCATAAGGTTGAACTTGGATGAATTAACATTGAAAATTAGGCCGTATGCAAGCTAACTAGCTTTCTCCTTACGGCCTAATTTGCAGTGATACTGCAATACCGCGTACTGACGAATTATTAGTTTACAAGCTAAATTGTTTTGTATATGTCCAGCATCGTCGCGCCGCAGAATGTACGCCGAAGAGCTGGAACCGGCGGTGTACGCGAGTGCATCGGTCGAAGCTCCAGCCAAATATACCAAGAGTACTCGGAAATAATGTTAGCATTTCACCTTTACTTAACCACTGTCTATTTACTTGTAATGTACATAATTAATTATTCATGTAAATATATATTTACTTAAATTACTTATTTAATGGTGTCGATTCTGCTGTTCAAAATTACTAAAGTTAACTAATTTGACAGGTCTAAAAAGTCCTGCTATCCCTGTCTCATGTGCGGGGTTAAATAAGGATGGCAATTTTTTTAGACCTGTCAAATTAGTTAAGTTTAGTAATTTTGAACAACAGAATTGGCACCAATATCAATGTACTTTTATTTATCACACTTTTCTAAGCCATAAAAAATACTACTTGCCTTCTTAGGTTCAAATTGTGTAAACAATCAAACACCAGTAGAACCATATATTAATTTATTCCTCATCATCATCAATACTTGATATATAATTATCTATATTCCAACATTGTGTTATTACTTGTAACTTTATTAAATCTTGTATATTAACTTTTCTATTAATGCAATGTCATAATAACTTAGTTTAATGGCAGCTTTTCGATTCTCTAAAATATTAGCGACTGATATTTGATACCATAAACTTAAACTTCTTTATTCTAAATCAATGCTTCTTTATGAATGGCGTTGCCACAATTTCGCCAATGTCGCGTTGGTAGAACGAAGGACAAGCGATGAAGATTTAAGAAATGTATAACAAAATGACCGCTATCTACTGAAAAGAACAACATTAACAACTCGAGTTCGCTTGGAGCCCGACTAAAAATTCAGGAGCTAAGTCAGACGCTAATGTTAATAGAATAGCGCAGATACCATAAGGGTTGTAAGGACCATTCTAATTTTATAATTTGGCCTACCTCTATTCTAAGTTGCTAAGTAAGTTGCCTACAATATTTGATCTTCTACTAATTGACTAATGGTCGTAAATTTTGAAGTATGATGCGTATCATTGAGACGTCATCAGAGACATGTCATGACGTCATTAATTATTTATATATTATGTCTTGTATTGCAGATACTATATAATACGCTGCTGAGCAGTAGTTTGTAAACAAGCTACTAGACAATGGAAAAAATCGCAACGCATACTAAATGTGATTGATTATTAGGCGTTAAAACTGTCACATATTGTCGAAACCAATACGGACAATAATAACAATACCGACCAAATACTTATGTTTTGTTATTAAAAATATATTTAATAGAACAAAGTGAAGATAAGTGAACCGTTTCTATCGAGTTGCATAAAATCGATACCGAATTATCTAATTATTTACACTAGAGTTTAGAGATTATGTGGCGATGGGTGGCAGGCGTTCGTTGCCGAATATCTTCTTTATAGGTCCTCGCTTTGGGTCCAACACTCTCTCGTCGGCTCTCCGGGGAACATGCCTGGAACGTATAATCAATAATAGAAAGCACATGTCAAATATTTTGCCTGTTTTGTAACCGACTACAGAAAAGACAATATTTCAATTCAATTACTTTTTATGTATACAAATACTTCAGCGTTTCTGGACCGAATAACATCAATTGCATGTTTTTCGATGGATAAATTATACTAAAATCACTGTCGAATGTTCGAACCACTTCAAAAAGATATCAATATGAAAAAGGACATCATCCATGTTTCATAGAGATTTGGTCCAAATCTGAAAGTGCCGGCCAACCCATTTCTTTTGTATATTCTGTTAGAGCTTGTCCGTCTGAGCATTTATTACTATGACACCAAAGTTGGACTTTACAGGACATTTCATTTGTTTTAGTTATTTTTAATTCCTATTTTTTGATTTGTTTGATTGATTGATTTTCGAACATAAAATCAACTACATTGGTCCTACAGTAAAAAAAAACAGACGGGCACGCTCTAACAGAACATTCAAAAAAGCGTTGGCTGGCACTTTCAGATTTGGACCAAAATGGATGATGTCCTTTCTGTAAAGTTAGACGCCATATTTTATTTTGATTATAGTTACACCTTTATCAAATTGATAACATTGAACGAAGATTACAAGTAGATCGATTAACCCTATAGTTGTATATTACCCTTCTATTTAACTCTGTAAGACATGCAGCTCGAAATCCCTCGATGAGACTCAATGGTAAGAAGTGATTGTAATGTATGTAAGTAGGTACTTACTGCCAATAAGCCCCGTTCTTCTGCAGCCTCATAATGTTGTTCTGACAGATCATGAGCTCGTTTTGTAAATACGTTCTTTGGTCATTCACTCTCACGAACAACTGAAATAGACTCAACAAATAAAAACTTAGCAAACAAAAAAAAATATCTTACAAAAATATAAAAAATACTTTTAATATTGTTTTGTTTCGATAGTTTGTTACTGATGTCTACTGAGTGCACAATTTAAACTCTTTCTAGCATATTCAAATTCATACACAAACGAAATGTAGCGTTACAAAATCAAAACTAGTGCCGCCATCTAGCGTCAATTCCGTTGAACAGAGCTCCAAAAATAAATTTCACCAATTCCGAATACAAATGCTTCAGAAATCAATTATGCCAAGACTAGCGCGCTAATACATTGAACAATAAATCGTTATCATCGGGAGCTGTTTGAGAAAATTAAGCTACCGAGTACGTCATTTGTTGGTCCTTCGAGTTCTCCATCTTACACACGAAGTACCTTATTTTTTACTCATTTATTCATTTCATACATCAAACCTTTTTTTTAAACATATAATAATCAAAGACACTTGCTGTCATCTAACTATGTACATAGATTATTAATATTTAAGTCGTTCTAGGTATAGTTCATATATAAGTAAACATTTTATCAATGGCGACCTTCCGATTATATTATAATGTTGAAATATTTACCTTTATGTTTGACTGTTAATTGTGAAATACAATTGCGTCTTACTTATAACAAACTAGCGACCCGCTCCGGATTCGCAAGGTAGCACAAAACCTAAATGAATTTCACTGTATAAAAACCGTCTTGAATCACTATCTATTGCTGAAAACTGCATCAAAATCCGTTGAGTTGTTTAAACGCTCTAAGCTACCAGAGACTGGAAGCGACTTCTTGGTATAATATGTAAAAAGAGGCATGCAGGCCACAATAAATAGGTTACCTTAGATTCGGAATCAAGCCGCCATTCCTTGCTGCGTAACGTACTAATTAAATCAGTTTTGATTCGCTCAAATCTCTTCACAGTACGCAATAGTTCCGCCTTAAAAATAATGAAACAAAGTTAAATTACAAGTAAAGTCGCAATTAATCTATTGTGTAAGTTATAATAAGCATAAATAATATCATTGCATTAGGCATAGGTATGGTAAAAACATACTTACAGGAGTCAGAATATCCAGGTTAATGTTCAGATCGTCGTGTTTCAACTTGCAATCTGAAATAATTAATAGCCGTGTAGGAAAGGACTCAAATAGGTATATGCTATTATTATAGTTAAGCACTACACATTAAGCAACTTTAGTTCTATCGCTGTAGAGTGTAGACGTATTTGGATTGCGGTATCTGTGTAATCTGATTTATTTTTTTGTAACAAATGAAGTTCTTCTTACCAGGTCCGCATATCTTCGCGTTTCTGATTTTATCCTTCAATAGCGGCAGTTGTTCCTTCAAGTCTTCGATGGCATCAAGCAACTGCTTGTGCCTGACACTCTCCCGCTGCAAGTCTATCAAAATCATATTCCAAAAATCATTTTAGGCCCTAATAACGCACTTATGAAGGTCTAAAATAACCACCTATGTCGGAGTCCCACGGGTAGTCGCTCCTGCGGAGCTCGTCCTGGAGCTTGACGATCTGCTTCTCTAGCTCACCATTATGCCACGCCGCCGACTCTCTATATAAAGTTATAAGCCGTCAAAAAAAAAATGGTGATTTCCTATTTAAGACAGATTATTACAGTGAAGTGCTAGGCAACTTATGATTAGGCGAGCGTTTGCTTCTTCGACACCTTAGTGTTTAAAAAAACTAATTTAAATTAATTAATCTAGGTATTCCAAATAATATATCCTCCTTATATTTCCTTAAACCGAGGTTTAAGGGTTTAATATTAAATTAATTAAATATACTGACCTACAAGTTTTCTCATGTTCCAACTCATTTTTCAAACATTCAATTTCACAATCGACCATTTCTAAGGCTATAATTAATTATTAACAACACCTAATAAGAAATAATCTCTGAAAAAAACAAGCTACTGAACGGAATACAAAGATGCCCTTGGGCTTAGTTTGAAATTGATTTTACAAATCCTTAGCAACCATGCAAGAGATTTCAGAGTCCTTGAATAAAAATTGATGTCATTTCCTTCACAGGAGCTCAGAACATATTCGAACTTGACCTCCTTATTAGGAGGTTTCAACCATAATAAACATTATTACCCTATTTTTAAGAGAGGTAGGGCGATTTGGGATATCCCGTGGGTTATCCCATTTAAATTGGAGCCGTCCGACTGGGGACTGTACCTCCGCCTTACAGAAGACCGCAGTGAAATAACACTACTTGATGTAGTGTTGTGTTTCTGCGGTAATTAAGGTTGCCAGTGCTCCACGAGGATACGCTGAGCTAGTAGTATTGCTGCTAGCACAGTGAGTCCTCATCAACAACATGGTTGGCACCCCGTTAGTGATACCGTTAGTGATTGCTAGCGGCTATAGGCTACGGTGACTGCTTACCATGAGGTGGGCCGTATGCTAGTGTGCCACCTTAGTGGTATAAAAGAAAATTTAGAAGATATAAAATAAAATGCATATAACTACGGCATATATATAAAATGAAATCTCTTTTAATAATTTAATTTTTTCGTCGCACGCTCACACGCCATATGTAACCCAAATGGTTACAAATGGCGTGTGAGCAGTAACTAAACGAGTTTGTCGTTATTAAAACACAAACGTACCTACGAAGTCTATGGCGGGAATCAGGCGGAGCGGTTGAGGTTTTTTCCAGTGTCTCGTAAATTTAGTTATAGTGATCTTTAATGTATATTTTCGGTGTCGTTATGTGCAGTAAAGTTTCATTTAGTGACTGATTTATAGGATCATTGGAAATGATACTATAATACGACTTTTGGGTTAAGTGATTTATTATTTTGGTCAATAGGTTACCTCTGACCTAAAGGCGTTCCGATCTGCTACTGCCGTGGATTGTCTCCAGAAACTCCATTAAGCATTAGAATGCATGACACTAGGCATTTTAATGCGTCAAACACGAGAAATTGAAACTTGAAAATTCTCTGACACTACACTGGCAAAAATAGTCCCTGACGGGATTGATTGCCATAGAAAGAAGAAGAAACGTACCTACTGTCATTGTCATGTCAAAACAAAACAAATTCAAATTTTAAAACTTTGATATCGTCGTTGCTCGTAACTGATTTAAACAAAAGAAGAATTAATTAAAATTTAACTATAAACCGTCTTCAGGATGAGCCTGCTTAGTGCAATACTGCAAGAAGCTGACAAAGCAAATACAGAGGACTTCAAAAGTCAGCGCGACGAGATATTCCGTAAAATAAAAGACTTGACTGAAAGAATTCAAATGTTATCGTGGGCCTTACAGCAAAATTTCATGGATACTTACTATCATTTCACAATTACAAAGAGTTTAGAGCAGTTTCATTATAAGAACCGTAAAAGTAATATTGTTTCTGATTATGAAAACGTAGTGGAAGACGTAAACTATTTTAACGAGAAGCATGATGCTAACGATGAAGAACTGAGCAGTTCTTATCTTAAGTTGAGTAAGTCCTATCATACTTTTAAAGATTTATGTATTGTCGTGGAAGGAAAACGTATACTAGATCGAGCTAACCATGAATTTGGTAGATATAATTACAGCGAGGCGATGATTAGTGTGAAGGAATTAAAAAAACAATTGTTGAATTTAAAATTCGAAGAGGACATGGCGAAGGCGCTCACGTATCTAAATGCTCAGGCCGAAAACCAACTGGCCATCTATACCGCCCAGCTGAGTACAGAATGGGAGGATATCTTCACTTGGTCAGAGAAAAAAGGCCTTAACTACCTCACCTACTCCCTCTCAGTACAGCAGAGTGACCCAACCCTTATAAAACAAGTGTTAAAAACTCTGTATACAACTGACAGGATGAATGCTGAACTTGCCCTGTTCTCACATTTCTTTCTAAACCAGCTATTTCACAATTTAATCAGGCACAACTGTGATATATTTACCGAGGACCATATTGGAGCTATAATTTTTAATATAAAAATTTGCCTGAATGATACCAAGAAGCCAAATTACCAAACAATATTTAACAACTTAACTGCAGTCTTTGAATTCCTTCAGTCCACATTAGGATCTCACTTTGACAGTGATAAAACATTTGTTGAAGTTTTTTCAGAAACAATTCGGCAAAAGTTCTTTAACAAAGTAATTGAAGATTGTATAAAAAGTAACCTGCCTTCTTGTGACAGCAGCTACCAAAATTACAAGAACATTGTTATAGAGCTGGACAGTTTCAACAAGTTCTTGATTGATCTAAAGTTTGTTAAGGCAGAAGAGTCTCCTTTGAACAAGTACATAGATGATACGGAGTGTGTATTGTACAATAAAAAATGTGATAAGTTGCTCTCAGATGTTCGCAACTTGCTCAATGAGAGCCTTTCATATGGAACTGTAATAGTTGGTACCACATTGACAGCTCCAAATGATTCAATACTCGATGTCACTGATAAAGATGTCTTATGGGATGTGACTAAACCTATATTCCTTCCCACATGTGCAATTTCAGGGAATGTTAAGAAGATAATGACATTAATTGTGGAACATTTGGAGGAGAGTGTTAAATTACCTGAGAAATACAGTAAACAGCTGGTTTGCTATGTGAAGGATATAGCAGTTCTGTACCAATGTATTGTCCCTAAGAAGTTTAAAGTCAATTTGGAATGCTGTCCTTCTGATATTGGTATGTACCTATATCCAATAGTTTACTTCAATTAGTATTGAAGCATTAACTTACATGTTTAAATAATTCAGTAAGTTATATTATTTTTTTATATCACTAAGGCGGCAAATAAGCATACATCCAGCCTGATGGTAAGCAGCTATGCTAGCTAGCATATAGACGCTTGCATTGCTTGCAACACCAGGGGTATCACCTGTGCATTACCAACCCTAAAAGAAGTGTTAAAGTTGCAGTGTCTTCTACAAAAAATATAACTTATTTATATTTAACTGTTGCTCAAGCTTAATGAACAAACTCCAAATAAAATGGTATAAGGGCAGGAGAATGATGATGTTGCTTAGTCCATTGTTATTTTTGAGAGATTTTTTAAATCTATTGTACTCCACTGCCATGCACTCTCTAATATATGATATTATTTAAAAATAAATAATATGTTTTCCAGCTCTGTTCTTCAACAACTGCTTCTATCTAGCTCATGGGCTGCTAGGTCCACCATGGTGCAACAGCCTGCCTCACAGCTTAGCAGAGCAACTAACTGTTGTCCTTCTGGAGTGTATTCAGGACTTAAGAGTGCTTGGCTTGGAGAAGATGTCTGTGTATCTGCAAAATAAGAAGAACATAATTGTGCAGAGTATTGAGTGCAGTGGTATGTAATGTACTCATGGATACATATTTATTTTCCCCATATAGTGTATAGCAGGCTTTCTCAAAGTGGTGTACGCAAACCCTAGGGGTTCGCCATTCGACGGTAGGGGGTGCGCCACAGGATTACACAGATTACAGGCAGGCAAATTACTCCTAAAATAGACTCAATATGTGATAAGAGAAAAGCCCACCCATCACAGTAGTATTAAAAAGATATTCCTTTTGGCACTGTATTTGTTACCTATTATTTTAATGAAAACCTTATTTTCTTTAACAGTCGGGGGTGATGGCGTATATTAGTTACTTATAGGGTTTGCTGTCATCTGGAAACTTCAACAGGGGTTGGTAGAGCCAAAAGTTTGAGAAACCCTGGTGTAAAGAATAAAAATAATTGGGGTCAGCAAGTGACACCATTGCATCATCAGATGGGCTATTGGCTGTTGTATATTGTTGTTAGCCTTACAGTATCCTTTTTTTAATTATTGCCCACTTTTTTTGATTGACGATTTACGAAACAATTATGTGTTATTTAATTTGTATTTTGTTCTGTTCTAGATTCAACGCCTTGGTCCCAGGACACCTATGAAAAACTAGACTGCGCGATCAACCACGCCTTGACCCTCATGAAAGACCTGAAACATAGTTGGTACAACATACTGCCGACGCGAATGTACGAGATGTCCATATGTACTCTGATACAAGTCTTGTGCCAATCTGTTTTGGATAGAGTGTTTGCGGACAGTCGGCCGATAACGGAAGAGTTGGTGTACATGATTGCGATCAGAGTGGAGGACACAGTTGCTGAGATTGGTGTCTTGTTTGAAGTAAGTTTAATTTTGTAAAAATTTTAAATGGTTTCTATTTTTTTAAGGTTTCATCCTTCATAAGGAAAAAAGGAACCCTTATAAGATATATCTTATAAGGGTTCCTTTTGTTAAATGTATACATTTATAAGACGCTTTTTCTTAGGAACGAGTTGAGGTATCAAGTAGAAATTTATATAAAATACTTAGGTCAAAAATCAAACTCGAAAGTCAACGCAATCAAAACATTATGACCGCTTATTTTCAAGGAAATCAAACCCTATAGGGTACTTCCCATTAACCTAGTATCATGTTTGGCAAGAAGCAATATCTAACAGCACTTTTTACTTGGTTTTTTATGGTTTAAAAGTTTGTTCAGGTTCACATGTCGTCGCAATGTAATTCCTAAAATACATTCACGTTGGTTCAACAAAAAAATAACACGATAATTATTTCCTAAGTGGGCGCCTCAATAATCTCGCCCGGGGCGTCAGTGGCCCTAACCCCAGAACATACACATGATTCTAATTATCTTTATTTTACTTGCATAAACCCCTAAAAATTTGTGGTTTTTTTTCAGGCGCCAATATCATTGGAAGTGAAAGTCAGCGCATGGACTAAGTTCACCAAACTGCCTCAGCTGTTAAAAGCCCAGCTCCTGGAGATATCTGAACTATGGAACAGTGGTCAGAAGCCGTTCCAAGGATACACCTGTGAGGAAGTGCGCCAGGTTGTGAAGATGCGCTTCCCTGATGATAAATACCGGCTGAGGATATTGAAGGAAATACAGTGATCAACTATAATGCTAATAAAGTATTTTAATTTTGGGATTCCTGTAGGTAGGTTATAAATAATTATTTTAAGATGCTCTTATTTTTATTTCTTTGATCTCATGCTTTATCGTAAACTTGTCAATCAACAACAAAGATTAGACATCAATTTTACTTATCCCTAGTAATCCTACATTCCCGATTGGGAATCAAACTCGTAAATCCTTTGTCTCAAACAATGCATTACTGAGCCGGAAGTGACCGATATATTTTTTTATACCACTAAGGTGGCATTGGCATACAAGCATACGGCCCACTAGATGGTAAGCAGTCACCGTAGCCTATAGCCGCCAACCCTATTGTTGATGAGGATTGAGGACTCACTGTGCTAGCAGCATTACTACTCTTCGTGGAGTACTGGCAACCATACTCACCGCAGAAACACAACACTACATCAAAGTAGTGTTATTTCACTGCGGTTTTATGTAAGGCGGAGGCACAGTCCCCAGTCGAGCGGCTCCAATATTAATGGAAAAACCCACGGGAGATCCCAATTCGCCCTACCTCTTTTTTAGCTCATGGTATGATTAATCACTGTACTTAAGGTAAGAAAAACTCATTGGTACAGGCCGGGATTGAGCCTGGGCCTATCAGATAATAGGCCGTTGCTTCAACCGCAAGGCCACCACGGCTTCTAAAAGATGGATGGACTGTGTGAAAGATGGCATGGCCAGAAAGGAAGTAGAGAAGACGGCTGATAGAGAAGGATGGAAGAGAAATACATATTGCGTCGTTCCCAAATAATATCGGATAAGGGCAGGAGGATGATGAGTCTCTTCATGTGATTACATGGTCGGAATATTCTAATACATTAAACGGCTAGCGTTTCTTCAATATGCGTGCTCCAGAAAACACGCGTCAGATATAATTATTGCGTGCTACACTAACATAGTTACAGAGTGCATTAGCTACTGTAAACCTAAGCGGAACAACGGAAACAGGAAAACAAATGAGTATTTCACGATACTTCGCCTTATTGGATAACGGACGAATAGAAATTAGTTAGGTGGGAAGCGTGCTGTTTGATTCTGTGTAGGGCTGTTTGGTCGTTTGTATACTGTTGCATAATACTAGGTATAATATATCTTCTAATATATGTATGTATTAAATTGTCGTGTCACAGTGTTTGTAACAAAATTCCTCCGAAACTGCTTGACCGTATTTTATTTCGCACGGGTAGACATTTATCAAATATTTTGTCTACCCTTTTTTAGACAATTTCAGGATTTTTTTCTCTCCGTAAGAACCATCCTCGTACTTCAAGGAATATTCTAAAACAGAATTAGCGAAATCGGTTCAGCTGCTCTCGAGATTTGCGCTTAGCAACACATTCAGTTTCAGGAGTTTTAATTATTTAAAGCACGTTTTGTACGGTCATTGGGTTGCCCCCAGGGCTGGGTCTACCCATTCAAGTGGAGGAAGTTATAACTCTTTCCGCGAGAAAACAAAAGAGAAAAACATTGTGTCATTTGATTAAAAATATTTTTAATTGGATTTATCATTCGAAATTTTAAACACAAAATCTTCTGTCAACCTCAAGAGAATAAAACCGCTATGCTGTCCTACCTACAAAGGAGGTTCACCGTTACAAATTATATGTAAGTAAGTATGTATAAAATATCTGTACGAACAGCCGTTAATTACGTACGTAGTTAAACGTTATTCTCATTAAGTGAATTTTTGTTATTGTTTTCATAAAATAAGTAATCTTAAACCGTTCAAATTCGACTGCAACAAGGTAAATAGCTGCTTGGTTTCAGTTTGCCCCAAAGAGTAAATGACGTAATACTACGGGAAGTTTGACCTATTTGTGTGAGATATTGTGTCCAGATAGTTGTTACTGATAAGCAATGTTGATAGCCGCATCGACAGAGAAAGTGATGTACCAAAGCCCACCTATTACACACGAACGCTATATAAGTAAGTGGAACTCCCAAGCGCGCTCTATTATGTACTGCCAGACTGCTGTTCGCGGGCCAACAAAATGCAACACTTATCGGTAGGTACCAATGCAATCAAAAGGTTTAAGTTGCGGTACCGTGGTTTAACCAAAGTTTCAGTTTTACGTGAATTAGTGAACAGTGCCTGTGTTTTAGTGTGTGGTGCAAAATGATTAACATAATACAGGGTGATGTGGTTGGTACCTTTTATGCTGTGGATAATATACGCCATGTTGAACATTCATGCGTCATCAAATATAAAAGATTTGAGACCTATCTATACGAAGTTAACACCAATTAAAGTTCCTTGTAACACCAGGAAACAGATGGACAGATTATCTAATTGGTCATTGGTCAATAACAAGTAACTTACCGCATCCTAACCGTACCGTACAGTGCTTACATGTAAGACAAGTACTTCGTATAATATAATTTTTTTTTTATTCATAAACTTGGTAGGAATAAAAGATCTTAGTTAAGTTTAAAAGATCGTAGGTACATGTGTCGCCATGCAGTACATAGCATGCAAAATTCTTATTTATCTTATATTGAAATCCTCAATATTATAGAAATTATGTTTGGACAACCATTCGTACAATTTTGTTCTAAAGTAAAAAAAGAAGGTAGTTGGAATTTTGTGAACATCCTACTGATGCCGGTTATATATACGCCTTGCAATGTACATATACATAATTACACGCACACACTTTCAACGGATAGGTACGAGGAAACTACGCCCACATGTTTAAAAACCCGGCGTCACCTTTTTTATTTGATCTGAGCCTATCTCATGATCTATAATAGGTAGACAGTTGAAATACAGCCCGTTAACAGACGGCCGAATGGACAGTGAAGTCTTAGTAATATCTAGAGTTCCGTTGGTTACCCTTCGGGTACGGAACCCTAAAAATCTACACCAAAAAACAAGTTACCAATCCTGTTGTTGATGAGGAGTCACTGGCTAACTAGCTAGGCTAGCAGCATTTCTTACAGCAGAAACACAACTCTACATCAAAGTAGAGTTATTTGACTGCGGTCTTCTGTAAGGTGGAGCTACAGTCCCCAGTCGGGTGGCTCCAATTTTAATGGGAAAACCCACGGGAGATCCCAATTCCCCTACCTCAAAACTTATGACCTCTAATATTTTTTCTATGCTCACAAGCTGTAATTAAAGGTACTTAAGTTTTTTCAATATCCGTTCTCTTCTTTGTAGTCTTTATTTAGTGTATTGAGGGTCGGCAACGCGCGAGTGATGCCCCTGGTGTTGCAAGCGTCCATAGGCTACGGTGACCGCTTACCATCAGGTGGGCCGCATGCTTGTTTGCCACCTTAGTGATAAATAAAAAAATCATTGTCATAATTTATACAGTAGGCAATGTTTATTGCAGGTTGAAATTAATACTTTTGAATATGGATTTTGTATGAATGAAGTGACGGTCATAAATAACCTCTCCCCTGGATGTATACCTATTTATGATCTGCCACTGCTTTAGACTGAATCTCTAGAATCACCCGGAATGTTTAAAATTCGATACCACTCATTACATACAAATAAATAAATACAATTGAGAAAGCTAAAGTACCCTACCTCTTGAAGAACTCCTGCCATCGAGGCAGAAGATTTGTTATGAAACAAAAAGAGAAGGAAGATGACTGCGTTGTACCTAAGTTTCAAACAAATAGGTACCACTTCCGCGACATTAGTAAAAAAACGTAAATATCCTGAAATATGCACGTAAAATTACGCAACCTAAAATGGAAACACGGAAAATCATCGCGTGTCTCTACGCACGATACACGCACCATTTGTCAAATTCAATTAGTTACAATTTCAAATACAAACATCTTATTTGGATTTAAAATTGAATATTTTTTTACGTTTTACTAGTTTAGTTGTGCGTTGTTCCTCTTTGTGTTACCTTCTTTGTCTTTGTGTTAGGTTGGTATGTGTGACTGGCCATCAACGGCGCGGGCAGCAGAATGAAACTTGTGTCCTCTACGTGTACAAATGTTTTATTTACAACGATACAAATAAGAGTATACATTCTGTTGCAGGCGGCATTCCTGATCATTGCACTGGTGATCGTCGTCAATCAAGGAAGTGGCGTGGCCGCTAATGACTTCATATTCGACCAACAAGCTGAAGAGTCCAAGAACAGAGCCGTAACAATTGTAGATGGCCCCAAGTACGTAACACAACCAAACCAACCTCCGCCGACGAACCACACTCGCGAATTGAGACCGCCGAGTATCGCGCCTAGCAGACCACCAAACTTACCCAAGCAGAAAATCCACCAACCCTACTATGGACACGTACAAAAAGTGCTACCCCGGCACTACCCCAAACCGCCCCTAAAGCGACATCACTCCCCGAACTCTATCTACAGGTATCCCAGAGTGATCCCGCTGCCGCCACACAAGAACCAATACTATGTCAAATCTAGACCGCTGGTTTTCGCCGCATCGAACACTAAACCAACTATCGCGAAGAGCCCAAAATTCAGCTTGCCCACACAAACGATCAACGGCATTCGTACAGACTTCGTCAGACCACCGAAGACTTATAACGTCACGAATACGACCACGACCACCGCAGCCCCAACCACGACCACAACAATCCTTACTACCACACGAGTACTAAGAACAAAGAGAATATGGCCGAAGCGTCTTTTAGATAAAATTAACTCCACCACACTCAACACGACAGCGAACAAACTGAATACTACAGGAACTAATTCTACAAATGTGGACCACGATACATCGGCTAGCGTCCACCGGACCAGATACGTGTATTTAAATGCTACTGTAGAGAACACTACGACTAAAGCACCTGCCACTACTCGCGGCTATCGGCCGGTTACGAGGGTACCTAAAGTGAGGTCAACCACAGCGTCTCCTATAAATTTCACCAAAATAGACACTAACGACTGGGTACCGATCATGCCATCCCATTTCCCAAAGTTAAAGAGGAAATCGCCGACACCGATAAGCAAGCGATCAGATATTCTAACAAACTCAGCACAAGACAAGGGGGTGTTGTACTTGCAATCTTTCGGTCTCGTGCCAATGGGTTCACAAAGTGAGCCTGTACCGAGGAAGAAAATGGTGTACTTCAAACGCAAGCGGCAACTGAACCCGTATTCTTCTGGTTACAGCCCGAAGACGCACTCGCAGTACTCGTACGGCGAGCAGGCGGAGGGCAGCCACAGCCAGCCGCGGTACATCACTAAGATCAAGCATCACCACCATCACCACCACCACAGATACATCAAAACTGTCGAGAAGAAGGTTCCATACCGAGTGGAGGTGCCTAAGCCTTATCCGGTTGAAAAAAAAGTACCAGTAGAAAAGATTAAAATTGTGGATCGTCCAGTGCCGTATCCAGTTACTGTGGAAAAGAATATCCCCTATCCGATTGGAATTAAAATCCCCCATCCTGTGCCCGTAAAGGTGGTGGAGAAGGAGTATGTCCCCAAACCGTACCCGGTAATTCAACATGTGCCTGTTGTGAAACACGTGCAAGTGCCGCAGCCGGTGGAGAAAAAAGTACCTTACCCTGTTCACATAAAAGTGCCTTATCCGGTGGATAGACCCGTCCCTGTCGCTGTGCCAGTGGAGAAACGGGTACCCTACCCCGTACCGGTGAAAGTTCTGGTCCCGCAACCCTACCCTGTGGAAACAAAGGTGCCTTATCCAGTAGAGGTTAAAGTTAAAGAGCCCTGTGAGGTGAAACACGTTAAAGTGCCCGTCCCACAGCCCTACCCTGTCAAAGTCCCAGTCCACGTGGAGAAGAAGGTACCTTACCCCGTGGAGGTAGAAAAAAAGGTACCCGTCCCATATCCAGTCAGAGTCCTCGTCCCGCATCGAGTAGAAGTTGAGAAGAGAGTACCCGTATACGTCCCCAAACCGTACCCTGTTGAGAAAAAAGTGCCGGTTCCAGTAAAGGTTCCCTATCCGGTGAAAGTGCCTGTCAGTGTGCCTTACGAAGTCCCAGTGGTGATTCACCATCCTTACGAGGTACAAGGGGATGATTACAACCAATATCTTGGGAGTCCGTATGATGAGGAATTAAATAGTGCTTTTCCTGTGACGGACGAGCCTCACACGGTCACAGTTCACGGCAATACCGGGTTCACCGGCTTCCAGGCCCGGTCGGATAAGCAGGACGGCGATGACGTAACGACAAAGACTTTGCCAACGAGCTAAGCAAGTACACACAGACTGAAATACTCATGGCATCTCAATGCTTGCGCATAGTGCGGTAAATATTAGGAATAAGACAATATTATTACGTGTACTATGTTGGTACATTATAATTAATTTATTGTCGTGTGTGTGAATGTGTTGGATGTAGTTTTACGAGTGAATTGTAAAGAAAATGAATGTTGCTGTGATATTTATGTGGTTTGATTTTAATAACGAGTCATCTATTCGAAGAATTACTTTTCAATTATGAATGATAATTGATATTCAATCGTGCATTATATTTTTGTTGGACTTTCGTGATTGGCATTGCACTCTCGTCTAACGGCTGATTCACGGCCTTGCCAAGATGTTAAGATCAAAGTAGTTGAACCGCATTTTCGCTATGAGGGGCGTCTCGTGGCGTGCTTCAAACGCCCCGCGCTTAGCTGCCGCTAACAGCGACAAGGTCGTGAATCAGCCGTAAGAGAGCATGTAAAGCTAGACTACAGTGTGGAACGTCGCATCATATTTTCCAAGAACTTGCAGGCGATTCGCGATCAAGTTCAATGATACTGATAAAACGCTGTCCCGACAATAGCTAGCGCTAAATTGCCAATGAGGAACAGTACAGTTATATAAAATTCAATAGAACTGGTATCCACATTATTCTCTATGACATAAGAATGATATGTCTTTTTGAATTATTCAAATCGGCCCATAACTTACGAAGATATTAAGTTATAAACATTACGCCGTCCTGCCGCTAAATGTTAGTGTACGCGGGTGCGTGTGACGTCACAATATCGGAGTGCAGTCGGTAGGTAGTACTTCTCATAGTTCACGAATCGACGGAGCGGCGGGCGGACGCGATTTCTCATTTTATTTGCAATTTATTTAAATAAAGTGATTATATGGTGTCATTTTGTGATATTTAAATACATATAAAACGTAACTAAATTTTGTTCATCTCTTTTGTTATTTCCAAATCATTCGATTCGTTATTACTACCAAAAAAACAAGTAAAATCACTTGAGTTTGAGTTGCTTATTGTGAAGCTAACATTTGGATCAAGATTTATAGGGTTTTCCTTCTTTTTTACTATGTGTTGTTTACATTTAACTGGCGTATTATTAGATTTAGTTTTCTTTGTTGGTTTCATATTAACCTGTACTGCTTGTGTTTTTTGACTCGTTTCATTGTTTTTTGATAATACATCTATTTCATCAGGTATGTAAAGGGGATCACTGTTTTGGATTATATTTGAGTCTTGATTCTCACACTCTACTACTTCAATGAAACGCAACGACAGGTCTTCGTGTCCAATATCTTTTCTTAAAACTCTTTCAAAAAATTCTATATCTTCTCTTTTCTTAAAACCGGGTCTGTCAATTTTCTTCTTTTGAGGCTTTTGACATTCAAATTTATGAGGCAAAACTCCCTTCTTCAGTTTAAACCGTCCTCCAACCAACTTAAACTCCATATATTCTTCTAACTGAAATATAAAAATTATTATTATTTTATTTGCTTCTAACATTAAAGCATAGCTAAGGCAGATTCATAAATGCATCGCTGTTATGTCAATGGTTAAATAAAAATATTTTCCTTTACTCTTTGCTTTTCACCAGAGTACGTCCCTGTGTCATTTAACAGTAGGGGATAGCTAAGGCAGATTCATAAATGCATCGCTGTTATGTCAATGGTTAAATAAAAATATGATCCTTTACTCTTTGCTTTTCACCCGAGTACGTCCCTGTGTCATTTAACAGTAAGGGATAGCTAAGGCAGATTCATAAATGCACCGCTGTTGTTGTTTTTAATCATTGACATGAATAAAAAATATTATCCTTGACTCTGCTTTTTACCCGAGTACGTCCCTGTGTCATTGATTTGACCTTGGAATATTATATAGAAATCGAAACGGGCGAATAGGTATAAGTTTTGTCCATAAAACTCAGAAAAAGTAAGAAGGTATGTTTTTATTAATACAGCAGGCTTAAAATAAGAGAATACTTAAGTACACTACACGTAATCGTAGGTACTAATTATTACTATATTATATATTATTTCCATATCAACTAAATAATAGGTAGGTATAGTTATGTAGGTACTTACATCGAAATGATCTTCGCAACAATATCTTGCAGTCCGGGCAGAAGGTGGAATCTTATCATCTCTTTTCACAGTGGCATACCATTTTTTACGTAGTTTTGGGTCTTTCGGCACGTTAAAAAACAGTTTTTTAGGCGTTTTAATAGTCGTATTTGTACGTTTCGGCACTATACAATATTTATACATAGTTAGAAAAGTGAATTATATACAAATCGGACACAAAATTTGTTGCAAAGACACAATTATCCAATAAAAACATGTGCGCGCCTTATCGCTGTAACGGCTGACTGGCGTATTCGGATATTGTGACGTCACAGCCTACCGCGCCAGCCGGTCAGAGAACGCCGCTAGTAATTTGATCTTATCTTCGTCAAATTATGTCGTAGAACAAAAATTTTTGCACTGTATGTTAAGGATTTCTTAGCTCTATAAATCTGCATTCTCAATTAAAAACGTTACGGATCCTCATTGCCGTGCCACTCACCCTGCAGTCTAATAAAATAATTAATGCATATAATGACCCAGGAAAATATTTCTTACTTACAAATAAACTGTAACTAATTGCCCGTTTATAAGTAGTAAAACAATTTCAAACAAAACAACGTTGTAAAAGGTCAAATAAACAAGGTAGATAAAACATTTCGAACAACGAAGTGACGAAGTTTTAAACATGTAGTGCGTAGGCAAGTCTAGTTCCTTTTTATTCGTAGGAGGTGTTAGTTGCTGTGTATATGTACACTGCAAGGTGTAGTTTGAACCGGCGTCACTTCGTTGTACACATAGTTCAATCTACCTTTTTTATTTGATCAGTGAGATGCGTAAGGCGAGTACTGTATCTATATTCTATATAAGTAACGAGCGCGTCAAGAGGGCGGGAGGTAGAGCTGATTTCGGCGTGTGCTAATTGCATTAATTTCGGAACAAAAAAAATTGGCACACCATATGTAAGTATCAAATTCATTGTAATACAAGGATTTGTTTGGGTGAATACAGCTTCCGCAGATGCTGGTCAATCTGCACGGCTGATGTTCTGTCGAGAAGACTAAAACTACAATATTTACTGCTTTGTTACGATACTAAAATATCAAATATTATCTCAGGGACTAACCATAAATTAAAAAAAAACCCAAAATACCTACTTCACCTTATGTAATTATCTGTACTAATAATAGATACTTCATCGGCAGGCGCGGAACAGGAAGCGCCGCTATTCATCGAAAGTGTTGTTACACTCGACTTGGCGCGAAAGAAATCATGATACACTTACTTCTATACAGACCATGCGTTCATTGTAATAATACGTTGTACATTAATAATTAAAAGTACATGTTCTAGACGAAGGTCCATCTTAGAATAGGTTATTCGGCACCCCAATTCGACGACACAGTTAAAAAGATGATACAGTAGTTACTATTGGTTTAGTGGTTAGTTAGACCCAGGTGGCGCGGGTTGATATCTGCAAGAGATGAACGTTAATAATAATTTATTTATTTTATTTTATTTTTATTTTACATATTTTAGGAAAACTTACAGCTATTTCATATTGTTATACAGTAAAAAGCGAATATACACTGAGGGCCAATTACAAGTTTCCGCAGATAAACATCTTTATAGTAGGTAATGTTCTCAAAAACAGTTTCACGTAGACGATGATGTTACAAAATAAGGAGATAACAGCGAGCAAAGTCTAAAAAAAGAAGGAAAAATTAACTGTCACCCAAAATGGTAAATTAACTATCACCTAAAAAGAATTTATTATTTAGGAAACGTTTTAACTTGGGAACTGAGGTGTTAAAAAGATCCATGTCAGCATTTGCCTTCGCTAAAACATTAAATGAATTACATGCTCTTACAGAAAAAGCGTTTTGCCTATAATTAGTTCTTACGTACGGTAGATAAAGTAAGCTGGGGTTTCTAAGCGCGATCGCGTTTGTGCGCAGTCCTATGAGTTGTAGCAGCTCAGAGGAGTCCACCGTGCCATTTACTATACCCAAAAGATAAGAAAGATCGGATATATCCCTTCTTTCGTGCAGAGGAAGAAAATGAAATTTGCGACATCTTGCCGTGTAGTCTGGAAGATAAATTCCAGCTCGATACTGTAAGTATTTTAAAAATTTCTTTTGTATACTTTCAAGTCTATGAACATAGACTTCATAACAGGGGTTCCAAACTTGCGAGGCGTATTCCAGGTGACTACGAACGTATGCACAGTATAAGATTTTTAGGGTTTTTATATTAGAAAATTCAGATGACATTCGTAAAACAAAACCAAGTGCACGAAATGCCTTGCTTGTGATGTTATTAATGTGATCATCAAAAATTAGTTTACTATCGAAAAGTACACCTAAGTCTCTGATAGTATCAACTCTAGTGAGGGGTATACCGTGAAGAGTGTAAGAAAATTCTAGCGTAGTTTGTTTACGGGTAAAAGAACAAACATAACACTTTGAGACGTTTAGATCTAATTTATTAATGGCGCAGTAATTTTGGAACCTTATAAGGTCTTCTTGAAGGGCTTGTGCATCACTAACAGACTGAACTTTGCATAAAATTTTCATATCATCTGCATAAAGTAGTATTTTGGAATTTAAAAAACAGCACGAGATGTCGTTCACAAAAATGTTGAACAACAAAGGACCGAGTAAAGATCCCTGCGGAACTCCTGAGGGAATAAACATAGGAGAGGAGGAATATCCACTTAGAACAACTGTTTGGCATCTATTATGGACATATGATGTAAACCACCTAAACAAGTTACCTCTCATACCGACCAGCCTAAGTTTTTCCAGTAAAACCATATGGTCAATGCGATCAAAACACTTGCTGTAGTCAGTGTATATGATATCCACTTGCGACGGCTCAGACATAATTTTACTGACGTACTCAGTACATGAAATGAGATTCGATGTTGTAGACCGGCCCCTAAGAAAGCCATGTTGCTGTGGCATTAGAACATGCCGCAGCGCTGAATAAACTTGAGTATATACCATTTTCTCCAGGATTTTCGCAAACAAACATAATTTCGAGATCTGTCTATAATTTTCCACCGCATTCTTGGGGCCTCCTTTATGTATAGGGGTAACATAAGCCGATTTCCAAATTTTTGGTACGATACCTTCCGACAGAGACCGGCGATACAACATAATCAAAGGAAAAACTAGACTTTTCGCACACTTCACAACAAAAATGGCGGGAATATTATCCGGCCCCGCCGATTTATTTAAGTCGAGACCTTTAAGAAGTTTTAATACCTCGTCCTCCAGTACTTCTACCATACTCATGTCAGCGCATGACGATAATGGTGGCGAGATTTCATCGACAGTTTGAGTATGCGCGGGCGAACTATTGAGAAAAGTTGAGAGAAAATATTCGGCGAACATGTTGCAGATCGTAGCACCCTGATCCGATGAGTTTGTACCGTACTTCATAATAGATGGATATGCATTAGATTGGTTCTTACTCTTTACATATGACCAAAATGCACGGGGTTTTTTTTTAATAAAATCCTCAATATTATTTATGTATTCGTTATACATATCTGATTCCATTGCCCGTGCCCTATCGCGCAATAAATAAAATGTATCACGGTCGCAAGTGTTACCGTATACTTTATATTTGTTATGGAATTTATATTTTTCTTTAAGTAATTTTACGAGAGGCCGTTTATACCACAAAGGATATTTATTTGAAGGCGTTACAGTTTTAAAAGGGATAAATTGATTGCGCAAAGTATAAATTGTTGTATAAAAAAAGTCAACGGCGTCCTCGAGATTCCTAGTATTAAGTTCGGAGGTCCAGTCTAAAGAATCGAGCTTAGAACATATCGATTCATAATCACCACTATTATAAATAAATGTATTATACGATTGCGGCTTGATTGTGTGCAATTGTACAAAGTCGAGAGATGTTACAACAGAACGATGGTGTAAGTCTTCCGGTACTAGGGGACAATCTGGTGAAGATACAGTAACGTCATTATTGGAAAATATTAAATCTAACAGACGGCCATGACTGGCGTTAACTATCGAGTTATATTGTAATAAGTTGCATATATTGGCAGTGTCAATTAAGTGAATTTGATGGGATCCTATTAAGTTACTTGGTGATAGAGAGATACCGTCATCACTTAGAGTTCACGATACGTATGGCATGTTAAAATCGCCAAAAATAGTGAATTTATCAAGCGGATTCTCAAGCACTATATTCGATAATTTATCAGCAAAATTGGATAGCTGCAATTCAATTGTATTACCTAGATTCTCCCTACATATATAGACAACGCCAATGTGCATTCTATAAACAGTGCGTGAATTGCGATATGTTATCGTTACCCAAATATCCTCTGCAGATGATGACCAATCACATCGACATTCGGCCGCGAGATCCCTACGTACCGCAATTAAAACCCCACCCCCCAGTTGCTGGTTTGTTACTTTATAGCACCGATCTCGCCTAAATAATATGTATCGATCATCAAACAGTTCATTATCATGAACACTATCATTTAACCATGACTCCGTAATGCATATGACATCATAAGAACTTAAACAAATATTTCTTAGGAAAGCGGCCGTCTTTGTTCGTAAACCCCGTACGTTTTGGTAGTAAACTTTAATTGGCGTCATATCGAACTAAAAGCAAACATACGTTCTGAATAAACACAGCAAAGCAAGGCAAAACGTTGGAAATTCATTTGGATAACTTGGGTAGTAGTATTAAACGACAATATAATAGGCGGTAGCAAATGACAGTGAAACTCACCGATAAGCGAACAAAAGGACTGCGCATGCGCATAGCTCGTGCGTGCAAGACAGGTATGCGTTAGCAAAGCAGCGCTGACCAACCTGACCATCCAAGGGCCGCAAACATAATTATAAAAAGCACATAAAATATTTTTGGTGTATATGACTAAGTATATATAATATATATGATACACTAAATCTTCTTCAAGTCCGTCTCCGTACGTATTTGAATTTTTGGAGAGTTCTCGTTTTTTCGGACAAAAATTTTGCAACCTCTCACCCACGTAAATGCAAAACCCCGCTCCTTTGCCAGCTCTTTAGTTTTATTAAGTAGGACTTTATTATCTATAGTCAGGTGATCGTTCACGTAGATTCTGCTACTACCGGCCATTCCTAAGCTACCGGCTGTGATTGTGCATTTCTTCGCTGCAGCAACGAAATCGTCTTTTAAGTACCTACTATGTACGGCAACGACAATATTCTTAATCTCCTTGCTGTTGCGCATTGGTATCCTCGCAACGTAATTAATCTGCTCCTTAGGTATGTGACACTTAATAAGAGTGCCAATCTTCGATATAACCTCGAAAAGATTCTCGGAATTAGAAACGGGAACTCCTTTAATTTCCAAATTATTGAGACGCGATCTTTGTTCTACCTCGCGATTTTGAGCCTCTAACTTCTCCATACGGAGTTGAAGGCTTTCCACATCATGCTTAGTCTTTTGGAGTGTTTGGATATCCTTCTCCATTTCCGAGAGCCTATCCGAAAGCGCACCAATTTTATGGTCGACAAACTCGATTGAAGATTTGATATCCGCTATCTCAGGTTTTATGGTCTTGAGGGTGGATATCTCCGCCTTAATATTTTTGACAGTCGCATCAAGCCCAGGAAGTAAAGCAACTTGAAGTGAGAGACGTTTTAGTTCGGCAAGCACTGAATCCATGTCAGCAGGCACTGGTGACTTAGACGCTGGGGGGTTGACAACAGGTGGCAGAGGACTCGCCGATCTGGTACTCTTGCAAGAAGAGCACTTCCACGTGGATTTCCTGTCTCCCAGACGCCGGTAACCTGTCTCAGTAATACCAGCGCAGCCAAAGTCAAAATGACCCCGACAGGATGAGCACTGGACACCACCGTCTTTGACTTCTTCTGAACAGCTTGTACATTTACGCATTTTGACACTGCGGGCCGAGCGTTTGAGAGACTCTGAACACTGGCGATGTGCTGCTGTGCGATAAAGCTTGGACATTATCACACAGCAGCGCTATCTATCCCCAATCTAAGCAAAGTTTGTACTACGGAAACCAAAAGCCGATAGAATACTTATATATTTTTTCATGTAAATACATACTCATAATACATACCAAACACCCAGACGCAGGACAAACACAAATGTTAGATATCAACATAAATGTTCACCATGGTGGGAATCGAACCCGCGACCTGTTAGCGTCAATTATTCCATCAGTTTGCTTAATTTGGGGCTAGAGGGCGCTGAATAATAATGCTCTTACGTCATTATTATTCTCAATGATTTCGAATCCTTGAATAACTGTGGTTTAACTCTGCAGTATTCAACCTTTTTTTAGATAGGGGTCACAAACACGCGTGACGTAGTGTAGGGGAGTTTTTGGCGGGAATCAGGCGGAGCGGTTGAGATTTTTTCCAGTGTCTGGTAAATTGTGTTATAGTGATCTTTAATGTGTATTTTTGGTGTCTTTATGTGCGGTAAAGTTTCATTTAGTGACTGATTTATAGGAACATTGGAAATAATGCAATAATACGACTTTTAGGTTAAGTGATTTATCATTTTGGTCAATAGGTTACCTCTGGGCTCTGACCTAAAGGCGTGTTACGATTTGCTACTGCCGTGGATTGTTCCAGAAACTCCATTAAGCATTAGAATACATGTCACTAGGCATTTTAATGCGGTAAACACGAGAAATTTTGAGACTTGAAAATTCTCTAACACTCAACACTGGCAAAAATAGTCCCTGTAGGGATTGATTGCCATACTTAGGAAGAAGAAGACGTAGTATAGCAGGCCGTAAAAATATAACAAGGTACATAATGATTCAATAGGAGGAGAACCTATGTACGCCGCTCACAATTTTTTTCTTATCTACGCGAAATTCTAAATGGTTTAAAATAAAGTAACCTGAGATGAGCCAACCACAAAATCCCAGAGGGCCGCAGATTTAGTATAGCTGGGTTTAAGCCAGATGTTCTAATAGAACATTGAACTTTTAACTAATTATAAAACAATATCAACTTGGAATATTGTAGGTCCTAAATTTACACAAAACAGATTAAACTACCAACTACCTACTTATAGATAAAAGATCTGACCCAAACCGGAATCATGCGGTAGTGTGCCAAGAATGCTGGCAGCATTGCCACGCTGGATAGCAAATAGATGGATAGGTCCCAAATTATGTTTGGATCATATCACAAGAAAAAGTTTTATAGATTGTACAAAATGTATTATATATTATATCAACTAATTATGTGTAACATATAAAAAATAATAGTAAGCCTATAATATAATATAATATATCAGTACTTGACTTATTTACTTGACTTTAACAAATTGCCATTCTAATTCATACACTCCAACTGATGCCTGGTTCTTCTCATCATAATCAACCCACTCCTTTTCTGACAAATCAACATCCTCAAACTTCTTGCCTGAAAATAATCAAAATAATTATTAATCCTGTATGTATATCAATACTCCTTCTCAGCTGCAAAATAGTATATTTTAGAAAATATTATTCGGCATTACAAGAAACTAACTTGCCCTTTAAATCACTTTTATATCCATAGATGGCTATTGCCATTGCCTGATTTATTAATCAGGCATATAGAATCATGTGGTAATTCGTGGAGATTCATATTTATAAAACATTATGTATTTAATTTAATTATTATATTTTTCATCACCTTTATACAAAATAGTGGGAAAACAAAATATTGTTATATTTTACAATGAAGCACATAGCACACCTACATTATATTATTTATAGGATAGGGTACATGCATCGAATATCCTATATTATGATAAGATGCAAATCTGATTCTGGTATTATATTTTTGTGAATAGCTGCCTGTTTTAAACAAAGGAATGTGTCAATTAAAGCCTAATTAAATAACAAAGAATTACCATCATCTTCAGCCTCAGCAATCCATCCAGATTTTGGTTCAAAATCAACAGGCTCCACTCCTCGGCAATCAAATATAACAATTGTCTTGTACTTGTTCAAATCACTGCTTGTAAATTGTCCTGAAAATGTAATAAGAGAAAAAGCTTACAGCCTTACAGGTGACTCAAGTACTAATCATCGCCAAGACAAGGAGCAGGGGAGGCAGAGATTACAAAATGTAGACAAATGCAAATCCTAAGCTCACTCGGTAGTATAGTTGAAGTCCACTCAACTGGCTTGACCAATATTTCCAACACATTGACATTCAAATTAATGAACTAATACCATTCCAAATATTCTGTCTGGTTTTTCATCTACCATATAATATTATCACTGCAATACTATACTAACCTATAATTTAAATTTATAGAATAGTAACAGTGAAAGATTGATGAGAAGATGAGGTTAGTGGACAGTGATGGATTTAACAGCAAGCTGAATAGGCTTGAGGCTAGGCTAGCAAACATTGGGACAATTTTTTGCCTATTCTATACATTTCTTATGCAATTACAACCAAATTGTTGCATTGTAAATGTAGTCTAGAAGCTGGCACTTGAAGGTAATGGTGGCACAAAATTAACACTTGGAAAATGTGTAAATCGGCCACTGGTGGAGGAGTGGAGGGAACTGTCACTATTCCTGGCACCAAAACCGGCATAGCGCGGACGTTGGTTGCGAAGATAAGTTTTAAAATTAGAATTACCGTTGCTGCCTTCAATGACATCGATGCTGTTTTCCCTAGAACACAATTTGCACTTTATCAACAGGTTCGTTTCGGACCTGTTGTGCTTCTGAGGAACTTTCTCTGCTTCTGTGAGGTCGTGGAACTTTTCAGTCACTTCGCCGCAACTCCCACACTTCAACTTCAAGAACCACTGATAGTACGGATGATTTGTGTAAAGCTTCTCTAAGCATTCTAGCGTTGCTTTGATTTGAAGCGCAATCTTGACCATATTTATATGCAGCAAAATTATATATTTGTCAGTGGAATGGGAACGATACAATATTGAGGATATGATTTGATGGAATGGAAATAAAAACAAGACGACAGATAAAACGTAGTGGTTATGTACTCTGTGACGACAGATATCTCAAAAATGTCATTGACAGGCAGATGACAATATCTTTTTTTTTGCTTTGATCAGGTTCAGAGCAGATGCCATAAAGCCGAGTGTTGACAAATTTAACTCGCAAATTACTTTCTATAAATCTTTATTTATTTATAATACAAGTGATTTTGTACAACAGAATCGACACCATTGATGCCAATTCTGTTTTAATCATTGAACTAAACTAATTTGACAGGACTAAAAGTATTGACATCCTTATGTAGCCCCGCAAGTATGAAAAGGGATAGCATGACTTTTAAGTCCTGTCAAATAAGTTTAGTGATTTTGTACAATACAACAGAATTGGCAACCTTTATCTACTTAAAGATTGAGGCGCGAAATGAACAATGCATCTCCAACATTACTATCAATCATTGAATATTTTCAAAATATACTTACAATTCCTAAACTGAATTCAAATTGTACGGTTTTAAGTGATTTTTAACGTTAACCTTAAAGCAAACTCAAATGTTTAAAAAGTCTTTAGCATAAGTTTGGCATTGAATTACAGGCTATCCACTCTTTAGAAGGTAATGAGCAATCTTCAAAAACCTATCGAGGCAACGGAGCCACTTTGATGGAATTTCCTTGGGGGTCAGTATGGAGAGTAAGGCCCATTTCTTGAAGAACTTCAGTGTCTACCGGTCCTTGTAAAGTCAACTTCGATATCACCTCCTAGAAGACAATAATACTAATTATTACCCAACACGAAATAAAGTACTTCGTGTCACATACGCCTTAACGGGTTTTAAAAATATTACCTGATTCTCAGGACAATTCTCACACAAATTGCGAACGGCGAAAATAACCCACTGCATTATCACTGTTTCATTTTGTAAGGAAGGTAATTTTGTTGAACAGAATCAAAATAATTGATACATATCTGTTTACAACGGTTAGTTCTTACTCTACTTTATGGTGTGCAATAAGGAGTATATGAATTGCTTCTAGAATCATTAACGAAAATCAAATAATTTACCGATTACAAACTTTATTTGCGGTCCAAAAACTCGCCATCCATAGATGGCAAAAGCAAAAGAACAGCATGTTCCAAGCATCTGAACAATTTTAGGATATAATGGGGCTGGTGTTGGAGTGCACTGTTAGTGAAAAGACCACAAAAAATAACTCCACCAAATGACTCAATTCAATACAAGGCAGGGGTAGTATTTGTACACACTTTTGAAAAGGATACATGGATTTCTAGCGTCAATGTTGCAGCAGTCGAGTAGAACTGAAATTACTTCTAGTTCCCTCATCTGAAAATGAGATAAAAAAAATTATTCTTGTTGTTTTGAATACATAACTACAAAATTTGATAAATTTTGAAATATAAAGTTCTCCCGTACGATCTTTGAGCCCCATTTCAGGACGAAGTCACGTACAAAAGTTAGTATTGTGTCACCTGTCTTTTATTCTCCTGGTTCTTCCAGCATAGGTTGGCCAGAGTCCTCACAAGCGCAGCTTTGAAGCCAAACGCTACGTGCCGCTCCACCGTCTCTATGCTGGTCTGCAGTTTCTTTGTTGTGCTCATATCTACTGCACCTAATCTGTGGAGGTTGGATAACATTATTTATTACTAGGCGTTTCACAGCGATTTTACCTGTGTAGCAATACTGCCATTTTGCTCAGTAATAATTTAGCATTTTTCCCGTTAAAGATTTTTTGAAGTCAGTTCAGTAGTTTAGAGTTTAGTATTCCAAACTAAAATATAAATATTTTCTGTTTTTAATATCAGTGTAGATACAGCGTCTGAATAAGAAAACCTTGCAGAAAAGCTTTGCCACAAATATGCTCGATAAAACATATGAAAACCTACACTTGCCAAACTAGAGCCAAAAGGGTAGCTGTTATATTCTGAAGTACATATATATGCATAGTGCTTTTTTAAAATCACTAGCTGTCTGCCAGCGACTTTGCCCGCGTGAGACTAACATTGACATTTCCAACTTAAAACTACTACACTTTAACTCAATTTACCTAGTTTTCTGACTTTCAGGTGAATCTATTTTTACAGAAGGCACCTTATTTACTGTCTCCTCAGATATTTTCACTTCTTTTGGTGGTTCTGTCTTTTTGTCTGCATTGGCGCTGTCTGCTCGGGTCTTCTCTGATGAAATACCAAGTATTTTCTGTAATTGCTCACTAAGGTCAAAATCTGTCGATAGGTTTTGACTTTTCTTCACTTCCTTTGGCGTATCGGGAGACTGTTTTTGTGATTCGACATCCGTTTGTAAGTCTGATAATGGAGGCGAAATTTCACTTGGAGATGCCTTGAAATCAGATTTCGATTCTTCCTTGGGCAAGTGTATTTCAGTAGGTGGGTCATTTGGTGAACTGTCTTGTGACTCAGTTCTGCTCGTTGCTTGTATTTCCTGTTTGGGCTGTAGAGCTACTGGTATTACTTCTGCTATTGTATTCATACTGCCATTTGGTGATGTTGAATCAATTATCAAGGGAGGTTCTGTATCATCGCCAATATCAATTTTGTGTTCAAGACTAATCCTTCTCAATGGCAGATGAATACGATCATCTGATTTTGGAACAGAACTACTTCTTTTGTATGCTACTTTAGACATATCAGAGTCAATTTTCACATTTCCTTTTTTAATTTCTGATGAGTCTGTAAATTTTATTGGCTGTTGGAGACTCTCTATGGTGTTAATCGTGTCTATTCTGTCCATGTAGGGTGGGTTGTCACTGCATTCAAAGTACTGTTCACTGCTCTCTGATTCAGTGCATTCTGAGGTTGTTTCGTTACATGAAAGCATGTTGTCGGCCGAATCGTTCTTGGTGAGGGGAACTGGAAATTTCAAAGGGTATTTTATTAGAAATAGAAATATGTTTATTTATTGTATAAACATATTAAAATGTTACAAACATTTGATATATACATACTAGCTGTCCCGACAGACATTGTCCTGTCTTAGCTATGAATTCATATGTCAAATACATTATATAAAAAAGGATCTATAGTTTATCCCTATTAAAAAAGAACAGTTTTTAAAAAGTAAACTTTTCAAAAGATCTTTCTCTTAACAATAACACGAAAAATAATAATTTATTCGTTCAAAAAAGTTTTTTGCCCGTGACCAAGGAAAAAATAGGGATTCTCATCTCATCTCATTTTTTTTCCAACGTAGAGTGTCAAAGTTGACTGACATAAATTTTATAAACCATAACTCGTCAAAATTTAATTTATTTTACTTAGTTAACAATGATTATTACTTTCATTTGTGGTTACCATTAATAGCACTGTTATTTGAAATAACATTATTAAAAAAATCACTGTAAAATTGTGAAAATTGCGATCACAGTACCTAAAAATGCGACCAAGGGTGTCAAATTTTTAACTTTTCCGAAAAATGTCTATCATCGCTTGACTAAGTGACATAGATTTTTTTTCTTATTTTTTTCATAACTGGTATACCTTGGCCTCTCGACCGGTACCAGGTTATCGTTGAGTTTTGGGACACCCTGTATATAGTGGTACTTACTCTCAGGAGGCGCATTGGGTGTAGTAATATTCTCATCATTAATCAGTTCCTTGCCAGTAGCTGCATACAATTTGTTGAGAGATGAAAAGAAGTTATTGCTCTCCTTCCCAAGTTTATGTATCGCTCGGAGGAGAACTGGAAGTATTTATCAATTAGTTTAAAAGTTTAACTTATGAGGGCTGGTGAATATCTGGCCCAAAGAATAAGTACATATAGCAATACAGTGGCAATACTACCATTCTTCTTGGCACACTTCTCAGTGACAGTGATTTGGGACATTTATTTTATTTATAATTAGGTATAGGTATAGTTAATTTTTTTTTATGTATTAATTTTAGTTTTTATTATATAATTATTGTTACATTTTTTATGTAAAAATAAAAAAAAATAAGAACTATAACTGAATATGAATATTGAATATATGTAATTTGTCTTTTTACATAGAAAAATATGTATATATTTTAGGGTATGTTTAGTATAATCATCTAATCCTTTTCATGTCTAATAATGGGTCATACAATTATGATTTAATTTTTGCAATTTGTACTTGAGAAGACTTTTGTACAGATACTTACAAGCACAATTGATAAACAATGAAGTGTCACTCTGCAAACAATCCATGTAAGTGTCCATACTGGAAGCTGTGGCCACAATCTCCAACAAGAACACCACCTCCTGGGGCTCAATACTGTCCACATATTTGTCCACTGTCTTCAATATACAGTCAGATTTGCTTTTAAACTCGTGGGCCATAAATTTGACAAAGTTCACAGACACATTAATGTCCTGAGTCTCTGTTGACATAAGTATATTGTATGCCAAGCTTAATACTAGCATGCGACACTCCGGGTCCAGCTTTGAGTACAGCTTTTCAATGTAAGTATTCTCTACCCCTATCAAGTATTCTATTATCAAATGAGGGTACTCAGTGTTGCCATTATTGTACATGTATGCTAGTGAGTTTAGCAAATTTACATCATCAGGCAACACATGAGGTTGGCCTAATAATATGTTGTACACTATCATGGCTGCCGCTGTAGCTATTCTATCATTCTGACCAACTAAGCAGTTCAGAATTATTGTATCAAACTTGTTCCAAATCATTATTTGGTTGAAAGGGTTGTTCACTACTAGATTTCCTAGTGTCTGAATAAGGACTGTCATGCAAGACTCGTATTTCTTTTGTATCTCATCACGGATGTAGGTCACACTTGGATGTTGATATTCTGTAGCTAGTATTAGCATGGAGTCAAGTATAGAGAGCTCTTTAGATATGTATGTCTGCATTTTAGTGCCGGCTGCTGCACAGGATCGCACAAGGCGCAGGCACTGCTCAGCCACAGCCAGTGTGCTGCGATTGTAAGAAGCCTGCTCGACGTCTAGTCGCATAATGTGCAGGACTTCTGCTATGAGCCGTAATGTATATTCAGAAGCCTTTTTTCTGAAAAACGGGAATCAATTTTGGACATGAGGTTTCATGACAGAATATTTAATCAAAACCAGGTACAAACAATCAAATGGAGTTGAAATACCATTAAATTAACAGAATATTAACTTTTTTTAATAGCATGACTTCGGACGTAAAAGTAACTTACGGTCGCAATCGTCCGGTTTCGGCATCTCTGGAAAGTTGCGCTTCAGCGCGTAACATTTCTTCCACAGCATCCCACTCTCCCGTTTCCAATTGGAAGTTTATCAATTTGGCATCTAGCAATATTTCTTCAGCAAACCATACACTTTTATCTCGCGACATTCTTATGATAAATAAATCAAAAATAAATTCACAATAATAACAGTGAGAAAGATATTTTTTACACTTTTTCGACTTTTTGCCTGACAGGACAGACTGCCTGCCTTCTGACTGAATGATGTGAATTTGACACGGACCACAATCCACTGACATAATATTATGACATGAACGAAACGAACATGGGCTAACGTAGCAACCCCGCAGAAGCCATTCATCTCATCTCATCTCACTCACAAGAGATGTGAATGCCAATATAGGAAAATAAAATGAAGTTGAAGATGTGAGGAAAATAAAGAAAAGAAAGTTTTTGAAGGGACTCAGATGGAAGGGTTGGAAAAATAAATCACTTTCAGTGTTCAAAGAGAATGTACTACGTTTATCAGTGTCTTTTAAATTATGTGCAGTAAAGCTTCATATAGGAACATAGAAGATATGGCTTCAAGCTGAAGTAATTTATCGATTCATCAAATAACTCTGATCTAAAGGCGTATTGGATCTGTTACTGCATAGTCTAATATGTAGCGTAGTAACCGTTTCCTTGGGTAGACATTAGTGTCGAAAATTTGACGTTTTTTATTTATTTAAAACTTCCTGCAAATACAATTGCAAAGGCGGACTTAATGCCGTAGTCATTATCTACCAGTCAACCTTTGGGTGATGCTGAGATTAGCAAGGCAGGTGTATGTTTTGTAAGACGAACTTTTAAGTGATTTTTCGTTATAAAGTTGCCCTGTCTTTGTCTATCTCCAGTATGTAACTCTACTAAAAAATACGTATAAATACATTAAAATATGCTGGCTCGAATTGACATGTGTCCAAAGCCCTTTCCTTTAAAAATAAATAATCCTACGCCTCACTCCAAGAGAATATAACCGCTACGCCAGGGCTCGCTTTATTCACTCCTCCCCGCACCTTCTTTCCTTCCTTCATCGTTTCATTCGATCGTTCGTTTGTCGTTTCTGTTGGTTGGTGGAAAGGAAGATTTCTCCATGTTTATGAGCCTATGATTGGGTGGATGGCGTGCATGGCACTAGACTAGACGGATCGTGGATGGATGGATGTAGTGTATCTAGCGTAGCGGTGGTATTCTCTTGGGTAGTGTAGAGAATACGAAATAAGTGGAATTGAACTGAGTAGGATCGTCTACGAAAGAAAAGTAAAGAATAAAATTACAATCGGCATTTGGATTGAAGTGTAATGTGTAATTTAGTTTCTTTTCTATGTGAAGCTCGGTTATTTCTGACAATATCAACTGTTATGTGCAATTAGATTAATAACTTCACGAACACGATGTTGAGAGGAATTCACCAAACAAGTTTGTGTCAAAAATGTGTAGAGTGAAGTGACTGGTTTCGGGTGGTATCTCATGGATTCGGGTTTGTCGGTATCGTCAACGTGCAATAATGAATTCTCTTCCCGCTAACATCGTTGGAATTTAAAACATTCGGTGAGTCATCAACATTTTGAGTTGTAACTGCAATTTGTAAAATTGAGTTATGAAAAACATTCATGTCTAAATATATCTCCTTAGAACGAAATAGTTGAAAATCCTAGACGGATTATTCGTGCCGCTATTTTTAACGTAGATTATCGTGTTTTGGTAAGACTTCCGTGACTTCTACGTGCAAAAGAATGTAAACATTGGTTGTTCCATGAATGCAATTTTATTTTCATTTTTCAAATATGTTTACTTTCCCAGCCCTCTTACTCCATCAGGACTTACCTATTGTAAAACTCTTGATTGTCTCCAGGTTGATATGAATGTAAATATGAGTGTGTCATTCTGATTTGAAGGCTGTTCTATGATTCCCTCAGAACTGCCTACATATTGTCTTAGATAAAAAGGTTAATCTCAATGATATTTATTAACACAAAACTGATTAAACTATTTACAAAAAACAGAACTTTACCTACAAGATCTGACCCAAACCAGAATCATGAAGGAGCATGCCAAGAATGAGTTATTGTGTTGTTGTTATTGGGCTCAACTTTACAAGATTTGATAGCTTAAGTTTTTCACAACACAGTTCATTTTACATTATAATAATTATTAGACAGAAAATATTGTGTTGAAAACATTGATCATATATCAGAAGTAGTTATAAATATTATTATCTCAGAATATGGCCTATTTCAGTTTCTACCTTTAAAAAATATGTACGGCTTTATAAGCCTGCATACTAAGTTGCAATTGTTAAGTTATTATGAAATCCCTTCAAGCATGGCTAATGCATCTTGCTAGTTGCAGACAAGACTAGCAGTTGTATTCTTTTGGGACAAGGCAGTGTTTCACTGATTTTATCCATAATATATAGCCTATGTTACTCAGTGATGATGTAGCTTTCTAACGGTGAAAGAATTTTTGAAATCGGTCCAGTAGTTTCGGAGCCTATTCAATACATACAAAAATACAAATCTTTCCTCTTTATAATATTAGTATAGACTATAACAACAGAAGAGGTTAACAACCTATCATATTTATAACTAGCTATTGCCGAAACTGGGTGGTCAGAGATAAGGGATTGATTTCACTATCTCAAAATTTTCATAATATTTACGTATATCTTCATCACCTCTTCACAGCATGTAATTTGGGTGCATTGGGCTTTTAAGACATATTGAAACATGTCAATATGATCTTAGGATAGATTTTTCCAAAAATGGTGCCTTTGTGTTTATTGTTCTATGCATGCCATGCTGGTGTGGGTTCCCTAGTTTAAATAATATATCTTTAAACCTTCTTAAAAGGGTCCCTGAAGTGTTAGGCAGAGCTGTAACAACACCCACTTTCCATAGAACATAATTTGGTGCCAATGTGACAGATGGACTCAAATGATGTCCTTAAATTTTAACTCAGACATATATGCAGGTTTCCTCACATTGTTTTTCTGCACTGTAAAGTGTGTGGTGTGAATAATGCCTAGTTAAAAAAAGTTTTTTACATAAAAGTAGTTAGAAAAACATATTGGTACAGTACAGACCAGTGGGATTCAAAATTGCATCACTAGAATAGCAGTCACGGCTGTGTTAGTTAAATAATAATGTACAGTAATCATGTCCTTCTGTAATGGGAGTGGGTGGAGAATGTAAGCTGTTTCCAGACAAATTGGCCAGTCTAGTAATATCTTGGGTCCAAATCAGGCCCATAAAAAGACAGCGGGATTTATCTAGATGCCATCCTAAGCGACTGGGTTCATATATATATGAATACATGAAAAGAAATCATGCCTTTACCCAGAAGTGGGATTAGTAAAGGCTAGTAAAAGTAATAGTAATTGTGTGCCCTACCTCTCCTAATCCCTAGTCTGTCACCGATTGTAGGAATGTGTGTTGTAAAGTGGAAATAAAACGATTTAGTTGGTTTAGTCAGGCCCCAATAGGGCATTTATGAATTTAATACTTTACTTGCAAAAATACACAAAACAACAAAATATACAATGGAAATACAATACTCTGTACAATATAACTAAATAATAACAAATTAAAAAAATATCAATACATTGAAAGTCAATGCACATGCTACTTTTTATTACAGATATTATCTTATGATGACTTACTTCTAGGTGCTTCGACTACACTAACTCAAAATACCTGTAGGGTCGGCAACGCGCGAGTGGTACCCCTGGTGTTGTAAGCATCCATAGGCTATGGTAACCGTCAGATGGGCCGTATGCTTGTTTGCCACCTTAGTGGTATATAAAATGACCTGTCCAGTATTTTGACTGTAGACATCTGACCAGTCTCCATCATTTATCTTCACCTACCTGTATTCTCTTGGCACCTACCACTAAACATCCACTACGTTTAGTACTTATGCGCCCCGTGCCTACCACGTGACATTGGCGGAATAGCTGTATTTAAAGCTTGTCGCTGTTTAAGTTTATGTTAAAGACGAAGAAGAAGACATTATGATTGTGTAACATAATAATGTCTGTTGACAGTGGCTGGGGCGGGATGGACGAGGGTCTGCTGAACGACCTGCTCGAGTGCTCCGTGTGCCTAGAGCGGCTCGACACCTCGTCCAGGGTGCTGCCGTGCCAGCACACATTCTGCTTGAAATGTCTCAAGGTAATGCCTCTATATTTTAACCTTTCACTTTGTATGTAGCATGTTATATGAATAGTTGAATACCAGATAATTGATACATAGCTGGATACAATATACCTATGTATAAATACCAACTGTGTTTTGTAAATACAACACATGTACTTATTATACGAACCAAACACCCAGACAAAGCAAATACAAATGATCATCATTATCATCACATAAATACGAGTATTTACCCGGCGGGAATCGAACCCGTGACCCCTAGCGTAGCAGTCAGGTCAGTAGCCCTAGTAACAAAAATTTTCGACTAAGTATTCCCATCGCTTTAGACTAGGCGGCGAAAAGTGGAACTAAAAATTTGTATGACAATTTTGACATTTCGTGAGTTACGTTTTCGATTACGTAGTCGAAAAATGTTACTGCTACCGACACATGTCAAAACGCAAAGAGAGATTTAATCAAGAGTGCTCTTAGCTATGACTTAGACTTAGAGGATTTTCAAAATTTAATTTAGTTTCGTTATCATAACAGCCTTTATGGGTTCAATATGTCATCTATCGTTAGCTGATCTTAACTTTATGTGGGTCGTGCGGACAGAAAGTAATTTGCATTGTAACACAACTCATCCCTATTCCGGTATCCGACGATGTACCTATTAACACGGTACGATATGTGTCATTGTTCATTCTGTGTGAGGCTGGTTTAAGCTTTTATCAAAGTTGACGTGTAGGTAACTTGTTCATTTTGTAAATAACTACATATGTGGCTTTTTAGTTATATAGGTAACACATAACCTTCTGTACTAAAGGGAGGAGGTCAAATAACACTACTGATGTACTTAGTGTTGTGTTTCTGCTGTAAGTAAGGTTGCCATTGCTCTACGAGGATATGCTGGGCTAGTAGTAATGCTGCTAGCACAGTGAGTCCTCATAACCAACAACAGGGTTGGTGATGCTAACGGCCATAGGCTATGGTGACTGCTTACTGTATGTTTGTGTGCCACGATAGTTGTATAAAAACTGCGGTCTGTACCTGAAGACCGCAGTCAAATAACACGACTTAATGTAAGGTTGCCAGAGCTCCACTAGGAACACGTGAGTCCTGTCATTAACTAACAAGTTCAACACATATGGTTTACAACACGTTACGATAATCGTGGTGCTGTTGCTATTTACAGGCTACGGTTACTGCTTACCACTAGGTGGGTCGTAAGCTTGCTTGCTAAAAATGTCTTCAATTGCAGGGACTTACCGAAGCAAAAACATTTTTTGCCCCGGTGTCGCGCTTTAAAATCCCCAAAAGTTTTATCGTGGTTGAATGAGCGGTGTAAGAGTAGGAACTGAGCAGAGACAAATAAACAAATATTTTAGGTTTTTATTGCGCCAAATTTTATCGGGGCGTTTTAGTTACAAACCAACAATCATATATACTAAAAAGTCCTGAATTTTTATACTTCAGTAGGAACTAAACCAGTTTGCGTCATCATTGATCTATTTTCAAAAGTGAATTGTCCGCTATGCTTCACGTAAATTGATGGACGCTAAACATTTATGTTAACTATTAACTTCACTTACGTTTCACTTGATTCTAAACTTTATGTCTTAGGAATATAGGTGGGAAATTGAGGGAATAACTAGTTTGAAGTATTACAACAGTTTTCAGACATTATGTTCTATTCTTTTACTCAGTAACTGGGACAGTTCAATATAAACAAGCCGATATAAACGAACGTGTATTACGTTTATCGTTTAGTCGATCAAAAATCTGTTTGGCTTTAACTTTTCTATCAATCAGAAGAATATTTTTTATCGTTGTTATAACAGACTACTAAGACTAGGACAATCGTCGTATATGTAAAAAGTCCTTTCCTAGATTAATCTCTTCAAAGAGTCAGGCTACGGCGGTATGAAGAGATTGATGAATGAATGTAGAAGAAAAAGAGGTATGCAAGACCAAAGTTAAATGGCGGCACTCTTTGCCTAGCCCGTGTGGGATTTCATGTATGTGTGATTGCTTTCTCAATACTTCTCTACCTGTTAGGGAAAGTTTTGAAAGTTCCGTCGAAATATATTCAGCCGTTTCGGTGATAGATAGTGGTGATACGCTTTGACAAGCAAATAAACAGGCATACAATATTTTCAGAAACGCGTGTTTGGCAGTTATATACATTTTTAAAACATTATTATATATAACTAGCTGACCCGACAAACGATGTCTTGTCTTAGCTATGAATTAATGTGTCAAATACATCATAGCAACAAAGACCTTCTCCTTACAATAACAAACACAAATAAAAAAGAATTATCAAAATCGGTCCAGCCGTTTACGCGCAATGCCGTGACCAAGGGAAATAGGGATTCATTTTTATATTATACATAATTATAGTTAAGTTCATACTCAACTGTTGTCGAGCATCTCAAGAGACTATCAGTAAGTGTCCATTACGGTCAAGTACCTAAGTACGTTGATATAGGGTAGAACAACGGTCATGAATAACTAGATGAGTCAATTGAGTGACTCAAAAGTAAATACCGCGCCGTTTAGATAGATTACACCAAGTAATAAAGTTGTTTATTTACGTTGGGGCGGCTACGGCTAGCGCAGGATGCAACTAACAGCTTGCTATTGAGGGAATTCTTCCGGTAACTATATTACATGGGATGTAGTGTGGTTAAATATTTTTAGTCTCAAAAGTAATTTTACATTACAAATGTTTTAATCAAGTTAACGGCAAATAGGTTGTGATTATAAAAAATCTCAATAAAACATTGTAAAAGAGGTTAAAAGTAAATAATGAATATAATATTTTTCACCTACATATCGCGTATGTAGATTTTAAAATCTTAAAAATGTAAAGTTGTTAAATTGTAAAAAAGAGTTATTTATATAAATCACAATCGAAATCAACATGACATTAACACAATTTTGTTATTCCTTACTTATTTCTTACTTACTTATTTCATCCTTATAATCATAGCTTACCCATGTAGCAGTCGGGCGACATATCAGACTATCCATGCACCCCTTGGTATGTATGCAGCAATGAGTCATGTTTAAATATACACAAACAAAAACGACCCTGCACCAGTCCCCGTTGAAAGGAGGCCAGCTATATTTAAATCTTTTCGTATAACACCAGTCGGAAGCGACTGCCGCCAGTTGTGGGACAATTATTTCATCTAGCGATCCGCCCCGGCTACGCGGCTTCGCACGGCCAGCGTTAGTTAGGCATATCTTCTATAATATCAAAATGAATCGCTGAATGTGTTGCTAAACGCAAATCTCGAGAGCACCTGAACCGATTTTGCTAATTCTTCTTTTAGAATATTCCTTGAAGTACGAGGACGGTTCCTTACGGAGAGAAAATATAAATAAAAAAATGCCTGATAAAGTCTAAAACGATAAAAAAATATTTGATAAATGTCTACCCGTGCGAAGCCGTGGCGGGCCGCTAGTACAAAATACAAATGAATTATACATAAAAAAAATTCATTATCCTCTTAAATAATTTTATCTATTGCTTAAAACTGCATTAAAACCATAAGAATAAGTTATAATTGAGTTGAATAGAATCTTCTTTGACCGATCCCCAAAGCCGCCATTTATATACCTACTTCCCCCTTCACGTCGTTACGCCCCTCTGTCGTCCGGGCGTGCTGCCAGGGTTACTTACTCTTAAATATTGCTTATACTATCTATAAGCCGATACTATCTATACTAAACTGAGGTCTGTTTTTTTTTTATCGTTCTCTTATATTATTATTAGAGCCGCGCGATCTCAATCAATCGGTATGAATGATTGGAATATTTACATGAGTACCTTCGTCGCGTATTATTAAACATTTCATTGTAATAGGTGTAATTCATTGAAACCAAACCACAGCCCAGCATAACATAGTCGTCTTACCAACCGTTGGAGTATAGAATAATAGTAATTAGCCCCAATTAGTTTGGGGCCAGATGGCGCTATGTGATAATTTTCAGCGAAAGCTTGCACTATGGGAACCAGCAGCTGATACAATACTTATACATTGTTTTTGTACATACTCGTAATACATACCAAACACCCAGACGCAAGGCAAATATGCTTGTCACATAAATGTTTGCCTAGGCGGGAATCGAACCCGGGACCTCTAGCTTAGCAGTCAGGTATAATAACCACTAGACCAGCGGTCTCGTCAAAGAATACCTAACAGTATACTGGCTAGAGGAACGAACCGTTTATTAAAACCCGTTCATCCTTGACAATAGATAGGGGAGCTCGTAAACACTATATCTATAGTCAAGTAGGTAGGATACATCACTAATATTATACAAACAGGTGTAATTGGTTTGGATTTTATTAGGTAACTACTTTCTGCAACAGCTGATCTGATTTTAACATTGTTTACATTACATGCTATTTCTCATTTACTTTCAATACAATAACATTTGTCTCGACCCGCTTCAAATTTATCGCATCACTCATGCATTGTCGGAAAGTTTTATTATCTACACTAATATTATAAAGAGGAAAGATTTGGTTGTTTGTTTGTTTGTATTGAATAGGCTCCGAGACTACTGCACCGATTTCAAAAAATATTTTGCTGTTAAATAGCTGTAGCTATTATCACTGAGTAACATAGGCATAGTAACATATATTTTATTATATATATAAAAAAAAATGATTTTCAAAAGTCGGGTGCCAAGTTCACATAGCCGCTATTATATTGATACGCCGGCGAAGTCGCAGGGAAAACAGCTAGCTGTAAGTGAAGACGTTCCTAATGGTCCTATCGATCACTTTGTAGCATAATTATGACACAATTGGTTAGACATCCAAACACGCCTTTTTACACACATACATCATGTACATCAACACGTCACGCTCACTTCCTTCCCTGGTGGGCACTAGGCAGATGGTACAGAGCTCAATTTTACTCTTCACTTACACACATCTTTTGCGTCTACATTCATCAATCTCTACAATCTCTTCATACATGCTCGCCGGTATATTACCGTACCTTATTTGCGTTTATTTATATTCTCATGTCATTCAGTTTCGCCTCATACATTTTTATAATGCCCCATGATTTTGGCGAGTCGCTTTGTCCTTTGATCGTGTCCTCAATTTGTATGCTACCAGTTTGATTACAATTTGATCGATGTATATGCCTTTGAAGTGTGATTGATTTCATTTGAATATATTTTTTAACGAAGGGTCTCCTTGATTTTATTTAAGTGTTCCAAATAAATTAGATCATATTTCTGTTTGATTTTGTACTATTTTAAATGGTTCGCGAACGAATCTGTGCTGGCAACAAGGCGTCCATATGTTGTAAGCAGTCACAGTAGCCTATAGCCGCTAGCAATACCAGGGATATCACTAACGAGTTGCCAACCTTGTGATTGATGAGGACTCACTGTGCTAGCAGTATTACAACTAGTGCAGCGTAACCTCGTGGAGTACTGCCAAACTTACTTCGGTCTTCTGTAAGGTGGAGCTACAATCCCGTCGGGCGGCTCCAATTATAATGGGAAAACCTACGGGAGATTCGACCTACCTCTCTTTAAATTACTAGTCTATGGTATTTGTTACCTTTCTATTCTTTCTAAAGGTCAGTGCTTACTAAGCTTAATTCACTCCTTTCAGTCATTATGTAGGCCAACCTCACGCGGAAGACTTGTTGGACACATTTCTAGCGAAACAATGTGGTATGTAGGGTACGACTGTTTGCCTTGGCTAACTAAATTTCTTGAATGTTAAATTGATAAGATAACAGCGTCTTGTTTGTTATATGAATGCTGATAGTCCATGTATGTTTGTGTGATACGTAGGTAAATAAATAAAGACGGTGATTGGCCTTGGGAATAATTTCCAAATTTTCTTTGGTCACCCTTGATTATCGTACTGCGAACAATCTTGTGTTGTGGGTATTATGTACGGTGTTGTCATGACCTAACACCCTCATACATAAAATACTAGTCGTGTAGGTTAGTTGTCAAGAGCTCCTGCAAGGGCCTTCTGCCTTGCTTTTGCCTGCGTTGCCGTTGATCGCAGATTCGATCCTGGCAATCATTTTTGTTATAATAATATTTATTCCTGCGTCTGGTAGTAATATTCAAATAATTTTATTTTTCTCCATCTCTGTTTTATTTGTATTTCTATTGTAATATCTATAGTACGGAGCATTGACTATTTTGGAGTCAGTTGATATATTAGGTCCTTACATATGAAATTGGCGTTTTTCGTACTGGCCACTTTAATCACGAATTTCTCCTCTTTGGTAAAGAATTCCAAATTCAAATTTGTACAGCTATAGACTCATGTATTTGTGCTTCGATGATCGTCATTCATTTGTTTTTTTCTTCTGTTTTTTTCTGTTTGCGTCACTCATTTTACAAAATGGAAAACCTTAAATATCGCATTATTTACGAGTACGAGTTCCGCCGTGGCACTAGTGCTGCGGAAACAACTCGAAGGGTGAATGATGTGTATGGCGGTCGTGTTGCAAAAGAAAACACAGTTCGTTTTTGGTTCCAACGTTTTCGTTCTGGAAATTTCGACCTGCAGAAAAAGCCCCGTGGACGGCCTGAGACTCAAGTTGATAATGAAGAGTTGAAGGCTATTGTGGAAGCGGATCCATCGCAAACCACGTCCGAGTTAGCTGCAGGCTGCAATGTTAGTGATAAAACTGTTTTAATTCACTTGAAGCAAATTGGGAAGATTAAAAAGCTTGAAAGGTGGGTACCTCACGAATTGACTGAAACAAACCGGCAAACGCGCGTCGACTGCTGCGTTACATTACTAAACCGGCACAATAATGAAGGTATTTTAAACCGAATCATTACCTGTGATGAAAAATGGGTTCTTTACGGTAATCGGAAGCGCTCAGCGCAATGGTTAGATCCTGGCCAGCCAGCCAAATCCTGCCCCAAGCGAAAATTAACCCCAAAAAAGTTACTTGTAAGCGTTTGGTGGACTAGTGCCGGTATTGTTCATTACAGTTTTTTCAAATCTGGCCAGACTATTACGGCTGATGTCTATTGTCAGGAATTGCAAACCATGATGGAAAAGCTAGCGGCTAAACAACCTAGGCTGGTCAATCGCTCCACGCCACTGCTGCTTCACGACAACGCTAGACCACACACTGCGCTACAGACGGCTACTAAATTAGAAGAGCTTCAATTGGAAAGTCTAAGACATCCTCCGTACTCCCCGGACCTTGCTCCAACAGATTACCATTTTTTTCGAAATTTGGATAACTTCTTGCAAGGGAAAAAATTCAACTCCGATGGGGCAGTCCAAATCGCCTTCAAAGATTTTATTGATTCCCGTCCGACTGGTTTTTTTAGTAAAGGGATCAATGAACTACCTATGAGATGGCAAAAGTGCATAGAAAATAATGGTTCATACTTTGATTAATTAAATATATTATATTAAAAAATATTCGACTTTTTGTTCCTCCCATACAAAACGCCAATTTCATATGTAAGGACCTAATATTATGTAGTGTGAACATAAAAGAGATACATCAATATCATCTTTTGAACACAAAGCTTATGCGTATCCGCCGTGCACAAAATAAGAAATCATTGGCATCATAAGCCACAAAAGTATCTCAAAAACTGGTTTATAAAATCCCTATTTACCATACGTAGGTATAAGACCTACATATATTACGATATTTCTTACTTAAATAACGACATTATGATGAGAGTTTGTTGGATGGTTATTTACCACTTGATTCGAGGAATTCTGCACGTAGCTACACACAATTCTGAGAACTTTCCTTTTAGCGCCGGTATACCGAAAGTTTGACGTCATGTCATCTATCGATCTTCGACGGCTTCGACCCCACCATGATTATCGGAATAGTTATGAGTACTTGCGACGGGTGGAGACTGGAGTGGGGACAAAGATTCGGGAATCGAGACGTTCAGCTCTAAAATGTTGGTCCTGGTGTCCAGTTATAGCGGCATTTTAGTACCAATTTCTTTTATAGATATCAATAATTCCATAGAACTGATGTCTCGTCGATTCTAAAGAAGATTAGGTGTAACCTCTTTGTTTTGTGTCACCAGGCCTCTAGTTGAATATTTATAAACATTTATTTTTTATTTGTTTATTACCGATCTAATGCCTACTTCAAATAACATTGACAGCTACTTTATTAATGTTCTAATTCAATTGATACCTACATAGTTTGATGATAAAGGTAACATCAGTCACCGGCAAATCAAATAAAAGAATATCAAAACCTAGATTGTACAGTAGAGCAAATATATTGTATTGACATTATGCGTTGGTGTGCCAATGTAGGTGTGCCATCCTCTATCAGGGTGACCTTTTATACTATTTATAATATTCCCTGCGACCTTTTCCGTCCGAATCATCGATATCGCAAGCCAAGTGGCCCTAGTACACACATACAGTATCCTATAGGCTGTGAATTATCATTGTATACAAGCGAAAGTACGTCATCTTCTCCACCTTACAGAAGACCACAGTCAAATAGCACTACTTTGATGTAGTATTGTTTCTGCGGTAAGGAAGGTTGCCAGTATTCCATGAGGATACGCTGCGCTAGTAGTAATGTTGCTGGCACTGGTCCTCATCAACAACAGGGTTGACAACCCGTTAGTGATATCCCTGGTGTTGCTAGCGGCATTTGGCTACGGTGACTGCTTACCATTTGATGGGCCGTATGCGTATGTATCACCTTAGTGGTATAAACCGTCCCTTAAACATGTCGGGATATTTTTGTTGGTTTCGACACAGCAGTGAACTTGTACAGTACCTTGTGATGACTGATAACCATTCCTTGTGCCCAATTAATTTATTATAATTCCGGTCCAAAATATATAAAAAGGGAATTATGACCTCGCAACAACAGCGAGGGTAAACTTTTAAGTTTGTCCCTTTAGCGGTAATATATAGTTACAGATATAGACCCCTGTTTGCCTAAATTGCATAAATTTTAGCTTATTGCTGTCAAATTAAGTTTACGTGCCGTCAAATATATTCTTGGTGTTGTTAAAACCAAATTGAGTGCTGTCAAAACGATGATTATACGTTTCAATGAACAACATAATATTTTAGTTCAGTTGTAGTCTAATCAGATGAATACGAGGATTGTCACCGATGTCGGTCACACAGTCACGGTACTGTGCATTGTTCGTTACTATTGGTAAAGCGGAATCGACTATTACAAGCACACCCTTGCTTAAAAGGAGGCTTCCAACACGTAAATGTTAACTTGTTATGTTACCGAATAAACAATTTATTTTTATTATTGGTATGTTGTTGTAGGTGATAGTGGAGTCTCACAAGGAGCTGCGATGCCCGGAGTGTCGCGTGCTGGTGGAAGCTCGCGTGGAGGAGCTGCCGCCCAACGTGCTGCTCATGCGCATCCTCGAGGGCATGCGCAACTCCGCGCCCAGGAAGCCGCTCAACACCAATAGGCTTCGGGCCTGCCATTCACAGGTACACTTATATACTTCTCTCATTTAAAACGTTATGCGGCGTCAAAATACAATATCACATGTAGAATCGGAGAGCGCTAAATAATGTACATAACTTTTTTAAATTCTAATACAGTGTGGCTAAATAGTAGTAGATATTTAGGTGGGTAGGTTCGTTGTGCGAGCAAAGTGGTCATGCTCAGCCGCCACAAAGGGAAGATCTTCCGGCCAGGCGTGCTTTGTGCCTGAGGAACAAGCCTCCGACTGCTGTTCTAGTCGGAGACTTTTATCTATACTGAGTTGCGTAAAACTTCGATTGCGCCTTGTAGGATCGTGACGTATGTATGGAGTTATCATCCCTTGATCGTTATGTCAGTTAGTACATTCCGACGTTGGTTTTTGTAGCGAACAGGTTGCTACATTGCATCAGGCCTTCAATTAAAATTTGGGAAATATAATAAATGTGGTCCTACGGCATTGTTGTGTTGTACCAAAAAATATCGTTTCGTTTCAGGCGCAGAGCCAGCAAGGCGGGCAGCAGGCGCGGGCCGAGGTGAAGCCGCTGCCGCCGCACGCGAGGGCCATGTACGACTTCATGTCTAAGGAGCCCGGGTGAGTCCAATACTCTATCTGTAACATCGCACCCAAGCGTACGGCCCACTTGTTGATAAGCAGTCACCGTAGCCTATAGCCGCTAGCAACACCAGGGGTATCACTAACGCGTTGCCTACCCTTATGTTGAGGACTCGCAGTACTATGCTATATCCTTACTGCCAGCGCAGCGTGTCCTTGTTTTGTATCAAACTCTGGAAACCTTACCTCAGTAGTATAATACTACGATAAACTATTGTTATTTGGCTGCAGTCTTCTCTAGGTACAGTCCCCAGTCAGGCAGCTCCAATTTTAAAGTGATAATCCACGGGAGATTCCATTTTACCTTACCTCTCATAAAATCAACAGAGGATTTCAATAAAACATCATATCTTCAGAAAGCCTTTAGTGGGTCTAAGTTACCTCGGACGTACGTCGTCCCTTGGGATCATCATTACATTTATGTCTCGTATCGTGCGTTTCGCACACATACTTATATTTTTTGTGGCCCAAATATTTGGGGTCCTTTAATTGATTTGATACGGTTGATAGAAGGTATTCACTCGTTACAAAATGTTACTGTAAGCGAACGATACACATTCCTAAGAACTTATATACTATTAATGGAATCCCGCGACTGCAAGCGCGTTGAAACTGCAATTAGGCGTGCAAATGTATCGTGTGAATTGAAATCCGTACTAATATTATAAATGCGAAAGTAACTCTGATTGTTAGTTCGTTTGCTACCTTTTCAGGTCTAAACGGCTGAACGGATCGTAATAAAATTTGATAAGGAGATAGATTTCTTTTAACCCACTAAGGTGCCAACAAGCATACGGCCCGCCTGATGGTAAGCGGTTACCGCAGCCTATGGACGCTTGCAACACCAGGGGTAAAACTCGTGCGTTGCCGACCCTTCAAAAATCTCTTCACACCCTTCTTGAAGAACCCCATATGATTATATCGTGGGGAAGGACATGCTACTTTTGCCCTTAAACAAATGCAGACGAAGTTGCGGGTATCAGCTAGTAATTAATGTAATCGTTTCGAGCGATATAATTATTTAGTTCGGTCAGCAACGGTTACGTTATTAGTATTAGCGAATTTCATATTGTTCTAGTTTCACTTTGTAAGCTTTCCCACACAACTCGTAACGTGATTCAATATATCTATCTTCTATGAATTTACTTTGATAGCGGCTTATTATTACATATATTATGTTACTGTGGTGTTAAAGTCAATTGGATACACCTGAATATTTATTTCTTATAATTTTCCGCAGTTTGGATCTATTTAAATGCAAATTAATAATCCCATACTGATTCATCGACATTGGACATGTTTATATATTGATACGGATTAATTACCTATACTGATTCAGTATGTAGAAAGAAATGTAGAAGGGTAGACGAGACCGCTGGTCTAGTGGTTAGTACACCTGACTGCTACGCTAGAGGTCGCGGGTTCGATTCCCGCCGGGGCAAACATTTATGTGACAAATATGTTTGTCTTGCGTCTGGGCGTTTGGTATGTATTATAAGTATGTATTTACGAACAGAAAGTATATGAGTATTATATCGGCTACTGGTTCAAGTACAAGCTTTGCTTAGTTTGGGGCCAGATGGCGTTGTGTGATAATGTCCAAGCTTTATTTATTTATTTATTTATTGCTACTTTGTCATATGGTGATCGCTTACCATCAGGCGGGCCGTATGCTTGCTTGCCAACAAGTACTATAAATAACTTTTATTGATTCAGAAATGTGTTCTAAGATACCATTTATTGTTTTGTAGTGTAAGTGAAACTGCATTCGCATTTTTAGTGCATCTGCATTTTTAGGGAAACTCACAAAATTTGGTATAATGTAAAATAGATTATATAAGTAAAGAAATGCCCCCTCACGGTCACAATTTGCTGTGCCATATGAATAGGTTGTGTAGTATAAGTTTAAAAGCTTGTACACTTATTGCAATAAATATTTATGATTTAATGTGGCAACACGCCAGTCAAATTTGAATTTGACTGGCGTTTCAGTATTCCAATAAAAGTCACGACTAAATATGAGCGCGGCACTCACTTTTAAGGAAATATAATTAGTTTTAAATTTAAAAATATTCGGTTAAAAACTCATGTAATTTTTCTTTTCGCAGCGACCTGTCGTTCAAAAAAGGCGACACGATAATACTACAAAAGAAGCTTGACTCGTTCTGGTACCAAGGGGAATGTTCTGGAAGGACGGGCGTGTTCCCCATCACATTTGTTCAGGTTAGTGTCTACGTCTCTCCCCAATGAAATGGTAATTTAGACCTTCATAAGTGCTTATTAGGGTCTAAACTAAATAAAGGTTTTTTGATTTTGAATTTGTGACCCGCAAATGGCTTAATCACACTGATCAACAGTGTATACAATCAATCAGTGTAAATAAAATTTAAGTCTAAAAATATATTTAAAAATAGGTTTTTTTAATGTCACCTACTTTACATGAAAACAAATAAAAGTTGACATGATAAAACTTTTTTTACCAGTGTTATTAAAGCTATCAAAAAGGATAACTTTCTTTGCATGATTGTTACCTATTGTAGGTAAATTGTTTGTTAAACCGATTTTGAGTCGAATTTTGCGGGCAGGTCATTGTCAACCGCTTTGTTCCAAACACAAACTATACTGCGAATAGCATGTTGCAGTATAATAAATTACCAAAATAAATAATGTTGACAGTGGTGTCAATTTTGTTGTTCAAAATGACTACATTAAACTAAATTGACATGTCTAAAAGTCTTGCTATCCCTTTCTCATGCGCGGGGTTAAATAAGGATGACAATATTTTTAGACCTGTCAAATTAGTTAAGTTTTTTTTTAAATTGGCACCAATGTCTAAAGCGCACACGCAAATGTTAAAAGCACATGATAAGGTCGTCATCATAAAAATATGACTAGTCTTCTGTCGGTGGAGCAATCGCCAAGCAGTTGTATCATTAACAATATTTTTGATCTCCTAGGAGGAGGACAAAACGTTAGCCTTTATCTTCGGTCTGTAGCGCGAGAATGAATTATTTGCGACAAGTTTTTCTTATCGCCTTCGACTATTTTTGTATTGAAAAATGAACAGCGCTGCGGCAATGAAAAGTGCAACTAAAAATTTGTATGACAATTTTGACATTTCGCGAGTTACGTTTTCGCTTTCGTAGTCGAAATATGTTCCTGCTACCGGCACTGGCCTCCCTGTAGCACGCTTCCCTTCGATATTTTCTTCTGGGATATAGAGCGAGGTGATCATGCTCAGCTGGCACAATTGAAAGTACTTCCGGCCAGGCGGGTGTTGTGCCTGGGGAACAAGGCTCCGACTGTTCTAGTCGGAGCCTTGTTCCACTTACTACACTTGTATATATACTGAGATATTCGTAGAAAACTTCGCTTGCGCGTTGTAGGATTGTCACGTAGGTATGGAGTCGTCCTCCTGTGAATGTTATGTCAATTAGTAGATTTCCAACGTTGGTTTATGTGGCGGTGAGGTCGCTACAGATTTTTGGTACGTGTTTTGTTTTAATCATGTGACTGTATGTTTGCAGGTCGTAATCCCATTGGCTGTTCCAACGGCGCTATGCAAAGCTCTATACGATTTTCGTATGTCTGCACCGGATGAAGAAGGATGTTTGGCGTTTGATAAAGGTACATAAATCAGTTTTACGGTTTCATTAAGTGCAGTAAACTTTCACTTAGTGACTGATTTTTAGGAACATTGGAAATAATCTTGTAATATGGCCTGTGCGTGAAGTGATTTATCCTCTGATCTTAATGCATGTAAAGTCAGCTACTGCCGTCGATTGTCTCCAGAAACTCCCATAAGCGTAAGAATAGAAAATAAAGCAATTACACACTTGATACTTATGTAACACTCGACACTGGCAAAAAATATCTTGGAAGAGGATTGATTGCCATAGTTAGGAAGAAGTGCCCATGTGTGTATGTAGTGTGTAATCAGGGCCAGATTTAGAGGTCGGGAGGCCTCGGGGCCTAAAACGGGTGGAGGCAACCTGGCCCCAAATTATTTTCTAAAAATATTTAATACCATCACGTTTGTACGAAACAAAAGTTGTTTACTAAGTGTTTACTGGTCTGAAATAGTAATTTTTCCGTAGTCTATATTGTGGTGGCCTCTCTTGTGTGGAGGCCCCGGGGCTCTGTAGCCCCAGTTGCCCTCCCCTAAATCCGGCCCTGTGTGTAATGTGTATGTGTCAGGTGCTATAATAACGGTGCACCGGCGCGTGGACGAGAACTGGGCGGAGGGCAGGCTGGAGCAGCGCGTGGGCATCTTCCCCATCGCATTCGTCGAGCTCAACCAACCCGCCAGAATACTCATGAACAGGTATGAACGCGAACAAAGTCGCGGGCAGAATCTAGTACTTTTCATATATTTAATACCAAAAGGTAGCAAATAGTTTCTACTAATATACTAATTTCTTCAATAAATGTACAGTAGCCCGAGCAAGAATAATTTGCGAATACGTATTCTTATCGCCTGCGACTATTATTGTATGGGAAAATGAACAGCGCTGCGCCGGTGAAAGTACCTTACTAAAATTTTGTATTGACATTTTGCGAGTTACGTTTTCGAATACGTAATCGCAAATTATTCTTGCTCGGGCTACTGTACATTTATTGAAGAAATGAGTATACTAGTAGTAACTATTTGCAACATTTTGGTATTAAATATATGAATAATACTAGCTTCTGCCCGCGACTTTGCTCGCGTTGAGCTTAGGATCTCAGAGGAACCTAAAATTTTCCCGCGATAATAACATTATCCTGGGATAAAAGTATCCTATGTGTTAATCCAGGGTATAAATTCTCTGTGTTCCAAATTTCATCCAAATCCATTGAGTAGTTTTTGCGTGTAAGAGTAACAAACATCTATCCATCCATCCATCCATCCATACTCACAAAATTTCGCATTTATAATATTAGTAGGATTTAACAACTTAAGATTGTAAACTCTAATAGCAATGTAAAATCTGAGCAGCGATAAAGGCTTATTTTACGTTTAGTTTTTTATATGTTTTGCAGCACACCGCTGAACCGGCCCGTACCGCCGCTACCAGACCTCGCCAGGGCTGGCCACTCCGACCATCGACACCATGCACAGGTACATACATATATTACATACACAGTACATACACATAACGAGAGGAGATTTTAAGATAGGTAGGGCGATTTGGGATAATTGCAGCCGCCCGACTGGGGACTGTACCTCCGCCTTACAGAAATAACACTACTTGATGTAGTGTTGTGTTTCTGCGGTAAGTAAGGTTGCCAGTGCTCCACGAGGATACGCTGGGCTAGTAGTAATGCTGCTAGCACAGTGAGTCCTCATCAACAACATGGTTGGCACCCCGTTAGTGATACCCCTGGTATTGCTAACGGCTATAGGCTACGGTGACTGCTTACCATCAGTTGGGCCGTATGCTTGTGTGCCACCTTAGTAACACATTACATAACGAGACCGCTGGTCTAATGGTTACTATTCCTGACTACTACAATAAGGGTCGCGGGTTCGATTCCCGACAGGGTGAACATTTATGTCATAAATATTTGTGTTTGCCTAGCGTCTGGGTGTTTAGTATATGTTTACAAAAAAAAGAATATAAGTTATATCAGCTACTGGTTCCCATAGTACAAGCTTTGCTTAGTTTGGGATTACATGGCTGTGTGAATGTCCAAGCATTATTATTATTACACTTGACTCTAACAAAAATTAGCACAGCTTAATATTTCGCATACGGATCACTGAATCGAAAATGGTTATGGCAAACTCACACATTTTTAGTGACCTATCCAATGACACTCCACACCATGGGATAAATGAGATAAAATATTTTATTTTTCCACTTTGACGGCGTGTTTAATATGTATATCCATGCCAAATTACAGTTTATCTGAGCTAAGCCGCAGATGGACGGACAGACAGACGGACGGACATGGCGAAAGTATGAGGGTTCATTGTTGCCTTCGGAGCCCTAAAATTTGTATTAATAGGTCAGCTTAGGCCCTGAATGGACATAAGTCTACTATACTTTACTTTACAAAAGATGCCCTCTCGAAGAGAACCAGCAAGAAAGTTACAAATGTTTTAAATGCCGTATTACGTATCGAGGTAGTATTATTCGATGTTGTATTTGCTTGCAGCAGTCGCACCGCTACCAGCCGATGTCGATGTCGGCCCCGGCCAGCGGGCCGGCCTACCAGAACATGGCCCCCATGAGCCACTCGCACCCTGCCTACAGCCCCCCGCTGCTCGCCCCCCAGCCCAACCCCCAACCCAACCCCCAGCCCAACCCCCACACCCCCCGGATTATGGAGCCCTCGCACAAACACTCCCTCGACCTCATACACTTCACCAACGTCCACACAAAGCACCAGACCATGGTGCAAAGCGCCTCGCGAATAGGCGACAACTACGACCGACTCCGACTGGTTAAGTACGACTTCAACTCGACGCCGGTACACAAAGTAGAGACTACTTACCAGAATGTTCGAGATTTTACAGTCACTGTCGCTAGTTTTGCGAACGTCAGCTCCGATTCTAGCTCTAGTATGAATACGCCTTCGGCGGTCAGTTCTACCACTACGCCTAACACAAGCTCTGACACCAGCACCTGCGCGAGCGCAGAACCCAGCCTTCCCAGCTCGCCCGACAACCACACCCACAACCCAGCAACTAACCACAGCCAAACAACCAACCACAACCAAACAACCAACCACAACCAAACGACCAACCTCAACGCAACAACGAACAACCAGGAGGAACCGACCGACGCGGATACGTCGCTCAATACCTCTATGGGAGTATTGAGTGTGAACGAGAGCTCGACGGCTACTAACACGTCTCTCAACGTGAGCTTACCACCAGCCGAGAGTCCAAAGTTGAACGCGGAAAGTGGTGGTCAGACTAATGGTGAACAAGAAGGAGTGGAGGGGTCGAGTGGTAAACGCGAGGTGCGCGTCCGTCGAGACAAGAGACACAGCCTTACCGACGCCCTCGCACACACACACGCAACGCATAACAGGTAACTAACACACTATACTCTCAGATCGAATAAAAAGCTTTGATGTAACTTTGCGAACAACGAGTGACGTAAAAACAATCCTGTTTCTTATAAGAATCAAAAAGTAGGAACAATAAAATTGTGGTTAGACTAAAGCTTAAATCTACGTGGTATATATATAGATCGTGTCGAATTTTTATCACTCATGCGACCTCTAATTTTGTATATTTTATCAATATTTTGTTTTCCGCAAGGAATCGCGGTCAGCTATAGTTAGTACATATAATAACACGATTGTTTTATTGTTGTGGTGTCCTCTGTGTTGCAGACATTCGCTAGAGGTGGGGCGTCGCGCCCGAAGCCGTGAACGGGGAGCCCCCTACGTGGCGCTGTACGCCTACCGCCCGCAGAAACCAGACGAGCTCGAGCTGAGGAAAGGAGGTGACACACACACAGACACACAGACACTTATATCCACTAATCTTATACCAACACACTCCCACATCAACGCACTAACATATTCTTATATTAATAAACTCACACCAACACACACATACTCACAAAAATACGTTATCATGAACACTTTAATATGACTTTTTTTTGAGCGAGAGAATAGATGTTTCACATAGAAAAAACTATTACACATGAACTTTACTGCCTATAGTAATGCCGCGACGGATGGTACAAGTAATGTGTGTGTGTGTGTGTGTGTCAGGTGTGTACACGGTGACGGAGCGGTGTCGCGACGGGTGGTACAAGTAATGTGTGTGTGTGTCAGGTGTGTACACGGTGACGGAGCGGTGTCGCTACGGATGGTACAAGTAATGTGTGTGTGTATCAGGTGTGTACACGGTGACGGAGCGGTGTCGCGACGGATGGTACAAGTAATGTGTGTGTGTGTCAGGTGTGTACACGGTGACGGAGCGGTGTCGCTACGGATGGTACAAGTAATGTGTGTGTGTATCAGGTGTGTACACGGTGACGGAGCGGTGTCGCGACGGATGGTACAAGTAATGTGTGTGTGTGTCAGGTGTGTACACGGTGACGGAGCGGTGTCGCGACGGGTGGTACAAGTAATGTGTGTGTGTGTCAGGTGTGTACACGGTGACGGAGCGGTGTCGCGACGGGTGGTACAAGTAATGTGTGTGTGTGTCAGGTGTGTACACGGTGACGGAGCGGTGTCGCGACGGGTGGTACAAGTAATGTGTGTGTGTGTCAGGTGTGTACACGGTGACGGAGCGGTGTCGCGACGGGTGGTACAAGTAATGTGTGTGTGTGTCAGGTGTGTACACGGTGACGGAGCGGTGTCGCGACGGGTGGTACAAGTAATGTGTGTGTGTGTCAGGTGTGTACACGGTGACGGAGCGGTGTCGCGACGGGTGGTACAAGTAATGTGTGTGTGTGTCAGGTGTGTACACGGTGACGGAGCGGTGTCGCGACGGATGGTACAAGTAATGTGTGTGTGTGTCAGGTGTGTACACGGTGACGGAGCGGTGTCGCGACGGGTGGTACAAGTAATGTGTGTGTGTGTCAGGTGTGTACACGGTGACGGAGCGGTGTCGCGACGGGTGGTACAAGTAATGTGTGTGTGTGTCAGGTGTGTACACGGTGACGGAGCGGTGTCGCGACGGATGGTACAAGTAATGTGTGTGTGTGTCAGGTGTGTACACGGTGACGGAGCGGTGTCGCGACGGGTGGTACAAGTAATGTGTGTGTGTGTCAGGTGTGTACACGGTGACGGAGCGGTGTCGCGACGGGTGGTACAAGTAATGTGTGTGTGTGTCAGGTGTGTACACGGTGACGGAGCGGTGTCGCGACGGGTGGTACAAGTAATGTGTGTGTGTGTCAGGTGTGTACACGGTGACGGAGCGGTGTCGCGACGGGTGGTACAAGTAATGTGTGTGTGTGTCAGGTGTGTACACGGTGACGGAGCGGTGTCGCGACGGGTGGTACAAGTAATGTGTGTGTGTGTCAGGTGTGTACACGGTGACGGAGCGGTGTCGCGACGGGTGGTACAAGTAATGTGTGTGTGTGTCAGGTGTGTACACGGTGACGGAGCGGTGTCGCGACGGGTGGTACAAGTAATGTGTGTGTGTGTCAGGTGTGTACACGGTGACGGAGCGGTGTCGCGACGGGTGGTACAAGTAATGTGTGTGTGTGTCAGGTGTGTACACGGTGACGGAGCGGTGTCGCGACGGATGGTACAAGTAATGTGTGTGTGTGTCAGGTGTGTACACGGTGACGGAGCGGTGTCGCGACGGGTGGTACAAGTAATGTGTGTGTGTGTCAGGTGTGTACACGGTGACGGAGCGGTGTCGCGACGGGTGGTACAAGTAATGTGTGTGTGTGTCAGGTGTGTACACGGTGACGGAGCGGTGTCGCGACGGGTGGTACAAGTAATGTGTGTGTGTGTCAGGTGTGTACACGGTGACGGAGCGGTGTCGCGACGGGTGGTACAAGTAATGTGTGTGTGTGTCAGGTGTGTACACGGTGACGGAGCGGTGTCGCGACGGGTGGTACAAGTAATGTGTGTGTGTGTCAGGTGTGTACACGGTGACGGAGCGGTGTCGCGACGGGTGGTACAAGTAATGTGTGTGTGTGTCAGGTGTGTACACGGTGACGGAGCGGTGTCGCGACGGGTGGTACAAGTAATGTGTGTGTGTGTCAGGTGTGTACACGGTGACGGAGCGGTGTCGCGACGGGTGGTACAAGGGCTGGTCGGAACGCTCGCAGCGCGCCGGCGTCTTCCCCGGGAACTACGTCGCGCCCGCACGACCCAAACACGACAAGGTACTATACTCATCGATTACTCATCTAATAGGGACGGCAACGCGCGAGTGATACCCTTGGTCTGGGGTGTGCATTGAATTTTCTTTTAGGTAGGCAGCCTACCTCACTCAACTTAACCCTCATCTACCTCAATAAAATATGCATATATTATTCTGTGTATTTGATTGTGGTGGAGGTACGCAATGATTTTTGTCTGTATGCAATTCACGCCCCTGCCCCTGGTGTTGCAAGAGTCCATAGGTTACGGTGACCGATTACCATCAGGTTGGAAAGGGTTTTTATCCCGGGAAAATGCTAGATACCACTGGGATTCTAAGCTCGGCGCGGACAAAGTCGCGGGCAGATGTGTTATAACATAATCTTCAAGGGATTCGACCTTCCAGTACAACGAACTCATCTTTATATATAAAAATGAATCCCTATTTCCCTTGGTCACGGCATCACGCGTGAACGGCTGGATCGATTGCGCCAATTCTTTTTTATTTGTGTTTGTTATTGTAAGGAGAAGGTTCTTATGAAAAGATAAATTTAAAAAAATAAAACGGAATTTACTTAATTACGGGATAAAGGTCCGTTGTTCTATGGTGTATTTGACATCTTCATTTACAGCTAAGACTGCACAACGCCTGTGGGGACAGCTAGTTGAATATAATGTTAATGATGATGCATGATGATGATGTCCCTCAGAGCGCGGCGGCGGCGAGCGCGGCCCCGGCGAGTGTGAAGCCCACGCCCGGGGCGCCCGACGCGCCGCCCCGCGCTGACAGCCCCAACAACACTGCTGGTAACACTTACACTGCGACAACAAAACACTTGACAATAATAGGGGCGCCACTGTACCATTCGTATGGCAACCCGTCGCAGCTGGTAGAGCATCAACTATCTTGATTGGTTTGTTTATAGGATACGTCATAACATGGATTCTATTTTGTGAAGGTTGCCAGTAGACAAAAATGTAGTTTGCCAATCTATAAGTCCAAAATACTACCAGTTCGGTAAAAAAATCATCCTTAGAAGAACTGTCAAGAAACTTCATGTTTTAACAGGGGCCCAGTTTTCTAAGACCGTCAGTTATGTACTACGTCATTTTGATATCTTGGCTAGATTAAAAATAGGTGGATTTTTCAACTGGATATATATGGAAGTATAGGGAGAAGCGGTCGTGCTGAGTATCGGCCGCTATGGTCTGTAGCTTTCTAACGGTGAAAGATTTTTTTAAATCGGTCCTGTAGTTTCGGAGCCTATTTAATACAAACATACACATAAAAATACAGAAATACAAATCTTTCCTCTTTATAATATTAGCAAAGATATACTTGGGGCCGATTCGAATCTGTTGATTAAAAATATTAATGATTATTTCGCCATATCGCTTCTAAGTATCAAAAAATGTTAAGAAAAGTTAAATGGCAAACTAAAATTGTGATTCCCTTAATGCTTCTGCCAGTCATATCCTTTAATCTTAGCTTGTGTTGACAGCCCAACCCACAGCGTATCCTTGGAATGCGCCCGCCACCCAGTCACAACAAACTACTCCAAGATATGAAAAAGTGAGTTACTATCCTCTTTACAACGTATAAATCTGTATTCTCTCTGTAAAGAAATGTTTTTCTTTTTATTCCACTATATGTATAGAAGTATGTGTTTTTTTAACTAGATTGATTTGATGAGATTTTTGTCTTAAACTGTATGTATCCTATAAATGGAATGTCTTCACGTTTTTTTCACCAATTTCAAGATCATGTTGAAAGTTTACACACGCAATGGTGCCAATTCTGTTGTACGAAATCATTAAACTAAACTAGTTTGACAGGTCTAAAAGTATTGCCATCCTTATTTAACCCTGCGGTCACCAGTGTGGGGCGAGCGGGGTGATCATGCTCAGCCGCCACAAAGGGAAGTTCTTCCGGCCAGGCGGGTGTTGTGCCTGGGGAACAAGCCTCCGACTGTTCTAGTCGGTGACTTTTATATATACTGAGTTGCGTAGAAAACTTCGCTTGCGCGTTGCAGGATGGTTGAATGTTATGTTAGTCAGCAAATTCCAGCGTTGGTTTATGTACCGGTGAGTGTTATCTACTACATACTAATGACAAATCTCTTGCAGTCAAAAGAAAAGGCGAAAGCGGAGAAGTCATCGATATCAACAGGCGTCAGTTTGATGAAGCGACTGGCCGCTATGAAGAAATGCAAGTCCCCTCCGCCCGCATACAGCATGGACAACCCAGTGTTCGAGGACGGCCCGGGATGCTCGCTGATGCTGATGCCCACCCATCCGGTGCACGTCCGGTGAGCCTCCGCTTAATCTCATCTATTCATAAATGTCTTTCAATTCACGACGGCTTCCTCGAAATCAACTGATATTTCAAGAATTGCGATGAATTTAAGAGCATTTAATATCATACTTGAAATCTTTATTGTATTTCCATAAAACGGCGTGCGGCAGGACTTGACCGGTAGAAAATGACACGCGAAGAAAACGCAGCCGGTTGTTTAAGTTCAATACAGAGCCGGTAAAACGTTAACAAGGAAAATAAAATGGAGTTCAATTTGGCTTAATGTCACGTAATGACGTTCGGTCGTATGCAACACCCCATTAAGTTTGACTATAATATTAACAACGTAACTATCTCTCAATCGACCACCATGAAAGATCTAGGTGTCACATTTGACCGAAAACTGACATTCCATGACCACATGATCTCGATTGCTAAGGAGTCCTTTGGTAGGCTGGGATTCGTCCTGCGAAATTCGCGTGACTTCAATAACTGCGAGGTCATTCGAATACTTTATAATGCCTTGGTTTGCAGCAAGCTGGAAACCAGTGCATGCGTCTGGAACCCGCACGAAAGTTCCTATATCCTTATCCTAGAGAAAGTACAAAAAGCCTTCCTTAGGTATTTATATAAACGTACCCACGGATATTATCCATATCTTTATCCCACAAATTTCTTACTCGGATGCCTCAATTACAACTCTCTTGAAGTCAGAAGAGGAGTGGACCAGATGGCAATATCTTGTAAGATTCTTCGTGGTATGATCGACGCCCCCGAACTGCTTGATGAACTGTCTCGACTCTTCACTCCGGATAAATATCTACGCAACCGCAAGCATAAGTTGTTCGCGGTGCCGGCTAGTCGCACGGTCGCCCGTGCCATGTCTCCGATACCTCGCTCGTTGACAGCATTCAACACTCTCCTGGATTCAGATCCAAGTGTTGATTTGTTTGTGGATGGATGGAAGAACTTATTGTTAGCATGTTTGAAGTTTGCTGAGAGGAAATAAGTGTTTGGTTTCTAATTAGTGTAATTGGCTTTGCCGTTCTAATTAATGTAATAATAAATAAATAAACGTTATTATCGCCTTCGACTATTTTTGTATTGGAAAATGAACAGCGCTGCGGCGGTGAAAAGTGGAACTAAAAAATTTTATGACATTTTTGACATTTCGCAAATTACGTTTTCAAATACGTTGTCGACAATGTTCCTGCTACCGGCACAGAACGCGTGGAAATTTCGTTAAAACTTACCGACGAGGGTACACTGACCGCAATAAAGAAAAGGGACGGGGAGTGCCATCGTGAATTGAAATATATCTTCAAATGTATTTTATTGAAAACAGTTGTACCGTCAACACTGTCTTTAGTCAGACAACGCAATTTAAGGACCTAGAAATTTGAATTTTTGAAGGAATATTCACCGTCATCATTCCATGCATCGTGTTGATATGCGCATGTGTTTGTTTTGTATCTAGATCCATGTACCATGTACCATCCTGTGACCATATTAGATATTGACAATATTGATGGTAACTTTTCCTCTAACGGAAATAAAGTTATTGTAACGCGGGCGGGATTAAAAAAATATGTTTGTATTTTCAAATTCGAAAATCATCCAATTTTAAAAATCATCTAATTTTGAAAATGGTATGACACTTATAAAACCGTGGTAAAGTAGACTTATAGCGCTATCACTTATTAGGGCCTTAATGGAAAAAAATGCTTAGACAATTTAAACAATTTCTCGATTATTAAGTACATTTGAAAATACAAATAGTGTCTGTACTTGTACAGGTTGACCGTTGTGATGACGTATTGAACTAACATAGCTTCCATCATCACGCTGTGTGTTTGTGTGTTTCACGTGACTCTATTACAGATTAATATGCATAATGCCGCCATGTCAAGGTTCTTATTGGTATAATTTAAACGCGGGTTAAGGACTTTAAAATTAAAAACTAAATAATATTATAAATGCAAGGCAATAATAAGTTGTCGAAATGTGGACAAACCCGAAATATAATTGGTTTTATTTTATGAGGGAATGAAAGAAATAGAAGGAAGGAAATTATTTTAAAAGTTCTAAATTTTCAAAGCACTATGTGCGATAAGTTGACAAATGAAACTAGTAATTGTAATGCCACCCAGTCTTTATAATAAGCTCCAACTTGTAACAATTAAATTAAATTAATCTCGAGAAAGTTTTCATGGAGCACAACGATATTCAAAATCGGAGCTGCCCAAATGGAGTACCTTAGTTAGAGAATCGTATTTTTTTTCTGCTGTAGTGTTGTTTTAAAATGCCCACCACTTGTCCCTGTAACGTACTCTGATCTCCTTATACATCACGTCGGCTGCTTTATCCATTACTTGACTAAATAATGTGACCACGGTAAATGGTGCTATGAATAAATATTCGTATTTTAATATGAACCTTAAGTTGGTCGGCTAACACTTGGAGGGGGGTAGGTCGGGGTCGTGTCCGTCACAGTTGTTGCGGACGCTGCCGGGGGCCGCTGGCAGCTCGGGGGGGCCCGGGGGCCTAGTGGGCGCGGGGGGCCTAGTGGGCTCGGGGGGCCTAGTGGGGTCAGAGAGACTCCGCCACAAGGAGCGGCCGGCCGTATTGCCGCTGCACGAACATCACGCGCACAGGTTTGATACACACACACTACTTGGATATCAATTATATTAGTACTGATTTTATGACGTCATACTCGTATAGAACTCTTTTCAACTAAGTTTTGTCAGGAACTACCTCGAGGAGTACTAATGATCCCATACCGTTAATATGAATGGATATCCAACTTCGTACACATATACCACTAACAATACAGGGTGTGACATACCAATACTGGTTAATATTTGGGGGATTGTTTACAATCGCCGTTCGATTATGTATGATAATTGACTAAGATTTTAATAAAAAAAAAAATGATTTACAATCCATTTTTTAGGGAAAATTTGAATAAAAATACCGATTTCCATTGTCATACATGATCAGACGATAATTCTGAACCACTACTCAATAAATTACTGTATTGATATGTTACAGCCATAAAATGGTGCTAATTCTGTAGTATAAAATTATTAAGGAAAACTAATTTGACAGGACTAAAAAATATTGTCATCCTTATTTAACCCCGCACATAAGAAAAGGAAAACAAGACTTTTTGGTCCTGTCAAATTAGTTTACTCTAATGATATTGTGCAACAGAATCGACACTAATATAATTTCCAGAAAAACAGCTTATGCGTGTGAAAATATGACTCCATAACTCGCTAACTGTGATGCATGCCACAATATTTTTGTTTGTGCTCGTGTTTGATTGTCGCTTATCATTTGACGTCATGCGTCATGCCACGACCATTGTCACACTATTAATAAATATGACCTAAATATGTGCTATAATTAAATGTTAAAGCAAGTATATATTTGTATGTGATCAGGAATGCACCCGAAGGACCGTGGTTGTCGCAGCATCGCAAATCCCAGTCGCTAGATGTCACCGCCGTGAGAAGAGACAAACATCACTCCCAATCCGTCAAAGAGAGGTAATTATTTACTATACATATTCTATTTACAAAAAAAAAACCATGTATAAAGTACAGTATGAAGTGTTGCCTGCTATTCTAGCAACGCAAGTTCGAATCCCACCTGTCTATACCCACGAGTTTTCCTATCTTAAGTGCAGTGGTTAGTCACACCAGCTATACGGTGAAAAACATTGTGTGGAAACCTTCATTCGTCTAAGTAGAAATTTAAGGACGTATGTAGTTTGTCGTCGCCATCTCTTAGGAGAGACGGCGACGAACTCCCCATCTGTCACGCTGTTATGTGTTGTTGAAACCTCTCTTTGGGGACCCTTCTGGGAAGGCGTGAAGTTAGACCTATGTGATGACTATGTACTGTATACGAATCGACATGGAAAGGTGTGGAGTGACAGCCGATATGGCTACAGATAGACGGATATGGGGTCAAAAGACATTTGCAGCCGACCCCCAAATTATTGGGACAGTAACATGATGATGATTCTATGTACTAAATTTTAACCAGTGATATTGTAGCGTGGATTTTTTAAATAAGCGGAAATTATATATTGTCCGTGGTAGAGCAGTACGTCCTATAGTTAACTTAAAGTCATGGTTTGTCCGTATGCTAAATTTAATTATCCATTCAATCGCATTTGGTTCACTTTTTATATAATTCGAGCATAATAAATAGGCGCACGCACTTACATATACGCAGCACGAAGACGCTAGAGTGAATTCACTTACATACACGCAGCACGAAGACGCTAGAGTGAATTACTGTGTGTATTTGTAAGCCGGCGTGCGTGCGCCTATTACGCTCAAATTATATAATAAACTTGCGGCCCGCCCCGGCTTCGCACGGGTAGACATTAGTTTCAGAGCATAGACATTTATCAAATATTTTGTCCACCTGTGCGAAGCCGGGGCGGGCAGGTAGTATAATATATACCCTATATTCTATTACTACTCAGTGATAATTCAGCGTTCTAACGGTGAAAGATTTTTTGAAATCGGTCCAGTAGTTTCGGAGCCTATTCAATACAAACCCACATAAATACAAAAATACAAATCTTTCCTCTTTATAATATTAGTGTAGATGTAGATTAGTGTAGATGAACCAAGGAGTAAAAATATGCCGCCCACCAGGTTCCGGTGCATAGTACCGTACCCGCCCAACTCTGAGTACGAGTTGGAGCTGAAGCTGGACGACATAGTGGTGGTGACGAAGAAGCGCGGCGACGGCTGGTACAAGGGCACCTTGCAGCGGACGGGCCGCTCCGGCCTGTTCCCCGCCTCCTTCGTGCAGAGCTGCCCGCCCGACTGACGGCGGCCCCAAGCCCCGTACACACTCTTCTAGGATGCCACGGGCTGCCTACCACAACGACTGTAACGTTATACTTTTCAATTTGGATCGTTTTGACAACAATAGTCACTAGTGCCGGTGGCATGAACATTGTCGACAACGTATTCGAAAACGTAACTCGCGGAAATGTCAAAATTGTCATACAAATTTTTAGTTCCACTTTTCACCGCCGCAGCGCTGTTAATTTTCCAATACAAAATAGTCGAAGGCGATACGAAAACGTTGTCGACAATGTTCCTGCTACCGGCACTGGTGTAGTAATTAACAATTCAGAAACATGAAAGGAAGAATGAATTTTAAAGGATAATGCCCATTTGATGATAATAATTTTTAATTTTTTTTTTTTTGTATCGCCTTGCTATTTGAATGTATGTTTGAACAGGGAATCTCTTTATAAATATAATATGATTTCCCATTGATGTACCAAACACTGAACACTGGTTCATTCTGACAATGTCAAGTGTCAAAGCAGCTATCAACGTCGGTCGGTCGGTACCGCTAATGGTACAATACAATTTATGATATGTTTTCAGTAATAACATCGGAACCCGGGTTTTATCCAAATATAATATCTGGAGGTATAATTGTAATAATTGGTTATTTTATAAACGGTCTAAAATAAATTTGTCTTTGAAGCAAGTCTAGACGATGTTGTGTTGTGGTTCATACTTTAATGGGCATTCTCTTTTTGGAACACTTTGCTATGTTATACTTGATACTGATAACCATAGTATGGAAAATGTTTAAAATTTTTGAACTTTTTCACATCATGCCATTGATGACATTAATGATCATATGGGGTAGTAAATAATGTTTTTCAATTTTAGAATATTTGCTATGTTACGAAATAAGGGAACGTTATTGATTTTGGAATATTTGACACGTTATGACACCAGTAAATAATCACATGTAGCAAATAAATATTTTCGATATATATATGGAATAATGCTGTCGATTCTGTTGTTCAAAATTACTAAACCTAACTAATTCGACAGGTCTAAGTCTTGCTATCCCTTTCTCAAGTGCAGGGTTAAATAAGGATGAAAATATTTTTAGACCTGGTAAATTAGTTAAGTCTAGTAATTTTGAACAACAGAATTGGCACCATTATGACACCAAGACAAGTAACCAATCAGGTAGTAAAAGTATGAAATATCATGAGGTAGTAAGATAATATTTTCAACTTTGGAACAAATCACGTTATTTGACACGTAACGAAAAAGAGTATGGGGTTTTTGTACATTTCTGAACCGTATATGTTTGTTGATGTGAAGAGGATAAGTATTTCTTTAACAGAGTAATATGTATGTTTTTGATCATGAATTAATTTTAACGAAAATTTTATGTCCTACGCCGGGAAATCACTGCCGTTATGTCTTTTGTACATACCATGTTTCACAATACTCTTCCAATATTCTTCGTCGTTAAAACTTTGCGGGCCAAAGTTAAGTCCAGACTTGAGAGAGAAATGCGTATTTTTATAGTCAACGGAATTAAATGTGCTTTTTTCGTGTGTGCAGAATTGTATTGAATCCTTAAACTATGTTTAATATTTGTGGTAGTTTTGGCCGCTATTCAACATCGACGCTCAGTCACGAATCTCGACCTTAAAACTGGATTTGAGGGGATATTAATTCTAACTTAGTAATCGAGGGAGGCCTTTGCCCAGCAGTGGGATGTTGGTAGCCAGATGTTGATTGACAGTCACGGTAAACTCGATGCAAGATTACTTGAAGTATAGATTGGGTTTTAGGGTCGGCAACGCGCGAATGATACCCCTGGTGTTGCAATCGTCCATAGGCTACGGTGACCGCTTACCAACAGGTGGGCCGTATGCTTGCTTGCCACCCAAGTTGTATAAAAAACAAAAGATTGTATCCTCAAGTTATTGTATGAACTGAGAGCGGAAACATCCTGTCGACTACATTTCGAAAAGGTTACTCTCAAAATGTTTATACGAAGTTTGAGTTCCACTTTTCGTCGCCGCGACGCTGTTCATTTCTCCATACAAAAATAGTCGAAAGCGATACGAATACCCAGTCGAAAGCAATTCGATAGTCTTCCTGCTAAGGCTTAGTGACCAGAGTTCGAATGACTCTTGTTTGAGAATACCGGCCGTAGTGTCGGTGACAAGCGACTTTCCATTTATTCGCATTAGTCTCTGTAGCTTATACTTTTTCCTAAAGGAACAGTATGTGAGGACTTACTTTTGTAGGAATATTAATTTAATATATAAACACTGATCTAATAATACATGGACTTCAAGTCTGCGCTCACAAGTGTCCGGACAACAACAACAAAATGCGAATGTTACAGCCCCGATTAGTCGATTGTCATTTGTTATTGCATAATGAGATAAAATTTTACAATTATAGTACATTCATTATGGACACTCGTGAATTTTGTACTAAACCCGACCATGTGGATGTATTATTAGGTCAGCAGTACCTCTACAAAGGAAGTTTATTAATAATGAAGTCAAGTCTAAGCTATTAATGATTACACTTATTGCATAAAACGCGGCACAGTTATATAACATGCCCACAATAAAGCAAACAAACTTACCACCCGTCTGATGGAAAGACGCTTTCAAGAAATCTCACTTTGTTGCCTTTTGCTAACTGGGTGGGTTTTGTTGCAAGCAAGTGTAATTTCATTATAGAGGGTGTGACGGAATATTTTAATCATTCTGGGGGATTGTTTAGTATAGCACGGACGTAGACACATACTTTATGCATATACTATTATATGAAGATATAATCTATTAGTAAACGTCATAACATGAATTACATTTTGTGAAGGTTGCCATTAGCCAAAAAATTAGTGCTTCTATACTTTTTTGCCAAGCTATAGCCGCTCTTGGGGTAAGGACGTACACTTGATATCAGTTGCATATAATAGCGAGTACAAATAAATTTGCGGTTAACTAACACACCGTGCCTAGTGTGAACGTGGCGCGGCAGTAAAAACAACTTTGTATTTACTAACCTAAACCAAGTCGTTTTTGCCGTCGCTGTCCATGGGTGCCTATGGTGGGTCGCTTTTTCGACCGCAAGTAAAATTTGTAATCATTAAACAAAGTATTCCACTTATATGATTATACGGCGAGACTAAAGAACCCCCAAATTTATAAAATGCTCTGTTTCACTCTTTATTTAGTTAACAAATATGTATCTAATCGTAGATTTGTTAATTTGGACTGTTTGTTATTATATATTCGGTTGAATTTACTATATTTAAGGTTTGTACGCTTATTATGTTTTAAATATGTTTCGTTGAAGCAACTGCCATATATTTTAATATTTCCTTACAGGATTACTTTGAATTTCACCGTATATTATTACCTTAAGATTAACCTTTATAGAATATAGTACTAGACTTAAAGCTTAGATGAAATATTTGGATACAGAGACGGTCAGTTAAGTTCTATTTATACGTAGTCGATAGTAATTTATATTAAATAAATATAAAAATAAATTTTAACTTTATACAATTCTCGGATTTCAAATAGTGAAACATTTTATGACTAAATTTTAAGACTGTATATTGTAATAATAATAGTAATCTACACTTTTTTAAGTTTATAATATTAAATTGTTGATAAATATCAACGTTACATTTGGACCTTAGGAGACTTTTAATCCAGGAAAAGTTGTTTTGACAGTAACACCTAGTGAATAAGGTATATTATTGATTGACAGTGATTTGTTACAACTCAGTTTATTAAAATTGCGAGATTGCGACACAATGAAACCTGATATTGCTTTAAAATTAGATTTTTAGTCTACCAAAGTTCAATTTCTTAATATTTTTAACCTCTTCCCTTCGCATATCTTTACGATTTTAATCAAAAAGCAATGCCGTCGGCAACCGAAGAAATAATTGACTTTTGTATTAAAATATAATTTGTTTAACATTCTAACCGCTCAACTATACTTTCTTTAATATGTGTTGTGTAATGTGTCAATCGAAACAAAAAATAATGAGTTCTTATATTACAGTATAATTTGTAAGGCGTTAAATGAACAGGAACGCCATCGTATTATCTCTGATTAGCTTTTATCCGAGACTGTCAGCTTAGAAATATGATGATACTGCCCTATGATAAAATAAAGTCTATTTTTCTTAAGAATAGAGTAGCTTTTTGTCAGTAAAATCGACACGTTTGACGTCCAGGCCGTCACGGCATGACGTCATGCTCCACGCCACCGCTCTCGGCACCCTGTGTGTGCGTGCGCGTATACTTGATGTCTCACATCTTTGAGTTAGATTACAAAGTGTATTGCTTTGAAACGTGTATTCGTGCGCTTGGGCACGTATGCCGTGACGGCAAACGGAATGACGACGTTCTTTTACGTCATACTCTCTATACGCCACCGCATTCCCCATCCCCTGCGTGTGCATGTGCGTGTGCGCGCGCGTGTCAAAACTGCCGGGCGGGCGACCCGTGACGGTTGTTTTTCATTTCAGTTAGTAACAGAGACAATCATATGAACAAACTTATTTTACTTTATAATATGAGTATAGAAGAGTCGATGTTTTTAAATTAGCAACGAGTTGTGGTGCAGCAGTACTAGCGATAATTTACAAGGGCGGATCCGGGCGGGGGGGGAATTGGTCATGGGTCTATCACTCAAGTGGCGTCATAACTCGTTTCGATAGAAGACAATAGAGATAATTAATTGATATTTGATTTAAATTATTTAGATGTGTAAAAATGTTATAAAATGTCTTTGTAATACGATATTATTTTATTGTTATCGAAATTGGAGCGTGTTCTGATTAGACCTCGACTATATTATGCCCCCTGACTTGTACGGTGGATCAGCCCTTGATAATTTAGTTTCGGAGAAAACGATGCTGCTATATCTTATTTTATGCACAGGATGTTTGAATCCGTGCTTACGAGTTATCTTTATACTTTGGTGATTGTGAAAGAACTGATTTGTTTTAATCCTAGTATTTATTGTGTTTAAATTGTGATTTTGCCTTTGGTTTTATCTTGTAACCTACAACGAAGATTCATTAACTTTAAAAATATTTTATTCTAAACTATATTTTAGAATATTTAATTGTTCGTAAAGTATTACGAAATATTAAAATCTATTGTAATATTTATTAGTATTGAATTATAAACTTTATTTCAGTATATTTTATACTTTATAATTCAACAATGCGTGCTCTAATTTTATACGCCAGTGGTGTTTATGTCATCAGTTTATAACATTAAAAAATATGCTGTTATGTATTCAGAATTCACTGAGCTGGTTCACTCATAAAATACTCTGCCAAATGTTTGCCGCATATGACAAAAGTGATGAAATGTGTGGCTCAATGGCAAACCCCTGGAGCCAACACCAGTGTTTATTCGAGTTGTTTTGTATTAACGTTCGCTTTTAGTGTAAACATTAAGGGAGGCATATCGAACAGTTATATTAGGACATTTTGAAAGGAAATAAACATTTCTTCTTAAATATTTTTTCATTACAACCCTAATCTAATACCTAAACACATTCACAAGACAAACACATAAATAGTGTTGCCACGACTATCGATAGTACAGTAACAGTATAACTATCGATAATATCGATATTGTTTAAATTTCGATAGTATTGCAAGTCATCAATTTTATTACGATATTTTCTATGGTATTGTTTCACTAATTATTTCAATTACTGGAAGATTTTCAAGATCTAACTATCGATAGTCCCATCATGGCGTCGCTACACAAAAGTATATATTCTTATTTATTACAGGAATTACAACACTGATCAGCAAACACAAATATAAAAAAATGTCTAGAAGCTATGGTTACCTACAATATTTATAGTTCATCTTTAACCAGTTTAAGGATTTCATCATCATCATCGTTCCACTCATCCGGATTGGAAGTCATTTGTCCAAGAGCCTCCATACGCCTTTCCATAGTAACTTTATCCAAAATATGCTCCATTTTCATGTGCATACAGTCGTTGAACACAGATGCAAATTCACAAATCTCAAAGATTCCCTCAACTGCCTTATTGCATTCAGTTACAGCTGATTTCAATCGAGCCATTACTTCATTATCGTCGCCGTAGACAGCTCTATTGGCATCTAAAAGATTGTTGACGTCTATTTTGTTGTTTCTGATGATGGAGTTTCTTTTCAAGATGCAAGCCACGAAGCATTTTCCCTGAATCGAAGACTGCGGGATTCTTTTCAAGAAGTTTTCCACGTCCACCATAGATGCTCGCACTTGGCGGGCACATTCTGTAAGGTTTTTTCTGGAATTCACGTCAAATATTAAAAAATATGCATTTAATATGAAAAATTAAATTATTTCCCAGTTTGCCACTTCTATGCAACATTATCAACTTGTGATCGGCACAACAAAGAGAAGATGTTACGGCTCTTTGTTTGTAATTGTCAGAACAAAGGTGTGTACGAAAATAGTTTTTTCAAGATCCACACATTCCGTCCACAAATTCCACCCTTGCGTAGCCGCGGTGAGTCGCTAATTTGTAATATTAATTGTCAGTGTAATAATATTAAAATAGTTAGCTGAAAATTTCTCATTTGACATTTCGTAAGTTGCTGTATTTTCTTTTTTTTTCTTGCGTTTATACACGTATGACGATGTGTAACCGCCACAGAATTATCATTGGTTAGTTTGGTTACTGCACTCACGATACGGTCTTCGAATTACTGCAAAGAAAAATAGCCTAACTGCAAAACTGATTTCACAATAACTAAACAACGCTTACGTTTCACAATACGGTAGGATTTTACTTAGTAACGTTATGACATCTGCGACTGAAATATGTAATGCGTGTCAGTTATTGCAGAATTGGGTAGGTACTGAATGGATCTAACAACTACTAATATTATAAATGCGAAGGTTTGTGAGTATGGATGGATGAATGTTTGCTACCTACTCTTTCACGCAAAAACTACTCAACGGATTAAGATGAAATTTGGAACGCAGATAGTTTATAGCCTTCTTCTTTAGGATTAACACAACTTCTTATCCCGGGAAAGTGATTATATTTCGGGAAAATGTTTTAATCCCGCGAAAAGGTTAGGTTCTCTGAGATTCTAAGCTCAACGCGGGCGTAGTCACTAGTCGCGGGCAGAAGCTATGGTTCTAACCTCGTAGGTATAGATCAGTCGGATATTCAATGTAATTACCTGAAAGGCTCCACATTATCGTTCATTTCGTGGTATTTCTTGATGTGCTCTTCCTTCGTAGGAGGCGTGAAAGAGATAGCAAAGTATATTGCCGAGGTAAATATTAAAAAGAGTAATACTGGTACAACATTTGAAAATAATCTGTCCATTATGCTGTAGTCTTCGTCTTCCTGCGGCCGTTTTGTTCTGCCTATCGACATGGTTGTTAGAGGCTTGTTTCTCTGTTAATTGGTCGTTAGATCGTTGCACAATATTGTAACATACACGTTGAAATTAAAAGCAGTACTCCAATTCTAATATCAAAGCCTTTGACTCATATTTACTTTATGCCTGCTTACTCGTATTCATACAACATTTCCTGTAAATTAACTATAATTTAATCGAGTCGGTGTTCTTAACAAACATCATTTTACATTTAATTAGTGAACATAATATAAGAGAGATAGGGCGAGATGGGATCTCCTGTGGGTCTTTCCATTAATATTGGAGACGCTCGACTGGGACTGTAGGTACCTCCACCCCACCTTACAGACGACCGTAGCCCGCAGTCAAATAATACTACTCTATGTAAAGTTTTGTTTCTGCGGTCAATAAGCTTTCTAGTGCTCCACTAGGATACGCTGCGCTAGTAGTAAGGAAATGCTGCTTGCACAGTTAGTCCTCAACAACAACAGAGTTTGCAACTCGTTAGTGATACCCCTAGTATTGCTAGCGTCCATAGGCTACGGTGACTGCTTACCATTATGTGGGCTGTTAGTGATATTAAGAAATATACAAATTTCGTGATAAAAATACACTTCAAAAGAAAAATCTGCCTGCTGCCTTATAAAATCGAAGTATTTACCTTCATATTAAGCTTATGGGAAATATAAAAATTATTCGGAACTAGTGAGCTTTTACGTAGAGATTGATAAATGTAAATGAAGCAAAAGAGGTGCACAAGTCAACAATGAACTGGCGCTCTGAATTGTGCCTACGCCAAAAGGAATCTCTAACGTACAGTCGCATGAAGAAATAAAATTCACATAGGTAACGAAACTGAACCACTGCATGCAACACCGCGCCTTACTGACGTGAACAAAATTCTAGGTTAACTGTTGCATTGCACAAGTTATGCGTGTAATAAAATCGTTATAATCTTTATTATGTTACTTCAAGACTGCTCGATGCCTACATCATATAAATATTCACTTGAATATACTTATCGATAGGGAATCGTAAAACACGAAAATTATACTACTTTTTCTGATTCTACTAGGCTCTTCCCAGACGATTTTGAGACAGGACCTTAGACAAAAAGGGTATTAAGAAAATTCAAGAAAATATCATCGAAATAAAGCCGAATGCTATTTACAGTTACTTTCAGCCATATCGTGGGTTTATATATTTATCTATTTAATGTTTTTTTTTAATATGCATCCATTACATTCAAGTTGTTTGTAGAAACACAAATCAGACGCAAGACTATTTAATTACTTTAGCCTAGTTAAGCAACTGCGTAAAAAGCATTGTTGAATGACATTGGTGGGTGATCAACATTGATGTAATTGAACAATGTAATTCTGGTGTTTCGTTTGATATTACCACGAGATATTACATTATGAGTAAGACTGTTGTGAAGTGTAGGTTTTCTCAAAGGAGTACAGCATGGGGTTCTTCAAGAAGGGTGTGAAGAGATTTTTGAAGGGTCGGCAACCCGCGAGTGATAAACCTGGTGTTGCAAGCGTCCATAGGCTACGGTGACCGCTTACCATCAGGTAAATAAAATAATAAATAAATAAATAATAATGTTTGGACATTATCACACAGCGCCATCTGGCCCCAAACTAAGCAAAGCTTGTACTATGGGAACCAGCAGCTGATATAATACTTAGTATACTTTTTGTTTGTAAATACATACTTATAATACATACCAAACACCCAGACGCAATGCAAACATATTTGTCACATAAATGTTAGCCCCAGCGGGAATCGAACCCGCGACCCCTAGCGCAGCAGTCAGGTATACTAACCACTAGACCAGAGGTGGGCCGAATGCTTTTTTGCCACATTAGTGGTATAAAAAAAAAGGTACAGACATATTTTTTTAGCATCATCGTCTCATCGTTATCATCAACATACCTAAGAATAACTTCTATAACAATTCTGTAGTGTTTTTGTTGGTGACATAACATCACAACCGTTCCAGGCAAGGTAGCCATGCGACTGGATTTGTCCGGACTTCTCCTTCCGTACGGAATTTAATTAATCCGGATTTTTACATTGAAAAACTTGAAAGAATGTTTTAAGTTAAAATTATGTTTAATAAGAACTCATTCTTTAATGACGCAGGCCCTTTAAAACGTGCGCTGTGTAAGGGATTTAATATACCTATCAATTTTGTGTCTTAAGTGTACTGCTGTCCCATTAAGCCTTAGCCCAGCCCATAAGGCCTTAGCCCAGCAGTGGTAAACATAGAAATGATAACGTAAAACTGCCGTCCCCTAGATGTAAGGTAAACTGCAGGAAAGTTTGAAAAAAAAAGCGTGTTACTAATGGTGCTTCTGTTATGTCCGCTGGGGTCGATATATTTTACATGTTTGGTCCAGACAGGGTGATAAATAAATATGCTGAGATTAATGTTATTTAATGTTTAATATACAATAAATCAGTTACTTATAAACACATTTTTCGATGAACACAATCATATGATTTTAACTCAAGAGACCTATACAGTATCACATCACATTATTATCGGCACGCAGTTTAATTTATAATTATGTTGATGGCTTGTTTCAATGTGATGAAAATGTTTGTTCATGCCTAAAACGGAATAGCTAGTAACGAGCTTTGCAAAGCATATAATAATTTAATACCGGTCTTAGTATCGTAAAATATTTCATGTTTTTTTATGCCACTATGGTGGCAAACAAGCATACGGCACACTTGATTGTAAGCGGTCACCGTAGCCTATGGACGCTTGCAACAGCAGGGGTATCTCTCTATCTTTCGCGCGTTGCCGACGCTAAAATTATAAGTATAGGCTTTGTAGCCGAAAGCCTAAAGGGATGCTAAAGGATATTGTTGTTTTTACCTTTCATTTTACTATACAAACGGACAGTCATAAAACTCCTTTTTAGGCAGTTGGACAAAAACATTTTAGATATAATTTAAAACCATCAACATCCATAATAGGTATTTTTTTTATTTATGGCGCGTATTTCAGTACCTAACTGTACAAATTGTTATTAAATATGACTTATCAGTAATAATACTTTACAATCACTTATGGGAACTTTACGGTCGCATTGAGATTTATCAAAACACCATTATCACCATATATGTTTATTGCACTTAGTAAGTTAGTATCTAAGGGTACATATTTAGTTGTATTAAATTATTGTTAACAATCTAGTTTTTTTTTTTTTTTTTTTTTTTTTTTTTTATTTAGGACAACATTCAACGAATGACGTCACAATCCTGCCACGCGCTAGCGAAGTTTTCTACGCAATTCAACATATATACAAGTTTCCGACTAGAACAGTCGGAGCCGCGGTTCCCCAGGCTCAACACCCGCCTGGCTGGAAGATCTTCCCTTTGTGGTGGCTGAGCATGATCACCTCGCTCGCCCCACACTGGTGACCCCGTTGCGTCAGTATTGGCGTGAACATCAGCAACCTTCTCCACCCCCATCAAAGTCTTCAGCAGCAGTCACACAGCAAGCCAGCATCGAGTATCAACAGGTCCAACTCAGCCGACTCACCGCGCTACTGGTCCTGGCACTCACCTCTCCACCGACTACATACGTCCGCCTCACACAGCCCACTTCTGGAGTCCATTCGGCATTGCTCACCGTCTTATCTCCACGTCGTACGCTTGCATTGAGATACTGGACTCAGTCGGCATCTAACGCTCAGTCTCGACTCACCGCAGACTTCGAAGCACACTGGCACTTGCAAGCATTCAAGCACTGACTGTAATCAAGCTCTGGATCGACCTCCGGTCTCGGGGGGGAGTGATGTAGCGACCTCACGGCTACATAAACCAACGTTAGAAATCGACTAACTAGCAGGACAACATTCAACGAATGACGTCACAATCCTGCCACGCGCTAGCGAAGTTTTCTACGCAATTCAACATATATACAAGTTTCCGACTAGAACAGTCGGAGCCGCGGTTCCCCAGGCACAACACCCGCCTGGCTGGAAGATCTTCCCTTTGCGGGGGCTGAGCATGATCACCTAGCTCGCCCCACACACTCATTTATAAAATATCACATTAATGTTTTCTATTTTATTCCAATAGAAAAACAAAATGCTGTCCCATGATATTGTGAGAAATTGAGAAAATAATGCTGGGAGACACCCGTGGGTGTGTTATGATAATTAAATACAAAGGACTTGTGCAACGAGTCCGTCGTATGTTGTTTCTAAACAAGTAGATAACAACTCTACACACTGGCGGACAAAGAAATCGAGCCACCGGCTATTTTGCAGCTCGAAATGCAATTTGGGTACTAATTACAGGCTCAATTAATAAATAATAGTACCTATAGGTAATTTTATAAGTTTTACAAGTAATTTGGCTCCAGTAATTGCATTCAATACGAAGTTATCAACTTTTATGAAAAATAAACAAAAACAACATAAAACACTGTAGGAACAATAAAAAAGAATATATTAGTAGCTGGTGTTGCCGACTCTAGCTCATATAGCTCATAAACCTGCTCAACAAATTGAACTGAACAAACTGTGTTATAAAGAATGGAAATCAAAGGGAAAATCAAATCAATCTCAAGAACGGCACATCCTTCACAGAAAATATAAAAAAAATTTAACCCTAAAACCGAATACACCCCCGGTTCAAATAATTTTTCATATCGCGGGAACAGCTGCTTAGCTTAAACAGTCGCCTGTCCGTATTCCGTACAACTACAGTAATTTCCATCATCTAGTGTCACTATGCAAATATTATAACCATAGCAAGATTTTTTAATTTTCACACATTCATAACATATATATGCCTCCTGTGCTCACACTGTACTGGCACGACTGTCAGAGCAGCGCGAGCGCAGCAATCATAATGTGCAGTTTTTTTGGTCGCGCGCAAAGTGTCCGTCAACGTGATAAGCTACAGTGTATGTAGATATGTATCTATATTTTTTAATTTGTAATGCCTAAATTCAATGCCATGTCGACGCTACTTTTACTGGCAGGTAACAAGGAAGTTTAATTTACTCTCCGCTAACTTTGATTTAATTAGCTGCTGTGTTCATTTAAAATCAAAATGTGTAGTTCCTACCTAATGATAAGAATCGAGAGACGGATGTTTGTTGTTATGTATGGGATATTTCTATGACTAATTAATATTTTAAAAAAGATGCAAATAGTCATAATAGTTAATCTGAATTTTAACTATAACCTTATCAATGTAATATCAAAAGGTCGTATATATTGAAGGAAATTGAATAAATATATTGGTTATCCAACTATGATCAACTACGGGTTCAAATTTTATAATTATGTGTGAATATAATTAAATTATACGAGTTGCTACTCGTTATATGGTTATTTGAGTCCAATATTAAGTTATTTATATCTAAGTTACGAGTAAGCTCTACGTTTCTGTTCCCTTTCATTCAGCAAACATATTTTCAACATCATCTCAGTCGTTACCTGAAAAATACATAACATTCATTTTGTAAAAAAGGGGCATTTTAGTACTAATTGTGTCAAGGGGTTCTGGGGCTTAATTGGCGACAAAATCTATGTTTACAATCGAATATTTTAAAGAAATCTTGATACACTTTCGATACCCACACAATATTCGATGAACCCTTTAAGACTTCAATCTTTAATTGTGAAGGATAGGTAAATAAACAAAGCAAATTCGTCCAATATCTACATAATACACCAAATTATAATTGATTATCAAACACAAACACGTTACACTGAGCCGCAAATGCCCAAGTATTAGAGCCTTATTAGGTGAGTCACACTTTAAACAGCGGTCGCTGTCTCAAGCTCCGCCAATTACTCGGAAGTGTGAGCAATACTTTCGTGCACTTGCAAAAAATCAACTTTCACTTATTCGCATCCCATTGCAAAACAAACATAACCTCGATACGTGGGCGCGTCGAAGTTAGCCTGATCGATGTGAGACAACCCGATACAATCGGTCGGACACGACGCTTTAGCTCTCCTCCGACTCGATTAGTACCGGCAAGCTGGTCGGCATGCTTTGCGGCGATCCTCGTGAGGTGAAAGCAGTTATCCAAGCCTCCAGCTCCCGCTCTGCGCACAGAAACTTCGCCGTGATTGTATTGTCATAACCTTTTTGGCGGACGACAAATCCTTTGTTAGAGTCCGTCTGTTCAACGGACGTGTTCCTAAGATTGACCACTCCTATAGGCTTGGACAGCCTCTTCCTCGGATAGATGACGGCGAAGTGTTCTAAAGAGGTGCGGTACACCACCACGCGGACGTCCTGTCGCATCCCGCCGAGTCTAAACAACACCAAAAAGCCAGATTTGACTTCTGCATCGATTGTCTTCTTGGTAAAGCCCTGACCGAAACCCGCGTGACACGTTTTTGACATTATGTCTGGCGGCATTTTACTGTTATTATTACAATCGTCCGATTCACATAACAAGTACAATGTTACGCGAAAGGTGAGGTACGTGACCTGGCTACACGCGTGCACTGAAACATACTGAAGAGATTTTCCGAGTAGGGGATACTTATAAGCTCGGGAGGCCGAAGCGGCTCGGGTACTCTCGGACATAATCGTTAGTTTACATTCTCTTTGAAGGCAGTGGAGGCTCGACAGACAATGATAATCCGGCCAAAAATAAAGGTCCGTCTGCCACCTGTAACGCTTCAATTAGTAAGGGGTATTCAACACAGGTGGGTTATGAGATAGGTCGAATGTTATCGGTCTCGGGCGAGATGTGAACGCTGTTAACCTTTTTTGAATGCATCATTGTATAGGTATTTATGTTTAAGAGACTGAAGATTAAAATGAAAATAAAACGTCTGAGAAAGTGTCTCAAGTTTGTCGGTCGGGTATTAAAAGCGATAGTACTTTTAGGCACTCTCATTTATGCCACCTTTCATATCTTCGTTCTTACAGGACATATTAAGCAGATACTTGTCGCGCTCACTGCGTAGCTGCGTTACTTTGAATAGGTACTGCATCAATACTTCATGTAAAACTGTTGTGTCACATTTAATATTTTTAAATGTAGAATCTCACTTGAAAAAAGGCAGATGTAACTTTGCGAACAACGAAGGGCTTTGAGTGTACATATACACGTTTACACGCACACCTACAACCAATACAAAGAAACTGCGCCTTACCTATGCACTACATATTTAAAATACCGGCGTCACTTTGTTGTTCCCAAAGTTCCATCTATTTTTATTTAATCCGTTACTTTGAATACTGCATCAATACTTTGTCTAAAGCTTGTGACATATAATATTTTTAAATACATATAGATTGTAATATTTTTTATACAGCACACAACAATAGTGGTGAGACGAGCAAGTTGATCACCGATGGGTAAGTTGATCACATGATGGAAAGTTGATCACATGATGGTAAGTTGATCTACTGATAGTAATTTTGATCACCGGATAGTAAGCGTCTCACCCGTCCATGCAACAGATGCAGTTCCATCAGTGACCTTCCCGCTCTACACTGCGCTTTTCACCTCGAGACCTTAGTCTATAAATACCTGGGCTAAGTTTCTCAGCCCAATAAGTTATAGGGTAAGTGACCCTTGCCCTACAGACCAACCTTAGTAATATTATTGCTTACCTATAGAAATAACTGTCGACGGTCGACAGGGTTACCGAGCGCAGATCCGCAGACAATAGTTTACATGCACAATAGAATTATAATCATATAATCACACTGGTGATTTTCGGAGTATTCTGGTACTATTTGCTTGAAATACGTCTAGAGGTCATTTTATGAACTGTTAAACTTCACGTTGGAATCTACTTTCAACAGCACTTTTTTTGTAGCACGTGTTAAGTACCGACGACAATAATTTATACCTACAGTGATTTCATAACTTTGCCCTGATGTCCTTGGTTTTTTACCGAACGAACAATTACCGGAAATTTCACTGGTAGGTTTTTGGTTCTTATTATATATATAATATTCATCATAAAAATAACCCAACCCATGTTAGTTCAGGTATCGCGACGAATTTCGTTCGGAAAAAATTATACACGATTCCCGAGTCGTGTACTTACCTATGACTTTTTCTGAAGCTTTTTGAACAGAAAACCTTTTGAGACCCAGCAAAAACTCACTGAGGCACCCATCATTACATTTGTAAATAATTTATTAGTGTTATAATATAAATGGTTAACTAGGGCCTCAACTGAATTAAGTATTCTTGATTTTGATTTTGAATCCATAGTTATGAAATTTTCTTTCTTTACTTCACATATTGCAATTCAAATACTTGACAGCGGAATTGATACCGAATGTGAACTCATCTGGCGAATAATCTCCAGTTCTGCCTATGTTGCTGATAAGATATCAGCAACAATGTAAATAAAGGTTCTTTTATGCTCTAATCAGTACGAACGAGTCGTCTAAACAGCTCAGCATAATTTATCGTCGATTCTTTTGTGTTTAGAGTTCAAATAGGTATTTTTTTTGTAAAATAGTGACCGTTTTTCTATGATTCGCATGTGTGTGTGTGTAAGAACTGTTAGAATATGGATGAACCCTTAATTCAAAGCGAGCAAGATCCGGAAAACCCCGAAATTCCAGTTTTGGGCTCTGAAAATACTAATTATATTTTGAAGATGTTTCATTCCGTATTGAATTTGATTGTTCATTCGTTAATTGGTGCGGTGGTTGGCGTGACTCTTCTGTTTGCATTGAAGAATGGATTGCCTTTGAAAAGTACACCGTTGCATATTGTGTTATGTGTTATTGGGGTAAGCAAAAATAATTATTAATATTGTTTTTTTGTGTTTGTTTTGTTATATTCTAAGTAAAGGAAGATTAGCACCACCTGTTTATGATTAAAATCTACTTCATATTACCTGTAGTAGTCTGACACATAGGTAATCTACGCAAATATTATAAAGAGGAAAGATTTGTATTTTTGTATGTAACGAATAAATTTAAAAACGTCGGACCTATTTCAAAAACTCTTTTGCCGTTAGGAAGATACATTATCACTGAGTAACTATAGGCTATATATTATATTGATACGCGGAAAAGCTAGTTTATTTTTACAATTAGTAATAGTAAAATATGCGTTTGTAGATAATGTACCAGTCTCAAAACCACCTTATAATTTTTTCGGCATTTAAATTTTTATCACAACTTATTTTATGTGAAAGAAAAAAAAAAATCTTCATGAAAAAACACTTATATTTATTTTTAAATCCTACATGTATTGATCTATCTGTATCCGTTTTAGTACCAATTCCTGATGGCCAACGCAATCCTTTGTTTGTCACCGCACAACGGATGGTCGAGTAGACTGAAGTTCGTGGACAAGAGACGGGCTCACTGGATGCTGCAGTTGGTTGGTTCTTCCCTCGCTATTGCGGGTAGTCTCATCAAAATATTGAACAAAACAGTGCATTGGAACACTTTACATGGCCAATTTGGTAAGTTCCAAACTAGTGGGAATAGACCATCTTTTTCCTTTTAATATAATTTTAATGGCGGAGGCAAACTTCTCGTCATTGTGTCGCATGGGACGGTTTAAAATAAGCTTCCTGATGCTGCAAAACAAATAGAATTACGGTAACTGTAAACATGAACAATGTAATCTTCTTGTAAACTAATCAATACGGAAGCTTAGATTTTTTTTTCCAATTTTCGCCGGCGTTTCCCTTTTCATTTTCCCATACTAAAATAGTTGAGAGCGATGTGCATACGTAGTCGAAAGTTGTCCTTGATAAGAGGCTGGGCGTGAGACAGGGTCAGGCATAATAAGTATATTAAATAACAAAAAAAAAACGTTATATCGTAAGTAAAACTTTTTTTCCAGGTCTTGTAGCGCTCGTCTTCACCTCTGCGAGTCTAATTAATGGACTGACCTCACTGTGGTCTTATGAACTCCGTCGGTTCATCCCAGCTAATATCTCCAAACTGTCCCACATCGTGTTAGGAACGGTCGCATTGGTGGCTGCGTCCGTGTGTCTCTGCTTTGGGTATTATAAGGAATCATTTCGAGAGTGGGTGAATGTCACTCTAACTTACACTATGATTACAATCACGGGGGTATTGACCCTTATTGTGATAATAAATCCTCTTTCAACATTCTTTGTGAAGAGCAGAAGGGCATTCAGAAGGTGAATTTTGATATATGATAGTGCTTAGGCACGTACACAAAGTGTGTTATTCATAAAATGTTTTACCAAGATACATGAATGAAACAGAATTGTTACAGAGCACTATTTACAAGTGGAAAGAAGTATGTAATGTTTCCATTAAAACTAATTTACGTGAAAAACTAGCGTAACGTGCGTCTTTAGAGTTTAGACCAACCGTTGGAACCAACATTATGTCTGTAGATTGAAATGAAAGTAAGAAAATTAAATGAGATCAGATTGAACTCATAGGCCCCTCAGCTAACTTTATCAAGTAGCTCTCAGTTTGGCCTCAGGAACATCTTTCGCTCAAAATGATCATACCTTTTCGCCGCCGCCATGCTTTTTATTTTCCCAAAAAAAATTCGATAGCGATACCGAGGCGATACGAATACGCAACTGAAAATAATTCCACAGTGCTGAGGCTACGTACAGAAGTTCCTATGGGAACTTTTCGATGACTGTCGTTTCAAGCGAGTTAAATAATTGCTACGTAGTATTAGGAACAACTTGGATGTTTGTAGAGGACAGCCTTCTCAGCTTTTTACGATTCCACGTTTTATAGTTATTTGTGATATTCGTTGAGTTATAATAATAATTATTGTAATGTAAATATAATATTTAACCTTATTTTTCTTAAAAATATGTGCTGTACTGTTTTTATCTAAATTTTATTAAAATGTTACATATTTATTTGTTTTATTATATTATTCTATTAAAAATAAAAGAAAAGGACGTCATCTGTAAACCAGGTCACGTATCGGTTATCAGTGATAAGTTTCTCACGTACCTACTGATAACGTTCCTTCCGATAATAAGCGGTTAAAGAACTACGTCACAAGAACATGAAGTTCAGGCTCCAGTGGTGACGTCACATGTGTACTTGGTACTTGATAATGGTAAATTAAAAACAGACCTAATTCCATTTATTAAACGGTTTTATTTAGCTTTCCCAATTTATTGTGTTTGGGTCAAATTAACGTAGTTTTTTTTATAATTTATTTAAGCTAACACTTATATATATTATGTACATGTATAGTATATTATGTACTCTGAGGTATTAAACTCAGAGTACATAATATACTACGTACAATTAATACAAAAACTAAATATGAAAGCTCGGATGTTATTTTATTTGTTACTCAATAACGCCGAATACCACAGAGTACATAACCACGAATACGGCGAAGGTGATGGTGAGCTATTTCCTTGCCACGAAGCAAGGACAGGGTTTAAAAAAAACACCTAAAAATACACAAATATTTGATTTTTACGCGTAATTTTGTCAAGTTGTTGTATTTTTTATCTCAAGCTACAATTTTATGGTCAAATCAGTGACATTACAGAACAGCGCCATTTATGTATTTTGTGCCGAATTAAGGACAATAACACGTACAATATAATGTATTTGTGATGACTGGTTAAATAGAGCTTTAGTTATTGTTCTGAGGGTTAAAATGCTCTTTCGGCATATGGGCATGTAACTTATGTTGTCCCCATATTAGCGTCATCTACACGCCGCGCCGTATTACAAAAAATATGTCCCTATTCTATTAGCCATGTCATTGCTAAATAATCCCTACTAGCTCAAAGTAAATAATATAACTACTAGGTATCTTTACAACAAAGTCGCTTCCCGCTGTCTGTCCCTATGTATGCTTAGATCTTTAAAACTACGCAACGGATTTTGATGCGTTTTTTTTATTGGATAGTGATTGAAGAGGAAGGTTTTTATGCATAACTAGCGGCCCGCCCCGGCTTCGCACGGGTAAACATTTATCAAATATTTTGTCTACCCAAGCGAAGCCGGGGTGGGCAGCTTGTATAATAAATAGCCTATGTTACTCAGTGATAATGTAGCTTTCTAACGGTGAAAGAATTTTTGAAATCGGTCCAGTAGTTTCGGAGCCTATTCAATACAAACCCACAAAAATACAAAAATACAAATCTTTCCTCTTTATAATATTAGTATAGAGTATAGAAGTATAGATTTATTGGTGTATATTTAACTTATATGGCTAACGCAGGCTGTGCAAGCCGGGACGGGTCGCTAGTTCAATAATAAAGGTTTAGTAGAGGGGCAGCCAGTATATTATCTTGTCAATATGTCGCGTCGATGGCGCAGCTGGTTACCTATAAGAAACGTTAATAAAAACATGGTGAAGATAACAATTGGCAAATAAAACAACAAGATCAGGTTAAAAAGAAATAAAATTTCTTTAATCATAAAATCGAACATTACATTCTAAACAGAATATTCATTAAATTCCATGGAATTGTATATTTGATTGTATCGAATGCGGATACCGGACGGAATTTAGATGTCACATAGGTATTTTAATGTCAAATCTCCTTAAAACTTAAACCTAAACCTAAAAAATGTTTCAGGGCTTGTTTAAAACATCTCATAACATCCACGATTTGCAAATATACACATAATATAAAACATTTCCACAATGTACCTAAGATACAAAATTAACAATAATAAACAATCTGGTTCGACCTATTTCATACTAAAACTAATTAATATTTCAAATGAAAAAACTATATTAAGACCAGAGTTTGGACGGATACACTTTTAAATCATATTACTACTATGAATTACATAAATTAATGTAGGCATTCATACAGGGAAAATTGTCGTTTATATTATAAGAGCTAAGGCACATTTTCGGGTCAGATAGGTGGTAAGGCACGCGATTTATATTTGATGAAATAATATATCAATTTAAGGGCACGACAACATGTACTGGAATGTACCAAAGTAAACGTATTTCAGTGGTCATGCGCGAATAATTAGAAAAATCAACCCTTAATTGGAATAACGGAATACGCTGTCGAAAGCAATTCGATAGTTCTCCTGCTAAAGCTAAAGAACAATAATAGTCTCAAAGTTGAATAAAAATTCGTATGAACATTTCGACATTTGTAGTCGAAAGATGTTCCTGTTCTAAGGTCACATTAAGTAGTTGACAATATTGTAAGAGTTTTAGTTTTGAGAATTCAAGAAACATACTTTTTGTAAAATCTTGTGTAAAATATATCTATAAGGACATTTCAGAGATTATACAAACTACATACAAATGAGATGTAAAAATGCCTGGTGGGTTTCATTTCATACAACGATCGTGTATTTACAACACCTTACGAACACTAATTTTCTATAACATATTGCAAATAATCTATAACTATTTTGTAAATAATGTTTTAATTGCATGAAAATATACAACAAGCCTTTTAAATTAATATAATGTTGAACAATTTATACAACACTTTGTGCTGGTACATAATACGTACACTCGTTATCATACAAGAACTTGGTTCAAGCTAAATATACACATAAAAATTGTAAATATAAATATCTAAATATGATGAAACTGTGAGATATGTATTTTCTATCGTGCTTTTGTCGTATATTTAATTATAAAACTTACTCGCTAAATACGTTTTTAAACCCCGACGCAGAAAAGAGGGATGTTAATATGTTTAATATGCGTGTCTCTCTGTGGCATCGTAGCTCCTACACAGATGAACTACGATTTTGATTGCCATTTGACTTACTCGAGTATCTTTAGTTAAATTTCTTAAAGAATTTTGCGTCGTAACATAAGTATTTTTTTTAATTTAGATTATTTAAAACTATTATTGAGAGAAAGTGTTTTGTATGTAAGCATTTGGGCGAAGATGTTTAAAATAATATGATGATACATCTACAATATAGGCTTAACAATAAAACAATTAATAAATAATATCCCCTTTAGTTTTGCAATGCAAATATTAAGTCCAATGTATTACATTAAACCCAATGGTTAGTAGAACTAAACTTCATTGAACTTGTAAAATAAGTTTAAAATAATAAAAGAACAACAAAGAAGCAGTCAAACCCAATATTCCCCAATACTATTTGTACAAAGTAATGGAAATAGAATAATTAAATGGAATAAGGTGTCGATTCTGTTGTTCAAAATGTCTAAACTTAACTAATTTGACAGGTCTAAAAGTTTTGCTATCCCTTTCTCATGTGCGGGGTTAAATAAGGATGGCAATACTTTTAGAACTGTCAAATTTAATAATGATTTCGTACAGCAGAATTGGTACCTTAGTGTTATTATAATTCCGACATATTTAAATGTTGTTCTTGTGGTCAGTATAAAGTTTAAGACGTCATTTATTTCAAATAGTTTACTCCATATTTAAGCCATTACGATAGACGGTCACGTACGATACGTCAATAGGCAAGCCTGATAGCTTGCAGGAGTAAAATAAACAGCTTACTTGTATAATACCGTCCCATTACAATTGATAAATTGTTATTGTTGTGACATATACACAATTTAATTTCAGACTTATTTAAAAGAAACTGAACCAGCCTAAAAAATTAAGTAATATGTAGTTTTCTCCGCAAAAAACTGCGAGAGTGAAACATATTATCTATTGAATATACATTAAGATGGGTGGAAACTGGAACGTCACGTGTACATACGCCATAGCCAACGGAAATTGGTTTATTAACACTTTTATTTATTATATTGAGTTTTCCAACTGCTTAACGATTCTAAGTCTCCTCAAAATGGCTGTTCGTTTGTAACCTGTATATAAGTTTTAATTATGTTTTATTTTGATTTTTATAGTGAACGTGTTAAGTAGCATTTTTGTATAACAACGAAGTATACACATAAATAGGGCTAATGCTAAGAACAGTAGTCTGGCAATACCATGGCCGTACAACTATTTTTTTGTATTATCTGTTAGAGCTTGTCCGTCTGAGCATTTATTACTATGGCACCAAAGCTGGACATTACAGGATTTGTTTTGGTTATTTTAAATTCCTATTTTCAACAAAAAAATATGAAAATTCAGATTTCCGAACTCAAATTAAATCAACCATAATGGTCCTAAGGCTTTAGTGCCACAGTAAATCAGACGGGCAAGCTCTAACAGAATATCCAAAAAAAATACGTTGACCAAGATTGATGATGTCCTGTACCACCAACTGATTTATTTAAACTGGTCTCCTAAAAAGTGTATACTAGTGATGTGTCACGCGTCCGTGTTACCTCAAACTTCAGTGCTGTGTGTCTGTATGCGCACCTTCTTGTGGCTGCCGTTCCTGTTGAGCGGCGGCGAGTGCCCCGAGTACCCGGGGTTGTGTATCCCGAGCGCGGGCGGCGGGCGCGGCTTCTTGAGCGACGAGCGCAGCGGGGAGCGCGCCAGCGGGGGCCCCTCCGAGCCGCCCGTGAGGGACCCCCCCGTGAGCGACGTGGCCGCCGTGCTCACCGACGCCACGCTGCCGTGACCGTTGGAGCTGTACGGCTTGCCCGACGCGTCCGTCATTGATATACCTATCGGCAAAACTATATTTTATTTCCAACTGGAAATAGCTAGACAGACTATTATAGCTAGACAAAAGCATTAAGTTTCCTCAATTATATGAAATCACAGCGTTCGTAAAATAAAATTATTTTGATTAATAGTGCACTTAATTATTAATATTATAATATAAAAAAAGTTGTTGATGGTTGATGTGTGTGTGTGTGTGTGTGTGATGTATAGTGTGGAGGAGACCGTGTAGTCAGGGTTGTTGATGGTGGTGGGCTCCGGCATGTGTGTGTGTGTGTGATATAGAGTGTATGGTATAATATAGTGTGATGACCTCTGCCGTCCTTGAAGCCGGGGTTGTTGATGGTGGTGGGCTCGGGCACGACGCCGGTGGGGTCTCCGCCCGCGCGCCGCGAGAACAACGCGTCGTACACCGACACCACGAACAGCACGCAGTTCAACACGATACACACTATCTGCGCACACAATAATACAAAATCAATCACTGTACTTAAGCTCAGAAAAACTCATTGGTTCAGCAACGGTTTCCAACAAGGTACACAAATTAAAATATTATAGCTTGACAAAAGTCTTAAGTTTCTTCGATTCTAGGAAATCACATTGGTCGACTGGTCATGAAAAAAATAATAAATATTGTTTGATGAATAGTACTAATCATGAGTATTAATTAATATATATAAATATATTTATTGTAATATTATTAAGCATAGTAAAATGAGATCAGACAAAATCATTTTAGTATATTTCATTATACAGTACTATTTTAGGTGTGGATAATATACGTCATGTTGAACATACATCCACAAATATCGCAGGTCAACGACCAACCTGGCATCCTGTATAATTGTTTTCTGATTGATTTGTTTTATTTCGGTGGTTGTTAGAAACTTTCGGATTCGGTCAATACTTCAGCCCATGTTGGCCGAAACCGAAGGTTTCGTTGTGGTGGATTTTTTGGGTAGCAAATGGAAGTGATTTTTAAAGGGTTGACACCCTGGTGTTCCAAGAGTCATGGTAACATATTATACCGTATTTGTATTTTGTGGTATTAAGTCTAAAAATAAAAATAGGTAAGAAAATACCGCGATAATTGTGGATCAAATTCCACGCAGGGAATAAAATTGTATCATAGTTAGTTACCTCATTGGGATTCGTGTCTGTTCAAATAACACTTGAGCAGACAGTACCTACGTATTCATACAAATAACCTTTCATAGTTTAAATGTGACGCCTTGCCCTATTTGTTATGTGAACCGAAATAATTGTAACCAGGTGTGGGTTGGATGTTAAATAATACGAGTTATGTCGAATTAAGACTAAATATTACACAACGAGCTTTAGAAAGAGATAAACGGCCTTAATCGGTTAGCATTCGTTTTGTAGAGCACCCTCTCTGTCATTAATAACAGAGTTATTCTCGAATGGCTTTTTTTTGGAACCGGTGGTAATTTAGACCTACATAAGTGCCTTATTAGGACCTAAATTGAATAGATTATTTTTTGATTTTGATTTGAATTTTGTGTTTGTTGTTGAGACGTTTGTTGTCGCTGCCTTGTTAGTCGCCACAACTGAGAGTAAGCAAGAGAGAACGCTAAAGATAGATGAGAGTGATATATTCTCATATATCCACAGGAACAAACTAATAAAGTGTAAAACCCATATTTTTAAAATTTCTAAACCATATCCCTAAAGGGCCATGGGGCGCAAAGAATCAAGGAAAATAGCAGTTTTCCAGGAGGGTAATTTACAATGAGTACCTGTACGTAAAAAGCCTCTCCTCTGGTCAAGTAGAAGCCTCTGTCATCGCCCTGCACAGCGAACAAACCGGCTGCTGCTATAGACAGGAGAGCTGCAAAATACAACACACATTGGTTAAGCATACATTATAATTAACTTTGCCTTTGTGAAGAGCTTCACAGCAGCTCAGCTTCAGCTCGACTGATTTGGCTGTTTTTAATTTTATTTGTCATAATTGTCAAAACAAGGTTTATAAGAGAGAAAATTTATAGACAAATAATATGTTATCCTCATTCATCATCATCTTCTTCTTCACCATCTATTGGATTTCTTGCCGGTTCTTCTCAGGTGGCCACTTTTGTCCGAACCGGTGGAATAGTAACCATTTATAAGTACCATATTCAGGCCTAACCTCAGAATAAACAATTTAGATTTTGGTATGAAATAAATATGTACTAGAGAAACAACTTACTGGCTAAGAGCGCCAAGGCGAGCTTCATCATGACCAGGTGCGTGTACTGGAAGCCGACGCGCTCTTTGGAGGAGATCATGGCTAGCTGCAGGATGGACAGGATGCAGAACAACCCCAGAACAGACACCCCGATGGCGCCCACCACTCCGGCGAAATACACCGCAGCTGGAAATAACGAAAATATTTTTTATTGTACTATAAAAATATCTTAAGCTTTCTCAGTAAAAGTGGATTATCAAAATGTTTTTTATTGTACTATCACAATATCTTAAGCATGCTCAGTAAAAGTGGACCAACAAAATCCCTTTACTTTATCGAAATTTAAAATTAAAAGATATTTTGAAGTGAAGAACCTTTTTTGAGTGAAAACCTGCACATATACGTGGCTGAAGGCCCAAAATCCGCATACACTGGCAGGATGTGTATATTACCAACTCCAAAAATAATAATATATTCCTTTAAATTTAAATTTAGCTATGTATGTACAAAGATATTTAAGTGTTTTCATATACAATTGCAACCGACTGGCATTGGTATCAGAATGCCTACCAGCTTTTGGAAGAGGTATGGCGCACTAATTGTGGACTCGCATAGCAGGGCAGGAAAACATCTTGTTTAGATGCAGTACTGATCCCAGTGGTATTTGCTATTACAGCAAGCCCAATAGGCACGTTCCCATCGCATAGACGTCACAGACCTACTGCAGTTCGATATTCGCGCGTTTTTTGTAAATTTGCACTATTTCCTTATCCCATAGTATTACCGGTTCTACTTATCACAACAAATACTTCGACTTATTACGGCTTCACTTTGCACACTATGATTGCTAGAGGATATATTACACTAAAAGGACTAGTACACATCATGAGCGGCGAATAAAAACTAAAGTGACGGACATAAAGGCCTCGAGTGACCTGACTCACGCAAATACACAAATTTCGCGGTTTGCCTTACTCGTTTTTTTTATTAAGCGGGTTCAGCGAATTAAATTAGCTTAATAAAACCGCGTATGCTAAGGACACTGAAAATATTATTGCTTTCTCCTCATCCCAAGCAATGTAATGGTTGGCATAATCTGTGTCTGGTCACCAGATTCGTTTTATGCGGAACGACTGTCACTGCCCTTGCATCAGTTGCAACGGCTTAAACTGATGGTCCGAATTTCTACTTCTGAAAAACATATACATAGGTATGTTTTGGGAGTTATAACATAATAGTATTATATTACAGTCTACTAGAACATATATTTTGATTTTGATGCGTTTTTCAACGACAATTTAGAAAAAGCCAAGCTAAGCTTAATGTTTTGCCTTGACATTATGAGAAACGTGACCTTTTAGGACACCGAGACATTGTGGACCACCTCACACTAAACTACGCTCTGAAGTGACTCTGCACTTCTCAAGGATATTAAAACATGGATAGGATACTAATATTATTAGTGGTAAAGTGTCTTTGTTAGCATATTTATTTAGCTTTAAAGGATTAAGCTGCTGAACCGATCTTGCTGAAATATCTGTATATATATTGGACATTGTATCAACATAAGACAATTTCGGAAAACACTTTGGGACGGACCCTCGCCATTTTCACAATAACTTTTGAAAACTGTCAATTTCCCTAAATCGACTATTTTTTTACTAAATGTATTACCAGTAGTTCTGTTTAGCTGTTTTAATGTGATAAATTGAGTAAAAAACAATCAAACATCCAAAGTTTCGCATTTACTAGCAGAATAAGATCACTGAAAAAGTATGTAGTCCACAGTTTCAGTGGTATAGTAATTAAGATGATATAATGTTGCCAATGTATTTAACATATTTGGGCCGGGTATCCAAGGACGAATGTCGTGACATGTCCTAACTTAATGGGTCACTTAACTAATGGGCTATCATTTAGTTTTTGTATGATGTAATCATCTGCATTATTAAATATGAATAACAATACTAGGCATAGGTTTTGAAAAGTGTTTAGCTTAACGTTAGTATGTTCCCTTGAAACATTACAAAGTGATTCATGACATGACAAAGTACCTACTTAAGTGGCTTCGTAATGTTTGACACAGTGATTCATGTATAAGATACTATGTAAACTAGGTTAGGAGGTCCAAGAATCAACATCGCTGTAATACACCATGGAAAACCAACTTTACTCATGGTATTGTCTCATAGCTAACTTGTATTATAAATACAAATCTAGGATGCGAGTAAGATTCACATCAAGCTTATCCTTGGACTTAAAAACAATTATTTCATTTATCATTTGGTTAGTAAATGTTAAAACCACATTTGATACTAATCAAATGTGGTTTTGTCAAACTCAAAAACAATTGTTTTGTTAAGTCAAAACAGTTTTGTCTGGCCAAACAGGTGGTCGGGACTTCAGAGCCTAGCCCATACTACAGCGATAGGATACAATTATGGTATGAATGCTTGATGTTATGACAGATATTGTAAATTTTTGCACCTCCAAAGTTAAATCATAAATGTTGACTTCCACCTGCATGCTCTGCTGTTATCTTGGGACAAATTACGTGGTATTTTGTCATTACTATGGGTTAATAATACGCCGTAAAAACACCGGCTGGCAAGACAATGGTGTGACATTGAAAATGCAACTCGTGTATGATTGTTTCCACAAAGTGCAGAAACGCAATGTCACTGGACAATTGAATTTAATTTCAAATTATGACACGCTAAGGCCTCAACTGCAATGCTGCTTCTAATTGGATGAATCATCAGCAATTTCAAATGATTACCCATACTACAATTCAAGATTTGTTTTTGAAATATTAAATATTCCACTCATTTCGAAATAAGAATAATATCAAAAAGATGCTGTAATTTTTCGTTCGTTTAAGAGATTAAAAATCTGCAAATAATTCTTATTCTTATAACATTTCATACGTTCAAATAAAATAAGATCGCACTGCTGAACTGAGCTCATGTTTAAAATTATATACTACCTAGAGGATTATTTAGCAATTTAAAAGGTACCGAATTCTACACAGACAATATCGTGAGTGAATCCCTAATACGCGAATGTTATTTAATACTCCGTGACTACTCCCAAAACGACTGGATATTGAAGATTATTTCAAAAGAATCTGCAAGTCAAAGTAGTGTGTTCGGAATTTTATCTGGAACAACCGGTTACATTTAATCTGAACCTGTGTCTCGGGTCAGAGGACCGAAAAGATGACGTCGCCGTTTTGAATAAAGATGTTATTGTAATGCTACATTTTGCTCATTCTAATTCATCCGCTCCTAAGTCTAAAATTAAATTATTATTCCTAAAATAAGCATTTAAATAAAACATGGGTCTTAAAGATAGCTTGGTTTGGCATATCCGTAAGGAATTCAGAATGCTTATTATTTCTTATATACTTGGCTTTTACGTCTGCAAAGAGATAATTCTATAAATAAAATGGAAAAATTAATTACTCTATAATAATCCTCATAATACCAATCGGATCCCCAAACATTGTTTTTAAAATATAATTTTTGTCTGTCTATCATGGTACTTAAGTAAAAATATAGTTATTAATTTGGGAAAATAACGGGTTTTCACAGGATTGAATAAAATAGGATCTTTATACGGTCTAACTCGTGGCAAAATATATTTTATATGGATTTCCATTCCATCAGTTTGGCCTTTGATGTAGAGGTAGATGAATGGATTCGCAGAGCTGACAGCCAGTCTCATGTAGAAGAGAAACACGAGGCAAATAATGATAGATGACTGTTTATCATTAATAAGGTTTCTAACTGTAATTAAGCATCTAATTCTAGACAATAATCATGTAAATTGCTCATAAAATAATTAGGTTATAATGAACATCATGCAAATGCAATCAATCATTAAATTCCGAAAAACTAAATTGCTATTTCATTAACAGATGACTAATTATATTGCTTAGATTAAGTTTCTCTTGTAGACTTTCTTCGCTAGATATTAGAGTAAATTGGTAATTACGACAAATATGGTATTTGAATTAAAACGTTACTTTTTCTACAACAGATGGTGGCTGGGATGGATTGAATTTCAATGGTGCGATTTGCGTTGGATGAATGGATAGAAAGCATTGTTCTAGACGAGAATACCTCATTCTTTTATACCCACTACCCGAAATACATATAAAAATTCACATGTGCTCATAGTGAAAAGTGAAATGCGCAAAGTCCACTCTTGACTTTCCATAATCGAATAATTTCTACAAAAAAAAAACTTTCGCACATATCGGGCTTTCATCCTCTAACAAAAAAAAATCAACGTAGTTTTTTTTAAAAATAGCTCGTCGGCAAAATGCATTGTTGGATCAGACGAAATTTTTGCACGATTGTGGCCCGTCTTTCCATCACGGTTAAATTATATCTAAACTGAGTGTACGGTAAATGTCTGAAAATGTATTTATGCTGGGTTTATTGTTGGACAGATTTGATTCAACTGCTATAGACGTGCAGGTGAATTTATAAGCAGTCTAACTGATGAATCTATACGACTAAATAAAAGCCGTGGAGGTGTTGGGAATAAAATTATGGATGTCTGGGAATAACCCTTTTAATATTAAGTGGTTAATTTGAACATGATATAAACGAAATAACACATACATAATTTTAACTAAGCCAAGTACTTAACGCGGCGGGAAGTATGTATAGAGCGCCAGTCCACGTTTAACTTGCACACCTCTTTTGCCACAAACAAAGCATGTCCGATAAACTGTTTATTTAAAAGCGAATATATTTCTCAGCCAGTCCCTGGAGGAAGCGATGATAATCCATTTTCACGACACAGATGTGGAAATTACAAGTGTTCTTGCAAGAGGTGTAAAAATACTACTCTGTGGTAAGTTTTTTTCATTATAAGCATGTTAAATAGTTAATAGCGTAGGCATTCATTGAAGCTTAAAGTTAATTGTGGAAATTCTAGTCCTCTTCGACTAGAATTTTAGTCCAAGAGGACTAGAATTTCTACAATTACGTTACGCTATTAACCATACATTCTTATTAGCTTAAGATCTCGCGTGATTTTTGTACTCTTAATCTATGTGGTACAAGAGGCTACCGTATTACAGATTAGCAAATGTGAATTGTGGTAGTAGGATGGAAATCTTAAAGCCGCTTGAACTTTCACCTGACAATCTTTATGTTGTATCGGAGCAACATTTTTCTGTGAAAAATTATACCGTATTTAGTATAAAATGAATTGCGGATTCAAATGCCTAAGACTGTCTTTTGAAATATGCGCGTGCGTATTTTACGCTTGAAGGGAATGCGGCAAAGGATATCAGTGTCCCGTGAGAGCGTATCAAGAAAACTAGCAGCATTGAAAATTATACAATCTCTTTATCGAAGCTTAGTAACTCTGTAAACTATATCTTTATATGTTCATCTATGACTGGCACATGTGGTCGAGTGACCTCCCTCATTGAACCCACACTTAGCAGGGCTTAAATTTCTACCCCGAAGACTTTTTAAACTGAAATAACTATGTAGGTACAATGATCATTATACCACGAGCTTTCAGCGTCAGGTCACCAATTCAAGTGTGTGTATGTAAAGTCCTTGCACTACACTCAGCATGATGTACGTTGACCGGAGTCTGAATGAATAGGGTAGGCTGGTCGGATCTATTATAAAGGCTACAATACACTGATTTTATGCACAGTTTATTATCTACGGCTTAAGTATTTAGATTCTCCGCAAAGAAACAGGATAGTTATAGTTCTCTATCTACACAAGCGCAGTCGTGAGCTGCATTCGTTGCTAGTATGACTCACTAAGGTAGGTATATGCAGTCATAAAACGTTTCCTTCCATAAGTAACATAACGTAATCAGATGAGGAAAAAATGTACAATGAAATTCATAGTATAGGTTTGCTAAAAACGTATTATTTTGTCACTAATTAATGTCGTGGACTACATTTCCTTGACTGTCATAAATCTAAATAGTTTAGGTTCTAAATCTATACTTAGCGCACTAACGGACAGAACGTCAGGGAAACGTATAATATAGTATAAAACGTTTTTTTTATACCACTGAGGTCACTAAGGTCAAGTACACACAAACATATGGTCCACCTGATGGTAGCATTCTCCGTAGCCTATAGCCGTTAGCAATACTAGGTATATCACAAACGCGTTGCCAACCCTATTGTTTATAGCAGCTAGCTAGCAGCTAGCAGCTAGCAGCATTACTTTACCGCGGAAACAAAATACGGATAGGATAGTAACGCCCATTACTGGGTTAATTCTTACAGGGTAGATATTAAAGATAGCAGAAAGAGAAAGAATGTCCTTCCTGATGGAGGAACCACGAATAGATATCAAGACCCTAAAAGGTATCCACCGTCGCGATGAATCCTAATTTTAAATTTCTTCGGACACCTGTGCAAACCATTATGTCGCTAAGCTTTAGTGTTGTCTGCAAAATATAGACTATCGATAATGGTGCCAATTCTGTTGTTCAAAATTACCAATTTGACAGATCTAAAAATATTGCCATCCTTATTTGAAACACATGAGAAAGTGATAGCAAGACTTTTAGACCTGTCAAATTAGTTAAGTTTAGCAATTTTGAACAACAGAATCGACACCAATGTCTACGTTTAATTTTTTTTTCGATTCGTACAAGCTATTTTGACACAAAAAAGATTTACAAAAACATGCTACACCAGAGGTATCACTAACGCGTTGCCGACCCTTTCGAAGCTTATGGGTCTGTGAGTGGCTAGCGTTGACCGTTCTATATATCGATACAGTGCAGGTATTGGCGTATGCACATCACTACGCACTACAATACACAAGACTTGGTATGCGTAGCTCGTATATTTGGTCTGGTAAATATGTCACGTGGCAAACGTGTGAATCACTTTAGGAAATCGTGTGATTTAATTTGATTCGTTAATTAAAACTGGATTATGTATTCTGCAATATAGGGTACTGATTGCTTTTGCATTATTTGACTTTTATCTGTTACGCAAATATCAGGAAAAGGTTTTGTTAAGTCTTTAAGAAGTCTCTTTACTTATTTCGCGTGAATATTTATTGATGATCTAATAAAATAAATTCACTTTTTAATTAGTACCACGATTGACTAATAACACAAAATAAACATTTTTATATGTATGTAGGTAGTCTCCGAAACTACTGAACCGATTTAAAATGCTTTCATCAATGAAAAGCTAGACTCTAAGAAACATAGATTTAATCTGAAAACTTGAAGTAGTTATGTATATCTATATATAGTTATGTATATATATACATATATGTGCGAGTGTGTTCATATAACTATGAGAAAAGTATACAGCAACAAGAAAATCAGAGTAGTGTATAAAACAATACATAACCCAATAATGAAACAGGTTTAAAACCTCGACTGTGCGTTTCCACGGTCCACAAATGGTTAGTGGTTAGAAATGGAGGATGCTTTGAAAACAATGAAAGCATTACGCGGCCACACAAATGCACAATGACATTGTTTGAGCATGACGTGGATATCACATATTGACCAGATGTATTACTTTATGAATACACAAGCTACACCCACGGGTTCTTCTTCAAAACTTCAAACCCCCTTTTAATCCGTTAAGAGAATTCAAAATGGTTTGTTATGTGAGGAAGTTTGGAATATTTTACGTTAGACCCAGGGTAAGCTGTCGGGACCGACCCAAGAAGACTGGCAGCTTTGCTAGTACTACCACATTGTATTGCAGTGCTGATACTCTAAGCAAGGCCTCTAAATAATAAACCCGATGATAGGCTTTAGTAATTATTATATTTATAAATGTCCCGTGACGGTGGTCACGGGGAAGCCGAAGAAATAGTTTTGGATATATAATGATTCTTCATCAATATTACAACAAACTAGATTCGAAGACCTGCTAGTTACGAAATAAACTGGCCGAGTTATGAGTATCTATTTTAAAAATTCAATTTATATTTTCCGCTCTGTAATTGATGATCTGGGTTTGAATTGGTAGATATAATATCAATATTTATCACTCAAAGTGATTGCAAGATGTTTCAACAATCGACTTTAGTTAGCCATAACATAATCGATTTGACTCCTTGAACTCAATTATTTTATTTCATTTCATACTCGAGTTTCGGTCTATTTATAATCGCGAAAATCTACTAGCATTATAAATACGAAAATTTGAATTCGGGTGTAATTTAACATGGAGCTGAGGATAAATTACCTCACAAGCAATATAATCGAAGTTCAACCTGTTCATCGAGGTGAAAAAATATCTTATCTATAATTTCGCGCAATGAAAAGTAACAAATTTTAAGCTACAAATCATTGTTACTCTCATCAAGAACGCGTGGAGTTATCAAATTGAAATTAATATGAAATACGCGGGTCTATGGTCTCTTTCGGCTGTAAAATAATCAAACCTGTAAGTCGATACGAAGAAAATATATCACCGTTTGTCGCCAATTTTCGCATATTTTGCGATTTCACAAGGGAATCAAAACGTACAGGCTTCCTACAGGGTACTTTCAGTCGACCTAGAACCATGAAATTTGGCAGAAAGCTGTGTCTGACAGCACAAGTAAAGGGAAAAATCTGAAAACCTTAAATATGTAGTTTTTTTTAAATGCGAATTTCCTAGAATTTTCTAGGAAATTAATTCAGGAATATTTATTCCTGTTTCGCGCTGTTGAGCGTCACCGACGAATAATGACATCATTGGAATATCTCCTACTTTTAACCTTACCCATGCCTTACCTTCAATTGTGTACGGAACCCTCGGTGCGCGAGACCGACTCGCATTTGGCCGTTTTTTACACCTTTCTCGCTACTATTTATATTAGCCATGATGAAACAGCTGAGGGACATTTTGAACCTTGACTATTCTGAACTTTAGGATGCCAATTATTTGCTGTTTTTACTCAAATGATTTCGCGAATGAAGCTATATTAGCTAAAGACAGATTTACAACTTGCATACAATTTCCAATTTATCCTTATCCAGGCTTTTTACCTGCGCGTAGCCTACGATTTAATAGTGAATGATTTGCTACATCCCTCTACTAGCTACGTAGATAGCCCTTTTAGCATTACCTAAATCTAATTAGGTTAACCACAGGGAAGGAGGTAAAACACCAAGTGAGCTGGGTCGAATATGTCTACTTGCATTTATGGACGGCCCGCCATCTTTGCGGATTGAATTGTCTATCGTCAGCGAAGTAGTACGTGCGACATGCAATAATAAAAATGATGCATGTCATGACACTTTCCAATCCAACATTCATTTTATCTCATTAACATTATGGTGTATATTAGCTATTTAAAATGTAAAATAAAAATTTCTTATTCTCATAACTATAGAAAATTGAATTGTCTGGTATTATGATGGGAACCGTTTCGTTAGCAACGTAATTAACCTAGTTTTGTTTTTTTTTCACAAAATAGTTAGATTATCATAATTATTTAAGACACCACACTTATTATAGTAAAATCTATTTGGTTACTTATTACTTCAGTCTGTTACTTACGTCAATAAGACATTTCGACGAATAATAATTTTAGTATTTACCATATTATCAGCCCATAGACAGTGGTGGAAGAAATTGGGAGAAACAATTGTCTAGCAGTGGGACAACATATATGTTGTCACTGTCAGTAAACCAGAAAACGATGTACTTTACTTGTTAATACTCACGTATCATTTTAACTTAGGGGTAATACGTATTACAAATAGAATAAACGGGCTATATTAAAAATGAAAATTTTAGGATCCCAACGATTTATTTATAACAATTAATCTAAGTGCATTAACTCCTTAAAAAGAAAAAAATACTAACCTAATATAAACAATTCAAATAATTTAAATTTTAGTGTTTATATTCTATTCGGCAGTTTGAAACGTATCATATATCCAATTTTATAGATTTTCCCAGACTAGGAGTTAAAAATAACAGTACAATTAAAAACACAATCATTTCGAGCATAAAGTATGTATATTATTTACATAACTATCAAATTTGTTTTGGATAATTGACAGAACAGCGTTAGTACTGTATGATACTATATCATAAATTCTTACGACGGTTACTAAATTGTGTTTTCCTTAAGTATAGTTTTTTTTACTGAAAATAATTATACTCTGGTTCCCTGCATGTTCCCGAGTGAACGGCTTGGCTTCAATCATATGGCCCATTTAATCCAGGATAGCAAACGGTTCTCATGTGATAAAAAAGGTCAAGGTCGCGAACTGAAGCTAGAACTATCAATAATGAAATATGACAAATACGAAATCAAGCATTCTTGGCGCGCTCCCGCATGATTCTGGTTTGGGTCAGATGTTTTATCTATAAGTAGGCAGGTTATGTTCTGTGTTTTATAAATAGTTTAATCTGTTTTGTGTTAACAAAGTTGTGAAATCGCGGGATGCAGCAAGAAAGCCTTCCCACGTAAAATATATTTAACAAATATAGAAACGACAAACTATTTATTGACACAGAACGCAAATATAGTAGGTTCTAATTGGACCATCCCTTACCTCCCTAATGTGATAATATGGTGACATGTGAAATGTTGACTTGTCAGTATCAAAATATGCGGAGAGTAGGAAAAAGCAATATTTTCACCTTTCGCCCAACCTGTTGATTTAACACGCAACGTAAATGTACATTTAATTATATTTTATTTGTACTATGTGCTAGTTTGACGCCAACGTGAGTAATGAGTTGCCTTTAGTCGTAACCGAGTTTGTTAATTGAACGTCGTCTAAACTATTAGGTTTATGGAATTTTTAGGGTGAATTAAAATTTTAGGGTCGGCAACGCGCGTGTGATACCCCTGGTGTTGCAAGCGTCCATAGGCGGGCCGTATGCTTGTTTGCCACATTAGGGGTATAAAAAAAAATGCTAATTACTATTATATAATTAGTTAAGATCAGATGGTCCAACTAGGGGATCAATATTTAGGAGGGTTTCTTAGAAAATGCATATATTCGATATTAGATTTTTTTTTCAGAAACATTAACCTACGCCCTCCCGCCCTCCCTCTCTATAAGGAATAACACCATTCATAAATAATAAATAAGAATGTTTAATTTTACAACGGCCTGAAACAAATGCATCAGACATTTCATTGAAAAACATTCCGATACAACACAACGACTACCATATCTAATAACCATGACAAATTTAATTAGCAGACTACAAAGTAAAAAACTTTTTATAAACGGAGCCATAACAACACCAGTGAGAAACAATTTTGATACGACACTCAGTGCATTGATTAGCCAAACTACTTTACTCGATGCTATAATATAAAGTCCAACCTTATACACTTAATGTATTTATGTAATAGTGAAAGAACAGTTAAGGCGTGACCACAGCCTATTTCCCAAGACAATTTAATTAAGTAGCTAACGGAATACTTGACAAACTTAATTTTCTAAAGCGATCTGGTTATAAAAGGCAGGATAGATAGATAGGTGGACTATATTCAGTACAAGCAAATCATGAAACCCTTATGGCTCACGCGGACTTGACAACATTTCTAGTCACTTTGCCCTTACATCACAACCCGAGCAGGGACACTTTGTTTTTATTGTATACCACTGAGCTGGCACACAAGTATACGGCTCATCTGATGGTAAGCAGTCACCGTAATCTATAGCCGCTAGCAATACCAGTGGTATCACTAACTTTTTGCCAACCATGTTGTATTGTATCCTCGTGGAGCACTGGCAACCTTACTTAACGCAGAAACACAACACTACATCAAAGTAACTTGAAAATATTTTAAAATTTTATGGGCAGCTCTCGAGTTGGTCGCATTTTGTAAAGTACCACTTTATGAATGTGATGGGAAGGTAAGAACAACAAAGAAGAGCATGTACGTTATTTTGTTTTCTTTTATCTTAATAATAACCTCGCTATCTGTCTGATAAATAGTAATTGAAACTTGAAATAGGATACAGGAATATTTAGTCGTTTACAAAGATACACAGACTAACAATCTAGTGAAAGAAATCAATACAAAGAACAAAGGTGTTATCGTAATGTAGTTGTTACCACGAGTTTCCGTTTCCTTAGCAGCGAGCGACCCTTCCCCCTTTTAGCAAAATATTACGTTACTTCGTTTCGGGTTAAGTTGTGTGGTTTCACGCGTTTTATATCGTGTCTTTTTGTATATTTCTATATAATAAACAATTTAAACAAACCTCAATGTATTATACACCTAAACCTTACTCATGAATCACGCGTAGACTGGTGAAAATGGTATGAAAATATGTTCAGCAGTTCTTGAGTTTATCGTGTTCAGTTCAGACACAGACAGGCGGCAGGAGACGTTTTATAATAATTTTGTGAACTAGACATCTCACTCAAAAGGCATGGCATTTTGCAGTTGCAGTTGATTATGATCACACCAAGTCTTCCATAATTATTACCTTTACATTTGAATGTTTAAATATTCAAGATCCCGGTTAAATTAATCACAACTGTAATAGTTACGTATTAAAATTACGTGTACCTACTATATTATAGTTATAAAATTGTTCTAAGACAAGGCAAATTCTATGAGCTTTATCAAAATGTCTGCGTGGCAATGCGGCCAGCCTTCTTGGCAGTTTTACCTCAGTGACAACGACCTAAGAGTTGAGACCAGTCTTATAAGTTATTATTCAATATATATTAGCTATTCAGATGGGGAATGCTGCCAGTATCTTCGGAACCTTGCCTCAAGGGACTGCTTTTAATAATATATTTTAATTATTATAGTATATTTTTAAGGTTTTTAGTTTTGTGTTCATAATATTTAGTACTTTAATTAAATCTATTCGTTTGTTCTTATATTTAATATATACACTATTTATATTTATAACTAGGTGTGTCCGCGACTTCGTACGCGTGAAATCGGATTTTGTTCACAATTCATGGGTTTTATTTTTTGCGCGAAACCCTAATTATTTTTCCAAAATAAAATGTAGCCTAAGTTACGCCTTGTAGCACCAGCTACCTGTAGAATTAGAAGCCAGTAAATATAAAAAAACAATCAAAACGTTAAACGAGAAATCGATAAACAAACTGCAAGGAGTTGTTTAGTCTTTTTGCCTGTTATATCAGTTTTTTGTAAAATATGTTTTAAATTAAAGCCGTTATATTAGATAGAGACTAGATATTCCTTTTTTGCGTGGACAAAAACCAGTCTAGTTATAGCACAGACTGCATCTTCATGTCGTTTTTGCCGAATACGTAAACACTACGGTATAATATATTTTTTGCTTGGAACGTACTATTTAGGAATGCTATTTAATACTGAATTTCCCGTTAGATTTTAGGTGTTCTTATAAAAAAAACAAATGATAACTTCAGGCAAGAATTATGATCGTTTCGAATCATATCCATCCTTATATTATAAATGCGTAAGTAACTTGTTTGTTTGTTTAAACGTACGGAGTGGATAATGAAATTTGAGAATGAGATACATTATAGCCTGGGAAAGGACGTAGGCTATCTTTATCTAGAACCACGGGCCAAGTCTCGGGTAAAATATAGTAACTCAATAATTCAACATTAAGCTTACTGTTTCAAACATTCGATTAAAGGATCAATTTAGACTAGTATATGGGGGAGAGCTTTTAACAAAAGTTACGATAGGGCCTCGCCCTACAAAAATAGGTCAGGGGAAATATATAGTGAACTGACGAGGATTAATTCCCCTGGAACATGTAAGTTAGTGAACGGCACAATATTAAACTAAAATGAAACCCAGAGCTCAGCACTGTAACTTATATTATAGATGAGAAAGTAACTCGATTTGTTTGTTTGCTTGCTACCTTTTGAGGACTAAACGGCTGGACGGATCGTAATAAAATTTAACAAGGGGATCAATTATATCCTGGGGAAGAACGTAAGCTATATTTTGTCTTTAAATAAATGCAGACGACATCGCGGGTAGCAGCTAGTGATCAATATATGGACTTCTGGAAACCAAAGCGAATAAATGTATCATTAGTTAACCTGGAACTAGCTTAAAATTTGCATTTATTCGATCACTTAAGCCGGTATTCGAAAGCGCATGGAGTGGAGATACATTCAAGAACTAAACTCAAGTCAAGATAACTTATACACTCGAAGAGATCTTCTATCCCTTATCATCACATCATCAGCACCGGATCATTAGTTATAATGATCAGGTGCTGATGTTGTGAGATCAAACAACACTTGTCTTGGTTTAGAGTACCTGCCTTAGTTAGGATATCGTTTCAATATAGATAAACAATTTGAAATGCAATTGATCGATCAATGTGTTCTAGCTTTCTACTGAGTAGTAAAAATGTATATTAACTAACTAGCTTCTGCCCGCGTCTTCGACCGCGTTTAGCTTAGAAAACCCAGAGGAACCTAACATTTTCCCGGGATAAAAAGTATCCTATGTTAATTCAGTTTATAAACTATACGTGTGCAAAATTTCATAAAAATCCGTTGAATCATTTTAACGTGATTGAGCCACAGGCAACAGACATCCAATCTAACAAACTTTCACATTAAATAAATTTTATAATAATAATATTTACGATTAATATGGAGGCACAATTCACGTAATGCCTACCGTGTTTGATCTTCGATTTGGTTCAAGGACAATGTTAATAGTACTCCGTATAAATAAACAGACTGAATTGCTAATTTGTTTGACGCCGGCTCACATTCATTTGATGACGTAATTCAAACTATGTCTTGTGAAGTAAACGTAGATTAATTACAGTAAATTGCTATGGTTGTTATGTTAGAACGCGAAATATTCATGTTATGATAATGAAGAATATTAAGGGTTTAAAATGCGCTCCGTTCACCAGGATCAATTTCCACCCAAGAATCAATGGATACACTATCCACCTCTGTGATTCATATGTAGGTCTATTCTGCCCACTGGCATGTCAAAGCAGTGCCGATTGTAGCATACAATACACATACAAGCCAAATATTAGAACTAAATTGCATGGAAAGTAAAATATCCCCTTCGAGTGGTTCTAATGAGTTCGCACGTGCATGTCGCCAGGGTGGGTCACGAAAACGCTAAATTATAGATGATTATTGATTAGATAACTTACATGTCGGCCTGAATTTGGAGACGTCCGTGCCGCATTTCTCTCTGTTGTACAGAAGCTTCTTGCAAACCCGCCATGGTCCAAAATATCCCTGATCGTAGTTCGGATTGTCAACTGCGAACAAATAATATCTTTAGTTTAATTGACCGCATCTACAATCCACGATGTACACAATACACATGCAGGCTAAAATCAGCAGTTCATTTTTAATCATGCCCATTCCATCTTACCTGACCAAACTACAACACTCGAGTGTCAGTTAAGTCCAAGGTGCAATGAAAAATTAGGTCAGTGAATGAAAACAACTTAATTATATATTCAGACAAAAACTAGTCAAGCTTCAGAAGACTAGAGTATAAGAAAGTTGTTATGTACTCTGATGAAAGCTGCAAAATTATGCTGCCAGGTGACTGGCTAATGTTAATAGCACGGATTTTCCATCAGGATAGAAAATAAAATTTCAACTTAGATCGAACTACTTAGCATTAAGACTGAATACTAAACTTTTGCTACATCTTTATATCTACCCTACTTTTGCTTGATGAATGCATATCCCTAAAGCGCCTAGTTACATTGTTCCGGCCTTTAAGTTTACGATAAGTCCTTTAGTGCAGACAGATATTTTGTATTTTTGAAAAGCAAATGCAATGCGAACGCTAACTTCCGAATATTACATGAAACGAAACATAAGAAGAATATTTGTTCGCCTCACGCGAGTACATTGAAACCTTCGAACCACCTACGTAACTTCGAGATATTTTGACACCACAATACCATTTTAGTGTGAACATGTTTGCTCTGTGATCAAAACCCACTAAAGAAAAAAAATCTCATTTATTTATACACATAAACATATAAGACGGGAAGACATTTGTAGAAGACCAACATAGTGTCGTTATGAAGCGGTCCTAACTCAGCATGTGCTAGATGGCCTATGACGGACAACCAGCGCTGATCTTCCGTTCTAGCTATTACAACCGAAATATACAATACTTTGACCATCCCAAATTAGATTTCAGAACATGACAATTTAATTGACAATACGCAAATAGTATGCCTGCAATTTCCGCGAGCTAAACAGATTACTGACAAGGCCACAATTTCCTTCGACGGCATGCATAGATAGAAGTCGGAAACAAGTATGAAAATGTACATTTTCAGGTTTAAGATAGTGAAGGCTATGTAGAAGGTTGTTGACGCGCTAAGAGAGGCATAGAGAACCTCGTCACGATTTCCTGCCTGCATACTAATTGAATTCGTACTGTGTTGCGAATTGGACAACTCGCTAATTGTGTAACGAGGCTTAACTCTCCCTCTGGCTTTTATCACATTGAAATCTCTTTAAATCTGGTATACAACATGAGTAAACGACGTGCACAATGTTACATGACTGCCTTACATTCTCACAACTGAGAACAGATCTGGTGCATAATAAATAATTATACAAAATCTTAAATCAGCTTGAAATATTCCAACGTACAACTCTCGATATTTTGACGACATAGTAATTCAATCAACACGAAAGCACACGGACCGGTCCTCAAATCGTTAATTACCAAACAACTATCAAATAACGCGAGCCGAACGAAAAGGAAGTAATCAATTTAGGCGTAATCAAAACATGCACTTTATTGACGTAATGAGTCAAATGAGTCAGATGTATCAAACGACACGTCACGCACGTGTCAATTGGAGTTCTAGGGTGATAATGTATGACCTATTCTTCAACTCAATTATAGTACAACCCACACTACGAACTATAGCTTATTCGACGCAGTGACATTTAAGCACTAATTTTCACAGTATGATGTTGCACTGCACTGCACATTTCTCTCAAGTAAATGGGACTATTACTCAGGTGTCCAAACGCTGCATGAACATTTAATTAACTATTTTACAAATATTATCACTGAACTTTCCCACTTGAAATTATTCGTAATAATTTGTCTAACCGGGCTATGCATAACTTACATTATCAGTGAGTATTACTTATTAAGTTCTTATAAGTCGATACTTTTAAAGATATGACTCAGACTTGTTTAGTAAACAGGTTTGCGGAGGTATTAAGCCTTGTGGTTGAAGTAACGGCCTGTCAGCTGAAGGGCCCAGGTTCAAATCCCGGCCTGTACCAAGTTTTTCTAAGCTTAAGTACAGTGATTAATTACACCTTGAGCAAAAAAGAGAGGTAGGGCGAATTGGGATCTCCCGTGGGTTTTCCCATTAATATTGGAGCCGCCCGGCTGAAGACTGTACATCAACCTTACAGAAGACCGCAGTGAAATAACAATGATTTGTAGTATTGTGTTTCTGCGGTAAGGTTGCCAGTGCTCCACGAGGATACGCTGGGCTAGTAGTAATGCTGCTAGGAAAGTGAGTCCCCTCACAATCAACAACAGGGTAGGCAACTCGTTAGTGATATCTCTGGTATTGATACAATGGCAATAGGCTAAATTGAGTGCTTAACATCTGGTGGGCCGTAAAAATGGTCTGATGGCTTTGTTGGCATTTCGTTATCATTTTTACCGTTATCATTTGGTTACCAGTCACATTAGGTTAGATCAAACCCAACTGACAAATTTTTTTTGGATAACAGACAAGACGATGATGTTGAAGACATGGCCGATGGGGCAAACAATTCTAGAATGGAGAACGAAGACAGACTGGAAGCAGTATGAAACGGCCTCTAACTTGATTTTGGTTATTAGATGGTTGGTGGATAAAGGTAAATCAGGAAAGCAAGAAGCGTTTAAAACAGGGTTTTGTGAAAATCTATGGAGGAAATATATGTTTAGCAGTGGACGTCTATCGGCTGATAGGATGATGATAATGATGTTCATGATACGTATGATCGACCTTGATTGGGTCAGTGATTTATTATGATATCATCGTTTTATCATAGTATAACTGCACATCACTAAGTATAATTTCAAGCGTGTGTATATTTAAAACTCCAGCGAAATGAAAAAACTTTATTCCAATTTCAACGTCAGTTAGCGTTAGCGTGAAATTAAGCAATTTGAATAAATATTTTGGCAAATGCCGAATGAAACCGAAACTTGATTGTTAGGTTAAGTAAGACAGTGACTTGCGCTGTTAAATATTTTTAAAGGTATTCGTGAATGCTGCGGTCATAATTTGCAGTGGCACACTGAGTACTGTTAATCTTTAAAGAACTGCACAGAACAATAAGTCATAAACCTGAAACGATAATTTTAACGATTCAGGCGCAGCCCCAGTAAGCCGATAGCCTAGATATCCGAGTTCTAGTAATTGTTTCTATGGACCTTAAGCCTCTCAAGCGAATGCATCAAGTCGACCTGATAGCGTATTTCTATTGCAAACGTGACCGAGTAAATTACTGTCTAATAACGTTTGATAGAAAATGAGAAAACTATAACAACTATTCTGTAGTTTCGCGAAACCATGGTTAGTTTTAACAATAAAGGTAAAATAACTGATATAAAAGTTACTAGATCTAAGATTGACTGACACATAACAGGTCTACAGAAAGGTTCAGCGACTAATCAATACGGAAGATCGAACACGAAGCCTACATTGTGTGGAGTGTAAAAAACTGAGTTACAGAATTAACTGTAATTAATCACTAGACTTACCAGTTCATTTAACATCAATGTCACGGACAATGATGAGACTAAAGACTAATCGTTGAATAATAACGGAGGGTAAAAACTTAGTCTTTTCTTAGGACCTTCACGTGCCAATGCAGCGTCCAATCGAGAGGTCGTTGCCTGTCAAACGTAAAAAAGACGATGTCATGCTGACCATTGACGGTGTTTGATACGCGTAGGAAAACCTCAACAACAGTTACTCCATTGTAAGTATTGTAACTCAAACATAACGCCAATAATAGCGGGAGACGTTTTCGGAGCATCGATATACACAGAAGATTTGAGATTAAGTACATTGCACTATACATGGACACTTAAAGCAAATCGTGCAGCACGACTCTTTCAACTATATTAGTAAGACCGAGACTAAAAAACTGTGGTTTGTGTGATTATTTAAAACCTATATTTGTTAAATTTCTCAGCTATTTAATAAAGATCTCGATTATGGTGTCGATTCTGTTGTTCAAAGTTACTAAACTTAACTAATTTGACAGGTCTAAAAGTCTTGCTATCCCTTTCTCATGTGCGGGGTAAAAAGGGAGGGCAATATTTTTAGACTTGTCAAATTAGTTAAGTTTAGTAATTTTGAACAACAGAATTGGCACCATTGACGCAATTGTTTCTTTTCTTCTTGTAATGCGTTGTTTTTGTAGCTGGACGCTCTTTGCCACTAGGACACCTATTTAGTGCTATTTCTGGTTATCATAATGATTCCTTCCACCCAGATCAGAGTTTTAGCACGTAGGTTTTGTTCCGTTTTGCAGTCGTGAAGCAACACTGAGAATTCTTACAATTTGCCGTAACGCTATCATTCGTTGTACCACTTTTTATGTCTTTACCTCCGATTTTATGCTTCCTTGGTGATCGCTTTCATTTCGTGGCGGTTAATTTAAGTTTTTTTTTATAAAAGTAATCTTAACTGTCATCTGCGGAGAAGTTTTACAAACAAAAAGTTTTCAAACTGAAATTAAATTACTTCTTATTATTCTCTATCCGATCCATTGGTTTCAAATTAATATGTAAACTATATTTCTTTTTATATTATACCGTTGTTGGTGTGGGTGTGAATTATTGCTTACCGTCTCGGCAAATTAGAGGCCACATTATGGTAAGGTATATATTATATTATTATACAGAAGGCTCATTGTAATTTTACCTTCTCTATTCACTTGTTAGAAGTATTCATGCGGCTAAACAATGTCTTGAAGAGCATTTAAATATTGTGGCAAGTGACGAAGAGTTTAACAATGTAAAGGTTTTCTGCTCTTCGATATTCAAGCTGCTCACTTTTCAACAAACATTTTCGGTGAAATGAAAATTTAGGATTAGGAGATTTAGGAAATCTATGTAATATGACGTTTACAAACCGAACCAGCACGGTTTTGAAATTTTGACGATGGCGAGATGGTAGTAGGTGTAGGTATCTACCTGTCTCCTACGCTACGCATTGAAGAAGACGACATGAATACAGAGCGACACAAAATTCATGGTAAAATTATTTTGCATTCATAAAATTCGATAGAACGCTACCTGCTATTGAATGCACGATGTTTGAACGAAATTAAAAATAAAAAACGTCACTACGACTACATTATGATAGTATAGCGCGCCCGGCACATCTCCTACAAGTTTTGTCACAAAGGTCTCGGCTCGGGGTCAATAACCCGTTTGGCGGGCGTGCCACATTTTTTAAATGCACACCGGGCCTGAGTGAGCATCTTACTGTCCTACGGGCTGTGCAGTAATGTTGCAATAACGAAGTGTATGTATATACAGACAGGTACATAGATTGGAGTAACACAAGATTACGTTCTAAGTTTTACACTAACTAAACTAGTCCCCTCATTAGTAATAGGTAAGTCATTCACACCACAGCCTGTACACCTATCTAAATGTGGTCTTCATTTAGCTAGTCTGGACGTGATAAAGGCACGTACTATTTGAACTAGTCATTACCAATATTATCGTCACTACGTGTTAATTACCTTGAAAAACATCCTGAATATAGATGGCAGTTTTGAAAAGGAGAGTCGACAAAATGATTTGAATTAAGAAAACAACGAAACGATTAACCATAACATTCCTTGTTTTTGGTTTAGTATGATCAAAATTTGTCTTTCTGGACATGATAACGTTACTAATATAATATTTACATTATTAACTAGACACCTGTTCATACAAGTTGTGCATAGTGAACATGCCAAGCATTCCGAAATCAATGATAATTGTATAATTGATCATGTAATGAGGCATTGAAAAACAAAATTAAGGAGCTGCATAAAATAATTACATTCCGTAAGTTTGGATACCGTTCGGAAGTAACGGAGCAAAACCTAAATCTCAATCATAGATCTCATCTCATTAAATAACAGTGGGCTTAGAAAGGCAAAGGTAACAGTATACGAAGGTACATTGCGTGGTTTGGCCCACTTTGAGCTCGACAGGGAGCGCATGCACCCGATCCGTCTGTTATGTGTCTGTAGTGTAGTCAACTGGTCGAATACACTTAAAGTTCTATAGCGGTTGCGAAGATTGAAACAAATTTTAATCGTCTACAAAACAAGGAAGAGATTTTTAATTCGACGCGGTCTATGTAATACATTTTGAACCGATTTCTCTAGTCTCTGGGCTGATTATATGATTATTTTAGGTTCTCGTTCGTAGTTTGTCCCACAGCAAGGTTTGGAGATCCGAAAGCAATCGGACCTGTACCCTGTCCATTATGTACTACTAATTTTTTGCTTCGTTCTCTCACGCAAATAATTCTCATTGTATTAATTAGTTGGGATTTTAAACATGATTTTTAAACTGATTATTCTCCTTGAGATACAATTAAACGAGTAAAAAATGTTTTATATTTACTTAATTAAAACTAATTCATCGTATACCTATAAATTGTTTTCATTCGATTCCTAATTATATAGATAGATAGAGGTTTTTGGGATCGACATCCTGACCTCATTCTTAATTATTAGGGTCGATAGTAGAACCACCTTGTGGTACTAGTAACAAATTACACAAAGAAACGACCTCTTTACAAGAAATATCGATTGTCTAGGTTTTTACAGTACTCAGATTTTCTTATCTGAAAGAATTGCCGAAGATTTTCGAAAATGAATTGTAAACAAGAATTAACGGATAATAGTGTTTTTCTGGGCATGCTGAATCGGTATGGTATGGGATGAGACGGGCCTTAAAGATGGGAAATCTAATCCTGATGTACCGCTGATATAACTATAACGCAGTAGATAGTGTAAATGTATCCACCACCAATGTTAAGTGACCAAATACCTGATAATGACAATGTTCATACTCACAATAATATGACTGCAGCGAGAGTTGAATGTCAGAATCATCTGAAAGAATTTGTATTATTTGGTAGTAATCTAATTATGTGCACAAGCTACAAAATACAGTGTTGATATACATGCCTAAGTACAGATTTGTAAGTTGATTAAACAAAAAATCCCGAAGGCAGACATGCCCGCGACACAGCATAGGATGAGGCTCAGAAAACCAAACAAGCTTATCGGAGGCATGCGTGCCGTGTGGATTTCCGTCCGTTTTGTCTGGTTTTGTCTCTGTCTGTTTATCAGGGATTTTGCAAACGAGAATCAAATTGCCAGGACTCACTAGTAACTACTGAGGCACAGCAGACGCTATACAGTCCGTAATCTTTTCCGTCCGTAATTTACCATGATATGGTTATATTGAACGTTTTGTAGTCAAAGTCAAGGGTAGAGGTCAGTCCACTTTAAATCGATTAGTATTAAAAACGTAAGTCGATATGCTTGTCAATGAGGTGCGCCTTCAATTCAAGATTAATTTAAGTCGTAAGAAATAAGAAAAAAAATCATTTTATTTGGTTTGTCTTGTCTGAAGTAGTGCCTCCTTCAGATAATAAAATACTTAGTAGACACTTACTAACCCTGAAACGTCAAATAAGCCTACAAGGTAGGTACACAATGCTTGGATGATAAATGTTAATGTATAAACATATGTGGTATGTGCATATTTGTATGTCTAATTTATTCTATACCAGTTTTTGTCAACGGTTTGGATTGCGTGAATTTTTTTTTTTCGTTGTAATCCTTTGTTGTTTCAGGGATAAAAAGTAGGTGATCTATGAAGTTTCTATGTATATAAATGATATTTTTTACTAAGACTGGTAGAACATATATTATATGTATATGAAAAAAAATTAAAAGACCTAATATGGAGCCTTGGGGGACTCCCATTACAATTAATTACCCTTTGGAATCTTATGTCGCTGACACGGATTTTCTGATGACGAGTGAAAAAGTATAGATACATCTTTATAACTAGCTCTGTAAATCCCATATTTATTCAGCTTGAGAAGTTACATACAATAATCAATGCAATCAAACCCTTTAGAGGTAGCGAAAATTAAAAATGTTTTAGATATGTTGTTTATCAATACATATAATATGTATATCTATGCAACAGTTAGATTAAGATACATTTTAGGGCTTAATTTAAAAATCACCATATGAAATGATTACTTTTATACTAAACCTACAATATTGCCAAGTTTGACAATGGACATATAAAATTATTTTGTTTTATAAAGCTTCATGTATATGATTAACTATCACATATGTCATAATATTGTCAACTACTACATAAAAGTGCAATGTGTTGTTTGTTAAAGTTTCTTTCAAACTGGTAGTTAGGTATACATACATTTCTTAAAATTTACAGACTTCATTCTTACCTACCTTACTTTACAACATTTTAAATTACAATTGTGGTATGTAAAGTTCTCTTAACTTTACATTTGTACATTCAAAATATGTTGAATTATTAAGCAAACACAACTTTTGCTTGCCATATTTTTCGCCTGTCATGACTATCACTGTACTGACACTTCAACTCCCTCAACTGACTGAGTGTTTCCTACACTTGAATAAATGTTCAACTATAAGCTGTACCTAAAAGTACCCTCATAGATATTAGCATACTATTAGATTTGACCAATCATCCTGTTTTAATGTTATCCAAGGAAAAAAGTATCTAATTTTACTCTATATAAAAGAGAAAATTTTAAGATTTTATTAATGAGTACACTTTTGTCTGTATATTTAGTATCATGTCTATTCTTACAGCTTTCGCGATGTTAAGGTGCAGTATCTGCAGACTACATATAAACAGACAACTTTGCATACAAAATCTGTCAAACTTATAATCCAATCCAATCTCAGTTGGCTGATTAATGACTGACATATTGCAAATTTGCAATTGGTACAAAGGGTTGTAGTGAATACATTGCAACCAGTGCAAATAAAACATTGCACAAGCTTTAGATGAGTGCAAAATGACTACTACTAGATTGGACTAAGAGATTGGCATGTGCTGTAACTGTACATCTAAGCTTCTCGCAGTGATAAGAAATATGCTTGAATGTTACTCACAACTGGAGAAGTACCCCCAAGTGGGTAGGCCAACAGCAATGGCACCAACTATAAAGCAGATGAAGCCAAGTGTGACCACCGCAATGGAATACAGTGCCTTGCTGCTAGCCATGGCTGCATGACTCCAACTTCTCTGGGCAGTCTAGAGGACATCAGGGCTGTCTCTGTTGCGATAGAAGACACATCTGTTAACAATAAAAATATTATGCATTTTTTTTTCGTAAATACTCAGATACTAAACTGGATATTAAACTTTTCATAAAGTCCATGACTGAAGTTCTCAGAATATTCCAATATGAATATGAATAAGAATCTTACTCTTTATCATAATTTAATAATGTACAACTTATCAAGCAGCCGTTTCCAGGACTCATATATGCTGCTCCATTTTGGATTTAGCTGAGGGAATCAAATATTTATATCTTAAAATATTGTACTAAAAAGACTGTGAAAGTTATGTTTTAAGGATCAGAGAAGGGTGGATTACATTAAAAGCTTCATTTAATTATGATTAAAATAAAATAAGACAACAGAATTTTAGCTCAGAGCTTTATAGCCATAGGCTTTCTAAGTTGGCCATGGAAGCAATCTTATATGTCCTAGCCTTATCCTGAACATTGTTTGATACTTTACATTCTTATATAGAAGTAATATATTATACATTCCTGTAATAATATACCTTAGGTATCTACATTGCTGATGTTAGATAGCAATAGAATTAATGACAGTAATTATATGTAGTGAAAGTTTATAAGAAACTAATGAATTTGTTCCAAATTTAAATCTATACAAAACAGCAACTTTGCATTATTAAACATAAGTAATGCAATCACTTTTTAAACAACAATATTATTCATGGAATTCAGGGAAAAATGTTAATTTATTTTATTTACAGTTTCAGTATTTTATTTTCCTTGGCAGTTTTTCATAAATTGCACATTCAAGTATAATTTATTTCAGTTAGTACCCAGTTAAAGTATTAAAATAAGTAGTACCTACACAGTGCTAGTTTTAATACAACCACAATAATTACATGAACTATTGACAATGCAACAATTATGTATGGAATTTGTAATCTTCAACAAGTTTGTACAGTTGTAAACATTATTGAGGAAAGTATGTAAACCGGTTTCATTGCAACAGTGGTAACTGCTGTACCTTTGCTTAAAGTTTTAACACACCAAAATAAGAATGTACAAGGACAATGATAGTGAAAAAATATTGAATATTCTAATTAGAATGTAAAATAAATATTCTAACTGAAATCTCACTAGATTCCAACATAAATACAGTAACAATCGGACCCTGAAGATTACAATGTCTCTAAAGCTAACAGTAATAAATACCTTTACGATGTTCCAATCAAACTTTTACTCACGTTATATCGGCTAACTCGTCTTGGTTGAAGAAATCACACGGTGATCACTCAACTATGCAATACACAATTGATTGTATGTATTTACGTACACTCTAACGACTCTTCTGGAGATATTTAATCAAAACAAAACACTACATAATTCCACATGGAAATTTAAACACAAAAGTTCACTCTCGATTCAAAATTCGAAACGAACGTCAACGACACACCTTTTGTATTGTATTGTAATACTTTACTTGCCCAACGAATACCAGTCAGTGGGCTTTTGAAATGTTTTGGCGTACGATTTTCTACATTCAACTACGAAAGCAGCCACAAAAAACTGTACGAAAAGATTTATTGATGTACTGATTTTAATCTCCGTGAGAAAATACGGGCCGTAATTTTGTTTGTGCACACAGTAACCACGCGCGTATTCGATGTGGTCGGTAAATAAACTGGTTTTTGACTTGACTTTGACTTGAATGAGTGAGAGAATTTGTTAGGCAAGTGAGCGCGAGGTATTGTACCTACTACTGCATTGCCTGCCACCCTGCCAGTTGCCATATTTGCCACGACGAACTTTAGCAGCAATCACAACATACATATAGATTTCTCGCTCTCTCATTCAATTTGCAATATTTGTTATTGAAACTAAAAAAAAGACAGGTATACTTAAAGACTGGTCCTCTAGTTCCTAAGATTGGTCTTTCATTTAGTATTTTCAGGCCAGGTGAACAAAAACTAGTTACCACAGTTGGTTATTAAAATTTAACCTTTTTTTAAAATATAATACATTTATTCTGTCGTTTGATTGAAGCTTTTAAGGCAGGCATAAGACATCATTCGAGGGCGCCTAGTACAAAACAACAAAAAAAAAAACGTAGTGGTTATGTAATCTGTGGTACAATTCTATATTTTGTTTTTGATTATGGCAGGTGTTTTTGTCAAAACTAGATGTGTGACTGCGGTGAATTTTTGGCGGGAATCAGCTGGAGCGGTTGAGATTTTTCCAGTGTCTCGGAAATTGTGTTAATAGTGATCTTTAATGTGTATTTTTGGTGTCGTTATGTGCAGTATAGTTTCATTTAGTGACTGATTTATAGGAACATTGAAATACTGCTATAATACGACTTTTGGGTTAAGTGATTTATCATTTTGGCCAATACGTTACCTCTGACCTAAAGGCGTGTTACGATCTGCTACTGCTGTGGATTCTCTCCAGAAACTCCAATAAGCATTAGAATGCATGTCGAATGAATGACACTAGGCATTTTAATGCGGCAAACACGAGACATTTTGAAAATTCCCTAGCACGACACTGGCAAAATAGTCCCTGAAGGGATTGATTGCCATACTTATGAAGAGGAAGACAGCGGTGAGCTTCTTCTTCTTCCTAGCTATGGCAATCAATCCTCTTCGAGAGCAATTCCCCTTGAGTCCCAGTCCGCGTGTGGTAGCGTGGTAAATTATTTTTAACTTTTTTTTTTCAACTGTAAGCAAATAAGTCGTAGTTTTTACCCATTAATGAGTACATACATTCCAGCTTAGAACATTTACATTACTTACTACAATATTCTTTAGGGATTACAATAATCGTTGTGAAGCGTCGTAAGTAAAAATATTGAACGTTCAGGTAACCCAAGTGTTGGAACAAAAAATTGCCGATAATATAAATTACTATCGTAACGTAACTCAAATTTGGTAAATTTGAAATCCTGCAAAATTCTAATCGCTCCGTTCCATTTGATTCCCGCCTGAAATCAACTGCAGTACATTGAACTGCATTGTTATTATAAATGGATAAGTACAGGTAGGTACGCAGTATAATAACTACTTTACTCGGAGATACAGGTGTTGGCTTGGGTTAGGTCATAATCTATGTGTTAGTCCTACATTAGTTCAGCAAAAATTAATGGTTTTTAGATAATGGGTTTTGTTTATTAGACTTAACTGTCAATTTCTTTTTCCCTGTTTTAATCACAGGTAGTATAACACCGTCAAATATTAAAATAACATTTACTTATATTTATTTCTACATACTTAGCTAACAAAAGTATCCACTTATAAATAGAATAATCCTAACTATTGGGACGTCTTGCAGTAGTCGAGGCGAGGTCAATCTATTTTAGTTCCCACGCGTAAGTCGAGTCTAGTCTTAACCAATATCACATACCAAACAACACGTCGACGGCCCTTTTAAGCGTCATTTTTTAATTAACTTATAAACAATTTGAAATATATACATCATTTTTGGCGGCATTTTCTTAAAGGTTTAACTTCTGTTCTGTCAGTTGTCATTCATTCATCTAAAGGTTTATATCTGATTAGACGTTATAATGGTTGTAAAGTCAAGAGGTTCTTTTGCACTGCGATTAGTTATTCTCACCTGCGTGGTCTCTGCAATTCGTAAGTACCAAATTGTGATCATCAGGTTTGTTAATAAAACGCTGTAGGTAGGTAATCGGTTTTGAATTATTAAATAAACACCACCCTAACTTTATAGTGTGTTTTATTTTTGCTGTACTTAAAAACCATTTTAATACCTATTTGATTCGTTTTTTTCGTTTGACACAGGGGCAGAGCAAACATTGAGTGGTGCTTTTGTAAGTAATTTAATTAGAACCCGGTTAAATAATACATTTTCAACATTTAGTATGTACTCTGTGTGTAACTATAATTTTTAGTAATGTAAAGCCTGTTCACCTATAACATTAATGTTATAATATTTTTAAATAAGAAAATATCTGTTCTTGTTCTCGGCTTCGTTAAGCGTATCGTCCAATGTTCTTAGATCAACCTATAATTAAATTATACATTTTAATATACTTACTATTTTCCAGCCAGCTCATTCGGATTGTGGTCAAGAAGGTGACTGCCTGCAATCTAGTCCTACAGATTGCAATGACAAATGTGGATGCAATCGGTATGTGCAGTTCAAATTGAGAACATTAAAAAATATTTAACAAAAAGGATAATCTAATTTTGAATATTATTTTACAGTATTTACGTGTACAATGAAACAAATGACGAGTGTGTTTTGGATCTAAGAAATGCTATGAAAGTTTTAGTACGAAACTATGATAGTCAAGGTGCGTCATACTACTTCGTAACTTAATTCCATTTGCTTACTGATTTAAATTATTATTTAATTGCCAGATCGTGATGTCATATTCGATACTGGAATGTCAAGTAAGTGCTAATTTAATTTAAGTAGCTTGAGAACCTTTCTCTGTCTTTTTGTGACAAAGCTTAGTAATAATTTACGTGAAAGCTTAGAATAGTTAGTTAGCGGTAATTTAGCAGAAGAAATACTACATACCTGCCTATTTATTTAATTTGCACCAATTAAAACAAGATAATAACGCAATTTATGATAACTAATATCTATGATCTCCCGCCTTTACACAATCACCATCATTAATGGAATTTGCATGTTATTTTCACCTAAAGATTGTCAGTTTCGATCTATTAGTACTAAACAAGGAGAATATAAGTACTAAGTATAGTATGAAGTTTATTAGCAGAGCCGTGGTGGCCTTGTGGTTGAAGCAACGGTCTGTCATCTGATGGGTTCAGGTTTGAGTCCCTTGCTGTACCTCCATAATATCCATCCATAATATATATTTTGTTTCTGTGATAAGTAAGGATGCTAGTGCTCTACGAGGATACGCTGCGCTAGTAGTAATGCCGCTAGCACTGAGTCTTCATCAACAGACGGTGTTGGCAACGCCTTAGTTATACAGGGGTATCAGGTACACTGCTAGCAGCTACAATCTACGGTGACTGCTTATCATCAGATGGGCCGTTTGCTTGCGTGCCACCTTAGTGTAACCTTATTTGGTTATTCCTAAATTGTTACTTTTCAGGAAATATTCGAATTGAAGCCGAAAATCTTTTTCGCGGAATTTTAATATCAGCAGTATTGTTCATGACTTGTGCGGCAGTTTGCGTGATTACAGCTTGCATTTATTGCTGTCATATAAATTACTCGTAAGTTAAATATAATATAATTATTTCTTACCTTCTAATTGTGTCTACTCAGAAGTACGTAAGAACGTAGGTAGGATACAGATTGGTAAAAAAAAATAGGAATAAATAAAGTGTTTTTGCTCATGTCATTTTTTTACAAAAGCATTGACAAATTGTTTTGCTCTCTCTGTCAACGAGTCATACTTTTATTTGTTAAATTTGTTGTTTTTTATTTACAGAGATCGCAAACTCAAAAACGATGTGAAAGCATTAGCAAAGAAATTAAAGAGAGATTATCACATGAGTAAAGCAGCGAAGAAAACACCATTGGAACCAGTGTCGGAAAGCTGCAATATAGTTGTAGAAGAGGCTGGTGTATTTGTTGTTTGATCCAATATGGAAATAAATGAAAGTTCTGCATAAACTGTTGAAATCGTTAATACATTTTATGTTTAATTATGTAGCCCTCCCACAATAACCATAATAAATATTAGGCATAAAATGATTTTATTTATTTTAAAACATCTATGCATTAAAGTACCCAATATTTAAATTGAATGAGTTTGGTCAAAAAAGCGTTATATTATCACTCAAAATATCTACAACTGAAAGCAAGCTCAGAGTAGTTTATGTACGATAAATCAGCGATTTTGTGATTGATAAAATTACTCGATTTTGCTCAATATTTGCTCCAAAATATTAATTGTTTGATAGGTAGAGTAAACGCTGCTTTACCGGGAGTACCGGGAGTATTTGGCGGGAATCAAGCGGAGTGGTTAGGATTTTTTAGTGTGCTATTATAAAGTGTAGCTTCGTAGTATCTCTGTCGCTACACTATGCTACCTGAGGGTAGCAGAGTGTAATGACAAATTAATAGGAATATATTGAAGTGATTTATCGTTTTGGCACATAGATCACGTCCGACTAAAGCCCTAGGCAAAAATAGTTCTTGAAGAGAATTGATTGCCATAGCTATAAAGAAGAAGACTGCTTGTTCTGTCAGTTGTCGTTCGTTGTCACTTGTGATTAACAGTAAAATTTGAATTGTGTTGTGGTCGATTTGTTTACTGCGCTCGTGCAATAAATATTTAATTTCATTTTTAAATCGAGGTATCAATTTAACACGAATGAATCATTTGAATAAGCGACAAATAGTCAATTGAATTGTGTCTAATTTTTTTCTGTGGTTAGTAATGCTCTGCTTTTACCTTAAAACGCAATCAGCAATATTTCTATTTATAAAATTAAAAATAATATTTTCACCTCTTTTAATTATATAATCAAAGCTCTTTTCATTTTATGTTCACGCATGAGTTAAATAATTATGTTCATATTTTCTTATGGTTTTGAGTAGGTAGTTAGTTAATCGAGTATTATGTATAACATACTAAAATTAAAAGTAGAATATATAATTTTAATTTTTTTTTTAATTATAACAACATAATATTTTTTCAATTTCTCAGCGGTGTATCTGGCAGTGATTCCAAATTTGAAAAATGTTAGAAGGCAGTCTATTGGACCTTGTTCTAATGACAATGGGAGTTATATTGACAATGGCTTTGCTGAGCTGCTTGTGCTGTCTGTGTATGAAGATCAGGTTAGTACATATATTTAAGAATATATATTACATAAAAAAAAGAATGTATATGTGTTAGTAAGTCAATCACACAAGCAGCTGATCATTCATTGAATCAAACTTTTACATCATCACCCATCTGTCCGTTTAAGCCCAAGTCCAGCACTCTTTAATTCTATTCATCCATGCTTAACCAATTTATAGTTATACATTTATAATACTGCTGAAATTTGAAAAAAAAAAAGTCATAGAATACAAATACGGCCTACCTAGGGATGTTTGATATTCATTGATGTTTCGTAAACATCTATGTTTAGCTGAAAAACATTGATGTTTTTACATCAATGTTATGACTTTGATAATATCAACACATCAATGTTTTGAATTTAATAATACTGACATATTGATGTAAAAGGATCGATATTGATTTGATGTAAACATCAATGTTTTTCTAATGGTAATCATACTTAGGGTCACCTGGTAAGCCATCACCATAACTTATTGATGCTTGCAACACCAGGGATATAATTGTTGCGATGGCGGCCCGGAGTGTGGAATACCAGTTCATATAAAGTATTTTTCAAATTTCAGTGATCTAAAAATGAAGAGATACATAATACAGACAGCAAAGAAGAAAGGTGTGAAAGTGGATTTGGAAAATTTTGAGCCTCATCACCAATCTCCACTGTCAAATGAGAACTGTACTATTATGGTGCCCGATGTTGGTATTATACTTTAAATGGTAAGAAGGTAATTAAACAGTCTTGCTTTGACCCGCGGTGGCTCCCAGCCTAATAGACTTCACATACATTGTTGAAGTCTTTATACACCTGAGAACATATTCACATAGGTTTTCTCACAAAGTTTTTTGTGAAAAACGTTTTTATGTGATTTGCTGTGCTTATGTAGACACAAATTTTTACAGCTTGTAACTCTGGACCTAGGCTAGGAGTTCAAGATGTATTGAAAAGTAAAAAAAGGAATGATCATTATCAATGATAACTGTTGGTAGACTAATAAATGAATAAATAAAATGCCTTTGAGTGTGGCTAATGAGCTTGCACTTGCATTTTGACAATAACTCGAAGAACATGCATTAGCATGTTCACGAGTTGTCACCTCGAAGAATCAGGCATGAAACTACAATTACTCTTTAAAAATAAAACATAATTATTCACCTTTGTGATGTATACTCATGAGTATTAAAATACATCTTGGGTTCAATTCTCTTGTTCACCTTTCTAAACTATAACTTAACTAAATTATTAACTCTATTATGTTGTTTGTGAAACTAAAATATTCATAGTTTTACAGGGCTTCATTTGATTTTAGCTTAATTTGACAGTTGTAAGCTTAAGTTTAGTGTAATTTAGACTAATTAATGTGTGACAAGAGAATTGGCGCCATTATGAGTAAAGTTTCCTTTTTTAAACTCTAGATATGATGTTTAATATCTTAACCAAAGGAAATGTTATCAAAATGCTTCTAAAGAAAAGTGCCAGAATTATTCGATTGAATAATGTATTTTATATAAACTTAAAAGACAGTTATACAAGTAGGTATAATAATTTGTGTTTTATAGATATTTCTATATATTCTTATAACTATAGTGTCTTAGAAAAGTAGGTCTATTCTGCTATTAATGTATAAGAAACCAAAAAAAAACAAACTAATTGCCTATAGTCTGGCAAAAAGAGTAGAAAATAATAGGGGTGCTACTGTGCCATAATAGAGAATTTCGTTTTACACTGTACTTAGTTACTCATTAATCTACTATCTATTGTAGTCATTTTGCGACCTCATGCTCTAGTCATTTTGAGATGTAGACATACAACTATCTAGTCATTTTGCTATTTATGCATTCAAACATTATGCTATGTAGACCATCTGAGATGAACTTATTTTTCAGTCTTCTTTATCATGTTGTTTCAATATTGATGTTTTCGCCAGCTTTACATAATTTTATTAAGATAGCATGGTTTAATTGCATGATATAGCGAGGAGACATTTACAGTAGAATCCCGATTATCCGAATCAAATAAAACCAGGGAAATTGCGTATAATAGAAAATTCGGATAATCGATTTCAAAGTCAAATCAAACTACAATATTTTTTTTTATTTTACACAATACAATATGAAAAAAAACCGAGTAACATATATGTAATTAATATATATATATATATAAAAGGCGGGAAAAAACTGGTAACAAGTCTCGTTTGCGCCGTCAAAGCATTTCTGCCGGTAATCGATGTTCGGATAATCGAGTTGTATATCGAATCATCAACTATAATCTAATATATAAAATTCTCGTGTCACAGTTTTCGTTGCCATACTCCTCCGAAACGGCTTGACCGATTTTGATGAAATTTTTTGTGCTTATCGGGTAGGTCTGAGAATCGGACAACATCTATTTTTCATCCCCATAAATGCAAAAAAAAATTGTCCACACGAGCGAAGCCGGGGCGGGCAGTTAGCAGTATATATAATAGGGCCAAGATAGGTGTCTTTTGACAGCTAAATTAAGTGATGCAAACCACCAGTAACATGTCGATTTAAAATATGAATCGATACATATCAGCAGATCTGTCAAAAGTCACTTTTTATATTCGCCCTACTATAATGTCATACTCTACCACAGACTGTAAAGTCGATATTTGAGGACAAATTCGCCAACAGCAACAATATTATTGTTTTTAGGCCTCGACAATAGACTTGATGTACGTGAGTATAAAATTGAATTTCGATTATCCCTAATATGTTTTCGTGCTTTATTTATGTAAATTAAATTATGTCATATAATAATGATAAGGTTTTAGGGGTGCTGTGGTATATAGCAATAATTTTGGATGTGTCAATATTTTATCTGTGTTGTATTTTGTAGTATTAAGTATATATTGTGCTATATTCTCGTAGACCAACATACTATAGTTCCAAAGTTCCTTAAACTTAGAAATTAGTCACCAATTAAACACATTAATCTTACTACCATTGTAATTGATAACGTTGTAATCCAAGAGACAGATCTTACTCTTCTCGCTTTGTAATATTAGGAGAAGTTATTAAATTTCGTAACAATAATGTAGTTAAGGAAATATGGAATTAAAATTATTATTTCCACACTTTTTACAATGTATAATATTTGAACGTAGTTTATCATATACTCTGTTGCCCGAGCAAGAATAATTTGCGACTACGTATTCGTATCGCCTTCGACTATTATTGTATTGGAATATGAACAGCGCTGCGCCGGTGAAAACTGGAACTAAAAATAAGTATGAAAATTTTGACGTTTTGCGAATTACGTTTTCGAATATATAGTTGCAAATTATTCTTGTACGGGCTACTGAGCTTGACTGACAGTTAAATTCGGTTGAATTATTTCAAAGGACATCATCCATGTTTCATAGAGATTTGGTCCACATCTGAAAGTGCCGGCCAACACATTTTTTTTTGTATATTCTGTCTGTCAACAATTTAATATTAATAATTAATTGTTAATTGCTAATTTGTTACTATAGTGCCGGCACTTTCTGATTTGGACAAAAATGGATGATGTCCTTTAATCGACAGCTATGTTATAAAATATTTCGATACTTAGAACTGTAACTTTGCTAACTCTCTGGATTGGAACTCTTTCCTTGTAGGTTTTTCGGTCAGATTATATGTATATGTGTTAAGTAAGCAAGTAATTACTAATATTAATTATATCTATGAATAGAAATCAATACGAAGTCCCTGTCACGCCTTGTACCTACATAATTAACCTTAAGCATTTTATATTAATGCATTTAATTGTACGCACAAACTAATTATCTAATATTTAAGATTTTCTCTAACAATATTTATGTAAAATCCATGACCAAACATCGATCCTACATAATGTCTATTTAATTAATGAAGTGAATTAATTTTAAAAACATGCCCTGTTTTGTGTCTCAAGTTGCATTTGTTGTAATAAAAAATAATTAATGAGAGATTAGGAAATACAAAAATGCGAGGGAAATTGATTACTCGGTACCTACGAGCATGATCGATGATGATGAAGAGATTGGTGAATGTAGAAGAAGAAAAAGAGGTGTGCATCTTGTGCAAGTCAAAATGGCGTTCTATATGAAAACTATGTGAATCAAAATTGCTTATTCAGGAGTCTACCGATGCGAATGAGGCTTTCTTTGATTAATCAGTAAAGTATCTGCCCCATGACTGACTTAACTATATATTTTTTAAATACTAATCTGGCATACGAACATACGAGCCACCTGATGGTAAGCATTTACCGTAGTCTATAGCCGCTAGCAATTCCAGGGGTATCATTAACAGGTTGCCGACTGTCGTAAGCTGATAAATTGTTGCAAGCCAAATTCAACTGTGCGCTAATGAGATAAAATTTAATTTTAAGTGTTTTAGGTTTACATTCAGGTTCGGACATTATTTTCAGGAATTTTGTAATAGATTCATCGTTCATGTATTTATAAGTTAGTGGGCATTTATCTTTATGCATGTATTGGGAGACCAGTCAGTTTTTGTCGCCAAGAGACTAAGTTATGCATGGGCGTCATTAAATATCCCATTTTTATATACTATGTATAGCGTACGGCCTGATGGTAAGTGGCTCCCTTAGTGTTGTGTCAGCTCTTATAACTGGATTCTCCCGTTAATTTATATTAATATCTTGTTACCTAAAAAGAGTCTTGTATATTCAGTGAATAAGTAGCGTGTCTCAATTCTACAACGTATACTCCAACAAATTCATGTAACTTATAGTGTTCGCAATAAATAGTGAGATTAATCTAAGAATCATGATTTTAATAATATAATTAACATCTTCAATGTATGCACATGGAAAACACAAGTGTAATTTGCATTTATTGGTAGGCTAAGATTTTTTCTCTAATAAAATATTTTATAGACTTGTATACCCCTGTATGTGTGTTTTATAGATAAATTCTTCTGTTGTTCAAAATTACTAAACTTACCTAATTTGACAGGCCTAAAAATATTGCCATCCTTATTTAGCCCCGCACATGAGAAAGGGATAGCAAGACTTAGACCTGTCAAATTAGTTATGTTTAGTAATTTTGAAAAACAGATGGCATCATTGTGTACTTATGCAGACTAAGAGGTTTAATTAATTTATTATTCTATATCCTCACTGCATTAAAAAAGACAATTAAATTCAAGGATTGTACGTGTAAGTAGGTTTATTATAATACTTTTTTCGATGGGTACACCCTGTATTGGGAAAAGATTGGGTACATACTGCCATAATTATGCCAACTTTATGACTGATACCATTTTCTATTATTCAATTAGTAATAATGTGGCCTGCATTTTAGTGAAGACGAGAATTAAAATTATCAACTATGTTATTTTTTTAAATCTTTTTCGCCCTTCATTATGGAATTGAGAACAAATTCGAGCATTCGCACCAATAAATGAATTATCGAATACTGTGTAAAACATTTCAGCATCGCCGGATGACGTAGGTGAATATTTTACTTTGACTTTTTGGAGTTTGTAAAAGAGCCCAAAATCAGTGGACAGAAAGTTTGTGAAACCTATGCTGTCATGAGTCAACAAGATAAATAATACTTGAAAATGTTGATATTATTAATCTAATAGTTATTTGGTGTTATTATAGCAACGCAAGTTTGAATCCCATCCCACAGGTTTGTACAAAAGTGTTTTTCTAAAATACTAAAGTACAGTGATTAGTCTCACCACGAGCTTTACGGTGAAGTAAAACATCGGGAGGAAATCCGCCGCTGCTGAAATAACTTTGAGAAGAAATTCAAGGCTAAGTAGGTTGTGCTCATCTGTCACGTTAGTACCAAATTGAAATTATGTTCCGTGAAAAAGAGATATTGTATAAACCTCTGCCTTACCTCTTCGGGGACCCATATGGGAAGGCGTGAAGATATATTATTTTATTTGTTCTAGAATTATGTTTTCATCACGAATCGTGTTGAAAATGTTATTCTCTTAAAGACCACGACAACAAAAGGTTTTTTGTGTCAACGTGCCATTTAAAAGACAATTTAACCTAATTTTGTTTAGCGCTTCATGTCTACGTCGTAAAGGGAGACCAGGGGAGGCTGCGTCAACAAGATAACGTTGTGATAAACCTATCTAAGGGCGTGATGAGAATAATCCACAGAGATTTAGTTGAAACGTGATTCTAATATAAAGTTCAGTGTTATATTTTGCTTTGATATTGCCATTAGTAGGCATTGCGTCTCGTTCAAATGTTACTAGTAAACATTCTTAGGAATATGTACAGGTGAAGCTTTTACCATTTATCCACTTCCATCGTAGCCTGATTACCAATGTGTAGGTTGTTTTCAAGCCTTTCCATTAGGATTCCTAAATGGTGGTAGAGCCATTACAGCAGTCAGTCAACCTCACTTATCAAAGATAATATTTTAGCTTCCAACGTGACAGATGGTGAGCTTAATTCCGTTTTTTTGGTATACCACGCGACCTTGTGTGGTCTAAATTGGCGAACAAGCATGCGGCCCGCCTGATGTTAAATGGTCACCGTAGACTATGGACGCTTGCAACACCAGGGGTATCACTCGCGCGTTGCTAACCCTAAGAGAACCGTTTTTCAAGAACTTTAAATCCCAGGCTATATCAAATATATTAAGATTTTAATTTAACTATTTTAATCAAATAAATAAGACGGAAGTTTGCTAACAACGACTTACCTACCGTCAGAAATATGAGTGAACAAAATACCTATATAGGTATAATTAGAATTGGAAACTTAATAAGGCATCTTACTGATTTTAATAGAGGATTATTAGAAAGCCGCCGGCTAATAATAATAGCATTATGCTAATCGTATTGGCATCTTCATTTCCTCGCGAAGCAAAACTAATTCCAGGGATTATTATTTTGAAGATGAATACGTAAATGTACGGATAACGAGTTTTGCTCCCGAGGGAAGCGCGAGAAGGCATCTTATTACGAAACCCTTTGAGATCTAAAATCGAGACGCGCGAACGAGCTGTGAATCAAACAGTTTTTGAATATCGCGTCCTAGTTGAGGATTTCACAGCCGGCTGAGTGCTGAGTAGGCTTGAGTCTAGGGCAAGGGTGGAAGGGAGGGTCATGGGGGTCATTCCCCGCCACCCCTGGGCTGGGTCTACCCATTCAGTCACGCGAAGGAAGTCGTAACTAGTGTGATAGAAGACAAAAGAAAAAGATATTTGGTTTTTTAGACGTATATACAAAATAAAATATCTTTGAAAATATATTTTGTATTTGAAGTTTGCCCATTTTAAATATTACCTAAATTTATTAAGTGTGTACGGAACCCTCGGTGCGCGTGTCCGACTCGCACTTGGGCGTTTTTTATTTATTTATTTTAATGTTTTTATTGACTCCCCGGCATGAAAGCTGAATCCTCCCTTGGTCTAGGAGCCCGAGCCGGAGGCGAGCAGTTTGTACTTATACCTAACTAGCGGCCCGCCCCGGCTTCGCACGGGTAGACAATAGACATTTATCAAACGTTTTGTAGCCTATGTTACTCAGTGATAACACAGCTTTCTAACGGTGAAAGAATTTTTGAAATCGGTCCAGTAGTTTCGGAGCCTATTCAATACAAACTACAAAAATACAAATCTTTCCTCTTTATAATACATATTATAGTAAATAGTTATAGTATAGTATATTATAGTATATAGTATTATAGAATATCATAGTATAGATAGAATAGATATAACGTGGGGTATTTCAATTCACTGGAGAAATACCGTGTACTGTTTGTTCTTTAACCTCGTTATGTACTCGCAGTTCGCAGTACTTTGGTGTAGTCAAAGATTTGCCACATTCTGTTGGGAAATCAAACCACCTGTTATTGAAGAAACATTTTCTGAATAGGTCTCGACGAAACGTACAAGGATGCTTAAAATGAGGATTTTATCCTACTAATATTATAAATGCAAATTTTGTGAATATGGATGGATGGCCAGATGGGTGGATTGATGTTTGTTACTCTTTAACGCATAACTACTCAACGGATTTGGATGAAATTTGGCACACAGATAATTTATAACCTGGATTAACACAGGATACTTTTTATCCCGGGAAAATTTTAGGTTCCTCTGAGATTCTAAGCTCAACGCAGACAGAGCCAATAGTATGCGGATATTTTTTTTGGATTTTTGTACGCTATAGGTAACTATCTCGACAAGTATATAATCAAAGTAAATATATACCTACTAACACTCACAGTACAGTTGTACTTGTTTGTTAACTAAGCAAACTATTATCATGAGAGTACTATCTGACACATGCAATGCAACACAGTTTAAGTTAGGCACTCAGCAGTTGAAACCTGAACTACATTCGGCCGCGGAACTCTGGTCTTGCGAGATCTATTGTAAACTGTTAGGCTACGTATATTTAAATCTAAATCCTATTATTTCATGTATAAGTTCGTGAGAATGGATGGATAGATATTTGTTGTTGAATCGCGCAAAAACGGCTGAAAGGATTTGGATGAAATTTGTAACAAGTACATTTCATTATCTGGGTTTTTTATATCACTAAGGTGGAACACAAGCATACGGCTCACCTGATGGTAAGTAGTCATCGTAGCATATAGCCGCTAGCTATACCAGGGATAGCAATATCGAGTTGCCAGCCCTGTTGTTGATAGTACTAGCGCAGCGTATCCTCATAGAGCACTGGCTTAAAAAATGGGTTAACACTACTCACTTAAAGAGTACTTTTTTATCCCGGAAAAATGTTAGGATCCTGTGGAATTGCAAGTCAACGCGGACGAAGTCACGGCTAGTAGTATCTAAACCATATTTTATAGTTAGCTGTGTAAAACATTGTAATGTCTTTTCATACGTACACTTCACCTTTCAGTCATTTGCTGAAAACGATGAGAAATATTTGAAACTAACTTTTTCCCTGCGACTTGGCCCGCGTTGCAATATAGTATACCTACTATTACACGCTTTCCCGTAGGAATGAAGCATTTTCCCGCGGTAAAAAGTAGCCTATGTTTATCAGGGATAATGTCGGCTTCTAATGGTAAAAATCTTTTTCAAATGTCCAGTTGTTTCGGAGCCTATTATATACAAACAAACAAAAAATCTAATATGTCCTCTTTATAATATTATTTTTTCTTATTATTCTAATAAATAACACACCACGTTGGTTTATCACCACCTATCAAATTAGTTTAGTTTAGTAATGTTGTACAACAAAATTGGCACCAGTATCTCACTTGAATAAACCAGTCTGATAACATTTGTAGGAGAAAATATAAAGTGATTCGTATATTCATGTTCATTCGGTTACACATTTGATTATTTTCGAGGAAATGTATATTGAACATTTCACTGTGATATAGCAGAAATTCTTATTGAGCTACAGCCTTAGAAATAAGTTATAAGATATTTATGATTTCAGCCATCTTTTGAAGCCAAACAGTAACATTATTAATTCCTGTCAAATTTTTTAAACCGTGTAATATTATATATTTTATCAGCGCGAGTACCTGCACCGTAACAGAAGCAAAAACAGGATCAATATTTTTTAATGCTGTTGCTACTCGAGCTGTAATTGGACGTCTAAGTAAAATTTGTTCTAACATGACTAGACACTGGTGCAATTTTTTTATACCACTAAGGTGGCAAATAAGCTTACGGGCCGCCTGATGGTAAGCGGTTATCGTTGCAACACCAGGGGTATCACTTGCGCGTTGCCGACTCTTCAGCAATCTCTTACACCCTACTTGAAGAACCCCATACCATGCTGTACTCTTTTGCGAAAACCACAACCACAGTATTCTTTTGTTCGGAATCATTCAACTAAACAAATTTGAAAGGACTTAAAGTATTGCCTATATTCTGGTTAGCTTTTGAATAATTACTCAAAAGCTAACCGGTAAAAAATTATACACATTTACATTTCACAGGAGATTACATGGATGCTGACGGAACTATTACCTACTTCCTATCAGAAATGCGGTCTGAATAGTAAATTATATTCATTCCATTAATTGTTTGCTTTAGAACTCGCGAACAAATAATATATTCCATTCCATTTGCTTTAAAGGTCAGCGAACCCGGGCCGGTATTACATAAAAATTTCAATCGCATATTAATTAATCACCATGACGTAGTTTTCACGTAGCAGCAACATAAGATATGGCGGTTTTGGTTACTAATGTCAAACTTTTTCCGCTAGAAAATCTCATTGGTACAGGCCGCGGGGGTTTAAATCTAGAACCATCAAATGAGAAACGGTCGCATCAACACGGCTATAAATTTTTATTATCTCTGAAAAATGAATCACTATTTTCGCATAAGGCAAGCAAGTAGTCTGTAGTATATTCAAGAGTGAAGTGACAGTCAAATGGATCGTTAACTGTAGATGCATGTTCGTTGAAATTTCTATCAGCCCGTGAGATTTCCAATTTCCGAGCGTCAGTCGTTTTCATTGGTTTTCCATTTCAGTTGACTATTGACGATTTCACACAAATTAAAACATAAATATGATATCTTTTCTCTACGGAACCTCAGTTAGGTATGCTCCCTATTATTAACCCCCGACGAAACACGAGGGGTGTAATATAAGGGGTGGTTATACTTATATACTAACCTAGGTAGGTTAGTATATAAGTCTTATACAAGACATAAGATCTGAGCCAAAACAATATCACGCGGGAGCGTGCCAAGAATACTGGCAGCATTGCCACGCTGGATAGCAGTGATACTCTGAGCGACAAACATTATGCTCCAGAAGGCATGGCATGTAAAATATTATTCGTTTTTTATACGCTTATTAGAATGAGAACGTAACAGGAAACTTATTAAATGAGGCGTCTTTCTTACTGATGGCCAATTTATGTTAACGCCATTTCTCATAAATAAAAAATGAAAGGTTCTTAGGAAATGTGCTGGAAGAAATGTCAAGATTCATTTTGTTTTCACTGTTTTTTTGTACCACAAGATACTTGGGCTTAGAATGATAAAGTGGCTATATTTGAGAGGTAGGGCGACTTGGGATCTCCCGTGGGTTTTCCCATTAATATTGGTGCCTACCGACTGGGGACTGTACCTCCGCCTTACAGAAGACTGCAGTGAAATAACACTACTTTGATGTAGTATTGTGTTTCTGCTGTAAGTAAGATTGCCAGTGCTCCACGGGGATACGCTGGGCTAGTAGTAATTCTGCTAGCATAGTGAGTCCTCATCAACAACAGGGTTGGCAACTCGTTAGTGATATCCCCGGTTTTGCTAGCGGTTATATGGTACGATGACTGCTGACCATCAGATGGGCAGTATGCTTGTGTGCCACCTAAGTGGTAAAATAAATTTTTTTTTGTGTACATTTATTTTATACCTTTTGAGAACTGCTATCTACCGTAGCCCGTGTACAATACAATAAAACAGCAGTTTTTTTTTTCCAAATGGCCAGATCTAAAACAAACAAACAACATCACACATACATCTTGACTTTTTTTTTTTAATTTATTTATTTATTTATTTATTGACTTACAGAATTAGTGTCGCAAAACATAGTGATGCTAGCTTTTACCCGCAACTTCGCTCGCGTAGGATAGGATAGGATATATTATCTCGATATCGAAAACTACCGGGTCTGACTATAGCCAAAAAGCATCAAGAATATCCCATAAGCATAAAAATATTCAAATTGGCAGTTAATTAATTACGGACACCAGTACCGGTAGCAAGAATATAAAAGTTTTCATACAAATTTTTTATTCCACTTTTCACCGCCGCGGCGCTGTTCAGTTTTCAATACAAAAATAGTCGAAGGCGATACGAAAACTTTGGTGCAAATCATTCATGCTCGCGCTACTGAATTATTTATATAAAGATTATTTTGAGAAAATATGTCGCTTTGAATACAAAGCTTTTTCAACTCTTAGCCAATTTTAATAAATTTCACGCTCAATTTAATTTTCACCAGTTACTTTAGATAAAATCTAGGGCATTATTACCTTATTTACATGCAAGGTATCAAGCTCTTTGTACTAAAAGCCTATCTAGCTAGACCCTAGTAAAACCTCATGAATGATACATTCACATCACTTAGACTAATTAGCTTAGTATTTGGCTCGTAAACTTTACCTCAGAATTAAACAGAACTTAACTTTTTGACATATGTTTATTAAAAGAACAAACCCGCATACTAAAATATTCATTGGTAATAACCTACCTGTTATGCGATTCCCTAATATTTACCTATGTCCAAATTTGTTTTGCGTAATGTCGATGATGTCTTTGACATCTGCCAAAAGAATAATCCTTTCCGAATTTAAATTTATTTGTTATAAAGCAACACTGCTTCGTTTACACGTCAATTTTTTTTTGTAAATTCTTGTTTGTCATCGAAGTTTACATAATTAAAACATATAGGTAGGTATTTTCTTCTTAGCTTTACAAAAACTATACAATTGACGATTGACCCCATAAAATGTTTCTGCTATCCGTGCGAAAAAACACTGACGAATTTACAAATTTCAAAAAATTATGAATAATAATATTTTGGAAATTTATTACATTTAAACTAGAATTGTGGTGAATTTATAAGTATGTGTAAATTCGCCACCATTCTAGTGTATCGTGACGAATTTACTTTGTGACGAATGTACAACAACCCATACTGTTGGCGACAGCAAATACTTTTTGGAATTTATTAGTTTATTTTCAGCAGCATAGAAGTCACATGGAAAATATTGTGTCATATTTTAGTAATCAAAGGTTTCAGAACGAACCGCCAAATGGAAACGAATCCAGTTTGAATGAACAATTCTGTTTCCAATCGGAATAGTCACCACACTTCAATCGAGTCACACCACACATAAAAAAAATTTAGTTCAATAGGAATTGATAGCTAGTTTTATAAAGGCACATTTCCGTGTATAACTTACTACATTGTTCAAAAAATAAAATAGAAATAAGCTTCTTAAAGTATTTATACTGATGATCCTGGTCAGCATATTACGATAAAGTTATGAATTTATTGTATTGTAATCGGTTCTTATACGTGTATTTTTTTTAAATGATCAGCCATTTTGACGGCAGTTAAAATTACGAGGAAAAATCCGTTACATTGATGAATAAATATATACATATCGTTGAAGCTAATAAAAACGTGCTACAAATAATGAAAGGCAGTGTAATTTTAGTGAATTATATCGTCTGCTATATAACAAAGAAAATTAACTTAGTTTCTGGTTATTTGAAGTCGCTAATACGTTTTTAGATAATTGGATACCTAATCGGTGTGGGTCTAGATTTTGTGGATAGATAACTAAGGTAGAAATAGCTTTGGTATAATTATGTTTAGGTACGAAAAAAATAGTTTTATTTTTGAACCTCATTTTAATTCTCTAAACAAAATTGTACAAAGACAAAAAACTTTTTAATAATTATAGGCTATGGTAACCGTTTACCATCAGGCGGGCCGTATGCTTGTCCGACAACTTAGTAGTATAAAAAAATCTTACGCATACCTACACGAAATTCTCACCATATATGCATACCTAAATGAATTCATGAGTTATTTCGTCGGTATAGCAATAAATATTCCCAAGAATCGTTCATTCAGGCGATAAATTTATTTTTTGGCGCTCGGAAACTTATTAATGTCTGTAATATTTTCCACTTATTTCCCTTTATTTAAGACGGGATCTCTTTACGACGTGCAATTTGAACATTATGATGGCTATTTGGTAGGCTCTACTGGTATTTTCATTTGTTTGCAACGCTATCCGATCTATCAATAAAATTATACGATTTAGATATTAATAGCACAAAGATTTTAATGAAGACAGTAAACGTTGAATGAAACACGATCGTAATAAGAAAGCAATAATGTAATTATTGCGTCAAATTACAACCCAACTATTAATTAATTAAATTACAATCGCTTTGCAAATTTTTCGTATAGGTAAGACATTTTTTTATATCACTAAGACGGCACACAAGCATACGGGCCACCTGATGGTAAGCAGTCACCGTAGCTTATATCCTCGTGGAGCGTACCTACATATAGGTAGGTCAAGTTAGTAAAACAGTTCTAAATAGGACAGTCAGGCAGACAGACGACGTAGGCTTAACAATAAGGTCTCGTACGGAAGTTACGGAACTCTGAAATGCGTACTTCCACCTACTTTCCTTAGCTTCACTTAGCTAATTAAATATTATGAAAACTACACGAGGACACGCTGGGCTAGTAGTATTGCTGCTAGCACAGTGAGTCCTCATCAACAACATGGTTGGCACCCCGTCACGTTGACTGTTTACCATCAGGTGGGCCGTATGCGTGGTGCCACCGTACAGATATAAAAAAAAAACTAACACGAGGCTATATACAGGGTTTCCGGAGAGACCTTCAGTAGGGCGGGGCTAAGCACCCTATTGTAGTAGCGTCATATAAAGTGTCAGTTTCAGTATCATAAATGTTCTCTCTTTGTGGTGTAGGGGATTTATTTCCGAGTGAAATTGTATAGTATGTTTGTATCCAGTTTGAAAAAAAAAACCGCATACTTTATAACGAATTATTTAAAAAGGGGTGTGTTGTATTTGATACGCGAACATGAAGGGCCACTATATTTGTCTTACACTTTTGGAAAACAATTTCACATATGAAAACAACTTTTTTTAATAAATGTTTGTGTCAATCAGGAGGATGTATATAAAACGCTTTTAATTACTGCTTCTCATACGTACAGTTAGTCCACGCTAAAAGTCACCTCATTAACTGACGCCTAGGTCCTAGGGAATATAATTTGATAAGGGAAACTATAATTTATGTAGGAACATATTAGCGTGCGTATTTTCCTCTTAGCGCAGTGACCATGTCAAGATATAATATTTTCATAAATCTTTATTTCAATAAGTGTATAGTATACAACAAGCTTTTAAACATATACTACTAATACATACTCTGTTTATAGGGCACAGCAATTGTGAACGTGAGAGGGCATTTATTTATTTATAATATCTATTTTACATTATACCTAATATTAATAATAATTGACTATACATTTATGTTATTTTTTTTATTATTATTGCACGAAATTTTTAATTTAGTCGTTTTGGGCCAGGTTTTATATTTTCAATACATACACCTGTTGATCTAACGCATTCCGCAAAATAAGATTTGAGGTTGTTTAGATTTAAGTTATACTCGTATGTAGCAAAATATCCTTCGTAGGGCTCTGAAGCTAGTGAAATTATCTATACTAATATTATAAAGAGGAAATATTTGTATTTTTGTATGTTTTGAATAGGCTCCGAAATTACAGGACCGATTTCAAAAATTCTTTCACCGTTAGAAATCTCCACTATCACTGATTAACATAGGCTAGCTGCCCGCCCCGGCTTTGCACGGGTAGACAAAATATTTGATATAAATGTCTACCTGTGCGAAGCCGGGGCGGGCCGCTAGTTAGGAATAAAATACTTTAGACAAATAGTCTAACAAATCGAATGCATTCATGCCCGAAGAAAAACTGATAAAGTATAAAGAAGTATATATCAAATTGTAGTAGTGTTGTGTTGCTGCTTCCCAATTATATAAGTATTTATTATTCCATTTATTCTCGCATTTATCGCGATCGAAAGTTATGTTAAATCAATCACATGCTAAAAATAATGAAAGGTATTTTATGATTCTTCTAAGCTATGTTATGATCTTAACACAGTACTTGTCTAAGAAATGGGAGTCAGTCGTACAAAGCACGAACGTCGCTTGTCGCTACGAACAGAAGCCCACTACACTCGCATTGTCTCAAGAGCACTGTTGTCTGACGTGTCATTAGTCTTGACCCACATCTGAGACGAGATAATATAGCATAAGGCCTATAGCCATAGCAACAACAATTTTAGACTACGTATTAGTATCGCCTTCGACTTTTTTCTATGTGAAAATGAATAGCGCAGCGCCGGTGAAAAATGGAACTAAAAATTAGTATGAAAATACTTTAATTGACATTCGCAAATTGAGTTTTCAAATACGTAGTCGCTAGTTGTTCTTGCTCGGCTACTGTTTATAGTCTGAGATCCGACCATACATCGACCTTCACCGAGCTGATAATAGAATGAAACTTATTGTATGATACATTTAGTATATTAGAAAGTATATTAAAAATGGGTTGCTCGAAAAAACCCTGGAGCGAATATTTTAATTTTTTTTTCCATAAAAAAAAAAAAATTAACTGTTACAACATCAAGATAATAAGAAAATTGTATACTAGACTTAAAGAATAAAACATATAGAATGTGCAGACGTAGGGTTGTCATTTACGAACTACTGGGTTGCCAGGTATATACAGGTATGTCGATGCATAATCTATGCATCAGTAACTTATAAAAATGATTTATTAAAGTAAATTTGTTAAAATGTTTTATGTAAAAATTATATTTATAAATATACTAGGAATACTATCTTGATGTTGTAACAGTTAATTTTTTTTTTATTGAAAAAAAAATTAAAATATTCGGTCCAGGGTTTTCTCGGGCAACCCATTTTTAATATACTTTCTAATATACTAAATGTATCATACAAAAAGTTTCATTCTATTATCAGCTCGGTAAAGGTCGATGTATGGTCGGATCTCAGACTATTAGGAATAGTGATGGGGCGAAATGATAATTTCAGTGCACACTAGTGCACTGCAAGGAAGTTCGGGCTCCAGCAAGCCTTTAATCATTTAAAAATTAGAGAGCGGAATGTAAGTAGGTACAACAATTCTAAAGCATACCGAATCTTAATGAAATAACTGATAGTTACTCACTTTATTTCTTTTCAGGAATTACCACTTCACTTCACTAAGTCTCTGTAGCAAATTTGAACCATGATACATGATACATGATACCATTGAAAACCCGAAAGTGCTTCAGTAGGCTCAATCAAACGTGGTGAAAGATTTAAAGCTAAGAAAATGAAGACTGCTCACTCCACTGGCACAAATATCTTAATAGTTTCGTATATTTGTGATTGAAAGAAACGAGGTTGTTTTCAGAACCTGCTAGGTTTTATATTCTGTGCATTCAGTGCCTTTGTAACAAAAATAAACTCGGAACACAATTGAATTCACTACCGAGTTCCGAGTATCTCAAACATCCTCGGATGGCATCTCTCCAGCGAACTTAAACTTATTTTCAAGTTACCGCACGTGTAGAACGAATGCTTGTGTTCTTTCAATGGGGATTTCGATAGTGGAGTGGATATCATGTATGTTTTTCATCGTCACATTTTTTGAACACTTGAGTGTGTGTATTTGACTAGGACTAAAAAGTCTTGCTATCCCTTTCTCTTGTATGGGGTTTAACAAGGATGGCAATGCTTTTTAGTCCTGTCAAATTAGTTTAGTTAAGTGATTTTGTACAACAGAATTGACACAATAATTGTAAGACTAAAAACATCGTATTCCTGATCGTGCTGATCAAGTATAGGACAAAATTCAAAAAGTTTATATATATATATATATTTATATACCCTATATATATATATATATATATTTATATATATATATATATATATATAAAAGCTACAATATTGTGTTAATAGTTTCAGAGCTGTGTGGAAATAGCTATGACAAACGAACACGATCGTCCGCTTCACGGTCACCCATCCAACTACTGGCCAATTATTAAGGGTGCTTAACTTCGCAGAATTATCGATATATTAAGTTATAACCACTACACTTCAAACCTCTCTTAGAACTACATAGAGAAATAAACTCTCAAAGAAAAAACACATTTATTAAACGAACACCTATTTTCCTACTTTGCAGACGCTTTGAGAATTTCCCTTTGAGAGTTCATATTTAATCTGGCACCATTTAAAATGCTCCTTCGATAAAAGTAGTCACAGCGACGTGCAGCGGCATAATAGATGAGGACGATTGTTAAATAATACCTTTTAATACCTTAGTGGACAGCACTTAGGCCATTTGGGGCACTTAGTTGGAAGGCTTTTCTTTTGCATGTTGTGTAAATGGTATTCCAATGTATAGAGAAAGCACTTAGGTCGTAAATACGGATTATTTTATATTACTCGTAAGTTCGTAACATATTAAGCGTTAGCTTAATAAATATAAACATTTTATTTGAAGTCGAAACTCGAAACGTCGAAATTATCGCTTGTTCCTCGTACATTACCAGCAATGTACAAGGAAAAAATAATCTTCGTACATAACCGGGTAATGTACAAGGAATTAATTGGTGTAAATGCCATTGAGATTATTATCAAGTAATATAAAATGAAAAAAATTGCTAAAACAAAAAAATATGGTTTAATAATAATATACGAATATCCTTGTAAAAGGGATCAAGCTCTTAGCGGCAGAATATATTTTTCGGGTACAAACTGAGAGCTATAAAAGTAGACGCCGGCTGGAGGCTATGGCTATTGGCATTAAGGTTTTTCAAGTATATCAAGGGGTGAACCAAGAGGTGAAAGACTGAGTACTTTTTTATTTCTTTCGACTTCATTTGTTAGTTGAAAAATATAATTCACAATTCTTTCAACCATGGGGAGATCCAAAATAAATAAATAAGGATGTATTTTCTCACTGAAGAAAGAAGAGGTAATTCATAAAGTGGAAACAATTTAAGTGATCCGTATTTATTTTTAGACAGTTCTTCTTTTGATCTTCTCTCCCAAACAACGAATATTTTAAATTTTTTCTTTGATCTCAGATGTTACGTATTTCATTCTCAAAAATGCTTTAAATATAATGTGTTAATATTGGTACCTTGTTGGTTGGTGCAACTTTCAGGCTGTGTGCTTGCTTGTGCTTAGGTGTAAAGTGTATTGTCCCACATCGGTGTCATTGCGGGGATAATGTTGACGTGTTTGGGCACCATGGCCTTTCATGTGTCGGTAGCGCCGGTCGTCTGTCACGTCATTCGACCCTAAATGACCTGCTACGCCGGAGTACCTGCTGTACTGGAACCAGTCGGCTTGGCGCGAGGCGATGGCCGGAGGCCGGATGGCATGTCGTTGGTGCCATGGAGATTGGGTCGGCCCCTGGTGTGGGATGCAACTTGTGTCGATTCTCTGGCTCCGTCTCATCTCCCTGGCACCTCGGTGGCGGCCGGCGCCGCTGCTGCTCAGCAGGAGTGTCTTTTATCTATAAGTAGGTAGGTTAAGATATGTTTTTGTAAATAGTTTAATCTGTTTTGTGTCAATAAATATAATGTGTTGACTTAAATTTAAACCAAGCTAATAATGTATTTTGAAAATTTTAGCTTTTCCGTGAAGGACAAGGCATGTCGGATAGCTTTTTGCATATAGGTCAGAATAAATTGGTTGGTCATGACATCAGGATCGAAGATATGAGATAACCTTGTCGGCAAGTATGGTCCCCGTTTTGTGATTCAAATTGTGACCCTTATAACTACTGACAACATTTTCAATATCACCTTATGAGGAGTGCGGCTTTGTCAATAAGAGCGGACGAGAATATGAGATATATTTTGTACCATAATGATCTCGCACTTTACTACGAACTCTTATCCGTGGTTTTCCAAAAAAGTATAGCACGGGAAATAAAAAAAACCAGTGATCTGTATTGATCACAAACACATGGCTTTTTTTTACATGCGAATTTACTAAAAAATGTTCCTGTTTCGCGCCTTCACGACCTCATTTGAAGTTCGCCTACTTTAAGCCTTACCTACAAGTGTGTACGGAACCCTCGGTGCGCGAGTCCGACTCGCACTTGGCCGGTTTTATTATAAATGCAATCTCGAATATTTTATTGTATGGTTAAATCCGAAATCCAAGCCCGGTGGTAGTTTCTGACAATTTGTCAGTATTTTTGTAAGGACTAATAGAAGTAATAAATACATATTTTAAACTAAAACATAACTTGAGTACATACACTATTCTGTTGTTCACTGAAACTAAAATATTCATCGTTTTACGGGACTTTATTTTATTTGACAGCATTAAAACTTAATTTGACAGTACAAAGCTTAAAGCATTAGACTAAATTAACATTATAGCCTAGACCATTAGCATCCTTGTATTGATACACAGCTATATTTGTTTCAGTATAAACAATCGCACTCAACCAAAAGATGACTACTGTATAAAAGTACATACATGTAAAAAAACAAATAACAATAATTGTAACTGCCCAATTCTCAACAAAGTAACACATACAAAATACTTAGGTGTAATAATAGATCAGCGGTTATCATGGCACCCCCAACTAGAACAAGTCACCTGTAGAGTAAGGAAGCTTATCTGGATATTTAAAATGTTAAGACATGTTGTTCCTAGAAAAATAACACAAAATAAAGATAACCAGTTAAGTTTACTAAATGAGATATATGTTGCCTTGGTGAAATCAATCATAGTGTACTGCATCCCCGTATGGGGTGGCGCCGCTAAAACAAAACTTATTGAGGTGGAGCGTGCACAGCGAAGCCTAATAAAAACCATGTACTTCAAAAAGATTGGATACCCCACTGACAGCCTCTACAAAGAAACAAACCTGCTCTCTGTAAGGAAAATTTACATATTACAGACAGTAATAAAAAAACATAAGGGCCTCCCTTATACCAGAAATGAACAATTAAAGAGAAGGAAACCCGCTGCTACACCAATCCCCCGAACTAAAACTATGTTTGCTACCATGCAATATAATGTGCGGTCAGCAATAATATATAATAAATTAAATAAAATATTGAATATATATTCTAAACTAAGTTATGAGTGTAAGAAACTTACAACAAATTACATCAAATCCCTTAATTACGATAAAACAGAAGCACTTCTACACTAATATAAATAAACTAGCACACTTATACCATTGCATACCATAAATACACATACTCCCACACACACACACACACACTCACTCACACTCACACACTCACACACACACACACACACACTTTTATTTTCATATACTTGTACAAACTACTCTAAATAAGCATGTTTAAATATTATATTAATAATTAAATTAGTACGTTAGCTATGGAAGAGCGGAGTCTCTTAACACAGGCACTGTAAGCCTAAAAAGGGATTCCAATTACTAATTACTGTAACCAAAAAACGTTGAAAGAAATAAAAAAAAAAATATATTATTATTATCACATTTACTAAGAAACAGAGGGATAAAAAAAAATGAACGAAAGAAAATGTAGTAACATAATACATATAATACTATAATAATACTATAATAATACATAATAATAGTAGTGTAACATACGAATATTATTCCGCTCGATAACCCAATAAACTGTCTTCCCTAAATCCGGCACAAGTTACGGAATCCTTCTTGTATCCCTTAATACCTGCCTTCCAAAATGTTACAAGGTCCCTTCTCGATATTCCTGAGTTTACCCTTAAAGGGTCTCTACATTATAGGTGCTTGAAATGGCGGATAAAAAAAAAACACGTTTTCATGTTATTACGTCGTTAATACCTCAACCGGAACCCTAATCGTAACCCTAGGATCAGTTTGTTGTCCGTCTGATTGTCGGTCAAGAATTTTATCTCAAGAACATTGAAATTAATATGAAATACCCGAGTCTATGGGCTCTTTCAGTTGTAAAATAATCAAACCTGTAAGTCAATATGAAAATAAAAATATGACCGTTAAAATATGGCGCAAATTTGCGCATATTTTGCAATTTCACAAGGGAATCAAAACCTATAGCGTACTTCCCGTTGACCTAGAATAATGAACTTTGGCCAGACGCAGTGTCGTACAAGTAAAGGCAAAAATCTGATAACCGTAACGGGCTCGCTAGTCGCTACTAGCGAGCTATTTCTTATTCTGAAGTTGTACCGAAGCTTATTATCTAATGTGGCTATTACTTCAGGCTTCACCTTCATGCTCTATATAAATTTGTCCTCGAGATGTGAGCATCCCGTCTGTTCAGAAAACAATTTATATATTATTATATTTACTGTCATATTGTTTCACGGCCTCAAGCAAGGCAAAGGACTTCCGCGCTTGCAGGAGATGAAAATTGTAAGTACATTTTAACAGGACGCAAGCTAGCTCTATCTCCGTCATGCATGTGAATTTGTTACGTGACGGCAAAAGCGTGTTACACATAAATATGGAAATAGTCTTTCTTGTTTCTTCGTTGAAAACAAACATACAAAAATGAAGCCATTCAGGTCATTAGGAATTTTAAAAGGCCACAAACTTGGAATGAATTTAATTATTTAATCTAGATAATGTACAAAACGATTCATTTGTCAAACACTGCATTGCGTCTTCAAAACGTAAAAAAATAAACCATAGATGGCGTTTGCTCCTTGCATTTTCCACTTTCAGAGATGGATTTTGGATAAAATATCCCTTGAGTTTATAGTATTTCGGTATCTTCGTCTAAAATTATATAAGTACGTTTGGATTTTATTCAGTAACAAATATTTATTCTGTCAAATTATGGATCCGCATCTTTATCTCTAGGTACATGAATTAGTCGCTCCGCTGTCTGTTCGCTTAGAGCCTAAAGACTTTTTAAACTACTCATCGGATTTTAACTCGGTTTTCACTAATAGACAGAATCATTTCTTCTTATTTATAGTACCAACTTGGTAGGCTTCTATTCAACAATGCTCCTCTAATGGAGATATCACATGTCAACACTCGTAGTATCAACAATAGTTGTCAAAGTCATATCGGCTAAAAGTTTTTCCAAAGTGCTTGTATTCGAGGACTGAGCTAAGCACCCTTCTCAATGAAAGAACTATTGAAACTCCACCTAGCAGGTCTGAGCTTCCACGCCAATTCAATTGATATAGATACTCGTACATGTTGTCATCGTCTGTTTATATATTATTTACGTCACGGGTTGCCTATTCCATTTTTAAATAGTCTTACATATAGTTGCACATAGATTTTATGTACCTTACATTTTGCATTATCTATACTAATATGATAAAGAGGAAAGATTTGTATTTTTGTATGTGTGTATTTTTTGTTTAGGCTCCGAAACTACTGAACCGATTTAAAAAAAATTTCACTGTTCGAAAGCTGAAGCGAATACTCAAATCTGTTGTTATTATAATCGGTATCAAAGTAATCCTATAATAAAAGCAATAAAAGATTATTGCAAGCCTTCAAAAACATATTATTTCCTCCAACTTACTTACAAAAGCCTATTGATGAAAATGACGAATCATTACGATTAATCGCTCAATTTCTTGGCTTACAGAGGGCCGTGGCGTACCTTCAATAAATTGACATATTATGACATTATAATAAATTGATTAGATACATATCTAATTTCTGATTTGATGTACGCAGTAAGCGTTCGGCTCGCCTGATGGTAAGCGGTCACCGTAGCGTATAAACGCTTGCAATACCAATCTACACTATCTACACTAATATTATAAAGAGGAAAGATTTGTATTTTTGTGTGTAACGAATAACTCAAAAAGTACTGGACCGATTTTAATAATTCTTTTTTCATTAGAAAGCTACATCATCACTGAGTAACATAGGCTATATAGTATATTCTAGCTGCCCACCCCGGCTTCGCTCGGGTGGTCAAAATACTGATTAATGTCTATAGGCTCCGAAACTACTCAACCGATTTCAAAAAATCTTTCACCGTTAGAAAGCTACACTATCACTGAGTAACATTGGCTAGCTACCCGCCCCAGCTTTGCACGGGTAGATAAAATATTTGATATCAATGTCTACCCTTGCGAAGCCGGGGCGGGCCGCTAGTATATCATAAGACCGTTGCAAAGCTTAAATCTGTGGATTACCCATGTGAGCTTTTTATTTCAGCGAACACAGTACGTCTCAACATTTTCTTATAAAAATATACAAAACCTATTTTCGCGGTCCTATTAAATTGGTTTAATTTCGCGTACCTTGGCTCACCATTTGTTTACTTCAATTTCTCGTAAAACAAATCCTTTGCCGGCTCATATCGCCTTTAATTATGGCATGTCAACGGAATTAGGTTGGGTATAAGCCGGGGCAACTAATTATTCGCGTGGGTTTTGTTTCTGTTCTTAGAAATAAATTTAAGTGATATATTCTCGAATGTTATTTTTATTCATTTTAACTACTGTAAACGGTACAATTTAATTCAACGATGGCAATAAATAGGGCAGCACTTTCCTAAGCTTTGTCCATAATTTCATTAACGATAACGGCTAAAAAATCACTTTGAAACTGCCAAAGGACATAAACGACTTTTGCTTGCAAAACTTTGGGAGCCCTGTCTCATTGTTTTCCATCGCAAAGTTTGTAACCCTAATTTTGTTTCGATACTGCGAAGTTCTAATATGTTTATGATAGCCGTTTATTTAAGCTCTCCGAGCTCTCGAGTCTCCTTTTGGCACGCTATTGAATAGTTGTAGAAAATCCTCTGGGTAATGTTTCAAAGACATATATGTTTTATAGCCGTGGTGGCCTTGTAGTTGAAGCAACGGCCCGTCATCTGATGGGCCCAGGCTCAAACACCAGCCTGTTCCAATGAGTTTTTCTAAGCTTAAGAACTTGATTAATCACACCATGAGTTTTTAAAAAGAGAGGTAGGGTGAATTAGTATTTCCCGTGGGTATTCCCATAAAAAATTGGAGCCGCCCGACTGTACCTCCACCTTACAGAAGACCGCAGTCAAATAAGACTCCTTTGATGTAGTGTTGTGTTTCTGCGGTTAGTAAGGTAGCCAGTGTTTCACGAGAATACGCTGCGCTAGTAGTAATGCTGCTAGCACAGTGAGTCCTCATCAAATACATGGTTAGCAACCCGTTAGTGATATCCCTGGTATTGCTAGCGGCTATAGGCTACGGTGACTGCTTAGCATCAGGTGGGCCGCATGCTTGTGTGCCACCTTAGTGGTATAAAAATAATAATAATAATAATTGTAATGTTATCAATTGTTTTTATATATTCTTTTCTGAAATAGGTATTCATGTTAAGTTATTTGTAAGTAACTATTTGAAATGTAAACTTAATGTATTAATTTTGGTTTTTAAAGAGTAATTGCTGAGTTTCTTGACGCATTCTTCTGAGCAAAACCGACCTACCGAATCCTTTTACTCGTAATAATATTTTTTCTTAATATTACAAAGTAGCACAATTTTCTATAACCATTATCATTCAAACTCAAACTCAAAAAGATCTTTATTTGAATAGACTTTACAGGAAAGCACTTTCAAGTCGTCAGAATCTACCACCGGAGACGGAAGGTCGTTTTTACTGAAGAATCCGGCAAGAAGCTCAGCAATTACTCTTTTAAAACCAACAGAAATAAATTTCAATTACTTACATAACATTAATATGTCACAAAAGAATATAGATATGTAAAAAATAATATTAGGTCCTTACATATGAAATTGGCGTTTTGTATGGGAGGAACAAAAAGTCGAATATTTTTTAATATAATATATTTAATTAATCAAAGTATGAACCATTATTTTCTATGCACTTTTGCCATCTCATAGGTAGTTCATTGATCCCTTTACTAAAAAAACCAGTCGGACGGGAATCAATAAAATCTTTGAAGGCGATTTGGACTGCCCCATCGGAGTTGAATTTTTTCCCTTGCAAGAAGTTATCCAAATTTCGAAAAAAATGGTAATCTGTTGGAGCAAGGTCCGGGGAGTACGGAGGATGTCTTAGACTTTCCAATTGAAGCTCTTCTAATTTAGTAGCCGTCTGTAGCGCAGTGTGTGGTCTAGCGTTGTCGTGAAGCAGCAGTGGCGTGGAGCGATTGACCAGCCTAGGTTGTTTAGCCGCTAGCTTTTCCATCATGGTTTGCAATTCCTGACAATAGACATCAGCCGTAATAGTCTGGCCAGATTTGAAAAAACTGTAATGAACAATACCGGCACTAGTCCACCTAACGCTTACAAGTAACTTTTTTGGGGTTAATTTTCGCTTGGGGCAGGATTTGGCTGGCTGGCCAGGATCTAACCATTGCGCTGAGCGCTTCCGATTATCGTAAAGAACCCATTTTTCATCACAGGTAATGATTCGGTTTAAAATACCTTCATTATTGTGCCGGTTTAGTAATGTAACGCAGCAGTCGACGCGCGTTTGCCGGTTTGTTTCAGTCAATTCGTGAGGTACCCACCTTTCAAGCTTTTTAATCTTCCCAATTTGCTTCAAGTGAATTAAAACAGTTTTATCACTAACATTGCAGCCTGCAGCTAACTCGGACGTGGTTTGCGATGGATCCGCTTCCACAATAGCCTTCAACTCTTCATTATCAACTTGAGTCTCAGGCCGTCCACGGGGCTTGTTCTGCAGGTCGAAATTTCCAGAACGAAAACGTTGGAACCAAAAACGAACTGTGTTTTCTTTTGCAACACGACCGCCATACACATCATTCACCCTTCGAGTTGTTTCCGCAGCACTAGTGCCACGGCGGAACTCGTACTCGTAAATAATGCGATATTTAAGGTTTTCCATTTTGTAAAATGAGTGACGCAAACAGAAAAAAACAGAAGAAAAAAAAACAAATGAATGACGATCATCGAAGCACAAATACATGAGTCTATAGCTGTACAAATTTGAATTTGGAATTCCTTACCAAAGAGGAGAAATTCGTGATTAAAGTGGCCAGTACGAAAAACGCCAATTTCATATGTAAGGACCTAATATATCTAATTAAAATTAACACATAAACAAGGATACGATTGCAATTCAAATCTGAGCTAGTAGTTAATAGAAAGTATGCTAATATGTATACCTATATCTTTAAAAGTGAACAGAAAAAGCCCATCGCTTGGGGGCTGTCGTGTCTTTAGCTGAAATATTCTGCAACGTTAATTAAGGACTTGTTGAGAATAAACCCAATAAGGCATGGAACACGATTCTGAGAGAATGTTATGATTTTTTTGCCTGTCGTTACATTTACTCTGTGATTTTTGCTTCTAATTGGTTGTCTCTACATTATAGTATTACTTGTACGTAGTGTATGTATTATGGTTTCAATATATTATATAATATATTAAATATTTGGCCTAATCTAGTAATGTTGGCCAAATGGAATCATGTTGGTCCAAGTGAGTTATGTTGTCTGAAGGTAGTCATGACGACCAAAGAGAGTCAGGATGAGATTTGGACAGGCCCACAAAGATTACTTCTTTTAATATTACAAAATCCCAAGACAAGCCAAAGATGAAAATAACTATAAAACTATAAGATTATTAGCTGTATCCGTGACTTCGTACGCGTGGAATTAATTTTGATTCAAATTTCATGATGCTGAGATTTTTATTGGTAAAAGTTTTTAAGTAAACAAATGCCTCTTCTTTTCTCCCTAGGAGTATAAAGTATCCCGCAGCCACCCACATAATATATAAACCAATTTATCATAATAATGTAGGTAGAACCCGCTTTATTATATTAGCACATCATTGACGCCCAAAGGTATATTTCTTAAGCTTATAAATATTTACCATTTCCGTAAGGAAGTGAAATTTCTTAAAAGGAATTCCGCTATATTCAATTTCTTCGCGTGCGACGATAGCGCGCGAAAATAAGTCGATAACTGAGTTATATCGAAGCAAAATTTATGACAGCGCGTTCTTAAATGTCTGATTTAGTTAATATTCAAATGATGGATAATTGAACGTAACAAGTATTTCCACCGCGCAGTCGAGTGTCATCCCGTATCCCGTGGGAAAAGTTTTGCCGTTGTTATTTAGCATTACAAAGTTATTTCATGAAAACTGCATTGATAAGTTGGATTATTATTTATTGTGATACTAGAACGTTAAGTTGTCTGGTTATCGGAAGAATAACTAGAATTGTATTCGCCTTTTTTTGTCACTAAGATGGCAGTCATCGTAGCCTATAGTCGCTAGTAATATCAGGGATATCACTAACGAGTTGCCAACCTTGTTGTTGATGAAGATTTATTGTGCTAGCAGCATTACTACTAGCGCAGCGTATTCTCGTGGAGCACTGGCAACCTTACTTATCGCAGAAACACAACAGTACATCAAAGTAGTGTTATTTGACTGCGGTCTTCTGTAAGGTGGAGGTACCTTCTCCAGTCGGGTGGCTCAAAATTTAATGGGAAAACCATTTCACCCAATTCACGCTACTTCTCTTAAAACATTATCTAATGTTTAGTTTTATAGCAAACGATTTATGAGTCTCGCCTTAGTCCGGGCTTGCTAAACGGTATTGGAACCTTTTTGGACGTAATAGCCTATATATACACACAAAGTGAAATTTTATGGTTCCTAAAATCGGTTTATGTTTACTACGTTAGGCAACAATTTATTTCCACTAGGGTTTAAGGGAATGGAAGATATTATTAGAACTAGTTCTTTTACAATCCAGCCAAAGGCAAACAAAATTTGGGCTCAATGTACTTTTTAATACAATGAAACGTGTCTATACCTGGGTCGTGATCCGTCCACCCACTAGTGGGTGAATGCCTAATCAAAAAATCATCAATGATCCGTCCACCCACCGCCTCAAGGCTGGATTTAAAAATATCGATGTCGATAATATTTTATCGATACGTCGTTGAATTGAAACATATTATAATGATGTCAATTGTTTCATAAAACTTTAAGTTAATTTGTCTTAAAATTACCAACACGTACCTATCTCATTGGTTAATCTCGAAGAATTGCCGGACAATATTATACATTAGCGTGGTCTATTTTAATCAGTTCGGTTTTATAGAATATTATACGAAATAATATGTAGCATATTATACGAAATAATACCTAATTTTTAAAAATTTACATAAAATCACGCCCTATCGAAAGGCAATGTAAAATAGTTGCCTAATGGTCAGCTGAGAGTATAAGTCACTTAAATTTTGCTTTAGTTCTCATTAATTGGATTGTATTTGTTAATTTGACAGCATCTTTAATAAGATACTTTTTACTTAAGCTGTAAGCATTGCTAACAATTTATTTTCCCAAAACTAGCAGCATACATACATACACATCATCACACTAAGCCCTTCACAGGGTAGGCAGAGAGACGGTATACAATGCCATTTCACTCTAGTAGACCAACAGCATTGTCAAGTTGTATTGCAATGCTGATTTCTGAGCGACATATGTTCCACCTCGTCTGTCAACAACTCAAAAAGAGATCTCGAGACTTAAATCCAATAATCTAATATTTTATCCAGAGAAATAACAAAGTATTCGAATAATAGTCCAAGTAGATTAAATCTAAAATGAAGTCTGGACTACCATTAATGTATTCATGAGCATGCTCCAGTTAGCCCTCTATAAATAGCCTGTAACTGTTTGCAAAGAAACCCTTTTATGTATTAAAATTATCGGCTTCGTCTGGCAATAAAAATGTTATTCGCTCGGCTTAGCTTTGTTTGTCAAACACAGTAAATAGTAAGGAAGAAACTTATTAAGCGACGGAGCGATATGCACCTGAAATCGCTACTGAATTTTTGGTGCGAGATGTTGTTTAACTTTATGTAAATATACCTATTATAGCGCGCGCTGTAGAGAGTCTCCGTTGCTATGATATATATCTCAGCGACGAAGACTCATCGAGCTCAACAATCCAGTAAACTGGATTACTTTATTTACCACCACGCACGACAATATCTGCTGCTGACTGCCTCCACTCTCAGGACTTATTATGGTGTCATACAGATGTCTTAATATCGACAATCAAGAAAGAGATGCAGTATGTACGCTATCTATCAATGTAACGGAATCTTTAAAAGTAATTATTATCGACTAATCATTCTAGAAATATGACAATACAATAATGTTTAAAAATATTTATTCCACATCTAGGTGTTTCTGAAATTGTGTTTAAGCAATCACGATATGGGAAACGTAACGTGATAAAAGTGGAAAAAAAATCCGTGCAGAAATGTCAGTAGTGGAGCGAATAATAAAAATACAGTATTTTTTTTCATTCGCTCCACTATCATTTCTGCATACACGTGATAAAGTTGGTAGTGATCCCATAATAGTAAAAATGTGCGTAAATTGTAAATGGCCCATCGCGTTAGTAATGGCTAAAATAAGTGCACTACTCCAATTACTAAGTACCTACGAGTTTTCACCGTCCTGGCCTTATTCCAAACAATGTTGGGGTCTCAGATCTCATAAAAAAGGTGTACATATACTCAGTTACACGCACACACATACAACGACACAATGAAACTACATACACTCCATAAAAACACTTAATGGTCCATTCGATTGAATTAATTCAGGCCACTAATAGCGCCGCTTAGGTCTCTCATAATGAATGGTTGACCGCGTCACAAATACATACCACATTATGTTTTATGTAGTACTGGATATTTCCACGACTTGGCTTGCGTAAAAATAAGTTTCTTGCGTAATGCGTTTTCTTGGAACACACAGTTAAAAATAATTGTGTTACTATGCCGCTTACTATAGTGCAACAACAGGAAACTACAGCTAAAGAACAATCTGATACCGATACTTTAGTAAATTAATGTTCAGAAGAGGAACAACTGTTTGATGCCACCAGTGAATTATCAAATTCAGAATCAGATAAGGATCCAGATTACACACCAGAGAGCTTTGAAGAAGAAGATCCTATGCCATTTAGAAATATTACTCTGAGGCCGAGGAATAACAAACCTAATACATATTTTTGTCATGAAGAGTTACCTACTGATTCAGCAGTATTATTAAAGGAACCAGAGACTGTGGAAGAAGCTCTTTCAGGCCCAGAAGCAAAAGAGTGGAAAGACGCCATGGACAGCGAATATAAATCACTTCTTCAGAATAATACATGGACATTAGTATCTCTACCTGAAGACAAAATAATAATTCCTTGCAAATGGGTATATAAAATGAAAACAGGTGCAAATGGAAAATTTGTAAGATATAAAGCAAGATTAGTCATAAAAGGTTTCATACAAAGGAAAGGAACTGAATATAATGAGATTTTTGCTCCAGTAGTACGGCATACCTCAATAAGATATTTGTTTGCAATGGCTGTAAAAGAAAACTTATATGTCGATCAAATGGATGCAGTTACAGCATTTTTGCAGGGAGACATAGATGCTGAAATATATATGAATCAACCACCCGGCTATGAACACGGACACGAAGTCTGCAGATTAAATAAGTCAATTTATGGCTTGAAGCAGGCAAGTCGCCAGTGGAATTTAAAACTCACTTCTGTGTTAAAAACTCTGGGTTTGAAAAGTACATCTGTGGATCCATGTGTATACTACAAAAATGATAATGGAAGCATTCTCTTTATATTGATATATGTGGATGACTTATTAATTTTTTATAACAATGTAGAGAAAGGTGAAGAAATAAAGCAACAACTTAAGAGTAAATTTGATATGAAAATGCTTGGACCTGTGAATCATTTTATTGGTTGGAGAATAAGTCAAAATGAGACCAGAGACCAAATCCATATTGATCAGACTGCCTATATAGAAAAAATTCTACAAAGATTCAATATGGCAGATTGTAATCCAGTTCATTCACCCTGTGATCTTAGCTCCAAATTGATCAGCACAGAAGAGCAAAATAATATTGTCAAAAATGTTCCTTATCAGGAAGCAATTGGGAGCTTACTTTACTTATCACAAAGCACAAGACCAGATATTTGTTTTATAGTCAATAAATTGAGCAGCTTCAATAATAAACCAGAAATACAACACTGGCTAGCAGTAAAAAGAGTGCTGCGCTACATAAAGGGAACAAAGGATTGTAAATTAACATTTAGTCAAAACAAAGAAGAAAAAGGAGTGTTTGGCTACTGTGATTCAGATTGGGCTTCAGATATTAACAGCCGGAGATCATGTTCTGGCTACACCTTTTTATTTCAGGGTGCTTCGATCTCATGGTGTTCTAAACGTCAGAACACAGTTGCATTATCAACCGTGGAGGCAGAATATATGGCACTGGCTACTGCCACGCAAGAGGCTATGTGGCTAAGACATTTGGAGTCAGAACAACATAAAGTTACAGTTGCGCCTACCATAATTTATTGTGATAATCAAAGTGCAATCAAATTTGCAGGTATTGACTCTTACTGTGCTCGCAGCAAACATATCGATATAAGATATCATTTTCTTCGAGAGAGAGTTGCCGAAAAGGAAATTGAACTCAATTATGTTGGGACTCAAGATATGGTTGCAGACGTGCTTACAAAACCAATCTCTCAGAAGAAGACTGAAGACTGTTCTGTGGCTATGGGTTTGCAATTAAGAAGAGGATGTTGAAGTTAATTAATTGCAACACTGGACTTAAGGCGCCACCTATCTCGAAATATGTGAACTACACACTTGTCATATTGATTGACGTTTATTGATTTTCTCTCTTACCTGTCACCTGTGTCTATTGTAACGAAATAAAAGATTACTGCTCAGTTTGCGTATTTAATTAAATAAATAGTTCTGGAATTACACATAAATCCTTTCACAAAATATCAATAACAGTAACTAAAAATAGCCTTCAAATAACATAGTCTATGTACTCGGTTCTGTAGTGCCAGATATACTCATACATACAAACAAACAAATTAACATTAGCTATTAAATATAGCTTTATTAGATAACTCAACAAAACACTACTCTGATGTAGTGTTGTATTTTTACGGTAAGATTTCCAGAGTCCTATCAGAATACAATACACTATGCTGTGGATAAGAATGTCATAAAGAACACTGAGCCCTCTTAAACCAATAGGTTAGGCAACGGGTTAGTGATATTACAATTGCAACTTTGCAAGCGGTTTTAGGCTACGATGATCGCTTACCATCAGGTGGGCCGTATCCGTATTGCTATTTGCTTACCAACTACGTAGTTAATTATGAACAAGAAAGTTTTTTTAATACACGCTCTTATTAGGACAATAAAGGATCAAGAACTTTCATTTGATACCCATTTGGTTACAATATTGCATAGTCCGCCATATTGGATTTAAAATGTCGACATTCGGTAATCGTGCATTGTCGCCACACGTGTAACTCAAAGAGCTCAATCGGACACTGGGAAGTTGGTCAAATTGAACTTGCAAGATTCGATCACACACATTACACAAAGCTTGTAAAAATGACCGTGACGGCACGCCCTGTTGTGACAGACATTTTTATCAAGCTGTAGTATATCATATATGCACACAAACCCACGGGCGTCGAAAGCGATGGCGTAGGAAGGCACATAAGTGTAGGCCTACACCCAAGGTGCGCCAATTTCACATCAAAAATAACTGAAAGTAACTCAAAAAAACATTTATTCAATTTAAGCACCTAATAAGTCAGTTATGACGGTCAAAATTACCACAGTTGCATTTCCGATTGCCTTGTAAAACATCTCGCGGCCAAAGTTGACTGTGCAACCGAGAAAGAATTCCCTCTTGTTCAGTCAACTGAACTGTACATCTGAACTAGTGGGAATAGACCGTAACTACTATAATTGTCCGTCGTCCTTAACCGCAATATGAAAAATGATTGCCTTGATCACGACCCATGTTTTGGAACGCGGGAAATAAGGTCACGGTCTAACTTTCTATATCAAATTAGCTAAGTAGGAGGAGCAAAAGATATGTGTAGGTATTATACTCTCTACCTATTCTAATCTATTCCTATTAAGTAGGTATTAATTTTATCCAAGTCCCGAGGTGGCGAAGTTACAGTGGCAGATAGTAATCAATGTTATGTACTAGCTGTGCCCGCGACATCGTGTACGAGTAGAATTATTTTTGACTTCTGCAGCTAATGAAGCGCAATTGTTCGATATTTCAACGTACATAGCTTTTTTATTCATGATCTGTGTGAAGCTTACCTTACCACAATCCCTAGATTAGTGAAAACCGCATCCAAATCGGTTAAGCTGACACACATACAAAATATATAAATATACAATCACTGTTCTGTGTTCTACTGCTTTCGCTTCCGAATATCATATTATATGTTTTATACCACTAACACTAAGGTGGCAAACAAACGTACGGTACAGCAAGCCTGATGATAAGTGGTTACCGTAGCCTATGGACGCCTGGAACATCAGGCGTTGCCAACCCTAATATTAAAATTGAATACTTAAAAATATTGTAGAACTTTACCATAACCAAACATTAAATTACAATTTTACTTTTGCATGAGTTGCGTAGTACATATTTGGTATTTATTAAATTGCTTGTCATTCACTTATATGGTAATAAATATAAGTATGTAAGTTAACTCGCCCTTCAATTTGCATATGATATTAGATTGCCAACATTCCAGTTTACAATTCAATTACTTTTCAATCTTATCAATGGTGGCTTCAAATATTACATGTAACGTTGTTTGTGTTGGGGTCTCGAATCCATACGAGACGTGGTAAAAAAGGTCCAATTACAAGAATATATGTCTTTTTTTATACCACTAAAGTGGCATATGGCCCACCTGATGGTAAGCAATCACCGTAGCCTATAGCCGCTACAATACCAGGGGCATCACTAACGGGTTGCCAACTACGTTGTTGATAAGGACTCACTGTACTAGCAGCATTACTACTAGCCCAACATATCCTCTTTGAGCACTGGCAACCTTACTTACCGCAGAAACACTACACTACATCAAGTATTGTTATTTGACTGCGGCCAATTGGCGGTAAGGTGGAGGTACAGTCTCCAGTCAGGCGGCTCCAATTTAAATGGGAAAAGAATGTTATGTATGTTCCATATGTCAAACTGGGTGGAATTATAGTGTAAACTCTCAAGTAAATAATACGATAAAAATATAAAAAGCACGCCTAGCTTAATGAAAGCAACCACTTTTAAATTAAATAGTCTTTGGTTGAAACTTTATCACAACATTAAAAATACGTTTTAATAGAAGTGATTTTTTGTATTCCCACGGAAACGGAAACAAACCGTAACGTTATTTACTTTCTTAATAATAATTAAAAAGAGACTGAGCCACAAAAAAGCATGGACGAGCTTGATTAAATAAACAAAGTGCCAATATTCATGATAAAAGGTTCCTTAAGATAGAAAAAAGCATGAAATATAAATGTACGAAGACATGACGCCACTAAAAGGTAAATAGCTTCATACATAGTTGACACAGCAGCAAGCTCGGTATAGTTTATAACTGCAGATAGTGGAAGTTGAATGGTGTTCCTAAGTGACTAAACTTGTACTTGTCGAGGAAAATATTACTTGTTTACTCTGCAGATAAGATGCGGATCACTAAGGTTGCGGCGTCATTGAGCGAAGGTGAGGACGCGATTTATTTACTTTTCTTCGCTCGTTTTTTTTTGTTTAATACCACTAAGGAGGCAAATAAGCATACGGCCCGCCTGATGGTCAGCGGTCACCGTAGCCTATGCATGCTTGCAACACCAGGGGTATCACTCGCGCGTTGCCGACCATAAAATGCAAAAACAAAAGAGGAGTGCAAGTCAAGAGTGAAACAGCGCTCTATACTCCCTGCCTACCCCGTGTAGGACTTGGCGTGATGATATGTACCTGTGTAAGTATTCGGCCTTCTTTGCCATAAGAAGCGACATCTATCGTTAAATTAAATTATGTATAATTCGCACCCTTCTTGAAGATGTCATGTTTTACTCCCTTGTTAAAACTGTTAAAACCACGGTGGGGAGCTCTTCTTCTTAACTATGGCAATCAATCCTTTTCAGGGACTGTTTTGCCAGTGTCGAGTGTTTGAGTGTTTCTCCATTATTGTGTTAAAATGCCTATTGTCATGCATTCATCTGTTTTGGGGGGCTCTGGAGGCGATCCACGGCAGAAGCAGATCGTAACGCCTTTAAGTCAAAGCTATTGACCAAAATTGATCACTTCACACGCCATATTACAGCATTATTTCCGATGTTCCTATAAATCAGTTACTAAATGAAACGACTGCATAAAATAACATTCAAAATACACACTAAAGATCACTACAACACAATTTACGACACTGGAAAAAATCTCAACCACTCTGTCTTATTACCGCCAAGAACTCCGGTCCCCCCCACCGGATTTCACGAACCGAGCTTTAGCAGAAATAAGCTTTTTGACGATTATTAATAATTTTATTACTTAAATGATTATTGTATAATATTTTTTATTTTAGTATTTTTTTTTTATTAAAACAAGCGGGTACGGGTCGCACGGGTAGACATTTATCAAATATTTTGTCTACCCGTTTTTAGGCCTTTTTCAGGCAATTTTTTTTAATTTATCTCTCCGTAAGAACTATCCTCGTACTTCAAGGAATATTCTAAGAATAATTAACGAAATCGGTTCAGCTGCTCTCGAGATTTGCGCTTAGCAACACATTCAGCGATTCATTTTTATATTATAGATTGAATTCTTAACGCTCGCAGTGGGGACTTATATAGTCACTGTTTTTCATGATTTTACATCAGAAAGTGGATTATGTATTCTTTCGGTGTGCTTCAGTTACGGAGTATCGAGGAAAGTCAATAAAACTCTCAATTGCAAAACGTGTTCATTCAATTTTATACATTTAAATGAAGTATTTGCGTTTTTATTAAGGTATTAATCAGGTTTTTTATCTTTATTCTACAAATAAAATTCACACATAAAATTTATTGTTTTTTATTTAAGCGGCTTACAATATTTTATTTATTTATTTAAAGCTTTAGGTATGCAAAATTTAAGTACAGTACAGCTTTTCCTACCGACCACAGCTAGCTAGGAAATACATACTATGGCTTTTTAGCAGCTCCCAATATTTTGGATTTATTATCTAAGTTTGCAACACTGTTTCTAAATAAACATCGCGGTAGCTTAGACTAAACATAGCCTGTTTAGTCAAAAGACTTAAGATAATTGAACAAGATACTCAACTTTTTAGTACCAGGATAACCCTTTAAGATAATATGTTTTCTTTTGTTGGTTTCTTAGACTTGAGGCAGTGTTCATCAATCACTTGTCAACACATTTACCGAGTTCAGTGAAGCCTCATAATGGCCAGGGCGGAGGTTTTAGGCTTTGCTTTTCATCTCTTGAAATATTGCTTTGAAATTTCCATTAGATGTAAAGAAATTACGTTTAATAAATTTCTTTACACAGCAAACATCAGCGTTTAGATTAGGAATTTTATGTTTCAATGAAGATTAAGTTGTTTATGCAAATTAAGTTAATATAAAGATTAAAAAAGCGAAGCGTTAAAAAGGTTACTGATTGAGCCTGACAAGACTATTTACCTACGGGTTATGTTGTTTGTCTGTATAGACATAATAACTCTGTGTGATACCTCTAAATGTATTAACCTATTCGATTTAGTTTATTTTACTTGGTGGTCTCTAAGGTGTCTTTATCGAGTGTTCTTAGTTATTGACTTTTAGATGATTTTCAATCGAGGGTGATTTAAATTAGCTTAGTATTTATTCTTACTTTATTAAGATCTGCGCCTAAAAAACCGGGATCACCGACGTTACCCAAACAGCCGCAAAAATAAAGTGGGATTAGGCTGGCCACGTCTGCCGGATGCCAGATCACTTCTGGGCTAAAACTACCACATTCTGGTCCCCACCTATCGGACGCCGCCGTCGTGGTAGGCCGAAGCGCAGGTGGTGAGCCGATCTGGTCATTTTCAACGCGGATTGGCCAAGCGCAGCTCAACACCGAGGCAACTGGAAGGAGTGGAGAGAGGCCTTTGCCCAGCAGTGGGAAAGCAATGGCTAGATAGAATAGAATAGAATTTATTCTTACAAGCGAAATGGCGAGTAGCTGGTAGTCAATAATCTTACATAATATGAGCTCACGATATAGTTACGTCACATTGCTTCTTATTTCAAGAGTTTCCCACTGCGAAAAGGAATTGGATTTAACACGACCTACAAAGCTACAGTATATAGTTTCCAATCATTCTCCAAGGCAATCTCTGTTGCAGACTGCAGACACCTGCCTCTATTATCTAGACTAGATTACATACTTCATCCAAGGCCCAAGCATCTATGATTTGCGAAAAGTATTCGTTTCGTTAACGTAAATATATCTATGATTACCACATGGGTACCAGTAGGGCTAGCATGAATAATCGCGACAACGTTTTCGTATCGCCTTCGACTATTTCTGTATTGAAAATGAACAGCGGTGCGGCGGTGAAAAGTGGAACTAAAAATTAGTATGACAATTTTGACATTTCGCGAGTTACGTTTTCGAAAAGTTCATGCTACCGGCACTGAGTAGTTTTATGTAAGTCCACAATTTTGATACAAAACGCGTATTCGTAAACGAGGTGTGTAAAATGAACTAATCCTCGTAGTGTATAATATTCTTGAAGTTCGAAAATTCTGGTCATACGTAAACAAACACAGGAAACCATGGAAATGTTTACGATACGAATAGTTTCTCGCAAATTATAGGTGCTTGGGCCTCAGCTATACATTTACGTCACAGCACATTCTAGTTATTTTAGGCCTCGGGAGCGCCCATTTCAAATTCAACCTATTGATTGATTGATTGCCGAAAACAGATCGAAAACAAATGAGTGATGATTTCACGTTAAAAATCTTTTGTCTTTTTATTTGAATTGTTCAGAATACCTCTCGCGGTGTTTGTTTTTACGATGGCTAATTTGCACATTAATTAGAATTACCGCTGTAATTTTATTCGACAGTCGAGTATTAATATTTATGTATGATAATATTATTATTATAGGCTTTGTTTAGGTTTAAGCAGGAACTTTTGCAGGGAGTTTCAATGGTATAACTGAGGCGTTCGTTTTGTTTTTATGTGAGAAATAGAAGCTGGTGAAAATTTAAATCTTAAAAGGGCTTAAATAACGGTCGTTATTTTTTAAATAATTTGAATTTATACATTTTCTTAAACCGGTTTTATAACCAGCTTGCATTAAAAAAAATGAAACATTTTAACTTTTTCGCCTTCATACCCAACGATATTATACGTAAAAAGGTGCTCATACCTACTTTTAAGTATACTGTAACACTTTACGTTTGCGCAAATTTAAATTCGTGACAGTTTTGTATCTTATCGTTGGTGATCTGCAGACAAATTGTCAACGAAATAAAAAAATGTAGTCTAAAATAAAATAGTAACAGTTCTATTATAAACATTCAAATCTATCCATCAGTAAACTTTAAAAAAGTACTTTCGAATCGCCAGACTATCACTGGATTTCGAAGCAAATGAAGATTACTAGTTTCACTTACATTACTAATTCAGTCAATATTATTCGTCGTCGTTTTTGCCTTGTTTATTTCCTTTCAGCAGAATCAACACAACTAAGCCAGTCTGATTATTTCGAGAGCTTGTTCTATCAAATCGTATTTCAGTTCAAATAATTTGAGAATTGACTTTTCCCTATTCAAATGGACAGTGTTTTCATATGTTTCGTCCAGTTTTCTTTTGCCTTTGGCTTTGTTTGAATCTAAAAAAGGAGAATTTATAATGAAACTAGCAGTGCTTATTATTTATTTATTTTTCTTAATTTGTTTTAGAATACAAGTTGTTTCAAAATATAAGTTTGTCTACTTTATTTAAATACGTAAAAATATTTAAGGGTTGGGCATAAAAGTTCTCAGAAGCTTCATAAAGTTTCGATCATATTTATACCGAACAAAATAAAATTGGTAGCCCTATAAATGAGCAAATTATCCCGACCTTTACGGGCCAGTGAAATGGGACGAACTGAAGTCACGTGACCTCCCTGATGTAGAGGCGAAGGTAATAAGAAAATACGTGGGCTTCGAAAATTCTCCAGTAAACAAGAACCGATAAACATTCGTTCTTTTCTATCTTTAATTAATGAAACAGCTTCATAATATATTTTTAGTCCTTTTTACACCGCATAGAGGAAATTATGTGTTATTAATAATAACACATTTGTTGTTGTTTGTACTTATGTAGCACACGAACCATCAGACAAACTCACGTGTGATCGTAATTATAGTTCAGAATTTCTGGAATGCTACAGGATGCTAAACATATTTTTCTGTATTTCTATATAATAAACACATTGTCTACTTTGGTAGCTACTTATATACCTACCCTTAAGTTTTTACTACAATACAAACCCGCTTTTTAATATAATACTCCTTATAAACAGTAATGAAGTGGCACAGATGTTTCTAATTACGTTCTGCAGAAGTATTATAAAGCGATTAATTACAGTTAAAAGTTCAATAAAGAGCCAATGTAGCAAATTGCTCAAGTTTATGGAAAACTGTTTTGCAATTGGATCTTCTAGTGCTGTATTTAATTTTGCTAAAATTGAACCTTTGTTGGTTCCAAATCAAAGGGTAAAGGACTAGCTATACCTACGCGTGGAATTTATTTGATTATTGATACACTACTAGCTTATGCCCGCGACTTCGTCCGCGTTGAGCTTAAAATCCCAGAGGAACCTAACATTTTCCCGGGATAAAAAGTATCCTATATGTTAATCGTGGTTATAAACTATCCAAATTTCATCCAAATCCGTTCAAAGATCCATCCATAATCATAAACTTTCGCATTTATAATATTAGTAGGATTCTTAGCCTCATAGCAAAGTTGAACACAATTCGTATTAATTTGTTAATTATTATCATCGATACTACCAGACACTATTCATTATTAGCTGCAACACTAAAATGAGTGTCAAGTGGAAGTTTGACAGCTGTCACTGTGACGATTACTTGTTTTGATTGATTGGAAATACGAAATTGTTGTATCGCAAAATATTTGTAATTTAAGAGAATAAAAGTTTTATTTGACGATAATCCTGACCTATTTCTGAGATGAGGATTTTATCCTTTTCACTCTAGAGCTGTTTTAAGGTTCCGTACCCTAAAAGGAGAAAGGAACCCTTATAGTATCACTTTGTTATCCATCTGTCTGTCTGATAGAGATAGATAGAGAGATAGAAGATACATAAGGCCTTAGATATTGCTAATAATCTCAAAATCTGTTAATTTAGGTCATTAGCGTTATGGCTCAGCCTTGCATTCGTCTTACTATAAAACGGTAACCGCTTAACATTGGCGGGCCGCTTGGTTTAAAAAAATAGGTTTTTGAGTCACCATCACTACTCATACGGACCCTGTATTTGCCTACAATTATAAGTATAATCATTCGAGGCCAAAAAACAGCCTCAATTCTGTTTTCATTTGTGTGTTGTATTTCAAATGTTATAAAAGTCTTAAGGGATTCCAAAAGGTATGAGATCAAAGTTCCCCTTGAAATTATTTCTCCTCAAACTTTTGCAATAAATTGATATTATTACGTTTTGTACGCAACGCAGGATTTATTTCATTTACGTTATTTGTCGGTAATAATTTTCATTCTTATCTTGTATCCGTTGATATTAGTTTTGAAGAGAGATGAAGAGAAAATAATGATTTTAAATACTCACATACACACATTATCATCACGCCTAGACCCTCACGGCGCAGGCAGAATATAGAGTGCCATTTTGCTCTTGAATTGCACAACTCTTTTGCTTCTTTTACATCCATGAATCTCTTTATACATGCCCGCCGGTTCCGAGTTCTCTAGCATTGAGTACTTTGGCAATTAGATCTAGAATGTTAGGTTGGCCCTCCACGGCGGCTTTCACTCCAATCTGCATTGTATATTTTTTGTTGTAAATCTTTAATCAATCATTCGTTCTAAATGTAACGTAGCATTCCTGTTTTATTAGCTTCACCTGTATGTATGTATGTACCTATCAATGTAACGGAATCTTCTAATGTAATTTGCGTATAAATAAAGCGTTGGCCGGCACTTTCAGATTTGGGCCAAAAATGATGATGTCCTTTGCACACGTATTACGGACCGATGACAATACATAACTTTATCCTAATATCCTGATCATGAGGCTAAATTCATTTTAAACGTATTTTAAACTTTTTTAAGTGTAATTCATCAGAATGTTTTCGTCAATTATAATTATTTACTTGAATGTCTTGAAAATGGCCACCCTACCATATTATGTAATATTGGCATGAAATGGGAGGAAAAAGTTTGCGATAAACACTTCAAGTTACCTACCTACTTTAAGTTTCAGTTAGACAAGTAATCCCGAGAGGTGAAACTTTGAGCCGCTCATTTCTCAGAAATTTGAACATTCTATTTTATTACAGTAAATTCGAGTTTGTTTAGAGAAATTGGAATTACATAAAATAGTCCAGCATATCTACATCTACACTAATATTATAAAGAGGAAAGATTTGTATTTTTGTATTTTTTTGGGTTTGTATTGAATAGGCTACGAAACTACTGGAGCGATTACGTAAATTGAAATCGCTCCAGTAGTTTCGGAGCCTTTCAGCGTTAGAAAGCTAAATAATCACTGAGTAACATAGGCTATATATTAAACTAGCTGCCCGCCCCGGCTTCGCTCGGGTAGACAAAATATTTGATAAAAGACTATGGGCTCCGAAACTACTGGACCGATTTAAAGAAATCTTTCACCGTTAGAATGCTACATTATCACTGAGTATCATAGGCTATATATTATACTAGCTGCCCGCCCCGGCTTCGCACAGGTAGACAAAATATTTGATAAATGTACCCATGCGAAGCCGGAGCGGGCCGCTAGTCTTAAATATGGCTTAACAGATGTATTTCTTTAATTATACAATTATTATTTAAGTATAAAAGCTATCTAGATATGGAGTCATCACAAGAACTCTTGTTCTCTAGATACTCACTATGAACGGACTTTACGCAAATGCTATCCAAAACTTATTTTTATCCTAACTACCTTTGTTATATGTTAATACCCGGGCGAAATCAGAGGCAAAAGTTAATTCCACTATATAATATGCTCTAAAGAGATTTCTGTTGTACCAATTAAAACCCTATAAAGACGAATATTAAACTCATTCATTACCTAAGGTTTAAGCCAATTACATGAAACCGATCAAAGATTATTACTCCGACCATAAAACTCAAATGTTCCGTGTTATTCGACGTTAAATTAGTTTCTCCTGTGTTTTTCACCATAGCGACATGCGGTACTTCATTCTCGTTCTTCTATTCGCAGGTTAGTTTTTAAGTTACGATGAATTTTATGATTGTTGGCGACAGCAAATACTTTTTGGAGTTTTCATTAGTTTATATTCAAATTCAAAATTATTCGTGATATTTTATTTTTACATGCTTTTGTTTTTTATATATTATTTTGTCAGTCTTCAAAAACTAGTCGCTCAAGTGAGTAATAAATTGTGCGCTGCAATAATCCCCTTACCTTCAACATCATACCCGTAGTCCTCGTTACTCACTACCATTATCATCCTTTTCAATGATTGGCCGTTTGGCTTAGTCCTGTCCTACTATTATTGAACATTTGTTTGTTATGTATCTGGTTACATTTATTTTAAACTAGCGGCTCGCCCTGTCTTTGCAGGGCAAGAAATTTATCAAATATTTTGTCTACCCGTTTTTAGACAATTACAGTAATTTTTTAATTTTTTTTCTCTCCGTAAGAACCATCCTCGCACTTCAAGGAATATTCTAAAAAAATAAATAAGCGAAATCGGTTCAGCTGCTCTCGTGATTTGCGCTTAGCAATGCATTCAGCGATTCATTTTTATATTATAGACTAGCGGCCCGCCCCGGCTTCGCACGGGTAGACATTAATTTCGGAGCATAGACATTTATCAAATATTGTGTCCACCCGTGCGGAGCCGGGGTGGGCAGCTAGTATAATATATAGCCTATGTTACTCAGTGATAATGTAGGTAGCTTTCTAACGGTGAAAGAATTTTTGAAATCGGTCCAGTAGTTTCGGAGCCTATAGACATTTATCAAATATTGTCTCCACCCGTGCGGAGCCGGGGTGGGCAGCTAGTATAATATATAGCCTATGTTACTCAGAGATAATGTAGCTTTCTAAGGGTGAAAGAATTTTTGAAATCGGTCCAGTAGGTTCGGAGCCTATAGACATTTACCAAATATTTTGTCTACCCGAGCGAATCCGGGGCGGGCAGCTAGTATAATATATAGCCTATGTTACTCAGTGATAATGTGGCTTTCTAACGGTGAAACAATTTTTGAAATCGGTCCAGTAGTTTCGGAGCCTATAGACATTTATCAAATATTGTGTCTACCCGAGCGAAGCCGGGGCGGGCAGCTAGTATAATATATAGCCTATGTTACTCAGTGATAATTTAGCTTTCTAACGGTGAAAGAATTTTTGAAATCGGTCCAGTAGTTTCGGTTTTGTCTACCCGAGCGAAGCCGGGGCGGGAAGCTAGTATAATGAAAAATAGATGTTTGCCGATTCTCATAGATACCGGATAAGCACAAAAAATTTCATCAAAATCGGCTATGCCGTTTCGGAGGAGTATGGTAACGAAAACTGTAACACGAGAATTTTATATATTAGATATTATTATCCGTAGTGGCCTTCTATTCTAGACTCAACTTCGAACACCGGTCTGTACCAATAAGATTTTAACTTAAGTGCATTGATTATTCACACGACACATCACGAGCTTTACGGTGAAGGAAAACATTGTGAGGAAATCTGCATACGTCTGAGAAGAAATCCAACGACATCGCCTATGAGACGGCGACGGACTCACCTGTCACGTTGGTACCAAATTATCTTCATTGGAAAATGGGTGCTGTAACCCTCTGCTTACCCCTTCGCGGACACTTTATATAGGGATAATCAATCATTAGCTTAATGGCCGTTATTTTTCAGGTTTAAATGCGAGTGTGAACGACACAAAATCATATAGAGATTATCAGCTGTGGCGCATAGGTGTGGCTAACTTAACAGAGAGTGTTAGCAATGAACTCAAGAGGACTGGTGCGATTTTTTATACTTATTTACATTCATACAATAGGTTACGTGTTTACTTACACCTATCACATCATAATAAGCGCTGTATCTTGGATTAAATAAAGAACTTTGTGATCAACGAATTGACGCCGGTTTTATAAACATGTATTGCGTAGGCAAGGTGTAGTTTCTTTGTAGTTGTGTGTGTGTAACTGTGTGTGTATATGCACTCTAAGAAGGCGTAGTTTTAACCGGCGTGAATACGTTGTTCGCAAAGTTACATCTACCTTTTTTATTTGATCTGAACGTCGAATACGATTTTTTTATCTGACTGAATACTTTGAGTTTTGTAAAAAATATACTCCCATGTATTACATGACAGCCATTGAAAGTTGTTGATCCAGTTGCGGCCTCATTCGGTACAAAAGGTATATTGGCTGCAAAAAATACTTCAGTTGAGAGACCGGGCTGAAAACTGACTGACTGCCAAACTAGTAACATAAAATGTAAAACCACATACATATTAAGTCATATTATCCAATCTAAAAGAAACTTTATTTAAATGTAGTTTTTCTTATACCACTAAGGTGGCAAACAAGCATACGGTCCGCCTGATGCTCATAGCCGCTCGCAACACCCGGGGTATCACTCCCGCGTTGCCGACCCTCACGCAGACACCGAAATGTGGATAGTCTTAAATTTTATAAACTCACATTCACATAGTTATTTTGAGAGCACATTTCACCCTTTAAGTCGAACCCTTTAGCGTTTTTTATGGAACATAAACTTTACTTTAGGATACATTTAAAAAAGTCACGATAAAAGCCAATACATTTTTAAAAGAAGTTAGCTTTTAATATATTGATCTTTGCACGAAACACGTTTCAGTAAAGATGTGTGGCGGACAGACGAGAAAAGTGTCGACATTATATTGGCTAGAGGCGATACTGAGTATTGGAAGCAGCTGCTTGCGACTGAAAACATCGGCTATGAAATTCTACTCACAGATATACAGAAGAAATTTGACGAGGAAGATTTAATGCGCAAAAACTATACCAGACGCGGTAATGGTATGTACAGAAGTATTGTTTTATGTGAAACATCTATTGGCGTACCAGTGCCTGTAATCGACTAGTATGCCGTGACGGCAAACGGCACGACATTATATGTCGTCATGCTTACACGGCATCGCTCTGGAGTTCCTTGTGTGCACGAGTATACACTATATTCTTTGTTGTTTTAATTCTTCCGATCGTCCTGTGACGGTAATTTTTTACAATCCGGCTTTTGGGCCCCGTTTGAAATTCATAATTATTTTGAAGGGTACAATGGGACGAAAAATAAGACACAGTTCTTATCTTCATTACTTATGCCAGGAAAGTACAGTCAAAGTGAAAACCTGTTATCTACTATATAAAAATAAGTCGGGTTTTCCTTCCTGACGCTATAACTCCAGAACGCACGAACCGATTTCCACGGTTATGCATTCGTTGGAAAGGTCTCGGGCTCCGTGAGGTTTATAGAATACTATATACTAGCTACCCGCCCCGGCTTTGCACGGGTAGACAAAATATTTGATATAAATGTCTACCCGTGCAAAGCCGGGGCGGGCCGCTAGTAATAAAATAAAAATAGATAAAATTATGTCACTAAACGAGCAAACGAGAATACGGTCTGTGTGATGGTAAGTGGTTTCCGTAGCCTTAGGTAGCCTACAATACCAGGGTTGGCACTTACAATTTTCAGATTGTTTATGTTTCGTAGTCCATCTTCGTAATTGAAGTCATAAGATTATTTTTACGTTAATTAACTCAGACGGTAATCAATCAAAGTAAGTAAGACGGTATGGTTTCTAATTAATTTACTTAAAGTTACGAGTCTTATCTTACTTCATTAAACTTGGCAAACTATGGCTTGTGCAATATTAATATTAATATCGGAATATTTCCCAACTTGGATTTTATACAACTTTGTGTAAACTACCAAACTTTGAGATTAGATTTGTTCGCTGGAATGATTCCTTTAGCGATAGCAGATAACAATTTTAATGTAATTAATAATAATATTGACTTTGTCGTGGAATTATTAACCATCTATATAAAGTATAAGGTTGACGTGAATGCCAAGATAGCAGATAGACGGGAATAATTATAGGAATATATTTTGAATCGTAGAAGAGGTTTTGAAAGGTCGTGACCCGTGCACTCACTGGCGTCACCCAATGATTGAAAAATTACCGCAAAATCACTGTAGGTATCTAAATGATTTTTACATTTTTTTTTTGCTAGGAAGCTAATCTAATGTAACATACTTGTCCATCGGTTCCTCACTAGGCAGGCCTGTATCGAGGAAACCGAAACATACGCGAGACTTTAAATATTTTTTTATTATTTCACATTACCCGTCCACCCACGCCCTCACGGCATCTCTGTGTTTTCTTCTGGTTAACCGTAGTCTATCGAAATTTGTAATATCACAAGCGCGTTTCCAACTTTATGTGACGAGAAAATCCTAGCAGTATTAGGGACTGGTCTCCTTTCTGTAAGTGGAGTGTATCCACAAGAAACCAAACTCACCGCGCGCCTTAGGCTGTGTCCCCAGTAGACAAACTGTTAGCGGCCGACTGAGTTTGCGGCGTATCGGCTTAGAACGCCCTTCCATATATTTGAAATGGTGTTCACAGTTTGCTAGTTTGCGCTCACTCTACGCAGTTTGCAGCGTTACGCGCGAACTGTGAACACTCCATTTCAAATATATGGAAGGGCGTACCGAACCGATACGCCGCAAACTCAATCGGCCGCTAAAAGTTTGCCTACTGGGGACACAGTCTTATGAATACGCGATGACCAGAAAACTAAGTCTGCTTTAAAATAGTGCAATTTGTCTGCGATGTCTGTCTGTCTGAACGGGATACTTTTAATAACGCAGAAACGAGTCTTACACGCGAAATTATTTTTATTTACCTCTGCGTTTCGTTATGACGATCTAAGTATATTATTGCAGTTTACGAGATTCTAGATTGGCTGCAGTAACCGTTTACTATCAGGCGGGCCGAATGCTTGTTTGCCATATTAGTGGTGGAAAAGAATAGGTTTTTAGCAGCCGTTAGTAACACGTCCATAGATCGGTTTTTTTTATACCACTAAGGTGGCAAACAAGCATACGGCCCTCCTGATGGTAAGCGGTCACCGTAGCCTATGGACGCTTGCAACACCAGGGGTATCATTCGCGCGTTGCCGACCTTAGTCGTACAGGGCAAAAAAGAAGGTACTAGAGGACGCGGAAGATCTCCTATGCAATGGACCGATCAGGTGAAATCGTTAGTGGGCGGCCCATTGCATCAATGCTCACGAATGGCGGAATTAAAGGGCGAAGTATCGTAAAGCACGCTACATCCGCCCCTGACAAAACTACTTGATGACCACGACCGATCTGACAAGAGCGTATCGACAGAGAAGAGCAAGCAGGTTACATTGTAATAACAAGGAAATAATCGAAGACGAGACCGCTGGTCAGTGGTTAGTATACCTGACTGCTACGCTAGAGGTCGCGGGTTCGATTCCCGCCAGGGCAAACATTTATGTGACAAATATGTTTGCCTTGCGTTTGGGTGTTTGGTATGTATTATAAGTATGTATTTACAAAAAAAAAGTATATAAGTATTATATCAGCTGCTGGTTCCCATAGTACAAGCTTTGCTTAGTTTGGGGCCTGATGGCGCTGTGTGATAAACGTCCAAGTAATATTATTATATTATTATTATAATCTCTTTCTTATTTAGAGTTGCCCTGGACTACGGCTCTTAGTTTGAGTGATATTTATAAGTACTTAGCCGATGTAGCGGCTGCCAACCCTTCGGTGTGCACACTCACGTCTATTGGAAAAACGTTGCATAGGAACGAAATAAAGGTGAGTTAAAAAAAATGAAGGGCCGTGGTGGCCGCGTGGTAGGAAGCGTTGCCTTCTGTTCCAGCGCCGCAATTTCAAATCACTGGTGTGTACCAATGAGATTTTTTAAAAACTCAAGTACCTTAGTCACACCACGAGCTGTAGAGCTCGTGGTGAAGGAAAACATCGTAAGGAAACTTGCTTACGTCTCGGAAGAAATTCAAGGACGTATTTAGTGTCTAAGAGCCGGCGATGGAAAAGTGGGTGCTGTAACACTTCTGCCTACCTCTTCGGGGGTCCTTGTGAAACCCACTTAACATAATAATAAAAAAATATATTTTTACGTCACCAGCAATTAGTCACACATTTTTATTTCCTTCTATTGAAGGAATAGTCTCAACAAAAGAAACTTTCGACTACGTATTCGTATCGCTTACGACCATTAATGTACATGTAAATGAACAGCGCTGTGCTGGCGAAATGTGGAACTAAAAATTCGTATGAAAATTTTGGCATTTTTAGAGTTACGTTTTCGAAAGATGTTCTTGCTACCAGTGCTAAAAGGTGTTTATTGGTTCAGTTCCTTAGGTAGGTACACTTTATTGCACAATAAAAGGATACAATATGTGATTACGTAAACGCCTAAATTCTAAAGTACAATTGGCGAGAATAATAAAATTAGTAGAATAACTAAATTCTAAAGTACATAAGAGCGATCTCTTCCAGACAACCGATGAATGGACTAAAGTACATTCGGATTAGAGCAGTTCCTTATTCGGTTTCCAGATGCTCAGAATAGCTGCTACGGGTAACAAACGACATTCACTGATGCTGGTCGACGGCGGGATGCACGGTCGAGAGTGGACGTCTGTCCAAGCGGTGCTCTACATGATCGAAAGTATTGCTCACAATTTTACCCAACAACCGGAATTTATTAGGAACAAGGAGTGGTAGGCATTCTTATGAACAATGTTCTTATAACCCATGTGCCGGAATACTGGCAAGTTGACCGCGGACACGTTAATTTAAAGACAAAGAAGGTTGTGATCAACAACGCAGCTAGACAGAAATTTACTTTTTAAATTTAATTTTCATCATAACCTGCTGTGATTTCTTTTCAATAATCCCAACATCAACAAATACCATTCCAATTCAAGTACAGTATGGGGTTCTTCAAGAAGGGTGTGAAGAGATGAAGGATCAGCAACGCAACATATTATTATTACTCATATATTTTTTTTTATCATGCTCCCGTTGGCAACCCGATTTCGTTTGGAGTTTTAGTTTGGGATCTCCAATATACATTTCAGTTGTTGAGTCAGCAGCCAATCAGGACGTTCATATTTTAGAGAATCGCTTTACAATGATGTACCTACATTTCAGAAATCAATATGTATAAAAATGAATCCCTATATCCCTTGGTAACGGCTAGACCAATTTCACTAATTCTTTTTTATTGTTTTTGTCATTGTCAGGAGAAGGTTGTTATGAAAAGAAAAAATTGAATAAAAAACCGGAATATTTTTAATATCAGGATAAACTAAAGGTCCTTTATTCTATGGTGTATGACATATGAATTCATAGCTAAGACAGGTCAACGTCTGTCGGGACAGCTAGTACTATATAATTTATTAGAACTTTACGTTAAAGCAGCTCTATGTTTGGTTCAATCATTGTACAAAAAACCTCTGTGTCAGTCTTAACCTCTCCTTTTCTTTCAGGCTTTTTGTACCCCTTCTAAATCCAGATGGATATGAATACGCGATGACTACAGATAGATTATGGATTAAAAATAGACGCAGATTTAGTGGCGATTGCTACGGTGTCAACTTAAACAGAAACTTTGAGTGAGTATTCCGAATACCACAAAGGTGGGAAATAAGCATATTTTTTATATCACTAAGGTGGCAAGCGTACGGCCCAGCTGATGGTGAGCAGTCATCGTAGCCTATATCCGCTAGCAATACGAGGGATATCACTAACGAGTTGCCAAATCTGTTGTTGATGAGGAGTTATTCGTATTCCCGTGGAGCACTGGCAACCTTACTCACTACATCAAAGTCGTGTTATTTGACTGCAGTCTTCTGTAAGCTGGAGTTACAATCCCCAAGATCCGTCCAAGACTTGAAGAACTGTCAAATTATTTTAGTTTAGTAATTTTGTACAACAGAATTGGCACCAATGTCGTTGTAAAACTTAAAATCTATAACATTGCAAGTTGAATGGAAGCTTGTAAATAGGAAAAAATATGGTTAACTGGGTTGAGCGAATTGTATTAGTTACAAAGCCCTCAACATTATCTACCGAGAACAAATAATTTAAGCGGAACACAAAGTTTATCTACCCGTAGAAAGTACGTAATAAGTTAGATTGTGGGAGTTCTGCTCTGCATTCTAAGCATTTTCACCTCGCAACAAATAACAATGGAACTTCGTATTGCAGTTATTTCTGTAGCTGTCGCCATTGTGTGCAAACTTAATTTGTTAAACCTCTTGCGTAAATCTAGATTTACATGAAAACGTACCGAATTCCTAAAGTTGGATCGGAACGTTGCTTATAGCATTGTAGGTACGTCCGAGACCGCTGGTCTAGTGGTTAGAATAACTTTATTGCTTAACTTTTTTTTAAGTTTTTAATTTAAGTTTATGTAGAGTTGAAAATCAATAAAGAATGATAATATAATAAAAAAAAAACAAAAAAAAAATGCTAAGCTAGAGGTCACGGGTTCGATTCCCGCCGGGCAAACATTTATGTGACAAACATGTTTGCCTTGCATCTGGGATTTAGGTATGTATACACAAGTACGTTTTTACAAAAAAAAGTATATAAGTATTCTATCAGCTGCCATTGCATAACTGGCAAACAAAAGTGGCATACTCGCTCATTGCCTAAATCGGAGAATTAGTACTCCAAGAGGTGAGTGATTGACTTGTCCACGGAAAATAGTTATCCCACCTTTTAGAAGACTTAAGTTCAGTGTTAAATTAAATATAAGCTTATTCCATTGACATAGAGATTTGTTTCCAGCCAACAATGGAGTGCAAAGGCTTCCTCTGACCCCTGTGCCTCAGAATACTGCGGGCCAACACCCTTTTCTGAAAAGGAGACAATTGCGATTCGAGTAAGTTACTTCTCTAAGTGCAGTGCAAAGAGTGTATTTTTTTTTATTCAAGTCACGTCACAATCCAGAAATATGTTTTTAAATCGAATTATATAGTAGGAAGTAAGTAATGGGAGTTTTTGGCGGAAATCAGACGGAGCGGTTGAGATTTTTCCAGTGTCCCGTAAATTGTGTTCTAGTGATATTTAATGTGTATTTTCGATGTCATTATGTACGGTAAAGTTTTCTTTAGTGTCTTATTTATGGGAACATTGGAAATAATGCTGTAATATTGCTTTTGGGAGAAGTGATTTATCAAAATAAAAAGCTTTTATTCAATGTAGGTCCTAAAAAGGCACTTATGAGGGTCTAAATTACCATTTTAGTCAATAATAATAATAGTAAAATAGGTTACCTCTGACCTAAAGCCATGTAATGATCTACTGCCGTAGATTGTCCCATGAAAGAATGAATGACACTAGGCATTTATGCAGCACCACATACTATTGAGAAACTTCTAATATTCTCTAAAACTCGACACTGGCAAAAGTAGTCCTTGAAGGGGATTGATTGCCATAGTTAGGAAGAAGAAGAAAGAAGTAATGTTTTTTTATTATTATTTTTTATACCACTAAGGTGACACACAAGCATACGGCCCACCTGATGGTAAGCAGTCACCGCAGCCTATAGCCGTTAGCAATACCAGGGGTATCAAATTTATTGTCATTACAGGACTTGTTCTCTCGTTACCATTTGCGAGCGTACGTATCGATCCATGCTAACGGCAACGCAGTAATGTTCCCCTGGGAAGCGCGCAAGGGGCCCTTTCGGGACACCCCCGATCACAGAGCCGTATCTTTAATAGTAGCTAAGGTACGTATCGTAAAAAGTTCTTTGAGCGCAGAGAAAAATATTAATGGACGTGGTATCCAGTCCACGGTTTCATTGACAGACTTCAAAAAAAGGTTCTCAAATTCGGATCGTTTTTTTTAATGTGCACTGATTATTTGTTTCCGACCTGTCTTGTTTGATATTTTTTCATTCGTTTGAAGTATTTTATATTCTTGGATGTTTTTTTGAAAGTATTTTTCGTTAACTTAAGATGATGTAATTTTTTCATTAATTAATTCGAACTTTTTCGTTCCCATTTCAAATGGATTGACTGTTCAGTGTACTACGCTTCCCTATTAGTGAATTTTGTGAAACGTGATTATAGTTATCTACATATAATATTTATTCTAAGATACCTATAAAACGGCGGGAAGCGAACCTGCGAACCCTAGCGAAGCAGTCAGTTATACTAACCACTAGTGTTAGTATACCTGCTAGCTTGCTTGGTAGCTCTAAAAAGAGCAACAAGGTAACGTCAACTTTTTTTTTTAAATAAGCCTGGTTGCACTTGCACCCTATATTAGGAAGTAATCTCACAACTCATTTCAGTATATTAGATTTTAGGTACCTACTAATAAGGCACTACCTTTTATTTATGTGTTTTATTTTGAAATAAATTAAAAAAAATGATTTTTTTATACTAACAGGCTATGCATGCAGTGGATGGCGAACCATTCAGACCGGGTCATGTAAAGGAATACAAAAGTAAAATTGGAACGGGCAAGTCTATTGACTGGGCCTATTTCGTACAAGACCTCACACACGCGTACATCATTGAGGCCCGAGGCCCCAAGTTCAAAGATTTTACGCTAAAGCCTCATGATATTCTCATCGCTCTCAAGGAGGTTCGCGCCGGGATCTGGGCGTTGGCTAAAGATTTATATTATTAAAAAAAACAAGTAGGTATAATAAATTAAATATAAAGATAAAAAGAATGTCCAGGACGAAAATAAGCACGCCATGTAACAAGGCCTTTAAGTGCATATTATGCACATTCCTTATTTGGACACGTGCATAATATTATTATTATGCATGTGTCCAATTTTTTACCGCATTTTATATTATTAAATTATAATAAACCCGCTATTGCACGCGACTTCACCCCAGTAGAAATACGATTAAATATGGCCATTGCTTCTCAGTAATACTATAATACATAGCTATTCATTTGCGAAAGAATTTTTATACATGTAAAACTGTTCCACACAAGCAAGCATAGAAAGAAACTGCCTCTTTGGTACTGAGATAGCATGATTTCTTGTATTAACCTATTAATAAATATTAATAATATTTATTAGCATAGTAATTATAAGCAATAAATGGGAATAATGCGATATATAACATAAATAAAGAATGGATTAACATAAAAAGTTTTTTTTTTTAAGAAGTCCAATTTAAAATGAACTACAAAACAATGTTAGCGTTGGTATGTTTTCCATTACATATCTGTCAAAGGGCGTTTGGGGTCCAATCGAACTGTGTAACCGGGAACAAACCGCGCGAGCTCAAATTCGACAAAGAAAACAAAAGACTATATGCGCTACTATTGGTTCATCAACTCACATGTTTATCGAAAGGAATGTTAATGTTTTGTTTAGTGGTCATTTTTTAAAGGGATTTGTCCCGGGTACAATAAAATTATAATAACAGAAATATATGTACATTTCATTTTTTTACCACTAATGTGCCAAACTAGCATACGGCCCGCCTGATGGTAAGCAGTTACCGTAGCCTATGGACACTTGCAACACCAGGGGTATCACTCGCGCGCTGTCGACCCTAAAAGTACCGACCCTTGTAGTGTAGCGTTCAGATATTTTAGATGAGCTGTGGCGCGAAGTACAGATATAGAGTCATAGACATACAAACTGAGCTGCTAATACAGCTATTCTCATTAAAAGTTTTGGTATAGCCTACGACCACCGCGGAATAATTTAAAAAAAAGTTTTTTGTGATATTCCATTGAAATCCGGAAAATAATAAGATTAATTATTATTTTCATTGTACTTATTTAAAGTCACTAGATTTTATCTAATTTGTAACAGATGGATGAGTATATTATGGGACCAATAGTACCAGTAACAGCTATCGTGTGAATACGAATAGATGCACTTCGAGGTCACAACAGACCCGACGAAGCGAAATAGATACCAACAGGGTTGTTATTTAGCACTGAAATGTTGGTTGATTGATAGCAATAGGGAAACAATTTATTTATTTAATTGAAATATAAGTTTACAGCATTATGCCAAAACACTTACATTCTAAATTAACAAACTAATTATATTATATTAGTTAAAACCTTATAAACTATTTAACAGTAGTTGGCTTTAATTGTCCTTAATAGACTAAACATATTTTATATTTATTATTACTATTATTATAAAGAGGAAAGATTTGATTGTTTGTTTGAATAGACTCCGAAACTACTGGACCGATTTGATTTGATCCCAGTTCTCCCAACCTCCCTTTTTTAAAAGCTCATAGAGTGATTAATCGTTGTACTTAAGCTTAGAAAAGCTCATTGGTACAGGCTGGGGTTTGAACCTGGGCGCATCAGATGACATGCCGTTGCTTCAACTACAAAGCCACTGCTTGATATCAAAGGAAATTGAATTCATAAAAAATACATTACACATTCTACCATGCGTGTCACATGTTATATAGAATGTCGTTTGACGTATCATATATAGTCCTTTCCAATTGTAGCCTGTGCCGGTAGCAAGAATTTTTTTGACTACGTATTCGAAAACGTAACTCGCAAAATGTCAAAATTGTCTTACTAATTTAAAGAGGAATTAGTTACAATGGTAGGTAGCTTACCCTAACCATTTTTACCGTCTGCTTTGATCTCATACCAGATAATAATGATAGGGTTACAGGACACCTTATTAAATTCAGTCGAAGAGGGATCGGTTCTCCAAAGTTAACGAGCTCTATCCCCTAAATCATCGGTATTCCTTGTAAATTGGATCGAGGACCCTGATATAACGTCTACCCTCAGACACTGGTGTCAATTACTTGTTCACATAGAAAACTATAACATTTAGCATATTCTGTTGTTCGTTGAAACTAAGTTTATGCATCAATTTGGGATTAATTTGATTTTGTCAGCACTAGACTAAGCAAATCATTATTGTCAATTTAAGCCTTTTGTGACAATATAATTGGAACACGATTGGCGAAATTCATATCAAAAGCCGTGGTGAACTTGTGGTTGATGTAACGGCCTGTCAGCTGATGGGCCCAGGATCAAAACCTGGCCTGTACCAATGAGTTTTTCTAAGCTTAAGCACAGTGATAAATCACACCATAAGTTTAAAAAGACAGGTAGGGCGAAATGGGTACTCCCGTAGGATTTCCCATTAAAATAAGAGCCGCCTGACTGGGGATTTTACCTCCACCTTACGGAAGACCGCAGTGTACCCCTGGTATTGCTAGCGGCTATAGACTAAGGTAACAGCTTACCATCAGGTGGGCCGTACACTTGTGTGCCTAAGGCATAAAAAAGAAACACATTAATTTTCAGTTTTTTTTTTTACATTCTTCGGACGGCCTAACACGGCAGGAATGCCTCGCTAAATCCAGACTGAAATCATATTTCTAATACAGAATTAAATCAAGAATTTACAAAATAAAACGTAAGTATTTCAACATTGTATTAACTTGGCATCAGAAAAACGATGTTAATTAATATAAAATCTACATAAATATAATCCGATGTTCCTAGGAATAAAAATTGCATAAACCTCTTACTCTAAACAGCAAGCACACGATATAAGAAAATATTCTTCGTTAGAATTCCGACGTCAGAGCAAGCCTCAAAGTTAATAAAACAAATGAAACCAATTATAAGTCGATATCCGTGAACAACTTCAAACTTTCATGCCCTTGCGTATTAAACCATGTTCGGTCATAGATAACAGAATTGAGTTTGGCGCAAAGGAACTAAGTAGATATATATAACGGGAAAGATGCTTATATTGCACACATACCTTATATATTATATTAAACAACTCTGGAATCTATACTATTGTAGTAAAGGTGGCAAAGTAAAGAACGTACCTTATTTATTATACTTATATACTTATTTAAGGAAGGGGTACTTTAATCAAATACAACAAACTTAATATAATACTAGCGACTCGCCCCGGCTTCACACAGGTAGTAGAGAATTTAGCTGCCTTTATAATCCTGATCTCGACTATAGAAGATCGTTGGTAGATTCGGACTATTTGAAAGTACTTCTGATCTTTGTAAAGTATAATCAAATGAAGATAATTTAAATTTTGACAGTAAGTATAAAATAATCAGTAGCAAATTACAAAGATAATTTAGAGCATGGCAATTTGAATGTATGTATCAGTGCTTAGAGTGGTTTGACTGCAATTGCGGCATTAATATCTCTCTTGTTTCCATCATTGGATGCAGTGATTCATGACGGATCGTTTCGCATAACAGCGTGTCGGCGAGAGCAAGAATTCATCAGCAAATTTTTCATTTCGTATTTTTAATGGTGCTACTTGCAATGTTACAATTTTCTAGAAGAAAATTGATTGAAAAATTAAATTCAATTGGGATTTTTGATATATCACGTACATGAGTTTTTTCCTTCATTTCATAATTTTATAGTAGATGCATGATACATGTATCATGCATCTACTATAAAATCCTCCCTTAAAACGAAATGTTTACACTAATACGCTTATTGCAACGTTATTTCAGATTGCCTACTTAATATGGAGCTTGAAACTTATTCATGCAATCTAGTTTAAATTATGCAGGGTGCAGAAATTTAAAATTTAAATATTCAGGATGTTTGAGAGCGGATAAAGCGAGTGCAACAAAGGGCGAGCCGCTATGCAACTCGGAAGCGGACTTAAACCCACCGTAGGGTTGTCACTGCCAAATAATTTTGCTAGAATATGCCTAGCCCAATACGTAGCACTCAATAAATACGTAAAAACATTTTAATACCATTTTTAAGCAAATAAATATTATTCGTTCACATTATTTATTTATTTAAGGTATTAAAAAGTATATACCTTAAATCACCGAACCTAGAGAGCCACCGGTAACGAGTCGCAAACCGAAGCTATTATTATTTCATCCAACTTACTAGATCAAATTACCAAAGTACTCAGTGATACAAAGGTAAAGAGTACTCTGAATCGGCGGGCATGTATGAAAAGTTTTAACGAATTTTATCTAACCACAAATTTCTAAGGCATTGTGCATATTTTTTACTGTCTAAAGAATCATCATCGCTACGCGTTTACTTAAACATTGTTGGATGTATATAGGGTTATGCGACAACCCTAAATTCATTTTATTTTGTCACAGCGTGTTACAATAAGCCAATATATTACATTGACTTCACTATGAACACAGCCTTAAGAATGTCGCGGAGTCGCCGACCACTTTGTTGGGTTTAACTTGACTATTTGTTAAGAAACTTCCTAATATTATATTTCTAGTTCTGGTACGAACTGTTTAGTGTGCAGGATGCTGCCCCTGGATATCGCTTTAGCAAGCAACCTTGATTTATTGTAAGGTTAAATAATTTAAATTAACAATAATATAATTATTTTCATAGGACTATAATTTTTTTTTTGTGGAATACTAAAACACTGACTCATGACGACATCTAAAAAACTATACGTTGCATAGTTTACTTGTTGCTCAAAATAGATACCCAAAGCAAAAATTGACAGAGAGCACTGAGTTTTTTTGCCGGTTCTGTGGTAATTTAGACCTTCTTAAGAGCCTTATTAGGACCTAAACTGGATAAAATATTTTTTGATTCTTTGATTGCTATCCTAAGCCGATTTTGAACCACTCTTTTTTATGACTTTCATATGAGGTTTCATTTAGTGACTGATTTATAGGAACATTGGAAAAAATGCTATCGTATTCCTTTTGGAAGAAGTGAACTATCATTTTGGTAAATAGGTTACCTCTGACCTAAAGGCATGTTATGATCTGCTACTTTCATGGATTGTCTCCTGAAACTCCATTAAGCAGTAGAATGCATGTCACCAGGCATTTCAATGCAACACAACATGCCTACTAAGTATTGAGAACCTTGATAATTCTCTTACACTCGACACTGGTACAAATAGTTTTTGAAGAGGATTGATTGCTATTGCTAGGAAGTAAAAGAAGAAGACACTATTGCAGGCCTGGCAACATCATAAAACAATCTGCAAATTATTTCTGTACAAAAGAGCGAGCTGCAAACAGGTTGTCATACGATGTTCTCAGATCTCAAATCATTTTATGTAACAACTTATTTGCTGTGACCCTTGTAATACATAGCACATTATTATTTCCACAGGTCACCTTATACTGGAGTTGCGAGAATGTTTTGAAAGCCGGGCTCATTAATCAGGGTTGCACGTCAGGGACATTGCCGCGTCTATGACAGCGCTCACTTAATTTTCACTTTAAACAGAGTACTGGGAGTGTTTCGCGGCACCCCTTAAAGTATTCTCTATCTATTGTGTCGGCACCACTTGGGCTGAAATGATCTAGTGTTGAGACGTGGAAATGTGTTAAATAAGGCTTCAATTGTCTGAGTATGACGTCATCATGACATTGTGACAGATTTGTGATACCTTCACGCCTTCTCACAGGGCTCCCCGAAGAGGTAGGCAGAGGTGTTAAAACACCTAGTTTCCACTGAAGATATTTTTGTGCCAACGTAACAGATGGTGATTCCGTCGCCGTCTCCAAGGCACTACTATTATGTAGATTTTTGAGAGATTTGTGACGTTTAGTAATTATGGAAGTCAGAAGTCAAACAAAAAATAAATCGTAGTTTAATAAAAGTTGTATTTTTTTTTATAAAATTGCTAGGGTGGCTATAAAAAATTGGCTTAAAACCGAATTTAGACAACGTCTGAAAAAATGTCGTGATGTCTCTCAGAATAAAATGTGACTGCAGAAATTACCAATCATACATTACTTGCTCACCCCATTTTTATCATTAACTTTGACAACTCGTTTCAGTCATCAATTTATTTAATTAAGTATTTTCATATGTTGCAACCCTAAATGAAATACTTAGTCCGTTTTCCGAAATATCCCAAAACCCTTATTTTAGAGCTTGGAAGAGTTGGATAGAGCTACAGCAAAGTAAAACGTTAAAAATATAACCTAGTTGCCTAAAATCTAATATATAAAATTCTCGTGTCACAGTTTTCGTTGCCATACTCCTCCGAAACGGCTTGACCGATTTTGATGAAATTTTTTGTGCTTATCCGGTATCTATGAGAATCGGCCAACATCTATTTTTCATCCCCATAAATGCAAAAAAAATTGTCCACACGAGCGAAGCCGGGGCGGGCAGCTAGTTAATCCTATAAGATTATCATCATTTATCTTAAGCTGAACCCACATACAATCAAACCCAAATAACCTCAAACTTCACAGCAATTAAGTTCACATGAACCTAACAAGCCAAAATGTCTGCCAAATTAATTATAATTTTCACAAACTATCTGTAGGCACCGAGTTTGTGTTGGGAAACAATTGTTCTCTAATAGAACGCGAAATAGAGGCTGCGTACAAGATACATAGGAATTAACTAGATAATTAAATTAACTAGAATATAAAAATGAGGTCTTCGTTTCTCTAGCAGTCCCTTTGGAGGTACCAAAGGGACTGCTAGAATTACTTTCTTAGAATAATCTTACACAGCTGGAAAATATGTAAACATAATATGCTAAATATTTAAACACAGAACTGAATCCAATTTTCTAAGAGGTCCGGATTCGAAGGGCATGTGTAAAATGATTAATGAATTTAAAAGCTGCAAAGAGATGTGCACGTCAAATAGTTTTATAAATACATACGAAACACGCAGATACTAGGCAAACCCATTTTTTATCAAATAAAAGCTTGCCTCGGCGGGAATCGAGCAGCACCTAGCCTAGCAAGTATACTAAACACTAGACCATCGGTATCGATTAAAAATCTTAATACATTCCTATATGTGAAATTTACCAGATTGAAAAACTGATCACATTTGTATCACCGACTGACTGATCATAAAATTATACAATCAATTGAACATTTATCAATTACACCTGACCAAATCCACCGCTTCTACTTACGCATAAACCACTCTATAAATAAGACCTTCAAAACAAATATATCTATATATTATTTAAGAGCCGTGGTGGCCTTGTGGTATGAATTGCTTACTATTCTAGCGACACAAGTTCGAATCCCACTGGTGGGTACCAATGAGAGTCACACCACGAAGTTTATGGCAAAGATAGACACAATAAGGAAACCTACATACGTTTAAGAAGAAATTAAAAATATATTATGTAGGTAGTGCCTATGAGACGGCGACGGACTCACCATCTGTCACCAAAGTCACGTTGCAGCGTTGGTACCAAATTATCTTCGGTGGAAAGTGTTGTGTGGGTGGTGTATCGCCTCTGCTTACCTCTTGGGGCAACCTTGTGGGCGTGAACAAGGGGATAAAAATATAATATATCGATACAATTTAAAATATTAAATAATATTTCAGTAGCCCACCTTTTCGTAGTAAAACTTTCCCGCAGTGAAAATTTCGCTAAGTAACGTGTCGGAAAAGTACTTGAGATGACTTGAAATAGGTTCTCTACTAAGGAGCTCTAAGCTGTGGAGGCTGTGGGGAACTCTAAGTGACAACGAAGATTCTAACTAACATAGTGCATAAGTATTTTAGTATCGTGGAAGAGCGTTGCGAGCGGTTGCTATTAATATAGCGATATAAGTTAACAACACGATAAAAGTTTTTTTTAACAAGATAGATAGATAGATAGATAGATAGATGTATAACTATTTATTGTATACCAAAATCAATAACTGAAGAATATAAAATACATTATAATTCGGTACAATTGGCGGCCTTATCACAAGATGTGAGAGATCACATCTTGTGATATTCGTGGTTCGTGTTCCAGGTTGTCGGTTGGTCGGTTGGTCGGTTGACGAACCTGGAACAACCAAACAAGCTTTATTAGCTCTTAATATGAACGGATGTTTCTCTCATCAAACCTTTTCATTCGATACCCATATAATAGGGGTTCATTGGGAATTATAAATCGCCATCTTTCTTGAAGAACCCCATACTTTACTCCGTTGGAAAAACCACACTTCATGCCACAATTTGAGCCCGCGTAGCGTAGGAGGATGCTCCTAAGGAACCGCAATACGAGACTTTTGATGTCCTATATCTGGAAAAACTGTTCTAATCTCGGTAATAAATATACTTTTCTCATAATAGATATTACCAAGAAAGTATGACAATCTGAGGCGTATGTTTCCTTGTCGTAAATCAGGCTGATAACTCTGATTGAGGTCGCAATGTATTGCGTAGGCCGGTAGGCTTCTCAAGGACCGGTACCACACTTCCTGTATGAAATTGTCACGGATATAATTCTACTGATATACACGTGTATATATGTAGTAGTATATGTAGCAGTATTGTGTACAGAAATCTTAGTATGTAGTTTTAATATTATGATTAGTATGGTTTTACGTTTTAAATATTTTATCCGTAGTATTTGGTACCCTGGGCACATAAGGCTGCCCTAACATCCCAAAAAAGGCATAACTAGTCCGTTCTATTAAAAAAAAAACATAAACCCATTTTGACCCGGTTCACCCTTTTAATCGACAACATGTTCATAGAAGCATTTTTTGTTATTGTAAAATTTTGTTAGTGTAAAACCAATTTCATGGGACATGGGTGACTCAGGCGTCCCTCGCAGACTGCCGCCCCGGGCTTTGGCCCCTTGGCCTAAGGGTCAATACGCCCCTGTCCCTAGTGGGATTCACGCAAAACCTGATGATGTTAAGATAATACAGGTTTACATAATTTAGAGTCAAATAAAAATAAAACGTTTTTTATTTGACTTGCTCGATTAAAGAAGATGCCGTTTAAGTAAATTTAATTTTAATGGCTTTTTTCAGTTATTGTAGAGAACTTAAATATGTTTTTTTTAATCCATGAGTATTTTCTAAAGGAACTAGTTAAGTTTACTATGGAAAAGCTTTCGCCATATATTCATGATAGCGGTTGACCGGTTAGTTAGCAGCTATATATAAATCTTACCGCTTGAGTTATAAGCTTTAAGCGTATTAAAAAAAACACGAGTAATACTTCTAGTATTGCAAGTGCTATCGGCAACATCAGACGGGAAGAAAGATTGCTTGGCAGCTTAGGGGTAATACTCGCGCGTTGCTGACCCTTGAAAAATCTCTTCACATCCTTCTTGAAGAACCCCATGCTGTACTTCTTTGGGAGAACCACGGCGGGGAGCTCATTCCACCGTCTGATCGAGGGAGGAAGCTCCTTTGAAACCGCGCAGTTCTAGATCATAAGCAAAGCGATTGCCAAATGTCTACGTAACCCAATTTTTTGGAAAAATCTGATACTGACTGCTTTTCTGCTTCTTAACCGAAGATGTACTATTTCTGCCAACATTATCTAATAATTTGGTACTAAACTATATTTAGGTCAATCAAATTTCAGTTGACATTATATTACAAAAACCTACGTCAAAAAATCAAAGGAAACTGCACAAAAATGTCATATTTAGATTCTTTATACAACCGACTTTCTCATAACTTCGCCCATCTATGAGTTATATAAATCTTGCTGCAGATGTAACCGGAGCCTATAGCTCTAATTTATCGCCTCCAGCCTCCACTTAATATAGTTCTATATATTAATACGATACAGCTTGCAAATTGACTTTTAAATAATAACTTATGGTTCAACTTCTTTATTGTAGTAATTTAGACCTTCACGAGTACCTAATAAGGCACTTATGAAGGTCTACATTACTACCGGTTCGAAAAAAGCCACCTGAGAAGAACCGGCAAGAAACTCAGTGCTCTGTCATTTTTTTCATGTAACAATCTTCTACTATATAAAAATAAGTCGGGTTTCCCTTTCTGACGCTATAACTCGAGAACGCACGAACCGATTTCCACGGTTTTGCATTCGTTGGAAAGGTCTCGGGCTCCGTGAGGTTTATAGCAAAGAAAATTCAGGAAAAAATCTACCCGTGCGAAGCCGGGGCGAGCCGCTAGTCATGATATAAAAATGTTTAGCAAAATTCTTCTAGACATAAGTAGTATTTATGAATATCCGTATTAAACCAAAATGGCAGTATCAATACCTGTCAATTGTCAGACTTTTCTAATATCAAACGCAGCTGAACCGAGTTTCTTTGACAAGGTGTCAACGTAGGAGTATTTAGTACGACTGTATGAGTATTACTTTTCATACGATACCAGACTGTGACCCAAACAAAAGAATAGTGAATATTTAACCTAGTACTTGGTGAGCAAAAGAAGCAAATTAAATTACCCCGGATAACTTACCCGGGCACGTTCATTACATACCTATAAAAACGACAGTAAGAACACCCTTCACCTCGGCTACGGATGCAATTTTGTACTTGCACGAACTCTAGTCTACGCCCAGTAGTGGTTTCTTGTAGTTTACATTTTTATACAACAAAAGTCCTTACGCAGCTGAAAACCTACCTTACTATTACAGGCAGTAAAGTTATGTGGCCTGTATAGTTATAATTGTACTGCAATACATTTATTTGAATTTGAATACCTTTTGTATTGGTAGTACCTAAGTACCTAATATTCGCTGGTTGGGACAGTTTCATAACGACTTTGTCCTTCTTCTATGTTCTTTCGTATATGTTTGTGTTGTTATAAATAAATGTGTTTTTCTTTCATTCTGTGCCGGTAGCAGGAACATTGTCGACAACTTTTTCGTATCGCCTTCGACAATTTTTGTATTGGAAACGGAACAGCGCTACGGCGGTGAAAAGTGGAACTAAAAATTTGTATGACAATTTTGACATTTCGCGAGTTACGTTTTCGAATACGTTGTGACAATGTTCCTGCTACCGGCTCTGATATCTTTTGATTACGTATTCGAAAACGTAACTCACAAAAGTTAAAAATCATACGAATTTTAGTTCCATTTTCGTCGGCGCAGCGCTGTTCATTTTCAAATACAAAAATAGTCGAAAGCGATACGAATACTTAATTGAAAGTAGTTATTGCTAAGGCTACTGTATCCAGAATCAGAATTCATATTCTTAATTCAAAGCCCGGCCTCATACAATCGGAAAGCCTGATTCTATCGGATCGCTCCGAAAAATCTGAAAAATCTAAATATATTTGGAGCTTTATTAAATTATTTGCTACGCCTGGCTTCCTAATTAAAAAAAAAGTAATCTGATATTAAGAAATCAAGCAAGATATATATAAATTACTGTGATTGAGTTGTTTAAAGGTACTTACTTAGTCGAATCGGTCGAAATCGGTACTCACTAGAGCCAACTTTAATTACGATATATTTTAAAATATTATCGATACCTACGTAAAGGCATAAATGCTTATCATTATGAGAGAAAACCGGACACAAAAAACATAATATTTTGGTATCAATGAAAAATGTATCCAACTCGTTTACTTTGCGCTACGTAGTGTTTTAGCGGACACAATCGTTAAAAGGCGTTATGGCTGGCGGCAACTACTGGCTAAATTCAATTCTGTGTTTGTCTATGAAAATTCTGCCACGTTTTATCCATGTTAGCAATAGTGCTGGGCACGTTTTCCATTACTTTAAGTACATATTATTTAAATTTTGCTGATGTTTCCAACTTAAATGTTCTGAATTTAAATGTGGAGCCACGGACAATGAAAAATATTTATACAAAGAAAAACATCTATGTATTTTGATTTAATTAGTAACTTATAAGAAAAAAGTTTTGATTTGACATTTAAAAAAAGGAACAATATTTTTTTTAGAAAAAGTTTAGTCCATTCTTTTTTTTTGGTTTTTTTTTCTGTATTATTCTACATTTGTAATAAGCAAACGAAATAAAACAAATTAAGAAGCTTCTGTCAGTGTCACCAAAGATGTGACCATATCGGTAAAAAAGTAAGTGGGATATATCCAAATCGATATAATGAATCAGTCGACTACACATCGTGATCCATGCTCCTCCCAACCACAGCTTCTACGTCCCCTGAGGTTTTACTTGAGTAAACTAAAATACGAACGGAGCCACTCCCGCCTCCGTCCTTCAATGCGTTTGAAATAGGAATAGGTATGTTCTCAAATTGAATCCGTCCTTCCATGCGTTTGAAATAGGAATATTCTAAAATTCAATTTCAAACGCTTTTACCAGTGTCCATATATTGTTGGTGAAATATTGAGTTTCGATATTTGACAAAGTGTAAGGCAACTACGCTGGATTAAATGGCATTTTAAAATAGTTCTGTGCCAGTAGCAGGAACATTGTCGACAACGTATTCGAAAACGTAACTCGCGAAATGTCAAAATTGTCATACTAATTTTATTTCCACTATTCACCGCCGCAGCGCTGTTCATTTTCAATACAAAAATAGTCGAAGGCGATACGAAAACGTTGTCGACAATGTTCCTGCTACCGGAACTGGTCGGTATGACTGATGCAATGCCTTCCATTTTTCCTCTGTCTAGCGTATTTTCTTTGACCTTCCTGTACTACAGGTGACAGTCACCTCTTTAATTCGGCTCATGTAGGTATGACAGCCTCGGTACATAAGAGCATAAGAGAAGAGTCGACCCAAATTTGGGGTTTACATTTTCATGCGGTCTGTTAGTTGCGACCAGGTCGCAAGCTAAAATTCCGTACAGAATATATTTTATTTCATGCACTTAAAAGACCGTTTGCCGTGTCAAACTTTACCATAATTTAGTGTCATAAATTAGCTGCCAGTGTCAGGTTCGACATTTGCGTTAACACTTTTGACTTAAATAAAATAAAATAATATATTTTGTCTGTGTTGAAAAAGTCGGCCATTTTTTCACCGTTTCTCGTTTTTTATTTCGTTCGTTATTTGAAAATAAAGTGAATACGTAAGTAAATTCAATTATCTTTCCATTTATTAATTGTTATTGTGCTTGTTCAGTGATGAATAATTGTCTATATTTCGTGTTTATAGTTTACCTAGTGAAATATTTGCGCCGACATGGTTGCTGATAACATTTTTTATTTATCATTTTTTTTCATTTTATTTAACATTATTATTAAAAATAAATAAATTAACACATTGGATAGGAAATTTAATCAGTATTCTAGAACAATAATTGTAACATATTGCTTCCATAGAAAATTTAATAGAAATCGGAGTTTTCGTGCATGCGGGCGCACAGTGACCGCGAAGCAGTCTAGCGCTTGACAGATGTCAGACAGCATTGATAAAAAATGTGACATCCGAAGACACCCCAATGGTTAAGAGTTTGATGACGACAAAGTGTGGATTACAGATATTTGTGTAGACATTTTCTTAGTCTACTAAGTTGAGTACATATTATTATTAATAAATAATACCCTCTAATATTCCTTGAAGGCGGACACGCGATACGAATATTGAAGTGCTACTCACTCCCTAAATCCTTGTCATTTCTAATCTGTACTTAAACGTGTTCTGATAAAGTTGAATTTCGTGTGTCCTCTCGTAGGTACATTTTTCTTCCGAATTCCAGCAGTCACATACTTAATCAACCGGAAGATATACATGCGTGTAATTTGGACCTCAGGCCAGGAGATATAAAGTTGGTTTTTCTATGATTGTATTGTGGTCTTACAAAGCCTATCGTTTATTTTCAATCAATGTGGAATGAGGGGTGACAAACCTTATAGAATTAAGATCTGTATGATATTGTATAGTCACTTTCACTATCACTACACTTCACTACACATAGTATAAATCAAAGTCGCTTCCCGTGTCTGTCTGTCCATATGTATGCTTAAATCTTTGAAACTACGCAACGGATTTTTGATGCGGTTTTTAATAGGTAGAGTGATGCAAAATGGAGGTTTTAATATATTAATTATTTTTTGTTAGGTATTAACTAATATGGCTAACGCTGACCATGAGAAGCCGGGGCGGGTTGCTAGTCTACACTAATATTATAAAGAGGATAGATTTGAATTTTTTATTTTTGTTGGTTTGTATTAAAAGTTTAGTAATTAAAAAAAGCAGCTGGTAGCATAAAAAAACTACGCTGGATCTCCTGTAAATGAAATATATACACTCTTAAGACGATATTCTGGCTTCCAATAAATCCTTCCGAAATACCAGTAAAATGTATTAGGAAGTGAAATTTAATAAAAATGCTCCATACGTTTTTGCCAATTCCGATGACGGAATTAACCTTGGCCTCGCCTAATTCCCGGAAGATCTATTAATTAATATTAAGAAATATTAATAATATTAAGAAGCAAGTTAGGTTCTGATTGGAGAAAAGCCGTTGTAGCCCCGTTTTATGAAACCTTGCCTGCTATGCTAACTACGCAAGTTCGAATCCAATCGGTCTGTACCAATGAGTTTTTCTAACTTACGTACAGGGATTAGTCACACCATGAGCTTTACGGTGAAGGAAAAGATTGTGAGGAAACCTGCATAAGTCTAAGAAGAAATTCAAGGACGTATGTAGTGCCTAAGAGACGGCGACGGTCTCACTATCTGTCACGATGACTAAAATATTTTCGGTGAAAAGTGGGTATTGTGACACTTCTACCTACCCCTTGGGGTCTCTTGCGGGAAGTTGTGAAGATATATTATAGGATATTGTTTTTTTTTTAATTTCGAATGGAATCAAACAGTTTAAATATTTTTTCATCAGACTTTTTGCAAGCTTACGCCCGGGCGTTCGTTCACATCTTCCTAATGTCAAAATAGGCTGTAAAAATAGTTTTGAAGAGCGAACCCATTTAAATTACAACCAACTGCATAACAAGTTAAGGTCGACTTTACCTTTCTAAACTTTTCCCATCAAAACTATTCAGAGAAGCCACACAAATCCTATGGTAAAGCAAACACTGCGTACCTAGAGCTTATTGCATGTCAACTTTTCATTGGTTTTTCAGTTCCTTTGAGCACTTTGCCTGTCAGTTTGGCCTTTGTTATTCAATTGACTTTCATGTTGTAGTAAGTTAGAAAATAAAAGATGATTATATGCGTTGTTTAACAGTGTTTCTGCATTGAGTTCTTTGAAAAATATTTCTGTGATAATAGGTATTTTTCTGCAAGCTGTGTAGATACCACCGTAGTTTAATTTTCACTATGTATTATATAGTATACCTTTAGCATTGTAGGTACGTCCGAGACCGCTGGTCTAGTGATTAGTATAAGTGCCTGGTATGCTTGGGGTCGCAGGTTCGATTCCCTCCGGGGCAAACATTTATATACATCTTAACGTAGTATAAAGCAGTCGCTTTCCGCTGTTGGTAACGTTTAGATCTTTTAAAATACGCAACGAATTTTCATCCAGTGTTCACTAGACGAAACCAAATCCCAAATCTTTATAATAGTTCGCTTAAAAGTAAAAGAAAAACAAATCACAGAAGTTTTCAAATGGAAAACCTAATAAAAGTGAAATCCACTGCTAAAGCCACAAGTCGAAATATAATTTCAAACTGAAATTGAGGGAAATACAATACTGCTTCGTGTTTCCTTCTGTAATTTAACTAGATCTCAAACCTACGTGTCGTGTATACAGGCAGAAAGACCAACTAAAAAGTTGGAAACAGGAGAGCGAAAAAACTAGTGACTAATTGCGAAAAAGCGCCGAATTCTCGTTTTGCATTGCTGTGTATTTCATGTCGGATGAAAACCTTTAAATACCGAATAGCTAAAAGCAAGCTTACACTTACAACTTACATTAAAGATTTATATAAAAAGAAAAGAGTTTTTTAAATTGACTTAACTATACTCATTATACGCTGAATAGGTTTAAATAGTCCCCACTAATGAAAAGATACGTTATTCCTGACTAGCAAAGGCTTCTTTTTTATACCACTAAGGTGGCATACAAGCGTATGGCCCTGATGATAAGCAGTCTCCGTAGCCTATAGCCGCTAGCAATACTAGGGATACTGCTAACGCGTTGCCAACTGTATTGTTGTTGGGGTTGGGATTGGGACTCATTGTGATTAAACACATTACATCAAAGTAATATTTATTGTAAAGCTATTTTGTCTTATTTTCTGTGTTACCTGTTTTCAGATGGGTCATGTTACTGGCAAAAACTAATAGTAAATAAATATTTATATATATATATCTGATGTCAATTCTGGAGATATTTTCATGTTCTTTTACATTAGTGGATTAACAAGAACAGCAGTGGAATTCTCTACGTTCTTTATTTACCTAGTCGGAAAGCAAATGACGCTGTGTGCTTAAAAAATGCTTTTGATTTAGATATTTGATTGTCCAAACATTATTGTTAGCATCATAATTTTGCTCGTAGAAATTTAGATTTTTTGTTATCTTTCACATGTAAATTTATGTGCAGAATTTTATGTAAACGTACCTCGGAATAATTAACCAATTTTCTCTTTATCACTTCCAGTGTATATTTTAATAAAAGGATTATTAACTTATTACAATGTCATGTGGCGTTGCGCTAGCATTACGTGTATCGCTAGCAAAGGGCTAATTAAGTAAATGTGTAACAAAAAGGGCTTTAATTAATAATATTGGACGACGTGGCCGCTGAAGGCTTCGTATGGCTTCGGGTCTTTCAAGACCACACCTGTGTATTTCGTATAATGACAGCAATATAATGGATGCCTTCCCTTTTCTAAGTAAAGATGCGACTACCCAACATCTTTAAAACATTCAAATATACAAATCGAAATGACAAACGCAGTTAATCTCATTCAATTTGTTTAAGATAAGATACAATTAAATTGTGCATTAACTACTTAAAAAGAAAAAAAAGGAAAAAAATAACTAACCTAAACCTTTGAGTAAAGATTGTAAACCAATCAATAAATAAGCAAAAATGTTGAGATGAAGGGCGAATTGGAGCCGCCCCACTGGGGACTGTACCACCATCTTACAGAAAACCGCAGTCAAATAACACTACTTTGATGTAGTGTTGTGTTTCTGCGGTAAGTAAGGTAACTAGTGCTCCACGACATGATATCCTTGGTATTGCTAGCTGCTATAGGTTATGGTGACTGCTTACCATCAGATGGGCCGTATGCTTGTGTGCTCCAATTTTATTGGGAAAACCCACGGGAGATCCCGATTCGTCCAACATCTCATTTTAAGCTCATGGTGCTTAGTTCATTGTCGAACAGCAAACATGAAGAGTTAAGTACTGCTATAATAATTTCCATCAAGCCTGATGCAATAACAGATTAGAAACATATTCATATAGTTTTGAAGCCGACACACAACTTCCAACTTCCTCTGCCAAGCCCCAACAAACATATTCTGCGTGCTCCCGCGAGATATTGGGGGATTAATTAAGTTATAGGCTATCGGAAATATATTTGCGTAAAGGATATATTCAATTATGCATTGAAAAATATACTGTATGGTTGTATCGTTAAAACATGGATTGGAATACGAGATTTTTTACTTTTTAGCAATAGATGAAAAATTGTGTATAAATAGTGTTCAGTTTTGGTTTTGATACCCTATTTGTGTGTTTTTAAAGATATTTCGCTATTAAATAGTATACATAAACTATTTTGCGATTATATCTGCAGTAGTTTCAAACTGTGTCGCAGATATTAACGCTCAACCCCGGAAAGCGGCATTACAGAGTTCCGGATTATTTTTAAATACATTATAAACTAAATTTACGTAATTGTGACGTAAAATGTAACAAGTGACGTCACGGACCGGCCCGTGAAGATCAGCGCTGGTTGCCCGTCATAGGACATCTAGCACATGCTGAGTTGGGACCGTTTCATAACGACACTATGTTGGTCTTCTACAAATGTCTTCCCTTCTTATATGTTTATGTGTTGTCATGAATAAAATAAATGTTATTCTTTCTTTCTTTCTTCTTTCTTTCTAATAAAATTAATGAAACTAGTAACAGTTAACAATAGAGCGTCGGCTGGTTGAGGCCTTCCGTGACTGGCGTGCTGGAACATATCTCGCTCAGAGAATCAGCATTGCTATCCAGCGTGGCAATGCTGCCAGCATTCTTGGCACGCTACCGCATGATTCCGGTTTGGGTCAGATCTTATATCTATAAGTAGGTAGGTTAAGATATGTTTTTGTAAATAGTTTAATCTTAGTCTGAGATCCGACCATACAACGACCTTCACGGAGCTGATAATAGAATGAAACTTATTGTATGATACATTTAGTATATTAGAAAGTATATTAAAAATGGGTTGCCCGAAAAAACCCTGGACCGAATATTTTAATTTTTTTTTTCAATAAAAAAAAAAATATATTGACTGTTACAACATCAAGATAATAAGAAAATTGTATACTAGACTTAAAGAATAAAACATATAGAATGTGCAGACGTAGGGTTGTCATTTACGAACTACTGGGTTGCCAGGTATATACAGGTATGTCGATGCTTAATTTATGCATCAGTAACTTATAAAAATGATTTATTAAAGTAAATTTGTTAAAATTTTTTATGTAAAAATTATATTTATAAATATACTAGGAATACTATCTTGATGTTGTAACAGTTATTTTTTTTTTTTATCGAAAAAAAATTAAAATATTCGGTCCAGGGTTTTTTCGGGCAACCCATTTTTAATATACGTTCTAATATACTAAATGTATCATACAATAAGTTTCATTCTATTATCAGCTCGGTGAAGGTCGATGTATGGTCGGATCTCAGACTATCTGTTTTGTGTCAATAAATGTAAAACAATGGAGCAAATATGTTATATGTATGTAGACTTGTGAATGTAAGCACATGTTGGTAATATAAAGGTGTGGTGTATGTTGCGTATTCTTATATTAAACTGATAGTTAATAAAATTAAGGTGATAGAATTCCTAATCTTTAAGGGTCCGTACCCGAAGTGGAACCAACGTATAGGTTCCACTTTTCGCCGGCGCAGCGCTGTTCATTTTCACATATAAAAACAATCTAAAGCGATATGTATACGTAATTCTTTCGAAGACGCAAGTAATTCTTGCTAGTGTTACTGGTTTCCGCTTCTAACTTCGACCTTTACCAAATACATTAATTGTCGACCGGGGCCGATAGACGTGCTCTCCGATGCACGACTGCTAACTACTAGTTACCTAAGGTTTTGTATTTAATACCTCAGGTGGCACACAAGCATACGGCCTACCTGATGGTAAACAGTCACCGTAGCCTATAGCCGCTGGCAATACCATTAATATCACTAACGCGCTGCCTACCCTGTTGTTGATGAGGACTCACTGAGTTAGTAGCATTACTACTAGCACAGCGCATCCTCGTGGAACACTGGCTACCTTACTCACCGCAGAAACACAACACTACATCAAAGTAGTGCTATTTGACTGCGGTCTTCTGTAAGGTGGAGGTACAGTCCCCATTCGGGCGGCTCCAATTTAAGTGGCAAAACCCACGGGAGATCCCAATTCGTCCTACCACTCTTCAAGTAAACAAAACGTAAAACACATCGTTCAATGTACCCACATTTTGCTAACAGCATTGTAAACCAAATTTAGCTGACAGCCAACTGAACTAACTATGCAGTTTCATAAAGTTACGTGTTTATCGTTCATTATCAAATGGACACGACGTGTGTTTATTGTCCATTATTAGATACTGCTAGTTTGACTGTTTGCTAAACATAAAGTATTTTGTTTGACTAACTATTGCAATAAAGCTGATGGCAAAATTATTGTGCATATCGATCGATGTGTGAAGTTAAGCGACTTTATCCGTACTTCCATACTAAAATATTATAATAGCGAAAGTAACTCTGTTTGTTTGTTTGCTACCTTTTCAGGACTAAACGGCTGAACTGATCGTAAAAAAAATTGACAAGGAGGTAGATGATATCCCAAATAGTACATAGGCGTCTTTTGTTTTTAAAAATGTTGACTATCGCTGGTAACAGCTAGTGTACACTATCAGATTTGTATTTTTTATTGTAACGAATAAACTTAAAAACTAATGACCGAGTAACACAGGCAGTATTGATTACGTTGCAACATGGGCGGAAAACCTAGTAGTTTACATATGGCTAGTAGTTGGACGGGCGACCGCCTATACTTTTGTGTGTCCCTTCCTTGCTGCGGAGAGAATGTTAAATCAGGTTGCAAATGCATGCGTTGGTAATAGTTAGAAGTCTGAAAGAAGTAGAAATCTCACAGTTGGCTTTATCCATAGACCTTATAAATTGGGTTGAGGGTAAGGAAAAACAAATTTTATGAAAATTTCAACTGTCTAGCTATTACGGATCATGAGATACAGCCTGCTGACAGACAGAAGGACGGACGGCCAAACGGACGGACAGCGAAGTCTTAGTAATAGGGTTCCGTTGGTTACCCTGTGGGTACTGAACCCTAAAAAACATTACGCGTACATACACACGTATTTTGTATAAAGTTCATAATCCATGGTAATTTATCTGTACCTACTTGATATTCAGATGACCCGACAAAGTAAACAAAGTACTGTACGCCACATATGTACACATTTATTTAGACTCGTGTATTACGAAAGTTTTGGACTAGGGCAACCTTATTTAAGCGTCCCACTGAATGTCAGTACATCTGCGAGTAACTTAGTACATGTACCGTCATTCTAACAGTTCAAAACTAGACCTCTCTGGTGTCATGACTCTTGAGTGGCAAGCCTAAACCGTTACGAGTTATAGTTAAATTGTGTTGCAGTAAGTCAATTTATAACTTGTTTATACGTGTTGACAGCACTACATACATACCATTACGTCAAGGCCCTCACGGGGAAGCATTGAGTATAGTGCCATTTCACTCTTGACTTGCAAAAATCTTTTGCCGGTTCTACAGTCATCAATCTCTTTATGCATGCCGCCGGATCCGAGTACTATAAGAATGATTAAGATGTTTCACTTTTGACTTCTTATTCTTCTAAATTCATCATTTTTTTCATATACCGGTTCGGAACGTTATAAACATAAGGCAGTTTAGGTTTTATAAAAATCTTATTGACCAACTACTCCGGTAGGGGGTTATATTTTTCGTCTTCAATTTATTCAATAATTTACATAATATATGACTAAAACCAAAACTAAAACTAATTTATTATAAAAAAAAAAAAAACCGGCCGGGATTCCAACCTGGGCCCATCAGATGACAGGCCGTTGCTTCAACCACAAGGCTACCACGGCTTCAAGAATATAATCAAATGTACGTTATATTTTTTAAAATTATAAAAGTTAGGATGAAATCTTTGATATACTTTTAGTTTGCATTACTGTTTACTAATGTACTATGTCTTAAGCAGCGGTTGGTGTGCTCGCGTAAAGGTCGCGTTTCGCTCGCGTCGTTTGATGGGTAATACAATTAACCGCTCTCTAGCACCGGGCCACAATATCATTACTTTATGTAAACTTTAATTAAAACATTTGCGCGCCGCGCTGCTTCAGGTTACGAAGTCGATGAACTGAGCTTCATTATGGAACATACTCATTAATTAATATTCTGTCCGTGTCATAACATAATACCAGTGTCTCAGAATGGGGCTTCATAGATCACGTTTTCTGATCTATTAGAACGACAATATCGTTAAGCGGCTGTGTCTGAAAGTCTTTAGTGTTTTCGTATGAATTTTTAGTTCCACTTTTCAGCGGTGCAGCGCTGTTCATTTGCCCATACAAAAATAGTCGAAAGCGATACGATTTCGCAGTCGAAATTTGGTGTTGCTAAGACTACTGGGGTACCACAAACGCGTTGCCACCGTATTTTTTTAATATCTAAAAACCATTTGCGAAAATATGTACAGTGTGAACCGTAAACACGCAGTCAACTTGTACACTTCAAAGTTTTTAATTTCAAAACATATTTTTATTCAAAATGTTGTAAATAAATCCTGTTTACATAAGTATAAGTTTCCTACGTGACTGGAAACGTAACGTCATGCATTTGCGTTTGAAATAGGAGGCGTTCATATTCGTAGCACGCGTTGGAAAATCAAAACATATGTGAGAAAGGTGATGGAGCGGTTGTAGACGTCTTTGTGCAGGGCAAAAAAGTACCCTTCTGATAAGTATATAATCAAAGAATCATACGTACACGTATACGTGATACATCACTAGGGATTAATCTTAAACGTGGCTGAGATGAGAAGTTTGAATGTAGTTATTTTTACATATTTTTTTGTAATCCGCGGCAACAACAGGAACACGGTGCTGGAACTACACCCAGCACTGCGCTGCCAGCTCCTCACAAGAGCAAGGCTGACAAGGAGGGCTTCATTAAAGTGGAGAGGAAAAAGAACAGGAAGCCTTCCCGCAACCATTGCGGTACTGCAACGACGACAGACCCGAAGCAAATGCTGCGTCCAGCTGTACCGTCGACGCAGCTGTACGTCTCTCGGCTGCACTACACCACCAAGGTGGAATCATTGATGGAGTACATCGCCACGAAGACCAACTTCAAGTTGAGAGTGGAGCAACTCGACTCGCGCCATAATGTGAACTTCAAATCATTTGTGGTGCGAGTCCCGAACACGCAACTTGCTCACTTCATGAGGGAGGACTTCTGGCCGAAAGGTGTTGTGTCCCGACGGTTTCGAGGCCGGCTTCGCGACGCCACGATGAGAAGCACATCAACGTCATCAGCGTTACGTGCACATCAAGTGTAGTGTTAGTATATAAGAATAGTTAAGGTATTTGTCTATGGGCCCTGTATATGTATTTTTTACTTTACTGTGTTGCCTGCAATAAAGATTTATTATTATTATTTTAATGTTTCAGTTGCTCCTCTTCGCTCATTTTTCGTATACGTAAGACAATAGACTGGCAACATTTCATAATAAACTGGCGGAGTGATGAGTGTGATCGAGTGAAAACATCAAATCTCTTGCATTTAATAAATAAGGATATTATATTTTTACAGAGGTTCTGAGTAATAAGCCTGATGTTACAACGGTGATAACAGCTTCAAGAACTGCTTACCATCAGGCGTGTCGTATGCTTGTTTGGCATGTAGTGGTATTAAAAAAAACTAAATTGTATAAGGTGCTTCCCGCAGGCAGTTTTTTAACTAAAGGGAGCTAGCCAGCTTTGACAAACTTGGACGTTGATCAAAGACGACGGAAACTTTGTAACATGAATAAAAATTATACTTATTTTCACAACTTTTTACATCTTTATAACTTCTCAATGGGTATGAATGAAATGTAAAAGTATTTTAACGACTTTTCCATTAAAATATAATGCTCGACTGCATCTTAACGTTATCCAAATTATGTTCACGATCGGGCTTAATACGGCTCGTGGAATTGTTATTATGTATGTCGATAGAAATATATTTAGTATCGTTTTCCATGCGATTTCACCCACGCATTCCGAATAGGATTGTGTGGTCAAAAATCGGTTTCAGATAGGATTTGCGTAAAATCCGTTTATTGTATTTTTTTATATACCACTTAGGTGGCACACAAACATATGCCCACCACCTGATGTCACCGTAGCCTATAGTCGCTAGCAATACTAAGGGTATCACTACCGGGCTGCCAACAACGTTGTGGATGAGGACTCACTGTGCTAGCAGCATTACTACTAGCCCAGTGTATCCTCATGGAGCACAGGCAACCTTACTTACCGCAGAAACACAACTACACTACATCAAAGTAGTGCTATTTGACTGCGGTCTTCGGTAAGTTGGAAGTACAGTCCCCAGGCGGGCGGCACCAATTTTCGTGGGAAAACCCACGGGAGATCCCAATTCGCTCTACCTCTCTTGTTCACTAGCATCTGCATCGCGATAGGAATAAGTTAAGTTTCAAATGCTGGTAGTGACGGTTCGGTCGGTCAGTTAGCCAGTAAGTTACTCAGGCTATAACTCTGCCGGTAGCATGAACTTTTTCGACAACTTTTTCGTATCGCCTTCGACTATTTTTGTATTGGAAAATGAACAGCGCTGCGGCGGTGAAAAGTGGAACTAAAAATTAGTATGACAATTTTGACATTTCGCGAGTTACGTTTTCGAATACAAATAGATTTATATAGTTATAAATAGATTTACATGCTTCTTTTAATAATTAAATGCATGAGCACATTATGTTTTTTACATTTATAAATAACAGCATAATTCATGGGGTTAATGGTATCTTAAACTGTCTAGAATTACTTACAATTTACGACCAGTGCCGGTAGCAGGAACATTGTCGACAACGTTTTCGTATCGCCGTCGACTATTTTTGTATTGGAGAATGTACAGCGCCGCGGCGGTGAAAAGTGGAACTAAAAATTAGTATGACAATTTTGACATTTCGCGAGTTAAGTTTTCGAAAACGTCGTCGACAATGTTCCTGCTACCGGCACTGTCAGTCTTGCAGCGCTACTGCATCATACAGCTTATACATACAAACATACATTGTATGTACATACAACAATTAAACGCAGATACCGTCTGATAACGTAGTGGGTACCATAGAGTAGATTTTGATAAGTAGAATAGACATTTAGGTGGCCATGGTATATATTTTTTTTACCATACAAGCTACCGTATTTATGGGTCTACGCAAATAGTGTTAGTAAACAAAATACTTACTTCACATATAACAGTACTTAGATTATTCCTGTCGCGATACGGTTGATAACGCAGTGATAACCCTGGTATTGCAGACGTCTACTAGGTGATGGTAACCACTTACCGTACGAGCTGCACGCTTGTATCTCACCTGCATTATTCGTAGTATAATATTACGACTGGTATTGCAAGTGTCCATTGGCTGTGGTAGCCATTTCTTATCACACCACCTTAGAGTCCATGAAGCTTTGCTTACACCACCTTTAAATATCCTTGTTTTCAAAAGTCTCTTTATGACTAGCACAGTTTGGCTGCAATCTGTGCCAAGGATTCCGATGAGACATTAGGGTTTGAATGACGTCATAAAGTTTCCACCCCTCAAATAAAATATATATCGCAGCTCACACGGCAACAATTTCGCTGTTTTTATGGACTCTTTACGTACTTCATAAGTGAGATTATAGATTTGATTAAAGCTAAGGCCGGTTGTTAAGATGTAATTGTGTAAGTTATGATTAATTTAAGGTTGGAAGTCTTTTATTTTCAATTAGAATTGTAATTATACACATTAACTCCCTAAAAAGAAAAAAACTAACCTAATATAAACAATTAAAATAAATAAAACACTTGTCCCAAATCGCTGTCACGCGGGAGGGTGCCAAGAAGGCTGGCAGCCTTGCCCCGCTGTATGGCAATGCTGATCCTTTGCGCAAAATATGTTCCAGCCTTCTTGTCACCGGAGGCCTCAATCAATCGTTACTAGACCTCCTTGTACAGCAGATGAGCTTCTGGACACCATGGCCCCAGGGTCTCCACCGCAAACACAGCAAATATGTAGCCCCTTCCGAGGCACACATACTTGCGGCGTTTGAGGCTCTCCTGTTGTACAGCAGCGGCACCGGCCGCAGTCGAAGTGCCCGGGAGATGGGACGGCGCCAGAGTATCGACGCAAGTAGCGTCCCAGACCAGGGGCCGCCCCCGACTCCAAGGCTGATTCATTTGTGTAAGTTACGTGTAAGTGTAAGTAATTAGACTTTTAAACTGTAACTAACACAGACCCTTTTTGGACACAGAAATGTGAGTAGCACGACTATATGATTTACTCGCTCAAAAAGTAGTTTAGAATATACCATATACTACTACTCAGGCATAGTATAGCTAATAACTAGTGAAATAAATATGAACAGTATGTTTTTTTAGTTACAGAGATTAAAAGTTCAATCTACCTTTTTTATTAGATCTGAGGATATAGATTAATATGCATTTGACATTACATATGCAGAAGTATAATACTTTTAGCTGAAAGAAACCGAATAGACGTTATATTAATCAATCCTTTCATTAGTTCCGTAACAGGAAATACAGCGGAAATTATTTCTTTCCTAACTGAAATACTATTCATAAAAAATCTATTAGAGATCCGTTACGTCGTCTTTCGTTGGAAGGCCGTCCGTCAATTAAGTTCTTGCAAAAATACTCACCAGATGAACTCAATTACCTTTTGTGTTAAATGATCATTCCTTATCAGTAAGAAACAGACAAACGAGACGCCATGCTTGCTAATAAAGTGTGAAAAGAATGTTATAAACGCTCAAAACTCTCTCTTCAGCAGAGTTATATAATGATTGTTACATGAAAAAAAAAGACAGGGCACTGTGTTTCTTGCCGGTTCTTCTCAGGTGGCTTTTTTCCGAACCGGTGGTAATTTAGACCTTCATAAGTGCCTTACTAGGGCCTAAACTGAATAAATGATTTTTGATTTTGATTTTGAAATAAAGATAAAAAAATAAATATCTATTGTGAAATTTGTGAATAAGGTTAGGGTATGATGGGGCTTGCATACCATTTGGTTAAAGCCCCTAAATAAAATGTTGATAAAAAAACTATTGTTAAATATTCAAGGCATATATAAGGCCTCAATTATCACTAAGCCGAAAGCTGTGGAATAATATACGTCCCGTTGCGCTTAAATATCACAGGTCAACGACCTAACTATATCGGGTTATGAACAGTTGAAGTTCCTTGAGGAAATCCTGTGTTTGCGAAAAAATCCTTGTAAATAACAGTGATGCCCCATACATATACATTTACAGTCATACCTAAGTAGGTGTCATCACATCAGAACTATTTGCCAATAGAAAAAAAAGAACTGCGTTTGCTTCAATACAATCTCGGCTTAAACGGTAGTATCTGTATACTGTATATCTGGGGCACTCTGTATATTAGATTAAAACCTCAACCCACATTTTATAAATAAACAAAAAGTATCCTTATGTTCAAACAATATATTTCTTTTTATAATTAACAAAAATTTAAGATATCAAGGACAGTTTAAGTGTAGCAGATGTAACTTTATGAGGTCCCGTCACAGATGCCGGCTATTTCCTACAAAAACCGACTTAATAAAAGTTAACCTCAGATTTATAGGATCCGTTTCTACTCTTCATCATAATCGTATTCATATAGGACAATAATATGATATGATCTATTACAAAAACTTGCCTTTTTATTTATTTAAAAAAAAAATGTGTTCCTAGTAAAAAAAAAAAAAAGGATTTGAAATAAGAACACCACTAGTCGTCCATAAACATTTATTAATATAATTTTCCATATATCAATTTATTAATAATAATACATTTATCGTGTCCCACACTCGGGGACATACAAGAAGCTACGTTCGTACAGAAGAGTCTACTAGGCTGCAATACCGTCCGATACCCCCAATCCGAGAGTCACATTAAGTACAAGGATCCTCTACCAATATATATGACTAATGAGTTGACACGTTAATATTAGATTAAAAATCTAGAGTGCCAATCGCAAATACAAGTGGCATAATAATAAAGGCTTATTTTAGCGTCCTCCACCAAGTTTTTTTACTGACAATCACTTAAATGACTAACATTTACTTTTAAAAGTTACATTTATATTTTTTTTCTATTTTGTAGTTTGCTACTTCCTATTGACATAAGTTTACCACCAATATTTATTTAGCAGCTACAGTTTATACCTCTACGATTAGTTTAGTTAACTCTACATACATACATTGCGATAGAAATGAACTGCTTGAGAGGCGACGGGCCGCGAGGTCCAGAGAAAATAAAATGAGAATCGAAACTGAATACCAAGGACGCGTCGCCTGCAGCAGTTGCCGGGGTCTGATTGGCTGAGCTTGGCGTCAAGGCGTACTGATTGGGCAATAAGGCTGGGTGATTGCCCAACCACGTAAGCGGACTCTCAGCTCAATCAGATAAAGAAAACACTACAAAACAAACCAAAACCCTAATTCGAACCAAAAGGAATACCAATCCTAAATTTTGTATAAGTAATATAAAGTCCAAAAATATTTCCGAACTAAAATCTAGGTCCCTGTTTCTCAATTCGCATCTCTCTAAAATGGAAACTACAGAAGGAATGAGGAAGGTGAAAAAGAAGGTTAGAAGAAGAACGTAACGGGTCCGTGTGAAAGCAAGGGTTGTCGCATCCGTTGGAGCGGCGGTCAAGTCGGCTGGCAGGAGTTGGTCGCCGCTTCAGAGGAGCCGGGGGCGTGGTGGGGGCCTACCCCCATTTCTGGAAGAGGCCCATGCGCTGGCAGCGGCAGTTGGACCCCCAGAGGTTGCACCGGCACGAGGATGAGTGGCAGCAATCCCCGGGTCGATGGTCGCAGTTGCCGCCCCGCCGCACACAGGCGCGCCTGAAAACGTAGATCAGCGACGAACGTCTGAAACCACATCATCGAATACTAGCCTAAGTTTCGTGTCGTGCGAGGCGATGTGCGCGGGGGTGTGCTAGGGGCATGCGCAGGGTACATTGATTTCATATTTATTTTTCTTGTCTAGAAGATAGATGGTGCCTTTAGTACAGACAATCGTACATCGTAACCTAGTACATGTCTAATGCGTAAAATTTATCTTGGAATTTTGCACAGGCTATGCGATTCTCTAAACATCACGCTTGATGGTGTACTTTGAGCTGGGTGATGCAGAGCAAATATTTTGTGTAATAAGACTCAGCTAGCTTTACTTATTATTCTGAGAGTCAGGCGCAGAATTTTACAGAATATAAAATTCCTCCCGGTTTTGTTCAGTAGAGATATTGATTTCTAAGATATTGATAAACTAGAGATGCTAGGTATTTGATTTTACATAATTTAAAACAGATACAATAACCCGACTAAGTTAAAAACAAGTGTTTTTTTTATTTATGGTTTTGTTCGCTCATCGAGTCCTTTCGTTTAATACTCATATCATAGGATTTACTGTGGAAATAATAAAGGGCCATGTCATGACGTCCGCCATATTAGATAAAGAATTACGGCATGTAGGTAATATTGCTTTGTCACGAGAACGAAACGTGTGTTCCAAATTTCAGCTCAATCTAACTTTTGAAAGTGGGTCAATTTTAACTGTAATTTTTAATAACTTACATTACAACTTAGATTTGATAAGTAACTCTATACATAGTTCACCAACCCACTCGATAATGACAAGTATTCAAAAAGTAACTTCACCAGTTTAAATTCCCGTTCTTGCTTATTTTATCTTGCAACTTTATCACAGTTCCTTTTAGATTCTACTTTGAGGCAACAGGATAAAGCTTACTTTCCAACGTCCTGCAGCATCTGTAGATCGGCTGGGTCTTCCCCGTAATCTGGCAGATTTAGTTCAGCATCGTCGTCTCCTGTTGACAAATACGGATAGAATTTAAGTCGTGTTTACCTTTTCTTTATAATTTTCATTTTTTTTTTTAATTTTAATACCTTAATTTTACCTTTAGAACAACACCTGGACATTTTATATTTATGATCTTTGATATTCAAAGAACACCTCTAATTCAGTTTTTATGAAAATAATTCCTAAAATATCAGTAGCACATAAAAATTCTATTCAGATGAACTGTTACATTGCAGATGATAAATATTTTCCTTTCATAGCGTACTTTTGTGTTTATTTTTATTATCTAGCTGTAATCCATATTGCATGTTTGTTTCGTCAAAGAGAAATATGAAAACTCAGTGAATTTTATGATCCCTATAAAATAAAAAACAAACAGATGCATTTTAAATCATCCAAGGATAAAATCGAACCTTTATAGGAAGATTTTCAATATAGTTGTTATGTACATAATTAAAAAGGTTCTCAACGATGCAAATAACAAATGTGTACGTGATGGATATGTAAGTATGAAAAGATTGACGAATGTAGAAGAAGCAAAAGTGGTGTAAAAGTCAAGAGTGAAATGGGGCTCTATACTATATGCCTAGCCGGAATGGGACAAAGCTAGTATATTTTCACGCCTTCCTACAAGGTTCCCCGAAGAGATAGGCAGAGGTGTTCACACCACCCACTTTCAACCGATGATAATTTGGTCCCAACGTGACTGATGGTGATTCCGTCGCCTATAGGCACTATGTCATTGATTTTTTTCTACGACGTATGCAGGTTTCCTCACGAAGTTTTCCTTCACTGCAAGCTCGTGATGTGACTAATCACTTCACTTAAGTTTGAAAAACACATTGGTACAGACCGGTGGGATTCCAATTTGCGTCGCTAGAATAGCAGGCAACGCTTCATACCACAAGGCCACGGCTAGATGATATGTTTGTGTACTTTATTTGTAGTGAGAAAAACAAGGGCAAGGGCAAGGGTAGGAGAATGATGAATGTTGATTTGTAGTGTAGGTATAGAGACGTCATAGTTACCCGGGTCGATGTAAGAGGCGTGCGCCCACTCAGCAGCTAGGAGCACAGCCACGATCCCCAACAATAGGGCGCCGACGCGCGGCATTCTGATAACGGACCAACCGCTGCTTACCTGCAACATCAAGGTAAGATCTTTGATGTGAAACATCTATTGCCTTGGGAGTAAAACCGACACGTACGCCGTAACGGCAAACGCATCATCCCTCTCTTATGGTGTACCCGTTCTACGCAACCACCCTCGAATCCCTTGCGTGTGCGTTCCATATACCATAATCTTGATGTCTCTGCTGTGTGATGTCCGTGACTTTCTTTTTTTAACTTTTATTCTCCCAATTTGGCAAATAATCATCCGTAACCTATGGACGATTGCAATAACCCACCCTTCTTGAAAAAACAAGCTGTACTCCCTTGGGAAATCCCAGGCAGGGTGCTTGATCCACAACCTGAGCGTCCGTGGAAGGAAAAAGTGTCCGTGAACAGCTCAGAGCGAGTTGAAGTAGAATTCAATAATATGTTAGTGGGTATGCATGTCCCGTCGACGGCGAAAGGAGTTAAGAGATACATTCTTACTTAAATAGATTGAAAGAAGTAATATAAGCCTAGATTAGTCTTTTTACCGGGTTAGTACTAATTACTCACCGATTTTTAGCGGTTATTTAAAACACATACTGTTGTAACATCTCTAGATATGCTCCTTTGAAATAAATCAGTGTCACACAATATTAGAAGTATTTCTCTAAGGTTAGAGATGAGATTCAAAGTTAAGTCACAAGTATAAGACGACCATCTTAAAAAGCAGCCGATAGAGTAGAGACAGGATTTTCATGACGCATCTAAATCCTAATATGACTCGTTACGGTCAGTATACTGCGCACGTACGAGGTACATTGTTACGCTTTTAACGGACTTCGAGTCCGCTCCATACATCCTTCCTGCTAACTTGCTAACTAACGGCAAACTGGACTTTTGTTACCGCAGTATACGATGGGTAGGGTTGCTTGCCAAAAACAGAGATATACCTTCTACAATCTAAACAATAAAATTTAAGTTTTTGTTGGCTATGTCGAAATTGCAATCTTTTTATATTTAAGAATAGGTAGGTACGAAAACAAAATAATAATTTAAGTATTTCGGTCTGTCCGTCTGGACCCATTTTGATGGGATTTTCACTAACAAATAACTGTCGTTATAAAGAATATTATAAGCTTCATACCACAAGACCACTCGGCTTTGAATATCGTTTTGATATTCGCCGTACAAATACAAGACAAACCCTATCAAACATTTAGCAAAAACATTACCCCTTCTTGATCTTCAAAACGAGATAGCTATTTAGTAAGTGCTATCAAGTATTTCAGACAGTAATTGGAAATCCGTATCGGCGTGGTTTAATTGTTTCCCCAACTTCATTATTTATGTTGTATTCCAGTTTGTTCGTAAAACATTCAACGTTTAAGCAAAAGGAATCTTGTTATGTTCAGTTGAGAGATTATTCCGTTTTATTCGTCCACTTCGCTTGGTAATAAGTGCCTTTTTAACGCCTAATCTGAATAAAAAAAAATTGCGTACATTTTAAGCATGTTTATTTGAACTAAAAACGTATTTTCATCATAGAAAATACAGTCTAATTTTTTAAAAGGATATTGTAACTTTTTCTGTGTTGAGAATGTTCACAAAGCTCGTCTTACGAAATCTGAGTATCAAAGCACATAATATTCTTACAAAACCGGTATTTTCCTCGCGTCTGCAACCACAATTGGTGGAATTCGATACGGGTCGCTCATGACAAAAGCCCCGAACTGGCATTCCAGGGAGAGACAACACTTTGATACTGTACCAAATGCTGGCTTGGCGATGCGACGGATCAAATGCCAATAAAAATAGAACAAATTTTGTTTGAATTGTTCTTTGAACTTAAGTGTGAATTCTTTTTGATATGATTTCCAACATTATGATTTGATCCTAAAGTCAATTTAAAATTATTTGTATAAAAATCTATGTATTTTCAGTGAATGAAGGACATTTTAATGAAGGGATGTATTTGGGTCCTTGAATAGTCCGGCAAAACGAACCCGAGAAATAATCAAGTATCGCAAGAGCCCTAAAGAAATTCTGATAGAAAACATAAAAGCTACAAAGTATAAAAGAACGTCGCTTCCCGCTGTCTGTCCCTATGTATGCTTAGATCTTTAAAACTACGCAACGGATTTTGATGCGGTTTTATTTGTAGATAGAGTAATTCAAGAGGAAGGTTTTTATATATAATCGATTTGGTTTTTGTAACTTATATGGGTAACGTTGGCCAAACGAAGCCGGGGCGGGTCGCTAGTACTAAGAATAAAACACGTTCATTTCGTAACATAATTTAGCGCTTGTGACTGTCGTAAAATTTTCCCCTTATTCCAAGGGTTTATTACCACTTGCCAACGTGGCAATATTGGATAGCAGAACCAGCCAAGTTCGCTGCAATAAAATGTAGGCCTTGAGTTAACACCAGTATTGGCAGATCAGTGCCGGTAGCAGGAACATTGTCGACAACGTATTCGAAAACGTAACACGCGAGATGTCAAAATTGTCATACTAATTTTTAGTTCCACTTTTCACCGCCGCAGCGCTGTTCATTTTTCAATACAGAAATAGTCGAAGGCGATACGAAAAACTTGTCAACAATGTTCCTGCTACCGGCACTGATCTTATCTAACGACATTGTATTTTTAGGAAACATTTCCATCTAAATATGAAGATTTTGCCTACCTAAGTCTAGAAGAGAAATACCATTTACTGATTGACTTACTGCGGGATCTTCATAACTGTATCTAGTCCCGTTAAAACACATTTGGAACTAATCTTGTCTGAAACCGATTTTTCACCTTTTTTACAACCCTTTTGCTACGCGAACGAAGACGTGGGGAAAAAACAAATTAGTAGTTATAGAGTGCTTGCATAATGCGTATAGCTATGCGAATCACTATAAAACGGCAAAGTGTTCTTCTGTATTTATTTTATGGCAGCACAAAAAGTTTATTGTATGAAGTAAAATCCTCTTGGTACGGTGACTGGCCCACCAAAAATATGCGGAGTCAAATTCTGATCCGCCAATCCTTCAAAGCCAATTCCTACATGTGAGTGAGATAGGACACACACATTTAAATGGAATATTCTTATCTTAACAATACATATATCCCGCTCGCACAGCGTAGTAACATACACTAATCTATACACGCGGTAGCGTGTCAAGCCAAGTTCAAGCTAGGCAAGCAGCACCGTGTGTAATATTACACGAACCATTTGGAGCCACTTTTGACCCCCACATAACTCAAAAACTATTTGGCATAAACATGTCAAATTTGGCACATATATAAATAAATTTCAGGACTGAACATTGAGCTTCGCTCTCATTTCACATTTATGTTTTGATGGGATATAATATTACTTCTAACTATGTAGTATAAACATTATGTACTACTAAATAGCTAAATACCTCTCGTAAAATAATGTTATATTCAGTAGTCTATCAGGTTGCTCTTATTTAAAATAATAGTGTATAAGGAAAAATGTTTCAAAAGTGTTGTCCGAATTGAGGATGAGAACAAAATTCCCCGAAAACACTTTTAAGCATCGAATTAAGACTTGAGGGAATAACATTAAGTGCTTGTTCACATTGACTCGCGGGCGCGGAGGCGGGCGCGTTCATAAAATATCAAATATATGGCGTAATATCCTAGTGTTCACGTACGAAACGCACGCGTGTGCGTCCAAGCTAGCGACAAGCGCGCGCGGCGCTCGCCACCGCGCCCGCGAGTCAACGTGAACAAGCCGTAAGAGACCAAAAATGTCGCGTAACGTAAATAAAGATGGCCGTTAAAATGGCGCCACGCATTAGTGTCGCGCAGTCGACGGTATTCAATAGCTAACAGGAAAATGGAGTAACTCGGCATACGGCCTTTGTGGGTCGTGCCTGTCCTACATATTTATAAGCATTTACATAGGTATATGTCAAGATTGAATAAAATGTAGATCTATTTCCGTCCCAGTCCGTTAGAAATAGTTTGTTTTTCAAATCTTGTAAGTGGGATTACAATATTTACATGTCTTTATTAGTAAACATTTAGTTATATTTTTATACCACTAAGGTGGCAAGCAAGCATACGGCCCGCCTGATGGTAAGCGATTACCTTAGCCTATGGACGCTTGCAACACTAGGGGTATCACAAAATGCTTGTTACCGACTGGAAAATATTTCAATTTGTTTACTCTTAGTGTTGGCAAACCTCCGTACTTACGACGGATGGCGCCGATGGCGGGCGATTGAGCGGGTGTGACGTCAAAGTGAAAGCGTTGCACTTGCAGCTTCGAGAGAAATGAGCGGCGCAGCGCCAGTTGAATATCAGACTGCAATCGATCGACATCTCGTAGAAAATTGATTGTGAATAGTGTTGATATAGTGAGACGGCGTATAAAGTTTATCTTAGTCATTCATCTATCTATACTAATTAAACAGAGATTTTTTTTATTTGTTTGTACGTGCAAATAATTATATCATTACTAGCTGCCCGCCCCGGCTTCGCTCGTGTGGACAATTTTTTTTGCATTTATGGGGATGAAAAATAGATGTTGGCCGATTCTCATAGATACCGGATAAGCACAAAAAAATTCATAAAAATCGGTCAAGCCGTTTCGGAGGAGTATGGTAACGAAAACTGTGACACGAGAATTTTATATATTAGAAATTAAACAGGGGATTACATGTCTATTAAATTCTAAGTAATCCTAATAACTACTCGACGATAAATAAATGGTTGAACGCACCCGAATCGAATATTATAAATAGATATTTAAATGTCGAAACAGATTGATCTGATATTCACGATTTTCACGCTTGGCAGTCACCAATCAAAGGACGCAGAAGTAATCAAAGTTGCCACAACTATTCCCTTTGAGGGTAGGTTTGCGCCAAGTTTGATTGTAGGTACTAGGCACTTCGCTCTATCGGTAAACACGGCGTGTTTTCGATTAATTGAGTTCCATGACTTGCAAAATTATTCGGCGAACACTTCTTAGATTCAAGAAGTTGTTTTTTTTTAAGAATTTACGGCCAACTTATATGTATTTGTTTTTTTAAGTTGAAACGATTTTTAAAAATATAAGTAAGTACCAATATGGTTCTTAAAGTTATTAATACGCGCGATTACACACTTATCTAAGCGGCTAACTCAATTTTCACTGGACTATGATTAATAGGTAAAAACTCCATAAAGTGACTAAAGGATACCGACGACTGAATTTAAGAAAAACTGGTCTTTTTATAGGTACGTTTTTTTTTCTTTTTTTACAAAAAAGAACACAACTTTTAATGAATTTCAGATGCTTATAAAATAATTCTATCACTTTTATTGCTAAACCAAGTGGATTATGGCCATTATTTTCATTCGCTCGACGTGTATAATATTTCTGTAGTATTTTTATTGCAATACAGCCTTTTTATAACACTAACGTGGCGAACAAGGGCTTATAATAATAATTTTTATTTCGGAAAATTTACAATCCATATTATATGTTAGTAAAGATGCTTATACCTATGTTAGAATACACATAATTAAAACAACACAAGTATTAACTATTTACGGATAGCTGGTCGTAGCACAGCATGCGTCACGATCCAGTGCTTTAAAATTGCTCCTCCCTGCCTATCAGCTATAGTCGTCAAGAGACTGTTGGTGCTACCCCGCACCCGATGCATTAGGGAACCGCATGGTTCCGTGGAAGCCATCCACATGTGCCGCCGCGAACATTCCTGATGCGCTGCAGTGCTGAGGCAGCCCCAACAATGCCCTAAACGCCTTATGCTTCACGTCACAAATTAACGTCAAAATGTGAAATACCTATGTTTTTTTATACCACTAAGGTGGCACAAAAGCAAACGTCCCACCGAATGGTAAGCGGTCACCGAAGCCTATAGCCGCTAGCAACACCAGGAATATCACTAACGAGTTGCCAAACCTGTTGTTGGTGAGGACTCACTGTGCCAGCAGAATAACTACTAGCCCAGCTTATCCTCGCGGAGCACTGTCAACCTTACTTACCGCAAACACAACCCTACATCAAAGTAGTTGTATTTCACTGCGGTCTTCTGTAAGGCGCAGGTACAGTCCCCAGTCGGGTGGCTCCAAACTAAATGGGATAACCCATAGGAAATCCCAAATCGCCCTACTTCTCTTTTTAAAAGCTCATGGTGTGATTATTCACTGTACTTAAGCTTAGAAAAACTCATTGGTACAGACTGGGATTCGAACCTGGGCCCATCAGATGACAGGCCGTTGCTTAAACCACAAGGCCACCACGGCTTAAAATTTTGTTATTGATAAAAGTGATTATCACCCCTCAAGACATGCCAGTTTAAAGATAAGTCATTTAAACAAGACCTACAGCAAATTAGCTCGTGTTGCATGCTTTGAAATATAGTCGAGATACAGGGTTCAGATATCACTCCAGTATGATTAATTTGCGTTGAAGTCTCAATTACACCGTTCTCGTTTAGTTTAAGATGAAGTATAACCCTTATAAATAATGAATGTGGTACAAGATTAGCTTGGCTTTCAACTTTATGATATTAAAATTGGTGTCGTATTGGATTGGTGACCATTACATGCTTAACGCCATTTTATTCCCGAAGTCGCAGTATTAACATTTTGCAAAAGTTAAAAATAGAGTGGGTATTCATAGAAAAACTCATAAACCATGGTATTTGCCTAGTCAAACCGGGGCGGGGTAGGCAGAGATTTCACTCTTGCAAACCTCTTCAACTTCCTCTGCATTCATCAATCTCAGCAGGTTACACATTTTTTTTACCTTTCTTATCAATTCAGTTTTTAGTAGCTTAAAAAGTTGGTGCTAGCAAGTAATTATCCAAATATGTAGTTGTTTTCATGGTCGAAGGAGCCGCTCAGACCGCCAAAGATACCGCGCCGGTCGCCGCCAACGACGGTGTTGAAATAATGCTCGATTTTGAAATTGTTTGTCACTTTTAACAAGGTATTAAAAATTATTAGTTTTTAATCAATAATATTTTTTTCATATTTTTATGGTAATGTCATTGGGATACCTATATGCCCCTATCGGATACGACGTATTTTTCACTTACATACTGTATAGACATTTATATCTACGGCGCAGGCTTCGTCCAATAAACATAGTTATAAAATTATTTTATCCCAAGTCCTTTGTAAAAGTATCATAATTAATTAGGGGCTTAATTCTCAGTAAGAATGCCCTAAGAGCACTCGCGTCTCAGGTATGAGGTGGGTCGCTAATTAATAACCTCAGTACAGAATTAACAATAAGCCGAGCTGCTTAGTACAGCCGCGAGCATCCTTTGTTTGTTGCCCGCTATTAAAATGCTTAAGTAATCCTGCTACTAATAAAATGCGATTTTTATGTTCGTTGAAGAGGTTTGGATGAGATTCGGAATCACACAGTATGTCACAGGTCTTACAGGCTGATTAGTAGATGTGGTAGGTATACTGCGTATTAGAAAATGTTACATAACAAAATAAAAAAAATCGTCGTTAGGATAGACCTTCAGAACAAATAAAAAAAAACAAAATTAAAGCATGGATGAGGCTACATATTTGCTGTGTTTGCGGGTGAGACCCTGGGGCCATGGTGTCCAGAAGCTCATCTGCTGTACAAGGAGGTCTCGCGACGATTGATTGAGGCCTCCGGTGACAAGAAGGCTGGAACATATTTTGCGCAAAGGATCAGCATTGCCATACAGCGGGGCAATGCTGCCAGCCTTCTTGGCACCCTCCCGCGTGACAGAGATTTGGGACAAGTGTTTTATTTATTTTATTTTTTTATATTAGGTAAGTTTTTCTTTTCTTTTAGGTTAGATTGTCCCACACAAATTGAAATAAACCAGTCATTAAATGAAAATTAAAGTAAAAGTTCTTAAATAAGAAGGCACTTTCATAATCTGACCAAAATATTGTTTTTTCTAGTATATACCACTATGGTGGCATAAAAACATACGGCCCTTCTGGCGGAAAGCGGTCACCGTAGCCTATGGACTCTTGCAACACTAGGGGTTTCACTCACGCGTTGTCGAACTTGCAAAAATCTCTTCACACCCTTCTTAATGAATCTCCTAGCAAGTGTCTAAACTAACACGGTAACCGCCTTCCATCAGGCGGGCCGTATAAATTTTGGTCAACTGAGTTTTCTAAATGGCAAGTGTATAAAAAATACAACGGGAAAATGTCTAGTACCTGACCATTTTATTATAATTGGAATAAATTACGGTTATGATTAAGTAAGAAGCACTCAGAACCTCTTCATATAATGAAGGAGATAAGAGTGACGTCATATCATTATATCACACTCAGCTACAAAAACAAGTGGCACTTCTGTTGGGGAAGAACTGAGTAGGCTTGGGCTACGCAAGTATTTTGAAGATAATGTTATGTAGATTCCACCTAGTAGACAAACGATCATCTGTATTATGCTACACACACACACACAAAAAATATATTTTTTATCTTTCGAGGCTACGGTCATAAATGTTTATAGTCTAAATCTTAACGCGCTGGATCGTAAAACCATTGCCATTTTGCGATAGTGGCGTGCGCTACTTAAAGGAGGCGACATTTTAAGTTCGAAGAAATTTATTGCTTAATTTTTTTTTTTTTAATATCTCTTAACAATGACGAAGGCAAACTTATGGTGATATACCTACTTATTGTGCCATGGAGAAAACCCAATAAAAAAGGACCAAACATACAATTTTGCTCACCTAACTGTATGCATTTCGAGGTCACAGGGTATTCCCTGAAATGCCTCTCTTAGTATACAATATATTGTAATTTGCTTTGTAGGATTTTTAAGTCCTGAAACACGTGTCGGAAGAAACCACGCCTGAGCTCACACCTGGACGCAGGCCGTTCGACCGTATCACACTCATCTAGCGGACAAAGCAAATTATAATATATTTTGTATTCTATAAATATGAATTTCCGCAAAGTAACACCTGAATCAATTCAGCCTCTCTTAGTTTATAAATTAACGGAATAGGAAAACACGGAGTATACAATATTTACAATTCAGTCTAATTCAGGGTGTATTTTAATCTCCATCATTCCCTATGAATTATGAAATACATTCGAAATGCCTCTCTTAATTTAGGAACGAAATAGAATAAAAGGAATATAACAATAATAATACACGAAATCTTGGTCGCATCGTGTTCCGAATCGACCCAGTCCAAAAATAACTTTGGTCGATTCCCACCGCGGTCCGAAAGGCCAAATTCAAAAAGAGCAATTGGGCGATTCACACCGTGGTCCGAACCGGGCGTGGTGCGAAACACCCCAGTACCCATATAAAAAATTATAGCATTCAGAGTCACAGTTACAGTATTCCGATCGTCTTTTATTTCACAAGATGCATAGATTATGAGACTAATCTCATTCCAACAATAATTACATATTTACGCCAATCATTGTGAATTCACAGCCTACTAAACGCTTGTATCAAACCAATCAGATTGAAACCTTTGTGCCTTATAAAGGCAATACGACACGACGACAATGCTTTGAGCCCCTGACAAAGAGATTGTAATTATTTGCCTCATTGATTGAGCTCTGGCGCTATGTTCAGCTTTACAAGTGCTTTAGATGTTTTAAATTGAAATATTTCAACAACTCAATTTCTAATTGGAGTAACGCCTGGTTAGGATAATATGTTGATACTTTGAATATAACATATCAAATTTATGTATAATATTATATATGTTCACGCCTTGACACAAACACTTTATAGGAGTGGCATCCGATGGGCCCAGGTTCAAGCCCCGACCTGTACCAATGAGTTTTTCTAAGCTTAAGTACAGTGGTTAATTACTGTACTTAAGCTTAGAATTTTCATGTAATAGTATCGATACTTTTACTTGCAACCAATAGTTAGTTAAATTAATTAGTTAATTTGTGATATCGATATTATCGATACTATCAATAGCACTATCGATATTGTTACTATTTTTCAAGGCCATCTATCGATAGCGGAACTATCGATAGTTGAGCAACCCTAGTGGCTAAGCACTGAACTTAGTATTTTTTCAGAAAAACTTATTGGCTCAGTCCGGTGGGATTCGAACTTGCATCGCTAGAGCAGAAGGCAACGCTTCCTACCACACAACTACCACGACCATTTATAGTGGCGCTCTATCATCTCTGCCTACCCTGAAATGGACTTATGACAGCGAAAATACCTTAAGTGCAACGTTAAGTGAAATAGGGTTAGACCAGCCTTCATGTCTAAAATAACTTTATCGATTTACGGAACTGAGACGTTACCTTTTCGATGTCTGGCTTCGAACATTTATAAATATTCGATATATACGTACATATATCTGTCCATGTCAGTCAGTCCGTCCAGTATCAGTCAGAATGTGCAATCAACATTATAAGCCTTTATAATTTACTATGTCCGTAAACCTGAAACGCTTTACAGCAAACTAATCAATGAGGTGAAAGGTTAGGTCTTCTCTTGACATATGATTAAAAAAGTTCAACCGCATGTCTTTGACAGAGAGCTTGTTGGTTAAATACCCTTACTTCGATTTTAAAAAAAGAGCCGTGACGTCACAAAGCATTGTTGAGGCGAACATTTATTCAGCTCCTTTTCCGTATCGGGTTCTGACAGGTTTCGGAGGGAAGAGAATTAACTTCTCGCAAGCTCTTTTTCTACATAAATTATTGTCGGTTCGGGAACGGGAAAGTCCTAGTTTCAAATCAAATTTGCTGTTAGTTATAACCAAAAGGTGACCTAAATTATACTAATATAATAGCCAAGGATGGCTAATCCAACTCGATTGGCTACTAGTCGAATTATACAATTAAATTATTCAATATATACAAGGATTTCTCAAAACCCTTTGTCGCTTGTTTAAGCTATTACTACGTTTACTTTAGCATAAAGTTAATAAGTACCAATACATTTAAGGTTTAACCAAATTTCATATAAGTTTTTGTTACATGTCTGCCTCTCTCTTCAGGGACCCCTTGAGGGAAGGAGAGGAGGTTTATAAGAATTTATTGTAAATACCATATTTTATTATGTATGAGATAAAGAAGAATAGTGTTTATTAGTCAACATTAAGATATAACAAAGTGAGGTTTTTTTTATACCACTATGGTGGTAAACAAGCATACGGCCCATCTGATGGTAAGCGGTAACCTATGAACACTTGCAACACCAGGGGTATCACTATATATGTATAAATCAATGTCCTTTTTATGCAATAAAAAAATGCTTATTCCACTGGTCAGATTGGAAATACATTTATCCATCAGAAACTTGATGTATAGTAAAGTAGTAGGCGAATCTATTCGAAAATCTAAATCTAAAAAATCCAGCCTTAATTCCAAGAACCTTAAGTATAAGCAACAGTAAGTTTCACACGTCATAAAATGACCGATATCTTCCTTCATGTAATTACAGACCCTTTTCTCCTGATAAAGTTTTCTTCCTGTCACCAAAACCGAGTAATCAATAAGTGGCTTGTCAGCGCCCTTCTTCTTTTACCTTATTCATCAACCCATACGCTATTACATGGCCAGAATTACCTACGAAATTATTACGTAGGTTTTATGTGGGTGTGTCAGATGAGACCATTTTTCCTGCCCTTGTGAGGGTTAGGCGATAAGTTTAAGGTCAAACGCTTTGTAAAGGTCGATTTGGAAGCCGACAATTTAATTTGCTTTGAATGGATTTGGCGGTTATTTAAGCAATGAAAATCTTACAACTGATTCATCCTAAAGTAGGTACTAGGTACAATAATATCATAAATAAATACTCCAATATGTATATATAAGGAACATTAAAATGTTATGATCCTTGCTCTCTGCCTACGAAATGACGATGTAAGAAAGAATAAATGGATGATGGAAGATATTTGAGAAAACCAATATTGGGAGCTTTTATCAACGCAATAGAACCGCCAACAATGACTGTAGATTTTTGTCCGTTTATCTGTTTTTTTGAGTGCGTTAGTTTTAGAAACGGCTTAACCGCTTTAGACTTTTCACTAATGTATTGTATGGTAAGCTTCAATCAAGATTTTGTGTTCATTTTATTTCAATCAGATAATAAATAAACAGTAGGTACATATGTAGGTTTATGAGTCAAAAATAAATCCACGCGTACGAAGTCGCGCGCACATCTACTGTATAATTTTATAAGAAGATAATAGTATATTTTTTGTATAGCCTCTTCAGACGCTTAAATGCATCCCGCATCCAACAAATATTTTGATTTAATAAAAAGCAATACCTATTACTCTGAAAATGTACGTAATCCTATAGCTACGTTCTACGAAGTCGATAATAAATGCCGCTCTGAAGTAGAAACGTGTTATTTGTCTCTGGAACGAAATGTAGGTTGAAATGAATTTCCAAGAAAATATTTACCCACGTTAAATTAACCGTACAATTTGCTTTACATTTACGAAGCATCGTAAAGTACATATTATATACACAAACATGACCTAACAGTAATCAAACGCCCGCAGCATCGAAGTTATGGTAAATAAAAAAATAAAAAATGTCTCCTACAGTCTTACGATTGCTGTCTTTACTTTACGACCTTTGAACATGAAGCATAGAAAGAGCGTTCTGCAAAACAACCTGTCTTGAACTTAGATGAAATAAAATAGGTAGGAGCTTTGCGAGCAACGAAGTGACGCCGGTTAAAACTACGCCTTTCACTTATTACACGCACACCTACAACGAATACAATGAAGCCCATGCGCTAATGTTTAAAAACTGGCTTCACTTCGTTGTCGCTTATTTCCATCGACTTTCTTTAATTGATCTAAGTTCTTGTATAAAATGGGTTTAATATTCACGTTATACTAGGCTACTGCCCGCTATATCTCGCGCAGCTTTTTTTGACACCCCATTTCACCCACTTAAGGAAAAAATATTGTAATAAAAACTTAGTCCATACTACAACCCTATTGAAAGGTTATTTTTGAACCAGCATTTTTAAAAGACAGATAATAGGTCTGGCATAGAATAATGCAAATATAAACCTAAAGACAAATAAAATCTTGACCCATACTAAGTTTTTGAGAAATCAACAAATAACAATTAAAGGCTTAGTGCCAAAAAAGAAATTTATGAAATTGATGTTCATTAAAGGGACCTAACTCCCGATGTGGGTTAAGACTCGCAAATTTACTAGTTTTTTTTCCAGCCACGAGAACGTACAATTGCTTCGTCTCGGGACTAAGGACGTACAAAGGACGAGACCGCTGGTCTAGTGGTTAGTACACCTGACTGCTACGCTAGAGGTTGCGAGTTCGATTCCCTCCGGGGCAAATATGTTTGCCTTGCGTCTGGGTGTTTGGTATGTATTATAAGTATGTATTTACGAAAAAAAAAGTATATAAGTATTATATCAGCTACTAGTTCCCATAGTACAAGCTTTGCTTAATTTGGGGTCAGATGGCGTTGTGTGATAATGTCCAAATATTTTTATTATTATTTTAGGAAGTGCTACACACATTTTCAATTCGGTTAACCGACTATTCATAAGTACTTTCGCTGTGTCACAAACTTGCGCCCAACTTGTGTGGTAGTTATATACGAGAATTTTGAAGTGGGCACGCGAGAACCTCCCTAAATTCAGTCCAAACACAAACAAGTTCTCACAGAGAAGATGTCTTAGTGAAACAATCCTGAAATAACAAGCCATTAGTCCGATTGTCCTCAAAGGACTAGGCCTTTCTTGTTAAGGAAACTTAATATTCAAACAAAACGTAGGACTATTAAGTTATAACTCATCATAATATGATATAGAGAAGCAAATACTTCCCGTCTTTATGATAATTAGACGAACGGAGGTGTATGAAAGGACATCATCCATGTTTCATAGAGATTTGGTTCAAATCTGAAAGTGCCGGGGAACATTTATTTTTGTATTATCTGTTAGAGCTTGTCCGCCTGAGCATTAATTACTATTACTATTTCAGATTTGGACCATAATGGATGATGTTCTTTGGCATATTAAAATTTCATATAGTGAAGTGTAGAAGGCAAGTTGCATTAGATTATATTATAAGACATGAAATTGATGAAAACCCCATTACACTGACAACCACGTGCTTGATACAAGTCTTACTGAATGTCATACTTTGCTTATATTTCGAAATATGTTCGAAATTCGCTCCAAACTTCTTCTTATTATTAAGTAAAATTCATATGAAGAAAGATATAATATGATATGATATGATATGATATGATATGATATGATATGACATGATATGATATGATATGATATGATATGATATGATATGATATGATATGATATGATTTGATTTTATATGATATGATGAGGTACATAGTTCTGAGATTCGATGGACTATCGCGGTTTGCCTTCTTTCAAAACATACACATTTATAGTAATTACATTACGTAGGTGTAATATTGATAACAATAAAACACTACTGCTTACCTATTTTATCAGTACTTTCTCCTTTATAATTATATAGCCTTTGTATGCCCTGTGACAGTCTCCGATCAAAGTGGCCGAGTGGGTAAAGTGACGGTAGGTGAGCAAAATGTTAAATAAAGAACGAGTAAACTGAGTGAGTAACTAAGGATCGTTTGTAGTTACTCGATATGGGAGAGATGCCAGCTTCTAGTTAGTGTATATAAGAGTATATAATAGAGTATATAAAAAGGCTGACAATAGATACAGAACAAAACAATGATATTATACGTGTGAAAAGCGGAACTAAATTCTAAACGGAAGCAAAACAACATGACCTTTTAAACAAACTGTGACGTAAAATTTAAGCCCTCCTACGTAGAGTTTGAAGCTACACAAAGTATTTTGCTCGTTTGCTCAACACAATTTAATCGGATTACACTAACGGCAATTTCGAGGGAATATAGTACCCATTAGCGGGCTTTTTAACCGACTCCAAACAGACGAGGTTATCACTTTGATGGGTTTTGTGTATCTAGAAAGATAACTCCAAAACTAATAAATATTTTTGATAAGGTCAAGGTGGTAATGATGGTTAACCAGAAAAACTAATAGATTTAAATTATATGCCCTTTCGGAATAACTAGATAGTATTAATAATGCTTGCACATTATCACACCGCTTTAGTTCGACCCAAACTAGGCAAAACTTGTACTATGGGAACCAGCAGCTGATAGAATACTTATATACTTTTTTTTAAATACCTACTTATAATACATACCAAACACTCAGAGGCAAGTCAAAGATTTATTTGAGTTAAGAACATTTATGTGATAAACATTTATCACATAAATGTTTGCCCCGGCGGGTATCGAACCCGCGACTTCTAGTGTAGAAGTCAGGTATACTAACCAAAGGTCTCATCGTTTCGTCATCGCAGTCGATAAAATTTTAAATCGGATGAACGTACCTACCTACGTGAAATTCAATTATAATTTTATGAAATTCGTTACGAAATATAATTTGTTAATTAAATAAACTTTGTTATATTTACATAGTATATAATAAAAGGTACTAACACGTGTTCGGTAATGTTTGGCGTGCAGTTGCCAGCCCTTGGGACACTATGACCTGTATACGAAGGTTAGGGGCAAATTTTTACCTTCGCCTTTCAATACCATTGTATTTATATAAACGTAATTCCCAAAGATTTTGCCATCTCCTGATAATTTCTTTATGAACTTCGATATTTCCACGCCTCACCGAAAAGATGCTCTAAAGAGTATGAATGGTATATAACAACTATATTTCACCAAAAATATTTATATGTCAATCTGACAGAATGGTATATTAATTGTTAGATTCTCGTTTACGTATATTTAGTAGTTTCATCTTCATGCAATTGTATCCATTGAGCGAGCTACGTTCATAAAATATCTTGGTGTCATTTTAGATGACATGAAATGACATGAAAACGTCAAATTCACACCGCTGCAGCCCGGATAAAAAAACATATTTATTTATTTAACAAACTGAATAATATCATGGACTGCAAGAGTTTGAAAAACGTTTATTTTGCGCTAGCTGAATCATTATTATCTTACTGCATACCGTGCTGGGGCGGCTCTGGTAATATCACATGGCGAGACTAGAAAGGGCACAACGGGCAGTTCTTATGGTCCTTATTAAAAAGCCAATTCGCTTTCCCACATCTGAACTTTTTTATCTTTGTGACGTATTAACAGTTAGGCAACTGTTCATCTTCCGCACCGTCTTACGTAAACATATAGAAATACACAGCACCTTAGCAGCTCTAGCCAAGCACTATAATACGAAACCAAAGTGGCTGCTGAAAAATGAAATATGAATCTAAATCTACATTTAACAAATAAAACAATACAGATAAATCTTGTATTTATGTTTGTAATTAATAAACTCAACAATTACTAGGCCGAAATTGAAACATTTTTTACTTATAGAAACACACTTTCTCTGGTTAACTATCTATATCTTATTTCAACGCGGGCGAAGCCACAGGAAAGCTAGTGGAATAAAAATAATCAGTACAGTATTTCCATAGATTACATTATACACTCGGTTCCAAAAATTACGGGTCAGTCACAAAAATTGAAATACCTCCAGAACTGTAAAAGCTAGATCAATGAAATAAAAAACAGAATAAAGACTTTTTAGTTGCGCTTCTAATAGCATATTATTTAAACTGGTTGATGAAAAAAAACTTCATTAGAAAAACAAAATTTAAAAAAATGACTATTTTTAAAAACAAAATTTTTGTTTCATGTCATTATGGATGCTTTCCATTTCTATTCTGTCACAAAAAAATTATCGTGAACGTCTTCCACGTGCATAATTATTATTCTGTGAGGTGAAGCATGGCAGTCACGCTAGAGGAATGTACCAGAATCCTAACTTTTTTGGAACTTGGGCGGAGCCAGCGTGAAACAGCCAGAAACATTGGTGTATCTTTGTCGACTGTTCAGCGGGTAGTCCAGCGGTACCAAGAGACCGGATCACACCTTAGAAGACCAGGAAATGGCAGACCAAGATGCACAACGGCCAGGGAAGACAGACAACTGGTGGCTACAATGCTCCGAAATCGTTTTCAAACTGCTGTTGGTCTAAAAACTCACTTTATTCGCTTTGGAGGTGGCAATTTAAGCGCTCAAACAGTAAGAAGACGTCTTGCTGAAGCAAATTTGAAACCATTGAGGCCCGCAAATGGCCCCAAACTGGAACGGGGACATCGAATTGCAAGACAGAGATACGTGCGCGAACACCTAAACTGGACACTAGACGATTGGTCTAGGGTAATGTTCACGGACGAGTCTAAATTCATGCTTTATAAGCATGATGGTAGGCAGTTGGTGTACAGAAGACCAGGGGAGCGCTTCCATCAAGCGTGTGTGGAGGAAAAAGTGGCGTACGGTGGAGGCTCCGTACAAGTTTGGGCTGGGATTTCTGCTGAGGCCCGCACCGAGCTGGTGCTCATTCAAAATGGAACTCTAAATGCAGAGAGGTACGTGGAAGAGATCCTCAATGAACATGTAGGTCCTTTCATGGCCAGGATGGACCGGCATGGCATATTAATGCATGATAATGCGCGTCCCCATACCGCCAGAATTGTACATGACTACCTTGAAGAGGTCGGTATCGAACTCATGCAGTGGCCAGCGCGAAGCCCGGACTTAAACCCCATCGAGCACGCCTGGGACGAGCTTCAGAGATGCGTGAAAGGTCGAAACCCCCCACCAATCACGCTTCCCGAGCTCATACAAGCACTGGTGGAGGAATGGGAAGGTATTCCTCAGCACCGGCTCCGAAATTTGGTGTACAGCATGCCTAATCGCCTGGAAGCTGTCAGAAGAGCTCGTGGAGGCAATACAAAGTATTAAATGAAGAAAGTGATGAAAAACAGCAAAAAAACAATCATAAAAAAAAATGTAATCTTAAGAAAAATATGACTACTTTAGTTTTTTTTTAATTTAAGATTAATATTGTGGGTGTAACTAAGCTTTATTTTATTTTTTATCTGTATAATTAAATTCTCAATTGAACAGTCTTCGTTTCATTAGGATGGCATACGTAGTTCGGGAGATATTCGGGTTTATGTGACTGACCCGTTATTTTTGGAACCGACTGTAGTTTCGTCGTTATAAAACAACAGCATAATTGTTACATCGTAAGCTGATAACACGATGACATATGAATAGTGTTATGGTAAACCACACCTGGTTGTGACACGACGCGAGCTAAGCGAAAACGGATATGTTCCACAGCTCTGTCACTTGCAATTCTATTCTACCCACATACTTTACAAGGTTTAACACGCATCCGTGTAGAAATAGAGAAAAGAAGCTTATGTTACTCCTATAAAGGCACAGACTATACTTATACGGGACGTATACAACAATTGTTACGCGGAATACGGTCGCTTTTTATTAGAGGTGAAATTTTAGAATTTGTTCTCCTATAATATAACAACAATAAATGTTTTTTCACTATATAATATTGTATATTCTTGCCTAAAAATATTAATCCACTTGAATTTAAGAAAAAAGATATTGTTTTATATAAGTCCGTCTGTCGTCGCATCGAGTATTATTTTTAAGTCTAATTATCAGATTTTGAGCGCAGGCATTTTTATTAAATATTGTTTGAAGATCAACGCTGGTTGTCCGTTACAAGACTAACAGCACATGCTAAGTTAAGACCGTTTCATAACGACACTATACCCTACACTACATTCTACACTTGTATTCCTTTCTCATACGTTTAAAGTAGTGTTGTTATGAATACATGTTTTTGTTCTTATGCGTAATGTTCAAACATATAACTATCTGTGATTTTGAGTCGAGAACAACTAAATAAAATATTGCATACTTTTTATGTTCTTTAATATTATGTTCAATGTGCAGAAACTTTTTTGTAACATATAATAGCATAAATTAGATAATGTAGCCTAAACTACATTATGGAAGTTAAACGTACGCTTCAGAAGGTTTAAACTCGTACAAAAGCCTTCGGGCAGACATGTAAAGTTTTCCCGAATAACATTCAATGTACGTACCTAAAACATACGATTTGAGGAGTTCGCACAAGGACGTACATTAAGGGGATCTAGGCCTAATCGTATTATTGCGACCAAATTTCCAAGTCAATGCCAAATTGTATTTCAAGTCAAACAATTAAATTGCTCACGTGTTTGTAAACAATAATTACTTGGAATGTTCAGACACGTTTGATATTGCCTCGCCATAATAATACATGCTATTCGCGCAACCTGAATTTTCATAAAAGTACACACAAATATAATATCTCTTATCACGTAGTTAAATAAAAATAGCGTTGTGTGTAAAGCCGAGAAAAGCTGTTACGACTACAACGAAATATGTTTACTTTATATTACGTGTGCACACGTTGTGTAAAATGTCGAGTTAAGTTTTTAAAGTGAAAACTCGGGCGGTTTTCTTATTAGGAATGCAATCTAAATTATATTTCCTTCGAGCACTGCTAATGAATACGCACGTGCATGTTGCAAGTCGGACTCGACAGAGCTAGACTGAATAATCAGCTCATGCCTAAAACAAGACTGTCTATGATTTGATATTCGACAAGTAAAAATTTTTAGAAATTGTAACCCGACTACTGATAAGAAATATTTGAAACCAGAGCTAAAATAAAAAATAAAAAAATGGTAAATTTTTTTACAAGGTAAAATTGACTAGTCCTTTTGTTGAATTAGGTTAAAATCTAGCCCATGTTACCCGGGCCATGAGACCGGGTTGGTTAACACCCTATTCATCAAAATCGACTAAGTGTTTCAGGCGCTACGGAGCAACATAATATGTAAATTTATACATACATTATATAAGCGGCTAAAATCATAACCCTTCCTCTTGGCTTCGTCGTAATCGGGTAAAAAGACGGTACCGCCGCCAGGCGCCTTATAATTCTACTTTATAGACCATCTCCTTTTTACCCACATTCCTGTGACGTATAGCAATAAAACCAGCCCTCTTTTTATTTAAGTTGTCCATTCACCGCGACCCGGAATCCGTTCCGATACATCCCTTGCATGCAAACGTAGTTATTTCTGTGATTGTCAAAGTTATTGGCTCACGCGGCGGATAAAGTTTGCCCATCAGTTCTCCACTATGCTGTCAGAAGTTAAGTACACATTATTTTTCTGTAGCGATTTAGGGAGAAAGATATAGGTACAGCAAATAATCCATAGATAAATTGAGATCGTGTTGATTTGTTGAATACACGCATTTTTGGAAATAATTTAAAAACAAGTCTATTGTGAGGATTTCAAAAATACTTCAAGCACAATATTTTAAAAGATAATAATTATACAAGTTTTAATTTTTGGCACATAAACTAATGAAAGTCTACAGAAACGTGTTTTTTTTTATAATAGTACAATATGGAAATTTGGCAGCTGTCAAATATTACTTGTTTTGATTGATTGAAAACACTACGACATTTTTTATCACCTCATGGTAAACAGTCATCGTAGCCTATAGCCGCTAGCAATACCAGGGGTATCACTAACGAGTTGCCAACCATGTTGTTGATGAGGACTCTCTGCTTGCAGCATTACTTAGTAGTAATGCTGCTAGCAGTCTATCTCCACGAGGATATCCTCGTAGAGATTCAACGATAGCCTACTAAGTATATACTTTGAGCATCTTAGTATAACACTGCAATACCCTTAACAAAAGAAGCTCAAACGAAACGACTTTCTTCTCAATAAAGCGGCCCGAAGAGGTCTTCATAAGTCAGATATTAACTATAATTCGTCGAGAGGATTTTACGAGAGGACTGGGGAGATAACAATGCTCTTATCCTTAGCTAGCTCTGGGGATAAATTAACGAGGGTAAGGCTTGAGATATAACTAACGGTTTGCTTATAATTTAGCAAGATGCACTTTTCCTCATTCAGTCTAAAGCAGATTATGTAGGTACTTTTGTGATGTATACGAGTTGATCATCATCATCATCATCTATTTAAGAGCTAAGCTCCTGTCGGTGGAGCAATCGCCAAGCCGTTCTATCGTTAGCCATCTCTTTGACGTCTTGGTACGACATAACGTACGAGTTGATAGTAAACAATATTTTTTGTGACTTAGAGTTGAGGTAAATGTAGGTAGTTGATGTAGACCTTTGTCCAGATTAATTCACTAACAATGTATTTATACATTGTTAGTGAATTAAGTAGTAGTGAAAAATCTCTATAGTAAACACGCAATTGTTTACAATTGCGTGTTTACTATAGAGATTTACAACAATAAATTCAAGAACTAAAACCCGACTACGGAATAATCACGCTGTAAAAAGTATCAAACAAGATCTGTATCTGATACACTTTAATGTGTTTAATACACATTCATAGTGATGTACAGAGGATACTACTGTTAGAATTGTTATGTTCGAATAGTTAACGTATGTACATACATACGACTCCTAAAATTATATCCCTTCCTTTCGGCTAAGACGTAGTCTGGAAAAAAGTTGATCTTGCTGATGCAGCAATGTAGGCACGATCTAATGCTAAAGCGTAAAATACATTTGTAAACGTCGAAATAATCATTGAAATTGTTAACAAGATTGACAAACACACAACAAGTCAAAGCACACAAACTGACGAATTATCATATATACAAGCCTTCTAACTTCAATTGTCCTTACAATCTAAGGATATAAAAGCAGTCCAACATATAAACCGTACTTACGTCTGATAGGTTGAATGACAGCTAAGATTGAACCACCGTACCTATAGGCCGATTTAGCAGCGAGAGTCCAAGCTAAATTGGATTGTTTTAATAGCTCGTCGAATAGCCCGTACTCCACTAAAATGGAACAAATCCACAGTCTGGGAGAAGGCAGAAAAATAGATTGGATTTGGGTGATTAATGTCGGAATAGATTGCCAATGTTCTTTTACCTGTTAGGTTAACATATTTGTAATAAATAGGACACTGTCTGCCAAATATTTTTATCTGCATTTCCAATTTTTTGCCTATATTAATACAGTTTCGCTATTATCTAAGATAATGTAAAAAAAAACACTTGCCTATTTTCTTTGATTATATACTCAAGTTATAAGTATATAATATCAAAGCCTATTTCATTAGAAGATAAAAGTCAACTGTCAAAGTTTTTTTATCTACTGAATTCACCTCATAAGAGGCATCAGACCAACAGTCTTAAGTAATGAAATGGCGAAATTTAACTCTTTATAATTTTACTACCTTTTTCATCGTGATTTCGCCTCCGTAGCAATATAATATGGCCTATTTCATACAAGAGTAATGCAGGGGTGTACAGTGCATATAGGCAAAAGGCATTGCTTACCTCTACAAAAATCAAATACACTGAATAACGCAGAACAATAAACGAATATTTAGTATTTTATGGAGCTACGTAAGATTTAAGGTAATTCCTTTGGCTGCCTACCTAAAAGAAAAATCAATGCACGCCCCTAGAGTAATGTAGATTTCTACTGGTGAAAGAACTTTCAATTCGGTGCAAAAGTTCTAGAGTACTTCCTACATACAAGATCACAAACTTACAAACTGTACCTCTTTATAATATTAGAAGATTGGTTCTGTTTACTACTTGTGCCCAGCGTTTTCACCCGCCCATCAAAACGAATCACAACTTTTTTTTATCTATTTAAGTGTTAAATATGGAAATTCCTTTTCTTAGCATCCTTATGGCGTGTAGGCATCTTACACGCCATAAGGATGCCTACCTGCCTAGTTTTAAGATTGTAGGCATTATGCTTCCTGAGGTTTTTTGATGAGTGGATGTGTCAGTCAGTGTATAGCTCATATATACGTATATACCAAGCTTTTTTCCCGCGATTGCGTAGCAACAGGATATTAAATAGTTAGTTCGAAAATCGATTTTGGGTAAGTTTCTCATAATGCGTTCATAGTGGGCATCTACATTGCGAAAGAAAGTAACTATGCTAAATTTAAATTCAATATGGCGCATAATTTTCTAGATCTCGTGAAGAGTTAGTCAGTGAGTGATATTTCGACTATATGCCTGTGTCATATAAATTTATTAATATCATCCTATACGCTTGCTACAATGCGGCCTCAAAATAGAGGCTCCAGAACAAAGGCCGAGGATTGGCTTTATGCCAAATTACTATCAAGCATCAATACACAGGATAGTATGTTGTAGTGCATTGTGCGTTGAATTTATAATTGCTTGCACCCCGGACTAATTTACTACTACCGTTGGACACATTGTTTTTCCAAATTATGACGTCATTGGTTGCCTGTCCGTACATATTGTTTGTACGATGTGATCAATGGTTTGATTTGTAGGTGAGTCTGCAACTAGTCTCACGACTGTCTTTTGATGCTAGATGTCAACTTACCATGTGATTAGGCTTTGCAAGCGAGACGGTTACCACAAAGATATTAATTTAAAATGTTTAGTTTGCTTCCGATCTCGCTCACACACCACATTCGGTTTTTGTAACATTAGCACTCTGGCTGTAACGGTTTCCTAACAAGATTTAATAGCACAGTTGAGCGGTTTTGATCAATGCGAATCACGCCGTCTTAAAAGAGAATAATGATTTATTTCTAAGCAGTATATGCTGCTATATTTATTGGATCACTATTCAAAAGTAAAGATAATATAGAGAGATAGTTTTTGTATTACCTATCTATAACGATTAAATTTAAAACCGGTTCTTATTCCCGACGTTTGATTACGCAAAAGCAACCTTAAAGTATACCATGATTATATTCCCAAACTAACTCTCTTGTTTTCTGTTTTGACTTATGACTATAAGTCAAAACAGAAAACAAGAGAAAACTTTAGGGTCAAACGACCTTTTTCTTTATTTCTCGAATACGGTAAAGCAAGAAGGAAGGGTTATGACTTCATATAATTTATTATTTGGCCTGAATAAATTAGACACAGGACATCAACAAAGGAAATTTCTTTAACGGATTATTACTTAGGCAGAATTTCGTATTGGGGATCGATAGATAAAATATACTGCCCAGCCAAGAATTGGATTGTTTTATTTTCTTCACTTATCGGTGCCCCGACGCCACTACGATCGAATATATTACTATAACTATTACAAGTTGGTACAGGTTAATGACTACAATCAGACAGAACACCAGAACTCAAGACACCCGAGGGATGCGACTTGACAAAAGATTTAGTCGAGTTATTACTAATATCGTTTGAAACTACTAGAGTTAAACTTTCCCTCACGGAGTTTCAGTCGAATAATTTACTTCAAGTAAGTAAATTATACGCTTTGCATCCAAAATGAGTGCACTTTTTTAGTTTATAAAAATATAGTTTAGTGCAATTTACGTAAAGTTGAAATGGACTTGCTCTTATTAACGACATATTCAAAATAAAATATAAGAATAAAATTCACCTTACATTTCGTTTCAAATTATTCGTCTTCGCTTACAGAAGAAAACGACTTAAAGACCAATTACATTCCAGTCGCGTTGCTTGTAATGTAACCCCCTAAAATCTCATTTGTCAAGAGAACACTGGCGGAATATTTGATAACCTATATTGCAACTCTACGACGGGGTTACATTGGAATTTACATCATCTAATATATAAAATTCTCGTGTCACAGTTTTCGTTGCCATACTCCTCCGAAACGGCTTGACCGATTTTGATGAAATTTTTTGTGCTTATCCGGTATCTATGAGAATCGGCCAACATCTATTTTTCATCCCCCTAAATGTTAGGGGTAGTCCACCCCTAAATTTTTTTTTTTTTTACACCGATTTCAAAATTTCTTTCACCGTTAGAAAGCTACATCATCACTGAGTAACATAGGCTATATATTATACTAGCTTCCCGCCCCGGCTTTGCACGGGTAGACAAAATATTTGATATAAAAGTCTACCCGTGCGAAGCCGGGGCGGGCCGCTAGTATAAATAGAAATTAGTATTAATATCAATATACTAATATTGTAAAGGTGAAAGATTTGTGTGTATGTTTGTGTTCAATAGGCTCCGATACTACAGGACCGATTACTAAAATTCTTTCACCGTTAGATAACTACATTATCACTGAGTAACATAGACTATATATTATACTAGCTGCCTGCCCTGGCTTAGCACGGGTAGACAAAATATTTGATAATTGTCTACCCGTGCGAAGCGAATATTAGTTAGTTGTGCCTTTAAAATAGCAATAAATAACGATTCCAATTTTAATGTCAGGGACAACTTTTAATTAAACCTTTTTAGAGATGCTTAAAATAATAACATTTAACAGGACATGTCATGAACGCTTGCATTTCCTTTATTAGATTTTTTCACTCAATAATTTCATACACATAGTTCCCTAAAATCCAAAAGTCTGGTATGATGTTTGACGGATCTCACATTTCGCTACAACCAAAGTATCAGCGTGTATTTAGCGAGTTAGTAAGGGGAACCATGTGTATGAAACTAATAAGTTCACATTAGTGCAATAATGTGCACTCAATATTATAAATAGTGCTTCAGATAGCTCAATAATAGAAATGTATTACGCATTACTGATCAAATTTACCATTGTTGTTAACTGGCTGTAAATATAATGTTAAATCTGGAAATGCAAATACGCCACAATTTGTTTAGGCATTAAAAAACAATTGAACATATGAGCCGCATTCCAAACATTTCCCCTTTGACTGACGAAACAAATGCACAAGCGAGTTAATTTCTTAAATTAACATGCCTGTTTTAATTGACCTGAAATTTATGAGTATCTGACAGCAATTTCTCACGTTTAATCAATCGTACAGCGAAGGAATTGCAATAAATATAATAAGTTATTGCGTGTTGTGTAGACATATTTTTATAAACCTTACATATGTATTATATCTATGTTATGATTGTGATTTGGTATTGAAGACAATAAATGAACTATAAATTGCACACTTCCCCGTGACAGTTCCCGTTCGGAACATTTATTTTACGTGTAGGTAAGTTTTGTACTTCTTAGTTTAGTTTATTTTGAGTTTTTAATCCAAAGAGCAGTTATATCTACATTCTAACTATAAATTAATAGAAAATAACAGAGAATTGTATTATTATTATTTTATAACGGATATATCTTGGATATATGATATAAATACCTTATTAACTGTCAAAACATACATGAAGTTTTAACACAGTCATAAATAATGTATTCTCTACGAATAGTCATCAATTTTGACTTGAATTGTATATTCATGGTATAATATTTACTTCAATGCTTATTTTTCATCCCAAAATAGCGATTGTATATAGATATTATTAATCAACATTCCTCTTATAAGAATAACCGTTAATCAAGAGACCTGAAAGATGAAATTTAAAGTTTGAAGAGTGGGTCAAAGTCGTTTGCGGCTTAATGTCACTGGAAGTGTTTAGAAACTCCCAGTAGCTTAAAAGCTTTCAACACTCCTGGCTTCTTATAATTGTGTGAGGGCCTGGTTTCTTTACACGAATAAAAAATAAGATTTTAGCTGTTAACTTCTGTTAATTAACCGGAATAAAAAAAATATCTTCTTCGCCCTGACTTAAAATTTATTGATTGGGAAAATGCAATATATTATTTAGTTGGGGATGAATTTCAATTCAATCGCAATTTTTTTTATACCACTTAGGTTGCACACAAGCATACGGTCCACCTGATGGTAAGCAGTCACCGTAGCGTATAGCCGCTAGCAATATCAGGGATATCACTAACGAGTTGTCAATTCGCGCAATTCGCCCTACCTCTCTTTTTTAGCTCATGGTGTGATAAATAACTGTACATAATCTTAGAAAAACTCATTGGTACAGGCCGGGATTTGAACCTGGGTCTATCAGATCGCAGGCCGTTGATTCAACCACAAGGCCACCGTGGCTCTCACGCTCCCAAATACAAAATCAAGTACATTCGTTGTTGAGCTAACCTCACTCTAATCGTTTTTAAACTTAACTTGGAACCAACTGGGCTTACAAAGTATCAATTTAACGTCCCATTTAAATGTAGTCACGAGGGATTAAAATAAATCACTGATTGCGTACCTCAAACTTTAAGATAATACTATTGAAAGAATAATAATAAGTGAATAATCGATAAACTGCTGTCAATATATAAACCGTATTTCATTATTGGTATGCCGTAATGATGAAAACAATACCGCAGTGAAATAACACTACTTGATGTAGTGTTGTGTTTCTGCGGTGAGTAAGGTTGTCAGTACTCCACGGGATACGCTGGGCTAGTAGTAATGCTGCTAGCACAGTGAGTCGTCATCAACAACATGGTTGGCAACCCGTTAAGGATATCCCCGGTATTGCTAGCGGCTATAGGCTACGGTGACTGCTTACCATCAGGTGCGCCGTATGCTTGTGTGCCAACGTAGTGGTATGAAAAAAAATACGATTACTTACACGAGATTTTACGGCCGTTATCATTTAATTACCCTCCTTTGCTCTTAAAAATCTACTTTTGACGCAAAGGTTGTTCAAAGGAATGATCTTTAACAATCATTAATTAATGTACCTGCGGGGATCTCTCCATAAATTAATTAAAAGCTATTTTCAGTACAGAAGACCTACTCTTAAAGCTATATTCACTTTCGAACTTGATATTAACGAAGCCTCGTGAGATTTTCAAGTTAAATAATATGCTCTTTTCAGTTAGAGCGTCTGAAGAAATAACACATTCGGTATTTTTAATTTTCTGTTCCACATTCGTAGCATATGTAACATAAATCATAAACTAACTACAGAAAAACACAAAAAAGCTACCTTCGAGAAAATAAACATGAATAGCCAAATAAGGGTTAAAATCCCCGTCAAAATAATTTAAAAAAAAACTGGGATTTTCAAAAAAGTGTATTTTATCCTTGATGCTAGCTTCTGGAGGCGTTCCAGAAGCTAGTATCTAGGATAAAGTCTGTACCTTATCACTTATACAATACGGTGAAATTTGCCACTTATGTTTCCACCACGGATAAGGAATTACGGCGCTTAAATTTAATTGAAGAATAACAAACAAGGCATGAAAAACATATCTACTGAATATCAAATCTACTGAACAAGCATTCACGCAGTGATGTTTTTTTTTATTCATCCCACCTTCCCGACAATGTCTCGAAGGCTTAGCATGTACGAAAACACGCACATATTTTCACCGTAGTTTATATAAGTAAATGCAAACGGCAGGAGGTAATCTGTTGCCCTGTCACATCACATGTTTCATGCTCGAATTGTACAAGGAAAAGGTACATAATATAATATGATCTTGTCTTGTATAAAGATAACAGAGAATTAAAATGTGTTTCCGTTTCACTAACGCATCGTGCCAACATTGTGTACGTGGCGCGATAGCAAAAACAATTGTGTATTACGAAACCTTTTTTGGCGTCACGTTGCTGTCGTTATCTATCTATATCAGTGTTTCTCAAACTTTTACGCCACGTTTATAAAATTCTTCATCTAATTTTTTTATTGAAATATGTGGAGAAATAAATAATAACAGCTTAGGTTGAGGTATTTAAGATTTCGCATTTCGTTATATATAATTCTCTGTTTCGTAATACTTTTCACCGCCCACCTATTTTTTTTAGCGCCTCCAATATAATTATCAATCGCCCCCTCAAAAAACTTCAACACCCACTTGGGGGCGGTACCCACTTTGAGAATCAGAACAACAGAATTGGAACCAATGCCTATTTTTAATTTAAATAGAATAACATATAAAACGAAATGCGAAACAAATGCCGCAATAACATTGATTGTTACATAATAGTCATTAGCCTTGCTTGCGTAGACCCTTTACCGACATAAAATTTTACGTTCGATGTAACGGTTATTTTTACACCAAAAGTAGTTACATTCCCTCCGCTACTAAGCACATTATTCACCAGAATTTATTTATTTATTTATCTTTTATGAATGGTCGGTAGCTAGTTAAGTACCGTGGTTTGAATATAAGGCTTAAGGTTGCATATCATAGTGCCTCGGACGAAAAAATATCTCCCATATCGAAAAACGATTTTTCTCACTTGATATTATTTTGTTCTTTATATTTACTCCACAGTAGATTTCCCTGTAGGTCCATAATATAGGTAATGTTTATTTAAATATTATTATTTCTTAGACGGATTCTATTTAAATTCCACACATAAAAGGCAGCCGAATCAAACACATCAAAAACCTTGTTAATCATTACCAAATGTAGACCAATTCCAGACTCACCGAAACCACACACACAGAACATATAAAATTGAACTTTAATACATACGCGCGCGGTCGAATGTCGGTTGGATAGTAACCCGCCGTCCCGTTCTGTCGGGAGGCTACAGCGCGAGTGAGGGCTGAAGGCTCTCATCCACCCTTATACAGTGCTACCCCTAGCGGGAAGGCGGTGGGCGGAACTGTATAGAGCTGTAACAACGCAAAAAAAATGTTAAAATTATATCTGTCATGGTATAATACATTGTAGTAATGTGCTCATCCGCATCAACATATCTGTTAAAATATTTATTTTATTTGCTTTGAATGTGTTTAGTTACAACTATTTCAACCAATGTTTTTCTCAATTCTATAAATAGTTTATATAATTACAATTGGGAATTGAGTTCCGGACTCCTTCCTATTTCCAAGATATCAACAAAAAATAACGTTTGTTCCTTACCATAGCTTTTTTTATCCAAAACCTATTGCGACATCAACTCTACAATTTTAAATTACAGTACCTACCTTTTCTGAACGTATCTCATTATTAGTGCTGCTCCAAAAAACCATATATTGAATGTTAAGTATTGATTTCAATGCAGGGCAGTTTACATAAATTGAATATATTATCATAATCCATATTGCAAGCAAAACTTCCTTCCATAAATTTTGATATAAGAAAAAAAGTTGATAAAAAGTATATCTTCTCTAAGGATATTACCAGTGCTATCTCTTTCGCACCGCAGGTTGTCAACGAAATGTTATTAGTCGTCAATTACGCTACCAGCCGTCAACTGGAAAAATTCTAACACTGTCTGTGGTTAACCCTTCATATTTCTCGCCTAAATTCCAATTATTTGGGATTCAATTTTATTTTATTTATTTAAAAATAGATTATCCTTTTTTATATGAAAAAAAAACACGGAGCACTGTGTTTCTTGCCGGTTCTTCTTAGGTGGCTTTTTTTGCGAACCGGTAGTAATTTATAAATTCATAAGTGCCTATACTCTGATAACTTAAAAAAAATCCTTTCCAAATTCAATTCTCACATATAAGAGGAAAATCACAACCTTTGCTATTATTCTGATGTACGAAATCATTAGACTAAACTAATTTGACAGGATTTAAAGTATTGCCATTCTCATTTAATCCCGCACATGAAAAAGGGATAGCAAGACTTTTAATCCGGTCAAATTAGTTTAATTAAATGAGTTTGTACAACATAATCGACATTATGACTAATATGTCTTATTTTCAAAGATATTTTGAAGTAACATAAACTACGTCACTTGGGTTTCTCAGAGGTAAATTTTCAGAACTGGCAGCTCACGACTTTTATCCCTTTATAAGAACCAAATAGAATAAAATAATATTTTCATTTAATTTCGTAGCATTAAGTAGATACAGCGGAATTGAAAGGTATTCATCCAGCAAACGTATATTTACGAACACATACTTGCGTTACGGTTTGAAGGGCACTAGAGCTAATGAAATTCCTGGACCTGACAGCTTAAATAACTAAACCGGCTGATATTTAGATTGTTTTTCGACAATTCAATATTTTATTTATTCCATTATGCAGTGGTTTAGCTATAACAATTATAATTTTGAGAATATCACTATACGAATTTTAAGAAATTTTGACATATCATCATAATATTTTTTAGACTTACTTAAATATTTCGTATTAAAAGTAAGTTGTCAAGCAATGGTTAAACTTATTCATACAGTTTAAATTAAATACTCTTTGTATTCACATATAAATTGATTGACAAAACAGTGGTGTCGATTCTTTTGTTCAAAATTACTAAACTTAACTAATTTGACAGGTCTAAAAGTCTTGCTATCCCTTTCTCATGTGCGGGGTTAAATAAGGATGGCAATATTTTAGACCTGTTAAATTAGTTAAGTTTAGTAATTTTGAACAACAGAATTGGCACCAGTATTTAGGTAATTACCAATGGAAAGTCCCAAAGATATTATTATAGAAAGAAGACAATAAAATAAATAAGTACCTACATAAAAACCTAATGGCGGAATACATTTTCAAAAAGCTCATTTCTAAGTACTGACATATAAGACATTTCAACTTTGAATATAAGCAACCTTAAGTCATATAAGACGCACAAAGATATCTTTCGTCACATTGTCACGTCTTGACGAGGGATGCGAGCCCTTCTCAAAATCAAAACACTATTAACTGGCAACTGACTTATATTTGTAAGGCGATAAATATATAATTACTATTATTTTCAAAGTAGACTAGCTTTTACCCGTGACTTTATTCGCGTAGAAATAAGGTAATATTTGCCCAAGTTAAAATTAAACGAACCTTTATGAAAAGTAAGTGGCTTATGTCGTTCTAATAAATTAAACAAATAAAATACCTTAGAATGTAGCATTTTAATAGTGAAATAAATTATTAGTTAATTAACCGCATATTATGTCTCCCTACACGCGAATACATTCTCAGAATTTAAGATCTAAGGACGCGAGAACCATCTAATACTTAATTCATATTATTTATTTGTCATAATTTCGATATTGAAATACACCAGAGGTGTGGACCACCCTTATCACTTAGGGGTATGAAAAATAGTTTACGTCTTATTCTCAGACCTACCGAATATACAGTTTCTTACAAACGGAGGAGTTTTGGTAATATAAATAGACAAGGTGCTAAAATTTTAAATGTTTGGTCACGATACCTAACAAGAGGGATTTTGATTTGGCTGCGATCTATTATAGGGAGTAAGACAATTAGGAGAAGACAGGGGGAAAAGCTAGTAAAAAATAAACAAACACAACAACTTTTATTTCTGGAAAAACAGGAGACTTGCAAATAAAATGCCGAAGTGACAGTGAGCGCTCGGAATCTAATAAAGAATTTAAAAGACGTGTTCTCTCCCCAACGAAAATATTTACTATATTTTCTCCTTAAGCGAATACTTTTCACGAGTACAATTTTTTTTGTAAATATTTTTTTAGCAGCTTATATTATCTCAGTTACGGGATAAACGTCTTGAAATTGAATAAAATAATAGACGTAGAACACCACGGTATCTCACGTACAAAATCGTATCGTACGCTTGTTTTGAATACGCATTTCGTAGTATAATAGTCGATTGTTATACAAGGGGCTAAAGTGACCCAAAATTAACAATAATAAGATACATGTAGTTTCAGGTAAAAGACAAAAAAAATGAAATATACTTTTTCCCCGCTCTGGTACGCTACAAAGACGGACTTTTTGAGCAAGAGGAGTGAAAAGTAATTAAAAGCGCCATGAGTATACACAACAATAAGAATTTCTACACAGTATGTACTCTCAATAACAATAATAGGGTTGGTATCGCGTCTGGTATTGCAAGCGAATATATATAATACAGTGACCTTAACTTAACTTAAGAGTCAGGTGGGCCGCCAACTTCGTAGTATAAAAAAAGTATATTCGGGTGTCATGACGAGGTGGGCCGTATACTTGCATGCCAACTTCCTAGTATAAAAAAGTATATTCGAGTGTCATGGCAAGGTGGGCCGTATACTTGCATGCCAACTTCCTAGCATAAAAAAGTATATTCGGGTGTCATGAAACATAACGCGTGCCTTTAAACCGTTTAAACATATACACACATTATCTCTACACTTTTTAGTGAAAATTAATACAATCAAACTAAACACTCTGCATTGTTATAAATAGTCCGGTCCGACAAACCGAATAACAACAAACCGAAAACTTTTAAAAGCATCTAAATGTTGTTTTAGTTACGCTAAAGCATGTTGTAGTTTAGTCGAAAAAGCTCACAATTGCTTAAAAGTTTTTATGCTGTATAAATTCGCTGTATTTTTGATTTTTATGCGATATCTTTTTAAATAAAGTAGAAATTTTCGGTTTCTTAGTACCCGACTACCTAATGCAAGGCTATTTCGTTTATATATGAAGGTTACATCTACTTCTTTGCCTGCCTTTTTTGATTGTCCCAAGTCAAAGAGATTTACTCATAATTTTTCATGGGGGTCCCAATACCCTATCTCTCCTAAATTAACAAATTCTAGTCGTTTCCCAAATGTAAATAGCTAAGTTACTGGCATAGCTGTTCTCAATTTATCGTTTAAAATAAACAGAGAGACGTTTTAGTTTGATACAGACGTGAATTTATTGCTCTAAGCCCACCATTAGGGATGCCACTGAGCTGAAATTGTTTTTACCGCTTCTAATGACAGTTGGTAATCGAGTTCACCCCACTGGGAACCCTATCTTGGCCAATATTAGAGGGGTTGTCGAACAGTCGCTATTTCGTGTAAGTCGATCAATCTTAAAAGTTTAACGCAAAACTAACATAATAAGTATAGTTATGTCCCACTACATTCCACTACGTGGGACAGAGACGGGTATATTATTAACATATTTTATAATTTGGTTTTTGCTTTAATTTTACGAAAAAAAACGAAAGAGAGATCTTAATAAACTACCTACTTTTAGGTAAAAGATCTGATTCAAATCCAGAATCAGGCGGGAGCGTGCCAAGAATGCTGGCACCAATGCCATACTGGATATCAATGCTGATTCTCTGAGCGAGATATGTTCCAGTCCGTCTGCCTACAGAGGTACCTACCAGCCGACGTGAGACCTCCATACAAAGCTGATAAACATAATTATTTTAAGTCATAATAATACAAATGAAAATAAAATGCTAAAGGAAACACCAAGCAAGTTACTAGCGAAGTGATTCATATCAGAGTACTTCTAAGAGGTCTCCTGTTTAATTTCCGACAAACGAATATAATACTATAATTATGTTCTAAGTAGCAAAATAGACTATCATTGATATTTTAATAGATATAATTTCAGAGCTATTCCATAAAGTTGGTTAAAATAATTTCCTCTATTAATCGGATAATATTTTTTCAATTACTAATAGATAAATTGTAACCTTAATTTGGGTCTTTGTCTCAGCTATAACCTCGTTAAATCGCAATAAATTGCATGTATCTTGAATTATGGAAAATTTTCATGAATTTAAACGACTTGTATTTACACGGGCTCCATCTAAGTTTAAAAAATATCTTTACAATCGTGATCTTCAAAAAAGCGAGACTTGTATTTTACTATCCTTACATTTGACCTTTACCGCTCAAATTCGTGAAATTTCAAACAAACATTGTACGTGGAGGGTGAATATTCTGTGCGCGTGTTTTGTATCGCAGTCCCCAGTCACTCAAATTGTCACATCAGTTAAAAAGGACGCCTACGACGCACAGCGTAAAACGCTACGCCTGGCGTAGTGACAGCTACAACGTAGCGACAGCTACGACAGGGGCAACAATGCCTACGAAGTTAATACGTTTTCGTAATGCGGTATTATTAAATTACTAGCTTTTGCCCGTGACTGCGGATTTAAATGAAACTCACGGGAGGAGTTATGTAATGGTGAGGTCGCTACACTATTCACAGGGTGTTACTTTTAACATCATCAAGCTGACACGATTTATTAATTTATCGAGTTATTTTTACAGCTTTCATAGCTAAATACAAAGAAAAGAGACTAAGCGTGGTCCCCGTCCATTATGAAGTGAAGTGATTGATCGTCCTTCAGACTATTATGTGGAGAGAAGTGGGACAGGCGCGTGTACACGAGCCTTGACATACTTATACATTTACTTTCCTCGCGTCTAGTTCTGCTGGAAGTGAAAGTAACTTAGATTTTCTTTTAGTTTAGTTTGGCGAGGTTCAATCCATTGGTCATAGTAGACCTTTACAGTTTTGTGTGGCATGTCTCGCTTATTTTCAGCTATGAAATTGTCATTTTTTGTGGATATTAATAACTCATCAAAATAATGAGCTTAAATAAATAGAGGACATTATCACACAGCAACAAAGGCCCTAAACTAAACAAAGCTTGTGCTATAAGATCTAGCAGCTGATAGAATACTTAGTACTATTTTTTGTATAAAGATACTTCTAAGACAAACAAAACACTCAGGCGCCAGGCAAAATCACAAAATTATATGTTCACCCCGGCGGGTATCGAACCCGCGACCCGCAGCGTAGCAGTCAAGTGTACTAACCACTAGACCAGCGGTCTCGTAGTATTGAATACGTCAAAGCAGACTATGATGTTCGAAGAAATCTTATCAGAGCAAAAAACTATTTCGACTCCTCTTATGCAAAATAATTTATGATTCGCTAAGTAATCATAAATTATTTTGGTATGACCTAATTCCATGGAATCACTTCAGCATTAATCATAATTAAATGAAATATATGAAAACGTGAGTAATGTTATTGTAACATCTGTAACGCGTCAGTGGTCCTTCCCTAAATAATTCCCCGAATATTACTGCATAGCCGCCTTTACATATATTTCTCCGGGAATCAGAGTGTATAGAATTATCCCTAAAAAGACAAGGAATTTCAAATACAACCTTCCTGCAAGAAAACTCTTAATATTCTCCAAAATACAGAAGTTTATCATTCAAATGATACAAATATTTGAAGGTCTGGCCTGGGGGCTCGTGTACATTTTTCGGGTTCCCTCTCCTCTAGAGACTTAACGAGATATAAATAAATATGGTTATGATACAGTAAGAATAATATTTATATATAAACGCGTGTTCTAGAGTTCAGTTAGCGTTTATTACTCTTAAAATGAAAAGAAGAAATGCATTTCTAGGGTTGTCTAGTGCTATATTCTTGCGGTAAATTTTCCAGTGCTCCTCGAGGATTCGCTGTGCGAGCAGTACCTAAATACAGTGGGTCTTAACAACGGCAATACGCTGGTGAAAACCCTATATTGCAGGCGTCTATGATCGCTTACGATGATCTATACCAGGTAGGTGGCCGCTTGCCACTTGTGTAGTACTAAACAGAATTTAAAATAAAATTATCATAGGAATGCTGCATTTATTGAATCAAAAGAAAGGCAAGCTTTGATAGTATTAAGTCAATCAAAAGTCGTGAATATCCATATTAGGGTCTGCTTTACTTTTAAAAGCCACCTGAGAATTATTATTGTAATTATTACATGAAATAAGAATTCAATCCAATGCATCTTAGCCCTAGATGAGAAGAACTTATCTTTCAATTTGAACAAATCTCTTTATTTTATGACTACTTTAAAGACTCTTAAACTCTTTTATACCCAATAAATGGATCATGTATTTTTCAAGCGAGGCATCCACTTTCCTTTACCTTTCCTGAAGCTCTTGAATTCATCGTTAAACGGTTCCCTTTATAGGTTCATGCAAATGCGACCAACTGTTCAAGTGTTGCAATAACAAAAATCTGAAGGATTTACCAGGTAATTGTTTGGGTGTTTTGGGAGATTTGTTAAGTTTTATCACGCCAATAAGTGAATGCATTTTGTTACAAAATTAATACTACGTTTATTTATAAACGTTGTTTTGCCATATAAATTATATCTATTTTATTTTAGCCCAAAATATAAAATTATTGGGGTGATCATCAACATTAATACCTGCCCGCTTCGCGTGGTGGAAATTTTTTAAGAATTAACGTAAATTCTATCCTTTTTGGATATAAAAAAACGATTCCTTTCACTGGTCGCAGTGAAATCAGTCCTTGTAGAGAGTACGTGATAATATATCCGCAAGCCTGCGTTATTGGCGCGGCTTTACCATGAATCAACTTTATACGTTCTATATCGAGTCAGTGAGCACGAGAAACGACCCTTTATAAGGAAAATCGGCGTGCTAATCGAAAACGCATGAACCAGACTTCTCGTCTTAACGGTTTGTTTTTTTGCCGCCTTCGTCTTTACCAAGAAATTATAAAGTGATGTTACGCATACTGCCTAACTAATGGTAAGCACTCATCGTAGCATATAGCCGCTAGCGATACCAGGGGTATCACTTACGTGTTGCCAAACCTGTTATTGATGAGGACTCACTGTACTAGCAGCATTACTACTAGTGCAGCGTATGGCTCGTGGAGCACTGGCAACCTTACTCAGCGAAGAAAAGACTACATCAAAGTAGTCTTATTTGATTGCGGTCTTCTGTAAGGCAGAGAAGATTAATAGTCCATATGCCTTTTTTATTATATTTTCATTATTTGCGCACTATTTTATTTAATGAACAACCATCAGTCATCTTGGTATTCGAATTACTGGTAAGTACAGATAATTTTTGCCTTTGAATATAATCAATACGAGACAATATATCTCGTTTAGTGTTCTTAGAAGCGATTATATCTTTTTCAGGGAGCACTGGCTTTCTAGTATAAAATAGAATATAGCTTTTATGGTTGAATAGGGCTCAAGAAACCTTCAGCAAAATTGAAAACAAATCTAAGAAAAGTTTAAGTGAGAATACATTTCTGAATAACCAGTAGGAGGCGAGATGGGGAAAGTTTGTAACGCCTACGGGTAAGACGCAATATTCAAGGAGGATAAACTACGCAGCTAGCGATGTACACAAAGTGCGTGTAGTTATAACAAGTATTTTTGATCCCCAACGCAAAAAGTGGGGTGTTATACGTTTAACGTGTGTATCTGTCTGTAACATCGGAAACAGATGAACCGATTTTGACTTTGTTTTTGATTCAAAGGCGTTTTGTGAATGTGATTTGTCTGCGGATGAATGGCATAAAATCCTGTCACATGGTTGAAGTACTGTGAGAGGCCTGTATGAAAGTGTTTACCTGTTAGTGTAAGAGGCCTGTGGCCGTTCGAACATGGAAATAAATAAGTTAATTGAATGTTCTTAGCTGTGATTTGTAGATGTAGCACGGCAAAGCCTAACTAGGATTATTTATACTAGTAAGGCCTTGATTTCATGCCGAAGATAATGCCATAGTAAGGTGGCAAACAAGCATACGGCCCATCTGCTGCATGGTAAGCAGTCGCCGTAGCCCATAGCCGCTAGCAATACCAAGGCTATCACTAACGAGTTGCCAACCCTGTTGTTGATGAGGAGTCACTGTGCTAGCAGCATTACTACTAGCCCAACGTATCCTCGTGGAGCAAACCTTACTTACCGCAAAAACATCACAGTACATCAAAGTGGTGTTATTGCACTGCAGTCTTCTGTAAGGTGGAGGTACAGTCCTAAGCCAGGCGGCTCCAATTTTAATGGAAAACCCACGGAAGATCCCTTTTCACTCTACCTCTCTTTTTATGCTCTTGATGTGATTAATCACTTGAATATGAACTTAGAAAAAAAAATGTATATAGCCCTTAAGATGACAGGCCGTTGTTTCAACCACAAAGCCACGACGACTATTATATAAAAGTTTTAGAAAATTATCAATTATCGATATCATTAATTTCAATCGTTCAAACTTTTGTTACATCAATACGTGAGGATTTTATTAATTAATTGTTGGCTTCATTATTATTAATTAATTACAAACAGGGCTCTACCTACCCCAAATAATTTGGCGTGTTATATGTATATTTAGGTTACATTTCCGCTTTAAACACGAGTAAAAACCAAGCGAATTCTTAACGAACCCTTTTAACCTTTCTACCGCATGACAAATTCAATATTTAACCCTCACCCCGGGTTTACATTTCACAAATTACTTGTACCTTCTGGATTTTCGCTTTATATGATAATTTAAGAGCGGATACCTAAAGCTTTTGCCATCACACCCTCTACGATCAAACATACACGTAGTCAAAAATATATGGTGTACGCGTGTACCTGTACGTGTGGAGTCAAATTCTTAGCTTTAAACATATGCTGCGGTCAGCTTATGGGGTATCTTCTCTCATTTAAGAGTACATACTCTTATCGGTGATGAAGTTCCCTCCACTACCCAGCGCTCATTTGACCTCGTTTTGATCTGACGGCTCCTTTTGTCCGTTTGATTAATCTTATCCTCGTTCGTCCTCCTTACAATGACGTCCTCCTTTTACCTTCCAATATATCATTTATAAAACCGTCATATACAAGATGGTCAAACATTACCAGGTCCTTCACTAGAAAGCTAGGGCGACACTAGATCTCCCGTGGGTATTCCCATTAAAATTAGAGCCAACCGACTGGGGACTGTACCTCCACCTTATAGAAGACCGCAGTCAAATAACATCACTTTAAAGTAGTGTTATAGTAAGTAAGGTTGCCAGCGCTCCACGGGAATACGTTCCGCTAGTATTACTACTGCAGTATAACCGTAAGAATAATAATCAATAAATAGTCAAGCACAGTGAGTCCTCGACAACAGGGTTGTCAACGTGTTAGTGATATCCCTGGTATTTCTAACGTGTATAGGCTACGGTTCCTGTTTACCATCAGGTGAGCCGTATGCTTGTGTGCCACCTTATTGGTATAATAAAAAAGAAACATACAGTACAGCCCAGTCCTTAGATATTAAAATAGTAATGATGACGATGGTTGACGATGAAGACATATGTTTTGTTTCTTGCTTAACAATATAATATCACTTATACAATTATGAAAAAGCTTAAATTGATAACTTGACAAGCTCTTACGGGATACAAATAATTTGATTTTGCAATAGCTATTGATATAGTATTACATTCCTGTGGATCTGCCGCAATAACGTTTTTTTTAACCCAATGGTATCCAATCTTAATCCTACTTAAGGCGCATGATCTCGGGATGGGCATTAAATCAAGCTCTCTGCACATCGGTACGGGCGGGATTACGGATTACAGATTAGACCAATGAATAATGCTCATTCTTATCACTCGGGGGAGCCTACTAGGCTACAAGTTGATTAAGTCTACCGGCGTTTTTATTGCTTTTTAGTTTCCACCGAAGCATATTCATATCAGTATGCTTAGTTAATTTGTTAAATTAATAAATAAGCAATTTTAACTTATAATAAATAAATATTATTATTATTATATTTTTAACTAATATTTTTAATTTATTCATATAGCAATTAGGATAATTAAAAACCACGACAGGCGAATACGTGTTGCCCAATATTAACAATCTAGGTGTCTTCAACACCCGAATATCAATAATATGTACTAGTATCTAGTCTTTGGCCTATTTTTATAACATAAGTACTTACTTTGTATTGCTAATATCAATTTATTTACCTCGAAAAAGGCAATGTTTTGGTTACAACTACATATGTGGGGAATCTTTAGTTTAAGAAGTTATATATAAATTCAGTTTAATCAGTAGGTAGAGCACACTTTTCTTGGATTTCTATCAGACATGTGTACCTGTGACATTCAGAATTTCGCCCACGAATGTGAGTCTAATTTCGCTTGTAAATTATTCATGATGTGACGAGTAATGAAAAGGAAAATTATTGGAAAAAATTAAAGACATCCTCCGGCATGAAATTGAGATATGATTGAATTTTTGCTCTTATAATTTGACATAGTAAAGCGGCTCTATCAGTTCTCACAGACAGTTTAATTAATTATATTAATAGAGTTTATTATCTTTTTATGTTATTAACAGAAATATATTTTTTGGATGGATCAGCGGTGGCCTTGTGGCATGAAGCGTTGCCTGCTATTCTAAAGACGCAAGGTTGAATCCCACTGGACTGTACCAATGAGTTTTTCTAACTCAAGTGCAATGATTAGTCGCAACACAAGCTTTACGGTGAAGAAAAACATCCTGAGCAAACCTGCATACGTCTGAGAAGATATTCAAGGACGTGTGTGCCTAAGAGACGGTGACGGACTCACCATCTGTCTCGTTGGCACCAAATTATGTTCGGTGGGAAGTGTGCGTTACACACACCTCTGTCTCTTCAGCAACCCTTGTGGGAAACCGTGAAGATATAATTCTTATGGTGCTAGAATGGGGAACGATATTCTTTTGTCTTCATCTATCGGAAATATGGTTCTACTTCTCTCGCTCGATCGTAAGCTACCGTATCTAATGAAGGATCACAATATCTTATGACAGGCGCGTTATCAAAATCTTGTGTAACCGCTCTCTAATTTATTGGGATAATTTAATTAACATCAATATTCAACAATATCTCACCTTCCGTCTGAGGTCAGGTAAACATAGGTTTTGTTCCTGTCAGCAATATTGTGTGTGCTTAGGTCCCTCATGAGTCACCAAGTTTTGCTCTTGGGGATGATACCGTTCAACTATTAACACTGTAAAGGACAAGTTATTTCCATATAATGATAGCTAGCAATTTTCACTTGTATTTTAGCTTATGTATGTCTATCAGGAATCTTTCAGTCATTTTTATCGACTACAAGAAGCCAAGTGGCCTTAGCAAGAAGAACATTCGTCAAATTTTTTACGCAAAAATAAATAGCGTATATATATAATTTGGAACACGTAGTCGAAAGATTTTCTTGCTACCATTACTTACTGAGTGTTGTGAAAATTTACACACAAAAAAATTTTAAAGTTCTCCTTATTTCTAGGCTAGTAGTAGTAATACTGCTAGCACAGTGAGTCCTCATCAACAACAGGGTTAGCAACTCGTTAGAGATATGCCTGGTATTGTTAGCGGCCATAGGCTACCTACGGTGACTGTTTACCATCAGGTGGTCCATATGCTTGTGTGCCACATTAGTGGTATAAAAAAAAAACACACTTGTTAGACCTGTAACGTAACGCGAGTATTTTTTAACCAAATTGCAAAGTCAACGCAAGTCAACACAGTAATCTTATAACATTTAATTAAATAATTTATTACGCTTCTCCTAATCCATTGATCCGCCAGAGTGCGCGGAACCATTTCGGCAAAGGTTAATTATTCATTTAAATTGCGGTCTTTAAAGGGACAAATTTTTAACATCTCAGCATTTAGGAGTAAGTTGCGAAATATATTTACAGCTCGGTTTAGTAGGAGGTTATTCCCTTGCGGCGATGAACATTTTCACATAAAGGCGTGGTACTTATAAGTAAAGTTATATAACACTTATAATATGTAAGTATTTGATACTATTACGGTAACAAACAATAATAAGTCCAAAAATAGAAGGTACATTTTAAATCACATAGGTTACTACTGGAAAGATGGGAGAGAGGCCTTTGCCCAGCAGTGCGAAAGCAACGGCTAGACAGAATAGAATAGAATAGGTTACTACATTGCTTACAGCCGACTTATTTTAATGACAATTTTTAATGTGAAATGCTTGGTACATTTTGACCAGGAGTAAAACTTTTAAATTGTTTATTAATTAAAGAGGGCGTTCCTGAGCTTTCTTAAATAGAATTACTTTTCGCTTAGTATCGGTCGCAGTCGCGAGCGAAAGCTAGTCTGTAGTCTGTTCGAAAACGCTTGCGGTTTGTAGAACCCCGTCTTCATGATAGTTGCTTACACATAAGTTTTAACAAAATTTAACGCGTTAAGTATAGGATAAGATAGCCGTCACGTCGTATAAGGAGGTCAAAGAAGTAGCACTGGACAGAGATAAGTGGAGGGAAATTCATCGGCTGTACCGACAAGAGTATAACTCTTAAATAAGAAGAGAGAAGTATTGAGGTTACCCAAACGGCCACATTTTCGTTACATGACAATTTATAACAATCAAGTTCTACTGCAAGCTGCGTTATGGAACATAATTCCTTGGAACATTGTTCCAATAAATAAATATTTCGTTGACTAAAAGCACTACATAATTAATTAATACGTTTTCGCAATTGTTACAAATTCTATGAAAGAACTAAGAACGCCTTCATCACGCCTCTCAATTTTTTGTTATGGGCGTGAAATTCAAAATGATTTTAAGCACCACATGGGCCAACCACAAAAGCCCGTATATACGATATGGCGAGCGGTGTCTTAAATCTCCATACTTAAAAATCTATTATCTCGTGAATCTAAGAAAAAGCAAGAAATTCAGCGCTAAACTACAGCTGATTATTAAAAAATATTAATATATTATTCATATGGGTCTATATGAATAATATATTAATATTTTGCCCGGGATTAGATCCGACCTCCTTATTGTAGCTCTTGTGGGGCAACATGTATTAAAAAGTGTGATAAACGAGATTTGGGGCTACGTTAGGTTATAACATCGTAAAATATATTATTACACAGTGACATCGGAGGTCGTAGGAAGGTTCCGTTTCTGAATATATTTATATAAGCGACCTGCCACGGCCAGCGTTAGCCATATGAGAAAAACCTTTTTTTTATACCACTAAGGTGGCACACGAGCTTACGGCCCTGATGGTAAGCAGTCACCGTAGCCTATAGCCGCTAGCAATACCAGGTTTATCAGTAACGGGTTGCCAACCATGTTGTTGATGAGGACTCACTTTGCAAGCAGCATTACTACTAGCCCAGCGTATCCTCGTGGAGCACTGGCAACCATAATTACCGCAGAAACACATCACTACATCAAGTAGTGCTTTTTCACTGCGGTCTTCATTAAGGCGGAGGTACAGTCCCCATTCGGGCGGCTCCAATTTAAATTGGATAACCCACGGGAAATCCCAAATCGCCCTACCTCTCTTTAAGTACCTATAACACAACAATAAATTATACATTAAAAATAACTAGCTTTCCCGACAGACGTTGTCCTATCTTAGCTATGAAGTCACATTATGTTAAATACACCATTGAAAAAAGGACCTTTAGTGTATCCCAATTAAAAAAGTTCCGTTTTTCTGTACATAAGCACCTTCTCCTGACAATAACTAACAAGAAAAAATTGAATTAGACTAGCTGTCCCGACAGACGTTGTCCTATCTTACCTATGAATTCATATGTTAAATACACCGTAGAAAAAAGGACCGTTCTTTAACGTCGAAATTTAAAAATTCCAGTTTTCTTTCCAATTATTTCTTCACATAAGAACCTTTTTCCTGACAATAACGAGCACCAAACAAAATTGGCATAACCGTTCACGCGTGATGTCGTGATCGAGGGAAATAGGAATTCATTTTTAAAATAATATACAGATCCGTAGAATATTGTTAAGCTTGTGTTTCTAATGAATTCATCTTACAAACATTGGTAATATTGTGTAGATGTTCACGTAACACTATACACAACGGGATCTGAGCTCTCCACTATCCGTGATCATATCCTAGTTCAGAGGCTTACTGGATCCTTTATCGAGTTGATATTTACGTACATACAACCACGTAATCGCGCCACGTGAATAACTTAGATAATCCCATGATTTCACTGCCGAGATCAAACTTCAAAAGCAGGCAGCGTTATAATGGAAGTTTATTTTTATTTCTTACTGAAGGAAATATTTTTGATATATCACGGCACGTGGGTGTATTCAGAGTATTTGAACAATTGAATGCAAGTATTTTCTTCTTTAGATATTAGATTGTTATAAATTAAATTAGTATTGAAAATATACTGCATAGCAAAACGAAAATTTTGGAGCAATCTACATTTATGTATTGGCAACTGTGTCTCTCTCTCCATACATTAACACAATATACGTATGCTACTCTTATGGACTTTTATTTGCAATATTGCGCGTCATCAGCCCTGTGGATAATAATGCATCACACAATTAGTTCCCGCCGCCAAGAAGCGCGACACTGGTGTCGATTCTGTTGTTCAAAGTTACTAATCTTAACTAATTAGACAGTGTAAAAAGTCTTTACTATCCCTTTCTCATGTGCGGGGTTAAATAAGGATGGCAATATTTTAGACCTGTCAAATTAGTTTAGTTTAATGATTTCGTATAAAATAATTGGCACCACTATGTATAATTGTTGGAATATGCCAGCCAGTAATTAGTTGATAAGGGTTTATTTAGCTCTGCTAAGTGCTATAATTAATTAACCAACTTCAAAAAGGAGAGGTTCTATGTTTGTTTTTTGACGTATACCGTCAATATTTTTACTCTTTCTGGACGACAGTAGCCTGCTTATCGATCGATTTGGAAAGTGGAGAGAACAGTTTCTAAAATATTAATTTGGTCATCGGCCTTGCATTAAAATCATATATTTGTGAAAATTCCTTCTACACCTAGCGTGATGATGACGCTACGGTGACCGATTACCATCAGGCGGGCAGTATACAAATACAAAAAGGTGACAAACCTTAGTTAGAAGAAACGAGTAAGTCTTACAGTAATTGCAAGAGATATGTAACATCTGACATCTGACGGCCAAATCTACCGCTGCGCGTGCTCATTGGTCAAATCAAATAGCGCGCGCTTGCCCAGCTTCCTGTAACACACGTCCGTCCCTTTTCACGAAATCACTTCCCAGACAGCAAGGGACACGAAAGATCTTTGGCATCACACATTTATATATATATAGATTTCATAAAGAACTTTCTGCGTTATTGATCATTTTGTATAACATTATTTCCACGAAAAGCTCCCTTTATATTTTGGTGCTTGAATCAGAAATACGACTCTTTGAAAATACAGCAACTTAACAACCGCTTGGTTGAGACTAGAAACAATGACAGGTCATTATTTCCTGAGGCAATTAGTAGGATATTCAATGAACAAGGAACAACTGAAAGATTTACAGCTGGCCTTGAAATAACGAAATGCAATATCAAGGGCAAAGGAGGACGGACAATATTTTTTCAGATTTTATTATTCGAGGCTTCACGATTTGTGTTATATTTTTGCTTCTCACTTTCGATTGAGATGCCTGTGGCTGAATTACCATCATTAAGATTATGACCGCCCTGGCCGTATTCAGAATTGTTCTTCAAAAAGGCTGTGAAGAGACTTCTGCAAAGTTGCAAACGTGCGATTGGTACCTCTATTTCAATTATACATTGACTACGGTAAACTCACACTTAAAAGTATAAAAACAGACACACAAACACAAACCATAGCACTTATAAAACTGTTCGAACAATTCAAGCATTTTCAATCCACAAAAAGTTCACAAACTGAATCGTTAAAGGAGCCTTATTAGAAACAGACACAATTAAGGCCTAAGCACTTGATCAAACTCAGCAGTTGTAATTAAAAATCAATCGGACGTAGAATTTACAATTGAATTTTTGATGCGACTGTAGCGCCAAGAGAATTAGGTAATTATCTATAAGCCGTGGTGTCCTTGTGGTTGAAGCAACGGCCAACGGTCATCGTATATATATCATAGAAATAAATTAAACAGAACATTTACATCGCGTTAATTTATTCCATGCATTACATACCCAAATCAATTACTTAGCCCTACCGCCCTTGAACCTGCAATCTCATGTTGAACGGAATAAGTGATTGCTTCCTGGAACCCACTTCACCATAAAATTTTTGCAAATTTATAAACTCTCCATTCGATTGATAAAGTGATAAAGTGATCTTAGGGGTGGAATTTCCAAAAATCATGTTTCCATTTTTTATTTTAACTGAAATGCCAAATACATTTTTTTATGCATTTCTTGCTCTAACCGCAGTCGCTTAAGCTGTGCGTGGATGTGTGAGTTTCTTCTTATATATATATATATACAGATAGATAGGTATTTAAATACACTAATATTATAAAGTAGTGAAGTTTTTTGTAATCTTTCTAAGAACTGAACCGATTATAAACATAATTTTACTAATTAAAAGCTAGACTATCCAAAGGCTACATTATATCTTAAAGACAAGTATATATTGGTGCAAATTCTGTTGTATGAAATCATTACACTAAACTAATTTGATAACACTGAAATTATTGCCATCCTTATTTAACCCCTCACATGAGAATGGGATAGCAAAGCTTTTTAGTCCTTACCTTTCCGTCCTTTCCGTACCTTTTTTCATGTGTAAATCACTTTAATATATAAATATATATAATGTGTACAAACTGTAAAAAGCTTCTAATGAATAAACATTTATTATTTATTATTATTATTATTATCTTTTAGTGGCAAACCGAATTACCTTATTGCTGCCACGAGTGATTTACTATCACTCATTATTTAATACTCTCCGAAGACCAATACCTAAGAAGCATACACATCAAACTAACAACCTTGTTTTTAAGTGGGTTTAAATGCATAAATTCCGTTCATACCTATTTAAATGTAACCAATAAGTCTTGGAGACCACTTAAACAGAAGAACGTCGAAACCTATTTGTAACAGACGACTTGGACTGGTTTAATTAACTAAATGAAACAAGTTTTTAATTGTTTGTACAGCCCTTTATTTATTTATCTTTTCGTGTTTCAAAAACAGATGGTTAATTAGTTACCAATTGGAAATATTCTGCTCGCGAACAATTTACTTGATGGGAATTTACTCTCTTTGAAATTTGATGGAGTTAAATGTATCGAAACGGTTCAAACAAATTTCTCTTATTAAGGTACTACACAATTATATGGGCTTGTTTCACCGGTTAATGATAAAGTTTCAGATAGTTTATCTATCAAATAAGGGTACCTACCTGATATAATTTCTCTGTTTCACCAAGTATCTCCCTGTTAAATTAATTAATCCACTTCTTATTTAATGGCAACGTCACTTTTTCAAGTTTCGAATCACGACAACAATTTGCTGTTCTTTAAAAACTTTTTCGAAAACCTAACTAACATATTATTTTATGCTTAAAATTATTTAAATTAAACTGCGTATATAATTAAATGTATATAAAGTGCATAATAAAAGATGCGAATAATTTTAAAGACATAGAAGTCGTAACGAAACAAAACAAAATGGCGGCGTTTCTTCTTCTTCTTCTTCCTAAGTATGGCAATCAATCCCTTCAGGGACAATTTTTGCCAGTGTCGAGTGTTAGAGAATTTTCATGTTGCAAAATTTCTCGTGTTTGCCGCATTAAAATGCCTAGTGTCATGCATTCTAACGCCCAATGGAGTTTCTGGAGACAACCCACGGCAGTAGCAGATCGTAACACGCCTTTAGATTAGAGGTAACCTATTGACCAAAATGATAAATCACTTAACCCAAAAGTCGTATTATGGCATTATTTCCAATGCTCCTATAAATCAGTCACTAAATGAAACTTTACTGCACATATCGACACCAAAAATACACATTAAAGATCACTATAACACAATTTACGACACACTGGAAAAAATCTCAACCGCTCCGCCTGATTCCCGCCAAAAACCAAGGCGGCGTTTAACGTTTTAAATTTTTTTTAATTTCGAAAAATTGGACTTGGGGTTACAGGCTTTTAAGACATATGATTACATGTTTGTGTTACCAAATGTATTTTATTTACGTTGAAACGAACGGTTGATTGTCCATAGTGTTCACTATGTTGGTATAGTAAAAAAAAGTATTGCTATATAGCTACAAAGACTGCTTACCATCAGGCCGTACGCTTACGTGCCAACTTGATAGAATAAAACCATTCCTTCATAGCTAAAACAATTGAACACTTAAATACGCATTTTAAAACAATCTATTACGTGCTATTACCCTGATTTGCGCATTATCATATTGGCCCATGCATAGTGAACGTAAGAGGGTTGGATTGGTACACACGGTTGGGTTCAACACATAAATTATATATAATCTAAATTATGCATCCGCAACCTAAACTAAAATTGCCCATCAAACAGATACCCTTGACACGATATTATCAATGACAAATGTAATAACCATTAAACTAATAAAACGAAACACTTGGTGTTTGTTTGTTAAAAATATTTAACGGGTTTTAAGAAGTAGGTATTGTAGAATTATTTTTTGTGTTAACGGACACAAAAAATAATTCTACAATACCTACTTCTCTAGTAAAATACCTAGGGTCCGTAGGCCTGGTAACCGTTTACCATCATGCGATCCGCATGCTTTCTTTGCAACTTATTGATGTACAGAAATAGCAGCTTTTAGTTTTGTCAATTCAACAACGGACCTCTTAAAATTTATGATCATGTCAAAGAAACCCGCGGATAGAATTGCGCGCCGAAGCTAGTCACAGATTTGAGCGGATGTCGCTTATTCCAGTAGATTACTAGTAATACATTTTGAAATAAACTTCATGCAGATAAAATGGAATTGACATTACATGCAGAGTTCGACGCAGTTGCCATTGAAATGTCGAAGGGAAATTGAAAATTCTCGAAAAGAAATTCAATATACACCAGGACGAAGCATTTACACCTGCAATGTTGCTTACAAGCGGTTTAGCAGGTAGGACACATAGCTCCCTTTTTATTTTTTGGGATGGCTGTAAATTTGGTGTCATTATCAATACTTCAGAGTAGATAATGGTGCCAATTCGACAGAATTAGAACAACAGTGCAAAATTACTACACATATCTTATTTGACAGGTCTAAAAATATTGCCATCCTTTTTTAACCCCGCACATGAGAAAGGGATGGATGTCTTTTAGACCTGTCAAATTAGTTAAGTTTAGTAATTTTGAACACCGGAATTGACACCATAAATATAAAACAACATATTGGCAATATGTTGTTTTATAATTAACATCTACTAAAAATAATTTTATAATTTCAAAACAAATTCAATTTTGAACGTAATATTTGGTATTTATACAGTCAAATAAAGGAAATATATTACAAGATTTAATAAAATAAAGTGATATCAGTTCAAATAAACCGAAGGTAGTGTAACGTACTGACAACTAAGTAAAAAAAAAAAAAACATAATAAAAAAACAATACGAAGCACGCATCGCAGCTAAGGTATTAGCGGTGTGGCAGAAGGGGAGCGGGGAGTACGGCTGACTGCAGATGATCGGTCGTGTCTCGGCGGCCATCTAGAGATACCGTACGAGAGCACTCTAATGCACGGACGCATCGCCTTTTTGCTAGAAAATCTATTATGAAATATGTAATATTTACTTCACAGTTTCTGGCCTAATTAATATTTAATTACTAGTAGTGTTACCCCGGATTGGGTGAGTGTTATATTTTTGTTAATCTGATTGTGAATGTGTTTTTGTTTATTGTATTACTTTTGGCGCTAACGGGTTCAGTTCGACTCGTCGCTTGAGTTATAATTTAAATATGGCTGTTATTTTGTTAATTCTAGTTTTAAGGTTATATGAATATATTTTTCCTTTTGTGGAGATGAATTGCATACGAATTGCTTATGATAGGCTGCATATGATTTTTCCTTTGTTCCTTATACCTATGTAAATATCAAACAAGCATTTAATTTTGTCCGGATTAGGATATTTTATACTATTGTTACCGTTTTTATTTTGCTATTTCGCATAACTATGCTTTATGCTTATTGTTTTAATTAAATGAATTTTAACCGACCTTGGCTAAACGAGGTTACTTAATGTTCTCAACCATCGCTTGTTATGCTTGATTGCCGCATCTTTGATTATCTATTTAATTGCTTAGCAACCATATTAAGTCTTCTCTTCGCGCATCGATGTGGCAGTCAAAGTATGAAAGTGGACTAATTCTAATATGTCCGAATATAATGGATTCCAGGGTCCACCCCATTGGGAAGATTTGCTGACACTGCTGGATTACTTTGCCGACTAGAAAACTAAAGTTGCCACAAATCAACCATCGTCTGAATGGGACCTAATTCACGACGGTCAACCACCGTCTACTCCAGAGGACTCTCCTGCTAAGGCCAGTGGTTGTCTAATTACGGCTGTGCAACATATTCGATTATGAGTGGACCCCGACCCTGTTTATGTTAATCTTATTCTTGCTTTGTTTATTATACTAATTTTGTGAACGTTTAGTTGTATTAATCATTCTGCCTTGGTAACTCTAAATTCCTAGACGGAGGGACGATACTATATACGCTACAGTAGTTAGTTAGTAGTAGTAATTAGATTACACAATATAAAAAAATGAGAGTTAAAACCCGTGTTTTCAAGCCGGTTAAAAATGAATTAATCGCAACCCGCAGTGTATACTCGTATAATTATAAAATTAAAATTTCATTTTCAGTTAAAAGCAGTTAAGAAACAGAAGGTGCTAGAATTAACATGTCAATAGTACTTCATAGACATCACAATGAAGAACCAAGGCCGAATAACAATAATGACCATCTACATAGTAACTTATGTAATTAATGTATCAACATGTTGCTACCTGCCAAGATATCCAAATTACGAGTATCCAGTATATGTGCCACGTGCTACGGAGACCACAAGAACGTATGCTACGAACGAATCGACTGCTACGACAAGAGCTACGTTTACTTCGACAACTACGAAGATGTCTACGAAAAAGGATAGGACTTGTAATATTTGGTGTTGGATTAGAAAAGTTGGACTCTTCATTGTACAACAACTGTTGAGTGACGATTAAAATGAACAACAATCAAGATTGAGATCAACATTTCAATCAACAGAGATGGAAAAATAATATTCGTAACAACACAGATAGGCAACGAAATATAAACTTTGACATAACTCTAAGAGAATAACAAAAAGTTTAAATTTTTTTTTACTCACTGAACAATTAGTAGAACACGACCTCTAAAGAACTCCCAAATAGTAAAAAAATACTAAAGCCATGGATAACAACAGGCATTTTACGTTGCATTAAACATCGTAATAGGTTACAGAAAAATCATCGCAAAGAACCTCTAAACATTGATTTAAAAACTATTTATCAACGCTACAGAAACTTCTGTAACAAACTTATTAAACGGCTTAAAAGAGATTACGAGCGGAACCTGTTAACAAAGTCAATGAATAATAACAAATTACTATGGAAAAACATTAAGAGTATAACCTATACCAATAAAATAAAAGAACAGAACTCGGAACTATTGAACCTGAAACCTTCGCCTGCTGAAACAGCTAACTACATCAACAATTATTACGCAAACATAGGCCGAAAACTTGCTCAAGAAATTGACAAAAATCAGGAATGTGACCAAGAAGATTTGCTCCACAGCATTCCTCAACAACCTAACTCTTTTGTACTGTTAGACACAAATCCTGATGAGGTAAACCGAATTAAAACTATGTTTGCTACCATGCAATATAATGTGTGGTCAGCAATAATATATAATAAATAAAATAAAATATTGAATATATATTCTAAACTAAGTTATGAGTGTAAGAAACTTACAACAAATTACATCAAATCCCTTAATTACGATAAAACAGAAGCACTTCTACACTAATATAAATAAACTAGCACACTTATACCATTGCATACCATACGTACACACACTCCCACATACACACACACACACACACACACACTCACACACTTACACACACACACACTAAAATTAGTTATACACAAACATAAATTAGTATGTTAGCTATGGAAGAGCGGAGTCTCTTAACACAGGCACTGTAAGCCTAAAAAGGGATTCCAATTACTAATTACTGTAACCAAAAAACGTTGAAAGAAATACAAATTTATGATTATTATTATTATTTTATTTCGCAAACATAAATACCACATCAAACTCAATCTCTAAATCATCTTAATTTGACTAGACCTTACAAGTACTTTCGAATCGTCAGAATCTACCACCGGATTCAGAAGGTCGTTTTTTGCTAAGACTAATCCGGTAAGAAACTCAGCAATTACTCTTTTCAAATAAAATACATCATATAAGTAAGGCTTTTAATGGTCATCGTTTTCCTCACATATTTCATCTAGTCAGCCCAATGTTTGCCTCTTCCACTCCTCTCTATCAACTCCTTTCAAACCCTGACACATCAAAAAATCCTGTGCTTGTTTTTTTTCGTCCGTTATATTTATTATTACCTTACTACCGTTTTCCTGTGGACTTAGAACGAAAGTCTCCTTTTCAATACCAATGGAATATTTTATTTTCCGGGATATTATAGCCTATGTTCTTCCGGGGATTACCTAACCTTGCTAGCTATTTGGCTCTATAATTCTAGCTATTATAATTGGCCTTTTAGTTCAAAATAAAAAATATATACTTCACGATTTTTTAAATTCCAAGGCTTTGATATCCATAAAAGAATATACAAGCCGTGGCGGTCTTGTGGTAGAAGCAACGGCCTACCAGCGGATGGGCCCAGGTACAAATCCCAGCCTGTACTAATTAATGACTTTTTCTAAGCTTGAGTATTGGTTATAGTGTTGAAGTGCTGGAGGAAAAATTGAGTTAATAAAAAACAAATTTAGTTAAAGAAAATTTGTTCATACTAAAGAATAATTAAATAGCTTTTATTTTATAGAAATATTTAATGTCCTGGCTTTCAAACTGAAGCAATGTTTGTTAACGTCATAACTGAAATACCTTTAATTATGGAGTTCCGGTATAACGAAAACTATTATTTACTCCCGTCCCGGGGGAAAACTACGTTAATTTAATACGACAGCTTCAGCACACACCCAAAAACTTTGATGAGTTTAAATCCCTTGGGCTTTAGTATTTAATGTTCGCAAAACACAATGTTTCACTAAATATGAATAGCAAGTCCGTTTTTGGTCTGTTAATGCATTTAAAATTTTGGGTGAACAATAATGTGACAAATATGCCTATGGATGCCAGCAACACCAGGGGTGTCGCTCGCGCGTTGCCGACCCTAACAAGAAAGTGGAAATGTTCATGTTCGTAGGTAATTGCTTATTGGAAAAACATGTTACATATATCTTATATCATATTTGTCCCATAGTTTTTAGGGTCGGCAACGCGCGAGTGATACCCCTGGTGTTGCAAGCGTCCATAGGCTACGGTAACCGCTTACCATCAGGTGGGCCGTATGCTTGTTTGCCACCTTAGTGGTATAAACAAAAAAAAATCAAATTAAAAATCTTCTTTATATGTTTGTTTAGAAATAAGTACTTTTAAATCGTCAGGATCTACCTTCGGATTCGGAAGGTCAATTTTGCTGAGAAGAATCAGACTTTGAGGCTTTTTTTATCAATCATCAGCTTTATTAGCGTTAAAAAAGAAGGAATCCGATTTCCCTTTGTGTTGTACTGGTAGTAGGAAGAGCTACTGCAATTGTTGGTTTAGGAGGAGACCCAAACAATGTAATAAACTCGAAAATAGCGTGTCAACTAAGGGCAGTTGAAAATAAATAAGTTTTGGTTGTGTTTCGTCGTCCTCTACAGACATTATGGATTACCTTTTATCTATGAAGCAGTAATTTAAAAGCCTACCTCCCGAACAAACAATGGAAACTCACTTTTTCAAAGTTAAGGGAATCGTTTAATGAGTTTTAGTCAAGCAAAGGTAAGTACTTTACAATTTGCCGCAGCATTTATCACAATAAACAATTTTGAATTTTGGTGATTGGAAACTTGATAATACAGGAATAAGATAGCGCACTTAGGTGTCAATTCTGTTGTTCAAAATGACTAAACTAATTTGAAAGGACTAAAAAGTATTGGTATCCCTTTCTCATGTGGTTAAATAAGGGTGGCAATACTTTTTTGTCCTGTCTAATTAGTTTAGTTAAGTGATTTTGTACAACATAATTAATGCTCAGACATTATCACACAGCGCCACCTGGCCCCAAACCAAGCAAAGCTTGTACTATGGGAACCAGTAACTGATATAATACTTGTATACTTTTTTTTTGTAAATACATACTTATAATACATACCAAACACCCAAACGCAAGGCAAACATATTTGTCACATAAATGTTTGCCCTGGCGGCAATCGAACCCGCGACCTCTAGCGTAGAAGTCAGGTATACTAACCACTGACCAGCGGTCTCGTCAAATTGGCACCTCAGTGCCACAACAACAATATGTTTCATACTCAATTAATAGGAGATTTATTAAAAGCCCCGAGAGTAGCTGAAAAGATAATATTCTCTCTAGAATAATAATATACAAGAATAGAAGTGATACAATTTTATAGGTACTGTGAAACGAGATTACAGTATCTCCCTTTTATATTTTGGACACCTTTGTTCTAGTGGTTAGGAAACGTGCCCGCTACACCAGATGTCGTTGACATTGGATGCCTTACGCAAGCTAATAATAGCGTCTTATGTGTGTGTGTGTGTGTGTGTATATATATATATATATATATGTTTGTATGTAATGTAACGAAATGTTTAAATGTAATACTTCGACTACGTATTCGCCTTCGGCTATTGTTGTATGGGAAATAGAACAGCGCATGTTTTTATATATTTTAGTATTTTTAGTTAGCTATCAAGCGTAATAGCGATACATAATAACTTTACACTGAGTAACTAATAGACGAAGGTAAAATTTACCACCAGCCTCCTACGAAACTCTATTTTTCTCATAACTTTCCATTACCAAATGTAACGCCACTGAGGGCTATTTTGTCAAATTGCCTACTCTGACCTCGGGAGGCACTCAAGCGATGTCATTGCAAGATTAGCCTCTCACCCCACATCGTGTCATCTGGCACATACTAAGAGAGGCTGGAAGTAAAAACGTACATGCATATATGTATATAGTTATGTATTTTGGTTGTGAAATAATTATTTTTGTTCTCTTTTATACCAGTAAGGTGGTACACAAGCGTACGGCCCACCTGAAGGAAAGCAGTCACTGTAGCCTATAGCCGCTAGCAATACCAGGGGTATCGCTAACGCGTTGCCAACCCTGTTGTTGATGAAGACTCAATGTGATAGCGGCATTACAAGCGCAGCGTAAACTCGTGGAGCACTGGCAACCGTACTCACCGCAGAAAGACAACACTACATCCAAGTAGTATTATTTGAGTGCGGTCTTAAATTTAAATGGGAAAACCGGGAGATCCTATTACGCCCTACCTCTAAAATAAATGCAATAATCGATACAAAATAATCGAATACAATAACTATAGCTATAACAAGGCACGGGACACAAATAATATTAAATAACACAACATTATTTGACCTTCTTTAAACAATAGTTTTTTTTTCTGTTTTTCATTTTGGTCATACATCATACAATCGTTATTTCTCAAATTTGAATGATAACACCTATTATATATAACTTCCATTATTTTGGGAGCGCTACCAACTGACAGCGCTATGATTAGTTGTTATTGAAACATGTTTATATATTTTTTTTAATTTCAACAGTACAATAATAAGTGTTATGATAATTAACATACTTTGGTACACAATTTATAAGCAAATACATTCTAAGATTCAAAATGTACTTTTTATTTTTACAACTTTCCCTTTTATCTTACTACACGCCATAAATATTCTGTATCAAGCCCTGATAACATAAAGCATTCACAAATACGGGTTTAAAGGGAACTCACAGCGACAGACAGGAAAAAGTGTTCCCTTAGGAACGCTGCGAGCGAAGCTACGAAATTAAATCGGGAACTTCCGCTTTCAACCATGTTTTTAATTGTCCCCATTGGGGCTTTACCTTATCAGTCCGATGGAAGTCGTAAAAAGATTTTAATGAAGCTATACTAGTAACATTTAATTAAAGTTTTTAAACGAAATAATAATTTGAAATGGAGGATCAATTTCTTGTGTTTTTTTTTTTACCACTAAGGTGGCACACAACCATACGACCCACTTGATGGCAAGGAGTCACCGTACCCTATCACTAAAGAGTTGCCAACCCTGTTGTTGATGAGGACTCACTGTGCTAGCAGCATTACTACTACTAGCCCAGCGTATTCCCGTAGAGCACGTGCAACCTTACTTACCGCAGAAACACAACACTACATCAAGTAGTGTTATTTTCCTGCGTTCTTCTGTAAGGTGGAGGTACAGTCCCCAGTCGGGCGGCTCCAATATTAATGGGAAAACTCACGGGAGAACCCAATTCGCTCTCCCTCTCTTAAAAATATGATATTACATATCATCACACAAAGTCCCGCACGAGGTAGGCAGATTATAGAGCGTCATTTCACTCTTGACTTGCACAGTGCCGGTAGCAGGAACATTGTCGACAACGTATTCGAAAACGTAACTCGCGAAATGTCAAAATTGTCATACTAATTTTTAGGTCCACTTTTCGCCTCCGCAGCGCTGTTCATTTTCCAATACAAAAATAGTCGAAGGCGATACGAAAACGTTGTCGACAATGTTCCTGCTACCGGCACAGTTCTATTGCTTCTTTTACGTTCATCAATCTCTTATACATGCCCGCCGGTTCAGATTCTTATATTATTATTTATGAGATGAATTGTATAGTAAGTCATTTATAAACGAAAATACATACAAGGAAATATAATGAATGAGATTGTCCAACCCCAACCATATTTGTGATAAGGACATGATGATAACTTTTTTTTTTAAGAATATGGTCTCTCGCAGTTAGTTCGAGGGAACTTTTACTGCTTAACCGGACTAAAGTGGCGAGGCAATTTAAGGCCTCCAGCCAGAAAGGGGACTTAATCTAAGCAACAGAACTAGGGACGTTGCTGGGAGATGGGCTACGGAGCCGTGACTGGCTTTGGGGACAAAGAAGACGGGATGAGTGCGATGGTCCTCGCCGACGAGGGCGGTATAGGGGTCGGTTTGCGGTTTGTGCGCAGCTTTATGCTGATCTTTAAGTATCTTACTATCTTACTATCTCACTCATATTATAAATGCGAAAGTTTGTGTATAAGTGTGTGTGTTTGTACTCTCTTCACGCCTCAACGGCTGATTGGATTTGTATGATATTTCTAATGGAGGTAGCTTAGAATCTGGATTAACATATAGGTATTTTTAATGGCGGAAAATTGTGTGGTTCCTGTGGGATAGAAAGAAAACACAAATACGAATAAAATTTGGATTGTAAGTAGCTTATAGCGAACGAAGTCGTGGGCACAGCTAGTTAGTTTTATATAACGACATTAATGACGGCAAAAATAGCAACACCTGCCCTATATTCAGTTACGTATAACTCCGGCCGTTTTCTGTTCTTATCAGCGCTTGCATAGAACAATAGACGATTGTTGAAAGCGCACAAATTTAGTATATAAAACATTTCGCAAATTTCAGAAACAACACCACATATCGGGCTCGAAGGGAAAATATTGCATTTTGGGTGCAGTAATGTTTTACTGTGACTGGTGTTAAGATGTTAGCTAGTTCTTTTTACTGACATAAGTGACGTTATTAATCAAGTAAAATGAAGAGTAAGTGTTAACTCGTTTCTTACAAGGATAGCGTAGAAGAACCTAAACGGATTCAAACTTGCTAATGATATTACCTTTTACATATAATATCATTGTTGCTAGACTTTACAAGTATCTTTATGCCGAAGATAGTAAAATATTGTCTACCATGATTTATAAACGTAGACAATAATGCCGTTTTATTTATTTTAATTGTTTATATTAGGTTAGTTTTTTTTTTCTTTTTAAGGAGTTAATGCACTTAGATAATGCCCGAAAAAGAATAAACCGTAATAATTTAAGGGACAAACTGACAGACATGGCTTTAAGATAATATTCTTATTTTTAAAATGATTCTTCAACGGCTTGAAAACATTAAGCATTTACTATGCTGTAAAAACCCGATTATGTAAGAGTAACAGTGTAATGAAAACAAAAGAAAACCCTTGTTTGATGAAAAAGTAAAGCTGACAGACAACGCATTGACAACTACGTTATTTGTCAAAGCTGTACAATATCTTTGGATGACAGTCTTAATGTCACCGTAATTTTATAATTTTAAGCAGGCGACATTAACTGACATTAAAATTAATAATTGCAGATGATTAATTAACGTTCTTAATGATGCATGCAATTGATGTAACTGACAAATTATCAATAAAAAAATACTGAGAGAGCGTTATAATTGTTTTAGGACGTCATTATTATCTAATATTCTGTCTTCTGTTGTGCGAATTCATTTAACTAAACTAATTTGACAGGACTTAAAGTATTACCACCCTTATTTAACCCCGCACATGAGAAAGAGATAACATGACTTTTGGTCCTGTCAAATTAATTACTTTTGTGGTTTTTTATGTAGGAATCGACACCATATCGGGTATACACGAGTGAATTAATTTAATTGGTATTTATCTCTGGTAACTGCAAAAAATCGCATTCGAAATTGGGACCGTCCTTTTGATTAGACAGATGTCAAAAACAGCTTGTCTAATTAAATTTACATATCGATTAAACGAATCAGTTAAGAATTCTCTTGCAAACATTTTTAAGATTCGAATACATATTATTAGAATATTAGAAATTAAGAATTATAACGTTTTTATAATAAACAGCTTCAAGTAGATAATATACTACGTATAAATAATAGCGTATACGAAGTAACTCGAGCTCTTTAGAGGAATTCGATTCTAAGAATTCTCGCATAACTATTCGACGTGGGCGAACAGGGGGCGTCCTCCAGACATTAATATTTTTTCGAAACTAATTTTGCGATCCATTTTCACTGTAGTCAGTAAACAGGCTACAAATCCTTTGCTGTCTTGTAAAAATATATCATTTTTAAACAAAAAATATCTTGGCGTCAAAATTAAATTCTTTATTAATTTCTTTGTAAATAGATCACAAGAAAATGTTTAACAGTCGGAATGATTGTATTTTTAACGTGGAATAAAACCGTGTCCTTTCAACAGACGTAAGTAGTAAGTAAGGTCAAACATGTTTACGTGACTGTACTCAAGAAAACTAAAAGAATTATGTGAAATAATTGGTTCAAATATGCAGTAAATGTTCAAAGTTTGTCTATAAATGTTACGAAACTTTCCAGAAATTCTCCTCACGACCACCATTCTGTCGCTCGCGTTACTAGTGAGTAGTTCCAAAGACATTTTTTTCTCCAAGAGCCTGGACACAGAGCCAGCAATATCAATACTTTACGCTCGCGACAAACTAAGCGATAAAATCACAAACGAATGTTTGTTCGAGATGTATCCCAAGAACTTGTACAAGTATCCGTTGCACATAGACAGGAATGACATCCCGTGCATCATTCACTGTGTGTTGAAAAGGTTTGGCATAATGTCAAACGACGGGTTTATTAACATAAAGAACTACTACAAGAGAGTGCAAGCCATCCATCGATATGACCCCAGGATTTTGATCTCTGATGTCGGAGAGACTTGTGCGCAGAACATCAATGGAATGAACTTGGACCACGACGTCTGCAAGAAAGCGAAGGTGTTCAACGACTGCACGCAACTTTACGCGATATCTTTCAAAGAGACGGAGGATGACTGAAGAATATTTATGTTTACAATTTTATATTTTGATAATAAAACCTATCACTGTGTCATTTAGTTGATTTTTAATTAACACAAATGTTTATTTTAATAGTCAAGTAGATACGTCGACAAATCTATTTTCTTAATCAAATTAATTTTACTTGTGCAATTCCCTTAAAATAACTTTCCTTAATTCAGGTGGATTATTACAGGATTTTTCGCTTTTCTGATAAAAAACCTAAATCAATTTTAAATTCTTAAAATTCTTGCTTACAATATTCGGTTTGACATTATTAATAAAATACGAATTAATTTATTCTTGAACGAACTATAATTTCTAGACGAATTACATGTAGGACAGGGTACATAAGACAAGACGCCATTAAAGAGACTGCACTGCAAGAGATTGTAGTCTAACAAATACTTCGGAGATTATTTCGTAATCTTATAAGGTTTGCTCATGTTAGTAGTTACACAAAGACCTAAAGGAGTGAATAATTAACATTAGAGATTAGTTTGAATTCATCCACTCCTAATCGTATAAGACTTAAGCTTGGTCGGTAAAGCATAAGACATCAGCATTACTTAAATTTATGCCATTAAAATCCCAACATTCTCGCCTCTGAGCTGATATTAAGAAGAAAGTAACAAAAGTAGCTTTATACATAGTAAAATGTAACTTTTCGATATTTTGGTCACTAAAAAACATACTCCCCTATATGAACTTCTATAGTATAGGTAATGTGTATTTATTTTATTGTTATGTGGGTGGCAATACTGTGAGAGATGTCAAGCCGTCAGAGAATTGTCAACTGGAAAACATGGCCAATAAATAGTGATTAATTGTGAAGGGCGTTATTTATTTAATTCTGCATACATATCAACAGGACTAAAGGTCATATATAGAAGGTCAGGTATAGCATTGAAGTTATATATCATATAGAAGAGTGTGTATAACTATAGTGTTCTATACTATAGAAGTTCTATAGGTCATATAGAAGAGTAAATCTTCTAATATATAAAATTCTCGTGTCACAGTTTTCGTTGCCATACTCCTCCGAAACGGCTTGACCGATTTTGATGAAATTTTTTGTGCTTATCCGGTATCTATGAGAATCGGCCAACATCTATTTTTCATCCCCCTAAATGTTAGGGGTAGTCCACCCCTAAATTTTATATTTTATTTTTAGACCGATTTCAAAAATTCTTTCACCGTTAGAAAGCTACATCATCACTGAGTAACTTAGGCTATATATTATACTAGCTTCCCGCCCCGGCTTCGCTCGGGTAGACAAAATATTTGATATAAAAGTCTACCCGTGCGAAGTCGGGGCGGGCCGCTAGTGGTCTATAGAATCTTTAGAAACCGAATCTCAAGGAGGCAACTTTTAGACTAGTACGTGCACCATCGTTATGTAGGTATATACATACATATAAGCAAATAAATATAGCACATACTATACATAGACATTCACACGCGCTTTTCTGTGTTTCACAATGTTATCACATATTTTAAATAAACTAAATATTATTATTTCCAACTGAACGGATTTAGATCAACAAAACCGGCTATGTCCCTTTAATTTAAATTAGCTTAGTTAAAATAACATTTACTTATTTGCTAAATCCCACTTCAAACATTGAAACCTAACCAATAGGGTTCGCTTATTTATTGGGTACGAATCGTAAGCTAATAGACCATGTTCAAATGAGAAGGAAAATAAGAAGCATACACATTTGTTAAGAATGAAAAAAAGGGTTTTGTTTTATAAAAATACTTTTTTATATATTTAAATCACTGCAAACCGCGTTTCATTCGTATTGTCGCACACGCCGTTCTTTCTCGACTCACTGTGCTAAAAGAAAGCGTTACTTCTAGCGCAGAGTATCCTCGTAGAGCTTTGACAACCTTACTCACCGCAGAAACAAGACCAGATAAAATCAAAGTAATTTGACGGCGGTCTTGTTTAATCATCAATATCTTTATACATGCCGGCCAGTTTGAGGTACTCTTTACCTTTCTGCAGTATTTCATATTATGTAGAACCTAATATATTTCAGATTTTTTCGGTGTAATCATGTTTATCCTCGTCACGTCCACTCACGCGCGTCTCTCTGTGATGTACGCCCATGACAAGATGACTGACATGGTAGCTGAGCAGTGTCTGAATGAAATGTACCCTAAGTCGAGGAGAATAGAGGTGCAGGAGTCAGACGAACCCTGTATCATCTACTGCGTGCTCAGGAAATTTGGCATCATGAGCACGAGCGGGGTCATTAACCTGGAGGTTTTTAGGTAAGACCGTCGCTTCTTCCTTAAAACCTAGAAAACTTCCTGTAACTCTTAGAATCAAGATAAGTTAATTGGTTTCTGTAACTTGCCTGTATTTTTAAATTCCTGCTTATAAAAACAGCAATACTTAATGGCAGAGCTTAGAAACAACTTACGAATAAACAGTAGGATAGGTACTATTTATCTGCGAACTTTTGTGACAGAAAATCTGTTTCTGAACGTGAATCTGCGCTAAGCTCCAGTCAGGTTTAATGTGCAGGTAAATCCTAAAAGTATTCCTTTCAGGCAAGCAATAGGGATAGCAATAAAATTGTATATTGCTGGGAGCAAATCTGATACGACATTACACTTCGACTGTATACTTTGTGATCTCCGTGTGTACTTATAGCGAGTTTTATTGAAGAAAAATCAGATAATGTGTACTTTTAAAATATACAAAACTAGCTGTTTCCCCGCAACTTCGCCCGCGTATCAATGTGATAATTATAAAGCCTATGTTACTCAGTGATAATGTAGCTTTCTTACGGTGAAATAATTTTTGATACAAACAAACATACACACACAAAAATACAATTGATTCCTCTTTTTTAATATGAATATACAAGTATGGAAAACAACATAGTATTCAGTAATATAAGCTATTGATTTAATTCTTAAATTGCAGGAAGCGCATGCAGTTAGTACATCAGACGGACCAGCGCAGTTCCGGGAATGATTTGGGCAGTAACTGCCTCGAAAGCGCGGAGGCTACCCAGCACAAGCAGGATGTCTGCAGGAAGGCGAAGGTTTTCAACGATTGCACACATTTGTACAGAATATTGTTGAAGTAAAATCTTAAATAGTTACATTTATTTTTTACGTCTTCTACAATAGACAGACAGTTTAAGGATCTTTCAGTAGAAGAAAGTTTGACAACTGGCTTAATCCGGGTAACCGATTTTTCCTGTAAAATGGCCACTATGGGTTAGATCCATTGTACCCCGGAAACAAAACCCAGATTTAGATGCCTCTTTAACATGTATGCAAAAATGAATAAAAAAAATACTGCAAGAGGGAAGAGCTTTCTTTATAAAATGGTTTCTCATTTACCTACTACATGCATTGCATAATAGTTATTATGTACTAAGCACAGAGTACATAACCACTACGTTTTAGTACTAAGTAGTAATGTTACCTCCGTGTCTAAATTTGTACGTAGTATATTGTCTAAATGCCCCTAATTCTTTTTTCTAATTGCTATATTCCATATCCACTTGGTGAGTCAACCTCCTACCATACACTACAGGTCCACTACCCTCAGAATAATAACTAAAGGTCGCTAGGTTGGGTTGAGTTATTGTTTTGAGCCGCAACCCTAATGGAATTGACGTTTTCGATTCATCTGTCACAGAGAGCCCGAAATGAGCATAGGCTAATTGGAACACATTAAATTAAATCAGAGCCCGCTGTGAGTCGCCTTTGATGAACCAATGCTACGTCAAAAGGCCATTCATGGAACCGCTATAAATTATACCGTATGATTTTAGAGTAATTAGTGTAGAATACAAAATATATTATAATTTTCTTTTTCGCTTAATGAGTGTGATACGGTCGAACGGCCTGCGCCCAGGTGTAAGCTCAGGCGTGGTTTCTTCCGACACGTGTTTCAGGACTTCCACGTCCCATCATCAGGGTGCCGCCGCGTTGGTCGAGCAGCGTGATGTCACATCGAGGTCTGGATGCTGGAGCAGCGCCGCAGCACGATGGTCGGACGCTGGAGCAGCGTCACAGGATGCTGGACCAGCGTCGCAGGATGCTGGAGCAGCGTCATAGGATGCTGGAGCAGCGTCACAGCATGATGGTGGCGTGAGACGCCACGACAGCACGTAGACCCTTCTGTAACTAAAGCTGAGAAATGAGTGATTGTTTAGCGGTGTGTCCCGTCCTTTTATAGTAGTAGAGTGGTGGTGAACTCGTATGTCGTGTCACATCGTATTTTATCGTGTAAACATACGTAATAGAGGGGAATGTGTAACGTCGGTTTGTTCATTCAACAATGATTCATTATTTATATGTTTGATTATTTCTAAACCCTCCAAAACACATAATTTTTGGCCTTTATTACAGGTGTGTAAAATATTAAATGTGTGACTATCGTTTAGGCTGTGTCCTGTCTCTAAGAGATGTTTGGCGAAATTTGATTTTTCGGGATATTTGTTTTTATAGGCTGATATGTGTTCTTTATAACGAGTATTGAAGTTACGTCCTGTCTGTCCTACGTAAAAGCTATCGCATTCCTGACATGATAATTTGTATACACCGGATTTTTGGCCGCGATCTATTTTTTCCTTAGCATTACAAAGGCAAACGGATATAATAATAAATTAGTCAACAATCTCTTAAAGAAAAAACAAAACAATAATAACAGAAAATGTTTATATGCGATATCACAAAAGCGAGCTGAGCGATATACCGCGAGTTTGTCATATATAGGTTCAATCACGGAACAAATATCTAAAACACTACGTAAATATGATATACATGTTGCCTATAAGACGCAAAATAAACTAGGTGAAATTTGTAATGCTAAAGAAAAAATAGATCGCGGCCAAAAATCCGGTGTATACAAATTATCATGTCAGGAATGCGATAGCTTTTACGTAGGACAGACAGGACGTAACTTCAATACTCGTTATAAAGAACACATATCAGCCTTTAAAACAAATATCCCGAAAAATCAAATTTCGCCAAACATCTCTTAGAGACAGGACACAGCCTAAACGATAGTCACACATTTAATATTTTACACACCTGTAATAAAGGCCAAAAATTATGTGTTTTGGAGGGTTTAGAAATAATCAAACATATAAATAATGAATCATTGTTGAATGAACAAACCGACGTTACACATTCCCCTCTATTACGTATGTTTACACGATAAAATACGATGTGACACGACATACGAGTTCCACCACCACTCTACTACTATAAAAGGACGGGACGCACCGCTAAACAATCACTCATTTCTCAGCTTTAGTTACAGAAGGGTCTACGTGCTGTCGTGGCGTCTCACGCCACCATCATGCTGTGACGCTGCTTCAGCATCCTGTGACGCTGCTCCAGCATCCTGCGACGCTGGTCCAGCATCCTGTGACGCTGCTCCAGCGTCCGACCATCGTGCTGCGGCGCTGCTCCAGCATCCAGACCTCGATGTGACATCACGCTGCTCGACCAACGCGGCGGCACCCTGATGATGGGATGTGGAAGTCCTGAAACACGTGTCGGAAGAAACCACGCCTGAGCTCACACCTGGGCGCAGGCCGTTCGACCGTATCACACTCATTAAGCGGAAAAAGCAAATTATAATATATTTTGTATTCTATAAATATGAATTTCCGCAAAGTAAAACCTGAATCAGTTCAGTAATTAGTGTATTAACAGAGGCTGTTCGCAAAGTTTACCATTGACTCCATTGGGTAATAATGCTCGGACATTGATGCCAATTCACTCATACATATGAATAGACTACAACTGAACGGAATTCATCCTACTCTGTTGTGAACGGACTTAATTTGATTTTACAGCACCAAAATTTTATTGTTTTTTATTGTTTACAAAATTAAATGTAGGCTTGGTTGAGAGAATTGGCACCAGCATCACACAGCTCCACCAAGTCTCAAACTAAGCAAAGTTAAAGCTATAAATTCCGGACTTACTTTTAAATACTTTTAACACATATCAAATAATCTATTATAATAAATATTTGCCTCGACGGGAATCTAACTCGCAATATCTAGCGCAGCACGGTAGCAATCACGTATAGTCAGATGTTTGTAAAGAGCGATTTGGTATTCAGAGTATGTCAGATATATACTTATTTTAATCAAATAGCTTCTAAGCTTCCGCTTTTGTCCTCTTGGCCATGTTCAAAGCATTAATGTTAATATTATGTCTTAGGCTGATGGGGTGTAACGGTTGACTCTAGTAAAAATTCAAACGGAGTCCGAACCGAATTCAGAACCTCTTTGAAATCGGCTAAAAAAGTGTGTAACCGATCTCTAAATACAGCACACGAGAGCGGATAAAAACTAGTAACTACATAATGAACCCAATAAATCTTTCGCCAGAGAATCTTTGATACAAATAAAACACGACACAAAAATTTAGCTCCTTTAAATGTAAGTGCCACCAAATACAAATATCACCGATCATCCACTTAGCAGTTGTGAAATAACAAACATGGCGATCTTCTGTATCCAGCACCAAATTGAGCAACCCGGCTTCTGCGGTTCATCCTCTTCTTCTTCCTTCATTGTAGTAGCGGGGGTAGTAGTCGCTTCCTCTTGGCAGTAAGAGTGGGAGATCAGCATTGAAGTTAGAGATAAGAAGAGAACTAATTCCAAAGCCGTTGGCATCTTCATTATTATTTTTTAATCTTTGTTTTAATGTAGTGATATTTACTGTGACAGCTTACGCCAAAATAACCGAGTCCTAAATGTTTGAACGCAAACAAAATTTAGATGTTTATCAAGTAATGTTTATGCTCAGATAACGATCCGCTCCGCGCCGCTTCCCACGTAATGACAGGTATTATTGTAACTGTGATCGGTGTTTTGTTTGTTATTACTCGTATTACAGACACTGTGAATTGCAATTTAAGATTACATTAACAGTTTACTTTAATGTTAGTGATATTTGCTCTGGTAACAATGTTATTTGTTTTATGGCAGCTGTTACGGAACATTTGGATACGGTTCCATGATAAGAATTAAAGATGATCCTCTGATAATATAAAAATGAATCGCTGAATGTGTTGCTAAGCGCAAATCTCGAGAGCAGCTGAACTGTCTACCCGTGCGAAGCTGGGACGGGCCGGCTAGTATTGTTACAGATTTACCAACCAGTTTACAAGGGAAATTAGAAACCTGGGTTACACCTGTTGTCGGACTTTCTACAGCCTAGACTGCCAATAATTGCCAAATCTATACTAATATTATAAAGAGGATATTTTTTTATTTTTGAGTGTATTGAATGGCTCCGAAACTACTGAACCGATTTCAAAAATTCTTTCACCGTTAGAAAGCTACATTATCACTGAGTAACATAGGCTATATATTATACAAGCTGCCCGACCCGACAAAATATTAGGTCCTTACATATGAAATTGGCGTTTTGTATGGGAGGAACAAAAAGTCGAATATTTTTTAATATAATATATTTAATTAATCAAAGTATGAACCATTATTTTCTATGCACTTTTGCCATCTCATAGGTAGTTCATTGATCCCTTTACTAAAAAAACAGTCGGACGGGAATCAATAAAATCTTTGAAGGCGATTTGGACTGCCCCATCGGAGTTGAATTTTTTCCCTTGCAAGAAGTTATCCAAATTTCGAAAAAAATGGTAATCTGTTGGAGCAAGGTCCGGGGAGTACGGAGGATGTCTTAGACTTTCCAATTGAAGCTCTTCTAATTTAGTAGCCGTCTGTAGCGCAGTGTGTGGTCTAGCGTTGTCGTGAAGCAGCAGTGGCGTGGAGCGATTGACCAGCCTAGGTTGTTTAGCCGCTAGCTTTTCCATCATGGTTTGCAATTCCTGACAATAGACATCAGCCGTAATAGTCTGGCCAGATTTGAAAAAACTGTAATGAACAATACCGGCACTAGTCCACCAAACGCTTACAAGTAACTTTTTTAGGGTTAATTTTCGCTTGGGGCAGGATTTGGCTGGCTGGCCAGGATCTAACCATTGCGCTGAGCGCTTCCGATTATCGTAAAGAACCCATTTTTCATCACAGGTAAGGATTCGGTTTAAAATACCTTCATTATTGTGCCGGTTTAGTAATGTAACGCAGCAGTCGACGCGCGTTTGCCGGTTTGTTTCAGTCAATTCGTGAGGTACCCACCTTTCAAGCTTTTTAATCTTCCCAATTTGCTTCAAGTGAATTAAAACAGTTTTATCACTAACATTGCAGCCTGCAGCTAACTCGGACGTGGTTTGCGATGGATCCGCTTCCACAATAGCCTTCAACTCTTCATTATCAACTTGAGTCTCAGGCCGTCCACGGGGCTTGTTCTGCAGGTCGAAATTTCCAGAACGAAAACGTTGGAACCAAAAACGAACTGTGTTTTCTTTTGCAACACGACCGCCATACACATCATTCACCCTTCGAGTTGTTTCCGCAGCACTAGTGCCACGGCGGAACTCGTACTCGTAAATAATGCGATATTTAAGGTTTTCCATTTTGTAAAATGAGTGACGCAAACAGAAAAAAACAGAAGAAAAATAACAAAGAATGACGATCATCGAAGCACAAATACATGAGTCTATAGCTGTACAAATTTGAATTTGGAATTCCTTACCAAAGAGGAGAAATTCGTGATTAAAGTGGCCAGTACGAAAAACGCCAATTTCATATGTAAGGACCTAATATTTGACAAATGTCTACCCGTGCGAAGCCGGGGCGGGCCGCTATCATTTATAAATAACCATGACCGACGTAACTTGCTCTCAAAGGCACGACGAAGACTTCGCATGGTATGTGTCACCCATCCAATTACAGTCAGTTTAAGTAGGCTTAGCCCAGGAAAGCAATTATTTACATATCGTCGTCAAATGCTGATCTGTATGTCTTCAGTTTTGGCGGAATATGTATGAGTTGAGCTTTATTTCAGAGTTCTGCAGATTGCCACATCGCTGATAGAAATTAAATTTCACATGTTATGTTATTAAATATATAATTATTTTACACCACGATAACCATTCCATAATAGGAATAATAGGGATAAATGTTTAGATTTAAGAAAATTTTAACAACACTAACTAAACAACGCAGTATGTAAAATGATAAAATGAGTGCTTAGTAAAAATCAATTTACTACAACCCGTCCAACCACAGAATCCAATAAACTTCCACCAAGCGAACCAGATAATCTTGAGCTCTTATATATTTTTCAATAATCGCAAAGTACCGGAGAAACAAGAAAATATATACCTAATTCAATTACGCGAAGATGAATACGAGTGCAGATGAGATAGTCCTTTCACGTTTCTAGCGTCACGAATACCATAAAGCTACATAAGGTGTCAATCGATTCGTTATTATGGTCCGGGTAACACAGGCTACATTTTAACCGACTTCTATAACAGGAAGAGGCGATTTTACCTTGTAGACCGTAATTTTAACCGAATTCAGTCCCTTTTTAGCACAGGTTTTTTTTTCTGTAGTCGTTTACAGTACTTTATGTTAAACTGTGCTATTTTATTTCCACAAGGCCGAAGTAGCGGAAAAAACAAATAAAAAATCCTTTTTAATTTCTTAATATCGCATATGATTTTCAAAGCACCCATTCGGTCTCACTTTTACAATCTTCTACCCAACTTCCCATCAATTACGTAGGTAATAACTTACGGTACTACCCTTCTGTTTCATTACTAATCTTCGTTTTAGTAATTTATTTGTGTTGTAGTAAATTCTACGCAAATAACAGGATATAAAAAGTGTGGCAAACAATTTGCGAAGGTAATGGCACAACTTTGTCTCATGTTCATTTCTTATTCAGGGTTACTTTGGCATTTTCGTGTAAATCTCGGCATTGGCTTTGGGTAAATAAATCAAGAGAAATGTGTTCTATGTATGTGACGTTAGCTTTCAATTATCTTTCAATTCATTACTTGGGGTCGGCACTAGATCTAGCCCGATGTAGAGTTACCGGATTTTCAAAGCGACTGCTACCTCACCCATAGATAATCATAAATACATATATAAACTGGAAACCTCACCTTTTTAACCCATTTACGAGGACAATCGATTACCCTTATAATCGCAGCGATTACCTGGGTTAAACAACTTGTCAAACTTGCTTTTGACAGACCTCTAACAATTGCCAAAGATGATAGATCATATCGGGTTACATCAACTGGTAACCAGAAACGTGTTTGATTTGGATAAGGTCAGATCTCAACGCAATTATCTTACTAAAAAAGAGAGGCAGGATGAATTGGGAACACCCGTTGATTTTCTCATTAAAATTGAGGCCGTCCAGCTGGAGACTGTACCTTCACCTTACAGAAGACCACAGTCAAATAACACTACTTCGATGTACCTAGTGATGTTTATCTGCGTTACACGCGGATTCGCTGCGCTAGTAGTAATGCTGCTAGAACAGTGAGTCATCATAAACAGCATGGTTGGCAACGCGTTAGTGAAACCCCTGGTATTGCTAGCGGTTATAGGCTACGGTGACTGCTTACCATTAGGCGGGTCGTATGCTTGTGCGCCACTTTAAGTGGTATTAAAAAAGAACTTTGAAGATAACAAAAACACGTGTCCCTTGCAATGACGTCAAGAATTGAAGGTACCTCCAAAGGCAAGCAAAGGCTAAACATAGCTTGTTTACAGCCAACTGTATTGACGTCACGGAACTTTTCTGTTTCACTTGAATGGAATACAAATATTGAAATAGAGCAGGATAGGTATAGAATAGTTATGTGGTCTTCTAATGGAAGGCTTGTGTGACAGGTACAATGGAACATTTGAGTTCTTCTTATACATATTATGCAACTACGTGCTTCGCACGGGTGGTGTATATGCTCCGAAACTACTGAACCGATTTCAAAAAATCTTTTTTATTTATTTAGGGGTACGAAAGATGGCTGTTGTCTGATTCTCAGACGTCGCCAATATGCACACAAAATTACATGACAATCGGTCATGCCGTTTCGGAGGAGTTTAACTACAAACACCGCGACACGAGAATTTTATATTTAAGATATTTATATGAACTAAGGAAAATTAATTTATGTCGCTTACAATGGTTGTCGTTTTCGTTTCTCTTCGAAAATCATATTGAAGTTTATTGTTGTGTACATTAAAAGCCTTTTGAGTTAGCACACGAAGCGACAAACTTAAACGAAGTCTGACTCGAGCTGTCGCCTCATTCAATGATGTTTAAATCTTGCGAGTAACGCAGTTACAAACTCCGACATGAAAGTTACGTTGTTGTGTGAGAAATTTGTGTTACGTTTCCGATGTACAAAAAAGGGTTTATTATAATGCTATGGCATTTTACAGATGTAGGTATCCATCTCTAACCCTTACTCAAATAACTGATAATCTGTAATTACAGCTGTATAAATGTACATCTATGTGGTAAACATTTATAAGTGCGTTAAAAGAGCGTAAACTGAAGTAAATAATTAAAGTAAGAAATCGTTTTTTACTTCTAATTATACTCACTCCTGAAAATATTGAAAAGATATCAATTTTTCCTGTTTGTATTTAAGGAGAAAGGGGGTAACCTCTGAAAGTATTGACTTGATTTTCAGAAGAACCTTCAAAAGGTACTCATCTGCTTCAGGGGATCAGACGGGTTATGTGAGATTTGCTCATTAAAATCCCCCTAGTGGCCGTCTTCCGTGCATCTAGGTGGGCTCCGGGTTCTCTAAAGGAACGCACCGCTGCCATTTTTTTTATACTTCTAAGGTGGCACGCAACAAGCATACGGCCCGCCTGATGTTAAATGATAATGCCTATGGACGCTTGCAACATCAGGGGCATCAGGGCCAACCCTTCAGAAATCTCTTCACGCAGTTCTTGAATAACCCCATTCTGTCCTCTTTGGAAAACCACGGCGGGAGTTAATTCCACAGTTTGTGACACAATCTATACACACATAAACCCCAACTTAACACGCTCAACTGCTTACAGTAAGTACATGATCGTCTTAGTTTCTAAGTCATAGTAAAGTTTCATTACCTTTGAAATGTGCACGCTTGGCATAAAACATTATTATGCCGAAATGGGTACCTTACCTTGGTGTGCATTGGTCGTTCATGATTCATAGTTAAACATTTTATGGATGGTTTTCTTCGTTGAAATCGACCAGCGTTCTTCGATATCTACACTAATATTATAAAGAGGAAGGATTTCTTATTTTGTTTGTAACGAATAAACTCAAAAATTACTGGACCGATTTTAAAAATTCTTTCTGCGTCTAAAAAGCTATTACATACATAAAGTAGTGCCTTGGTAATAATTTTACTCTGTAAAACGCAATTTTGTACCTGTACATAAAGGACGATAAGAATACTTTACGAATACATAGTCGTTATATAAGAAAAATAAAGTTTCTCCAGGATATCCTTGACAATGGAGCTTACCTAGGGTCTAACGAGAAGTAGTTATTCACCTGCCAGTATATATGTATATACTGTACGCAAGACTGGCGTTGGAACATTTAATAGATTAAATAAAAAGGTTCTGGAGATAAAATGTGCTAGGATTACTAATAGGGAGTATTTATTAACGAAATGGTGACATTAGTTACGGGTGAGTTTTACGACTTATACGTTTTATCAAGAAGAGTATAAAGCCTACGCACTTGAAATTTGACAGTTAAGTTCCGTCTCTATCTGCTATGGATTTTTCAAAATTCTTAACTTAAAAGGGTGGATACCCTTACACTTACTTACCTTACTATACAGCAAGAAAAAAAGTAAGACTGAAATATCTGCATATATATATTGAATTGATTCATATATAACCTCTGCTATCAGCATATATAACCTCATTACCCTTTCAGATAGTCTAGACGCAGATAGTCAAGACTAGCGCGTCTTGCCGGGTAACTAACTTTCGGTCGGCTATTAGGAAGTCGGTACTACACTTATCTATCTTCACTTTTATCAAAAAGTAGTTGCTACTCGCTTGCATTTGTTTTAAGATAAGAGTAGCCTATGTCAGGATATAATCTACCTCCTTGTCAATTTTTTTTTGCCGTTAATTTTATATCACTAAGGTGGCAAACAAGGATACGTTTTATCTTGAAAATGTAACAAACAAACAGAGTTTCACAAACAGAGGGTTGATTAATCACACCATGCGCTTAAAAAAGAGAGGTAGGGCGAACTGGGATCTCCCCGTGGGTTTTCCCATTAAGATTGGAGCCGCCCGACGTGGGACCTCCGCCTTACAGAAGACCGCAGTGAAATAACACTACTTTGATGTAATGTTGTGTTTCTGCGGTGAGTAAGGTTGCCACTGCTCCACGAGAATACACTGCGCTAGCAGTAATGCTGCTAGCACAGTGAGTCCTCATCAACAAAAAGGGTTGGCATCTCGTTAGTGATATCCCTGGTATTGCTAGCGGCTATAGGCTACGGTGACTGCTTACCATCAGAGGGGCCGTATGCTTGTGTGCCACTCTAGTGGTATAAAAAAAAGTAACTTTCGCATTTATTATATTAGTATGGTGCGGGAACGCAACAGTTGAAAATTGAATTATTCCTTTTTTTAATGCACGGCAAGCATGACGTATACTCCGATAGAATGGCATCTGGCGTTGAAAAAGGTAAAAGGATACAATTTCACAACAATGTGAATTGTTGGACGTAGGTCTTTTTGTGAAGAGCCTTTTTATAAGACCGTGTGGCTTCCTTTTAGAAAATGCATAGCGCACAACACTCGAGAATACTCGTACATGTACTCTACGTAAGTTCCTCGTTCATAAATAATCCTTTACATTTAATTTACTTTGGTGGCTCAGTTTATAAACAACTTATTTGTATATAACTTATCTGTTATTCTTATATCGTAGGAAAGATTTGTAAATTCGTGTGTGACAAATTTAATTTCCAAGCAGATGTGAATCTGCAGACATTATGTTCAGTGTGTAATAAATACCGCAGAGCAGTAAATATACTACGTAATACTGAAGAAATAATATATTTAAAGGTAATTGTTATGATGGAAAAGAAAAGGTACTCGCTACTCGCAAGCATGGTGAATGTGAAGTTCAAGAGTGTGCATGTCAAGAGTGATATGGCACTCTTAACTCTCTGCGTACCCCGCGAGAGACTTGGCGTGATGATAGTGGTGTTGTTATGTAATTGTTTAATATATATGGCTATATTCGTTTGTGAATGATTTCTTACCGGATTCTTCTCAGCAAAAAACGATTTTCCGAATCCGGTGGTAGATTCTGACGATTTGAAAGTACTTGTAAACTCTAGTCAAATAAAGATGATTTTGAGTTTGAGTTTGAGGTTGATTTGGAAATTTCCTCCGAAATAACAAATCAATACATGACCTTCATAAATTAATTCGATCTTTTGCCTCCCTAATTACTTAAGCACCCTTTGTTAATCTACTTCGCGAATGCTCCGACAAGATCTGAGCTTCCAATTTACTGAAATTAATTAAAAGTATCGCCAAAATAGAATCCAAGTAATTATAAATTTGTTTATGATCATATTCATATAATTATACCGGTGTCTAATTGGCTAATATCATTTAATACTAGCAATCCCTTCAGGCGTAAAATATCGTAAACGGAATATTAATATACTTCACTTATAATAAAATATAAATTACCTTCTCGTCGGCAATATGAGATGATGAGAATGTGTCACGCCGTAATTGCGATTGGAAAATGGAGAGAGAAATTATTAGCGTAATCAAAATATGTACTCACTGTATTTAATTTACTGTTTTACATTGTACTATATGTTAGAGTTACATATAGGCTCAGAGTAAACTCAAACTCAAAAAGGTCTTTATTTGACTAGACTTTACAGGCAAGCACTTTCAAATCGTCAGAATATACCACCGGATTCGGGAGGTCGGTTTTACTGAGAAGAATCCGGCAAGAAACTCAGCAATTACTCTTTTAAAACAGTTGATAAATATACTACATACATTTAAGCTACGGTGAATAAGGCTAGCCGTAGTAAAAAGTTTTAACTTAAAATATTAAATTTCAGAGCAATGCTGCTTCTCAAACTAGTGGTGTGTCTTCTGCCATGCATACAAGCCAATCGACCTTATGGAACCTCGGGGACACTAGTCGACTTCACAGATGCTAAAGTGAGCGATAAACATTTATCATTATGATGGTTGTATTTTGAGTTTCTTCTACTATACCTATTATTTATTAAAAGTACTAACAAATATTAAACTCTCCATCAATTGCTGTCTGACCATCATTCTCCTGCTCTTATCCCATATAATTTGGGGTCTACGCAATATGTATTTCTCTTCCATCCTTCTCTATCAGCCGTCATCTCTGTATTCACTTCCTTTCTGGCCATGTCATCTTTCACACAATCCATCCATCTTTTCTTAGGTCTACCTCGACCCCTGACCGTCGAAACCATTTGATTGGGAAAACATAGTAGAGTAAATCTCCTAGCTACTTGCTCATAATATTATGTTGTTGTGTCGTAGTACATTTATACTCGAGAAACTCACGCGCGCGTTGCCGACCCTAAAAACTCAGCTTTTTAGGACATGTGGGGCGAGCGAGGTGATCATGCTCAGCCACCACAAAGGGAAGATCTTCCAGCCAGGCGGGTGTTGTGCCTGGGGAACCGCGGCTCCGACTGTTCTAGTCGGAAACTTGTATATATGTGAATTGCATAGAAAACTTCGCTAGCGCGTGGCAGGATTGTGACGTCATTCGTTGAATGTTGTCCTGCTAGTTAGTCGATTTCTAACGTTGGTTTATGTAGCCGTGAGGTCGCTACAGACATATAGTTCATGGGCAAGGCGTTGTTTCGTTGTAGATGTGTGCGTCTAATTGTGTATTATGAACACTGCAAGGCGTAGTTTTAACCGCGTCACTTCATTTTTCGCAAGTCGCTTAATTTTTTTTAAATTTTTTCTCATCTTAACCAACACTGTATTAAAAGGTAGCTACTCTACAACAATTTGCTGAAATGGACTTCTATTATTCCTTAAATGTACTGACGTCTCTTCCAGGTGCAAGGCCATTTAGATGCTCTGGTTCGGATGGCTCAGTCGTGTGTGATCAAAGTGCGGGCGACGCCTAAGGACGTCAGGGCGTACTTCACCAACTCCTCGCCGGTATCGAGGTCCGGTCAGTGCTTCGCTGCTTGTATGCTGGAGCAGAGTGATGTAATCAACCATGGGAAGGTACGTACGAGCAGTGCCGTAATATAGGTACCCGGGGGCCCGTGCTCAGTGCCCCCTACCTAACAGGGGCCCCGGAAAGCCGAAACAACGCTTGCGACATTTATTAATTAAAATATACAATTCAAAATTGTTTACATTAGGGATCAAGTACGATTTAGAGTATCACTGCGATTGTGGATTATTATTCTATGTTTAGGATCATTATCGATTCTTTGTAGTGAATTTGACTATTTCATTTCTGGAACATTTAATTAGAAATACTATCAATCAGAATTCCTATAAAAATGTGTACTAGCGTTATTACTAAATTATTTAAATTTCTGCATCGAAGTAAAATTAAACGATTTTTTACTTTGCCAAAAGGCCCCAAATTAATGTGTGCTCAAGAGCCCCGACCTGCCTTAAGACGGCCGCGTACGTGATGAGAGATTTGCCTTCGCCTATCACTTATTTCTTTTTACCCAGCTTTCCAAGAATAAGAAGATATTGACAGTTCTAGTTCTCATATTTCAACGATTAATAATTTCACTTGCTCTGAAACCCACAAAAATTAATATATCTCGAGTCGCGAAATATTGATAAATGTCATTATATTGCTCCAAATATAATGAGCTATAAATTCGTAAGATACAAATGATTCCTCTTTCTTGCTTAGAAATAAATTATATTTATACTTGGCTAAAAGAAAACAGGGAAAATAATATATTGGAAGGTAGTAGGCGGATTTGTTCAACTCAGTGGGCATAAAAAGTTTATGACTTTCTGTAGCGGAAAAAACATACAAATACATGTACTTACGAGTACTTTATCACGATCTGAAATCAGTGACTTGTTATCGGTAAGCTTATCAAGTGGAAATGTTCGTATGATCATGAAATATTACAAAGACTTAAGAAACATAAGAGGCAATTTCAATATTTATTTTTAGAACATCTAAATCATTTATAATTTATATGATTGGGGCCGAATTATTCACGTGCTCTCAATACAGAAAGGAGATCGGTAATCGGGGGCTAACCATGTAACCACTGGCTACAATTAAGGTAGCTTAACTACGCAAATCACAATGTATGCACAATGGCAATTATGTGTCGAAATTGTCTCTCGATCTAAATATATATGCCCAGAACTACTGACTGGCTGATATATTTACACAGCCTATTTTAACAGTAGGTCGTTTTATGATGAAGGTACACCCACTAAGAAAGGATTATTGGAACTTTGGACCTCAAATAGTTTTAGTAAAGAATAAAATAATGGATCTACTCGTGTGAAGCTGGTAGGTCAGTGGGCTTATTCCGTTCCGTATGACGGAATTTGTTGCGATAATTCTAACGTCATTTTGACATAGCATCATAGTAAAAAAAAACTGTTTGGTTCAAATGTCTAAACTTTGCATAGACATAGGTGTCGATTCTGTTGTACAAAAAAACTTAACTTTACTAATTTGACAGGTCTAAAAGTATTGCCGTCCTTATTTAACCTCGGACATGAGAAAGGGATAGCAAGACTTTTAGACCTGTCAAATTAGATAAGTTTAGTATTTTTGTACAACAGAATCGACACCATAATATGTCTATGCAATTTTGGTTAGATTCTTCACAAATGACGTCAGAGTAATCGCAGAATGTTCGCAGATACTACATTTTAAGAGAGGTGGGGCGATTTGGGATTACCCGTGGGTTTTCCCATTTACATTGGATTGGAGAGGAGAGTGGTATAAAAAAACTACATTTAAATAAATTTTACAATTCCACATATTTCAGGTGAACAGAGAATTGTTGGTGCATCTAGCAAGTCTAGTGAACGGCAAGAACTCCAGGGTAGTTCGGAAGCTGAACAGCATATCCCGCCTGTGCCTAGACAGCATCGAAGGCATGACGGACAGATGTCAACTGGCGTCTACCTACAACGACTGTTTGAATGAAAATATGCTCGAGTTCGCCTTTCCTTTAGACATAGCCGAGGAAGCCGTGAGAAGAATGCCTTTCCATCTCATACAACCAAAGTGAGTCTTTTCATAAGAGAGAACGGTGACAAAGATTAGAGCCACCTGACTGAGGACAGTACCTCCACCTTACAAAAGGCGCATCAAATAGCACAAATATGCTGTAGTCTTTACTATTTAATAGCACAAATATGTCTCTGCGGTGAGTAAGGTTTCCGGAACCCCTTGAGGGTACGCTGTTAAGAGATCATCAGACGATGGAAAGGAAAAACTAATGAAATGCCATTTTCGTCAAAAATGAGTTTTAAATATAGTTCAATAGATTATTGGATTCTGTATCGATCTGTCTAGGTTAGAGGCCAATCGGAAGCATTTTTTGGCTTTTCATTTATAGTACAATATATATGAGACACCACACCAAACATCATGTTACACCTCTGCCTACCCCTCGGTAACGCTTCCGGATATGAACGAAGATATATAATTAAACCAAGAAATACAGGACTAGACACGAAAGAATTATCATCTACTATATAAAAATAAGTCGGGATTTCCTTCCTGACGCTATAACTCCAGAACGCACGAACCGATTTCCACGGTTTTGCATTCGTTGGAAAGGTCTCGGGCTCCGTGAGGTTTATAGCAAAGAAAATTACTTACTAGCTGCCCGCCCCGGCTTCGCACGGGTAGAAAAAATATATTTTGATAAATGTCTACCCGTGCGAAGCCGGGGCGGGCCGCTAGTCTTATCATAGAAATAAAAATTGCAATGCAAATTCCAAATTTACTTGTAATGAATTCTACAAAGAACTCGATTTCAAACCTTGAAATAGAAGGTCGTGTGATTCCAAACTGAATTAAGCAAGTCTTGTTAAACTCCAAGCGGCGAGCAAACTTGATTATGGAGTTTTCTGAATCTGTAATAAGTATGCAGATTGATTCCACTGAAGCTTCAACGTGATTTGATCAACGGATATTGAAAATTAAATTTTAACCATTTAGGTTTTGGTTTGAGATTTCCCGGTTCAACTAACAAGTTTTTTTTGTTCCAGCTTGCCGCAAGAAGTTAGGCAGATTAACTACAAATAGAATGTACTATTTACCTGATTGTTATTTTTGTAATAAATATTTTATTTCTTTTTTTTTTATGTTTATTTCAACATTCCACTTATCAAGAAATTTGTTAGGTTCATGATATAAACGAATTTTACCCCAATGCTTAGGTAGTTATTTTTTTATATTGTTCCATGAGACCATGAGAAGTTTTAATTCCACGGACAACTTATTCGTTCTGTAATAATATTTAAAAAAGTACATTAATCTGTACTATAAAATACAATACCTCTGTGTTTATTTCTTCTTTCTACAATTTATATTAAGTAAAAGTCAACTTAAAAGAACAATATACCACTAAGGTGGCACCCAAGCCTACGGCCCATCTAATGGTAGGCAGTCACCGTAGCCTATAGCCGCTAGCAATACCAGGGGTATCACTAACGAATTGCCAAACCTGAGTCACTCTGCTAGCAGCATTACTACTAGCCCAGCTTACCCTCGTGGAGCACAGGCAACGTTACTTACCGCAGAAACATAACACTACGTGAAAGTAGTGTTATTTCACTGCGGTCTTCTGTAAGGCGGAGGTACAGTCCCCAGTCGAGCGGCTCCAATGTTAATGGGAAAACCCACGGGAGATCCCGATTCGCCTTACCTCCTTACAATAAACATAGGTACAAACATCCATAAATTATCTCGTAATATCTAAAGCTCGCTTGTGCATATTTATCATTAAGTCATTCAAAGTGTACATAGAGCATAGGTACCATTTCACTCTATCTATAACAATCATCGAGTACTTTGTCAAATTGAAGCAGATAGTTTAAAAGTATCTCAAGAAAATAGTTGAAAACAGGTCACAATATAAAATAAACTAAAACAGCAAATAACACATAACTTGTACAACACAATATAATAAATTGGATGGATCTATTCCTGGCTACAGGCCTTCCTTACCTTGGATAATCCAAACAAGAAGTTACATATTTGCCCGGGACAAACTAACCCCGCAAATATAATAATGACGGTCAAATATGAAACAAGCTTTGTGAAAAGGGCAGTCTATTGTAAGACAGTTGCAAATAGAAAGCTTAGAATAGGAAGAAATAAATGGCTTCGATGACGTCAGACTTGCCCTACAACGCTTTTAGCCGTTTGGACGAAGACTAAATTGTCAGTATATATGACTGTATTTTTATATGTATTTATACACCTATTTTTGGAAATATTAGGAATTGACAATATATACATTGGTACATATCACGCCAAGTCTTTTTCCAGGTAGGCAGATAACATAGAATGCTCCACTCTTGACTTGTACGCCTCTGTTACTTGTTTTACATTTATCAATGGCAGTTAATAAGGGTTATTCTACAGAACCCCATAGATTTTATCTCTCTGGATCCCCATCATTTCTAAAACAAGTGTTATAATGTGAGCAAATAATCCTTTGAGAATAGGTTAGTTAGTATAGGCTCTGTACGAGCGATACTAGCACAATCCTCTCCAAAACCATAAAATTGGTAATGCGCTTGATACCCCTGCGTATATAGACTATGGTGACCGCTTGCCATCAGGTAGATACTTCTACTTGCCACTTTTGGAATATAAAAAAACCGTGAAGTTTATATCACCGCGTTTGTGATTAAAAAATACCTTATGTCCCAACCCAAAAATTAAATCTTTATTGTACCAAATTAAATGTATTTTCCCACTGCAAAAGACAGTTGATACTCTTAACGCCTCCACCCTTTTTGGTGGTACTTAATAAAGCAATTAATGAAAGAGCCCTTACTAAAAATAGAAGTCACTTAAATTATTCCACGCCCGTGACCTTTCCCGTACTTCGAGCTATTTTTATATGTAGCAAAACTAATCTTTTCAATCATACACCTTTTTGTAGAATAAACTTCGACTGTTTACGTGTTATCCAAATGTATTAGAAACTACTAAGGTGGCAAGGGTGTTTTTTTTTTCTTTTTATAAGTACGGGTCAGAAATTGACCTCGATCTCACCTGATGGTAAGTGAAGATGTGGTCGAAGGTGGAGCTCGCTTGTCCGTTAGTAGCCTGTTCACTCTAGTCTTAAGAGTTCCAGGTTTTAGGATTCAGGGAACACCCAAATAGAAACATGACACAATTGCAATGATTACCAACCAATCTTGACCTCCAATATAGTGTGTCTTAGAAGTTAAAGAAAAAGAAAAGCCTTCCGTTAACGATAAAAGACCCGGCTAACTTATTACTCCGCGGACAAAACAAACACACAAAAGGCAAAATCAAACAGCTGTGTATTGGTCCCGCAGCTAATATGTGCCAGTATAAATAAAGAACTACCTTCTTTCTCGTGAGATGATATTTGAACAATATTCATGTGGGCGTCCTATTTTCTACGGTCACTTCTGTGTGTTGACTTATGAGAGTTGATTGAAATACGCACAAAGATGTTTGGAACAAATAAGATACTATTCCAAATATTTATTGCCAAACTAGATGATACGGTGAACTTCCTATCCCCTACACATAAGCCCCCATAAACATCTTTGATTATATAATTTAATCAAAGCCCTACATAAATATATTTGTGAAGAATTGACACTTACACTTTTTAATTTCTGAAACAGAACAGACCAAAGATATTGACATCGATTTAGGTCCAAATCTGAATGTGCTGTCTAACGCATTTTTTTGTTAGAGCTTGCCCGTCTAATCATTTTTTACTGTGGCAAACCTGTAGGACCATAGTAGTTGATTTTATTTGAGTTCGAAAATCTGAATTTTCATATATTTGTGGTAAATAGGAATCCAAAATAACTAAAACAAATGAAATGTCCTGTAATGTCTAAATTAGGTGCCATAGTATTAAATGCTCAGACGGACAAGCTCTAACAGAATATACAAAAAAAATGCGTTAGCCGGCACTTTCATATTTGGACCAAATCAATGGATGATGTCCTTTCTCAACGCATCTATAAACCAAGAGAATACAACCATTATGAGACACAACCGCCCCTACCCTACCTTATAAATATTTTACAACCTCGTGTCAATTTTTTATTTCTAAAAAGACAAGAGACATCAAATGTTATCAGCCTGGAACATTTTGTATTAGAAAATGAAATTGTCGCTTTTAGTATGTTCCGTTACTTATTATTTATGTTTCCCACCGTTTAAACCTTCCATAAATATTTCAAGATTAAAATTAGCCAAATCGGTCCAGCATTAATTGAATTTTATATATTATTTAAGATACCAGCTTTTGTCCGCGGCTTCGCTTGCATTAAATTCGTGGTCTTGATTTTCCAACTTTCTTAACCCATTTCACGCCTTTAGGGGTTGAATTACGATGAGCCCGAATCACGTATTTATTGACAGAAGTACTTCCAATAATGACATTATTTCACATATAATATTATTGAGTACTTCTATGAAGTTTTACACAGTAAAATAAACAAAACAGTCTCAATGTTACAAGGGATCAGGGATACAATTTATAAATGAAACGAATTGTGGTGTTCTAATAAATATTAAAATATTTATTGAGGACGAAACATTCCACATAAGACTTACTATTTATTCATGTACAGTAGGGGTCTACAGATACATCTCCATATGGGGTTTTTAGTTTCAATATCGACAAAAACATAATAGTTGAATACATATTTATTAATACAATATACGAATAATATACCTAAAAAGCGTAACAATTATATATTCCACAAAACAATTCCATTTGAAATAAACTGTAAATATTTTCTTGACATTATAAATTCCTTGTAAATAATTAAAAGTACATACAGTTGCATTCTTAATTATCAGTTTACTAGTGCCCTAATAAAGAATAAAATATTTGAAGACACAAAACTAGTTTATGATTTGTTTGTCTATTGATAGACGTCATTTTTGTGTACTGGCCCCAATGATATTATATGTGTAAGCTGGCCCTAGATTATTACGTTATTTAAGTTTTTTTTTATGATTTCCTTACGATTCGTGCTCTTATTTTGGCTAAATTACAGGCTGTATTTAGCTTTTTTGAGGCAAAAATCAAACGACTAATGCATTTTGTTCTTATTTCACATGTTTTTGTTCATATCTCTCATTTCAAAGTATGTTACATTCATACTGATGTGCATGATTGAACAGTATTTTAAGAGTCACAAAGAGTATACCATGATTTAATTTACACATAATTATTTTAATACAGTAACGTTAAGTAACATTTAACTACATAAACCAGGTACGTCACCACCACAGCCAAGAAGACCCATAAGTATGTACATCCTTACGCATGACTTAAAACATTTCAATATATTTGACAATAAGTATGCGTAATATTGAAAGAAGCTTGTTGCCAAATTCTTGCGAAAGTTGACGCGACATTGCATTTAGTACATGTACTCAGTACAAGTAAAATACTTTAAGAATACAAATTAACAATATTATTATTTTTTGTGTATTTGAGACATAAGTATTACACATCAAAAAGTAGACTAAAAAATATATTTTTTCTAATCTATTCAATACACTCAGTTTACTCAAACTAAACATTCAAAAACAAACAAAATTTATATTTTGTATGACATTTTATAACACCGAAAAATATAAGCATGCGCAAATCTCCAGAATTATCTAATTTGACAGAAAAAGCGTAAAATAATTGTATTAATTTGTTATTTTATACTGTAAAAACACTATAATTAAGACGACCTGAAGCTAATTCTTACTTGTTTTAAAATGTGCCCTGAATTACGCACATTAATTTTTTTTAAAATTGAGGGAATTACAACCTTTGATCCTTTGGTCAGGACTAGTCTAGGATAGTCATACAAATCCAGTACACACCTCAACATTGTATTCAGGCTTCAACTTTCTCCATACTGCGTTCTTCAGTTGATGATAAAACAGAGAGCGTGGAAATCCACCTTTCTTATTCAAACTTCTACAAAAACATAACAATTTGATTTTAAAATTGTTAAAAAAGTATATACGTACATATTCAAGTTCTTAAAAAATATTTTTGCTATTATAAGCGATTCTCAGAACATTGAAAACTATGTAAGATAACGTTAGTTATATGATTGGTAGCGTTGTCGCTCCATAGACTATTTGCCTATGGATAGTAGAGAAATAGTATGACTATCGATTCAAAGTCTATTCATCGTTGTGACATTTGAAACTTAGCAGTAACTACATTAGTTTTAGTAAGATCTTCTAAAATTACCACAAAGAGGCCATGCCGTTCCCCCCGTCTAGAAACTAGTGTTTCCGCTCGATATGCGATAGGCGATAATCAATAGAAATTGAGGATACTATCAGGCGTATTGCATATTACCAATATTATCTATAGTCCCACTTCGGGAACGCTATTTGAAACCCCACATGGTCCTACACTCCCGCCTGCGAGGATATCTACGGTTCAATGACGAAATGATGCTAATGTATCTCTTGATGTTAGAGTTTGCGTGATGGGGTTGGCTGGGTTTCGCCAAACTGGCCGCGTGGCAGAGGAAGCCACCGTCCAGTACCACCATCCGATACTGCTGAAGACAAAGTTCTAGCATCTAGAAAAAAAAGAAATCGTACACTACAAAGGTTGTACGGCCTACCTGACGTCGCTTTGACACCCTTATTTTGTAATGTAGGTAAGGTTCTAAAAAAGACAACCTGTTTACGACTGGCAACACGGGCCCAAAAATGATATAGAGGATGAAGGAATTTTGAGAATTTGTTTTATGGAACTTGTAATTGGCAAAACGATAAGTTGATTGATTAAGTTAATTCGAGGAGAAATAAATATCAACACAACGATCTTGGGAGTTTGATTACAGTAAGTAATTTCTGTTCTAGCTTCAAGATGAACAAGCGTCCTTACCGGAAGCTCTGAACAGGTTTGTTCTTTTTATTAATAGTTTTATTCTAGTCTAGAAGTTCAAATCAATAGTACCCAAGCCCAGAAAATAGAGCCCGTTGAGGTAGCAAGATTAGATAATTTGAATTCGGAATTCATGGAACACCACTTATAAATGAAGAAACCTATAAAGTTTAATTTTTTTAAAGAGTTACAAGTAATATTTCCTTATTCTCTTTAGTGTACCCAAAATGCCCACGCATAAAAATCATAAAAGTTTTTTTTTTATACCACTAAGGTGACACACAAGCATACGGCCCACCTGATGGTAAGCAGTCACCGTAGCCTGTAGCCGCTAGCAATACCAGGGGTATCTACGGGGTGCCAGCCGTGTTGCTGATGAGGACTCACTGTGCTAGCAGCAATACTACTAGCCCAGCGTATCCTCGTGGAGCACTGGCAACCTTACTTACCGCAGAAACACAACACTATATCAAGTAGTGTTATTTCACTGCGGTCTTCTGTAAGGCGGAGGTACAGTCCCCAGTCGGGCGGCTCCAATTTAAATGGGATAACCCACGGAAAATCCCAAATCGCCCTACCTCTCTTGAAAATTGTATAGCAGATGTGGACGCATTCTATGTTAAAAAACTTAATTTTATTCAGTGAAATTTGTTGTGTTTTATGACTAGACATATTGGTCTGGATTACACATCTTCTATAAGGTGTGAGCCGAAAAGTTTTTTTTATTTGGGGAAATATATTCCTTGTTTAATTTTGTTTCGCTACCTTCTTGGTTCTCAATTCAAAAACATTCAACTTTTCTTCTTCTTCTTCTTCCTATCGTGTCGATAGTAATATTACAAAGAGAAAAGATTTGTATTTTTGTTTGTAATAAATATGAACAAAAACTAATTTTAAAAATTAAAAAATAATTTATCAGAATTCTATATTACCACTGAGTAACATAAGCTTTATATTAAATTGCTACGCGGACGAAGTCGCGGGGGAAAAGCTAGTCTTCAATAAGTCCGAGACCAGTATAAGACACTTACCTGAGTCATCTTGTCCTGCCTTCCATCCCATGTTAAAATTTCATTGTACCAAGGCTCCTTGTGGGTCCCAAAGTAAAGAGGCTCCCATCTGTGGTACGGATACTCGCGTTTTGCTATCAGCATCGGCTGAAATGAACAACTTCAAGTAATATTCAACAAACATACATATAAAGAGGGAGAAAGAGAAGAGATTCAAAGCCGCGGTGACCTTGTGGTTGAAGCAACGCCCTGACGTCTGATGGGCCTAGTTTCTAACCCCGGAGGCCTGTACCAATGAGTTTTTCTAAACTTAAGTGCAGTGATAAATCACACCATGAGCTTAAAAAGAGAAGGTGAAATGGATCTCCCATGGGCTTCTCCATTAAAATGGGAGCCACCTGACTGGGGACTGTACTCCACCTTACAGAAGACCGCAGTCAAATGACACTACTGTGATGGTAGTGTTTATAATTTAACTATGAAGCCGACCCGACTGCCGAACCTCACACTAGTATCAAGAAATGCTAAATAGTTGAACATACGAGTACCTACATACATACGAAAAACTTATCCCTCCATTTAAAAATTACACAAGACAAGTTGATAAAGCTCTTGTTTAACTTGTAATAACGTTATCCATACTCCATGCTAATAATTATAAATGCGAAAGTAACTTTGTTTGTTTGCTACCGTTTAAGGACTAAACGGCTAAATTGATCGTAATAAAAATTGAGAAGTAGAAGGGAAGGACAGAGGCTATCTTTTTGCTTTAAAAAATGCAGACAAAGTCGCGGGAAACAGCTAGTAACTTATTTTCAGGTATGAATATAATATAAAAAAAGTAATTCCTCGAACAAGACCAATCTCATCGTTAAACATCGTTCAAACTTCGGGAACTTTAGCATAAGACAAGTTTTACATGGTACCTTCTTGTAATAATATTTTCACATACTACATTTGCTAGAGGCAATTAGGTTTTCCGAGTACATGCTAGCAAGAAAATTTATGAGTATGCTATGTAAATAACATCACACAGAGTCCCTCACGGGGTAGGCAGAGAGTATAGAGCGCCATTTCACTCTCGACTTACACACCTCTTTTGCTTCTTTAACCTTTATACATATCTGCATACATGCCCGCCAGTCCCGAGTACTTTTAAACAGTTCATCACTTAGTACTTTGATGAATAATCTATGAAGATGTTTATCTCAAATAATAACAAGAACTGAAGTAGGGTTAGATATTTTTGTTGGTCTAAAGAACAGCCAACTTAAGATCAGAACCCTTCATGAATATTCAACTGCAAACACTTTGAGCCAAGTTCAGTCCCTTTAATGTATATTTCAACCGAGTTTGAACTTCATTATTGCATTTTTCTTAGCGATTAAAAAAAATATGGTAAGTTATTTTATTTTCCAGCAGATTGATCTAGTAGGGGATGTATGTATATAGGATGCATTTACTCTTATATATGTACTTTAGCAGGTGTTATGCTTTATAGTCTCTATCGTCGACTTAGCAACTTGATGGAATTTAACGGGAGTTTCAATGGGTAAATAAGGAGTCTATATTTTACATTTATAAATTAAATACCACGTTTTTATACTACAAAAGTTTCAGATGACCCGCCTTCTATTGCTAATTCTAGCTAAATGGTTATTGGTTACCACATCCAATAACCATAGAATACTAAACAATATGTTTTATAACATCCACGTGATTCCGTCTATAGATGCAAAGGTGATAAAAAATACGTACACAACGTTTTGTTAATTGGACCTCTAAGGACCAAACATTACCAAACTAATGTTAGTTCCTTAAACCTTTTAAAACTTCCAAATACACTGCTAACTCCGCTGCTAAGCCGCTGACGTTAGTTAATAAGTTTATGAACGCCCCAGATGATGTTAATTAGCAAGCAATTAGTGTTGGCGAGACTGCGACAGGGTAAGCAAAGCGTATTACAGTGCTGGCTGACACTCGCTAGATGTGAACTAATTACCGATTCATACACGAGTGAAGTTTGGTGTCAATCCAATTAGGATCATTATTATGTTATAGTTAAATCAAGTGCAGTAGTGCAATGAAAAATAGCGACATATTTCCACATTTCTCGAGCTAAAATTAATGACAATAACAATCAGGTACACGTTTGATACACATAAAATGGTGGCAATTATAAATTGGAATATTTTATGTCTATCAACCGTCTGCCATATCGGATTTAAAATCTAATCTTGCATTGGCACGAGAACCAAACATGTGCGCCTAATTTGAGCCAAATCTAACACTGGTAAGATCCTCACATGCAACTTGCAAGCTTTGATTACAGGTGAAAGTAAATAAAAACTTGTAAATAAATATAAATAAAGATAGTCTTACCTCTACAACGGTAGGGGAGGGTCGGTGGAGCCAAGACTGAAGACCAGGAAACCTCTGACAGTGCGCACAAAACTTCTGATGGAAGTAAACTGCGCGGTTGGCCTCCATCAAACCTAACAACCTGTTATTTGAAAAGTTTTACATCAATATAACAGAGTACTCGGAACTGGCATGTATGAAAAAATGGATAAATATAAAAGAAGCAAAAGAGGTGTTTATGCTTGAATGGTTACAAAGGTAGACCTAAAAATACCGGACTGTCTGAAAGATGACATGGCCAGAAAGGATGTGAATACAGAGATGACGGCTAATAGAGAGGGATGGAAGAGAAACACATGTTACGCCGGCCACAAAATTTAACATGGGATAAGGACAGAAAATGATAATCATGATGAAGCAAAAGAATATGCATATAAAAAGTGGAAACTTTTATCAATTAATTAATGTATTTTTGTGTTCAGTATTTGAAAAAAATCAAGTTAAGCTAAGAAGTACGCAATACCATAAATTCTTTAATCCTATACAAGAGAAAAATACATTTTCATTAATTTAGACCATTGTTTAATTTCTTCGATTATAATCTTTATTTTATATATTTTTTATAACCACACATTAATATAAAAGTAAATAATTTAGAAATTGAAAGTATTAAATAAAAAGCTATAAAGCTGTACTCCACAGCATAAACCGGTGATGTCTGTAAAGTAGATACAACATTTGAAAATGACTCTTAAACGAAAGTCGTAAAACATAAAGTCGCCGCAAGTGCTTCTCAGCATAAAATGGAAAATAATGTGGGATCAATGACAGCCATCAATTTAATATTACTAGAAACAGTCGTTGCTTTTATTTCAAAGGCAATCAAAAGGAATGACGCCAGAGTTTTATCATCATCGCTTTGACCTGCTCAATCATTTGGGGCCTCACTAAGACCCCTCTTTATTTACTTCTTCGTACTCAATTAAATTAGTTCGTATACTTCATTGACTCTTCGAAGTTTCCTCCTGAATGTAAGTTTCAGTCGGTTTTGTCATCACTCCATGGTTCTGCATACATATATATGTGAATTTCTAAATGTTGTGAGTTTCAATTTTGTAACGGTAAAGCGTGAAAGTTATGAAAATTTTTATAACCTGGCCGATTTGTGGGACATAAAATGTCTGGCAATATTCGAAGCAACACGTGTTAGAAACATATCATTTTTTATTACTAAACTACGGAATTGAATAGGGCCCAATCGGTATTAAGCCAATAAAACATGACAGTATTGGGAAACTGATACAAGAGTAGATATGAACGTGTATAGCATAAGAAATTTCGCAAACAGTATCAAAAATAGAAAATTCAATATTGCTTAGTACTTCTTTGAAACGAGTTGCTGATAACGCAGACAGTTACGAGGAACCTAAACAAAGGCTATTGAAATGTACAATAATTGTACATACGTGTCGGTCGACCCACGCATGTTTCCACAAAAGATACACACTTTAACATCTATCATTGAAATGGAAGACACCTACGTATCGTGTGAATAAGGTAAGATAAAGAACCTTTTCAAATAGTACCTAACGGCGTTGTCGGAGAAATAACTGTATAATTAATAATCATAAAGTCCATTTGTGAAACTGCACTATCCTCGACTAATTGACCATAACGTAAGTTTATAAGTTCTTTGTGTCTAAGCTCGTTGGCTAATTTAGCTCGGCTAGCTGCTTATCCATACAAACATTAATGGAGTATTGTTAATTTATATGAATGTATTAGGTTGAGGTAAAATCTCTTTTTTCAGCAGTGGGAAAATAATTGCTGAATGAGATAGGATGAATAGAGTAATCTCCAGAACACCAAAGCTAATTTTAGATCATAAAATATTTCTCTAACGAAAATCTACGCTTTCCCTGAGTAGCATTGGCTATCCTATTTCTACGTGGAAAAAGTTGAGGGCAAAAGTTAGTTCTACATAAGTTCTTTAGATTGAACCTTTACGAAACCAAACTATATTAGATCAGGGACCTAATCGAGAATCGCAATTTTCTTACTGACATTAGTTATTACCCATGACTCATTACCACTCCCATTGAACGAAAGACCTGAGTAAATCGCCTTATTTTTCTAGACTGTGCGTTTATAGACGTCTTCTTCGCGTGCTGTATCTATAAAACTAACTAAATCGAGACTTAAACTGTACATATAGCTCTATTAGCGCTGTTTGTCATGTCACTTACTATACACACTGATATCTCTTGCCTAATTGTAAACTTACGTATCTTTATCCCGTGGAATTTCTTCACCCTTCTCGACTTCAAACAGAGGCACTACAAAGACTGTCTTAGCGAACACGCAACCTTCGTCGCGCTTCTTATCTCCCATAAGCTTTCGAACCATTGCTAAGAACTTAGGCGCTAATCCGTCGCTTGGTACCATCTCAATGTCTGACACTATGAAATAATTTGTCCTCGATGCATTCCTAGCCACATTTCTACCCACATTTATTGGATATATCAGGTTATGTTCATGTCTAAATGTTCGAATACTATAAGCTTCTGGACCTGAACAATCCTCGAATCTAATGTTACTTGCGCCAGCTTTCGTTGGCGGCATCTTTCTCATCATCATCTTAATTTTTTTCTGTCTCGCCCATTGTATGTAATTTGCTCGCGTCTTATTATCTAGCCTTCGGTAATTTTCAAGCTTATGCCTGAGTATCTCTTTAACTGTTGTATTTGCTGTTGTTGTAGGGGGCATCTCTGTGGTCTCAATCATTTCTTCTTTGCTCCTCACAGTCGGAATGAACCGTTTCATATAAAACAGGTGAACTGACACCTTAGCCATGCCCGGATAGCAGTGACACAGGTGGTTCAAAATTTGCATTGAGTTATCCAAATCATAACCAGGAGTAAAAATCGACAAACTTATAGGCCCTTCCCAGTATCTCGCTATTTCTACTATGTGGTACACATATTCAGGAGTCGCCTGCGTCGCGTATGTGACCGCGTCATATTTACTATAATTAGCGTATGCCCTCCCTTGGACAGCATTGTATATCACGCGGTAGGGGCCTGTGCCGCCGAGTTCCGGCGAAGGATACACGGTGATACTAGGCCAGTGGAGGCTGAATGGGAGTCCGTAATTGAACTGGCAGTAGCTTCTGCTTTCATTGGGTTGCTGGCCTTGGAGAAACGCACCGGGCTTGTAGTAAAAGTCACCGATCTTTGTGGGCGTGTGTGGATGTGCTTGATGCCTGTATGCATACAGCTGGAGGATAGCTATGATTGTGCCAATCAGGAACGCTATGAGCAGCACCGTCGAGTGTCTCCGCGACAGTCGGTAGGAGTAGGCGCCAAATATCCACAGGCATCGCGACATGTTTATTATTCATCATCTATAGTTGATTTTGTCTATAGCCATAATGTTGACCATGGTTTTCTACATACACAATTTATCTTCCGTATCAAGAACCAACATTATGCCATTTCAATAAAGGTACGAGATTAGGCATTTATTTAAATCCGATACTTCCATTAAGAATTTAACAAGCAAGTTAGCCTTTGAATTCCTTGTTTTAATTCACTATTCCTTTGAATTTGAGACCAAAAACATTAAAAAACCAAATGCCTTGAACGTAACCTCTAAATTTGGACGCGAAACATAACATGAAATACGATAATTTATCAAAATCTAACTACGAACGCACTGCACTGGGTTCAATATTGGAAATTTATCTTACAATCACATATTTTATGCACAAATGAACAGTTATTCAGGTTTAATTGAATTTATTCGCGAAACGTTTATTTTGACAGGCATAGGTTGCGCGCGCCACCCTGCGCAACTAAAATCAATATTGTCATCGCCTGGTTCAACCTTCACGTACACTATGGAGGTTTTACCATTAGTGTCAGCTATTCTTCTATGTCTTTAGCATCTGAGCTTTCAAACCCATCTATTTTTTACCTTTTTGCGATTTGTATAAACTAAGTTATAGTAAAAACATGAGTTTTGTTACCAGATGCGGTGTTGTTTTAAGAAATATTCGTCCCCCGTGTGCTTTAGTAGATAAAACACGTCTCCTCATGAACATATTATCATGGTCGGCAAAGCGCAAGTGGTTATTCGGCTTTTGCAAGTGTCTGAAAGCTACATTGACTGTACCACCAGACTAAAAGTATAATTATTTAAAAAAATGACTTAGGTGATAGATTACTATTTAAAGGCACTTTTTGTATTGGCTATGTCCAGTCAAATAAATAAAATTTTCATTTTGTTTTGACTTATTAATTATTTAATCACTTTTCAATATTCACGAGGATTCATCCTTACAGGTGGTTTGAAACTTTATGATTTTAAACTATAAAGTTTGACCCTATAATGTACAGGAACCTATATATAAATATTTTATTTCATCACCACATCAGTGCTGGTAGCATGAACATTGTCGACAACGTTTTCGTATCGCCTTCGACTATTTTTGTATTGAAAAATGAACAGCGCTGCGGCGGTGAAAAGTGGAACTAAAAATTTGTATGACAATTTTGACATTTCGCGAGTTACGTTTTCGAATACGTTGTCGACAATGTTCCTGCTACCGGCACTGTAGTAAATCAGTGCCAATAGGTAATAAGAATGTGTAACAGAACTTAAAAGAAAGTACTTCTGAGCCACAGGCTGAACTCTGATTGACAGACCACACGACACGAACTCAATTTAAACTTTGGTACTACCCGTGTGCCTACGTGGTCGTTTTATGGATACTACTATACTTCACCTCAGAGTAGAAAATATAATTACTGCGTACAAACTACACTGTGTAAAAAGATTCCATTAAGTCATAGTTCTTAGGGTCGGCAACGCGCGAGTGATAGCCCTGGTGTTGCAAGAGTGTATAGGCTACGGCAACCGCTTACCATCAGGCAAGCCGTATGCTTGTTTGCACCATAGTGGTATAAAACAAAGAAGTGCTAAGTCATATGAACAAATCCTAGAACTATTCATGAGACTAGGAGATCAGGTTGTTTTAATTATTTTTATTATCAATTACTTTCATTGTACAATGCTGACGGACAAGATTTTTTTTATCAAGAGTAGATTTGCATTCTGGCTGACTGTACTAGTAAGAAGGTACCTTAAAAGAATATTCTTACAATTATTTGCTATAAATAAAATAGTATCCGATAGCCCAAACAGAATTGAGTTGCCGTTTGTTGACAAGTGACTCGAAAATGTGTTTTGCTTGTTATGTTGTATGTAAACTTATTTGTCTACCTCAATTACAACGATCATGCCCTCGTATATAGCCTATACAAAAATAGAACAGAAGATACAAAGTTATTTAAAGAGCTATAGCTATTTTAAATGGAGATTTAGAGATTTATAGATGAGGTTTAAATATTCACAGCAAAGTTCAACTTTTTAAATAGCGTTCCAGATTTTCATTAAAGAGGTACGGTACAACCTTAGATTGGCAGCGTGGAGAATGTTTCATGTATGTATGATATGAAGCATTTCATGTCAAAAGAAAAGCAATTACATTATTATTCTGGAAAACTTATATTTTTGAGACTTTCAACAACACTCACTTTCCACCGAAGATAGTTTGGTGTGCCACCGTGACAGATGGTGAGTCCGTTGCTGTCTCTTAGACACTACATACGTCCTTGAATTTCTTCTCAGACGTATGCAGGTTTCCTCACGATGTTTTCCTTTGTGTGGCTGATCACTGCACTTAAGTTGGAAAACTCATTGGTACAAACCGGTGGGGTTCGAACTTGCGTCACCACGGCACTATATTCCGAGTGTGTTATCATCATTCATCATTCTCCTGCCCTTATCCCATATTATTTGGGGTCGGCGCAATATGTATTTCTCTTCCATCCTTCTCTATCAGCCGTCATCTCTGTATTCACTTCCTTTCTGGCCATGTCATCTTTCACATAATCGATCCATCTTTTCTGAGGTCTACCTCGACCCCTGTACCCATCCATATTCATACATAAAACCTTTCTTACCACGTTATCCTCATTCCTCCGCATAACATGCCCATACCATGACAGACGCTTGCTCCTCAACTTTTCTGTCACTGGAGCTACTTTCAAACTTCCTCTAATAAACTCATTTCTTACCTTGTCCATTCTCGTTACGCCGCACATCCATCTCAACATTCGCATCTCAGTTGCATGCAGTCTTCTTTCATCCGTCGCCTTTGTGGCCCAACATTCAGATCCATACATGACAGCAGGCCTTATTATGGTCTTATAGATTTTCCCTTTAAGCTTAAGCGGGAATCGGGAGTCGCATGTAGTTCCCGTGACCTGCCGCCATTTCATCCATCCTGTGTTAATTCTATGCTGCACGGCCCTGTCTACATCGCCATCTCCTTGCATGAGCGAGCCGAGGTACGGGAAGTCGGAACAGACTGGTATAGGTGTTCCGTCTAATGCTATGGCCGTAGGATTGGAGACACCGCCGAAATCGCAGAACACGTATACGTAACGACTTGGTTCTGCTGATTTTCAAGCCAACACTCCAATTTTTGTTGCCATTTTATTTGATACTTTTCACTGTCTGCTTGAATTTAATTTATTCTATATTGAATTGCGGTACATACATAAAAGGCAGAGCACCAAGTTTTTTGTCAGTTTTTTTTATCTATTCTCAGATCTCTGAACCAGTGCGGTTGGTTAGTAAATTCATAATATGTGCCCTATTAAGACCTAAACTGAATAAACTATTTTCTTTTTCATTTTAAAAAGGTGTTTATTATGATAAAAGCCAAGAATTCCGAATATTCACTGTATAGCACTGTTTTTCAGCGCAGTGCATTCGAGATTAAAAATAGTTAGCATTCTTTCATGTTCAGTAAATTCCGAGGTAAAGGCTCGTAGTCACTTGCAGAATAGTTTCAAATACACCCCACATAATATGCACAAGAATTTGCTGTGTTCACAAACACGAGAACGTTTGCCGGCTGAGCTAAATTAGTATTATCCATAATGATTCATAATATCCACTATCATCCGATAGTGGATATTATGAACATCAAAATTATCACATAGACAATAAGCGGGTTGTTGTACATTCGTCACAATGTAAATTGGTCAAGAAAAGAAGTTTGTATAAATTCAAAAAATTCCAAAATATGTCAAAATTTTGGTATTTGTTGCTTGCTATCCAGCGTTGTAATGCCAGTATTCTTGTTACGCACCCGCGTGATTTTGGCTTGGGCTTTTGTCTATAAGTAGGTAGTATAAGTTCTGTTTTATGTAATTAGGTTATCACGTAGAATAAAGCAACAATTACCCGAATCCAATTGGTAACGTCTTTTTATCAATATACAAACAACATTATATTAACCTCACCCGAATCCCTCACGGGTAGGCACAGAGTATAGAGATCTATTAAACTAATGACTTTTCTTATAGATTCACTCCTCTTTTGCTTCTTTTACATTTATCAAATGTATTTTTTTTTTCAATATTACCTCATTATTCTATGGACAGAATATCCAAATTTCATTTGCTTTAAGAAAAAAAATTTTCCGTAGCCAACACGGCCAGAATTTGGTGATTTTATTTGTATCGATGTCCCCGGACGACCGTATGGGTAAAATATGTTACGCGCCAATTTGCGCTTCTCGCTGAGATGAAATTTGAATATCCTCTATGGAGGTACCTACTTATCTGAGAGCGCTGCATTATCCTCGGGGACATCCCAAGGATAGCTTGGTAATAGATATTTAAACATAATATATGTATACTTACATACGTACATGGTTTTCTCAATGGAGTACAGCAAAGGGTGACATTTTTTTTTATCAAGGCTTGTTGTTGTCCATAAGCTGCGGTAACCGCTTTCCATCGACGAGTCGTATGCTTATTTGCCACCTTAATGGTATACCATTAAGGTATATAGGTATATAAAAGAAACATTGAAACTTTCAATGTGTGTATAGCATAAGTGTCCGTTACCTGAGAAACGTGGTACATGGCATTGACAGACCTATTCTTAGGGTCAAATAAAAGAACATATATTTATGAAAGTTTATCGAGAAGTGCCTGACGGAAAAATGTAGCAAAAAATGTTGACCTTTTATTTTTACGTGGGCCTCTTTTTCGTATCACGCACACACAACATAGGCACTTGTTAGATTTCAAACTCATTAACCGTTAAACTTTTAGAACAACCTAATTTTGTGAAGCCAAACTTTTAAAGGAAGCTAATAAATCAAGTCCGTACAACTTTGATTTATTTCCTCAATGTTTAATAAAAACTTTTAGTGAGTTTGGATCCAGATGTCAAATCAAATAAAAACGGTCCGCACTTCTAACTTAATTTAACACATGAAGTGAAAATTTCATGAAGATTCTTAAAACTTTGTGCTTCTTTGATATGCCAATCATTCTTTAGTAAATTGAGGTTTGCATTACTGGTTCAAATGGTTTCCCATATTACGTTATTATGTAAGTTCTCAATAAGGGAATGAAATCATAAGGAAGTACGGAATTAAAACTGAACGGCTTATAGCTTAATCGATTTGATAGATACCACGAAATATATTATGTTGTGTTGCACTAGAATAGTGTCATGTGCAGTCGAGTTTCATATAGAGAAAAGAGAGGTAGGGCGATTTGGGATTTCCAGTGGGTTTTCCCATTTAAATTGGAGCCGCCCGACTGGGGACTGTACCTACTTACAGACACCTTAGTGATACCGCTAGTATTTCTAGCGGCTATAGGCTACGGTGACTGCTTACCATCAGGTGGGCCGTGGCTTGTGTGCCACCATAGTGGTATATAAAAAATAAATCGTTTCAAACCTTGTGTCAAATGACAACTGTATTTGCCGTCCAAAAATACGTTCTGTATAGATTGCGATAGTTACGCTGCGGCTAAAACAATTTGGTAGTGATAATTTTTGTGTTTTTTGCTGCGCCAGGTTCACTTTGTAAGCACGATGTGACGCAAATAAATGTTGTAGTCGCTGTTTTCTATATTGGGAACCACTTGGGAACACAACAAATACAAAGCAAATAAAAATCGGTCACACAAATGTTTGTCCAAATTCTTTGTAACTTTAAATAGTGTGAATAATATATTGTTATCAATCAAACCGTGGTTCAATTTGCTCAATCCGACCCTCGCTTGCGATCCCAGGATTCAATCAGTGCCGCCTACACGGCACCCATTAGAGATCATCAATCAAATGACGTCATACAATGATCGGGTGCGTTGACAAATGTATATTTGCAAGGGATAATGATATTGAAGTTATAGAACATAAATTTGTAAATTTTTAGTTATCTATCGCCAGGTTTCTCTACGCCAGGTAACTCTCATTAATATTACAGGACAAAGCTTGGGCTAAGTTATAAAATAGTTAGTTTTAATACGCGATCTTAAATTGTGTACTTACCTCGACTTCGACCTAATTGCATGGGCCGTAGTGGTACCTACCCATTCTTACAAGTGTTTAATTCACGAACATATTAAAAACAACAGTTTGTAATAACAATAGTGGATGGCAGGTCAAGAGTAAAAAGGTACTCTATACTCATTGCCTACGCGTAGGAAATAGTTTCATAGGGTTAACAGTCCATAGGGTATAATGAAAATTGCACTGCTGGGAACACAGACCTAGGATTTTTGTCGCTGCCGGGAATAAGCTGCGTTACATTCCGGAGATTGGTAGAGCAAAGCTCTACTATACATTTCTTTCTCATCCTAGCTATGGCAACCAAACATCTTCAAAGACCATTTTCGCCAGTGTCAAATATAAGAGTTCACAATTATTGTGTTGAGTTACATGAAAATGCCTATTGTCGTGCATTATAACGCTTATTGGGAGTTTCTTGAGTCAATCCACGGCAGAAGCAGATCATAACATTCCTGGAAGTCAGAGGGACCTATTTATACGGCTATAACAACAAATAATAAAAATAAATTTAAAATCAAAGGGGCACCCCAACTAAATAGAAACGTGTTATTTTTATAATAGCAACAAGCAGACGCTTGAATTGCTCACAGAGTTTCTACCGCTACATTCTAAAATATAATACAATAAAATTAAAAAAAATTGCTATTTTAACGGTACGATAGTGCGAAACCATTCGTGAGTCCAAATCGCACTTTACCATGTTTTTGACGAGTATCAAATTATGTTTTAATACCTTGAGTGTTAAATTACATGAGATGTTTAAGTACATAATATAACCAGATTATTTCAACTGTTCTTTTTATGCAAGACGTGTGTTCAAAGACGAAACATTTCCATTTGTAAAATTTCGTCACTGATGAGAATATTTATTGGATCGGAAGAATCGAATCGACGCGCACGAGTCATGGCTAATAAGTAAATCGTATTATGTCAAAGAACAGAAATAAAATTGTAAAATACAAAAATATGTGGCATCTAAAAGGAATATCATTTTTATACCAGTTTCTTGCACCATGAATTTTATTAGCAGGATTATTTCATTCAATCGTAAAATATATTTTAGATCGCTTTTATGATTGCGTGGTGTCCGTAGTGTATGAGCGTTGCCAAGTATTCTAGCGACGCCAGTTCGAATCTCACCGGCCTGTAATAATGAGGTTTTTTTAAAACTTAAGTGCAGTAATTATCGCCTTTTACTAGGGAAATATTTTCTAGAATAAGTTTAGAACTTACTGTTAGCTTTACGTGCAAAAACATTTTTTTTACCTCCTTATAAAATCTTATTGTAAGTCTCGAATTAAAAATGTTAAAATACATTAGAGCATAAACGCAATAATTAATGCGATTACATTAACTCACAATTCTACATAGATATAGATTAATTCAAACGTATAGTATTCGTCCTTCGATAGTATTCAAGAGATTGCCGAGAAACCTAAACTATGAAATCTGTCACTCAGGAATAATCCCGTAGGAAAATAACGGGAATCTACTCGAGTAATGTATTATCTTGAATTGACGTACGGAATAAGACACCTTATGTGATAACAATAAGGATCGAAATGCCAGACGGGAGATTAATAACAGATACCATTGTTAGAATTCCTTCAATATTCGTGCTAAGTCCAGCGGAACGCGGTGAAACGTGGAGGATATTGAAATAGCTACTGAGTTAATTACAATGGAATTCGGATGGATCACATCGTATTCATAAATGTTGGTAGTGGTTAATTAATCTGGGCCGACCATTTTAGATATTCCACAAAGTTATCGTGGCTAGTAGTTTCATATTATACTATATTTAATATTCCATTTCACATACCAATGTTAAACTCAGATCAAATAACAAAGGTATCACTAACGCATTGCCAACCCTGCTGTTGATGAGGATTCACTGTGCTAGCAGCATTACTACTAGTGCAGTGTATCCTTGTGGAGCACAGCTGCTGACAACCTTACTTACCGCAGTAACACAACACTACATGAAAGTAGTGTTATTTGACTGCGATCTTCTGTAAGGCAGAAGTACAGTCCCCATCCAATTTCAATTGTAAAACCCATGGGAGATGCGCTTTACCTTTCTATTTAAGCCCATGGTGTGATTAATCACTGCACTTAAGCTTAGAAAAACTCATTGGCACAGGCCTCATTGAACCTGGGCCAATCAGATGACAGGCCGTTGCTTCAACCGCAAGGCCACCACGGCTTAAATGTACACGTGTAGATGGAATGAAACCGAATCAAACATGAAACACGATGAGAAATGCCGAATCAAATATTGTATACAGAAGGGCTTTGTTCTCTTGTAATTACTGATGCTTTATTATGTAAATGGCACGCACGTGTTAATTTACAGAACACCTCATGTTATAAGCCCTATAATAATATATTCCAAATATGTGGGGAATATAATACATAGGTTTAGCAATAACGGGGTTCTTTCTTACTGATAATGTTTTATGTTATTTAACAGCTAAATATTTACTGCTACGCCTGAGTTCATTTTGTGTAGTATTTGGAGAAATTAAAATAATTCCAAAATGAATACATATTTATTTCCTAATGCACCATTTTGCTTTATAACGTATCTATATAATATTTGGATCAAGAAAAACATCGCTTGCACACTTGCTGATAAGAAATAGGTACGGCAACACTAGGACATGAAGCAGCAATATAGGGCATGTTTTTGTTTTTCATTCGGGAGGTAGTTCGAAAATATATTCCAGATTTTTATTGGTACGTCTCCGGCTGCGGCGGCTGCCTTCAGTCGCAAGAAAAGATTGCGCTCGTGTGCGCGTTTGTATACTCTGTCTTATGTAAGTGTATTATCTATGGTATACTCATTACAATACCATTGTTCGCTATCGTAATTGTGCTTCTTTGCTCAACGCGAATAACACACCGTAATCTTGTGTTTTCTTTAGCTTAACGGCTGGATGCTGATACAGTCTGCAGAGCCGGATAGAGATTGCAGGTATTGTGTTGCTATTAGGTATTTTATTAGAATATATAAGGATGGTAAATATACCTACAATAACACTTGCGAACAACTAAGGGACCCCGGTTAAAACTACGCCTTGCAGAGTTATGATTTTGAATACGTTGTCGAGAGACCTTCTTGCTACCAGTAGACTACAGTAGGTATATGAAATACTTTTTGACGTTTAAGGTTTATGTCGGTGAACCGTATTCGTTTAAGTTTTATGTCGGTGAACCGTATTCGTTGCTCGAAAGTGTAGAAGGAAACTAAACAGAATGCTCCAACGCACTGCCTCTACATAAATTACATAACAATTTGCATACATTCACACCTGTTTGTGCGATAATTTGCGTAAATTATTATATTATTATGCTAAATATCCCCATATCCATTATTATGAATACTCGTTTCATTACCTTTACTATAATTACTGTAATTGAAGCGCTTTCAACTGTGTATCAATGTTAGACAATGTGTTAATATTGTGTATGCAGGTTCACGTATAGGTAATAAACTACCGACCTGCCACGGTTTTACACAACACCTAAATTAATCTATATCTATACTAATAATAATATAGTAATAATATTATGAAGAGGAAAGATTTGTACTTTTGTATCTTTTTGTGTGTATGTTTGTATTGAATAGGCTCCGCAACTACCGGACCGATTTCAAAAATTCTTTCACCGTTAGAAAGCTACATTATCACTGAGTAGCATAAGCTATATATTATATTGATACGCGGGCGAAATAATAAACACCGTCAGTAATCACTCCGTCGATTAGTGAACACTGCATTAAAATCCGTTGCGTAGTTTAAAATATCTTAACGATATACGATAGATGGCGGGAAGCGACTTAGATTTATGTCATGTTAAGATATTAACAAACATTTGTGGAATTTTCAACCATCTTTGGCGCCAACCTTCCAATTCAAGCTCGTTACGATAACTCAAAAATTCTAAAGCACACTCGTAAACAGAATGAGAAATTACCGAACATCAGGGGTGGGCTATAAATTCCGGGATTTTCACCGCGCGTCCCGGGTAATGTATCGGAAGAGAAGTTGACATAGCCCGGGATTGTGCCGAGATCCGCAATGTATGTTAATATGGACCCTTATCGCGATCCTTCCATCGTTTTACTGGCTTTACCTGAATCGAAGTCTTGTAGGCCTTCTTGTACCTACTTAAATAAAAAGGCTTACAGAGGTTAAGTTAAGTACCTACACAGTTTTGAATACTAAGTACCTACAACGTTGAACGATAGGGCTAAGCTTACCATTAAGGGACTATCGCATCCATATTTCTTTTTAAATAAGATTTTGTTTTGTTCCAATTGACTGGTCTTTATGAAGACGTATTAGTGTATAGGTATACCTAGTGCATTTTGAAAAAACGTGTCTGTAGTAGACGCCAATCGGTGTAAATACCTCTAAGAAAGTTAAACTACGATTACACTAATAAGATAATGTATATAATTATAGGTAGGTTGTACTTGTTTTATATCAAGAAGTGCAAACCATCTTCACCAAACGCTCGCTCCAAGTTCAACGAACAATAATAGCCTAACTTTTAACTTATTTTCATTCAAATATAAAAATAAATTCCTAGCAGGAGCTTCAGGAGTAAAAATTACAATAAAATTCCTCGTGGAAGTACCGAGGAATTGTCATTAGCCAGTGGTTGATACCCCAGGTAGTCCGTAACCGCTAATCATCAGATGGGCGATACTATACGCTAGTTCATTAGTTGTTAACGGTAGTTTTTTTTATACCTTAGGTGGCACACAAGCATACGGTCCACCTGATGGTAAGCAGTCACCGTAGCCTATAGCCGCTAGCAATACCAGGGGTATCACTAACAAGGTGCCAACCATGTTGTTGATGAGGACTCACTGTGCTAGCAGCATTACTACTAGCCCAGCGTATCCTCGTGGAGCACTGGTAACCTTACTGGCCGCAGACACATAACACTACATCAAAGTAATGTTATTTCACTGCGGTCTTCTGTAAGGTAAATTTAAATGGGATATAACCCACGGGAAATCCCAAATCGCCCTACCTCTCTTTGAGTTAAATGAAAATAAAGAAGAAAAAAATTAGTAGTTCTGGAAATTAGCGAAGGTTCCTAGCAGTAATACGAGTTTATTTCAGTATAAATTTTTAAAACAATAATAAATGAAGACGCACGCACAATACAATTTAAAATCTTGATTGAAGGCGTGGCAGAACGAATAGGGTTACTTTGCAAAACATAAAAAAGGAAATTATAAAAAAATGCGAAAATCGCGTAATTTTCCTGGCTGCAACACGAACTCAATTTGCCGAGATATTTTTTATAACAAAGAATATTATACGCGCAGGTGAAATGCGTACGAAATTTAAACATGATAAAGGGGAATCGTTACGGTTGGTGGCGTATTTTAGGAATCCCTCTGAGAATGCCTGCCTCTGACATTCTGTACCGGCTATGAATTTCCCGCCGGCGAAACTCCTAGTGGATGACAGAGATTCAACCCAATAAAGTCGGGTTTGTTTCGCATAGTTAAATTAATTTAAAGCGCGATATGAGCATAACCTACCTGCATACATACATAGGGGCTTATTAATAAAATATAAATTGTAGTATGGTGCTGTCAGATTAAGTCGCTGTCAAATTAGATAGTCGTAACAAAACAATAAAGCAAATATATTTAGTTGCAATGAAAAACAGACTAAAACTAGACTAAAATTATATTTTAGTTAAATATTAGGCTAGTCAGATGTAGAATAGAAAAGTGCAATAATTTGATAAAATTATTTTCAAACATTTGAGATCTAATTAATAACACAGAGAAGAGATACATTTTCTATGTAAAAAAATATGTGAATTAATTAAGAATCTACAATATAAAAATGAATCGCCAAATGTCTTGCTAAGCGCAAATCTCGAGAGCAGCTGAACCAATTTTTAAAAATATTCCTTGAAGTACGAGGATGGTTCTTACGGAGAGAAAAAAATTTATAATTGCCTAAAAAAGTCTAAAAGCGGGTAGACAATATATTTGATAAATGTCTACCCGTGCGAAGCCGGGGCGGGCCGCTAGACATCAATATCAATAACTTCTCGTCTTTCCACAAGGGTTTCCGAATACGTGTTATAACACCGACTTTTCATTAGAAGATAATTTGGTGCGAACGCGTTGGTTGCAACGTGACAGATGGTGAGTCCATCGCCGTCTCTTAGGCAGTACGTACATCTTTGAATTTCTTCCCTATGAATGTTGATACATTCACCACCGGCTTAGAATTAAATCCTTCTCAAAACAACTATACAAAACTAAGAAAAGTACATCTATTGTAGACCTGCAGATCTACTGAAATTCACTTCAATAATCTTAAATGACCAAGACAATTCAATTAACATAATGCACTTTATTAAACCGCAAAAGGTTTTCCTTATGAGGAAAATGTTGGATGAAGCTTAACGACTTTTCACATTAAGGTTTAAATGTCTCTGGTGGGGTCTTAAATCCTGATCCTGTAATTAAGGCTTAGCGGAAATGGTAATGAAAACCCAAACTGTAGTGTAGTGCAATAGTCGCTACTGAATTTTTAATGCGTTTTAAACTACAGTGACAAGCGAGATCGAGATGTCAAAGGACATTTGTGACAGTTGATAAGGTTGTGACATCCCATCTAAAATGTATTTCAATTAATAATTTTGAAGAACCTAATACTTAAATTCTCGTGTCACAGTGTTGTAACAAAACTCCTCCGAAACGACTTGACCGTTTTTTTTTTGTAGTTCAATAGGTCTGAGAATGGTACGTGCCTAAACTATTTTTATACCCCCCAAATGTTTTATATTTTGAGATATAATTTGGACAAATTGAGATACTTTTTCGACACGATTCTAGGAACGATCTTAAATGGGAAATACATCTGTCCCTGATATTTTAAACAGATGACCAAATGATATAAGTTTATCGCCTAAAATACGGCATCTTGCTTGTTATTTTTAGTCTCTTTATAATATCTTTTAGTACCTACTACTCAAAATACTTTAAAAAATCGTGTTATGATGAATAAGTAACTGCGTCTCAGAAATCTCGCAATGCAAATTGAGTGAAAGAGACCACCAAATGACCTAGAAAACGCTGGTACTTATCTGAATTAGGCTTCATCCAGATCTAGGCGTGCAATTAATCACGGCTGCTCTTATTATCTCACAATGAACTTGAAGGAGTTACAAGTCCAATTACCGCCCCGCAATTAGCTATTCTCACTTCGAGGATTAAATTTAATTTTGCTTGGCTGTGGCTGAACTAATTTAAATAACAATAATAATTATTATTAATACCTAATAGTTATTGTTGTCAATGCAACATACTTATGTTAGTAATTTAATTAGGTATGGTTTTCTGAACTACCATAATTAATTCAAAAATGTATTTACAGTTTTTTAATTCCTACACGCGTAAGCTTAGCATGGAAGTTAGTTAATTTGTATTAAAATTTAACTTGATACTTTTATTATTTCAAAAGTGGTGAAACATACGTGAGATCTGTTTAAAAGAGTATGCGCATGAAATCACGAAGCACAGATAGATCTAAATTAATTACTAGGGGCATCCTGACTTTCATTCAATTATAGTATAGCACTAAGTTATAGTTTGCAATAATAAAGGCTTAGCCACACCAGGCAGACAGACAGATAAAACGGAATGGCAAAACTAAAGGATCAAGGGGCTTACTTCGGCACCCTAATAAAAAGCCTAAGACTAGAGATGCGACCTAACTCTGAAATATGTGCCATAGGAATGGTTAAGCTTCTTTATTTATACTTCTCTGTCCGCGAAAGCTACCCGAATAAACCCATTCCCCATTATGATATCTTAAAAGGGTCGAAAAGTACCTAACTATATGAAATAGTAAAAATGGAATTGCCACGACGTTATGGCTATAGTTGTGCGCTTAGAATATACATTACTATAGTTAACAATTTTTATACCGCTAACACGAGCATTAAGAGCGCCTGATGGTAAGCGGTTATCGCTCGTAGAAACTTTCAAGGTCTTGATTAAAAAAGGGCGTTGCGAACGCACCCATACCTAATGTCTTCAAACCTAATAACTCAATTTAATTTTCATTATTGCTTTGTAATATATTCAACTGTAAGTATTTAGATATACGATATATTTTATTGTGTGTTAAATTGAGAGATACAGACTGGAAGAGATCACAATATCGTGGGATATCGCCTTGTGACGGCTGATAGAGAAGGATGGAAGAGAAATACATATATTGCGCCGTGCCCAAATAATATGGGATAAGGGTAGGAGAATGATGGTCGCGGCCATTTGAATCTTCCGATTTGTGATTGTATTAATGTATATTATGCTAATCTGTTATTGCGTTATGTAGGTACGTACAATAAAGAGTTATCGATATTATAGATATAGGTAGGTACTGTAACGCCTTGGTTGCTTGCCACCTATGTTACTGGCTAGTTATAAAATATAAGGCGACAACACCTCACGAGAAAAATAAAATATGTAGAATGTTTTAGAACCAAGAGAATACAACCGCTAGTTTTGGAATAGATAATGACGTTAGACCCGTCATCGAAATAAGATTGTAAAAAAAAGTGAAATTAATTATTATTTAAACGATTATAAACATATCAGAAGCGAGCCCGAGTTTATCTTTTTGTGCCTCGCCACCGCTGCGCCCTATAGTACCTACTCACGTGGGGAAAGCACGGAACAGCCCGAGCCCTGAGGGTCTGCGGACGAAGCTCCTATTTTGAACAATAAGTGTCGTATACACAGTGATATTACGCTATTATTTCCTTAATCCCAGGCATGTGCTAAGATTAAATTTTATAACAACCAAAAAAGTGACCAAAAAAATTACAGCCAATGGCTTATCGTTATGATAAGTGCTGAGATTAAGCCGAACATTAACGAAATTAAGATCGTTTATTACCCCGGCCGCTTCATGGCATACGATAATGCTCCAACGGCCAGTTAAATCGGGCATTTTATACAATGTCGTGCGATTTAAGGAATAGATACCTAGGTACTATTATTGTTTTATACTACAACAAAGGTGGCAATAAACGTACGGCCACCCTGATGGTAAGCGATTATGGCCTATAGATCCCAATAATACCAGCAATATCGCCCGCGCGTTGCCAACATTATGTTAATAGGAGTCGTTCTAAATAGTTTTTATCCTACGCAAAAAATCGTTGCCTTTTGTCCACCAAGCTGAGATCGCGCGATCGGATTGAAATTTAAAATGGTTGTCAATTAAAAAACGATACAATTTGTTTGCTTTTTTTGGTCTTTCGATATATAGGTAATTTGCAAGCATAATTGATTTTAACAGTTTGCATTCTTGGGGAGACACCATCCACACCACATCCACACCGGGTGTCACTCATCTCTTATTAACTACGGCAGTGGACCAAGAAAAAGCTGTCACGTAGAACTCCACTATCGCCGGTACAGCGTCTCTGGAACCTTTATTCCCCACAGCATCATAACACTCCAAAGAAAAGGTATGTAACGAATGTAATTCGGCTGCGATCTTCCGCAATCTTACCGAAGACAATGTTATAAAAACAGGAGTTTATAGCGTGTAAATTTGCGTGCACGTAAGTTTACCATGCTTTAATCACGGTAAACTTACGTGCACCTACTTCACTTACACTATTTCAAAACCATTGTAAAATATCGTTTAGTCACAGAATGATGTCTTACATTCAGTATTATTTAGTAATTAAAGGACATTTTCGTGATGGATATTTCCTAATGTCACCATTTAACCCAACTCGATGTCAAAGTTCAAAATTAAGTATTCATGAACGGATGTTCTGTAGCTGTCACTTGTCTGTTCGTTTGTACGTGGTTCAGTTTAATGTTCTGAATTAACAACGTGACTGTTTTACTCTGTCTGTAGAGGGTAAAGTTTTGATACTTCTATGTCGTATACGTGTATGTCTGTACTAATAAAATGTAATTAAATCGACGATTCGTTCCACTATACGCAATGCATTATAGCTTAGCTAGGTGAACTGTTGCCTCAAGAGAATACAACCGCATTGTTGCCGAGGTGATATAAATTTATTTATTTTTTATTTCGGGAAAAAACGTATTATTTCATTAACGTATTTATAAACGTATAGTATTATTAATGTATTAAAATATTTAATTTATTTATGGTCCCTATAAATCCCTATCCATTCACCTATTTGACCTCTTACTCATCCCTGTTAAGCGCGATAAAACACTCGTGGCAACACCTATGCCCACATTGTCAAACTATCTCCATCACTTTCTGGCGGCACGCGGTACTTTCCTCTATTATATTCCTCCGTACGTAGTATATTGGTGCCAATTCTGTTGTACAAACTTACTAAACTAATTTGACGGTTCTTAGTCTTGCTATCCCTTTCTCATGTGCGGGATTAAGTAAGGATAGCTATACGTTTAGAACTGTCAAATTAGTTTAGTGATTTTGTACATCAGAATTGGTACCATTATCTACTTTGAGGTTCCTCCTTACGGAAAAAGTAAAGGTCATTTTTTCTATGGTGTATTTAACATATGAATTCATAGCTAAGACGGGACAGCGTCGTCAGCGTCTATTTGTATATAAAATAGTCTTATAAAATAACAGGATCGGGGTTTGATAAATAAAGCGAAGATAATAAGTAAACATTTTATTTTCTACCATTCCTACAAACTAGTCAACGGCTATGTACAGCTCTTTGATTATTCTCAGAGAATGTATTAAGCATGAAAACATCCCACTTTTCTTTTTAATCGTTATGTAAGATCTCAAATCATATAACGGTATGCTATTTGTATCACAGTGTTGGAAAGAAAAGTACATTCATTATAAACGAGCAAAATGAGTTTGGTAAATTCGATTAAAAACAACCAAAATTATAAATTGACAAATATATGAATCGCTACTCAGTCGATTTTGACTAAGGAATAGATGAAAATATGCCACTATGCATGGATATTAAATCTAAAATTGGAATATTAACGACATAGGATTTGTTATATTTAGTTAAGGACTAAGTACACTTATCAGCGTCACATCGTTTGGTAGTTGAATAGCATAAGGCATTAAAGCTATGCATATGCTAGCAGCGTTACTACTAGCCCAGCGTATCCTCGTGGAGCACTGGCAAGTACTGGCAGCCTTACTTACCGCAGAAACACAACACTACTTCAAAGTAGTGTTATTTCACTGCGGTCTTCTGTAAGGTGGTGGTACAGTCCCCTGTCGGGCGGCTCCAATATTAATTGGAAAATCCACGGGAGATACCAATTTGCCATACATCTCAAAACCTATTTCTACGCGGGCGAATTCGTAGACAACAGCTAGTATCCAATATATAAATAAGACCATATCTTTGATATATAACAAGTAGATATCTTAAGTACCAAACAAAAACTCAAACAAACGTTTAAAGTAGAAATTCGTGCCTATTCTGTGGTAGAAAATCACTTAACTAATTTGAGTCAGTTCTAAAGGTATTGCTATCCTTATTTACCCCTCACATGAGAAAGGGATAGCAAGACTTTAAGAACTGTCAAATTAGTTTAGTTTTGTAATTTTGTACAAAAGAATTGGCATCATTATCTCAAGAGTTTTAGGTAAGGAATAATATGGCCATTGGGATGAGCTGATAAATATAGTCGGTCCATAACTAGAGTCAACTGGTAGATAGTTATTTATCCCTTGTTCCTGTTAGATTCCTTAAGGACGTCGTTTTCGGGCGCCTCAATAGATTTCTTGTCCCGCAACGCCTCCCGTACAGCGTCTATGGTCTCGTGAGGACCAGACACCGATATTTTCTTACCTGCAAAATAAGCTGCAACTTGAGCAAGGGTAAAGATTACAGGGACCCGATTGGCATGGACAATGATGTATGTAGAAGCAAGGGATGTGCAAGTCAAGAGTGAAATGGCGGTCTATACTCTTTGCGTACCCCGGACTTGGCTTTTCTTTTTTTTTATACCACTAAGGTGGCAAACAAGCATACGGCCCGCCTGATGGTAAGCGGTTACCGCAGCCTATGGACGCTTGCAACACCAGGGGTATTACTCGCGCGTTGCCGACCCTAAAGTTGTTGGCTTGATGATGTGTGTATTGTATGTATGCAACGTTACATACATTTTACTTTTTCTGTTAGTTTATTTCTATTAGCTGATCACAACACTACGCTACATTTAATGAAATAAAAAAAATAAACATCTAATGTGGATTGTGTGTTGTTTTCTTGAAATCTGCTAAGAGTACACAAGTATTACTTCGCTATAGATATTATTAGGTATTAGCGATATTCTAAGTGATTTTCAAGGTCAACTATCGATAGTACCTACAGCAAGGCTAGTTCTAAGACAAACAAAAATTAATTAGTAGATTTGTGTACTAACATTTGCATTAGCGCAACATAACAGTAGGGCTGCTTTAGTTACATCGTGTCACCTACGAGCAAAATATTTACTCTGTTAACTTTATTCTTTTTATCTTTAGAATACCTAATTGTAATATTAGATAGTTAAAAAAGGAGAGGACTTAGTCAGACAACCACGCACGAACGTTACCACACGATGTGGTAACGTATGGCCACTGATTTTCGTATCGATATTTTCAATAATAATAATTGTGTTGAGAAACTATTGCGGGACTTTAGATTTTTTTTATACCACTAAGGTGGCAAACAACCATACGGCCCGCCTGAAGGTGAGCAGTCACCGTAGCATATGGACGCTTGCAACACCAGGGGTATCACTCGCACGTTGCCGACCCTAACCCTAAAATGTCTACATTCAACATAATCTTATTGATAACAAAGACCAAGAAAGGCAAAGAACGACTGAACTGCACTTCTATGACTTGAATGAAAGCAATCTGAATCTCCCAAAAAATAAATAAACCCATTCGAAATAACATATCCCACAATTTTTTAAGCTTAGTGGCGTATAGCATGATGGTGCGAAAGGGACAGAGATAGGATACAAAATGAAACAAACATTATTGGATTCAAGTCATTGTATTCATGAAATCACAATTTACATACAATGCCATAGACAACATTATTGTATGACCATCATACTATATCCATTAATCCTTTATACAATACAATACAACTGAGCATACATCTCACTAAATGCTGATAAATACCACATATATAATATACGGCCAATATTTTATATAGTCAAACATTAAGTAAACAATATGACTACTATTTTGAATAACGTATCTACATATGGGTAAGTAATTTCTTCACACATTCATACAAGTCTTTAAAGTTTAAACCATAACACGTCATAATAATACATAATTTTTCTAATTTATAAGGAAAACATTTAATGTTAAAATACCAGCCTAATTTGTTGCCACTGCAGAAGTCCTATAAATATTCTTTCATTCTATAACATCACAACTATATACTTTTAAAAACTTTCAGAATAGTACTCAAAGTTCATTACTAAATTGACTGAAGAATCATTACAATGTAAAAATATTTTTTTGAAATTAAATTTCACCGAAACTCAATCCCTATGTAGGTAAGTAATTTCAGTGCTCATCAAAAATGAAACAAATACATAATTATCTTCTTGTAATAAATAAATAAATATTATTTACACTTCTGCTGCGATTGGATCGAAAATGTAACCCGATAATGATAATTTTCAAACATCTCAACAAGAATAAACCTTAACGACCTAGTGTCAAGTGTCAAACTCATTCAAGCATCATACAAATCAGGATGTTTCTCTTTCTCCCTCTGAAGAGCTCTCTCATAACCCATGGGCTTGTCTAAGTCCCTAGTCTCACTAAAGCTGCCGAGAACCTCACCCGCGCGTTTTGTATTGCTCGGGTCTTGCAGTAAAACCATAGTACATAGAAACACAGACATAAAGAACCCAACGACAAAAACTGATTTGTTGCTATTATAAGTATCAGCCAAGCTCTCTAGTAACGTCCAAGCCCTACTTCTGTTCCGTTCCTTATCGTCAGAATCTCGATTTGACTCATGGACATTTTGGTCTGCCTTTTCATTCCTACCGCTAGTTTTGAACTTGTCTGTAAAATAAATTTTGCCTTTAAGCTTTGGGTACTGTTTAACGAGTTTTACTGTGTAAGGCATTGTAAGCGTGTGATCGTATAATGATATAGAATTTGTATAGTATGTTTCCTAATAAAATTCAATTGATTTGTCAATGATGTAAAGATTCAGTTTTTGTATAACTAAATCATTAGGTCTAACCTAAATAAATATTATGGACATTTATACTTATAAAAATACTAGCGATTAATAAAAAAAACATAATATTTAATAAGTATTTAACTGATTTGTCATTGTATGTCGTGGTATCCAAAAATACACAAGTACGTGTGATAATTTCTTTGTACGGATTAGACACAATATATAATTTTAAATCATGAAATCATCCACTATAGATCACTGACCAAATTTTTTTTTGTATTTGTTTGTAATTTTGTAACCCATTTTATTACTTTTCATTTTATTTCTTCCTTCTTTTTTAATTATTTTGAAACATTCGATCAACGTAACAACCTTCTTCCATTTCAATAGTATTTAAGTTGTCTGTTGAGTAACAGCGTGTGTAAAACTCGTTAGACAGTAAAGCCAATATAAACTAACTAAGCCAATGTGAGCCAACGTGAGATATTTGAGCCAATACAACATGAGCTACTGTTTCTTACCGTCTCTGTCGTATGAGATGCCGTGGATCTGTCCCGGTGTGTCCTCTTCTAGCTCGGCGTACGCTAATATCAGCGCTTTTTGCTTCTCCGACAGGGACTTTGGCACCTGTAAGCATACATCATGATATTATTATTTCATGTAATTAGCAAAACGTTTATTTAAAACGACAGGTGGCAAACAAGCATACAGCCCGCCTGGAGGTAAACGGTTAACCATAGCCTATAGACGCTTGCAACACCAGGGGTATCACTCGCGCGTTGCCGTCCCTTCAGAAATCTCTTCACACCCTTCTTGAAGAACCCCATGCTGTACTCCTTAAGGAAAACCACGGCGGGGAGTTTATTCCACAATTTGATTGTCCCGGGAGGAAGCTATTTCAAGTCTAGAAACGGAACAAAATTTTTGGCTACTAGCAACCTTCACAAAATGAATTCTTTGTTATATTATGACGTTAACTGTAAACGAACCAATCAAGACGGTTGATGCTCTATACGAGCCATACGAAAGGCACAGTGGTGCCCCTATTATTGTCTAACCTTTTTTCCAGACTCACTCTGTATGTTATAAGAAAATCTATTCACATAAAATTGTAAGTCTAATATTGAAATTTGCAAGACAAAGGGCTGCGCAATAAATACATAAAGATACAAAAACAGAAAGACAGAAGGAAATGGCGAAAATATAAAAGAAATTTCCACGCACTCTTATAATATTCGCCATAATACTTGTCATTATATTGAATCAATAGATTAAACCTTTTTGCTGTGTCAATATGCTAAGTGCTCGTGGTCAAGTTACCTGTATTTTGACGTGTACATAGTGGTCCCCGTATCCATGCTGGCTGACTCTCTTCATGCCCTTGCGGGACAACCGGATTGTACTATGCGACGACGTGCACGGCATTATCTGAAAAATAATTATAATAAAAGTTGTATATTAAATTGAGACTGCTGTAATAAGCACTTATTAAAATCGAAGTGTCTACCATCGCTTCTATAATAAAGCCTTCTGGGAAGAGCCAACAAGAAACTCAGCAGGCTCAATGAACTCCTTGAATTTATAAAATCAGAACAGTGTCACAGTCACCAACCAAAATGTAGATACTTTAAGTTTATTATACACGTCTACCACTACCACATTTATAACTAGCATGGGCAAAAAATATATATATTCAGAAGAGAGCACGCTGATGCCGATTGAATATGAGCACTAACACAATTGAAATATAGACTTTATTGCGTTACGTTAAACAAAGTTGTCACAGTACGACGCCCAACTGTCGATACAGTAGGGCTAGCATGAATAATTGGCGACAACGTTTTCGTATCGCCTTCAACTATTTTTGTATTGAAAATGAACAGCGCTGCGGCGGTGAAAAGTGGAATTAAAAATTAGTATGACAATTTTGACATTTCGCGAGTTACGTTTTCGAATACGTTGTCGAAAAAGTTCGTGCTACCGGCACAGTACGTACCGAACATGGCGCATGCATCGACCAATTGCAAACGAACACGTATGCGCGGTACGTTACGATAGTTTTTCTACGAACGTACATCGGTGTTATATAAGTGGCAGACCTGTAATGTTTTGTTTCTGGGGTAAGTTTTGCAAAGCGCCTTATTTATATTTCAACTATAATATAATCTATTGTATAGGGTATATGAAATTTAAACATACCTGTAGTGTATGGTCTTCATACAAGCCTTGTATCCTCACAGTACCGCCCAGCAGTGCTTGAGAAATTGAGATCTGAAACAATGTTTTTGTTTAATAGCATCTAAAAAGTAGATATACTATATACCACTAGTACTAGCATACTAGCAAGTGTCTATAGGCGTGACGTTGGTCACCTAATTACTAAGCGAAAGAAAAATGCACTATTTCAGGTTTATGTTTAACAATTTAATATAATCATTACTTTGCGAAAATTCATAGTTATAATATTAAAAATATGATTTAATTTCCTTTCTTCCGCAATATAATATAACCAAATTATGAGCAGTATAAAAAACTAATGAAATAACAGCCAACCAATTATTTTTGGAAAGGGCATACCAATAATATTCATTATCCAAACTATACTCGGGATAAGATTAGGGTAATGATGTATGTATACCGATGTTTAGCTTACATTACAATCGGTGTGCACATCGGGTCCGTCTCGCTTGAAGTAGCTGGAGGATTCCACTTTGAAGGTGACGAAGACCTCGTTGCTGCCGACCGCCATGCGCACCGTCTGACCATCCTCCACCCCGGCCGGGACCGGGACCGTAACCTTTTTGCGTTGCACCTGATCAAAAAAAATTACTTACAACACGCACGCAAACTAAAGGGTTACAGATAAGGACATACATATACAACTGTACATTTCCATTAGAAAATCCTTTTTTTTTCTCTAGAATCACGCGGGCTCAGCCGTGAGTAAATGCTAGTTTAGCTTTTTGAAGGACAAGGAATACCCCCAGTGCTACAATCGTCCATAGGCTACGGTAACCGCTTACCATCACACGGGCTTGTTACTCACCTCAGTGGTATTTAAAAAAAAACTATATAAATAAAAATACCTATGTTTTATCTTTTGCCCTCATCTGATTGCCATAAAATTTCAGAGCAGTTATGCATGCATCCACATTGTCATGGCAGGTACAGACAGTTAATTATAATTAGGGATACTCACCGACTGCCCTTTGCCCTCACACTCTGAACATGGGAACTTGATTAGCATCCTAGTGCCGTGACAGTGTCTACACGTAGACCGCATCACAAATGGACCTGGGAGGCACAATATATCATATCAGATTCCATAAGCCATGATATATGTTTTTAATAAATATTAAAATATGCTGCCCACTCAGATCAGACTGTTAAGCTAATTCTGTAAGTAAATGCATATCAATATAAGAAGTAGATTTTGAGCCTCAATCATACTTAAAGTGTGCTAATCAAAAAATCTGTTAAATGAACCTTAACTGTTTTACAGATAACTTTATATGTGACAAATTTATATGCCTTAATTAAACTATAATAGTCGTGGGAGAAACATAGAATCCATCTATCCCTTATTATAAAATTTGACTGTGACAATAATCCAGTAACATTTAAGACATAATCCCAGTATAAAAAATAGTAGCTTCACAAACATCCAACAGTTTTAATTACCTCTAGAAAAGGTCTCCATTCCACTCCCGTTACAGTATGTGCACTTGATAGACTTGGTACCAAGCTCACAGCGGGAGCCTTGGCATTTGGGGCAGGTGTCAACCACATTGATGTTGATGTCTTTGTTCACTCCCCTCGCAGCCTCCGTGAAGCGAAGTTTTACTATCATCTACATAATAAATAACAAAATTGTTTGATGTGTCAAATGTTATTACTTGAGTCAAAAGGGCATGGTTTGACAGGAATAAAAATGCACTCTATATTCTTTGCCCTCTTAAATGGCAGACAACATATAGTTATAAATTAACTATATAATTTTCCTATCAATTAAATTGATAGAATAGTTCCTTACAACAAATTTCTGTATCTCATATAGCTTCAAACATTTACAAACTGACTGTTCTTGACTAATAAGAATTGTAAGCGAATGTAGTAGAAAATATCTCACTTGCCATACCTTTGACCCCTAATAATAGAAAATAAATATTTTTCAGAAACTTACTTCCAAAAAACTATTTCATGTTAATTTCCTCACCTCTTGAGCAGCTCCAAAACCAAACTGACTCTCGGCAAAGTCACTGAATGCATCACTCTTAAAGCCCGCATCTCCAAATATCTTCCGGAATAACTCCTCAGGGTCTATGGTTGACTTGTATTGCCATTGGTGGGTGAATCCATCAGCACCAGAAGGCCCGCCACCCATTCCCATCTGTTCTGATGTAGTGCCAAATGTATCATATTGCTTGCGCTTGCTCTCATCTGACAGGATCTGAAATTTAAAAGGTTTGTATCTAGGTATTTTAAAAAAAAAAAACAATCAACCGTATCAAATTATGTAAACATACATAAAAAAAAATACAATTTTCAAAATACGTAGCAAATATTTTGAAGTACCTCATAAGCTTCGGAGACTTCTTGGAACTTTTTAGAAGCTTCAGGATCCGACTTATTGGCATCAGGATGATATTTCTTAGCAAGTTGGTAGTACGCTTTCTTTATGTCTTTGGCAGAAGCATTCTTTGACACACCCAGCACTTTATAGTAATCGGCTCGTGCACTAACACTGTTCGTCGTATGAATGAACCGAAGCTTTGAACTTACGTTATCTGCGAAGTTATTTTAGGTTAGGATTCAGGAAATGTCATTTTATCATCCAAAATATTTTTTTTACCAAGTAAAGTAATGTATGACTGAAATTTTACAAATAAATACAAGAGAAACGAATAAAACCTTGAACACATTATAAGCCGGTGATGTAATGAAGCATGTAAAACTTACATTTTTTAGGAACGAGCAAAGTACTGGCTATTGCCGGCCCACTTAAAAATCGGTCACAGCTATTGCATTTATGTACAAAACGATATGAAGTTTTAGATATATTGTTAGTAAAAACTGCACTAAGAGTTTTTGGATTCAAAAATCCCAGAACACTCCGAGTCGGAGCCATTTTGGAAAATAAATAACAGATAAAATATTTTTCAGTCAAAAACAGACACAACCGACCACAGAACAATTAATACACAATCAAAGAGCCATTAACTTTAGTCGATACTCGATAACGAGATAATGTTACGTTAGTGTTGTCCCCGAATTGTAATTTAATTGTATTCATTGAAATTGATAAATTATTTAATGCAAAAGTATGTCGATTTTATCATAGATTGATAAATCTAAGTTAAATAAATTGTAGAATTTAAAGTTTCAAGTAATGTAAAAAAACAGACACTTTTTTTCGGAACTCGATGATTATTTTTTATATTTCGATTTTCCGAGTTTTTTTCCTTTTTGTTGTTCCATCCGAATTGAAATGCTGCTTATTTTATCAAATACCCACTAACGGCCACAGTTCTTCGTCCTACACATCTTCCAGTTCACCGGTGGACCTGATAGGGCAGTACCCCACAATTTTAGTAAAACTTCAAATACCGGTATAATATCATAACGTAATCACTTGCTGGTGTCTATAACGTTATACGCTATGTAGCGTTTTCAACATAACTTTATTTTATATATCAGAATAACGTTATATCAGTAAACGATATTTACAAAATAACGATATTAATAACGTTATTTGCCGCTTGGGTCGGGTAATCCGATACAGATATTATAACGTTAGTTTGACATTAGCGGTATGACTTAACGTTATTTATTTAAAAAAATAAATAAAAAAAAAACAATATTCGTCTTTTCGCTAAAAATTATAAAGATATAACATAACGAAATACTCATAACGTTATTTAACTTTATTTAATGTTATTTAATATAACGTTATGAAGCTCTGCACTTTACGTCTCGACGACAGTCTATGAAAACAACACTGGCAATAGTGGCAAATGGCAATTGTCCTATGTATGTGTATTATTTATGGTGGCAATACTGAAAATTAGCAACTGTCTGGCAGGCTAGTGGCAAATGGCAATACCATTCATTTTCCTGGGCAACGGTAGGCAAGATGAATATAAACAAAAAATGACCTCACAAAATGCCAAGTATTAAATTGAATTTTGAAATAAACGTTAAGAGTTAAACAAATAATAGTGAAACACAATAGTTGAACATCAATTTGGAATTAATAGCAACGTCCAACGATGGCTTCGATAAACGTTCGCGATCAAAAAATCGAACAGCAGGTGCGAGAAACAAATTTTCTGTAATTTTTATCGTAATTTGAATGTTTTACTTTACCTTGAAGATAAAGGGTGGCGAATGAGTCTATTTGTGAATACATTGAGTGTGTTATATTCCAGCGACAATTAATGGAACAGAAAATGCGACAGAAGAGACAAAATTCAGGGATGGTCCAGGCGAACGATTTGCGAGTAGGGTCTGCTAAGCGCCCCATATCTGGATGCAGATCAAGGGAACTGCATGGTAAGTGCAAAAAAAAGAGCGATATTCTTTATAATTTTTGTTTTTTTTTTCGTAATGCATGATTGTTCGGTGTACATTTTTGTTATGCGCATTTTTTTTATTTCAAAACAGGCTATGATGGTCCGATGCAATTTCTTATGTCTCCAGTGAATCCGGACCAAGTAATACCACTCCAAACCAATAGGATATCAACATATGATGGCAAGTATTCCATTTTGTTTATAATTTATTTATGTGCATGATTTTAGTTATGTTTTATACATTAAGTTTTAAGCGGATTTCATGTTTAAATGTTTTTTTATTATAACTGTAATATAGTATTTCTTGTAAAAAATAAATATTTCACTATGTAATATAGGTAGTAATCTTTATGTGGGTTCTAAAACACTAAAGGTTCAAGAAAACCCATGTCATGCAAAGTCTAGTCATATTGTCCATCTCTCACATACCCATTTTTATTGAGAACTCTAGAATATCTTAAGTTTTATATACTTGTTTATTAGGGTATATTACTATAAATTGTTCATCACATTTTCTTGAACCATCACAAGATTCTTAAAGTAGATAAGCTATTTTAAAACAAAATTGAAATTAAATCTTGTTTATTTAAAATTTCTAAAGCTTAGAAGTTCTGTTTAAAGTTCAAAATTTGTCTAACCATCTGTCAAAAACATCTGACCATTGAAATAAAACAGAGCCAATTTAAACTACTCTGTTTTTTTCAAGGAAAATCTGTAAGACTTGCATTCTTGATTGGTAATTCTCTACATTCAAAACCTTTTCTTTCCATTGATTTGCATTAGGTATAATTGTATTGTATGCATGGATGAACAACCAATTTTATGATAATATTGTTACTATAATTTGAGTCACTGTAGTAAACCTCATTGTTTAAACAAAACAAAGCATCACTCATTCAAGTTACAAGTTTATGTAGTTGTATGTGTCACTATTCCATATCACACAAAATTTCCATGACTAATGTGGTTCTACTATTTTAAATGTTTGAGTTTGGATGTTCTTTGTTTGCTTTATCATTAAAATGGTCAAACAGAATTTTATTTACTTAGCTAGGTAGGATAAGTACTATATTTAGGGCTGTAACATTTGGTAACTGTTTCAAAATGTGCAACTTTATTTAATTTCAAACTTTATGCACAATTTATCACCGAAAAGAAAAGTAAAGTTATTGAACTCTGTTTGGAGTCATGAGACCAGCCTTTTTTACAAGATTACTAGCTGTTACCCGCATTAGCATGTTATTAATAATGTACTTATTATTTCCTCATCTTTTTGGTCTAGTTATTTGTATATCAGTACTACAATGTATTTTCTGTAAAATATGTGAAATCATCACATTTTGGATTTTAATGTAAATATGTAGCTAGAGGACTTTATCTTATCTGTTCTATTTCTCAGGATACTGTTGGTATATTCTGTGTTATCAGATTTTATCACATATTCGATCACACGGATGAACAGACAGATGGTTATGTGAGTAAAATTCTGCTTATCAGGGTTTATGACTGATACCATTTAGTATGTCCTGTATTTGTATGAACATACATATATATGTAGGCCAACCAAATACATGCAAGTAAGTATGAAATGTAGATATTTCACCATACTATGCACCTACCTTAGTATTTTTCTTTTATGTAACATAGGTTGGCCACAGTTATACATTGAAGATTAAAAAACAAACTGTTTAGTTTGTCTGTCTGTCTGTACATTTATAAACATAAATTCATAAACTGTCTACACATTTAAACAAATCACTTATTCACAAGCTAAAGGGCTAGCACAATCACAAACTGACAGTATAAAACAAAGTCGCTTCTGTATGTCTGTCCTTATGTATGCTTAAATCTTTAAAAGTACGCAACGGATATTGATGCGGTCTTTTTTAAATAGATAAAGTGATTCAAGCGAAAGGTTTTTGTGTATAATTAATTTGCTTTTTGTAGGTATTTAACTTATATGTTAAATTAAATTATTAAAAACTTGATATTAAAGCCTACTTTAAGAAATTGTTATGAAATCACCATCCCAATATTGTTCTCGACAAAATGTAAATTATGTCTGCGCCATCATAAAATTGTATTGTACTCACAACTGTGTAGAGTATTAGAGAATTCACGCTAAATAGTTCAACAGCGGAGTAGAGAATTAACAATAACTTATAGTATGCTTGCCCTTGGCATTGTGGGAGGTACATAATGCCGGTAATTATAAGCACGCAATTGCTTACTCTCACTGAATATATAATATACAAAATGTAATGGCCTAGAAGCTGAATATCTAATGGGGTCATAATAATAACTATGTCGTTCCCTTGTGTCTTAAGTATTCAATATTGGTTTATAAGATCTTTTTCCCGGGTAGCAATATAATTATACATATAGCCTATGTTACTCAGTGATCATAATATAGCATTCCAGTGGTGAAAGATTTTTTCAACGGTTGTTGAGTTTTCATTTCATTTATTACAAACAGAAATACTAATCTTTTTAATATTAGTACCTATAGATATACGTAAATGTTAAAGTTGTTAATTATAATCAATGTTAGCGTAGCGCTGTCATATCAAATTAAGTCCTGTACTGGTAGCAAGAGCATCTTTCGACTTCTTAACAGTTATTTTCGGAACGTTTAAAATTATCATACAAATTCGTATTTCTACATTTCGCTGGCGTAGCGCTCTTCAATTTTCGCATACAAAAATAACCGAAAGCGATGGGGATACTATCGGAAGTTGTTCGTGCTAAGGCTACAGAAGACAGTAATACTATAGTCGAAAACAGAAATATAATAGTCGCGGCAATATGCACGTGCAAGCTCATTAGCAACGCTCCAATGACGTTTCGTTTAAGTGTGTACAAAACGAGGGAATTGGCACCAATGTCCTACCGTTACGATTCCAGAACTAGGTAACCAGATAGAAGTGCTAACGGTAGGAGACGGGGAGGGCAGTGGGGATGAGGAGGACGAGAGCGTGCCAGTCTGTAGTGTGGGCCGTGACGTCAGCACGGACGATGTCTGCGCCGACGCAGCCGTGGCGCCTCTACAAGACCGGCTCGCGCACAGGGATGGATCGCCTACACAGGTATCAGTAACTTTACTCCGCAGATGACTATCGAATTGCTTGCGACAGCGCATTTGTATAGCTTTTAACTTTTTTCGCATGGGAAAATGAACAGCGCCGCTGCGGCGAAAATTTGAACTAAAATTCGTATGAACATTTTTAGAGTTACGTTGTCGAAACCTAGTCGAAAGATGTTTCAGTACTGTGCCGGTAGCAGGAACATTTTTCGACTACGTATTCGAAAACGTAACTCTCAAATAGTCAAAATTTTCATGCGTATATTTTTAGTTCCACTTTTCGACGCCGCAGCGCTTTTCATTTTCCTAACAAAAATAGTCGACAGCGATACGAATACGCTGTCGAAAGTTGTTGTTGCTAAAGCTACTGCTCTCAGTTCTGAATGGACTTATATTAGCAAATCTTTACTAACATTAGATATTAATTTCAACGCGGACGTAATCGCGGGCAGAAGCTAGTAATTAATATAAAGAAGAAATCCAAAATAAAATTGTGGGGCGAGCGAGGTGATCATGCTCAGCCACCACAAAGGGAAGATCTTCCAACCAGGCTGGTGTTTTGCCTGGGGGAACCGCGGCTCCGACTGTTCTAGTCGGAAACTTGTATATATGTTGAATTGCGTAGAAAACTTCGCTAGCGCGTGGCAGGATTGTGACGTCATTCGTTGAATGTTGCCCTGCTAGTTAGTCGATTTCTAACGTTGGTTTATGTAGCCGTGAGGTCGCTACAAAATTATATTTAGTACCTACTTTAATGTAATACACGTGCAATTATTAAAAAAATAAATATTTAATTTAATGGCAACGGTACAGAGTCCATCGCCGTCTCTTATGCACTATATTAACGTCCTTGAATTTCTTCTCAGACGTATACACTTTTCCGCACGATGTTTTCCTTCACCGGTAATTCAAAAATTTGTGCCAGCTGCCAGTGTTTAAAATCTAATTAATTTTAACTTTACTCTACAGACTCCAGAAATCGAAGGATCAGTAGAAGGTGCGGTGGAGACGTTCGTGGTGACCCCAGCTAAACACGGCACCTTGTACAAGTGCCGCATCGCTCGCGACAGGAAGGGCATGGACCGCGGGCTCTACCCCACATACTTCTTGCATTTGGAGAAGGATTACGGGAAGAAGGTGTTCTTGTTGGCTGGTGAGTGACTTTAACACTTTAGATTCAGGTATTTTATGTTTATGGTACTAAATATTCCGATAACATTAACTTAAAAAACATCAAGAGTTGTGGTGGCCTTGTGGTATGAAGCGTTGTCTGCTATTCTAGCGACGCAGGTTCGAATCCCACCGGTCTGTACCAATAAGTTTTTCTCACTTAAGTGCAGTGATAAGTCACACCACGAGCTTTACGGTGAAGGTAAACATCGTGAGGAAACCTGTCTACGTCTGAGAAGAAATTCAAAGACGTATGTAGTGCCTAAGAGACGGCGACGGACTCACCATCTGTCACGTTGGCACCAAATTATCTTCGATGGAAAGTGGGTGTTGTAACACCTCTGCCTACCCCTTCGGAGACCCTTGTGGGTAGGCGTAAAGATTTATATAAAAAATATCACGACCCGAAGCAACGTTTTTTTTTTCTTACTTGTTCTTAGCGACTGGTACAAGTAACGAATATACTTCTTGTTTTTATACCACTAAGTTGGCACACAAGCGTACGTCCCACCTGATGGTAAGCAATCATCGTAGCCTATAGCCGCTAGCAATACCTGGAGTATAACTAACTCGTTGCCAACCATAAAACGATTCTTAAATTGATGACCAAAATTGTGTTAGGTCGCAAGCGCAAGAAGTCTGCCACGTCCAACTACCTGATGTCGACGGACCCGACGGAGCTGACGCGGCAGGCTGACAGCTTCGCCGGCAAGCTTCGCTCCAATCTCCTCGGCACGGCCTTCACTGTCTACGATAATGGCAAGGCTTGGCGCAAGCACCACGGCTCTACCAGGCACGAGCTGGCTGCCGTTGTATATGTGAGTTAGAAAAAATATCTTTTTAAACGAATCGGCCAAGTGCGAATTGCATTCGCGCACCGAGGATTCAGTACATCCTCTAGAAGGCAAGGATACCTTACCTTTATATTAATTAAGCAAGCTAGCAGAGCAAGAATAACTTGGGAATACGTATTCGTGTCGTCTTCGACTATTTTGTATGTGAAAATAAACAGCGCTGCGACGGTGAAAAGTGGTACTAAAAATTCGTATGGACATTTTGGACAGTTTTCGAATACGTAGTCGAAAGATGTTCTTGCTACCGGCAGTAAGGGATTATCCTAGTTGGGGAGACTATTTTCAAAAAAACGTTCAAAAAGCACAAATTCAAAAAGATCTTTATTTGACTAGACTATACAGGCAAGCACTTTCAAATCGTCAGAATCTACCACCGGATTCGGAAGGTCGGTTTTGCTGAGAAGAATCCGGCTAGAAACTCAGCAATTACTCTTTTAAAAACCAAAAGAATTACATAAAGTTTACATTTCAAATACTAACTTAACATGGATACCTATTTCTCAAATTAATATATAAAAAATAATTGATAACACTAAAAAATAATATTAACACATAGACAAGTAAATAACGCTTGAAATTAAGACGTAAGCTAGTAGTTAATCAAGTTCTTACTTTCTTGTAGTTCTCGGAATAATCCTAATGCGACTCCAATTTCAAAACATCCGGAATATATTTTTTTTATATGCCACTACGTTGGCAAATATGCATACGGCTGTTAGAAAGAGAAGTTACCGCAGGGCGCAGCCTATAGTCGCTTGCAACACCAGGGGTATCACTCGCGCGTTGCCGTCCCTTCAGAAATCTCTTCACGCGCTTCATGAAGAACCCCATGCTATACTCCTTTGGGAAAACCACAGCGGGGAGTTGGTTCTACAACATTGTACGCCACCGTCTCACTACATGCTTGTTTTAGCTTATTTAAATAAGCTAAGTCTTCAGTTGTCGTCATACGCGACAAGTACACATAGATACTGGTATCTGTGCCTTTTTTCCTGCATAAGTTATAATTTTACAAGAAGATTAGTTAGTAGAAGTTGTCCTTCGTAGTACGTGCGCGTGCTCATGCACAAGTAATCCTACTAATATTATAAATGCGAAATTTGTGAGTAGGGATGGATAGATGGATGGAAAATTGTAGGTTCCTCTGAGATTCTAAGCTCAACGCGGACGTAGTAGCGGCCAGAAGCTAGTATAAAATATGTATGTAAATAATGTTCGCTTCATAGAAAGCTGGTGACTATGTTTTGTCAACGATGTGACTAAAAAATGTACCAGCATTGGCTCTGAAATTTAGTTTGAAAACATTACTCGGCATAGTATATATGCCTATGGCGACCAAATTGTTTGCATTTGCGGTTTACTTTGACAAATTTTCCTCTTTTATAAAACCGCAGTGTCGTACCTATCGACCTGACATGGTTTTGTCACTGTTGTATGACGTGTATTTATTGTTAATAAACTTTAGCCAATAATGCTTTGTTCATAAAATCTAAATTAATTTAAGAACCGCAACTGTTTTCCATTCATTTTTTCCTTTCAAACCTAATGCTACATTCATTTTTGGCCACCGATTTTACATGCAACTTGTATTTTGTAGACGTCTCTAATAATTACGCGAACCTTTAAATAACGTTTCAGTATTCGGCCGATTGTATTTCAATTCTTTCGAAATTTTGAACTTTAATTTGAATATTACAGGATACAAACGTTCTGGGATTCAAAGGACCTCGCAAAATGACGGTCATCCTCCCGGGCATGACGCCCGACCGGGAAAGGGTCACCATCGCACCACAAGACGACAGCGAAACACTGCTCGAACGCTGGAAGTCGCAAAATTTAGACGACATCGTAGTCTTACACAACAAAACGCCAGTGTGGAACGACGAAACCCAATCATACGTCCTTAATTTCCACGGCAGGGTAACCCAGGCAAGTGTGAAGAACTTTCAGATTGTACACGATTCGGAGCCGGATTATGTGGTCATGCAATTTGGTCGGATATCCGAAGATGTTTTCACTATGGACTTTCGGTACCCTCTCTGCGCTCTGCAGGCGTTCGGGATTGCGTTAAGTTCTTTCGACAGTAAACTGGCTTGCGAATAAGTTTGCATTTATTATTTGAACAGGCAACTATGGCGCACGCCGTCAAAGAAATGTCAACTTGACATTAAGTTCTTTGTGTGCGACCTTATTCTAAATGTAGTGCCACAAAATTATCTGAGCCGGATAATACCGATCTCCGAGGCAGAACAAAAGTATTTTAGCTTATTAAGGCGTCCCTTTAAATAGACCGGTCCCCACTATTAGGCGTATAGTAGGTAAGTTTAAGTCAAATATGGGTGCTAATGCTGTTGTACGAAATCATTAAACTAAACTAATTTGACAGGACTTGAAAATATTGCCATCCTTATCTAACCCCACACATAGAGAGAGAAAGGGATAGCAAGAATTTTTAGTCCTGTCAAATTAGTTTAGTTTAGTGATTATGTACAACAGAATCGACACCATTGTATATTTATATAAAAGACCTATAGGTATTACTTTGTCGTTTCGTATTCACAAAATTTGCCACCAAACAAGCTTTTATCTTTTGTGAGTTTGGAAATAAGAACGCGAATTATGTAAGTATTTCATAAAAATATATACATTATGTGGTGAATTGAGTATTGCCCGGTACATAGATACAGGTTTATAGTATATATTTATTGCGAATAATCACACAATACGCACCTTTCATATATACACTGCTTTTAAATTAAAACAATAAATTGTGTTCAAGTTACCAGTTTCGATTGAGTATTCGATTTATTGACAATTCTTTGGCATTTATATCGATTATACTAGATTTTAATTAAAACGCAATAAAATACATTTATAATATATCCAAATGTTGAAAGGAGTACGCTCTGACCGCTCGACTAGTGATTTATTTTTACATTCATTAATGCGCACAGTATTTTTCTGTGCTTGTTATACCTATAGGTTGTTAACAGCTAACGAAATGTAGTTCTTAGGCACCAAGCAATATGCCTCAGAATTGACAGATGCGTCGTTATTGATATTGGAAAGTTCTATAAATCGTCCGATAGATGTCCATCATTCCTTCTCACTCACATTAAAATACAGTTTGGTTAGATAGATGAAATTTAAATGAGTGTGACGTCATTTTCAATTAACGGCGAGATAGAGATGTATAAAACATGCTAAAAACCGGTCTACCGTATTCGTACCACAAGCTGCGTTTGTGTACATGCGCCATTTTGAATTGCGTTAAAAGCGTTCCAATGTTTTGTGGATTTTCTAGTTTGATCTTTACTCCATAACCAACCATTTAGGGCTCATTTCTAGTAAAAATATGGACGTAGCGGACTCAAATTAAAAAAGGTACGGAATCCTAAAAATATTGTTTCCTATAGATTTATTTATTTATTCTACCCGCGTCTTAGTAACCACATCACAATGTACAAATTAATTTTAAGAAATGTATCTTATAGTTTCAATATCCTAGTCATTTTAGGTTTTGATATTTTAGAGTGTTTAGTTTATATAGTAATTATGAAATTGATGTTGCATTTACAATCGTGTTACGAACAATCGCACAAATTAAACGCTTTAAATTGTTTATTTACATTCCAGTAATTAATTGATAATTGATATTTGATTATACATTACATATTCAGCTAGCATATAAGCTGAGAGTTAAAGTTTAATTTAAAATTATTTAACATGCGCTTTGATGCATCATGTTCATGTATCAATTTAAATGCATGTTATGTGAAAGGTAAATTACTATTTACCTTTCTTTATAACGAATTTTACGCTTACTTACTTTTTTACATTCCAGTAATGAATTTTAAATTAAAAGAAAGTTTAAATTGAGATTTAATGCATTTGAATTTAGAATTTTGGATGTAACATAAAAGCTAAAGAGTATTATTAATAAACATTTAAAATAGAAATAAAATATTACGTGTTTTAAGCTTGTACCTATTATGAAATTGCAAGGGTTTTATGTCGAGAATTTTTTGCCCATTTATTATAAGTGCATTTTATATATAACAGTGCGTACGATATAAATATAATTACATTACGAATCTGTTGAGACAAGGAGCTGTAATTGTTTATTTTTAAGCGCGACCTGCCAATGGTATTTTGTATATGGTATGTTTTGACGCACAAAAACTGCTGCTTTTAATCTTTCAAAGTAAAATTTTATTTAAGTGTACAAAAGAAGAAATAGCCCACTGCACTTTGCCAAATTTAAATTAAATAATTTTTGTGAAATATGTTATAATGCCTACAGTAAATTATCGTGTTTAGGTCTGTCAGAAATTAAAAACCTATGTAATTAAAATACCGTTATCAGCTCTGTGAAGTCACCGTAGAGTAGATATTTCTAATACCAAGAAAACATATAAATTACGCTCTAACTATCTACTTAAAGTCTAACTGAAATCATTTTTCTTACTTCAAAATTTAATAAGAGAAAGAGAGATGGCTATAAATTTCACTTTTCATTGTATACATATACTTTAGGAATATTATCATGTTAGTAAAATTGTTCATCACCAGGCTAGATACATTTTGTAATAAACCTACTAAAATAATTAATAAGGCGTCAATATAACGTGAGCTTTGTAGATTATGTGTCTGATAGATAGTTTCATAAATTCAATATCAATGCATGTTTTCATGTTATATGCTTAGATAATTTTAGTGTAAATGATCTAAGGTTATATGTATGTATAAAACAAATATTCTTATTCCTTTACCAAAGACGAAAGGAACTATATCTATCTCGCTCTATTTATTGTAACATTTTGACAGTTCTGTTCTAAAGAGAATTGGCGTATATAGGAGGTGGGCTGCTTACCTTAGTATGTTGGGCTACCAATCTTAAATTCGGCCGCCCCATACATGATAATCAACATGACAATACACCAATGTTTTAGAGGTTATTAGCGAACGAGGAGTGAGCGAGACACATTCTATTTTCACACTAACTTCAATAACAAGTATAATAGATAATAAATCCCATAAGTACTCCTTTACTACATAGTTTGTGTTAACGACCAATTTGTTAAAATGAAGTTTCTCAAGCAGACCGCTTGCAGTTCGGTTTCCATTGAAATTGAACGATAACATAAGCGTATCATACCATGAAAGTTTTGTATAAAACTTACGCGTACTATACATGGTGTAACTGACTGTTTTAATTTTATTTTGAGACGTAGTTTAGATTCGTCGTATAATCGTGCATGAGAGAAATTTACATTAACCTTTTGTATAAAACGATTATATCATTATGTATATACGATCAAATATAAACTAAATTAAATGTACAGAAATGAATTACCTACACGTAAAATAAATGTCCGAAACCACTGTCACTGGGAAGTGTGCCAAGATGGCTGGCGGCATTGCCACGCTGTATTGCATTGCTCAACCTTTGGGCTAGACATTCGCCAGCCCTCTTGTATATATAAGTATATACGAATAATGTATGTGAGAATTAAAAAAATATTAATTACTTTCTGAAACGCCCTCAAATATGACTGAGTTGGTCTGCTACACTCTATACATATATATATATATACTTGGTATTAATAAATAATTCGTGTGTAGATATCTAGATATCAACTTGATGTACCTACTATTAAAAGGAATTTTGGTGTATTGTGCCTTTGGTAAGTATAGGATAATGTTCGTGCCTTTTTTTTTGTCTACTGTGTATTTTGTACCTGAGGCTTCTCGTAAATACACAAGTTGTGCCAGTAAAGAATGGATATAAAATCATCCACCTCGTAGTTGACTGATGTCCCATTGTATTGAATTGAATTTGTATATCGGCCTGTGAGCGGATGTCACTAACTTAGTAACTTTATTTAGTTTAACGTTTTGACAGCTACAGTGCCGGTAGCAGGAACATTGTCGACAACGTATTCGAAAACGTAACTCGTGAAATGTCAAAATTGTCATACTAATTTATAGTTCCACTTTTCACAGCCGCAGCGCTGTTTATTTTCCAATACAAAAATAGTCGAAGGCGATACGAAAACGTTTGTCGACAATGTTCCTGCTACCGGCACAGAAATTCGAAACTTGACCGTTCTTTAGTGGCAAAATTTGTTGATTTACATTTTACTAGTAAAACTGCTTTCTACACCTTAGAATTTGATGAGGCAAGTTTACAAGCGATGCTGGTAAATAAATAGTCGTGGTAGATGGATGTATCAAATATAAGGTGATAATTTGTCCGTGGACTATTGGACAATAGTAAGTATGTGAATTTAAGTTGTAAACTAGATGTGAATTGAGTTGAGGTTGGATAACATATCTTGGTTAACAAAGAGGTTTTTTGTCAAATCATGTTTAACTTTTGTATTTTTTCAACTAATTCATCGAATAGACTATTTATGTTCTTATATGGCCGTGTCCATAAATGAAAGAAAGGAATTTAATATATAAATTTTTTATCGGTGGAATCGAGAACCAATAACATAAAAATTGCCTTTTTTTTCCTGTCTTATGTTTGAACGAAACTTAACGATACCTTAATAATATTCTCTTCTTAAATTATTAAGTCTTCAAATTTGATATTTTTTATGCAAATAAATTGTGAATGTAACAAGTTTTTTTGTGATATTGTGTATAGAATTGAGTGTTTACAAAATAAATCATGACATGTCATTATACTATAGTAAAGCACACAATAGTTATTTTAATGTAACACTAACTAAAACCTCACAATTTGGTAAAAATTTAAGGATAACCGGTTTTTGTCCTTAATATTTAATTTTGCTTGCATTATGGTTAGTCTAGCCAGACGAAATCATTGTTTTAAGTTTGGAATGTAATTTTTTTAAGAAATGGCGACACTGACTTTTAAGTATGCAATATTACAGAACAAGTTACCTGCTTGGTTTAAGAGCCTTACATGCAACAGAGCGATCTAGAAGTTACTTGTTCTAGAGGGCTTAAAGTAGCTTAATTTATTTATTATTTTTTATAATTTCAACCTGGCCTATATCCTATATCACTTGTCAGGGTAGTTTAATCCTTAGCTTATGTATAATCTTTACACATATGTACAATCTTAAATAATATATTCATGAGGTATGTGGCAATGGGTATACTCAGGGCGATGGATTGTGATGGCAGCTGACATAAGGCTAGATTAATTTCAAGTCCTCTTGAGGACCTCAAGTTGAGAATGAAGGTGGATGTAAGGCCCTTTACTTAGTCCTTCAAAATTCTAATTCATTTCACATTGATTATGGTTTTATCAAGTTTGTTCTAAATCAGTGGTTTTTACCCTTCAATGTTGAGGGACTGTTTGACAATATTTCTGTCTTACCATGGACCGTCAACTGTTTGGAGGTAATATTCAAAGGCTTGTTCAAGTATATAGTGACAAAATCTTATAAATGCCCTGTCCTGCACCATCTCGAAAAACATTTATGGTTTCTCATTACATTCATCATATAAAGAACATAAATGTACAGAATATCTGCGTAATGATCATTATAATACTAAAGACTGAATGAAGATATAACTTGTAGATTGGATTGCCTAAACAATTGTATTTCAATAAATAGTGTAGTGTCAGATATAAAGAAAATTATCGCAAATTTATTATTGTCGAAAGCACATGTATCGATCCAACGTTACTGGCCACGAAAGGAAAGAAAGTTTAGTGGATTTTTAATTTTTTTTATTGTCCGCTTATAAACATAACTTATTCGGCTTTAGCAGCCGCAGCTTTAGGTTTCTTCGCCTTGATGGGCCTCTGTGAGCGAAGAATTGCGGAGGCTCGGCGAAGGGTAGCCTTGCTGAGGTCTGTGCGGTAGTAGTTAGCGTTCAGCAGCCTCTTCACCTTGAAGAGAGATCTCCTCGCGCCAGCTTTGAATGGACGGCGCACGGCATTCTTAGCGGGCTTGTGTGTAGCTTTAGCCTTCTTGTAGACAACAGTGAATCCCTTCCTGTCAGGGTTCTCGACCACGCTCACTGCCTTCTTGTGGATCAAGCCGTTGTACCTGAACGAGTTGAGGTTAGTCACATTGCTCGGCTCCTTGCTGAACGGCTTCTTGATGTTGCGTTTCTTCACAATGAAAGCGTTGTTGTTGCGGATGATCATCCAGTTGAGACAGGCCGACATTTTTGTAGTTTTCTCGTAAAACCACACCAAACACAACGTGCTCACGACGTGGCCGTAGACAAAAAGGAAGATGAAAGCACAGATAATGTGTGGATTTTAATGTCAAAATATCAAATGTCATGGAGAAAAGAGTTGAGCTGTCACAGAATAAAAATATATTTTAAATTTAAGTAGAAAATCAGGACATGCTTTAATTAGATATTAGAGTACTCTTCATTCTCTTTCCAATATTTTTTCTACTGAACAGCACGTCTGTGAATACTGAACTTATAACATATTCATATAATTATATCTATCATAATTAAGTCCCATTCGACTAGTGGTTCAGTAGTCGACTAGATTAGAACTCGCCTATAGTTTATGGAATTTACCGTTACCAAAATTCTTGTTCATGTATTTTTTTATATAATGTCTATGATTGAATGTCAAATTCCAAATGAAACTATAAAAATCTGAACTAGTCTTGAACAATTATTTCTTGTTGGAAACTAAAAATATATTTCTATATTATATTTACAGAATTTCTAATAGTAAATGTAGTTCTTGTGTAAAATTTATACGTGATTTGATTTAAGTGCCAAATTGATGTCTCGTTATTATTTGTATTATGGATCCGGATGATCAAAATATAAACAAAGATATGTTCGATTCTGATTTGATCGACGTGGAATCTTTGGATTTTTCCGACGAACAGACTTGGTAAGCGCTAAAATATGTTAGTTAAGAAAGAAAGCTATGTTCTTTGGTACCATATAGGTAGGGCCTATGCGTAAGGCGTGAGCAGAGTGTTCAACATGTCAGTTGGTTCGATTTCACAGTCCGTGTTCCCAACCCCCTAACGTATTATACACTCCAGTTCAACCAGAATGATTATTCGTTATCCTACCCTACATTTGTCATCTAATGATTCACATAAACAAACCTGCTTACGAAAATGTCTAATTAAACCGTTGTATAAACAAACAATATAACTTGTTTGAATTTCAATTGGTTTTCAATATCCAAAAAACAAAGGTCTAAATAATGTTTAAATGTTCTGTGAAGTTTGAACAATCAAGTATAATTAAAACTTCTGTATGTGCAAATTACAATGTTGTTTTTATATAAATATTTTTATTAGGTAAAAATATTCAATACTGTCAAGTACATCCTTAGGTTTATGAGTAAAACAGACACTGTTTTGAGGTCAGTAATTCTCATAATATTGTCTGTAATATATACAGTCTAGAGCTGTCAGGTTCAGCAGCTGGCAATAGGCATAGGCACTATTTATTGTAGTCTATTTAAGATTAGTTCTTCAATCGGGCTCGAAGGACCATATGTTAGAACCCAGAGGCCCAACGAGCTATGTGGTACAAAAGGATCACAAATAAAAATCCAACATTTGTACCCGAGAAATTTTCTGAAGTCATTTAATTTTCATATGTCTCATCAATATCATAAACAACTCAAAAACATATATATAACAAGGTTAAATAAGGTTTATACATACATTATTAGGGTATGCAATACTTTTGGCTCCTATGTTACCAATCTTACACTGAAAAAAATATCTACTCTCTTTTTTTTATATCACTAAGTTAGTTGGCAAACTTTTTTTTGTATTTGATTCCATCATCAGTATCTGTGGATTAGTGGATTATTTATAACAAAACTCCTAAATTTATTTGCCAGGTGCATGTTCAATGGAATTAAGTTTTAAGTATTTATTAGAGGCAATATTTATTCAAGAACAAATCTTAAATGGACTACAATAAATAGTGGTATTAAATTTTAAATGATACACATAAATGGACATACAATATACTGTCAACTCTTGACTAATAGTTGATGTTATTAGCAATCAAGAATGTTATGTTTTTATCCAAACAAGTCAAAACTTGTGTGTGACCTTTGATATTTTTATTTGATAACTAAAATGAATATCCTATTCATAAAATATATGTCTTTGAGAGCCAACATCAATTCCAAACATCTGAATCATTTTAATATTTTATTTTACTAATAAGGGAGAGATATTTATATTAACTTCATATATTCAAATTAATACACTCATAGACCACAGTCCTAGTTAGAAACAAACCAAATTGCTTTAATTATTTGTACTTGATATGATTAAACAATAAATAAATTACATTATCAAGAATGATAAGATACCAACAGGGATACTGTTATTGGGCATGACAATTGCATTCGAATTATTTTATTGATACTAAAGATAACTAAATGATTTTAGTATAAAGATAATACAAGCATTAATTCTGTTTATGTTTTGTCTTCGTTTTAGGAGCCTTTATGTATTAATTATTTAGTCTGCTGTTACTGGATTAATAACTTTCCTATATTATATGAATACTTGACCTGCTATGTATACATTATTAGGCTATTAGCAAACCTGCTAATATTATAAATGTGAAAGTTTATAAGGATGGATATAAGGGATTTGTATTGATTTGCTTTCTGTAAATGCCATGACACAGAGTAAAACTGAGTGACACACTATAATACACATTTTCTTTTTTTATATATTGGCACCTTTTAACGTGTCTCACAACAGCCAGCCAATATACCTCTTGGTATCCAAAGGAGCATATCCCTCTAGAAAAGGTTTACACTTACATACCAGTGTAGTTCCTTCCCTCATTCCCTGTAGTTACTTTGATGTAGTCTGTGTTCCTATGGTAAGTAAGGTTGCCAGTGCTCCATGGGGATACGGTGCTCTAGTATTAATCAACAACAGTGCTGGTAACTCATTAGTGATATTGCAAACCGCTATAGGCTACAATGACTGCTTACCATCTAGTAGGCCGTATGCTTTGTTTAACCTTAGTGGTATAAATAAAAAGTTACTACCTTAATAAATAGGTATCTGTCAATGTCCTCATACAAAACCTGTTTGTCCTTAGGTTGTACAAATTGCCAGAAGACTCTGGTCAGCCAGTTGACATAGTGGACTGGAACCTGTCCTGTGACTGGCCTAATGAAGATGCTGAATATCTACTTATGGAGAAGAAGCTTTACACAGCACTCAACAACATTCTCAAAAGTAAGGCACATAAAGGCTACCTATTATCTTTTTTTACCTCTTAAACTTCAAGCAAACTCAGCATGTAAAGGGGTGAACAGGTGGTTTAAAGTTAATATAGTATTTTTATTTGAGTAAAACCGCGGCGCGCAACTAGTGCAATACAAACAGTCGGCTTCATTAAGTGATTAATTGTTTATTTACCATATTATATACTCTTAGGTATAATCAGTAATTTATCTACTTAATTAATCGTAATTTGAACTAGAGAATTACACCAAAGGGATAAAGTAAATAATCTTTCACTACTAACGCTATATTTTAGTGAATTATTAATTGGTACACGAATGAATTCACTGAGGATCCTTTTAAGTCTAAGGACTAAAAATACAATAATAATGGACTATCAAAGAGTTTGTTTTTATAGAAGCTAATCAGTAAACAATTGTTGGCAGTTTAATTAGACAATGTAACGACTCAGTGACCCCTCAATATCGTGGTAGGCGTATCGGTAGCTGATCTAATGATATCCGACACGCCTCATGAGGTACAGAGTACAGACAGACACTATGTATTTATTTTATTTACATACCATACGTGTCATTATTGATTCAGCTGAGTCCTTAATTCATTGACATATTATTTTAGAATAGTTGGTTTGGTTAAAGCACAACTATATTCGCTGTTCAAAATAAGTTCAGCGCAATCGAGAAGATAGCAGTCAAATGCTCCTTTGTTTGTAGGGTCCTGCGTTTAGGGTTTCCGATAGCCGTATATTTTTTCATAACATTGCAATTGTTTTAACGCCATTATAGACCAAAGATATTACAAGTAAAATCATGTAATATGTTAAGGAACATATTTTTATGTTGCTCTTATTTCAAAATTACGTCAACATTATTGTAACAATCATACCAATTAGGTTCCCTGAGCTCTTAAAGGATGCGGTATGTATGTGGCGGCGGAAGTAAAGCAAGTAAGATCTATTATGCTGCTAGATCAGTGATTGCTCTCGAAACGGTGCCAATGATGCTAGCGTCCATCGGTTGCGGTTACAGCTTTCCCACAGGCCGTATGCTTGTTTGCCACTGTCCCAGACAGAAATAACATAGCACTTTTGTTGTACTTGTGTTTCGCCTATGAGCAATTACAACAAACACAGGTCGAATTTTAGGTCATATATTTTGTAGGGTGACTGAGTTGGTATTGGATAATAAATTTCACTTTATAGTGTTGTTTCGTATGGACAGTTTTCCTCATGTGAGCTCAGTTGTGCCTGTATGTACCGAACTGTTCAATGCCAGTAAAGTAATCATTAAATTACAATGTGACCATTTGTAGCCCACTTAGTGGCATATTGCAATATGTCTAGACTTCTAATATTTTTTTTTAAATCATCAGCCGCGTCATTTATAAACGCATCGACATTGTCACATTAGTCGTTTGAGTTCTGGTTCATTTTTAAATATCTACTTTGGATACTGCGTTAAAATTAATTATGTAATCAATGTATCATGAAATCACTAACTTAATAAGGCGAGACGATCCCATTTTTTTTATATAAAAGACTATTGTTTTTTTTATTGAATTTCTTACCGGCCAGTTAATTACTTTTAACGTCATAAAGTTTGCAATTAAAAACTTACGGCAAAGACGAAAGTCTACTTCAATATAAGCAAATATCGCATCAAATACAGTTTGAGCTCGAATATACAATTCAGCAAAAAACTAATCAATATTTTCTATTTGAAAACAAAATTAAGGTTTTTCTGCGGAGAACCTAACTTAAGCTGCCATCAATCTCTTCACACTCAATATCTGATCGAATAGAATGATAAATGACTACCCATTCACGGAGAAAACGAAAACTAAAAGTCATCCGACCGAGATTTCACTAAGAGCCTACGGCAAAAACATAGATTCCTAGGTAATTGATAGATGGCTGAGTTGGGAAGTAAGCAATGTGACTGTAACGCGTTGATCGTAATAATATGTACATTCGATTGTAATGTGTTTCCTCTCTATTACTATTTACATTATATTCAACCACTAGCTGTGCCCGCGACTGCGTTGGCGTGGAATTATTTTGTTTAAAATTTCATGGGTTTATTTTATTGCTGCACGAAAACCTAATTGTTTTTCCATAATTAAAGTAACTTTAGTAGCTTTATAGCATCAGCTATCTGCCAGTAAATTCCAGTTCAAATCAGTCCAACCTAGCGGATCAGATTGTCAAACTCATATCTGACTATACAATTTTACTACGGTTAGAAGTGGAATTATTAGATTAGATAGTTCGACGACCTTATTAAGCACGCTGGTAAGCATTGGATTCCAACCAAATGTATGGATAGTGGGGAGGCGCCTTGGTTCTCCAGTGGACGTCCTTGCTAGTGTATAATGATGATATACTTTCGATATAATATACCTTCTTAAAAATCGAATACCCTAAGATATTGGTAGGTCATGACGACCGAAATATCGTCTATCTCTATATATAAAAATGAATCCCTATTGCCCTTGATCACGGCATCACGCGTGAACGGCTGGACCGATTTCGCTAATTCTTTTTTATTTGTGTTTGTTATTGTAAGGAGAAGGTTCTTATGAAAAAAAAACCGGTACCTCTTTTAATTTCGCGATAAAGTAAAGGTCCTTTTTGCTATGGTGTATTTGTCATATGATTTCATTGCTTAGACAGGACATCGCCTGTCCGATCAGCTAGTTTTAAATAGTTTTAACCATTGAGAGTGCTTCAGTGGTAGTAATCCGTATCTCCGCTGCGATAAATCGATTATAAAGCAATTTTTTTCGTCCTCTATATATTATGAGATACTTTGCAACCCGGAAATTGTAATGGTTCCCACAGTTTACATAATCGTCTATTCTAGACTGAATCCGACGCGGTTGGAGAACGGAAGGCGGAACTTCAGTTGACATATATATATATATTGACTTACACATTGTTCATAACACTACCTTGCTTCTTTGTAGACGGATAAAACGCCCCATGCAAGTAATTAGAGGTTGTAATGTGTATTAAGTGTTCTAATTGGATCGTACCGATTGGTATCAGAGAGTATCCTAAATGTACTGTAAGACAATTTTGATGGATAATATAACAAATAATCTATGGTAGTTTATTTACTAAAGCCTCTGGAAATGTTTTAAGTACCTGTTTCTTTATTTTTTATTCGGCGCTGAAACCCTAGATTTTAGATCGGGCTTGTCATGTCAATAATTGTTCAACTATATAGTTAGGTGAAGAAATTGACGAGATTTGTATTTAGGAACGTACGGGCTCGAGGACATCATATTTTGGAAGTCGGTGTTGACAGATGTCACATCTGCTTAGTCCTTCGGGACCCTTTTGGGAAGGCATGAAAATGTTACTGCTTGTCTACAACTAAGTTATGGTGTTTACCAGTAAAATGGGTCAAGGTCAAGTTGAAGGTCGTATGTAAAAATCGGAATTCAAGCTAAATCTCCCGAACAGTGTATGTGAAAAGTTTAGGGCGTAGATGTCATTGATAAATGTTATTCTAAAGCTGGTTACACATATTACGCATACTTATACTGGAATATTGAGCAGCCAAACCCGTTTCCTAGTTGTTGTATCAATTGCAACCAATGGAAGGAACCGACCGACATATCGTCACGGTTGAAAGATACGCAACAATGTTCAAACAGCCTACGTACTAAGTACATAATAATATGATCGCTGCACATATATTTCCAGTCAAGGTTTACTATGTTAGGTCTGACATAATTCGGTTTGCAAAACACTTCCTCTTAAGCTACAGATATAGATGGTAGAATTGTGCCCACCAGTATTTATGACCTTATTTTACGACATAAATCAGTAAAGGATTGGCTTAGGTACTTGACAAACTAAAATAGCCCACAAATTAAACAATTTACAAAAAAAGCCTACCTACTTATAGATAAAAGATTGACCCAAACCAGAATCATAAGTCACGTTTTAGTATTTTTTATACCACAAAGGTGGCACACAAGCATACGGCCCACCTGCCTGATGGTAAGCAATCATTGTAACCTATTGCCGCTAGCAATACCAGAGGTATCACTAACGCGTTGCCAACCCTAAGGACTCACTGTTCTAGCAGCATTACTCCTAGCGCAGCGTATCCTCATAGAGCACTGGCAACCTTACTTACCGCAGAAACACAACACTACATCAAAGTATTAAGATCGTGTGATATGAGGAAAGGGTGAATTTGCGCTCCGGACTTTCTGCCTACCTAGAAATGGACACGACGTTAGCCTTAGTAATTTTAATGGCTACCCAGTTCCTGCAGTACAATAAACATGCCATATGCAGACTGGCCCACGCAGCCATTAGCATTCGAAACCTGCAATGAGTTTCACTTTCCTAACAGGGCACAAGTATCACGATTAGTTATACTTATATTATGTGTACAATATTGGCGAAATGTTCAATATTATTCAACTAGCTACTTAATACTAATACTGTTTGTTATTTGACACTTAGACTTTCGCGACCGAGGAAAGTTTTATAGTTGTATTTAATCTAGCTCACATTATTATGTACAACTAGCAATCCACGGATTTGCCCGCGTTGCTCTACTACCCCTCGGGAACCACACAATTTTCCGCGATAAAAAGTATCCTATACGTTAATCCAGCTTATAAGCTACCTCCATTGCAAATTTCATACAAATTCATTCAGCAGTTGAGCCGTGAAGAGGGTACAGACGCATTTATAATATTAGTGTGACTAAAATTGTCACGATTTCATTGAGGGTATTATAGGAACGGTTCGGGATAGGATATTGGGACTAACTCGGTATCTGGAGTGGATTGGGTCGTGAATTTTCTTCTCTAAGTCTTCAACATCAGCTGCGATCTATCAGTTTTTATTTTACCGGTTAGTCATTCTATGAACGGTTCTCATTGCCCTTGAAGGAGTATTATGTACATCTGTAATCAATAAAGTTACAAATTATAATGTATTAATACGTTATCAAGATAAGTACAAACTTTCCATTTATATCGCTAACTCCATTATCAGATCGACCGCAATAACACAAGATAGTAGTTTCTTGAAAGTGAGAAGCGCCTGCCGTTCTAACCACATTTGGAACTGGTCCAAATTAGTGGAATCTTCATTAACCCCCTCTGAATCAGATTACCTAATAAAGTCGTCGCATTAAATGTTTTCCACATTTCTTCCCACGACTTCGTTTCCGTATAACTGACATGTTTCCGATGTATTTAGTGCAAATATTATATCCTATATATAAAATTCTTGTGTCGTGGTGTTTGTAGTTAAACTCCTCCGAAACGGCTTGACCGAATCTCATGATTTTTTTTGTGCATATTGGGTAGGTCAGAGAATCTGACAACATCTATTTTTCATCCCCCTAAATGTTAAAGGTAGCCATTTATCAAATGTTTTGTCTACCCGTGCGAAGCCGGGGCGGGCAGCTAGTGATTTATTTGCGAAAGTAAATGTTTGTTTGCTTGCCTCCTTTTCAGGACTAAACGGCTGAACGGAACAAGAAGATCCATTATATCCTTCGGAAAGACATAGGCTACTTTTGTTTTAAAACAAATGCAGACGAAGTCGCGGGTAATAGCTAGTATTTCATTCTTCGAGAACATTTCAGATAAACCAAAAAATAACCAATATTACATTTATAAGACACAGGCGATGTCCTCCAGACCGAGGTTGTTAAATCTGATCAAACAAATTCTCCAAAAATATTTCATACTCTATTCCTAGATGTTTCCTGAAAATCTAGAACGTACTAGATACCTCGTAGTATCATTCACGTCTTACTAGTTCTAGCTCTGACAATTTGTCAAGTAAAAGGTTTACTCGTTGAGCAACTATTGGGCGTAGCGTCTCGTTCGCAGTGTCACTATTCTTAGTTGCAATATCCTGTCCAATATCAGCCATTGCGTTACGATAAAAACTACCAACTGGTTTACACGATAATTACCTACAGCTGTCGCGTTTTGTGGCCCTGACAATGACTCTACTGAGATGGTTTAAGCGTCAAATTATGTGCGCGAATAATTTATAAACGAAAAATGAGTGTCAATGGTGCCAATTCGGTTGTACAAAATTACTAAACTTAGCTAATTTGACAGTTCTTAAAGTCTTGCTATCCCTTTCTCATGTGCGGGGTTAAATAAGGATGGCAATATTTTTAGACCTTTCAAATTAGTTGCTTATCCAGTTCGTATAGATGAGGAAACAGGAATAAACATTCGCTCTGTTGTAAGACTAATTCTAATAGAGCTTCGCTATGGAGCTGTTCCATTAGTCATTAGACGGCTGATCATTTCATTAAGGAGTATTCCTCAAATTATGGCTAAGTTGACATGTAAAAGTCCACAGCCAAATAACACAATTGACAATTTTGAAGCATTGAGGAAGGTCATGGGTGCTGTCGGTGAGATAAGTCTGCTCATAATAGGGATAATGAATACCAAAACTTATATAAGCTCTCTCCTTTTTCTTATTGGGTAGACAGTGAGCAGGCATAATGTTATTGGCTATTTACATCTACGCCCTTTTCCGCTGGATTCCGTCCAACACTTCCGTAAATCATACTATTCGGTTGCATTGCAAATTCGAAATGCTCGCCAATTGCCCAGTTTCTATGCTCAGTGCGTAACTAACTGAATTTTGTCGGTTTATTATGAGACCGCAATTACCGCGTTCTAAATTGTAACTTATTAACACTAAGGTTTAGGTGTCAAAATTCTTTGTAGTTTATTCTAGTTGAGATTTTCGAGTTGAAGATGTGATTTTTATGAGTTTGTTGAACTCCGTGTCCAGTTATCTTCCGTGTCAATCTCTTCGTAATTGGTTTTGATATATTTAAATTGTACCTGATCCTATTTTTAGAATTTAAGCATCATTTCCAAGTAAATTTTGGATCGATTCAATTTGTTTTACCATTATATATTTATCGATTTCACAGTAATCTTATTTTGCCATCGGAAATTGATTTTAATGCCGTCGGACTCCGGTATATAGTATACTAGCTTTTACTTAAGGTCAGGCCAAGGTTATAATCTGTCTCATCGCCAAATTTAATACCGATCCGTTCAGCCGTTTAGTCGTGAAAAGGAAGCAAAAGAGTCCTTTCGCATTTATAATATTAGTATGGAATATGGATACTATGTACCTACTACATACTTATATAGATCAACAAAAAATCAACTCAAAAGGATAGAAGCTTCCTCTCATTCGTTCTCTTCTTACTAAACAAACAAACCTGCTTAGTTTGTTCAACTGAGATCAAACAGCATAAATAAATTCAAGCAATCTATTAGCTACACCTTATTCTGTTACCTAAAAAATAAATAACCAATCTTGTTTCAGACGATGTCTTCGCAATGCCAGACAAGCACAAGTTCGATTCCCGGACGTTCGTTAAGCCGAAAAAGCGGACGTTGAGACCTAGTATCCAGAGCATAATCGAGGTGGCGTCCAATCCGCCATCTTTGTCCCCGACACCTAACAAATACCTCACGTATAACAAGTACAGCATGCCCCTAGGGCCCATCAGTCCGATGCTCAGGCTAAAAACCTTCAACGTGGACGCCAATACGGACAACAGCCATGCTGTCAAAGAGTACGCTATGAAAAGGAGGAGTTTAGTTCAAGATGACGATCCTCAGGTATGTATAAACAATGTTGGTCACGCATTGTCGTAGAAGAGCGATCTTTTGTGAAGAATGTTCTTAAACGTGTTAATAATAATAATCATAATAATAATGCTTGGACATTATCACACAGCGCCATCTGGCCCCAAACTAAGCAAAGCTTGTACTAAGGGAACCAGTAGCTGATACAATACTTATATACTTTTTTTTTGTAAATACATACTTATAATACATACCAAACGCCCAAACGCAAGGCAAACATATTTGTCACATAAATGTTTGCCCTGGCGGGAATCGAACCCGCGACCTCTAGCGTAGCAGTCAGGTATACTAACCACTAGACCAGCGGTCTCGTCTAAATCGGTCGGTCGTTAAATTCGTCGGTTAAATCAACGTGATGTTTATACTATACATTTTGCAAACGAAATTGTCTTGTAAAGCAAGACGATCCAGGAAAGCCACGGTCTAACTTACTAAATCAAATATCCAATGTACTCAATGATGGAAAGGTAAAGAGTGCTCAACACTGGCGGGCATGTATGAAGAGATTGATGAATGTAAAAGAAGCAAAAGAGGTGTGCAAACTAAGAGTGAATTGGCTGTCTATATACTCTACCTACCCTGTATGTAAATTGAGCCGTGGATTATAATAGGACTAGTTTTTTATACAACAGAATTACGATAGGAGTGAGTACTCCATAAACTATAACTTCAATGATTATGTCGCCGAGCCGGGTTAGTTGAGTATACATTGCTATAACCAAATACCGACTGTATGCAGTTTTATTTAAGTTGATTATCGCTAGTTTAAGATTCCATGTGATGGCGATAGCGCGCCGTTCCATATAATTCAATCAATCGCCTGAATATAAGCGTCACGGCTGTCGATACTAGTTCTGTGTACAACTACTGTGCTCTTCACTCCGAGGCATTACGTATGTAACCCATGACGTGGAAAATATCCTTGCACCCCACGCACAACATCACAGTCTACAGTGATGTCGAATATATTAATTAACCGTTAAAATTAACGAATAATTGAAAATAATTTCATATTCAATTAAATAAGAATAAAAATAGCATATCAATATTTATATCAACTTCAACGAACTAATATAAATACATCAACTTCATTTATATCAAATCCCAAATAAAAACATTAATTAATATTTTTAACCGTTAAAAATATCTCATCATCAAGATATAAAAGAATACATAACGAATAAAAAAAATCAGCCAATATTAACATCTCTACCCCACAGGCAGATCATCTGTTCGTAAACATAAATACTAGATGAGCCAGCCAACCTAACGTGTTTGCAAAATTACATTACGGTATATCACAGCCAGATTACATTGCAATAAACAGGTCTTAACGACCTAACAAGTCCGACAACGATAACTTTGTCTTCAAAGAAGTAATATAATTATGTAATAGTGTAAACAAACCGTAAAAATAATTGATGGTTAGATCAACTATAATTTTGTAGTCAGCTCATATTTAAAGAATACTCTCAACTCTTCAAAATTTATAACTAGATTTTATCCGCTTGTTCGCCCCGTACTAGAAAATTTTTTTTTTTAGTTAATGGTGCTGATTCTGTTGTACAAAATAACTAAACGAATTTGACAGTTCTAAAGCTATTGCTAAGCTCCAATTCAAACCTCCATTCCAAATTTAATTCAAATCCATTCAGTCGTTGCAGCGGCGTCGCCTGAGGGAACTTAACACACACAAAGATTTGCATTTATATTAGTGTGCCTCGATTATAGTTGTACAGGATGATGACAAAAAAAAATCAAGATAAAAAAATCCGTATATATCATTGCTGTATACCGGATCTTTAAGTTTATAAGTTGAATGAATAATGTTTGTAAATCAATGTCATTGTTTGTATCTGAAATGCTGATTCAGATGAAGTCTCGCATTTTTCATCGATTTTCAGTAAACACCCACGGCCGTGACTCTGAATTTCGGAATGAGATCAGGGTCGCTTTGTAGAATCGCAGACGTTATCATTGTCTGCATAATGCGTGATCATATTCATTGATACTTTCGAATGGTAGTGAAAAACCTGAGCCGGTTGTGACAAAATTAAAGAACGAATTAAAAAAAAATCAGGTATAGTATTTTTAAACAACCAAAATATAACGACATTCTAATGTCATAAAAAAACGACTTGTTGTGTTAAAAATTATATACTTATTATACCTTCATGGACAGCTAGACTTAACAATTACATTCAATGCTCAAAAGTAGGTCTCGTACAACTTTATTTCCTTTCATAATCTGATATTTATAAATACTTACATCTAGAAGAAATTTTGTTAAACATTCTACATTGTTCTATATCATGATTGTTACATGAAAATAGACAGAACACTTTCTTTCTTGCCAGTTCTTCTCAGGCGGCATTTTTTTCCGAACCAGTGGTAAAGTAAACTACATTCATAACTGACTTTTAAGGGCCTAAACTGAATAAATTATTTTTGATTTTGATCTAAACCTATAACCGACCTACATTGCTATTAGATTGAGATTTAGATGAAATAAACGTTCAATAGAAAGTCAATTGGATTATATGCCGTAATAGTATTACAAAGTAAAACAAAAAAAAACGTATTAGAAGTTTTAAGCTCATGTTCATTTTTCATTTTGTTACAAAACCTAGTTTAAAAACCGTGTTGCTACACTAGATTTCTGAAGTAGGGAAATTAACGTCAATATTGTTACATAAATGTAATTTAAACAATAATACGATTTATATAAGCCTTATAGTTTGCGTGTCAGTTATAATAAGCATTTATTTTGGCTTTGTTTTTCATTTCATTAGTGGTATCATTAATCGGCGTTGCGTAAATTCTTGAAGATTGAAAAATGTATGGATCTTGTGTCCGTCTGTAATTTTGAGGCTTGTTGAGTAAGGACTAATAAGACAAATGATGACCTTATTTGAAATTCTCCTACTTTTAACCTTACCTAAGCCTTACCAACAAGTGTATACGGAACCCTCGGTGCGCTAGTCCGACTCGCACTTGGCCGGTTTTTTATTATGCAGCAACATAATATTTTTTCCAAATAAACTTAGTTACCATAACTTAAGCATTGTATCATCAGGTATCTGCCAGTGAAAGTCCCGTTCCAGACGTTCGGAGTTTGTTCACAGTGTTGTTTGATTACTTCCCAAGCAGACCTCGACATTCATATCATTTTATAAAACCGACCCCGAATGAGACTAATTGATGACCCCCTATACTAGACCGTAGTTCTTCATTAGCATCCCGTTCCCTACCCTCGCATATTAATTATATCCTCTTCTCTTACTTAATTATTTCCTTTTATAAATAGAGCTCTTTAGATAGCCGCTTCCTTCCTTAATCATGTAACATTGTGAATTATATTTGAACTCGCTCAACATAACAAATCAGCGCATAGCACTGAAATAGACACTGAATACGATTATATCACACATATTTCGGCAATATCGCGGCTGGATAATCACGAAACGAGTGCATTTCTATGACGCTAAAGTATCTTTGTTGTCATAGGTGCAAAAATATAACACAATAGGGCTGACACGTACTTAATACAATTTATATTGTTGATTAACAAAGAAGTTATACGTCATACAAAGTTTATTTTGTCTAGTTGCTTCTGCAAATTGAAAGCTACAGCCAATATGTATATACAGTTTAATTTATAGGTAGTTTAATAATTTGTTTAAGGTAATAACTTTTATGCAATAAAGAAATCGTGTAGCAAAACAAAATAGAAGTAATAGCAATGTTTTAGAATACAATGTTTTAAAAGAAGCAATTTTATGTGTGTAACTGCATACAGTTTATTGATTACGTAAGTTACTAGCCTAGCCTTGTTGCTCTTTTCACATTATCTTCAATTAATGGCTTTTAAAGAATTTACTAATTTATTTACAGTCCGAAGAAACCGAATCGTAAGGCATAATAAAAAATCCGGATCATTGAATGTATGAAAAAAAGCGGCTCTTTTACGCTTCGATATGTTAAAAAACAAACTTTACACGATTCAGCAGCGTAACAAATTGGTACCTAAAGTACGCTACACACGTTCAGTTTTAACTGCACAGTCGAACTGCGCAGTTAAAACTGAAGGTGTGTAGGCAAAACTGACAACTGTGCAGTTCTAAACTGAACGTGTGTAGACACTTGGGGCGTCAGTTATAACTGCACAGTTCGACTGCCGCTACTGTCTAATGTCTATTGTTTTAGTTAGAAAGTAGCGGCAGTCGAACTAAAACAATAACGAAACGTGTAGGGCAGAGATCTCGCGGGCCGTGGGCGGATGGTGCTTAGACTACAAAGTTACATAATCGCGAATCCGTATGATTGAGGCCGGATAATGAAGTCTTTATGTACATATGTATTGTATTCGAATAAAGTCTTTGCTTGTGTTCCTCTTTTGTTTGTTAATATTGATCATTGTGTTCGGTGAAGTTGACAACCCTACGCTCACACAACACAACATTACATAAGTATGATGAGCACTATACACGAGCAGAGTGCTAATGTGTGTGTCTTTTTATCACATCGCATAGTAGGTATTTAGTATTATCGTTCTTTGCGACTTATGTCCAAATGGGATTCCGGGTATGAAATGATTTAACAAATCGGTCAGTTGAAAGTATCTGTGATTTATAAAGGGAATGAGGAGTTTGGACGATTTAATTACTGTTGATGTTATCCTGATATCAGTGACACATCCTATTAGGTATTGGAAAAAGGCAAAATCAGAGGTAAATTTCAGTCAAAGAAGAGTGCCACGCTTTCTACTTTGGGTAAAGTTACTCATAACGCATTAAGATGTTTATATGAAGAGTTAAATACTAAACGTGGTAGAACTATCTGTCTAACTGTTATTTAATAGTCTTAATATAACGTTAGGGGTCGTTCATTAATGACGTGATGTTTTTAGTACCCCCAATGATATCCTACTACCCAGAATCACAACTGTTTATTTGCTAAAGGAATTAAAAAATAACGCATTCCACGTGATATCTCAAAACCCCTTGTGGTATTTCTTTATTTTTTCAACCCCCTCCCCCCTCCCTTTCGAACATTACATAATTATAGGACGATCCCTAAGTAAATTAATGCTATTTCCAGTTGGAGGATATGGAAGGGACGGAGTCTTCAGATCGGTTCGCGGAGCACGTGCCATCAAAACCGATCAACATTGACCTCTCGCAGCCCGCCAATAATCTGCACAACACGTTCAACAAGTAAGTTACTACTTCTTTTGTGTCCGAAATGCGCATTATACGCAAGTGATACCCCTAATGTTGTAAGCGTCCATAAGCTACTGGACCGCTGACCATCAGGCGGACTATATGATTGTTTGCAAACTTATTGGTATAAAAAAAATTTGGTGTGGCACTCGGAGACTGCCGCGGTAAAGCTATTGCATAGCATTTTTTATCAACTTATGCAATTATAATTATTTATTTATTTTATTAATGCAGTATTTTTTTATATACCTATATACTTTCTCACAAACAGCTGATTACGGTAGTTTTCCAATACAACCAATGCCACCTAAAGGCGGGTTGCTGAACTAAAGAGACAAGCGTGATATTTCAAAAAGTCATTAAAAGTTCTGGTATTTATCGATCATCATCATCATCATCAACCTATCGCAGTCCACTGCTGGACGTAGGTCTCTCCCATGGCGCGCCACTGAGCTCGATCCTCAGCTCTTCTCATCCAAATCCTGCCAGCTATAGTGCGCAGGTCGTCGCTCCATCTAGCCGGGGGGCGTCCTACACTACGCTTGCCTATACGCGGTCTCCACTCAAGAACTCACTTACCCCAACGGTTGTCGGTTCTTCGGCATATATGACCGGCCCATAGCCACTTCAGCTTACTAATCCTTTGAGCTATGTCGGTCACTTTGGTTCTCTGACGGATTATCTCATTTCGTAACCTATCTTTCAGAGAAACACCGAGCATAGCTCTCTCCATAGCCCGCTGCGCGACTTTCAATTTATGGACCAGGCCCACAGTGAGTGTCCACGTTTCAGCTGCATAGGTCATCACGGGTAGGACGCACTGATTGAAAACTTTAGTTTTTAGGCTTTGAGGGATAGGCGACGAAAAGACATCGCGGAGCTTCCCAAACGCTGCCCAACCTAGCTGAATTCGTCGGTTTAGCTCTTTCTCGAAGTTTTGTCTACCTAGTTGCAAAGTCTGCCCTAAGTAGACGTATTCCTTTACCACTTCGAGAGGCTTTTCGGCGACCGTAATCGGCTCTGGGGTAACACGATCATTGATCATGATTTTAGTTTTTTCTAAGTTCATTCCCAGGCCGATACGTTTCGAAGCAGCAGCTAAGCTGTTCAGCATCCGTTGGAGATCCTGCAACGACTCCGCCATTATGACGATATCATCAGCAAATCGTAGGTGCGAGATGTGTTCGCCGTTAATGTTTATGCCCAGTCCATTCCAGCTCAGCGTCTTAAACATATCTTCCAGTGCGTTCGTAAACAATTTGGGGGAGATAACATCCCCCTGCCTCACCCCACGACGCAACTGGATTGGCTTAGACTGCTGGCTCTGGACTTGGACGGACATGGTGGCATCACTGTACAAGCATCTCAGCACCTCGATATACCGCCAATCAACCTGGCATCGTTGCAGGGACTGCAGAACTGACCAGGTCTCGAGAGAGTCAAAAGCCTTCTCATAGTCCACAAACGCTAAACACAGGGGCTGATTATACTCCTCAGACTTCTGTATAATCTGCCGTACAGTGTGAATGTGGTCTATGGTGCTATATCCCGCCCGAAACCCGGCTTGCTCCGGAGTCTGGAACTCATCGAGTCTCCGCGCAAGACGGTTCGTAATGACCCTAGAGAACAGTTTATAGACATGGCTCAAGAGTGAGATCGGTCGGTAGTTTTTCAACAAGTATTTGTTCCCCTTCTTGAAAAACATAACGACCACACTCCTGCTCCATGCCCTCGGAGTTCTCCCTTCGTTTAGAACGGAATTAAACACTCGCTGGAGTTCCTTCAGGACAGGGATACTACCTGCCTTTAGGAGTTCTGTGGTAATTCCGTCTTCACCAGGGGCTTTTCCATTTTTTAACTGCTTCAGAGCCATCTCGATCTCATCCAAGCTGATTTCTGGCAGATCATCTGTATCTGGCTCTCGGGTCTTCGCTGCTGGTTTCAGGACACGATGTCTGCGAGGTGTACAACCGGCCATAGAAGTCCTCGATCTCGGCCAGAATCTCTGACTTGGAGACGACGGTTCTACCACCACTTGTTGTGAGCTGTGTTAGGTGGCTCCTACCTAGGCGCTTGACAAAAACTTAAGACCCCCGATTCTGCTCAATCGCTTGTTCTATGCGCTTAGTGTTGGCAGATCGGAGGTCGTACCTGATGCGCTTTGTGATAGTTTTGTTAAGAGCCAGATGCTCCGACAGCGTTGTGGGGTTGATTGGTGTATCACGTCGTTTCTCCATCAGCTTAAGAGTTTCTTCCGAGTATTTGGACTTCTTACCTGTACGTCTCAGTTGGCAGAATCGTGTTCCCTCCTCCCTCAGGATACCCACCACATTTTCAAGGTCCTGGTCAACGTCTTTGGCAGTTTCCAAGGCAGCAAGTCGATTTTCCAGTCGTAGTTGGAATGGTTCGGAGCTCGTCATCGTTTGGAGCAGGTTTGGCCGGAGCTTAGACCTTATCATGCGGAAACGCTCCAGCTTACAGTTGATATTCAGAGTGCCTCGGACCAATCGGTGATCACACACACCCGGTATTGAATCTATTGATCACGGAGACATCTCTGAATATATGCTTTTTGTCCGCTATGATAAAGTCTATCTCATTTTTGGTCATAGCGTCGGGACTTCGCCATGTCCACTTTCGCTGGGGGCTTTTCTTAAAGAATGAGTTCATTAAGAACAGCCCCTCTTTCTCCAAGAAGTTGATGAGCATCTGTCCCCTATTATTCCTGCTTCCAATTCCGTGCGGTCCTACTATCGATTCACTGCAGATCTGTACTCCTACTTTCGCGTTAAAGTCCCCCATGACGACATTATAGTGGGCTTTTGTGGTGCCGTGCAAAGCTCTAGTGACGTCGTCAAAGACAGACGTCACTTCATCATCCGAGTGTGAAGAGGTCGGCGCATAAACTTGGATAATCTTGAGAGAATATCTCTCAGTAAGTTTGATTACCAAGTATGCCACCCTTGTCGACACACTGGATACTTCGTTGACATTGTCTGTTAGGGATTTGTGGACCAGGAACCCTACGCCACCTTGTGAGGTTTGATCGCCTTCCCGGAAGTACAAGAGGTGACCTGATTCGAGAGTTAAGGTGTCCTCCCCCTCTCTTCGGACTTCGCTTAACCCTACGACGTGCCATTTAATTTTGTCAAGCTCCGCCTCGAGCTGCGCCAGGTGTTCGTCCAGCCGTAAGGTGCATCCGTTATAAGTAGCCAGGGTCAGTTGGGTTGGGCGGCCTTCCGTAACCCGGCGATTCTTCGCACCCCTTACCCCACCGTTACCATGTCCGCCGCCTTGGCCAGGAATAGCGGGGCTACCGGGAACTAGGGGCCGTTTCTTTTTTGTGCGCTCCATGTTTGGTTATGCCCTAATCGCCACGCTGGGCAGGCGTGTTGGCGATCGCAGAGCGCAACTTCTCGCGTCGGCGACGCTGCTGCCCGTCACCGGCCCGCGCCATTTAGCTGCGCATGGTTTGGGATGGTTATCCCGCCATCCATCGGTCGTCAGAGCCTCGTCTGTTATTCAGCAGGATGCACCGCGAGCAGGTGAGGTTGGCTTGGAGCAAGGAGATGGTATATCGCTCCCTAGCATCCCAATTTTATCGATAGATGGAACTTAAAAGTATCACCGCTGTGCCGGTCGGAGTGGGGGGTGTTAGGTTTTTTCGTTACGGAATTTCTGGATTCGGTCCCCACGCTCAAGGCCCGCGATAAAAGCTATGCAATAGCTTAAAAACCTACATAATAAAACGCTTGCTTTATGTCAGGTACATTTTCGCACGAGATTGAGTCGTACCAATCACCCTTTAACACTAATGATCCCACTCGCAGGTTTGATATTAAAGCGTACATACATACGTTCGGGCACACATAGGACATATTCCAAACATCCACAATTTTTTTATACCCCTAATGTGGCACACAAGCATACGGTCCACCTGATGGTAAGCAGTCACCGTAGCCTATAGCAGCTAACAATATCACTAACGAGTTGCCAACCCTGTTGTTGATGAGGACTGCGCAGCTGCGCTTGCAACATTACTACTAGCGCAGCGTATCCTCGTGGAGCATTGGCAACCTTACTTACCGCAAGTATGATTGCATTAATTTGGTCTATTACATAATAACTAGCGAAACGAGCGCAGATGCTTACTTCTTTTTAAAATCCCATGAAATGAGATACAGTAGACGTATGTAAGTATTTATTGACACATCTAATAAAATTGGTATTACAATATTCTCAATTCCTAATCTAGGCTAGGCCTGTATTATAGGCAATTGATACGGATGGTTTTATCGTGTTTAAACGTCTATCTAGACAAATTATATTCAATGGTGACACTAGAATCAACCTCACCTAGCATGACCTAAATCTCGGGCGGATGTTGCTGCGCACGGAAAACGGAAGAACATATGTAGTGACATGTTCCACGTTCGTGCTATATTGAGTAATGTTGTCTGTGTGTAAAACGACTCGTAGCTCGGTTTATAGGTTGTGTATATTGAAGTTGATACTAATAGTTGAATTTTACTGCTAATTATATCTAATAAATCTAATTATATCTACACTAATCTTTTTGGTCCCTACAAATATCTGTGGAAGTCTGACAATGCCGAGGAGGTCGTGTTGGTATGAAGCCTGATTTTTCGGTTATTGTCGCTTAGACTGGCCTACGTCTGTACGTGACCACTTTTCCCTATTAGTAAATTGAGGTAAACAATAAATCCTTTTTCATTCGGAAAGGCATTCGATCCCTCTTCTCATCAAAGAACAAATTACAAACCCGGGGTGGTATGTCGAATGCGTGTGTGAATTGTGAATGACAGATGACTTGAAGCGTTAAATTCACACGTATATTTGATTAATGACAGCCTGTGACACTTGAATACTCGAATATATATACCACATATATACTTATTGTATTATAAAGAGAAAAAAAATGTATTTGTACTTCGGAACCGATATGAAAAATTCGAAACCAGCTGGAAGCTAAATTATTCCTGAGTGACATAGGCTTATATATAGGCATAGGTATTATAATACCTACTGTTGTGATACGCGGACGAAGTCGCGGGGAAAAGCTAGTAACGAATAAAAGTTAATTTCTAACATATAATACAGTCTTTACTAATCATACCGAACCTTGTAATCGAACCCAATATCACAAGCCTCCCGCATTATTGCTGATCCACGGAGACGGCAAGGTTGTACTATCTACCTCAGCTATAACTATAATAAATAAGAGTAAAATATTTGCATAAAAAAATAAAATTTTAATTTTTACCATCAAACAATGATACCGATCATTCTGCTGAATAGATAGAAACTATCTTTGAAATCGCAGAGCTTTCAAGTAATAAATCATCATAAATTACATTCAAAATAAGAAGCTTAGAGGAATTATATTTCGCGTCGGAAGTGTGACTGGACACAATACGAGACACTAGGCCGGAGAAAGTGTTATCAAAAACATTAAGAAAGTGAACATCACACTGACTCTTGCGGACAAATATAAAGGAAATTAAAAGGTGGTGGTACGTGACTTTTACTTTCATAATAACAGTCTATCTAAATACAGCGGATATGGACTGTAATACTGCTAGTCGAAGCGAGGTGTTCGAGCCTAATTTTAGCATCTGTATTTTTTGCTAAGTTAATAAATATGAAAATTCACAATCATTGTTCCGGTGAAATCAGTTGCCATGCGATCTACCAGTGCTTTGAGTGAGTTTATAGTTTTGTAGAATTGCTTTTAATATTGTATAATGAGATGCACTGGTTTAATTGCAAAAAGTTTTACACTCAGACTCAGACGTGATCAATGTATGTGCTGCAGTTTTTGACAATGGTGCCAATTCTGTTATACAAAGTCACTCAACTAAATTGACAGTTCTAAAGGTATTGCTATCCTTATTTAACCCCGCACATGAGAAAGGGATAGCAAGACTTTAAGAACTATCAAATTACAGGGCTAAATTATTTGAAAAAAGTGCCTGCTTATGATTATGTATGAGCCGGGCCTCCTGCGACAGTTTTTTTTTTTAAATTTGTTTTAATGATATTCTACTTACAAAATGAGGACGTGGTCTAAAGTGAAACTGTAACCATGTACGAAGTATATGTTTGTTACATTTAGCGGAACAGAAGACCCAATGTAACAACTTCCCAACTTTTGTTGATTTTTATTGACTCGACTTACTAAGTTATTATAGGTACTAATATTATTACATGCGCACGCACATTTTACACGCGTTGTGTTCAGCGTGGACACTCACTGATCAATCTTAATACGCTGTCGGTTACATTAATCACTATTTACCTTTCATTTCGGAGTCGATAAGACAGACAATTTATTAGCACTATACCGTTCTATATTATTATATTATATTATTCTAACTAACTATTAATTACTTGTTCACAGAGGCTTTTCAAACGCAATGAGTGAACGAGGAAGTCTGAACATGTATCAGAGTGGCGAGTCCTTAATGCGCATGTCTCCGCCTAGCCTCGTGTCTTCGCTACTCATGGAGAGCTCGGGGACCTTCAACCCTGACTCCATTGACAGCCGGAGATCATTGCCCTCTCACAGAGATTCTGGTAAGTGGTAACGAAACCGCTGGTCTAGTGGTAAGTATAACTGATTTGACGCGTGGCAAACATTTGTGTGACAAATACATTTACCTAGAGTCTGCATGTTGGGTGTGTGTTCTAAGTATTTACAAAAAAAGTATATAAGTATTGTATCAGCTGCTGATTCCTATAGTACAAGCTCGATTTAACTTGCGACCAGATGGCGCTGTGATAGATTCCAAGCATTATATTATATTATTATAAGTAGTACAAGCGAAATAGGCGCTTGTCAAATTTCAGTCACAGCTCGTTAATGAGTGACTCTAGTATTGAGTTGATCCTAACTTCAGATTACACTCCTGGCTCATGGTATTTTTTATGATTTCAAGAATTTAATACTTATGTAAGTGCCTTATACTTTCGGAAAAAAAATATTATACTAATAAGATACTATAGGAGGTTCTATGCTAAAGTGAAATTTTAAAACAGTGACTAAATATATTTTTACAATCACCTTCCATGGTTTTTGAACCATAGTTTAGCTATACTCTGTTGCCCTCCGAGCGCTCCTTATCGAATATTCCATAAAGGAACAAAAGAAAATAAAAGATTCTGTTTTTCAAAATTACTAAACTTTACTAATTTGACAGATCTAAAAGTCTTGCTATCCCTTTCTCATGTGCGGGGTTAAATAAGGATGGCAATATTTTTCCTGTCAAATTAGTTTAGTGATTTGTACAACAGAATTGGCACCAATATTTTCTCCACCAATATACTCTACTTATATGTACACTATATTCATTTTGTTGTATCTCTTGGTGTTGTAAAATAAAGCTTAAATAAATAAATATTTATTGTTCACCAGGTATGCCAACGTCAAACCGCGACAGCATCGACCCGATGATGACGAGTATGACGCTCAGTATTCTGGACGAGAAGGACATGAGCACCAGCTTCCTCTCCCAGAGCACGTACCCTGACCACGACAGCCTGATGGACTCCTTACCCCCGAGCCTCGTCAGCTCCGTCAACTCGTCCTACCTCAACACCTCAAGGCACCATCCAGACGCCAACATATTCAGCTCAGCAACTTTCACGCACCTCGAACAATCTGAGAAGCTACTCTCGGCAAGACCTAGGTGCCAACTCTACAACAGCTTCAAACGGGACTCGGCCATACGCAACTCGGAGAGCTACACCAAGTCACGTGAGGAGGCTTGCCAAATAGACAATGTCAAGGTGCTGAACGAGAATAGCGACAAAAAGGACTCTCTCAAAACGATCCCTAAAGCGAATCCTGAAATGAGCGAAACGATTACTCTACATTACGCTAATAATAAGTTCAGGAGAGACAATGACGCTGAGAAAGAGAACTTTGAGCGGGATGACGCGTTCTACAAGGATATGGGTGTGGCGAAACCCGAGGATGTTGGCAGAAGCATGAGCGTTACACTCGGCAAACAGGAGTTGAACGAAATAATACAGGCGCGGCAGAAACTCTCGCTAGCAAGGAAAGGTTTACCCACCGATTCGGACAAGCCGTTACCAAACCAAGTGGACACTATAAAGACGATACAGTTGCCCAACCAGACGATAACAGTGCCGCGTCAGAGCATGGAGAACGCTTCAGAGTTGCTGTCCAGGCGGAGAGCGATGAACGTGGCTAATGGATACGATAAGAGCGAGGAACCCACGCGAGAAACACCCAAAAGGAACGCCACGTTCAAAATGCCCTCCCCCAAAACCAGCGCGATGGATACCACTGTCGTGTTCATGAAGTCGGATGACAGTAAAATCATCGATATTAATTCGGCTACGTTGAACCTTCTTGTTGATACTGGTGATAAGACGCTGCAACATGAGGTAAAGTTTAATTTACGCAGAATTTGCCGCTAAATTTAATGCTAGTTTTAGTTTGCGTGAATTACGTACAGCAATAAATCCCGTGGTAACCTTTTGTTATCGCGAATAAAGTGGCAGGTACTAAAAAAAATGCCGGGATGCAAAGTATTCTAAACTGCTATCTGTGAACTCTTTTCACCGATCACTGAATGTTTCGTCAAAATCAGTGCAGGCATTACTGAGTACTTTTATACCACTAAGATGGCAAACAAGCATACGGCCCGCCTGATGGTAAGCAGTCACCGTAGACTATGGACGCTTGCAACACCAGGGGTATCACTCGCGCGTTGCCGACCTTCCAAAATTCTCTTTACACCCTTCTTGAAAAACCGCATACTGTACTCCATTGGGAAAACCGCGGCGGGGAGTGAACTTCCACAATTTGATCGGGTGCAGGAGAAAACTCTTTCGTTAGTTAGTAATAATATTAATCTATACTATCTATACTAATATTATAAAGAGGAAACAATTGTATTTTTGTGGGTTTGTATTGAACAGGCTCCGAAACTACTGGACCGATTTCAAATATTCTTTCACCGTTAGAAAGCCACATTATCACTGAGTAACATAGGCTATATATTATACTAGCGGCCCGCCCCGGCTTCGCACGGGTAAACATTTATCAAATCTATTCTGTCTACCCGTGCGAAGCCGGGGCGGGCAAACCCACAAAAATACAATTCTTTCCTCTTTATAATATTAGTATAGTTATAGATAGATTGACACGCGGGCGAAGTCGCGGGGAAACAGCTAATAAGTAATATAATATTTTTGCACTCTAGGAGTGGGGTTCCCAAGAACGCGCTATGGTGGGGTCCAGTGAGAGTACCGACACAGGAACTTTCAGCTCTTCCAGTCCACCGGACAGTGTGCCCGACACGGTCCCTGGAACGGACCCGCGTAAGAATTTTTAACTCTGTATACTTCTATTGGCTATACTGAATCACCAGTCAAATCTGATGCCATATTCATTTTAAGTGGCCTCAGATTTTACATGTGTAATTTTATTTTGACGACGCCTCAAACATTGAATTTAGTGTCAGTGTTTGGCCGTATGTCTTCTTTATATTATAATAAAGTTTGGTATCGTCAATGGAAGTCCTGAAGTTTTCTAAAAAAAATCACTAATTTAATTAACATTTACAACAAAAAAATACATTCAGGTCGCATTGCTTAATTATATTGAATCTAGCGTTTTCGTGCCCCAAACTGGTTTTATGTATACTTCCTCATTAGTGACACTCGTGTGAATATAAACTATTACTAAATTAGCAATTAGTATGTTCTTTATAACGAAATACACAATCACTAGACTAAACTAATTGGACAGTACTTAAAGTATTGCCATCCATATTTAACCCGAACATGAGAAAGGGATAGCAAGACTTTTTAGTCCTGCCAAATTAGTTTAGTTTAGTGATTTTGTACAACAGAATCGACACCAATATGTAGTACTTAATAATAAAGATTATTTGTTCTAAGTAAAAGTTCACTGTTTCCAGGCACACAAGTAGCGTCAACTCCACTGTTGTCTTTCAAGAAGGGTGCTAAGAATGACCTCATGAACCTCCACAATACAATATCGCCCATCTACGATATGATCGACGACAAATCTTACACCCTCACTAAGGTGCCAAGCACACAGACCCCCGGCGCTTACGATCCAAACACGACGGTAATAAACAGTGCAACTATGGTGAAAAAGAATTCGGCAAAACGTGACATACTGGCCAGTAAACCCAGTCCAGAAAGGAAAATAATGGGGCCCAGTATACCACAGAGGTCTTCCCCTAGCCGAATCTACACTACTCCTAGTTCAACTGGTAAGGTTTTTTGAATTAAGAATTATTAGTGAAGTAGTCGATAGATTCACTTTATCTCGCTCGCACGTAGTGCGTATGTCGGTAAATGAAAGAGACTTCCGTAAGTTTAGAAGCCTTATTATTCTTATTGTTTGGTTTTGTTCAATGGCTAAAAATGTGTGGTTTTTTTTACTGCTTTTTTATATGCTCACAACGGAAGTAATTTATATTACTAAAAAATATATACATAATCCAATAATGATTGATTGTTTTTAACAGTACAGTATTTTATGAATATTACAAGCTTCTATGCACCGGGTTCAATATATTAGCGCTTATTATATCCCTCTTACGTTACATAAATAATTAAACTACCAACATTATATATACCTAAAGCATGAAATGTGAGAAACAGCTTATTGTACAATAACATAACTATGACAGAGCACACCCATCCTGCGTCAGTCCAACTTTTTATGTGGCATTGAAGTTTGATCCTTATAACTTACACTCGATAAATGAGACAAGAACGTCATCATTCGGTCTCGCTCATACAGCCATTAAAATGAGTCAGAGAGAATAGCGCAGCTGCTTTGTTTTCTAAAATTATTGCGTTACAATATTTTGATTCTAATATGTATAATAACTTGAATATACCACCTGATATTTTAATTGCCCGAATATGCACGTAAAGATCCACTCGTAGAACCCAATATGGTTTGACACCAGACTTTTACACGAAGCGAATAAAGTCTGATCTAGCGATCTCCGCAAAAACACAGGATATTATTTACTTACAGGATCGCTTGTCCAATAATACACCGTGAATGCCGTATCTTAATTTTGTAAATAGGTCTAGAATTCCTAGAAGCGACTTCTATGCCGTACTTCAGGCTGCAAAAGTAATCACGTATACATTTTTTATAACATACTGCTTCGAAATATCTTCAGTTTAGAATATACTACCTCATATACTGCTCGTTTTTATTAAGAACACTTAAACGCCCGTCAAATCTGATGCCAAATTAATTTTGAGTGGCCTCAGATTTTACATGCGAAATTAGATTTTGACGACGCTTCAAACAGTTACGTAGGGCCTAAAAACTTTGAATGTCGTTTCATTAATCGGCAGTAAGAAGATCAAATATCAATGCAATACATTTTGAACTGTGTTACGATGGGCATAAAATCCACATTCCATACCTAAGCTGTCCATGCGAACATCCAGCACCCATCACAGGATGTACGTTTCAGTATCATACGGTGCAATGGTACCGCCGGCGTCTGTCGCCAGGAAGACCAGCTTGCCTACGTCTAAGCTTAGGCAATATAGTTCACATAGAGAGCTTAGCAGGATACCCGGTAAGTTGCTTACTTTATGTTTATGCTACACTTTTAAGGCCTGTGTCATAGGGGGGAATTAATGGCATTTCTGTTCATACTGGGGAACTTGAAGGAATTTCTGTTCATACTGGGGAACTTGAAGGAATTTCTGTTCATACTGGGGAACTTGAAGGAATTTCTGTTCATACTGGAGAGCTTGAAGGAATTTCTGTTCATACTGGGGAACTTGAAGGAATTTCTGTTCATACTGAGGAGATATCAGTGGAGTTTCGGTTCAACTTCATTCGTGATAAGAACGTGCAAGCAAACGCTCTAAATTAAGAGATGTTTAAGAGCTTTGCTTACTTTTGAAGACAAGGGGGAGGGGCGGATAAATATTTGAAATAAATCTGCTTACGTAGTATTTGAACGGCCATGTACAACAATTTAAGTTTCATACAACCATTGTAGCTCATGTCTTCTTGAAATGACATAAATGCTTTCACTGATACATTTAGATAATCACAGAAAAATGTGAAACAGACTTTGACTATCCTTAATTATAAGAGCTGGCGCTTGATAATGCTATTTGTGTTTTATTGTTAAGCAATTACATTAATTACGCTTAAATTTGATTAACCAATAGGAGTATCTGCTGCAACTATATTATTGGAAGCACTCAAGAAAAATGTGCCGGCACAAGATGGTTTGTCTTACTCAAATCCATACTTCCACCTTTACGAATATTATAAATGCGAAAGTAACTCTGTTTGTTTGCTACCTGATGAATGATGAAATTTGACAATGATATAGAATATAACCTGTGGAAAAGACATAGGCTATCTTTATCCAAAGTTTAAAAGTTAGTATCAAAATAAATGATTGACATCTTTACCTCGTCGCAAACTCAAGACTCATTATTTTCCATGTAGTTGATGACTCTCTTCCCATTTAACATGTTAATGCTTGCCTTTAAGACGTGCTTGGAATATACGAATTAATAACTATTTACCCTTTCAAATTGCTTGACCTAACATTACAGCCACCGAACCCACACTTACATTATAATTGGCTCGTATTTTGAGGGGCTTCGATCAGTGTATTGCCATTTAGGACGTAAAGTGGTACTACACGTGACGTCAATAGTTTATTTTTTATTGAGTTTTGAAGTTTAGAAGGGAAGCACAGTGCACGCAGTAATGCATTAAAGAAGACACGCTGTTCTCTTGTTTATAACTGACAGACTGTCAGAAGTAGGGTTTATCGAATACGATCGGTGAAGAAAATGTTTTTGTTATGACCCGCTCTCCCTAGTCTAGAAAACACTTAGGTATTTATCTGGGGTCACGGCCTGAGGTTGTGCGTTCGATTGCCGCACTGAACAAATTTCTATGTGTATGGCTTAGGTACAAGCTATATACTGAGTCTAGGTGTATTGCTTGGGGAGGTGAATATACGGGGAAAGCCCTAGTGTGAAACTTTACACCTTTCCGGAAGCCTCACAAGAACAACTTTCGGCTACATATTTGTATCGCTGAATATTTCGTATGGGAATGAAACAGCGCTGCGGCGGCCAAAAGTGGTACTAATAATTTGTATGAATTTTAACAAGAGTTACGTTTTGTTCTTGCTACCCGTATTGAAGCGTCTCCGAATGGGTAGGCAGAGATGTGACGTTAGTCAACCCCATTCGTCATTGAAGGTATTTTAGTTCGCATCGCGACAGGTGTTGAGTCGAGCCGGTCTTCGGCCATTACAATCCCAGGCTCCATCTAATTAATGGTATCACAAACAGAGAATGCATAGATTTTAAGCTCAACCTGACTTTCAGGACGTATCGCCTCGAGCTAAGCGTTCAATTGCCTTGTCCATAGTTCAAGGTGGTGGCTAAGTGTGTTAAGATGGTTGTGTAGAACATACAACCATGTACTTAAGTGTGTGTGTGTACAGCGGGCAACGCGAGTGTGCAGCCGCGCGGTCCGCTGGCGAGCGTGCCGCGGCCGATGCTCCGGCGCGGGGTGTACGCTTCCAACCCCGCGCTCTCGCCCACCGCCGGGCCCTCGGAATCATACACCGTTGCGGTGCATGCGCAGGTAGTGCCTACTTAATATATTTGGGTATAAATAAAAAATTAAAATTGCGAATATTTCAAGTCGGATCAGCGTCGGCAGCAGTCGTATACTTAATTTATTATACAATATGTTTTTATTATATTATCAGTTCGGTGAAGGTCGATGTATGGTCGGATCTCAGACTACTATGCCCAAATCTATTACAGTGTTATTCAAGTTTTATAAATATTAATTTCAGAAGGAGGAGCCACAGATAACGTTAGTGAATCCGCCCGTTCTCGTCAGACAAGGCACGGAAACCCTTCGGAGGGATCGGCCTCAGAGTCAATTGGTAGCGCCTAAGGACGTAAGTGATTCGGACACACTTATATTGAGCTTCCATTTTGTTTCTGTGTTCATAAATAATTATTAATCAAGTACATTGCCACTTACTTTGAGATACAGCGAGTTAAAATATGTTTGGAGGATAAGAAAAGAAAATAAAGTATAGACTTCTGTAGCCCGAGCAAGAATAACACGCGACTACATTTTCGAATCTAAAAAGAACAGCGCTGCGGTGGTGAAAAGTGGAACTAAACATTCGTATGAACATTTAGAGAGTTGCTGTTTCGAAAGATGTTTTGCTACTGGCACTGTAATGGCACTAGGATATGTCTTCAAACTGAGTGAGTAAACGCAGCTAATATCGTATTAAAAAAATCTACTTAAAAGTCTGCGATTCAAAAGTAATCTTATGGTAACAACTTCCTTAGTGCATATTCGATTCTTGGACTGTGTCGATATTTATTTAGCTGATATCTCGAAGCTAGTGGTACTGTACTATATACATGTTCAATATCGAGGTTAAGGGTCCATGTTTTGACTAATTTGTGTTCGTGTTCAATTGTAGCGAGTCCATTATGCATTTTGGTACTAAAACTTTCAGTTAATTGTAATCTTTTTTCGTTCAGAATTCACATATGATACCCTAAATTTATGTAAAACGTGTTAATATATTATGACGATTTAGAAATTTGTTGACCTAAAATTGTTTACATTATTTACTTTATATTAGGTCCTTACATATGAAATTGGCGTTTTGTATGGGAGGAACAAAAAGTCGAATATTTTTTAATATAATATATTTAATTAATCAAAGTATGAACCATTATTTTCTATGCACTTTTTCCATCTCATAGGTAGTTCATTGATCCCTTTACTAAAAAAACCAGTCGGACGGGAATCAATAAAATCTTTGAAGGCGATTTGGACTGCCCCATCGGAGTTGAATTTTTTCCCTTGCAAGAAGTTATCCAAATTTCGAAAAAAATGGTAATCAGTTGGAGCAAGGTCCGGGGAGTACGGAGGATGTCTTAGACTTTCCAATTGAAGCTCTTCTAATTTAGTAGCCGTCTGTAGCGCAGTGTGTGGTCTAGCGTTGTCGTGAAGCAGCAGTGGCGTGGAGCGATTGACCAGCCTAGGTTGTTTAGCCGCTAGCTTTTCCATCATGGTTTGCAATTCCTGACAATAGACATCAGCCGTAATAGTCTGGCCAGATTTGAAAAAACTGTAATGAACAATACCGGCACTAGTCCACCAAACGCTTACAAGTAACTTTTTTGGGGTTAATTTTCGCTTGGGGCAGGATTTGGCTGGCTGGCCAGGATCTAACCATTGCGCTGAGCGCTTCCGATTATCGTAAAGAACCCATTTTTCATCACAGGTAATGATTCGGTTTAAAATACCTTCATTATTGTGCCGGTTTAGTAATGTAACGCAGCAGTCGACGCGCGTTTGCCGGTTTGTTTCAGTCAATTCGTGAGGTACCCACCTTTCAAGCTTTTTAATCTTCCCAATTTGCTTCAAGTGAATTAAAACAGTTTTATCACTAACATTGCAGCCTGCAGCTAACTCGGACGTGGTTTGCGATGGATCCGCTTCCACAATAGCCTTCAACTCTTCATTATCAACTTGAGTCTCAGGCCGTCCACGGGGCTTGTTCTGCAGGTCGAAATTTCCAGAACGAAAACGTTGGAACCAAAAACGAACTGTGTTTTCTTTTGCAACACGACCGCCATACACATCATTCACCCTTCGAGTTGTTTCCGCAGCACTAGTGCCACGGCGGAACTCGTACTCGTAAATAATGCGATATTTAAGGTTTTCCATTTTGTAAAATGAGTGACGCAAACAGAAAAAAACAGAAGAAAAAAACAAATGAATGACGATCATCGAAGCACAAATACATGAGTCTATAGCTGTACAAATTTGAATTTGGAATTCCTTACCAAAGAGGAGAAATTCGTGATTAAAGTGGCCAGTACGAAAAACGCCAATTTCATATGTAAGGATCTAATATATACCAAAATAACTCGTATATTATCGCTTTTAAAATTCGTAATGGACTTAATTTGTCATGATTTATTTGTCTAATATCACGATGTCTCGTGTCGATTGTATTAGTTCAGCTGGTTTATCAACTTTCGTATTAAATAGTCATATTGCTATATTTTTTTTTAATAAAACAATGTTAAATTATAAATGATGAGCATTAATTCATGGTTTATACGAAATAGTCGATTAATATCATTCTCTGAATTTTACGCAGATCTGTTCAATACAATCGGCACGCAACTAACATTACGTATTATCCGTCTGAAATAGAATGACTGCCCCATTCATTTACCACGTTTTAATTTGAAGCGACGAATGGCTGACAACGCGCTTGTGTTTCCTGTGGTTTTTCAGTCGTCCACAGACACTATTGCCCTCCGCACCAAGTCGAGTGTTTTAATTTTTTTTTTCTGTGCCGGTAGCAGGAACATTGTCGACAAAGTTTTTGTATCGCCTTCGAGTATTTTGTATTGGAAAATGAACAGCGCTGCGGCGGTGAAAAGTGGAACTAAAAATTACTATGACAATGTTGACATTTCGCGAGTTACGTTTTCGAATACGTTGTCGACAATGTTCCTGCTACTGGCACTGTTCATTCAATGCTTGGTCCATGCATGTTTCCGTTGAATTCACAATTGAAATGTTTTTTTTTATTTCGGTCATCATGACACCAATACATTCCGACGCGCTCAAAGATTTCGTTTCGCCACCGGCTCTAAGGAAAAATGATTAACGTTCCGACGGGGTTAAAGGGATTAGGTCTCCTAAAAACATGAAGTGATTAGAGCTAAGAGTTATTGATGATAGAGATTTGGATCGAATTGTAATCAATGTCTGAAGCCCATAAGATTTTAACAATTATAGATAGATAACTCTTTATTGTACACCTTAAATCTATAATACTGAAACAGAATTTATAATACATATCGGTACAAATGGCGGCCTTATTACTAGATGTGATCTCTTCCAGACATAATATAATTAAATAACTTATCGCCTTTGATCCGTAGGTAACGAAATCTTGGAATCGCAGGAGAATAATTCTTCCACGTGCTCTACAACTCTTTTTTACAATTTTTCCACACCAAAGAATGGGGCATGTCATTATAATTTAGTGGATGTTTGAGAATGATTAATAAGTAACGTGGCGTCAGGTGCGCGGCGCAGGCGCAGTGACCGCGGCGGCGCGCGCCATACAAACACCCGTGAGTGATCACTGACGGCCGGGGCACTCTGCTTCATGATACATACATACAATGTCCTCGTACATAACAATATCATACGTACTCGGAACCTGTACGTTATTGTGCAACCGCTTACTATCAGGCGGGCTGTATGTAGATGACTCGTGTAATCATGTGTTTGGTTGGTCATCAATCAGTGTGCCCCCGCCCCTTTTTGCTTTGGTGAAGGAATACACTTTAATTCGATTCATTGCTTTTGTTTTCATACATTTATTTTTGGCCTGAGTCATATTACATTATTATTAGGTTTGCTTATATAGTGGTTACGTTGTGCAAAAAAGATCCCAAGGTCGTATTGCATCTGGGGCAATTTGGTCCCGTTAAGCCTCTAAAGATAGTGGCTATGTTGGTTTGTTTATAAAAACGTTGTGGACCTAATTGAATAATCAACAGAACTCCTTTAGCTGTAGATGTTCCGTTTTTTTTACGTTAAATGGTAAAGTAGATGTAATTTTAGTGCCTAAACTGAATAAACAATTTGTAGCCGACAGAGCAGATTTCAAGCACACCGCGATAAAATACCAGAAAAACTCGTTGACATGTGTTCAACCACTCATTTATTTAACATATTCAAATATACTTGTTTATGAATATACACATTTTTGATTTGATTTAATATTCCACACATTTGGGACTTTGGGTTTGATTACGGCTCGCCCCTAACAAACCGAAATTCTTATCGAAGATATTTATGGTCCCAGCGTTACATAGGGTACTCCATTGTGCCTTACTAAGCAAAATTGACTTTTTCTATGCTACAAGCGTCTGCCCGCGACTTCGCCCGCGTTGTGCTTAGAATCCCAAAGTATCCTAACATTATACCAGGATAAAAAATCCTATGTGTCAATCCAGGTTATAAACTATCTGTGTTCAAAATTTTATCTAAATCCGTTTAGTTGGTTTTGTGTGAAAGAGTAACAAACATCCACCCATCCATACTCGCAAACTTTCGCATTTATAATATTAGGAGGATTGCTACGCGGGCGACGTCGCGATTAAGAAGCTAGAAATTGTATTAAAAAAACGTAAAATATGACTTGGTATTTTCATATATACCTTTTAAAGTATTAATGAGTGTTGTATATAATCATTTGCAGGCGCCCGTAGCGCGGCCGTACTCGATAGCGGGCGCGTCGCAGTTGCGGGTGGCGAGGCCTACGACCGGACTCACGCAGAAACCACCCGCAGGTATTCTAAATTTATATTTAAAGAGAAAACAAAAATATGCATAGGCTACGGTAACCGCATACCATCACGCGGGCCGTATACTTGTTTGCCTCCTTAGTGGTATAAAAAAAATATTTGTATTTTTATTTGTAAATAATATACTCAAAAAATACAGATTCGCTTTGTGAGTGTTATAAGTGTATCTGTGTGTCTGTGGAATCGTATATCCTCATACGGATGAACCGATTTTGATTGTGTTTTTATTTTGTATCATATGTGAATTAATTGGCCGTGTTCTTATGGTCGGTCAACGGGTTAATATGAGTCGTGGTAAGCGGTGATTTTGGAATATCGTTTTATAGCGGATGCCTACAATAACTATCTGCGTGCCAAATTTTTAGAGAATTTGGAGTCGGGGGGTGTTTTAATTCAGGTTATAATGTATGAGATAATGTTGTGTGTTTGTATGTGTATGTACAGTGGCTGTAGTAGAGCAACCGCGGCCGGTGACGGCAGAACCGCGTGTGTCAGCGCTGCCTCGACCTTCACGACTACCGGCGCCGAGAAGACAACTTAGGTACATTACTAAAAGTATTCATTTAAAAAAGAGAGGTAGGGCGATTTAAGATTTCCCGTGGGTTTTCCAATTTAAATTGGAGCCGCCCGACTGGGCAGAAGACCGCAGTGAAATAACACTACTTGATGTAGTGTTGTGTTTCTGCGGTAAGTTAGGTTGCCAGTGCTCCACGAGGATACGCTAGGCTAGTAGTATTGCTGCTAGCACAGTGAGTCCTCATCAACAACGTGGTTGGCACTATAGGTTACGGTGATTGCTTATCAATAGGTGGGCCGTATGCTTGTGTGCCACCTTAGTGGTATAAAAAAAGCACCCTCTTCCCACCGAAGATAATTTGATGCCAACGTCACAGATGGTCCGTCGCCGACTCTTAGACACTACATACGTCCTTGAATTTCTTCTGAGACGTATGCAGGTTTCCTCACGATGTTTTCCTTCACCGTTAAGCTCGTGGTGTGACTAATCACTGCACTTTAGTTAGAAATACTTATTGGTACAGACCGATGGGATTCGAACTTGCGTAGCTAGACTAGCAGGCAACGCTTTATACCTAACAGGCACCACGGCTCATATATTAAAAAATGTATTTAATTTTTCAGACCGCCGTCAGTGTACTCGGTAGCGCCGGGCGATCCCGATCACTACTGACCCCTAGCTTGCTGCGCGAACATACTGACCGGTTCGCGCAACTAAATTATAGTAATTAACACGACTGATCAACACATTACCTACTCTACGCCTTTACTAATACGTCACATACTGAAACGTCATTCATTTCGAAGCCCACGTGACGATTTGAGGCGTAGTCAAAATATAATTTTGCAAATAAAATTGTAGGTCACTCAAATTAATGAGGCATCACATTTGACTGCCGTTTCAGTAGTCATTAATATGTCAGTCACAAGAATTGAGCAGCGGAGCTGTTGTAACGTTAAATCTTAAAGATGGCTTAGTCTGGTCGTTCAATTCATGGCGGCACGCCAAATGACTTTCGTGATTTCGCGGGTAGTTTACTCCAAATGTCAGTATTACACGTATGGTATGCATACTTGATGATCAGTGTGTGACAATGGAAAAAAGAAAGAACGCCGTTGTGAATTTAACGATCTCCAAATGTTGCTGTAAGCGGCCATGTAGCGTGTGAGCAGCGCGGAGAATACTGTGCGCTCACTCGCACTAGACTCAAAATCAACTAAACGCCTACATATTGTTATCGACAACTTACACTTACAAATATGAGGCTTAATTATTGATCGACTCAAACTATAATAAGTGGTTTTGTCGATAAATACACCGCAAAGATAACATGACAACCAACTACAGAGAGTGTGTTAAATTCCAATTTTAGCTCATACTAGTGTACTAGTGGCGTTTTATGCGTCGATTTGCGTCTCAACAGCTCGTGCTTCTTTACTTCGCTATAAGAACACATTCAAAGAAAACTAAAGTAGCGCTAATTTAATCGGTGCCACTACAATTTCTAATAAAATAAGCTGAGACTGTCGGTAGCATCGTGAAAAGATCCTCTACGAATGGTAAATAAAATTGGGATATATTACAATATCCCAATTTTATTTACCATTCGTCACAGCGCCCTCTGGTCGGAAAATAAGAAAAGCTTGTACTATGTACCAAATCTATCAAGCCTAACAATATAAGTTGTTTTTTTTTTGTCGACGCCTCCCTATATTGTAGCGATTTTGAGAGGTAGAGTAAATCTTTGTCGATTTCATGCCATCATCATTTCAGTATGAGTATAAAGCATATGCAAATGTTCCTATAATGAAAATTAACAAATCAAAAATTAATATGTTCTGATCTGTCGTGTTGTTTCGCCATTCGAGACAATTGTTGGTCGTTATCCAGTCGTACGTAGTCCATATCGTGATACAGTGTAACCATTGTGTATATTTTCTATGAATGTGTTCTTACAGAATGATTAGATGGCGTGTGAAGTGTAAAGACGAGGTAGGAAGATAGCAAGTCAATTCTACGAACGCTAGCGCCAGAAAATATAAAAATGACATTTGTCACGTGATTTGTGTCAAATGTTGACTTATTGATAGTACTGGTGTTATGGGGTTGAGAATGAAACGTGCAAAAGAAGACAAAGCAGGCGACCACATTGTTGTCAGCATTCGATTTTAAAATGATTTATCAAGGCGCATTATAACAGGAAATGTGTAGGTATCCTGGTAAGCCAATATTTGTTATGTATAAATTAATATAGTTTGTAAACGAAATGAAATTAACTTTGACCAATTTGAGATAATTTGTACAATATGTTTTTACTGCGCGTAGACAATCTGTCGAGATTGTACCTACGCGCTTATTATTTTGAACATTGTATGAGATTTTTGGGCCTTCTAATGTTATCATGTTCATTTCATTTCGTCAAAATTTGGATTTGGATCTATTTATAACGTGTAATAACCATAAAGTTGGGTCTGTTGGGAAATTATTTTTGTTACAAATGGGTTCTAACAAAATTGCCGATATGTATCGTAGTTTTTTTTGGTGCAGCAGACCCGACTATAATGTGCCAAAGTGACAGTCGAGACAGTCGGATAGATATGACGTCTGTCACCGCTGTCACTGTCTGACACTTGACATTAGCGCGTCATAACACGGACCATGTAAGTGCGATGAAATGTAAATTTACGACATTCAAAATTTTTTCATGAAAATTTTGTACATGTCTACTGAAGGGGACAAGAAATTTTCTTTTCAGCCATTGAAAAGCTTACAATTTCACTCTCCGTTTATTTTAATTAATGCTCTCTCACATTTTCATAATTATAAAATACAAAATTCTCTGCCACGTCATGATTTGGTACAAAGACATACAAACTTAGATATTATTCCTATATTATTTACAAAGTTAGTTATTAGTAGATAATGATGCGTTAACTTCGGGCTTAGTAATTTATTTCAGTGTAAGTCGTTTTGCATTTTGTTTAGAGATTGTAATCATTTAGGGACGTGTAATTAATATTCTCGCTTTAGATATAAACTTTTATACATATTATAATATATCCTCCTGTATTTACTATTGTAAAAAAAAATACAAAACCCACATTGACACGTTTGTAATAAAATTTAATACAATACAAATTATTAATAAATCTAACACAAGTGATACTTCATCCACACTTTCGGCGGAGCGACGTCATACGCACAAATTACATGTATAATAATTAAATTGTATTTATTCTTGTACATTATGTAAATTTCGGTCTTTCTGTACACAATTGCATATATTATCTTGTCATAAGTCTGTATCATGCTGTGTGTAATCTTTCACATATCGGAGAACAATTGACTTATTTATTTGTACTGTGTAATATTAAAATACATTGGCCATATTTATGAACGCTTTGTATGTTTGGAGTTTAAAATGTGAATGTATGTTATGTATTTTTATATAAAACATCGACGTTTTCCGGCCAAATCCCAGTATGTATTGAGGTATTCTCCCTCAATCTTAGATAGCTATATAATATTCTTACATCAGTTCTTGCATTGTTGGAGATCACTTTAACTTTTAAGGTCTGTTTGCTTGAGTTAAATATCAAAAAAGGTTATTTGAACCTTGATTCTGAAGTTATTAGTCGGTATATCAGTTCCCTTGACCCTAAAAGGTTGCATTTCGTTAACGGAATTGCCCAATTGCAAATGTGCTCAAGCAACCAATGAAGTGATTGTATATTCGTAAACTGAATGATGATGTACAGGGACTGAATTCATAAAATACCTAGCTTATTATACATGTTTTTAGCTGAATCTGGATGTTTCCCCGTTTCGTGTCGCCCGCGGCGCTGTCGACCGTGGGGCTACGATATGTTTGGACACGTCGTGCCTTATTTAGGTAGTGTAAGGGATTTTGTTTTCATTTTCTAATAAAACTTTGTATTTACACCTGACTTACTTTATTTTCTCAATGTTTCAAGAAAAATTGCGTTCTGTAACGACTGTATGTGTAGCCAACTGATTTTTATAAAATCTATTTAAACCAGTACACTACTTTCACAGAGTATATAACCACTACGTTTTAATTTAACTACTACCATAAGGGTAAATGACATCGCCTTTGACCTATGGTCTTATCCATAAAGTAAGCGGTTTGACACTCACATGTAGTCGTTTACTGGATTCTTACACAAAACCAATGCCGATGGATAATCCTGTAAGTATAGACGCGTAAAGCATGCGACCGATTTAGCATCGCTGTCTCGTACGCAATACAATAAATGACTACCAACATATAATTTTAATGTTTAACAATAAATATGTTCAACTAGCGGCCCGCCCGGACTTCGCACTGGTAGACATTTATGTTTTTTTTGGTCTACCCGCTTTTATACTCAGGCAATTTTTTTTCTCCGGAGAACCAACCTCGTCGTTGAAGGAATATTCTGAACACCTGCTCTCGAGTTGTGCGCTTAGCAACACATTCAGCGATTCATTTTATTTTATATTATAGACAGCAGATATGCCACGAGCATTCGAAGGTTCCTACTGAACTAGGTAAATAAGATGGTGCTAATCTGGTCCGATCCTAGGGCTTGTATAACACGGTGCCTACCATTACACTTGAAATCAAGCGACATTATTCATCTCAAACCAAATTATTGGTATGCGAAGCTGTTAGAATGAATCAGCTCTCTACGAAGAAAGAACTCTAGAATTATTATTAATCCATTTAATTTAAAGTTACGGCCAACCTTCAGAATCGAAGAGGCACTTGAAGAAGAAGAAGAAGAATTTAAAGTTAGGTACGGAATAGGTACATATTTGCAATAGCATTATTATTATTAAATGCTTACTGCCTCTATATTCCCTATGAAGGTAAAGATCGGTTTCCTTCCACGATACTTGGTCCGAGGGTACTACCACATACTAAGATTCACTACACTGTGTAGGAACTGACTGTCCAAACGGCAAGTATTTGAGCGTTTAGCTTGAAGATCTTTTAAAGGACCGAGCCACAGAGCTCACAGAGTACATAAATAACCACTATAAAGCTTACAATTTGGGAATGTTTCCACATCAGTGCCTCTAACCAGGAATACCCACAGATTACATGACACACATAAGGTTGTGCTGTGTTTTATGAAACTTAAAATGAGTAAAACATTACATTTCTAGTCTAGTAGGTCTAGTGTAGCGGTTGTATTCTCTAGGCTTAGGTGTTCCGCTTCGAACAGCATACCGCCGAAAATTGTATAAAATTCGTTGACGGTTATGCGGATAATTTATTAGTTGTAATCACTAATTTGTTTATATTGTTTGAATCTAAAAGTTTTGAAAACCGTCGCGAAGGCGAGTGTTGCCACTTAAACTAGAAATCAAGATGGAAATTGGACCGGACATATGCGACACTAGCGCCGAACTAACTGTCACCTTGACTTTAGTTTGTTTGTGTGCGAACGAAATCGCACGTTACGTTACGTTATGTGAGTGTGCGACGTCGCGATTGCTGTCTACGAGTAATTTTTGCTTTTTACCTTTTTATTTTTATAAAAACCCGATGTAGACTATGCGATTAGTAATGTTATAACCTAAAGTGATAAGAATTGTGATAAATCAACGCAATGGCTAATAGAATACGCTGTGTTTTCATCTACTATGTGATTCCGTGCAATAACTCGTCACTTCGGTTGTTTGTCAATGACGTCTGCGTTTAGCGCAGCAAAAAGTGGAATTTTAGTTTGATTGTGACAAGTAGTGCAAACAAAAATTATATAAATTGTGTTAATTGATGAGTGATTGTAAAATGGATGAGTGTCTTCTACGTTGGAACCTTATTTCATCAACCGGGGCCAATAGAGGTGGCTCATGAAGAAAGGGTTAGTTTACCTGTTTATGTTTACTTTATTTAGAGGCTAGATACTATTAAATGTATAGTTGTAACAACTATAACTATGCTACTTACCGCATCGTTACGAAAGTTGGTAATAATATAATTTCTAGAGCAGTAGGTAGAGGTTAAGAGTTGTCGTAGCGTTCGTTTGCTATTCTCGCCCGCAAACGTCCATATTTTTTAATTAGTGGCTAATTCCGTAAAGCATACTTTAATTACCTGAAACACGGATGCAGTAGTTGTTGTGTATTGAGACTGGGATGTGTTATTTTTCTTTTGTTACTTTCTCTTATCCGTGAGTGAAGGGAGCGAAAGAGACGCATTTAAGCACTTGTCACACAATAGAGTGAGAGGGCGCTCTACAAGTGGATTTGTATAACAAGCATAGGTATTCAAAGATTACAAAGTTGTGTTTTCTATTAAAAAGTACAACTATTATTTTATAAGGTTCTAACTCAAATAGATTACATAACATGTATACCTACTTGAAACTACAAAGTTGTAATTTTACTGCTTGATGATTATGCTTTATGAACAAGTTTGAGTGATACAAGTTTATTTTTAAATGCAATATATTTCCTGAATTAATTAAAAATCCTCTTTGGGTGTTGGTAAAAGTGCTTGTTCTGATAAAATATATTTTATATCAACAATGTATTTCTCTCAATGTGTTAAGCAATCAGACTGCCCTCATTGATGGATGACTCATTATACATATCTATTACTTATCAACATATTAGCTTACATAACATAACTTCATACAGTACATAATTTAAAACATGCAGAGGAAATACCTAAAAAATAATTTAGATATGGTCTTAAAGACTACTATACTAGAATTTTCTAAAGAGTACAATCAATATAAATGTAGGCACAATATAAATTTGCCAGTGTATATACTATGTTCCTATTTCCAATTGCAAGCTTCATCTGTTTCTAAAAAATCAATTAATTACAAGAGAAGTTAAGTCCTACCCAATGAAAGGTTTTTAGAATAAAACTACACTGAATTCATAGGTAACTTAGTTTGGATCCACTTTTCTGGTTGCCTTTACAGCAATTCGTATGAAGAAACATCTTGAGTCAGCATTTATAATACTGTGGTAAATTCAAAATTAACTTCATCATCTATGGTTAGATGAGTGGAAGGGGTCAGTCGTGGAGTTGTATGTATATAAAAACAAATTACCAATATACTACCTTGCAATGATACCCCAAATGGTGGCATTTGGGGTATCATTGCAAGGTAGTTGCTCACCTTATGTGGATAAGGTGAGCAAAGTATCCTAGACTCAAAACAATGATACAAGTTGTCTAACATAAGTGCAGAACCAAATTTAGATGCAGAATAAGTTAGTATGTCTAACTAGTTCTTTCTAGAAAGAAATGCAACAGTTAAACCTGATAACTTTGATAAAATTAAATTGATTGTAGTTTAGTTTGGGTAAGCAATTCAGTTGAAGCCTAAAGAATGAATAAAAATTACTGTTAAGAATGTCATCATACAAGGCCTTCAGTCTGCAACTTGTTAAATAATACCTAGGTTGAACCATAAAAATGTCTAGTTTTTCATCATATTTTTTTTTTACCAAATCTTATATTTTTATGAACCAATAACTGGTGTTTGAACATCATTTTAAAATTCCTTAATTTTACAATAATAACAGAACAATCCTTTTTTACTTTTATATATATGTAGGTATGTATTTATAAACAGTGGCATTTTAGTCTTCCCTTGGCCTTTGCGGCCAGTATGTCAAGGGACACTTCCTCAAAACCTTGCCAAACATGTTATTGGAAGAGTATTATTAAACATGTCCTGGCCCACAATTTCTTTTGTGATTTTAATATGTAACCTACATTAAAGATGTGTATCTTTTGGGAGAAAAACATTGATAGCATAATGAATATATTATATATTTATATCTTAACTGAATGTATCTCTGGGCTTTCAAAATTATTTGTAGAACTCATCAACTCTGTACCAAATGTAACAAACTTAAATGTTTGTCTATTGTCCTATTTGCTAAAATATTCCTTACAGTATTGAATAGTCTTCTTCATAATAGCAAGGTTGTGGACCCTATGGTCAAGTGTGAAAATTCATGAAGAGGGTCCATTGTTCTCTGAGATGAGCATTTCTCAGCTGATTTGATGTTGATAGTAAACAAGAAAAAACTGTTTTGTTTGTGGAAAGCAATCCAATAAACTTTTAAGATTCTTAATAAATCAATGTACCATAAATTTAAGAAACATTTGAGTATACTAGATTTAGTTTCTCATAGTTTTAACAAAAACATGCTATATTTGCATTGGGACTTACAGATTATCTTTATATTACAGATTACAGGCTATGAGCTATTTGCTAGATAGGTCTGTCACATTTCCCTAATCTCAAAATAATATATTTTATTGATAATGTAGTCTATTAACAGTTTTTGTTTATACCACTAGGGTGGCACATGAGTATACGGCCCGTCACCGTAGCCTTTAGCTGCTACCAATACCAGGGATATCATACTTAAAATTTCATATGATTCACCAGAAACTAGTCTTTCAAAAATAGAAGTCGGTATTGAAATATATATTGTGAACAAGTAGTGTGACAGATAACATAAAATTACAAAGAAAAATATAAAACTTTCTAATTTTGTTATTTAATAACTACAAAATATTAAATTAATTAAATAAAAAAGTACTTTAGGTACACCACAAGTTACCAATGCCACTACTTTAGAATATAAATTGTTATCAAACCTTTTTCAATAGTAGGTAACTGCTAAGTTTGAGCCCAGTAAAATTAATTCCAGACTTCAAAGAATATCATGAACAGAAAAAAGGGATTGTATTATATATTTAGACTTTCTAACAAAAATACATAACATGACACGTTTTAATTAATGGGTTAAACTGTGCCTTGAGATAAAAAATTTGGCTAGTGCAAGTTTTCGCCTAATACTTTTATAAATAAGTTTGAATGCAACTTTACCAAACTCCCTGCCTATTACGACTTAAGAAGGATACATTTTTAGTAAGTTGTTTGATACGTCGTCATACTAATAATGACCGGCAATTAAATTAATCACAAATAGTGCGCACGCGCTCCTCTTCTAACAAGCTTGTTATCGCTATTTTACGATTGTTTCATTCCTCTGTCGACGGACTATAACAATTGAAAAAGCGATGTGTTTCTGACTTTGCCTGTTGTTAAGGTGAGGAAAACAACAAGTTGGTACCTAGTGTACCTACTAGATAGAACTCTATAATAAAAAGAGCTTAGTGCCTAAGGCTGACAGGCCTATCATTGTCTATCTCTATCATCATCTGTCATTCTAAAAGTTCAATAACTAGAACTGGAAAATAATAATGATAATTATAATTTTAACCATCATCTTACGAGATACCTTAATCAGTGTAGATAGTTTATTACATATATTTAATCCGTACCGAGTGTGTGTCAACACCAGATCTGTCTGTCTGTGAGTAATTCTCTCTGTCTGCATACGTCATAAGTAGGTAAAGGTAATATTATTATTATGTATCTCTGTAATTCACGGAGCCTCATAAGCAATACCCATAAGGTCCGGTCCTTTGTATAGGCTTGCGTGGGGATATCTATCCAACACGTAGAGGCCCGTTCGAGAATTTTAATATATTTGGTAAGGGATACAGGTGGCGAGTATCATCCCCGGAATGCATAGTGATGCACCCGGGGATGATCCTCGCCGAGTGCAGAGACTATTTCATGGGGATGGAAAACTAAAATTGGGCTATTATGGTGAACTGTTAATGGATTGGGATACTGGGCTATGGGATGAGACTACGGACGTCTGCCATGCAATATGTCTCAATGTTGGATAAAAATTGGCAGACGGTGCCTCGCTACCTGCTAGATGGACCCCCCTTACGTGCGGCGTATTATTATGTATATTACTAGCTGCCCGCCCCGGCTTCGCTCGTGTGGACAATTTTTTTTTGCATTTATGGGGATGAAAAATAGATGTTGGCCGATTCTCATAGATACCGGATAAGCACAAAAAATTTCATCAAAATCGGTCAAGCCGTTTCGGAGGAGTATGGCAACGAAAACTGTGACACGAGAATTTTATATATTAGATTAACAATTTATTTTGTAATGACGTGTTGGAATCTTAATCAGCGTTAACATAGTGACAAAATACTTTATCTGAGAAATACCACGCTCGTATAAGAAACAGTGTAGGTATTATTATACTCGGAACAATTTCTTCGAAGTTATTACATCCATTAGGTAGCTAGGTAGTGGATAGCCGTTACTTAGGAAATTGTAGTTAGGTATAATCTGGAAATGTAAACTATTAATCTACTAGTTCTAACTCCTCTAACTTGAACTAATCCACAAAGTGAGCGATACAATTAGTGGTTAGTTCCATAAGCTATCTCAGCGTGGTCGAGTCGGACCACCGGGCTTTGTTTGTTTTTGTTACATCGCTAACAGGGCACAGGGCACATTAGGCTCACCCCGCCGCCCGCAGCCCCAACAATTCCGATACCCCACGTTTAAGGGGAAAATCGATCATCTCTCCGGCACACAAAGATTGGTTCTTGTGACTGACACCTCCATCGGCTCCCTTTCAGTTAAGCTCCTTCGGTCTTTTTAGTCTCCAATCGACCTTTAAGTGTTTGCCCTTAACTCCTGTATTTTGAGGTCGTCGACGTCTACAATGAAAGTATGAAACTAACTCAATCAAATTCAAACGGCTATTTACCTTTTAATTCATAAAAGAGAAACTATTTTTAGCTAATAATAGCAAATCTCCTTTGGCAGAAGCCGTTTATTAGGCATCGTAGGTATAAGAGATAATTAATTTTGATTTGGATCATTGAATAAAAATATGGCGTTGATGAGGCAGTACTTTTTTTTTGACATTTGATGTTGCCACTACTAAAATATTGACTCTATGGAAAAAGTTGAGAGCAACTGCAGCAACCTGTTCTTCGACACAAAGGTATATAAATATTCGTATATTAATAGTTTTTTTCAAGTTCCACATTATTTCATAATGTACATGCTAAACATAGTTATAGGGAAACTCAATCCACAAGAAATAAATTCGCTTTATAATATAAAAAAAAATGCATGGTAACAAAAGCTTGTGATATCCAAGCGGCCAGAACATCACGATTCTTGAACGAATATTTGGGAGTTTCCATAATTCTAGCTTTTGTAGACTTTAATAACGAAGCAATAAAAAAATCACGAAGACATCTAAATACAGCGTCACCAACACTATGTTCCTTTAATACAATAAAAAATCAAACTCAAACTCGAAAAGATCTTTATTTGACTAGACTTTACAGGCAAGCATTTCTTCAGATTCTACCACCGGATTCGGAAGGTCGGTTTTGCTGAAAAGAATCCGGCAAGAAACTCAGCAATTACTCTTTAAACCAAAAAGAATTTCATAAAGTTTACCAGCCATCAGCTCTTTGTTGAAAAGAAATTGATCTATGGTTTTCGACATTATTTACGGCATTTAAATATAATTTGGCATCTCGTTTCGCGTCAACAATGGACCCGACCTGATCTACAAGTAATATAATAATATAATTCCTTATTAACTCTTGTTTGGTTTAATTAACTCGTACACGATTATTTTAAACTTTATAATCGGCTTAGAATTCCTGACTGCTCGGCTCCGTTGTTAGTTACCGAAGCCATGTTTACAGCGGTATTGTATTTCAATTCATAGTATCTGAGCGTTAGAGTTCAGTACGCAATGCTCAAGAGGAGATGGAATTATTTTAATGTTCCAATAAAATAATGTTGCCTAGTTCACCAAAGCAGGAGTGTACTTAACATGTTTCGATTGTTAGTTAATAGTCAAAATAAAGAGCTGATTCATATATCAATCTTCTAATTTTTCAATTACAGAAAAGTATTGATTATTTATAACCTAAACCATGAAAGGGGCGTAAGGCACAGCAGGATCACCCATTTAAAATCGGGGTTGGAAGGCTCAGTGAAGTTGTTATCTCTAACCATCAAAACATCCCAGCCGAATAATGTTAGTTGTTTATTTTAGTTTTAATAAGTTTTCAGAATTCATAGAATATCTGCTGTGCTGACTGACAGTAAAGGTACCTACTTGTTTCCTGTCAATATAAGATTCCAGCCAGTGTTGCATGGCTCAGTAGTCTACGGTTACCGCTTACCGTCTGTTTGTACTAGTATTCGTTAGGTGAATACTAGTTGAGTACTAATTCAGTATTCCTTATTATTATTAAGTGTAGCAATTGGTGTCACAGTTTATTTGCGCGTAAGATGTGGACTTTTTAAGTTGTTGGCACGATGCCCGGAACACCGCCCTAAATGTCTAAACCAACTTATGAACTCGGATAGTTAATTGATGCGCTAAAATGTTTTCATTACGTATAAAACGCCGTTTATTTTGCGCTTACGGCTTTCATTATTGTCGAGTGATTTGATCATTTTTATTGACACGGATTAATTTGGCTTTTTTCCATTACCTGTCTCTGTAGTTTGTAGCTATAATAACCCGCACGGAATGTATTAGGTACCTAGACCTAATTCTAATCTAAAATCTGTTCGAAAATTTTTGAATCACTATATTGACGTAGCTTCGGTTAATGTCTGCCGTTGTTATCATGAATCACGTTAAAATATAATGTCAATAAATAATATTATTTATTAACGCGAAATAATATTTATTATTGGAAGTAAACCACATTGTATATATATGATAAGAGACAAATAATGTATGACAAACGTAATTTTATTTTAGTTCAAATTTGTTATTTTGTGGTCTGATTTAAACTTTTTCTTTTGAACACTATCCAACGAATGTAATACCTAAATGCAAGCGTTTGAATCATAATTTGTTTGTTTATGGCTTTTTACGTCAATGCGTCTAAATCTATTCTATAGAAAATGGTCACAAAGATTGTCCATAACCGGGAGTCAAACATGGTCATTTTTATCCCGATAAAGAAATGTGTTGGGGACATGTTGGGGACATGACATGATATATAAAAACATTTTATTTCTATGATCAGAAGAAATCGCGTGCAAATTCTATTAGTTCATAATCACGTCATATAAAAGTGGGAAGGTAGGTAGCTAACAACTAATAACAAGTTATCTGTGCTAGGACGAAAGCTACATTGTTTCACCTATTATACCCAGCTCATTTGTGTGGGTGTTTACCCTTGGTATCTTGGAGCAGAGGGCTTCGCTCAGCCTTGAGTACTTGGAGGATACTGCCGCGACACGACCTCGCAGACTTACATTACGCTGACAAATGACATTACGCAGTTAGAATACCAGATTGTTACCATATGTATTGCTACAATCAAATCTAGACAAAGATGTACCAATGAAAATTATGTTTGTCCCCATTCGTAAGCATATGAAGTCAATCTCATTACTTCTGCTATTTGCTGTTTTGTTTTTGTTTTGGAAATCTATAGCTAATGCTACGCTACTTCCCTTATTTGGTACGAGTTTAGTAGAAAAAATCGTCGAGGTAGATTATAATCTTTTAGCACAAATATTTCATTAATGTGTACATGGATAGGTACCAATAATATTATAATATCAGTATGGATAAGCATTATGTAAGTCCTTAGCAGTGACAAAGATGCAAAAACATTTTATCTTTACATTCATAACCCATAAATTATAATGAAATCCTATAAAATCAACTTGGTCATAGTCAACAGATGTATCTTACGATACGGACGTAGACATATGACAGACACGTGTCGCGCACATTATACAAACTTCTGTTTTTCTGATCAATCAATAACAATTTTGTAAACAATGACTCATGAATTGATGTGTCTTTATGCTGGTGATACTGCTAAACTTAGCAACTTTTTTATCGTATTTCATACATGTAAAATACCTGATTTGGCAATAGACATAAACTGTCGATTTGCATTCTCGTAATAGTACACGATTTGTAAGGAGTTCTCAATTATTTTCTGCTTAAAATTACACGAATAATGAGACTTTAATACCTAATGACATAATAAAAAAAAAAAAAACAGTTCAGGGTCTTATAAGGCACATATGAAGGTTTTGCTTTACCATCGGTTCGGAAAGAAAAGCCACTTGAGCAGAACCTGCAAGAAGCTCAGTGCTGTCTTTTTTCATGTAACAATAATGATAAATTATATTCTTGATAAAATGTTTGACAAAAATCGAATGACCGAAAAAAAAACAGAATGAAAGCTACCTTGTTGATTTTGTCACAGAGCATGGTATACAGCTGCTGTTACAAATTGAACACAGAGAGAGGCAAATTAGATGGTTTCAACAACTTGAATTTTAATATAGAAATCATGTTTTGTAACAATATGATATTCGTTATCACTGCTTCCTCCAATTGTGTGTGTTGTACACATTCAAGTTGCCGCTGATTTGAGAATATATTTAGCTCGACAAATCGACAGCTGGTTGGGCAAGATATCACATTATTAGCATGAAACCGTAATGTTATCAGGCGCACGCACACAGGCACTTAATACATAACAATTGTATTTCGCTAAGGTATCATTCGTGTAGAATTTATACATGTGTAGGCTATCAAATATATATTAATTATAGCGGACGGAACTTATATTTGACAGAACTAGTTTGTAAAATTGAAAAAGTATCCTATACAAACTAATTCCCAACTCCTGTCTAAGGGTGTATAAAAAATCATATTATCTACCGAATATATGTTTGCAAGTTTCAAAAGATTTCGAGATCAGTGAGTGGTTAATAGGTAATAAAATCTAAGATCAACAGATCAAATTGAAAAAGTACTCAATGTTGGAAAGGTAAATAGAGTACTCGGAGCCGGTGGGCACGTATGAACAGATTGATGAATGTAGAAGAAGCAAAAGAGGTGTGTAAGTCAGAGTGAGATGGCGCTCAACACTGTCATCCTACCCCGAAAAGGACTGTGAAGATATTTCACATATAATAAACGAAACTTTTGACTTAAAACCATTTTTTTATCATATTTACTTTGCAAAATAGTACACAGTTTATTTGTACAAACAATTGCGGCGATAACTGATAAGGCGGAGGTAATATCGTTCTTGTTTATCATAAAAATCACTAAATGAATAACGGATATTTTAAACGATCTCGTGTAATCACAATATCGTTTATAGGGTGTCATTGACCTAAGTGATTACAGATCCCTCTACCTATATCACCTATACGGAATGCTTTTAATACAATGTTGAGAAAAATATCACCCCAGGTGTTTGTCGAGCCGACACTACTGTACGTATGTAGCCCTAATATATCCATAGGCAAGGGGACCCGACTTACGTACGTTAACCCCTCCGTCACATGTGTTCCTAGTCACTGTATTGTATACCCATACCATAACCACCATAACTGTTGGGTTTCGTTCTTTACTTAATTTCATATTATACTAGTACATTTTTAATGTTATTTGGGATGATATTTCGAATTATCAATTTTCAGGTCGATTAAAAATTTGATACAGATATCAGTTCTTCACTTTGATGTACTTTCCTAACATAAGCATGAAGACATAAACCGTGTCTTAAATTTGTGGTGCCGTTGTATCCCTATAAATAATTATTAATTTCAATGGGGCTTTTGGGACCACGGTCCTGGTCAAACATAAGTTGACTTCCGGGACCGTGATCTCGGTCCCAAAAGCCCCCTCTACAGAATCCAATGTTTAAGAAACAATCGAATAAAAATAACCCTTACATCCACTCTTGCATATCTATACATATCGTGAAATGGAATAATATCCATGTTCTTACCACGCCAAATAAATAAAATCAAATGACTTTTTAGTGCCTTGTCGTTTGTCATTAAGTATTAAATTAATCTATCCTCGAAGCGCGCATGTGCTTATTACACGCGCGGAAACTTAACGAACCCTATTTATATCCTGTTAATCGAATTGCAGTCTATTTTTGGTATCTTGATTCTTTAAGGGCTAGATTTTTATTTTAAAATTGAATATGCACTTCGCTTTCGCGTCACAGTGATCCTGGTATAGGGGAGAGACAATGAGGACATATTCTCCCCTGTTCCTGCTATGTGATTGAAATCCTAACATTTGTATCTATTTAAAGATGCCGAGATAACTCAATTTAAATTGGTACGCGCAAGCACGTTTCTAGGTAGACGTTTAATTCAGTTCAGTCTGCGGTTAAATGTATAAATGGTTTTATGACTCAAGTGTCTCGGCTGTTTTGCGAGCAGGTCCATTTGTTCCACACATATTTCTAAACTATATTGAACTTAATATAATTTTCCTTTCGACCGCACAATTTATTAGAGGCTTTTAATGTTTGTCTCCGAGAGGTTTGGGATCGTTTGAAAGCTCTTGACATTCGACTGGTCGTTGACCCCAAAATCTCACGTATCCAAGCAGCTATAAAAACATAGGGTAAGTAAGGGAATATGCGGGACACCTCTGCCTTGAACCGCTGTGTAGATGGGCTTACGAAATGTTTAATTATAGAATCTAGCAAATTGTCATATTGCACCCTAAATAAGTAAATATTGGTAGTGTACTACCAATACCACATTGTAAGTGTTAATATGTTTTTTTAACTTACGGAGTATTTCAAATATTAATACATGTTAAAGACTTTTATACTACGAAGCTTATGGCTCGCCTGGTGAACCTGCCACCGTTGTCTATGGACCCTTGCAAACCAGGGTTATGTATGGCTATCGCGTTGCCAAACATAATATTGAGCGTCCTCACTGTGCTAGCGCATATGACCTCCTTTCTGTCAGCACAGCGTTTCCTCGAGAAGCTCTGAAGACTTAAGTCGACGCAGAAGGAACACAAATCATAGTAGTGCTATTTGTCAGCGATCTTCTGTAAGGTGGAGAGAGGTAGTGTCATCAGGTGGGCCAAAATCATAATTTTGGGGAATCCTATTACGCCGTACCTCTCTTCTCAGGCTCGACTCGTAATGTGATTAGTCACTGTACCTTGTACCTACTTAAGATTAGTAAAACAGGTTGATGGCACCTCAAATTAAATAGTCATGACCGAATATTCAAACGCCCCAGACAAATTTGATGTCACATTGATTTTGAGTGGTCTCCGATTTTACATGCGAAATTGTATTTTGACGACGGCGCTTCAAACAGTTACGTGACGTGAGCCTTTAAACTTTGAATGCCGTTTCAATACTCGGCCGTAACTCACTTCAACGGCACGGCCACGACAGCATCAAAAAGTACGGAGATATAATCACAATGCGACAAAATTACCAATAAGCAGAACTGAACGGGTTTACGAATTAAAACTTTTTGGATGACGAAAACGTCGTGTTTGTACGCTAAGGTCAATTTGTTGTGGAATAATACGTGTTCCATCTGTATAGTATCGGTTTTTTATCGCAACGGTCTCTGGGGAAAGTGAAGCTATGTGCGTGCGACTGTGACTAGTGTAATTTAAAGCGGTGTCGTGGTACAGGGCCGGGGATCTGGGTCACCCGACCAAGCGCAGTGTTATGTTTTCTTGTTGCTATCTTCAATGTTACAAGTTTTATTTACAGGAAATATGAACAATATTATGTGTAAATACAATCCATACCTCACCGTAGCCAAGAAAGCTAATATCTAAACTGATTCTATGAACAAGAATACGATAATATATTGCAGTCTTATTTACTCATGGGTGGATCCTGGATCCCTTTAGTTCCGCGGCTATTAAATCGGTTGGAACTAATTTTTGGCTGAATGGCTTTGGATATGGTCATACAAATAACGGCGCGGCTTGTTTGAAATTTGCTTTTTCAGTCACCAGTCTCTGTTTTAGCGAATCATATTCTAGGCCCCAGAGGTCAAAAAATAAAATGTTATCGTGTTATTTTCCTTCTATGTTAAAGAAGAAGCCGCGGAAAGATAAGATACAGCATTTTAGATCAAACTAACAAAGTACTCAGTGATGAAAAGGTAAAGAAATAATAACCTGATGTTGAAGATGAAAGGGTGTGCAGATCGAAAGTGAAATGGCGCTCTATACTCTCTTGTCTATCCCGAATAGGACTCAGCGTGACGATTCACGATATGGTGTCTTCCACAGTTGAGGCTATCGTATCAGTGAAAGTAAAATGTATCTTGTACTAGCATCAAGGTTTGCCACTCATCCATATTTCATGTCTTTCGTGGCCATCTTGTATGAGCCAATCATTTTCTGAGAAGGATGCGATGTCACCAACTTGTTGCGTTATGATAAGCTTCAAATGAAATGATGTTCTAACTGTAAAATGTATTACATTTGTTTCTGCCAAATGCCGTTCTTTTGCGAAAGTCATAAAACTGTTTTATGACGATTTATGAGCATACTATACTTTTTATACTACCGTACTAACTGAACCGTGCGGTGTCAAACGCGATTTTCTTTGATACACCAATGACCGAATACTGAAACGCCTGTCAAATCTGATGCCACGTTAATTTTGAGTGGCCTCCGATTTTATATGCGATATTGTATGACGACGCTTCAATTACGTGGTCCTTCAAACTTTGAATGCCGTTTCAGTATTCGGCCCTAACCCATTTTGATCGATACAAAATTCCATTTGATTCAAAAATCGTATCTCTGCTATAAATATGCAATGTTTGTGTTCATATACTTAATATATTATATTATAATATGCATTATATTACAACACTTACAACGTTAAGTACGTAGTCTTTGAATGTCAAATTTAATTAAAATCTACTTAGTTATTTTAGCGTGCTGCTTAATTGAGTACGATTAAGCATCATTTATGTATTAAGTACATGTGTGTACTCGTAATATATGCTATTTCAGTCATAGCCATCCACCGATCAGTGAGCTAACTTACTAGCTTACTGGTCTGTATGATGATCACTTGTTTGCACACACCAAGCATCAGATTTCGTTTTGTTTTCACACTCTGCACAATTTGTTATCTATATTTGTTTTAATATCTCACTAACCTCGGAGATAATTAAGAAAACAACGGCGTCCCACGCTTTTATAAGTTATATTTACTTAGCTAACTTAGTCCAACCTATTTTTGGCTGAAAAGATTCGTCTCGTTATTCTAGCTTTTCATTAATTACGTTACTTTGAGAGTATCCATAAATTAATACATTTTATTCAAGCGCCATGGTTCCCTAGAATTTATTGCCTAAATCTTTGTAGTGTTCCTTGTCGCTTTAAAATATTGTAGCGACTTTTAAAATGATCAGTAATTAAATGTGCGTTCTAATAAAATGTTGTAGTACTAACAGTAAGCTTAACTATGTAATAATAATTGTGAATATTAAATAAGTCGTTAAATACTTTACGCCCAATAAATTGTTGGTTTGGTTTGGTGCTAGCAGATTATATCCATCACTCGTCACTGATTTATCGTTGGGGGTAGAATTAATAGTTTCAGGAAGTCCGCCCACGTGGACCTCTCCTCAACTTTTTGAAGTTCCTTAAATAAAGCACCCCATGAAATTTGTCAAAGTGACACGTTTTTTTAAAGATTTGGATAATTTAACGTGACATCGGTCTTTCATTTAACTATTGAGATGCTTCCTGTTTTTTTAGAATTACCTGTAGATCGATGAAATTTTATTTCAAGCATCAAGGCACAGACATTTTTGAACCCGAGAAGACAAAAAAATATTTATTGCTTATCTAATAAGATTTCGGCGAAAATCACAGAATAGTAGCTAAGCCAACATCTTCAACGGTTCTGAATAGGATTTTGACACTGCAAAAACTTGCGCCGTCGCATATTCTATAGAGAAAGTGAAAGGTCGCGCTCCCAGAGACCGTCATATGTAATACGGCTGTATTATGTATGGCTGAACTGCCTGTACACGTAATATTAGGTCCTTACATATGAAATTGGCGTTTTTCGTACTGGCCACTTTAATCACGAATTTCTCCTCTTTGGTAAGGAATTCCAAATTCAAATTTGTACAGCTATAGACTCATGTATTTGTGCTTCGATGATCGTCATTCATTTGTTTTTTTTCTTCTGTTTTTTTCTGTTTGCGTCACTCATTTTACAAAATGGAAAACCTTAAATATCGCATTATTTACGAGTACGAGTTCCGCCGTGGCACTAGTGCTGCGGAAACAACTCGAAGGGTGAATGATGTGTATGGCGGTCGTGTTGCAAAAGAAAACACAGTTCGTTTTTGGTTCTAACGTTTTCGTTCTGGAAATTTCGACCTGCAGAACAAGCCCCGTGGACGGCCTGAGACTCAAGTTGATAATGAAGAGTTGAAGGCTATTGTGGAAGCGGATCCATCGCAAACCACGTCCGAGTTAGCTGCAGGCTGCAATGTTAGTGATAAAACTGTTTTAATTCACTTGAAGCAAATTGGGAAGATTAAAAAGCTTGAAAGGTGGGTACCTCACGAATTGACTGAAACAAACCGGCAAACGCGCGTCGACTGCTGCGTTACATTACTAAACCGGCACAATAATGAAGGTATTTTAAACCGAATCATTACCTGTGATGAAAAATGGGTTCTTTACGATAATCGGAAGCGCTCAGCGCAATGGTTAGATCCTGGCCAGCCAGCCAAATCCTGCCCCAAGCGAAAATTAACCCCAAAAATGTTACTTGTAAGCGTTTGGTGGACTAGTGCCGGTATTGTTCATTACAGTTTTTTCAAATCTGGCCAGACTATTACGGCTGATGTCTATTGTCAGGAATTGCAAACCATGATGGAAAAGCTAGCGGCTAAACAACCTAGGCTGGTCAATCGCTCCACGCCACTGCTGCTTCACGACAACGCTAGACCACACACTGCGCTACAGACGGCTACTAAATTAGAAGAGCTTCAATTGGAAAGTCTAAGACATCCTCCGTACTCCCCGGACCTTGCTCCAACAGATTACCATTTTTTTCGAAATTTGGATAACTTCTTGCAAGGGAAAAAATTCAACTCCGATGGGGCAGTCCAAATCGCCTTCAAAGATTTTATTGATTCCCGTCCGACTGGTTTTTTTAGTAAAGGGATCAATGAACTACCTATGAGATGGCAAAAGTGCATAGAAAATAATGGTTCATACTTTGATTAATTAAATATATTATATTAAAAAATATTCGACTTTTTGTTCCTCCCATACAAAACGCCAATTTCATATGTAAGGACCTAATATATGATTTGAAAAATGTACGATCTCCTTCATTCGGTCGCCTTAACTTTACTGTTATTTTTATATTTATATTGCGTTACTAGGCACGTACGGAATGTAATGCCCATTAACTTCGAGAAACGTTATAAGATAAAAACGTAGGTATTACAGCTTCATTTTGGTACGAACTGCATCGTTGTTCTTGGATTTGGTTCTGTTGTTGCAAGGGACAGGCAGACAGATGCTAGATTATCTGCTCTATCCAAACACTAAACTAAACTTATTTGACATGACTATAATTATTGCCGTCCTTATTTAACCACGCACATGAGAAACGGGTAGCAAGACTTTTTAGTACTGTCAAATTAATTTAGTGTTTTTTTACAACAGAATCGACACCAGTATGTGATTCAATGTTTTGCGTTTCGGTCTGAAGGGTACTGCAGCTTGACAAAATTACTTTTCGTTTTTATGGCTAATGTAACAGTGCTACGTTAGCAATTTCTAATTTTAACCCTAAAAGGTCACATTTCGACAGAAACCTACTAATATTATAAATGCGAAAGTTTGTGAGTATGGATGGATGGATGGATGTAAGTTACTCTTTCACGCAAAAACTACTCAACGGATTTGGGTGAAATTTTGAGCACAGATCTATACTAATATTATAAAGAGGAAAGATTTGTATTTTGTATGTATTGAATAGGCTCCAAAACTACTGGACCGATTTCAAAAATTCTTTCACCGTTAGAAAGCTACATCATCACTGAGTAACATAGGCTAGCTGCCCGCCCCGGCTTTGCACGGGTAGACAAAATATTTGCCGGGGCGGGCCGCTACAATTTATAACCTGGATTAACACATAGGATACTTTCTATTCCGGGGAAATGTTTCCATACTGGAAATTTTTTTCTTGATATAAACATGAATATTAGGTTAGTTTGTTCCTTCATCTTCTATGCGCTGCGCTCCGATACCCCTCATCCCATTACGATTAAACTTCGGTGAGTGTGCGATGCGGCGCCAACGAAGCTTCCAGGCGTAAAAAACTGCGCCTCGCGCCATTGACGACCATTAATTAGTACATACTTAAAAAGATGAGGTATTGCAACATTTGCAGCGCAAGCCGAACACAGTTAGCATTGAACGCGAGTTTTATGTCAGGCACCAATGTACATTTTGGTGTAAATTTATTCTACTGCCACAATATTACAATGTACGAATTCTTTTTCACGGTCAATATACACAGGTGTTGGTGGTTTGCTTGCTAGGATTGCTGGTTAAATAATTGCAAGAATTCTTAAATGTAAGTTTACATTTTGTTATATTGTCTTGTGGAACCTGCAATATAATAGTTCTAGTACTAATTCTAGGCGTTTAAACGTGTGACTCTAAACCAGCGTAGCATTCCCTTTTTCATCTTTACCATTACTCCCTCTCTCAGATCAGTAGCGCGAGCATGAATAATTTGCGACAAAGTTTTCGTATCGCCTTCGACTATATTTGTATTGAAATATGAACAGCGCTACAAAGGTGAAAAGTGAAACTAAAAATTAGAATGAGAATTTTGACATTTCGCGTGTTACGTTTTCGCTTTCCTACGTAGTTAAAAAATGTTCCTGATTCCGGCACATTTGTTTTACGAATCTCTTCGTTGTGGATTAGATCGGTAATCGTCACGCTGCACATTTTTCGAAGCGACCGCATCTCAACTGCATTTACTTCACTTTCATTCTTCTTCACTGCCGTATGGAGGTGGGCACCAATATCGCCTTATGCAAAGCTAGCCGTGTTTTGGCTGATATATTCTTGTTGCCCACTAACGCAGACATGGCACCATTCACCTTATTACCGGCAGTGATCCTCCTTTCTATATCTTTTTCATGCTCCGATCTCGCGTAAATAAGCTTCCAAGATATAAAATTTCAATCACTTGTTCTAGTTGTTCTAGAATTTGCGCATTTACTTTTATTATTACACTCTGTTCTAAATTCTAATTCATATTATATAATTCTAATTGTAATTAAATTAACTGTGACTTAGACTACGTTTTATAAATATGAATCCTAATCCCTCGAAAATGGACTTTGTGTAGTTTGGTGTAGGGTACGACATCGCTCGATTATGATTCGAAGTTGTGGTACCGATGCCGTTCCATAATAATTCAAGTTTAAAATTGGACTTATGTTAATAATGACAACTGTTCTCATTGTTTATCTTCAAAAGCAATTTTATCGCTCACAAACTAGAGTTTTGCAGATGATTGTGTACAAATTATTCTTATATTATATACCTACATATTTATTGGTTCTTAGTAATTCAGTATATTTTACGTTTCATAGAATTTTAAACTTTATATAAAGTACTACTATTGAATAATGTGTCCCTTCACACCCACTCATCTATTTTCACAAATAAATCCGTCCGTAAAGGCCGCAGCTGATTTGACCTTTTTGAATAATACTACGAGTTTTATGAATACGAAGAAATTAATACAAGCGCTCATTTCAATATAACCAACGTATTTCCTTGGAGTACCTACGTACAGTAGAAACTAGAAAATGTACCCAATGACGTTTGACAAGAAAGTTGTTATTAGATTGTAGTGTAGTAGCAATAGCAATGGATGCGTTATCGTCCTGATAAAAAAAGCAAATAGTTATGAAGTCTCTGCCTTAGCCTTCGCATAATATTTACAGGCAAGTCTTATCATGTCGTATTGTTTAAAATTTCAATGGACTATGTGAGGTCGCAAAAGCTTCATGAAATATTTGTTTTATTAACTTCTTTGTGAGAATTTTGCTGTCACCGTCACATTGATTCATGAACGTGGTAATGTTTCATGATAAGAATATGCACTATATTACGTAAAACATAACTTATAGTAATATACTAGCTTCTCGCTATGCTCATAAATATACTATGGTATTGATGTATGTCTGAGTACCTAAACTGTTACTATCTTAAAATCCTTTTAGATCTGTTTTTTTCACGCTTGTAATCTGTCTTGTGCTGAATAATAATATAAAAAGAACTATCTTATACACTCAGCCTAAATGTAACAGAACAAAACAGTGATATCTCGGGAGATTTTAGAACAGAAACATTTTTAGATTCTTCATACAAATAACATAAATTTTTATAATAGGAGGGGCAAACTTATTTAAATAACTAGGTCTTACCGGTGTCCATCGTCATATCATGACCAGACGATAATTTTAAACAACACCCAAATATAACATACTATATTATTGTATTGGTCATTTACACCTTACACCTACAGTTTTATTAAGCGTCGACAATACGACGTTACGTCTCCATCCGCGGTCGTTTTTCTCCACTTTATTATCGACCCAAAGCAATGAAAGTAAGATTTAATATCCCCAGCCGGATGACCTGACGTGACGCCTGAAAGTGACGCTGTTGCATATTAAACAGAAACAAATTCAAACCGCAATATTGTGGGTAGATAGTAGATAGTAAGTAAGCGATACCGTTTCAACTCTTATCTGATAAAAAATAGACAATTTGAAATCAATAGAACTTTATCACCTCGTTGAATATAATAGCTTGACTTAAAACATATATTTTACTCCCATTTTTTACACGAGGCTCAAGTGCTTTCACATAAAACTATACAACGCCAAACGCTGTCATTATATTATAACCCTCTATAATCCCAATCATGTTTTCTCTCGCGCAACTAAAAATATCTTTGGACCAATATACCCAGTCGTTGAACGCGCAAAGTTTGTTTGGAGTATGTAGGGCGTGCGACTTGATAAAAAGTTACTTTCGAACCCTGATACCAAGACTGCGGAGATAGTCCTTAATTTAGTACCTTGCCCACTTTTACTGTCACATTTTCTTAGTCCGGTTAGTGTAGAAAAATATATTGGAAGAAGGCAAACTGATCAGTGATGTATCTAAATGTCTACCTCTAGCTTTTCAAATAGTTCGCAACCAACTAGAGTGAAATCATCACCCTTATAAATAACGCCGAGTCCTTTAATATCTAAACAGCCTTTTAAATCATCACTTTTGTTATCATATGTGCAAGTCAAAGGCTCTTTTGCTTGTTCTACATTCATTAATCTCTTCATACATGCCCGCCGGTTACAAGTACTCTACCGTTCCATCACTGATTACTTTGTTTATTTGATCAAGAATGTAAGGCCTTGGCCTTCCACAGCTACTTGCACTCACATACGCTTCGTGTGTTACACTTGTATATTATATATCTTCTTTTGGCATTGTATTATCACTCGTTCGTTCAATATGTCCAAATCATCACCCTTTCCATTTAATTTGGGGTCGGCGATACACGCCACTAACACAGTCAAATATTGGCATGTAATGATGTGCATCAATTATGTACGTGTGAAAAAGTAAAATATGCCAAAAGTCAGGACCTGTACGACGTTGCTTTCCAAATTTAGGCCTTCAAATAACTATAACAAGTCTGAAAATAAATACTACAAGATACTGATGGCCTTGCCTCACGTCCCATGTTAATGAACCTCGTGTGTATTTAAGCACGCATATTAACATGCGACTTCCGAATTAGCGCCTTATTATGTTGCTTGTACCGATTCTGCTCACAAATATTTTTGTATCCTGACGGTGGAAATTTAACCGTGTGCCTCTCAAGCAGGTGGTTCTAGGATTTAATTAAACATTCAGTGTAATTGTTCGAAATTCCTCCACGTTGTGTTGTTTAATGATTCATTATTGTCATTAGACCATTCCGTCACTTATTCAAGCTTTTATTCTTAATGTTGTGCGTCTGATTGTCAGGCAGCCAGCCATACTGTCATTTGCATGACGCTATCTGTGTATAACCTTTCACCAGATGCATGGTTGCAATAATAATACTTTCATCTAACGGAAAACGATCCATTCAGGAGCATGATCACTTTTATTTATTCAGAATAAATTGAATACTTCTTTCGAACGGGGATGTATCAGTAGAAGAAATCCAAAGCTGATGATCTTAGGTAGAGCAAAGAGTAGTATGCACAATATTATTGGAATTATTGAATCCTCCTAAATTACTTAAAAAAATAATCAAACCTCTGCATAGTTCCTTTCTATGCACTTTCTATGTCATATCTTAGAAAGTTATCATTCACTATTGACCTCCACTAGTAATATTATGCTTCTCTTTCTTATTAAACAGTAACTATACCGTGTTTAGCACGAAGTCTGAAAAATTAATATTGTAATTGTCAAAAGATTTGCTATCGAATTGAAAGCAATGCGGTCGACTGCATGCTTCGTGGGTTCACCGAGCGCTTTTCCGAGCAGTTGGAGAATTTCCCACTGTGACTTGTGTATGTATACGTAGGTGGTACACAAGTAGGCCACAATTACCTTCAATTGATACGGAATACCACACATTTACTAGGACTTTATTATGCACAGCCTTCTACTTTTTATTTGAAACTACATATCAAGCGGAGACTTCGTCCCGCATCCCAATAAACAGTCTTCTTTCGCAATTATAATTTGGTTAGAATTTCAGCGAAATAACGATCGGTATAAAGTCCTTCCAGACTGAAATGTTAGTTCAATGTTCTTGGATTTATTGTTTAGCTTTAGGTCGTTTACCAGTTATCATTTTATGGCTTACGATTTATGTTTAACTGCGTAATATAGTTTTAATGGAAATTTAATATTACAAATTTATTCGCACAAATTTCATATTGAGATAACAAAAGTCAGTTTTCGCTCCTGAAAAGAATGTGACTTTAGATGGAAGCCTTAGTAGAGTTAATTGTGCTATTTCAATGGTTGTGGAGTTGAAACAAAGGGTGTTCACGTAAAATACCACACAATACGAATCCCTTCCAACGTTACGAAGAAATACGAAACGCAGATGTCAAGTATAATAAATGGTGTACAAATAGAAGCCAATAGTTTCCCATACAAATTACTTGAGTAGTTATTCCATTGTAACACATAATTAGTATAGAGCAGGCATATTATTTCACGGTGTGTTGTATCTTGAAGACCAGTTTGTGACAATACAATCAAGTCACTGACTAGATTTTCTACTCGCGAGAAATTTGTGAAACATGAATAGGTTATTGTTTTTGGGAATTGGGCAGGTTGATTTTGATTACCAAGTAATATATAATGATTATGATGAAAAATACAATGATGATGATGATCAAGATATGTATCTTCTGAAAAGGCGTGTGGAAGCCGAACCAGTTAGAGGTCACTTCCACAATAACCATCTTATAGATACAGATGGACACATCGGACGCATACAACTTTTAAATATTACTGTGCAATCAGTCCATAGGCTACGGGTACCATATGCCTATGGTATATTATATGGTATATGGCTATACTATCTTGTTTATACGAAAGGATTTACAAACATGAAGCCATTTGTAGAACGATTATAATTGTTGTTTCTATGACTTTCTTTATTTCTATTTTGTATTGCATGGTGCGTTGTCCCCATACGCCCAGTCGGAAGTGGCTGCATCACTTCTCTTAGGTACTGCATTGTGAATGCCAAATGGAAACGTGACCGGCCTGCGTGTAGCCGGCTTTATTACCTCTTGTCTCGCACTTATTTTATTTCCTCAAGTGCAGTTGAGATCAAGAACCAATCGAATTCTTCAAGACAAGACGTATGGCTTTTATTTTTTATGTAGTAAATATTGTGTTAATGTAGCAGCTACTTATGAATTAGCTATTTTCTGACTTCGTACGTCTTTCGTCGAATCAGTCACACGGTCAGAATTTTTTTATTTATTAAACAAATTAAGGCGCTGTTCAATTGCATTATCCAAAAAAACTTAAAAAGGTCTTCGAATATAAGTATTATCACTTCGATTAAAAACAATTTCGTATTTTATAAATTAATATGCACACTACGGTCTGTTTTCGTAATTAATATCTTTTTGACCTATGCTACACGATCAGATTTTTTTGTTTTGCCATCAGCGTTGTAAATAAAACAACACTTGCGGTTATACTATATACATACAGGCTACAGCAAATGTCCAGATAAAAATTAATATTAGCTTCATTATTAAAAGTTGTTACCGTCGTAAATTTATTTAGTCGTAAATATCAGCATATTTCATAAAATAATTAACGTAAATAGATACAGTTTTAATAGCATGACACGATCCACTTATAGTTAATTTAGAGGTAAGTAAACTTGATAAAGTTCGGATAATATAATAAGTACCTAGAAGTATTTTGTTACGTAAGATTTTAAGCACACAATAAAATACATAATAATTATATGATGGCTTTGTGAACTTGGCACCCTTCTTACAAATATTTATGTTTTATTCTTTATAATATTAATTATGAAACTATCTGTAACTTGAAGTTATGAAATAACACTAATATTATATTAGGTCCTTACATATGAAATTGGCGTTTTGTATGGGAGGAACAAAAAGTCGAATATTTTTTAATATAATATATTTAATTAATCTAAGTATGAACCATTATTTTCTATGCACTTTTGCCATCTCATAGGTAGTTCATTGATCCCTTTACTAAAAAAACCAGTCGGACGGGAATCAATAAAATCTTTGAAGGCGATTTGGACTGCCCCATCGGAGTTGAATTTTTTCCCTTGCAAGAAGTTATCCAAATTTCGAAAAAAATGGTAATCTGTTGGAGCAAGGTCCGGGGAGTACGGAGGATGTCTTAGACTTTCCAATTGAAGCTCTTCTAATTTAGTAGCCGTCTGTAGCGCAGTGTGTGGTCTAGCGTTGTCGTGAAGCAGCAGTGGCGTGGAGCGATTGACCAGCCTAGGTTGTTTAGCCGCTAGCTTTTCCATCATGGTAATTCCTGACAATAGACATCAGCCGTAATAGTCTGGCCAGATTTGAAAACAATACCGGCACTAGTTCACCAAACGCTTACAAGTAACTTTTTTGGGGTTAATTTTCGCTTGGGGCAGGATTTGGCTGGCTGGCCAGGATCTAACCATTGCGCTGAGCGCTTCCGATTATCGTAAAGAACCCATTTTTCATCACAGGTAATGATTCGGTTTAAAATACCTTCATTATTGTGCCGGTTTAGTAATGTAACGCAGCAGTCGACGCGCGTTTGCCGGTTTGTTTCAGTCAATTCGTGAGGTACCCACCTTTCAAGCTTTTTAATCTTCCCAATTTGCTTCAAGTGAATTAAAACAGTTTTATCACTAACATTGCAGCCTGCAGCTAACTCGGACGTGGTTTGCGATGGATCCGCTTCCACAATAGCCTTCAACTCTTCATTATCAACTTGAGTCTCAGGCCGTCCACGGGGCTTGTTCTGCAGGTCGAAATTTCCAGAACGAAAACGTTTTAACCAAAAACGAACTGTGTTTTCTTTTGCAACACGACCGCCATACACATCATTCACCCTTCGAGTTGTTTCCGCAGCACTAGTGCCACGGCGGAACTCGTACTCGTAAATAATGCGATATTTAAGGTTTTCCATTTTGTAAAATGAGTGACGCAAACAGAAAAAAACAGAAGAAAAAAAACAAATGAATGACGATCATCGAAGCACAAATACATGAGTCTATAGCTGTACAAATTTGAATTTGGAATTCCTTACCAAAGAGGAGAAATTCGTGATTAAAGTGGCCAGTACGAAAAACGCCAATTTCATATGTAAGGACCTAATAAATGCGAAGCTATGTGTGTAAGTGTGCGTGTTTGTACCTACCCTCTTCACGCCTCAACGTCTGAATGGATTTGTATGAAATTTACGATGGAGGTGGCTTATAAGTCGGATTAACATATTAGGTCCTTACATATGAAATTGGCGTTTTTCGTACTGGCCACTTTAATCACGAATTTCTCCTCTTTGGTAAGGAATTCCAAATTCAAATTTGTACAGCTATAGACTCATGTATTTGTGCTTCGATGATCGTCATTCATTTGTTTTTTTTCTTCTGTTTTTTTCTGTTTGCGTCACTCATTTTACAAAATGGAAAACCTTAAATATCGCATTATTTACGAGTACGAGTTCCGCCGTGGCACTAGTGCTGCGGAAACAACTCGAAGGGTGAATGATGTGTATGGCGGTCGTGTTGCAAAAGAAAACACAGTTCGTTTTTGGTTCCAACGTTTTCGTTCTGGAAATTTCGACCTGCAGAACAAGCCCCGTGGACGGCCTGAGACTCAAGTTGATAATGAAGAGTTGAAGGCTATTGTGGAAGCGGATCCATCGCAAACCACGTCCGAGTTAGCTGCAGGCTGCAATGTTAGTGATAAAACTGTTTTAATTCACTTGAAGCAAATTGGGAAGATTAAAAAGCTTGAAAGGTGGGTACCTCACGAATTGACTGAAACAAACCGGCAAACGCGCGTCGACTGCTGCGTTACATTACTAAACCGGCACAATAATGAAGGTATTTTAAACCGAATCATTACCTGTGATGAAAAATGGGTTCTTTACGATAATCGGAAGCGCTCAGCGCAATGGTTAGATCCTGGCCAGCCAGCCAAATCCTGCCCCAAGCGAAAATTAACCCCAAAAAAGTTACTTGTAAGCGTTTGGTGGACTAGTGCCGGTATTGTTCATTACAGTTTTTTCAAATCTGGCCAGACTATTACGGCTGATGTCTATTGTCAGGAATTGCAAACCATGATGGAAAAGCTAGCGGCTAAACAACCTAGGCTGGTCAATCGCTCCACGCCACTGCTGCTTCACGACAACGCTAGACCACACACTGCGCTACAGACGGCTACTAAATTAGAAGAGCTTCAATTGGAAAGTCTAAGACATCCTCCGTACTCCCCGGACCTTGCTCCAACAGATTACCATTTTTTTCGAAATTTGGATAACTTCTTGCAAGGGAAAAAATTCAACTCCGATGGGGCAGTCCAAATCGCCTTCAAAGATTTTATTGATTCCCGTCCGACTGGTTTTTTTAGTAAAGGGATCAATGAACTACCTATGAGATGGCAAAAGTGCATAGAAAATAATGGTTCATACTTAGATTAATTAAATATATTATATTAAAAAATATTCGACTTTTTGTTCCTCCCATACAAAACGCCAATTTCATATGTAAGGACCTAATATTTCACAATTAATATTATTTAATTTTTATCCCGGAAAATTGTGTGGTTCCCGCGGGATAGTAGAATAATGCGGGCGAAGCCGCTGGTAAAGTAAGTTTTTAAACTAATGATCACTAAAATCTGTACCTAATGAACTTACATTTTGGATGTTTACCAAATTCCGAATCCAAGTTGTGTATTTCGGTCAGTGTACAAAAAAATCGCCATTAACTAAATTAAAATGTTAAGTGATCCAAATCGCTTTAGTAGGCTACGTAGCCATGTTGGTAAATATAATTGGATGCCTTATCGCGGTTGTATTGAGCAAGTTTCGTGACAATATTGGCGATTGTTGTACTGATAAGCTGATAAGGCGGCGATACTGTATGCAACAGAAACAGATGTCACGGACGAATGAACGCACTGACAGTCGACCGCGCCCTAACCTAACCGAGGTCGCTTATTCCTTCCGGTTGTTTTTTGTCCGTTAAATCACAATGGTATAAGTGACTAGTTAGCTTTTTCACCGCGACTTCGCCCTCTTAGCAATAGAGTAGTATAAATAGCCCATGTTACTCATATGTTTTTTTTTCACTATATTAAGTTACCATTTTAATTATCTTTGTGTAAGTACAGCAGAATTAGCGTTGATATCTGTCCGCATAAAGCCGGACAGTGTAAGGTTTTTTGACCTCTTGTCCGGCCAAATTTGTCTGCTTCCGACCCGTCCGGCTTTTGTTAGGCTTTTATACTATAGTTCAATTCAATCAGTCAGTAGCGAATGAGAGGGATTAGCTGAAACCGTGTTTCTTCAAAAGAAAAGTATCTAAATGTTCTTATAAATCAATCTTTTTGACAAAAATCCTTAAGTTTTCCTAATGTCCGACCTTGGGACCCAAAAGTCCGGCTTTTTAGTCGGGTAAGTCCGGCTTTCTTATTTTTAGAGATGGCAACGCTATAACGAATAAACTCATACTGAACTGAACTGAGGGCATGGAAGAAACTTCAAAATAATACCACTAGATGGCGTTAGTAGTAGTAGTTATTTAATTTAAGAGCATATATTTGTTCGTTCATTCTTTTTGTATGAGATGTTTTTACCAATAATTTGAGTTCGATAAAACATGAATGCTGTGCGCCTGCGTCATTATCGGCCATTGATTAGTTAAGTAGGTACCTAGTTTGAAAGAAAGAGGCATTGCAATTCGTAACGCATGCCAGGCACAGCGCATTAACACTTACCTATAAATTAAACTCGTTGGCTGCAATATCATCACTAATGGCGCCGCAGTTATTTTATCATTGTGTCAATAAATAATTGATTCTCACATCATTTAGCTAATCTACTTATCGAAATTACTGGTAACTTTAGGTCGTGCTATTGTATTTAAATTAATATTGTTGCTGAGAAAAAAACAGCTGTTTAGCATAGACACAAGTATTGGATTACTAATCATACATTATTCATTTATTATTAAACTGAATGCGACTAATGCGTAGTTGCAAGAGTCCGTCTCGGTTAATTAATGCCGTGTTAATAAAATTAATACATTCGGTGTTCAATTATATTTGTGGTTATTTGCTCATTTAGACATAATTATTATACTTTTACACATATTTTTTTACTTTTTTTACCAACTCGGTGGCACACAAGCATACGGCCCACCAGATGGCAAGAGTCACCGAGGCCTATATTAGCCGCTAGCAATACCTGGGATATCACTAACGCGTTGCCAAACCTGTTGTTGATGAGGACTTACTATGCTAACAGCATTACTACTAGCACAGTGTATACACCTGAATCTCTAAATATGTAGTGTAAAATCGTTATTTTACTCTGTAATTACTTACGATAATGTAAAATGTATGGCAATTGTTTATTGAGTGATGAGTGATAACGTTAAATGATAATTATTATTATGTTGGTAAATACATACGTACATGTATGATACAAAACTTTCATAAGATTTAAAATCTGTTCTCACATCTTTGTGAATACAGAAATGTAATTGTAGTTAATATAAAATACGAGATGTCATAGTACTTTGACCTATTTATACAATATGATAGGATGCTCAGTTGTTATTCGATAACAAACATTATGTGTATGTATTATAAGGTGTATTATGTATTAAGTCATTCATCAAAAGCATTCATAATACATTAATTGTCGGCGACTTGCAGTATAGGTTGGTCGAATCAAATGTAAATCGACTCGTTCGTGTCGTGACCTCACTAGCCGCAACAAAAAACCACTGGGTTATCGGCGCTTATTGCCCTCATTGTTTTTGTCACGTTTGACGTCAATTTTGTACAAAGTGAAAACAAAATTAATGTCAATATTTATAGTTATATTATTATCATGTTAAAGGTGTTGATCTTGAGCTGACTAGGTGGCACTGCTGATTAATAAATTGCAGTTCAAAACAAACTTAAAAAAGCGGCGATTTTAATTAATTATTAGGTACTAATTTACACTGGAGATCCTGGTGACGACAAGAGGATAGTCTTTAAAATTATTTTATTGCCATCGGTCCTTCCTTATACGTGTGTAAATTTTGTAATCATCTTATGTCATGAAGTTTTTTTGAAAATTACATTGACCCATTCCGTTACATTGATATTTACCAACATACATACTCAATTTTTTCCTTCTTTGTTGTGACAATTATCTGAGACACAAGTGACGTCACGGGCCGGTCCCAACGGAAGATCAGCGCTGGTTGTCCTTCACAAGACATCCAGCACATGCTGAGTTGGGACCGTTTCATAACGACACTATGTTCTTCTTCCACAAATGTCTTCCGTTCTTATATGTTTATGTGTTGTTATGAATATATTTTATCTAAGTTTATATTTCTTTCTTTCATACAGTTGAAGCTAATAAAAGCGTGTTAAAAGAAAAGCTACCGATGCCTCTTTTCTTGTCATATTATATTCTGGTTTGGCTTCGTACATTTAATTAGTACACCTGATAGTAATCGCCTTGAACTGACGCCTAGGGCGCTGATATCGGGATTATTGAAGCTTGATTAAATTAACTGACAGCTTGTTAACTATTCTAACTGTCAATTCCAAGAAAATTTAGATATTTGCTTATAAATCAGATGATATTTCTTCTGTGAAATCATATATTTTCTCTACATACGTATGAAGCTTGGACGCTGCTTTTCATAACAAATACATACACAGAAAGATTTAAAAAAACTTTTGTTTCGGATTACAGATCCTTGTGATAACATATTCTTATTGCACCTGCTTTCCATCTAGGTTATTATTTAGAGAACGTTGTAAAATTAACTTACAATTTTCAAATACTTAATGTGTTTAATTGGAGCTACTTATTAGTTAACAGTCCTAAAACACTAACTCTTTAAAGAATGATACTTGAACTTCTCGTAAATGGTTGACACAATATTTAACAGATAATACTTAAAAAAATGACGTAAGATTTATCAATTTGTTTGTGAATGTTTTTTGTTAATTACATTATTAGAGAAACCGGGTGTTAGTTTACTTTCAAAACAAACATGCTCATTTACATATATATTGTAAAAAATCTCGCGTTCATAGCTTTTGTGGCACTAGGTCAAGTTCTATGTATTAAATCATCCGTTTTGACACCGGTTAACAAAAAATAAACACTGATATGTGCTCAACTGGGTTTAATATCGTAAGGTAATAATTTGGTCGCTGTGCAACAGCTTTAGCAAAGCGTGAAACAAGCTGAAAGCTATTTACCGAAGGGCGAGCAATGAGAGGGAATTTCAAGTCTTCCTGAAAATTAATGAGAAAGCCGCATACTGCGTTGTGTTGTGATCGCACCTCGTCTCCACAATGCGACGGTGGCGCGCCCGCGGCTGCTTGGGAGACTAATGACTATTAAGCGCAACAACTTAAATGCTGCCGTCCTCTTCTCGACCGATAGAAACACAGCTCCTCTCTGTCGTCCTGCTACCACCCGCTCACACCCGCAACGGCAACGTACCGCTTAAACCCGGATAAATTACATCCTATTAACTTCGTTCCGGTGTTCGATTTACGCTTTAATGTATCCGAACGTAAGGATTAAAATAGCATAAAACATTTGGTTTCTCGCAAATGCTTACATTTAGACTTTATTTGCTTGTGTTATAAAGTCTATGTTGTATCATTGCGGGTGGCAGTTGAGCTGTTCCGGTTTCTGTGGTGATTATTAATTTGCTGTCAAATAAAGGGGCCGCTCACTTGGGCGTGCGTGTCGGCGCAAATTTCTGCCATACTTCGGAATCGGTGATTATTTTTTTGTTGCCTTGACTTTGGATTCGCAGACTGACAGACATTTTAGAGCGCTATTATTTTGGTCTCATATCGTGGAATTTGCTTGACTTCCATTCGGGCGTGTAGATGGCGCCTAAGAATACATTATTTGTTCTTTGACGACAAATGGCATTGCTAGCTAACGACGACGCGGCCCTGGGCCGGCGGACGCGCCGTACTGCTAAATTGTATTGTTCGATTTATGAGTCACCAAAGTGTGAATGCGGCCTTATTGCCGCATCCAAATTAAATTCGTTTGTTTACCTTTCAATTGTAATTTTTAAGACAGCTTTGGATCATTTTCTTCGTCTAGCTATGATCTACATTTTATTTAGTAGGAATATCTGTACTTAATTTAGGTCAGCATTTAGCTATATATGTATTTATATGACATGGTTAATGAAATTCGTGGCGATGCATAGTAGTTACATCTTACAGGCGAATGCAACATGACACAAGTTCCAACGCTATGTTTACCTACCTATATATGTGGGTAGGGTATATTTTATATCGCCCTGTTCCAATTTGGCCTCATTGTTATTCAAGTCGGCTCGCCACAAACGGATTCTGGTACAACATTTCGGATACATTAGAATTTTTGTCTTATCCGCTGGTGACGGACCGCGCTGGCTTGCCTTAGATACCTGCCTGCTTATGTTATTGCGGTGTTAATCATAATTAAATATGTAAGAACATAACCTATAAAATAAATGTATGTGCCTGTCTGTATAAGATTGTTAATAATATTCAAATAGGTAATAAATTAATCCACACAATTTCGTTCCCTAGGGCTCCTCATCATTTCTTAATAGCTCCAAAATATTTTAAGCTCGTTGGGAATACACGCATATTGGATATTTTATGGAATATTGTTAGCGGATAAGTGTATTTTTGTTAATCGTAAGCAAATTTTACAAATGAATTACAATAATATTTAGAATTGAAGGTTAAGGAAACAAAATCGTAGTGGGGGGCACTAATAATATTAATAGTTCCCACTATTTATATACAAGGAATATGTGTCATTTTTTTTTAGTACGTATACCTTTTTATTTTACTCATAGTCAAATGCATCATTGGTTGGTCCACCAATCCTATTTGTAGACTATTTTTTATATCTTTGCAAAATACTATCAGCAAAGACTTGTAATAATCTAATTAACACCAACACCAAGTAATGTTCAATTAAATATAACCTAAATGATCTCTATTTGTCTAAGAAGAGCGCGTAGATAATAATATAGATACGATTAATTAATAAATTGACGTATCTTCCTCCACCTACGCCTCCTACAAGATCACGATTACCAGGCGTATCCTGTGTTCCCTGCACTCCTAGTCAACCCACACACTGTCCTATTGGACTGGATTGACCTTTAAATGTGTCTAATAATTACATTAAGAATATGTTTAAACTTTAAAGGGATCGCGAAGTCTTCATAAGAAACCTTTTCGTAGTCTTTTCTGAAACCACGCTACGATCGCATGTACGTGGGCACAGACATATCCCTACTAATATTATAAATGCGAAAGTAACTCTGTTTGTATGTTTGTCACCTTTTCAGGACAAAATGGCTGAACGGATCGTAATAAAATTTGACAAGGAGATAGATTTTATCCTGGGGAAGGACATAGTCTACTTTTGTCTTTAAACAAATACAGACGAAGTCGCGGGCAGCAGCTAGTGTAAATAGGTGAAGACAAATTAGCTGGATACAATTTTTTATCTTTGTTAGTAGCTATTGAATATTGTTATCAATTGAAATAAGTGAAAAGTTTGAAAAACTGTTACATACGGAAAAACAATATTAATATAATTATGTATTATTATTATTTGAATAAGTGCTTTCTAATTAGAACAATTTCTGTTTTTATTAAATATATTTTTGAACAAACAGGCATATAAACCCCAGTTCTATGTTACGAGCATAATCACTTGTTATTTATTTATTTATACAAAGAAAGATAATGTATTTCTATAAAATTGTATTGATATTATAATCAAAAGAATAAATATTAACTATTCTTTGACATTGAGAAATATTTTACCAATCAGAAATGTAAACCGTACACCAATTTCATCTTAAGCCCGCCACAACTTTACATCTCATTTACTGAAAAGTTTTCTTTGCTATTTCTGAGCTCCCTTCAAACAAATCGGGTCAAATAGATTGTTTGCATTAACATCACTTGGACGGACCTTTTTTTAAAAAGCACTTATGTATATAATTTATGCGTAAATAATAATAAAACTTGGAAATTATTCCACAGCGCCATAAAGCCAACTAAGCAAAGATTGTACTATGGAAACATTGTGCTGATAGAATACCTACTTATATACTTTTTTGAGAAAAAAAAACTTATAATACATACCAAATACCCAGACGCAAGGCAAATACATAATGTTTAACACATAAATGTTTGCCCCGACGGGAATCAAACCCGCGACCCTAGCGTAGCAGTCAGGTGTACATCAGCGGTCTTGTCGGTAAAAAGTCGAACAGTCTAAACAAGAAACATCATACAGCCTGTTATAATAATCTATCGCCTTATAATCGTTGATGTAGTGATAATGAGTAGTTAATAATGTTGAATCGATCCACCCTGTGGGCGGGCGGCGCATCCCATGACTACCGGCTTGTTGTATTTAGTTTTTATCATCCGCTTACACACTTCACGGTGAGAAAAGTCTTGTATCAATTGTTATCAGATTATGAAGTTTAAAGAGTTGAACTTCGAAAAGTAAACTAAGCTTGCCAGTGCGCGTAGTGCAGCGTACAAGGATGCGCTGCACTAGTAGTAATACTGCTAGCACAGTGAATCCCAATCAATAACCTGGTTGGCAACTCGTTTGTGATAACCCAGATATTGCTAGCGGCTAGAGGCTACGGGACTGCTTACCATCAGGTGGGCCGTATGCTTTAGTGCAGGAACAGTAGTTTTTGCGTGAAAGAGTAAAAAACACCCATCAATACTTAAAAACTTTCGCATTTATAATATAAGTAGGAAGTGTATTATTTATGATGTTATCGGAGGATGTCATAGATATTTAGTACCTAATCTCAGGCTGTCATTATGAATTGCCGCAGTCAATTTTATGAGAAAATTAAATACTTCTTATTCTGTTTATCTGCGTTTGAAATCGCCGCCGGTGTTCTGACGTTGCCGCTATGAGGAAACTGGACCTTCCCTGAGGCAACTCTAGGCTGACGGTCGAGGCAACTGAAGATTGCTTGGAAATTGAGAAATTAATTCCTTTTCCGCTTAACTTAACAAGAATGTGACTGAAAATAAGAATATATTTTAACAATATATTTAGATCTCAGTTTTCTGATAATTTTTGTCTGCAAGTCGGATGGCCTGATTCTATTGATGGTACGTCTTAAGTCCTCACGCAATTAGATGAAACTCGAACTCGAGGTACATTGCCATAACCCGTCCCAAGATCTCAAGGTCATATTTTTAAACAGACATGGAACACTCAATAACCCGTAAATGAAGTACCTACATAAGAACATACATATCATCACGCCAAGTCCCTCCCGGGTAGGCAGAGAGTATAGTTATAGCGCCATTTCACTCTTAACTTGCATACCTCCTTTGCTTTTTTTACATTCATCAATCTTTTTATACTTGCCCACGTTTCCATCATTGAGTACTTTGGTAATTTGATCTAGAAAGTTGAACCTTGGACTTCCACGGCTTCTTCTTCCACTCACACTCGCATTGTAGGTATATCTGTTTTGTCAGTCGTTTCTTACCTTTTATTATAAAGTACCTGCTTCAAATAAATCTCAGCAAAGTGAAGTAAGTATTGTGGGCTGAAACAAAAAGGTCAAACGGACAAGGCCGTTGGAAAGGAACTTATCGCCGCTTGGTACGGTGAAGACGATGAAATTGCGATAGCACGTCAGCTTTTCGTCTGAAATTATTACCGGTTTAAATTGGAATTGGGTGGTTTTGCCACCCTATGCCAGGTCGGTTGGTAGGTGCGCAATTATAATTTGCCTGTTATTAATGTTGGGTTTTCTTTTTAAGGTACGTAATCACAATCTACTGGAACTATAAGGATGAATGGAATTTGTATATCTGGTAAATATTTTTATTGTTATTATTGCTATGCTTTATAAGAAGGTCACTTTTAGATATGAATCTTTATTATCTGTACTACAATTAAACGTAAGTACGTAGTGTATTGTTATCTGTATCAGGTTAAAATATGAATTTGTATAACCGAAGTGGTGAAGAGTACTGTGCGCTAGTCCGTCGGAAATTGTCGCCGGGAGGTTTTGATTGCTACCCCCCACCCCTACTTTAATATCTCCCCATGTGTAGGCTGTGCTAGAATGCAGTGTTGAGACGAAGTTTCGTGCACAAGTGCAGTTTCATACCGGAATAAATAATCTCACATCAAAGAGAAATGAAAACAACTTGCATTATGGGTTTTTTAACTTTTATTGTGGCCCTTTCATGTCAATTCTATGTTAGTATACATACTTAGTTAGACATACATTCATTTTTGAAGTCGTGAAGTTATAAGACGACACTAAGTTAATATATTTCCGATGGCTTTCTTTACTGGGCAATTCTTTCAAGGTATCTTTCGAAATAAAAACTATCGGTAAACCATATCAAAACGATTAATTCGTTCTTTATAATTAAATTTTTATTTATACCTATAAGCTGGCACACTAGCAAACGGGTCACCTAATGGTAAGCAGTCACAGTAGCCTATAGCCGCTAGCAATACCAGGGGTAGCATTACTACTAGCCCAGCGTATCTTAGTGGAGCACTGGCAACCTTACTTACCGCAGAAACACTACATCAAAATAAAGAGAAGGTCTAGGTAAAATTTGAGCCCGGCTGCTCCAATTTTAATGGGAAAACTCACGGGAGATCCCAATGCGCCTTTCCTCTCTTTTATTTTTTTTATTGTGCAGTCCATACATAGTCTGTTCCGCAAGTTTAATCCTAAAAAGTCCCCTTAGATACACCCAATATTGTTATATAGCCTACGTTATAAACACCTGCATTCGATTTAACATATATATCACTTACGTTAATTGTTCTAAAGCGGTAAGCGTATGTTCTGCTATGTGCCGATGCAAATTATTCAGAATCGACAACAGTGTCACGTGCCTCATACAAGCAACGTGTATTTCATCCACTAATTCTGACGTCACGAGCAGTGTAATCTGCTAGGGCTACGTTGATATATAGCAAACTAAATTAGACATTCAAAATGCATACATTGATTACGTAAAGAGAAAGGCTATTGCTTTTTATATCGCCACGTTAGCTTAGCCTACCCGCGTTATATTAAGCGGTTACTTAATTCGTAAGATGTTTCACAAGAGTTACCACATGAATATTATTTGTAGTATCATATGAATAGTGGATGTATAAATCCCATAGGTATTTGGTAACTTCTTTGACGTTTGGGTTCTTCGCTATTTTCCTCACAAAGCAGGTTAACAGGAATATTAAAATATTTTCCTTGTCATGAAATTGTTGCGAACTTATAGCTTAACATAACAAATAATATTATTTGAGCTCCTTGTACTCTTGAACGGTGAATTGGGAGATACATTCTCAACAGTGAGTAAGGTTGGCAAGGAATGTAGTCATATTTGTAAAAAAGAAAGCAAAAGGACCTTCAAAAAAGCCTTATAACGTTTCAGACTGATAAATGACTCACATATGAGATTTATTTGGTACCAAATTTTGGAATATTATTCATGTCACGATAATCAGCTAACGCCTACGCCCACGACCTATGATCTTATAGAATTCTAGAGCCCAACATTGGCCTCGTGAGTTAGTTCAAGTTTTGAATAACAATAATATATGTATAAGTTTGCTTTGCTGGCAGATTAGTTTAGTAAGAAAATGGTGCCAATTCTGTAGTACAAAATCACTATATTAAACTAATTTGACAGTTCTAAAGGTATTGCTATCCTCATTCAACCCCGCACCTGAGAAAGGGATAGCATAACTTTAAGAACTGACAAATTTGTTACAAATATTAGTTCTCGTTTAATCATTGTCAAATACGAGTACTAGAAATGACATTATTATGATGATTATCCTTTGATTTGATTTGATATTGAATAAAAAATTGTAAAGATCCTTTTTGGGATAAGTCGCAGCACTCGCAGCCTAGTGAGAGGACGACGGGTTCTCCTGTAAGCTCTATTTAGGTAACTGTGGCCTGTGGCAAATTATCAGAATTCGATTAAGAATGATGCTAACTTTATATGACGCTAGGCAGTGGTGGCAATTTTCGGAGATGAGCTTGAGCAACACAATCGTAATTTTGATAACTAATTAGCTACAAGAGTCTTTTCATATCATTGTGGCATATCCTAGCTTAAGCTTCGCTTTTGCCGTCTGACTGTTCTTAAATCTGTTAATGTACAATTCCCAGTTATAAAAAGATATAAATAATGCTTGGACATTATCACACAGCGCCATCTGGCCCCAAACTAAGCAAAGCTTGTACTATGGGAACCAGTAGTCGATATAATACTTATATACTTTTTTTTCTTAAATACATACTTATAATACATACCAAACGCCCAGATGCAAGACAAACATATTTGTCACATAAATGTTTGCCCCGGCGGGAATCGAACCCGCGACCTCTAGCGTAGCAGTCAGGTGTACTAACCACTAGACCAGCGGTCTCGTCTATATATCCCATTATATTAAGCTTAACACTCGATCTTTATAACATGAGAATTCCGGTTACGTTTACAAAAGAATACACAACTCGGTTTTCTAGGAAAATGGACGAGTTTGAACACCGTTCTCGGTTTAATTTCCTGGTAGTCCGCTTAGATCTTTTGTCATCATTATTTGCTTACATTTTATGACCAGATAGTTCACATTAACTGTCATAGAATGAAAAGTTTAATTCTTATCTGTTATAACCTAGAACAGCGGTTTCCAAGTGGTTGGTCGCGACCCGGTAGCCGCACCGTGCCACGAAAAACAAAATACTGGGTCGCAGTATTGGCTCACTAGTTACATCTCAACAAAACATGACGTTATTAATATCAATGTTTAGAAACAACTTGTTTTTCAATTGAATACACTCACTTATATAGAGGGTTAAAAAGCTTGTGGTGGTGAGTTACGATGGGGGAATTCAAAAATTGTGCCAGGGCAAGATCAAGATTTGGGTAACGCAGACCTAGAATGTTTTAGTTGTTATTCCCTTGAAATTGTAATGGGTTATTAAATTCAATTTTGTCAACTAGTTCATTATGCATGGTTCATAAACAGACATACAGTTGGACAACAAAGTGATCCTATAAGATCCTTTTAAGATAAGGAACCCTAATTACACTAAGAAGATTTTATAGACAGATAAACGGATATTGATTATTATTATTTTACGCAAATCCGAATTAAACCAAACTATAAAATGATAATCTATTATCAGAGGTGATTAGTGAAGGACGTTAAGACAACTAATCCTAGGTGTAGGCGACGGTAAGTCTGGCGTTAATCGTCTAGCCATAGATAGATAAATGTTTACCCATTCATCGAGTAGCTCTCGGATTTCATTCCACGACTTGTTGCCATGACTCCGGATACTTTATGAGAAATATCGCATGTCTCTACTACGACGTTTTTTGTTAAGTGCGTGCGTGTATTTTTTTTATCTATTGAGATATCGATTTATCACTCTATCACGCATTCACAGATAATTTCAATTAGCTCAACTTCGAAATTGTTATGTAAGAAATTATGCGCCTTGTGTCTAGTGTTTAATTGGGCTGACTTACCGATGTCATAATGGTGAAATAACCCGGTTGAGTTTTGAATTTGTTTTGCTTTGTCTTGCTCAGAAACATTGATAAAATTATTGACAATGAGGTGAGATATATTCATCGTCCATTTTGGAAAAAAAAAAAATCTCTGCTGCTCTCCCTACCACCGGCCCGTCAAATTCTGAAATGATTATCTGAAACAATGAATTCCTTGGAACAATCAGAGATCAGTCGGCATTGGCGCCAAATGTGGCAACCATTACAGTTGTTGGTTGATTGATGTTGTGTGTGGACAATTATGACGTCGTGACGTTTGATGACCGGACGAAGGCGCGTATCCGCTTCGCCTCCGTAGGTACCGTTACGCGTGCTACCGTTTGGCACTTGCGCATATTACGCTATGGCTACGCAAAGATAAATCGGTTCTTTCACAAAGGCATTTTGTAGCGGTGGTGGTAGACTGCGGCATTAATTAGATGATTATTAGGGGCTAAAGAGGATTAACAATTTTCCTTGTTATTTTTTAATTTTAATGCTAAGTTTCGCCTTTGCCTTACTGGTAAATTTGTTCGAGAATACTAATAATATATTTCAGTAGATCTATAAGGACTATAAGTAATAAATTCATAGGTACATACCTACCTACCAACAAGTCCCCGAATCGAATCAAATAAATTGTATTGAGTTTGTTTGCTAATCTCAAATGTTTTGAATACATGTATTATACATTTGTGTATGTCTATATTATGATGTTAATGAAATACATATATATACCTACTATAAACAACGATATCACAATATCGATCACGTTTCGGATGAGTAATTATTGACACCTTACGTCTCGTATAGCAACGATTTACTGAACGAACACGTAAACATACGACCATAGTTAACAATTCACAATTTGTCACACCATCTGTTTATGATTCGATATCCAAAGTCGGCCGTAAGCCGGTTGTGGGCATGTCTATTGTTTCACAAGCCACGTCCGCACGCAATCAATGTATCAAGCGAATTTTGATCGATCAGCTTTTAATTTAGCCTGTAAATGTCTTACAAGGCACTTTATGTCTCCGTTCATTAGATGTTATTTGATCGCACAGGAAAATTGATGAGCCATATTTTATTCTATATATAGGTACTTACTATACGAATACATTTGTTTAGTAGTCATGGAACTCGCGCAGGTATGGGACCGAGAAAGTATCGTGATTATTATGTGTCGTGCTCGTATTGCCAGCGATCGATTTCTTCGACTTGTAGTAGCAGGGTGTCAGTGGTGGCTAGGAGCCCTAAGCGTTCTTCAGGAGGTCACAGCCGTCACAGGTCACGGTTCGCGTCGCCGCCGCCGCTGTCGCGGGGGTCGAGGACCGTACCTCGCCCCCCGCGCTTCAGGTAGGTTCCGTTACTTCTCCTGAACTCATTTACCCAGGAATACGATTGTATAAAAGTGTTATTATTCTAATGTAAACTTTCCACACAAAGCCTAAAGGCTAAAATTTATATTCAACTGCCCGTCACCTCCTATCGTAAACTAGCTGTAACAATCTGTATACTAAACTGCCAGAGGTTTATATTTGGGCATGTCAAACAACATTACCTACAAATATATGTCGTTGAAATAGTAATTTATGATATTCTTAGTACTCAATTTAAATTGACTTAAGGTTTACTTAACTGAATTGATTTGTTGACGGCGACGGACACTGACACCGTCGTCGTCCGTGTAAACTTAAAACAGACCTTTAAGATTAATGTTGAATTGTTTTTAAGCCCTCTAATCTAGTCGCTGTGATTTTCTGGGTTGAGATACGTACTCTGTTCTAAGAACAGCTCCGATTTTAACGGGATACCAGTCAGTTGTGACCTACTTCTCTTGATTGTTCTCACTTTAAATTCTGGATAAGTTACGTGTGTATGTATATGTACTCATTATGCCCTTTTTTACAACTCATTGGGAAGACGAGAAAGTCACAAAATGATGGCAAGCATCAGACCCACTGGGAATAACACTTCCTTAGTGTATTTGCTGTCAAAGGCGCATAAGAACTATGGTCATTGGAAGAAAACTGTGTCCGTCTAAGTTGTAAATCGGTTCATGCTTTTATCTACAATTTACATTTTTTTAAAACCATGAGATTGATTTTAATATTCATTAGGTATTATTCATTCAACTTTACTGCAGACTGCGGTAGCGATGCGATGCTCCAAATACATCAATAATGTTGATTGTACATATTTTGTTATAATTATATGTATTTGTATTCAGGATTAATTTGGGTACATTATGTGGTTTTGTAGGTTGGTATTGCACGGCTGCGGGAATAAACGGAACACAGAAGTAAGCGTTCAGCGAAGTGGCTTATCTTGAAATATCGCCGCTGACAAACGACCCCCAACAAACCGGGCCGTGCGCCGCACAAAATTGCTAACGTTCACACCCATTTATTTTATTTAGTCATCAACTTTATAACGATGAATGTAATTGTAAAATGTTAAATAAATTCTTATTAAGTAGATCTTTTGGATGGAAATGCGATTGCTTTTGTTGAATTGTTAGCCAATATCGGACGTGGAGACTTTACTTACGATTACGTAACATTTAGTGAGAACGCCGCCGCAGCCGGGCCCCACAGTATAATATCGGACTCGGAATGATAATTATTAAAATACCGTGTTTAGTGGTTGCTTTGTGCTGGTTTTATGGTAATTTTAGTGGTTTATTCTGCACGATTATTCTCCTGTGCATTGAAATGATATCTGCCGTCGACGACGCTCATCGCTCTTAATGTGTTATAATATTAATCTGAAGTTCATCATTTCACGATTTGATGATCATTCAGTAATATTATGGTAATATAGATTGTTGCTGATAGACTTTATTCCGAAAAAACCAAAACCAAATGAGACAAGCGGTCAGTCAAAAAAATACCTTAGGATCGCCTTAAGAGCCTATAGCTCTACATAATACATATATTACACTGTTATCGAATGAAAAGTCAATGCAAATTGATCCAGAAATGCCGGTATACAAAGTCGGTCTGAAGACATGACAACAGATTAGAATAAAGATATTCTACTTTTTTTTTATTCCGTCAAAAACAGCAAAATAATAGAATTAGTAGTGGAAAATTTGAACAATATTCGAGTTCGATGATGTAGTATCGGACGGCCTCCAACTAGATAGTAGGACAACACGACCTGATAAAGATAGTGAGGATGCGATGTATGCAAGCGGCATTTAGCCGGTGGTTGTGGAAATCTATGGGGGAGGTAATTGTTGAGCAGTGGACGTTCATCGGTTGATATTATGTTCATGATCGTGAATTATTTGTAAACCTACTACTTGTCGAGTTGAGACTGTGATTCGGAAATCAACGATTATGATAATTATTATTATTCAAGATCAAGTTTGATCGGCTAATAGCAGTGAGTCTGTGATTGTACGGTCGTACAACAAAGTATTCTCGAATGCATTAAATATTGAAGGATGCAGGCAGTTTGTTGGCTGCGCTCCAAGTTTCCGACACACAAGAGGCGTTATGTACAAATTTGAAAGCGTTGCGAATTTGCAATATGTTTAATAAACCGCTTCAGTACACCGATCGTTTTGATTGATTGACTTCACAATTACCAGGCCCGGCATTATAGTGCGTGAGATAATTGGCACATTATGCCGCATTTGATACTATTTTTCGGTATGTACCTGCAATTCGTCAAATTGTCTCATATTATTATTACAACTAATGATAAAAAAATCCACGTGCTTTTTCAGTTATTAACATTAGCGGATGGTTTTAATGAAGTAATACCTGCAGATTCAATTAAGTGAATTAAGAAAATTTCATCCGTAGTAATTTGATTGTTTTCGATTTATATTCTCCAGCGTGTTTTATATTCGCAAATCTTGGATATCTTATGGTACTGTATGATATTTCTAAATTATCTGTACTGGACGTGTACAAATACATCACTAAAGAAGATTTAATTATATGGATCCATCACAAATAAGCGATATTTACCTCTACATCCAACTACTTTAAGTCAATATTTGGTATATCAAATTTCCCACATACCGTAGCCGGGTTAATCGCCAGCGATTTCTTGAAACTCTACCAGCCTGCAGTCCGTAAACCAGAACTAATTTCAATGACCTTAGTAGTGTTTTACCATTTTACTTTTCAGTATGTGAGAATGCCTAAATGAGGTACATTATCTTATCTTATTAGAAGGCTGAACGGGTCCAGGTTGCCCCAGAAGCACTTCGACCCTTGGGATCTTTTGTGCAGCCCTTAGCCATGATTGCTCTACTTACCTGCTGTGTCAAATACTTATTTAGAGGTACATTATTACAAGTCAAGTTATATTTACAAATCATCTTGCGTCCTGCTCTCTCGCCCGGCGTGCACGAGACGACAAGACGGGCTCAAAATCGGCACAGACCAGACATAATGAAGGAAATAGCAAGAAAATAAAAAAGTCTGTGGTGCTGTCTGCGCCGGCGACAAATGTATGTCTGATGTGAGATATTTATCGATAAGTGACATCACGATGCCATGATATAAGTGAATGGTCTTTTGTTTCAAGAAATTAATTATGAAAGTCAACAGCAATGGCATATATTTCAATTATAATTAAAAAGATCACATTTCCTTTAAATATTCGCTTTTAAAAACACACTTCGTCGAAAGAACTTAAATCTGTTATTATTTTATTGATGGAATCTCGCTCATGTTATATATAGTTTGAGGAATACTCAAGAATTTTATTGGGATGTCCAAAGGCATTTTGGAAGCAGAATTAGGTCTAGTCCATGTTGAACCCCCACAATCTCTACCCCGGCTATGGTCAACCCTGGCAGGGTTGAACGTGGACAACGTGTATATTAAGTTCAATAAGATAGAAACAACAATGGATTCTAACAATAATGCTAGTTATCAAGTTACCAGGAGCATCTATATCGTAAATTACGTGTAGATACAAATCTTTAGTCTCTCTTAACGCTTACATTAATATGTCATCAGGTTTTGATAATATAAGCGGCAAAATATGTACAGAGGCTATTAAATAGCTACTTGGAATGGAACGGAGAAGTATAATAAATTTGACAAAGTGCCCAGTTATGGCAATAACTGCTTGAAGAAGTTACTTAGCCAGTAAAAAATGTTTCTGCATTTGTCCTGGTGCATATAATAGAGATGATACATTGAGTTGAAGCAAACAATACGATTCACCTCACCGCCATTTTATAGTGTCAAATGAATAAATGTAAAGTAGTCGGAGTTGAATTAGCATTTTGATTGGATACGGCGAATCTGGTCTCGATTGCGCGTATCCGCTGAAGGGTTGTGGTTATAAGATGAATTGAGAATAATAGATTTATAAACCAATGGACTTTTGTTGTTGGGTTATACAAATCTGTACATACATATATAGATATATAGATAACTCTTTATTGTTAATACATATATGCATATAAGTTTTTTCTTAATACTGAAAAAGTAATACAAACTATTTGCAGTAGAATTTTAATGTTTTATGTTACATTATTTAGATTGCAAAAATTGGGCCTGCAAACTACTATTCAGTCCACTTATTCAAGTGCAATATATATTTTATTAAAATCCCTATAAGACTTAATTTCAATTCCCCGAATGGCATTGCTATGTAAATGAGCAGCTTAGCCGATCGTAATTCCAAACTCTCTTATTATCCAATTGCTTTTAAATTGCTATACTAACTAATTGAGTAAGTTGCATTAAGTTTAATGTGTAAGTTAATATGTAATTCCCAAATTAAAACATAACACATCAATGTATTTGTGGCAAAGTGTGTATAATCGTTTTATTAATTAAATTAAGGTTATCAGGTCACGAACACGACAACACAATTTAACAACTTATCATCTCTTAAGATATTTATTTAGTATCTGGTCAATTTTAACAATAGTAATTTTAACCTTAGACTATTCTAAAAACACAATATCTTCTCAGTTAGGTGACACTTGCCTCCATTCTTATCCAGATTGATGGTTATTGAAACATCATTCTGGATATTTTCATTGCCAAAGAAATCTTCATTGTTCACTGTTAGCTGACACGTTGAGCCTAGTAGTCTCAGAACTAATTTATTAGAATTATTTTTAGTTTCAACTCTTTCATGAATTCGTGCAATAATCAGCTCTGTGAATGGGTTAATTTGTTATAATGTTTGAAGTTTATTTATTCGTTGCAAATACTGAAGTACAATTTTCCCTGGGCCTTCTGGTACTTCAGGGGCTTCGATGTTTATGACGTCCTTGGTTGGCTATTCCGATAACCGAACCGGGAATGAGGTTAGGATGGAATGCAAGCTTATTAGACTATGCTTTCGATCAATCTAATGTTATTGCTTCAATAGAAAGAAGAAAGAAAGAATAAACATTTATTCATAACAACACATCACATGGATAAAAGAAAGGAAGACAAGTAGAAGAAGCATATCGTGTCGTTATGAAACGATCCCAACTCAGCATGTGCTGGTAGTCTTGTGACGGACAACCAGCGCTGATCTTCCGTTGGGACCGGCCCGAGACGTCACGTGTCGAGAAAAAAAGAAAAATAATGTTAAAAAAGACATGAATACTGAAGTAGAAATAACAATAGAGTACTAAGAAAGTATATACTAAGAAATTTACATAGATAGCACGTCGGCTAGTAAAAGCTACAAAAGATAAAGAATTTAAGATAGTACGAGGACAAACGATTAAAAGCAAACAGAAAAACTAATAATAATAATGCAAGCATAACGAACGGACAGCAATGTGTTACATCCTTCAGTAGAAGGCATACCTACGCAATAGAGTTTCTAGGAGACGGAAAATACAATGTCCCATTATACCTCGGTCTATTAGTTCGGAATTAAAGCATGTATATGTCTGAGAAGAAATTTTATAGTTGCATATGCTTCTAGCTCAGTAATTCCCTCAATATAAGTTTGGCAACGCTCTAATGATACCCAAAGCAGTGTCCATAAGCTGCGGTGTCCATTCTCTACCAGTATAAAACTGTCACTTCTCGCCATCAGTACGCTTAGAGGCATAGATCTTTTAAACTACGCAATGGATTTTAAGGCAGTTTCCACTAATACAAAGAGTGATTCCTGACGAAGGTTCTATGTAAGTAGCTGTGCGAAGCCGGGGTAGGTTCCTATATTAAGACCTAAATCAATTATATCTGTTTGCAGTGGGCTTGCGTATCCTTATTCAGTCGCAATAAAAATGACTAATCTAGCAGACGTTATTAGAAATGATTTCGTTTATTTATTAATCAGTAGCCTAATAGTTAGCCAGTAGCTTTGGCATCCGATTTTATTGTTCCAAAATAATCTCAGAGCAGCATCTCGATTCAAACTTAGTAAAGTTTTTTCTATGTGTACCAACTAGACGACTGATAGAAAACATTAATACTTTTTTGTAAATATGTTAACGGAAACATTTTGTACGTCGGCTGAAGTTTAACGTGAATTAATTGAAATTGTACGATGTATTCAATAAATTGTCACAGCACAGGCTTAGATTACCTCCATTAGGTAGGTTGCGGTTATGAAGGTCAGCCGGCGGTGCTCCGTGTAATTACTGGTAATAAGACTTATCAATCAAGTGAAGCCGGTTGCCACTTATGCAGAGCAAAACAAACTTTAAAGCTTAAATGCGCAGTGCATATTACTTGCCATGCGAACATAAATACCACATAAATTGATCTACTTGTTATCTTTTTTATTTATAGATCATCTAGAGTATCGTAAAAATACTAAATTAAAACATTACTAATGTTTCATATTGTATAATCCATTCTAACTATACTAATATTTTGAAGAGAAGATTTGTGTTTTTGTTTGAAATGAAAAACCTCATACTATATATAGATTAGATTGCCACGCGAGCGAAGTCGGTGTGAAATAGCTAGTATTGTCTAATGGAAAATCAATAGGATCATAAATAAAATTAAAGAGACTGAACCAATAAACAATTTTCCTATATTATACACTGATACACGATTAAGTCTGTGTTTATACTAAGAATTGATTTTATTATAAAAAAATATGACTATTTGGCCCTTTATATTTTAGAATTTGTACCTTTTTCATAATAGGTATCTCATTATATACCTGGCCCGACACCTTCGCCTGTTCTTCTTCTCAGAGCCACTATCGATATGGTATGAGATGAGCGTCACACATAACATTACCGCCTGCTGCGAACCGCACATACATTTATATCGCCAGTGGCAGCTGTTGTATTATAAAGCGGGTTTGATTTTACTTACACAGCAGCATCAAATTGTAAAAAAAAAAACACTTTAGAGGCGTTAATTAATTATGACTGCAGTTCGCCGCGCGCACTCACACTAATCACAGCGGGAGTCTCCCGGCATGTCGGACTGGTCTGCGATGACCTTGCGCTTACGATTCCGCTTAACATCTACTAACTTGCTACCAATCTACGTAATCACCTTAATATTTACAATTAATAGTGTCGAAACTTTCTCGTTCGATCAGTAGCAGCTGACCAATTGACCAAATCAGGTTTCTTTGTAACAATAAAAAGTCTACGATCTAGTAATTGATGCTATTAATGTTGTTCAGCTGGTCGTTTAGGTTTAATTATGTTGATCATCATCTGCACCGTCGCTTCGAACAATATAATAAATCAACATCGGATTTAAAATTAATTAATACTAATTCAACTCAATTAAAATTATGGTATTTGCTTTGTGACAGACAGGAGACAAACCTTCAAATGGCTTGAACATCCGACAGGTAACGTTCAAGAAAATGCTCGTGCTTTATCTCTCCCTTCCGATGATCGACAAACGATTTCGATGAGTCTTTTCTCATCAGCCGTAATATTATTATCTTTTACAAAATATTAATACATCATTAATAACTGACCTTTGGACACTGTCTAGTTCCATTCCAAATTTGCATTTCATTTCATGCTTTGAAAATTCTGTATCACTAGAGTAAAAATTCGCAGAAGTGTACTCTGTATTAACGGTATAGTAAACCTCGTTGCTAATAAGACTCTTTGTCTAAGATTGCCCGCCCTTCCTCGTTGTTCAACCGCAATGCCTCGCTCGCTCGGTTAATGAGATCCTACAGCCATTCTTTCTCCCTCACCTAAGTGTTGACTATTTGCATCCTATAACTATATGTTCGACCGAACACCACAAGCACTCATTCCCTCTACTAGTTTTATTACTTACTGGTTAATAACCATCCATGTTGAAGTTTCCTCATTAAACTAAATCAACGTCAACTTTATAAACGATTCGCTGTGGGCAATGTCCTTAGTGGTATTATTTTGTTGTAGCTTCTGCCCGCGACTACGTCCGCGTTGAGCTTAGAATCTCAGAGGAACCTAAAATTTTCGTGGGATTAAAAGTATCCTATGTGTTAATCCAGGTTGTAAATTATCTATGTTCCAAATTTCATCCAAATCTGTTGAGTAGTTTTTGCGTGAAAGAGTAACAAACATCCAACCATGGATGTTTATTACTCACAAATTTTCGCATTTATAATATTAAGTAGGATATTTAATATCCATTGAATCGGATAAGTAGCATACGGTGTCCTTGTCTATAAAATAATATAATTTGACGCAAAGATGCCTTGGGAGTCTGTGATATTAATTGATTGTATTCACAGTCAACGATGGTAGTTACAAAGTTTTAACTAATTCGTATTCGTCTTGGATTTCACGCGCCTCACGTCAATGTTTACGGCAGGCGTCACGATACCTTCATTCTTCATTAAAATTCTTTCAACAGCTCCAACCTAATGACAATTTAATTCATTATTCAAATCAGTGTGGAAATGAAGCTTCTCAACTTTCAATGTACACATGGAAAATTTAAGGTCAATTGTAATTTTGGTATTATTATGTAGTCAATTAGAATTATAATAACATTAATTCCAAAATCAATGACAAATATTAACTATTAAGAGTCCTTATCGATGTGTGTAGTTCCAAAGATTAATTATCCAAACGATTACTCAAAACGCTGTAGACATGTTACAGCCCGTCCGCAGACAAGGTTAGATATACGATCAACAGTACAATGAACCGAGTCTTCCGAAAATTCATATTTTATTCGCAAAAAGCCCCTGCATCCGCCGTGTTCGTAAAATTAGAGCATTGGCGGCCTCCTCGATTATTGTATTAGTATCTCCATCGTTTGGTTAATTCATCACAACAAAATTACAGACCTTTAAGCCGATCTCAGAATAAAATGCCTATTAAATTGTTAAAGGGACTGACGGGACGAACGATAATCGATATTCGGGAAACAATAAACAATAAAAACAACAGGGATACAGATAATCAAAGACGATAGATGATGACGAGAGATAACATTATCACAATTGAATGCCCTTATGTAGTACATAACGAATAACTATGGAATGCCCTCCATCAATTAGACAGTATAATATATAATAGTGCTGAAACACGATTGGCCGGTTTTTTGTGATTAAATCTTCATATCAAATAATTTATATTTATTATTATTGTCCCTGCTTACTTTGATATTTGTATAATTATGTATATATCATCTCAGATTACGTGCTACTGCCATTGTTTTAAAATGATCATGATCATCATATTTGACGGTGCAAGTTACAACTACCATGTGGTTTACAATCACAATTTAATTGTCCATGATTGCATTCATATTTGAGAATACCTTTAAGGTTTTAGCCGCATTAATGATTTTAATTAAGTTAATGATGATCATAGCTTTACATTTAATACCATTCATTTTCTTTTATAATGATGTACATATATCGAATTGATTTCGGCCCTTATCGAGTGATCAAAGCTATCAGGGAATAGATAATGAAATACGATTTGATGACATGACAATACATATTCAAGTTACAAAGATAATGTTTACAGAACACACACGTATTGGAATGATGTTAACTTCAGCGCGAATACTGTTTTGAATGCAGTTAACAAAATCGTATACATATATTATTGCCAGTATAGTATCGCATCGCAATGAAATTTAAAGACTGTCTGTAACCTTGCATTCAAAATGAGTATTTCCTTTGTTCACATATATTGCACGTGAAGTTTAATTAATAATCTAACTTTATTGTTACAATCATTGGTACACTTGCTACCAATATTTATGATGATAATAAAAATAAAACTAATTCTAACTATCAATTGCTACGCTGATGCGCGTCCTCCTTTTTTTGTACTTCCCCAATTTAGTCTTTCAAATGGTTTTTTCTTTCGTATCTTTGTGGGATACCGCCAGTCTCATATAAAATTCTTAAGGCATCGTCGACTTTTTCTCCGGATCTATAGAATCCATTATCCGCTGTCAATATTTTCAGTTTGGTGTTGTCATAGTTTTTATCCCTATTGTTTAGTCAGTTAGGTTGAACATTGCTCGATTTTTTCGACATAGTCCGTTGAGAGTTGGGGCAATTGCAAATTTACCTGCTAAAAGGAACAGGACGCCCGAGTCCTGTGGTGGTCTAAAGTGTATTGCCATTAGTGTAGGTTTTATTGGCGCAGTGATTTATAATCCTTCTATAATTCTATATTAGACTTGTGCGATGTTCAGTAGACTTGTGCGGCATATCCAATTCAAATATGTGAAATACGTGATTATTATCTTGCTCTGTGGCGATAAATGCGTGCCTATAAAACTGTAGCGAGTTGCTAGTACTGTTCTAAAAGAAATCTCACATTTACTTCGATTGTTTTTAATTTCATATTATTTTACGGCATTTGATGTGGGTATGTATGCATAATTGTAAGCGGGGATGTGATTTGGAGTGATAGGGCCTATTCTATTAACCGTGCGTTAGTATGTGATCTCCTATCAGCTGTGTTTATAGTAGTCTATCTGTGTATATCATTATAAATCGAATGATTAATAAATATAAAAAGACTTATTTCATGCCTTAATTTTACTAATATAGTCGATTTCTTATTAATTTAATACCTTCACGGTTTAATCGCTGGTGACCGATTACAAATAATAGTTTACATTTCATATTCTAATTTTATTAGGTCGAAATTGTGTGTAGCAGCGAATAGCTACCACTTCTAAGTGAGCAAGTTTACTTATTGAAGCAAACAGTTGACAGATTTATGGCGACCAATCGATTGTCGTAACTCCACCTAAGACCAAACATTAATCGGATTTTCTAGCTGTCGAGTCAGTGTTACGGTCGATAATCGTTCACTGAATCGAAACGCACACACATTGTGACATGGTATCGTAATCGAATCGCATTACTAATCGATGTTTCAATAAGTGTTATAATGTGAGCATCAAAATTGATGCCAGTTGAACCATAAACAAATTATGACGGCGCTGCCGCCTTTATTTTGGTCGATAGTTAGTTTAACTATAATTAATAATTCGTCTGAAGCTCGGCGCAATTTCTTGCTTACTTCCCCGCATTAGCCCTTTTTCAATTTTAAATCTATTCAAGGATAGTCAGAAATGTTATAACTATTATTAGGTTTTCTCTACTGAAACAACTACGTGATAATACATTAATGTATTCATGCTTCTAAGTGCCTACAAAACAGTTTCAGTAATCGATTTTTAAATAAAAACATATTCATAATAACGTCTCGGAAATATTGCAGCACGTGTGATAAAAGTGTATCAGTGTGAGTATGTGATAAGGATGCGATAACGATGGGATGGCGTAGCAAGAGGTGGAGCCGTCGTGCCGATGACCTCGGTGACCTTGGCGACTCGTTTGCCAAACTATGGTAAGTGGAGTTACCCACTGCGTGGATGTCGCACACATATGTCATCTCCTTAGAGTTTCTGATCACGTACAATTTGTCCAATACGATCATTGTTCTCGCGGAAGGGATATTAACATCGTAAGTTGATATATTACATCTAATCCATGATTTATAATGCGATTGAAAGTGATAAAATGGATGGTTCATGGTACTCGTGTCTACTGGTATTAACTTGCGACCGGTTCATGCAAGTAGGTGTTTATGATCGATCTGTTCAGCAGGTGTTTATTTGTTAATACTGTCCAATTATATGAATGACTTATAAGTAGGTAGGTAGGATTATTATATTCTACTCGACGTAGGTACCTGTATGAATTAAAATGTGTCTAATTTTTAATAAGTGGATATCCGTACCTTGTCTTTTGTATCATGTATTATCGGAAGAACATTGAAAGTGAAACTGACACCCTGCGACTGATAAGCGGTTATCATTTCTCAGTATGATAGGTCCACTATCGTTCGCACCAGTTATTCTATATTCAGTTACATATTTACTCAGAATATAGCAACTTTTTATATATATGTATTTTTTTATTGCATTTTACACAAGAAAAATGTTAACGCAACCTGATTAACAATTTTACAATAAGGGCTAAAAAATAAAATGCCAAGCTCAATGACGGACGTGCGTAAACTTTGTACGGATAGCGTGTATATTCAATCATCTAGTTTCTTTTTAATTAATTCCACAGTCGGAAGGTTAAAGGAAGCAAGACAATACTGACTGACCGTAATTTTATTTATTGCATGATAATTAAATTTATTGCAAATGTTATGGAGTTTTAAAGAGACAGGTGTATCGAAATTTTTTGACACACTGCAGCGGACGGGCGCAAATGATGAATCTACAAGCGTCGTTTATTCCATTTGGCTACGGGACCCTAAAATTTTATCAAACATAAAAACAGCCATATATTCTACTTTTTAAAGATCCACTTATATTTATAAAGCAGTGCAATTAAAATATAATAGTGAACTTTTAAGGAAATTTTAAGGTATGTCTGATATATATATATATATATATACAATTTGTATCTATTGTTGTTGTATCACACATGTTGAATGTTTATTTAAAATATGCAGTAGGATGATAACATGAATATTAATAATGGGTTTCTGTTCTATTGCAGGCCACACAAAATGATGCTGGAGTCGAGTCGGTGAGTAAAAAAATCATTTATTTAGTTTAGGCCGTAATAAGGCACTTATTTTGTTGGCAAAATCTATAAAATAAATATTATCTGAACACATATTATATCCCCTTATTGTGCAAAAGTGTACCTACCTATAATTGTAATTCAACTAGTGGCCACCTTGTGTATATATACATATAGATAAAAAAAATATTTTAACCGACATATACCTATCTATGTTTGCTTTCTGATATTTGCAGAATATTATTTCTTGATCTACGATACGTATTATTGCGTTTAATGTTCCTTATTAAAAATACTCTTACAATTTGAAAAGTTGTTTATTTTTATTAACACTGTTTTACACACTTACTAAGAACAGTGAGAGCCCACCAACTCCTTTGAAGTCGGTAAAATTTACGTTATGAACGCTGCAAAATTGCGATTATAATTATACTCACTGCAGTTATTGCTGATGTCGTGGAAATTGAGAATTTAAAATGTATGAGAGATTAATTATGTTACAGTTTAGGTGGATTTTAGAACGTTATGCAACATATCTGTATAGTGTATATATCTTGGTATATTACCTGACTACACATATTTACTTTGGCTAGCACTAACACGCTTATTAACCTCAAGAGCGTTTAGTAAGTACGCTGTTAATAGTACGCAATACAAGTAAGATAAAATAATTACTTTATGGCATCATAATCATGATAAACGAACTAGCACAACCACATGTAGCGAGTAGCCGCCACGGTTATGTAAAGCTGCTGGACTATAAATCACCATTAGAAAGAGAGCGACCGATGACACTACATTCGGCTGTCTTGTGTTAAAACGAGACAGCAATCTAAATCGCGCTACTGCCTTCAGAGGCCGTGAACTGTGAAAGTAAACACGGCATTATGGACTTCAATTTATTTGCCACTTCATTCTTTTATTCAGTGTTTTCTAGTCAATTTATTATTGTCTAAGTAAAATATGAATGTTGTACCAAGATTTACGTTTCAGTGGACTACCCAAAACAATTTCATGTGTTGTTGAGCCAATAAAACAAACGGATGAGTTTATCATGTCTTTCGATAGATGGAGCTACATGTTTTGGATTTAACATTTTATGCATTCTGTTCTGTGAATTTGGAAATAAATTGTCGTGCGTTTCGCACAAGAATTAGCTACTCGAGTTCGTAAATTTAGATCATGAGCTGTCCCTTAGTAAAAATAAGGAACAGGTATTAAGTAATTGAAGCTTTTTACTCATTGTATATAAAATCGATAATTGATAAATAGCAGTAAAAAGAACACAATTAAAAAACAACTTTTGGTCGCAACCATTAAAACTGTTTTTTTTTATTGTTACAGAATGTTACCCAAATTGGGAACTATAGTAATATAGTAGATATAATAGGTATAATATTCCGTAATGTATTTATTTATACACGTAAGGGATGCATAAGTGTTTAAATTCATACGATTGAAATCATTTTGACCTCCGTACCTATTTACATCTTTGTGAATTTTGATGGGCGCACACCGTTGCGTTCGCGCGACTTCATGTTATCATTAAATTGTCACATAAAGCCGAGATGTTGTTTGAATTTATGTACGCGTACAAAGTTTACGATCTATTTATTACGCTCAGCTTTAGTAAAACGAGACTCATTGTGATAATGGTTTGACCAAATAAACAATGGAGGCGAGCTTGCTGGTTTCCACGCGAACTAAGTTTCCGTAGAAAAAGGTGCATCAAATCAATCACAGTGTCGTCGCAGTAAGGTATTTTTTCACTAGCTTGTTTGACAGCTAGTTGTCTCGCTCTCACTAGCCTTGAACAGCCCTTGGAAATAAGAGACGCGTATATTGTCGCAGTAACCTCAGGATTAGCAGTGTGCGCGTGCGTCGGTAGACTCGGTAGCAGTACCGTTGTTGCGTCCCGTGAGAAGGAATTTTAGTACGGTTTAGAAGAGCTGCGGCCGGCCATATTTTAATTTGATTTCATAAGTCACTCACTGGTTGAAGTTACCTCAGCTATTTTAATACAGTTCTCTTGGTTCTTTACTCTCGAAGAAAATTTAAATACTTATAAAGCATTTGATACTGAGGGCATTCTTTGTAATGACTCTAATTCAAGGTAAAACCGTAAAACCAAGACATTTTTATTTCACATTTGTAAATACTCACATAGTAGAAAGCTGTGAGCCTGCTACTACACTTATATACTGTTATTCTGGGATAGTTGTTTTAATCCTAATATCGAAATAGATCGATTAATTACTCAGCGTTACTTACCGGTATAGATCATCTATATCTGTGTAAGTGAAGTACCTGGTTTGGTGTAGAACACAATAAGACCCACATATATGCTTTATAGGTATGTAGGTTAGACTAAAGTCGTATTAGCCAAGGTGATCAACAACAATGCACAGGAAAGCTGTTTTACACTACACGTGCATTTACTGTGTTGCCGGCATTGCCGCTTTAAGGAAAACGTAAGTCTTGGAGACAATTTTATAGTCACGGTATGCAGTGTAATTGAGTGTAGGAAAACATTGTCGTGTATAGAAAAAACGAGTCGCTGCTTTCCTTGTGTGGTCGGTCACCGATTATTATATGGGACTAGGGTCGCGGGTTAGATTCCCGTACGTACAGGAAAACCTCAGACTATATAGTATAGTCCACAAAGCAAGTTAGGTTGGTTTTGGCAACTCCTATGTTTATTGTTATTACTAGCTGCGCCCGTACATATTAACTAACTCCTATCCCCCTTTTTAGTCTTTTTACCCATTTAGGGTTCAAATTACAAACTATATTTTCAAAGTCCAGAGTTTATTAGAGGAAGTTTGAAAGTAGCTCCAGTGACAGAAAAGTTGAGGAGCAAGCGTCTGTCATGGTATGGGCATGTTATGCGTAGGAATGAGGATAACGTGGTAACAAAGGTTTTATGTATGAATGTAGATGGGTACAGGGGTCGAGGTAGGCCTAAGATGGATTGTGTGAAAGATGACATGGCTAGAAAGGAAGTGAATACAGAGATGACGGCTGATACAGAAGGATGGAAGAGAAATACATATTGCGCTGACCCCAAATAATATGGGATAAGGGCAGGAGAATGATTTTCAAAGTCCACTTTCAATGTATTCTAGGAACATTATCCCCTTTTCAAATCTCTGGATGCACCGGATTAGGCGGTCTCATCCGTCGGGGAACCGTTATGTAAGTAGGTACAGATGTCTAAAGAAACATCGTTTGAAATGTCATTTTGATAACATTATTAATTTTGCTACTGGCACCTGTGTCCGCAATGCAAAACGCTTACAACTCAAACTTTCTATTTTACAACAACACACAATACAGCAATGAAACGTCAATCAATAAACAATTACATAAAGTTGCGTATGTATGTACATTATAGTGTGCTATAAACAATTTGGTAAACTTTCTCTCCCTATACCTTCATTATCCCACAGTTTATAGTGACGCGTTATTCTTACACCTTCACTTTACCGAATCTTATAAACATTAACATAAATATTAATTATAATACTTTGCTAAATGTGTGGGACATAAATAATGGAAAAAGGCAAATTATTATTACAACGGCTGGAAGAGTGATTTTTCTCGCCCGACTCTTTACGTGATCAAAATAATAAAAATGGATGTCATGATGAAAATATCGAACGTTGTTAGAATTACATGAACGGTCGTCTCGTGTACGCCGCGCTGCGTCGCCGTCTCGTGGTCGTCACGTTGTCGTCCCTTCCCGCCGTCTGTCTGCCGAAGCTTTCAATAAAGGGAGATGGGCGATGATAAATAATTATTTGTTCTTGTTGCATCAGCGTTAGAAAACTGAAAATGCTAATTCGGGTACTCTAGTCCAGATAATTTGTGGACTATTAGCTGTATTGGTCCATCTTTGTTCTTCTGTAGTATTCGTCAGGACTTGTCTGCAACAGTCAAATATTCTATGACTATAGAGTACTCCTGCGTCGTGTACATTACCCATATTATAAGAATTTCATTTTTGGCCGTAAATTCAGTTCAATAAAGTTCCTCGACGTTACAAAGGATTTGTTCGGTGCCGATTCCAAGAATCGCGCAGAATTCATTCAACTCCACAACTCTTTTAATCTGTATAGTGATGTAAACATGTTCTCTACAAGCTATACTTTAGTCATTCATTCTTTGTTTTTGTGTAACTCATCACGTCGCGTCTGCATCGGAATATGCATCATGTTCTAAATTAGCCGGCTTCCACTCACTGTCATACGTTATTGATGAGATTCTGTTCACAAGCTTACCATACAATTTTAACAAGTCATACGTTGTTTACTCCTTAAAAACCACCGCCAGTCTTTCGGTAAAATTCTTCTTTTTCGTATATTTCAATAGTAACCAATTTTAGTTTAGTATTTTTAATATCCATGTTCTGACCGCTCTTCTGTGGACTGCACTTCAATTCATATTGGTGCCCGATATTTCATTTGAAATGCCAATACTGAATAAAAGAAATGGGATGTATTAAACATTGTATGTACAAACCGGCTATTACGAATTTGTTAACATGTCCGGTTGAACCGACTAATGTTTAAAGCAAATATTTTGGTTTGGCGAGCGTTATGTAACCTAGCGTTGCTATTATAGTGAGTTGAGGTAGCTCTTAGCCTTGACCTTTTAGCTTATAGTGCTAATTCAAATACTTGAATCTATAATCTGTCATTAACAAAGTGCAAAATCGAGTAGATATTTAAAAATATCCTGGGGAAGATCTGTTTATATCATTATACATCATTTTGCGCGCTACTGCAGTTCTGCCAGGCTTAAGAATAAGATCGTATTAATATAAGTTGATAGTAGCTTTAAGTTTTTTCCAAAACTGAGCCAAATTATGTAAAATATTCTCAATGTCTGATACAAGTTCCGTTGGAGTAAGTTCTATCACATCAGAGTGTTCTAAGATTCGTCAGCTTAGAATACCTGAAACGCTATCACTCCACCAAAACTACCATTTAGATAATAATATTTTGAACATTAATCATATTGTGCAATTAGTTCTTTTATCGCCATATTATTTTGACTAATAGGACCTCTGCGTATTAGGGTTCAGATTTCATAGGCGCTACTGTACGATTGCGCTTTTATATTTATTTATTTTTTAATCGGCAGCAATTATGGCGGCCAGTTTGAATAACACATAAAAATAATTGAATATTTTGTAAATTATTTCATATCAACATGATGACTTAGATACAATAACTACTTACTATATACTTAGTGTTACGTTCTAGTTAATAAGTTTAGTTTTAATACACTTTGTGGCTATTCTTTAAGTACTAATAAAATTCACTGCTACTCATAACTAGGGAGCGCAATTGTTGAATTTACAATGTATATTCATTTATTATTTAAGCTATTTAATCTTTAAACAGTAGTATAGTACCTAAAGTTAAAACAACCAAAACTCAATGAAAACATTGTGATTAAACAAAAATCCTGAATATCGGTCGTGAATGAGTTGTAATCGATATGGACCAGTTTTAGTTTATACAACCGTTTCCCAACCGTTTCGTATTATCGTCGCGTATCAAGTTACAATGTTTAATAGCCAAGGAAAAAAAACAAAACGCTGTCAGAGAGCCGTCTCGGTTGAAATATTGAAGGAATATATTTTTTCAAGCTTACGGAGATTATCGTAACATAAATAATAATTCGATAGAAATTCAATCGACGGCTTATCAATAATCATTATATGGTACTTTGTTATAAAGTATGTTTCTAATAAAACCTTTGTGTTGCCTATGAATAACATTATACGTATTATTTACGGCTGATTTATATATGTAGTATTATGATTAACATTTTGACGGGTGCTTATCACGTTTGTATTAGTTTAATTTTAATATCGCATAATGGAAAAAAACTATAATATATGTTTTAAATTGCATCAAATTCATTAGTGTTGTCCAATAAGGAGGTCTGTGCAGCAAAAAGACTTAAAACCGCAGCGAACATTTCATCAAAATGTTAGCTCTAGATGCCACCCAATCCTGTCGGCAGGTATTTCAATTATCCGGCTGTCTGTGAGTCACGGGCGCACCAAAGAATCGATTGAATTCTCCGTTTTGAATGTTGTCGTCGTCTACTAGAATACGCTGATCGCTATCCCTGCCCTCTGCGGTATTGGGATTTGTGATTCCGGCTCGAATTAATACTGTGATTGAGGGATTTCGCACGCTGTTGATTTTGAAAGACACGTATTAGAAAAGTTTCATACCCTTTGTAGCTGGTTCTTATGAGAATTTTGTTCTCAATCAAAATCCAAGCTCTTGGACACTTGATGATGAATTAAATTATCAGTATGATTAACTTCCCCGATGATTCGTGTTAATTTATGTAAAGAGCATGCTAGCCCGGATGACATGGCTCTATTTACAACTGGACTAATATACGCTTATCGAAACATGGAATCGTTTTGATAAAAAAAATACAATGTTTACGGTGTAAATGCTTCTTACCTAAAAAACCGGGATTATAAACAAAATGAGCGACATAAGTGTCATACTTTTGTCTAAGCGTTGCGTTATTTATTCAACGAATTTTCACGCGTAGCCTTCGCTGATAAAGCAACAAGTCTCCATTTTACCACATTTGTTGCGACGCGGACGCCTCGTCGACATTTTACCACCGTTAGGAGGAATAAAGGGCGACCTGCTAGGGTTGCCAAGAATTTAAATTGACTTTGGCCTGACAGGTCTTTATGGCTCGGATTTAAAAATTTCCTCGGAAATCTCATACTACTGATTAACTTTTAAATATAAGATTAACAGAATTCTTAAGGTAGAATAGAATTGTAGAAGCCTTAAGATAATGTGCATGTTACCCAGGGATACCTGTGTGCTATGAATTATTGGTTTATTATATTACTACGCGTGCGAGCGGGGAAGTTACTGGCAAAATCTAACGTAAAAAAATAGTACGTGGCAATTGGCAGCCCTAGCATAGATAGATACGAGATACGAATGTTTTCGCCCACCGGGTTCGATACTCCAACATGTCACCCTCCCGATATAATTATTTCATGGATTTCCTTCGAACTGTACCAATCGACAACGAGATATTCTTTCTATCCCTTTTAGGCCCGTAGAGCATTTAACATTTTTCCTATACCCAATTGTTCGGTTTAATTTTTCATCATTATGTACCAGCCAAGTCTCTTGTCATACACAAGCCACAAATTTACATAGGTTTTAGGTTAGGATTCAGTACTGTCAGAACGTTGTAAAGTAACCAATAGATTAGGGTAAATATAAATATGTATTCTCCATTTACCGACATGACCAAATCCAAAAAGTTTGCTAAAGCTGCAGTCTATGCAAAAGAACTTTAAAGACAAAATAAAATAAGGGCTCGCGTACACGTCGCGGTAACGACGTCTTAGTAGCGCCGTAAAAATATTTCTTGGCGTTTTTTATTGCAGCAAGCGAAGGCTTGCTTGAATAAAGCTTTCAACTGCTCGCGATAACGACTGTCTTGATAAGCCGGGCTGCACGCCTGTCGCGATATCAGTCCGCTAATGATATTGCAAATTTACGCACTCTAATTACAAGCGTTTAATTTGCTTGCATTATTAGGTTAGGCTTTAGTTAACGTTCCATAAGATTATCCGTTTTGACTTATGTTTTCATTTATTGTTTATTTTAGAATCATTTGCTAATAAATATGTTGTATTGTATGTATGTATGTATGTATGTATGTATGTATATTTACCTACCCCGTGATGGACTTGACGTGATGATATTTATGTATGTATTATTATATAAAACGCTTAAAAATCCCTAGGTATGTTTAAAAATTATAAATGTTGTTTAAAATAAGTTTTAGTTAGTTGAACAAATCTCAATATTTATTTGTTCAATTTGACAAAGTAGTGGACAGAAAGCTCCATTGTCTATCACTGCTCAGTTATTATAAACGTGCGCCTGTGGTAACCTATAACTGCATAAATAATAAAAAGTAATCACATTTCGTCCCGTTAAGGCTCGCTTAATCTGATGGAGTATACATTGTGTATCCAGAGTGTTCAAACATCGCGTGCGCGTACTCGATGTTTTTACATTTAGGGGTAACCCGACGTTCTTTTAACACTGCATATTTAACTGGAACACGGCAACCAACTCGAAGGCATCGTGCAGAACGGACGGAATTACCTGAAATGCTCGAATATTCAAATATATTTGCTGGTTGCTGTATTATTAATATTAATAACATCGTACGGTGTGTGCAGGCCTTAATCCTGGAAATGAATATAAAAAATAATTTGATGCTCGAATCTCTTTTTTTATTCTATTTCTAGATTTCCATCGCCGTCCGCATAATCTAGTAATAACTAGCATTAAAAATAATAATAATAAGTATCGATATTAATTATTCTATTCAATGTATTGTCTTGTGCAAAATCTTTGATTTGGTATCTCTGCTTTGGCCTTCCTCTTCCGCTCCTCCATAGTAACTTTCTTTATTTAATGTATTCCACAATTATTTGTGAAATTGTTTGTGCACGGGATATGAACATTGTATGTATTTTCAGTTTTCATCACGTTATTTTATTACTTGGTAATCGAATTAAATGTGTGCAAACGAATAAGCGGACGGAACCGGAGCTGCGGCGGCTGGTCATGCGACGCTCGTCGAAAGTGCGACTCGACTTCGACTACTCGACTCGAGTCATGTTCCCCTTGCGGCCCTAAAGTTTCCCCCCGCTCCCCCGGGATCATCAGCCTATTTCCGCTTCGACCGTCGCAGGCGCGCTCCACTTGTCACGGGAAATTTGGGTCAATACGAATTAGTTAAACGTGCACATACCCTAATCATTCATTACGTTCGTTTCTCTTTTTGAAATTTTAATCCATGACTTGAAGATGGGCGGTCAGCTGCCTCGCGCTATCTGCCTACCATTTTTACCTATGAGGAAAGTTTTTCTTCTGTGAAGAGCCTATTGAAGCACATTGACATTGTCGCGAGTCTTTCAGCACTCGAAGTCATAAAGATATAATTTGGTCCATTTCAAGAAGCTATGACCATCTTACTTTTAATAGTAATGTCGTTAGCTGCGATCTTGTGTAAGGGCCCTAGGTGCCATGCCATCTCTCTAGCTAAATGGATTGATACTGGTGCTAATTCTATTGTACGAAACATTAAACTAAACCAATTTGATAGATCTTAAAGTATTGCTATCCTTATGCACATGAGAAAGGGATAGCAGAGTTTTAGTCCTCTCAAATTAAAACAGAATCGACACCAATATAATTTAATTTCAATTACATGTGTTAAAGGAATGTTGGTTACTGATACTAATTCAAAATACGACTGAAACAGGCTAACGATAATAGACATTATTTATCTGACGGCACGTGAACACAGTGCCCGTAAAGTTAAACGTGACAATACATGCCACGGAATAATTCTACAGACATGCCCATACCAGCACATATGCTAATGGTGTAAGAATGTAATTATATCGTGTACACTAAATGTACGTTGATCAGCGAGCGCCGCGTTAATTAGATGTTATACCACTAAGGTGGCCAACAATATAACGCACCGTGTGACGTGTGGTAAGCGTTCACCGTAGTATATGGACGTTTTCAATACAATCAGCCAGTGCTCCACGAGGATACGCTGAGCTAGTAGTAATGCTTCTAGCACAGTGAGTCCTCATCAACAAAATGGTTGGCAACCCGTTAGTGATACCCCTGGTATTTCTAGCGGCTATAGGCTATGGTGACTGCTTACCATCAGGTGGGCCGTATGTTTGTGTGCCATTTTAGTGGCATTATAGCGTTCCAATGTTCGAACTTTGTAAAAATCTTATTTGGTTATATTTATCTTTATCGTAAGTGTGTAAAATTGGTTCCAATTACATACAAATAGTTCATATCAAAGCTTAATAGGTGTTTAGAGTGTTCTGGTCTTCACTTCATGTCTCTTTTACGAAATCCACCACAAAAACCCCAACCGACTGAAACATCCATCAAACGAAACTCGCCTCCTAATACCACCAAAATATAGAATCAACATCGTCTTGCTAAAGACACGGCTGCCGTGGTGACTTAACTCACTAAAACCAACCTTATTATTTAAAATAATACAGTGTAATTTACCAAAACCGCAGGTACTAATGGAATACTGTAAAATAAAACGTGTCATCCGCATGAAGCTCGAGCAATGTGTTAAAGACTTCAATACAATCAAGATACGGTGCATATTCGGAAGGTCTTGGTCCATTATTCGTAAACATCAACATTATTCGATTTGAGCTTGAATTTTACGGTCACATTTTTGTGGGTGAGCGAATTGTTGTTTTGGTGTTTTGAATTAAGAATCACTTTGGTTTAACGCGTTTTATACGGCGTGGGACAGTAAAATTTACAGGCGATGTTTTGCGACGAGCGCGCGCTCACTTCGATGAGTGATATCCTCTGCTAATATTTCTTTGTTAGCATACTTACAAGGCGTGGCATGTAATATTATAAACACAGATTCGTTGAGTAGTAGGATTTGCTTTATTTACTTATAAAACCACCATAAACAAAGATAGCTCCAAGGACCAAAAATAAACACATCATACAGTAATAGGTCGATTACGACTTCTTAAGTACCTAGTAAATTATGTTACGAATGAGAATATAATATTTCTCATCAGATTAGTTATTTAATTAATGGTACATGGGAAGCAAATTGTTAGTTGAAGATGAAAGGAAAATTATTCACCGTCTTAATAGAGAGGAAATGAACGCAACTGATTCTATCATTAACATAACAATAGAATGGTCATCTCCTGAGATGATTAGGCGTACCAATTGACCCGTTACAAAGAGCTGACGGTGCAACATTGGGCATCGGCCCGCGACTTGGGATATTCGGAACGTTTACAACATAATAGAGAGCATTAGTCCGATCCACTTTTGACATCATTATCTGAGTCGACTCACGATAACCTGTGAGCGGCGCGAGGCGGTGTCGGTGCCACCCGCCCCTCAGTCGCGCGCGGTCTTGCCACTCGTGCGGTCGCGTCCACAGTACTCAGCGCATGCTCACCAGGTGTCACCACTGAGCCCACTGGGGGAACACGCTTTTGGCGGGTTTTCGCACGGACGTGATCGGCGAACGTGATGCGCGTTGCATTCACACATGGAATGCGTGCGTGTCGACTGAGGCCCGCGTGTTTGTATGCGTTGCAGTGAAATCTGTGGCCAGGACCGTCTCTGATCTTGGATTGCAGTGTTGGATTGTAGGATCTAGTCGGACGCACCCGTTTCTGTAAGAACGCACCGCATCACCGGACGCGGTGTACATGATGTTGACTCATGCATGACGCACTTGATTGCTGGAACTGGGAAGTTTATGATTTATGGTTAATACCATACTTTAAAACTTATTACAAATACACCGTTCTCTTGGTATTTAATCGAATTGTTGGCAGAAACATGCAAAATGTACACTGCGATGCTTAAATAAAAAAGGTTGATTAACTAAATCTGACGTATTTTTTGCGCGAAAATGTGGTAAGACGTATACCTACACGTTTTGATCACAATAATTACAATGCATTTTGTAAGATCTCACCGAAGGCTTTAAATTAATGGAACATAGATTGGCAACACCTGGGTCGTTTCAAGGAAACCGTGTCAAACACAATAACGTTGTATTTAACGATCTAGCAACATTGTTTATATATAATCTAAACATCATCATTTATAGACTTTAAAACGAATATTCATATTCGGGGTCAGCATCTCAATGACTTCCATAATGTGAATTATGATCAATTGGCAGTAGAATTGCTACAGACTAGTAGTATGAATATTTTTTTACAAATAATATGGCAGCATTTTGTACTTCTGGTGACGAAATAAAGTTCTCCTCGGGCAGATTGGCGGCCCAAATTTACACAAAACCAAAAATATAAAATATTATATTTTTCTGAATTATATTTATTTAAGTACATACATAATTACGTAAAATATTGTCCAACAATACTGAAACTGGTTTTCTCCTACCTACATTCTCTACAATCTGTTATTCCAATCACGTACAAGGTCAGAAGTGATAACTCCGTCGTATTGCTGTTAGGAAACGACGCTAATGTGATACATAAATTAAATGTGCAATAGATCAAACTTTGTTATTATTAAAATGAAGTCATTGTTAAGGCTAGAGCCCTAGGCGTTTAAGTTGAATATTAATGAATCTTAAAGCTGACGGAGCCTCTGGTCAATAGCAAGACAAGAGAGGGACCTTATCTTATAATCGGTCTTCCCACGGGGACCGAATTCTCAATGGTAATCTTGATTAAATGCTCCTGTTGAAGCAAATAACAATTCAAATAAATATGTTCACACGCCAACATAATTTACCCCTAAGAGGCGTTTATTTTACCACATTTCCTACCGTGAGATATATAGATAAAGCAATTGTACACGTGCCATTTGAACACTTAAGCCGGAAGCTTGGGTATTGAAGAACACGAGCTGAATTTCGATCGTCACGTTTGGGATATTTGTTGAGAACGCTCTGCATTTCATTCTCACCAAATCCCAGTGACGAAGCTGTCACAAATGGCCTCGACTTCAAACTAGGTTAATGTTTCCGAGATGTCGGACAGTATTTGGCTCTTATAGAATATGTACAGCTTAAAATGAACTCTACACATTTTTTATTGTTGTTCCAACCTTGACAGAGATTCATAAAACTATATTGTTACACCCGCATAGCTTGCTCAGCTCGGCTTTACCTGTTATACTAAGCTACCTTCAATTCCATTGTCACATAAAAAAGAGAAGGACAAATGGTGTATCTTGCGTTGGTTGATAGCCGATCCCATTATAAATTGGGATATAGGTTCAGTCGCGCATATAAAGGAGCGCGCGAGAACAGATCAATCACAAGGGAAAATACCCGCGTAATGGCTCCTCATGACCCTTGGAAAAAACAGCCACATCCTATTTACTCCGTGTCCCGAGCTAAATACGGCAAAAAGTGTCCGGTACGGTGTGCCGTAATTAATCATCGGCCGGCCGGAAAACCTGGAAACTTAATCACTGTTTCTTTAATTTAAGATTGCACCTTGGACATGTCCAAAAGGCAGCTCTCAACACGGTCTTGAAGATCACATTTATGATCATATAGATTAGAACGCAATTTGCTAATCATGTAAAGAGTGATACATACAAATGGTTGACAGCGATGAACAGAAAGAAAAAAAAATCCAATAAATAATAATGTCTTGTATGATAGTTTAGATCTCTAGAGGTATCTAAATGGCATATTAATCATCTGGTTACGTCGTTGCGACCACTACGCCACCGTTAATGCACTTTCAATATGCGAAATCAAATTTACACCCACAGGTGTAACCCACCAATACACTCATATTTTGGGGAGGTCGTTTAGAATCATCGGCTGATAATGTGTGTGAGAATTTTTTGTCCATGTTTGCAAAATCAATTGTAATTTGTGTATTATTTGTATGAAACATGCGTAATTTCCTCTTGTTTATCCAGTAGCCAAATACTTACCTAATTCTTTTGCATATATCTCAATTTCATGACATTTTAAATCCTAAATTGTTTATAAAGAAACGCTTATTAGATATTTCGGAAAATGTTAATGGTGAATTGTTGATAATTATAAGTATTCAAGCAATAAATTATAATGGGCTTGACTCAACATGGTCAAGTTGCACTTTCACTTTTAGTTTGAGTTCCAGTTGCTGTGCTAGTGGCCATATTTTTTCAATTATTGTATCGATATCTGTAGTTACAGCACACATAATTGCCTATCAACGTTTTACCTAATACGTTAATCTGCTTATAACAGACAACAGGTCATAATAATCAATCGGCACACGTACGTTTGATGACATTTAGGCAGTTTATTTCATTTAGAATCTATTTCGTATATTATTCCTTTCTAATTAATTTTACCTGTTTGTAATTTTTTAGGTCTTGTGTGTGCGCCAGTGCAAAACTCGTCTTTATACGAGGTACCTACATAAGTATAAAAATCTAAATCTCATCTAATTAAAAAGAGACTAACTACCCTCCTCGTTATTCACATGACAGCCAGTCACTTCACTTCGTACGAATCGTCGAGCAGAATAATAGTAGCTCATGGAAAGTGCATTTCCCTCACCGGTGACTGCTGTACTTTATAGAAATCAGTATGCTTTGGGTTGTTGTTGTTCAACACTTCCTACACGATCAAACGAGTTCATATCGAATACACCAATTTATCAAACCAATCTGAATCAAGTGTGTCGTGTCATGGGTTGAATCAAATCTCGGTCGATTGATTCAAAGATCTAATTCGTACGCGAGTTCCGTCACTAATGCTTCTCGTTTTGCAGATTTGGTCATTGATTGACGTTGATTTTAAAATGTTCGCGAGGGGAGTAGATTGAATCGTGTTTTCCAGTGAATGTTATAAGGAGTTAACCTGTGATTTTTGTGTTTGTGCGTAAAAATTGATGAACAAAGGTGTACAGACATTGCTGGTATGCATATGTGCTATGAGAGGCCCGGCGTGGTCACCGCCTTGAACGGAACAGTCGGGTAAGAATACATTGTTACTATAACCGTTGTAATTAACTATACATCATGAATTTACTAAAAATAATCCTTTGATAGATCTTATTATTCTGTACTGTACTGTAAAATGTACAAAGATGAAGTAAAGATTACTCGTAAATTCCTATAAGTAGTTGTCCCTAGATTGTATGCGTATGTGATTTTTTTTTTCGAAGTAATATTGTCACAGTTAATAGTGGCTGTAACAACATTTGCATTTGTTATTTGTCAAATGAGACATGTCATAATTCAGTTTCGTACGCGACCCTTCCTTCAACATGGTGATTGTGTAAATAAATCGCGAGACATTAATACTCCTTTCCTTATAAGACTACACTTTATATCTTTAACAACAGAATGGATATAGTTATCCTGATACATGAATGGAATAAAATACATTTTTTTCTTATTAAATAGTAGATGCCATCTGGCATCACTACCATCTGGTATCCATAGAATGTAGATGCGTAAATTTTGTCCTGACTGACAAATATTTCATAATAATACAGGAAAATTAATTTAAGTGAGTATATTCCAACGATGACGATGAACAGGTGAACACGGTTTCTTTCATTGTCTTTTGTCTGTCGTTTTCCTTACACAAATTTAATCATACAATAATAGCGACTTATGATTGTTGTTGAAATCCCTAAAAGCCAATTGTAGCATTTGTTTCGAGATGTTTAACAATACATAAACCTCTGGCAGTGATCAGCTACCGATAATTGGCACAGTAAACATGTAACACATCTCTAAAGTACTCGGCTCTTCATGTATGTTTAAAATAATAGCTCCGGCTAATCCACTTTGGTTGCCGGGTCGGTGTGTGTGACTGAGGCGGGCGGTAATCCAATAAGCCGAATTGCAAGTGGTTTGAGTTAACCTTCTTGGTACTGTGTGCTTTGCTGTGCTGTGTCGGTAACTCACAGACAATACTGTCATATTAATTGATCCTGTTATAAGTCACTTGTTGAGATCAAAGCTCTCAATTCGGTCTAGATTGTTCTGCCAAGTTTATGGAAGGGAGTTCTTGTTGGTGATCCTTTATTCTAACTCTATTCATACCAACTGCTTGAGTAAACATTAAGCCAGTGGTTTCATTACGAACAGCGTTTATTTGATGCAACTCAATCGATTGTTAGTGTGAAGCTAGCTACCCGCTCCGGCTTTGCACGGCCAGCGTTAGCCATACAGGTTAAATACCTGCGAAACACAAGTTATACATTTAAACCTTTCTCTTGAATCACTCTATCTATCAAAAACCGCATTAAAATCCGTTGCCTAGTTTTAAAGATCTAAGCATATAAAGAGACAGACAGACAGGAGGAATATGTAGTGAAGCGTACAATTTGAGTGTCTATCTTTGCCGTGAGCGAGCCTTATTCGTCCTCTACGGGCCACCTTGATTAGAGCTTTTGTTATGGACCTGTTTCGAGAATAGTGCTATTCACCCACTAGCCCATTATATAATCTTGTAAAGTTTAACGTTTAGATGAGAACAAGCGTGTTAAATTACGCTTGCTACATCACAACTACTGTAATATCCTTCAAGAATAAGAGTATTAAAACAAGATCTTGGTTGAGCAACTAAATTCAGTTGTTTGGAAGATAACTATGTACGATGTTCTTCGCACATGAATATAAATCAACCATTATATTAGTTGATTTAAGTTTTGTAAATTAAGACAAAGTAATTACCAATTATATTTATTTATCTTTGAACTTAATGTTAGCAGTTCGATCTTGGGAGACTTTTATTTATACAGTAGTACCAATTCTGTTGTTCAAAATTATTAAACTTAACTAATTTGACAGGTCTAAAAATATTGCCGTCTTTATTTAACCCCGCACATGAGAAAGGGGTAGCAAGACTTTGAGACCTGTCAAATGAGTATAGTTTAGTAATTTTGAACAACAGAATCAACACCAGTATCGTTATATATCTTCGTGCCTATGTAACCTAAGCGAAAATCCAACTAACCTTTTGTAATCTCATGATCTCTAGCCTAGACAAACTCTATTAACGCGCCACATAATAAGTAAAGTCACATAGAGCAACTACGATTTAATGCAACCCGCGGCCTGCCCTGTTGTGTCCCGCACGCTCTGCCATAAATATATTTGCCGAGACTCTTAAAGTGGATACATTGCTGGTTTCTTAGTGGCCTTAAAGTATAAATCGTAAAACAAATGAAGTGGAGGAGGGTTTAATTATATCGATGAGGAAAGGTATGCTGCTGCGTTGGTCTGAAATATAGAACGAATGGGTGACAAACATCTTCAACGCGAATATTAAGCTGGGACTGCCCTTTCTCATATGCGGGGTTAAATAAGGATGGCAATAGTTTAAGTCCTGTCAAATTAGTTTAGATTTCTTACAACAGAATTAACACCGATACCGTTTAATTTTAATCTAGCGCCAGACAGCAAAATCTTAAGCTATTTAATCACAGAGTTGAAACAGATGTGTTGCATATGTTCCATTCGTACCGTCGCATTAGCAGTTTGCATGAGACTTAATGGAGTTGGTATTTTACCGTTTCGCAGTGCTGGGTACTTTGTTGTCGGGTTATTACGTAACGCCAGTAGTCGTTAATTATTTGCCAGGGAGCACTTAACACTGCCGTTGACAAATGTACCGAGTTGCCACTAACGTTTGCTCAAACGAAAATAGGCTAGCATTCGCCATGCCTTGCCACGCAGCCGGAACAATTTGCTAATTCTCCCGAAGTTGTCCTAATATAAAACTAATATTATAAACGCGATAGTAACGGTTTGTTTGTTTGCTACCCTTTCAGGCTTAAGGGATCGTAATAAAATTTGACAAGGAGATAGATTATATCCTGGGGAATGCCCTGGCTACTTTTGTTTACTTGTCTACTTTTTTTCCGAACCGGTGGTAATTTAGACCTTCATAAGAGCCTTATTAGGGCCAAATTGAATAAATGATTTTTGATTTTGATTTTGTCTTTAAACAAATGTAAACAAGTCGCGGGTATTATCCAGTTGTTTATAAAATCTTTTTAGTAACTTTAGTAGCATTGATAGTTGTATTCAATTAAGCTGGAATATTTAAAATAACTCTTAAGTAAAGGAAATAAGGTCGTTAAGTATAAGATGTAATTTCAAACAGGATCAACATTTCGATTCGGCTGCGGCACCCAGAAATTTAAAAACTTTACAGTTAAATGACCTAATATATTATTTTTTCATTGCCTCCGTATTAATGCATGCATCAACGTTCAAAGAATCGTAAAAAGCAGATTAATTCAGCCCATTTGAATTTTATATCTTCAAAGATTTTTTATTCATATCCGAAGAAAAATATATAATGTATATTTTTTTTCCAATAACAGTTATTCGAATGTTTATAATACATACATACAATAAATTATTATATTTATAAACTGAAACTGAAAAAAAAATTACAATGCGAATGGGAGTGGAAGAAGAAGTCGTGGAAGACCAAGGCCCAACTTTCTAGATCAAATTACCAAAGTACTCGAAAGGTAAAGAGTATTCGTAATCGGCGGGCATGTATGAACAGATTGATGAATATGTGGTGCGAGCGAGGTGATGATGCTCAGCCGCCATACAAAGAAGATATTCCGGCCAGGCGGGTGCTGTGCCTGGGGAGCCGCGTTTCCCCTGGCCAGGCCAGGGCCGCTCCTACGGAACCAAACGCCCAATCAATTGACTGTGAATTATTTACTCGTCTTGGATTTTACCTAAATCAATGAATATAAATGTTGCCAAAGTGACGGAGGTCAGTCATTACTTTAAATTGCAAATCAGTTGGTTTCCTCAATAAAATACATAAATATAAATAAATAAATAATGTTTGAATGAACATTATCACATCACACAGGCAGCTGAAGCCAAGTTAAGCAAAGCTTGTACTATGAGTACCCAGACAATATATTTTTTCGTTAACCCAAAAGATAATCACATACCTGTTGTAAAGTCTATTAACCACTGGACTAACTATATCGGCAAGTATTTATTCATTTATCGGGAGGGTAGGCAACGCGCGTGTGATACCTCTGGTGTTGCAAGCGTCCATAGGCTACGGTAACAGCTTACCATCAGGCGGTCTTTATGCTTGTTTGCCACCTAGTGGTATATAAAAAAATACTTTGCACAATTTAAGTACATGGATGGACTTTATGGTAGAGCATTTTCAAGATTGCTAATCAACATATAGCTGGAAACTGGATGAGTAAAGAGCTGAGGATCGAGCTCAGTGGCGCGCAATGGAAAGACCTATAGCCAGGACTGAACTGCGATAGCTTGATGTGGACAACATAGCTTATGCTAGATGGCGTAGGTAAATTAAGCTACTTTTGTTTTGGAAAAAACACGACAACAAAAAACCTATGAAACGACTGGAGTGATTTATTTAAATCGTCAGATAGCCGACGCTTCAAGGCGTAACTTAGGAAAGTAAGTAAAGGTTCAGCGCAAATTAAAACCCATGAAATTGTGATGAAAATCCGATTTCACGCATACGAAGTCGGCACAGCCAGTATTTAATAAAATGTTTAATTAATTTAGATTTACCTACTTAAAGTCTAGATTAAAACATTATTATTTTAATGACGATAACTAACGAGGAAAACAAACTTAATAACGAGGCTAAATATGAACATACATATAATAAAATTTGTAACACACGCAAAATTCTAACGTTTTATAATATCAACGGAGTAATCTGACAGCTGTTATATACGGCAGTTTGTCTGGCTCAGTTTTCAGTATTTTCTCAGTTACATCAGAGTTTATTAATATAGGTTATACCTGTCTTTTCATATTCATGGAAATTGTTTGAAAATTTACATTAACTCATCATTTTAATCCGCTTGTAGTAATACATAGGTCTAGTGACAGTCGCCGCAATGGTAGATCAGTGGGCTTATTCCTATGACGGCTGAGAACATGCTGACAAACATGATGTCAGTGACGTCAGAATGTTCACAATCGTCATAGAGAATAAGCCCGAAGAATACATAATTTGTTTTAGCAAAAATTCTGATTACATACCTACTGATGCTATTTTATAATACTGTCTGATTATAATATTTTATCTTAGTCTTTCCCCTACACAATAATGATTCGATATGCTTAATAATCTTCTTTTCATATAAAATATTAACTGAAAGTAAATATTGAAAGTAGGCATTTCATCTTAATAAAAAAAGTTTCAATACGAAAATAAATAGTATTTTTTACAAAGCTGATTTTTTTAAATATTTTTGAAACATTTACTGTTCCACCTTCGTATTAGGTTTTGGAGTACATCGACCTTAGAACGAGATACGTTTTCGGCAATATTCTATTCTAATTGTAGGTACAATAAAATTCCAATGCCCAAAGTAATGATATAATCTCCTTAAGGTATGTTTATTAATATAACAATGTTCCCGACTGACCTTTTTTATTGGATCTTAACAAAGGATCTTAAGCAAGGAATTTCGGTGGTTCATATATTCACTCCATTCTTTTTATATCAGATACAATTACATTGTGATATGGCAAACAAGTGTACGGTTAGCCTGATGGTAAGCGGTTACTATAATACCATACCATATGGACTAGCGCATTGCCTAAGTATGAAAATGCTACTCCTACTTTGATAGGAACCTAACAAGCCTCTTACAATCGGAGATTCTAGATGATCATAGGATACCATAGGCATCTAGATTCTAGAATGAATATTCGCGTGACATCGTCTTCTCAAGACATTATAGTGCTTTACATTTACCGTTAAAAAAACGAATCGAATCAAAAAGCGCTTTAATCGCTAACAGTAAATACGATATTTGTAAATTTAAGCTTTTATTTTAAAATAAATTTTGCCTCCTACGCCTTTCCCACGCTTTCTCTTCCTTAGCATTTGCTTATTATTGGAATTATGATTACTCCAAAATTTGTGTTGGGGTTTCGTAAATCGCTTAACGTTATCAGTCTACAATTCCGCCGTTTAAACGTACTCTGAAAATAAATCTAGTGTCGATGACCTCTCAACCCCCCGTGACATGAGCCTAGCCACGAGGCTTCGGTTCGGGAGGCTTCATTAGATAGAGTAAGCAATATTACCACTCTGAAGATAAACCTTCTAACTGATATTATAAAGATAAAAGATTTGTATTTTTGTATTTTGATAAATGTCTATAGGCTCCGAAACTACTGAACCAATAAAAAAAATCTTTCATCGTTAGAAAGCTACATTATTACTGAGTATCATAGGCTATATATTATACTAGCTGCTCGCCCCGACTTCGCACGGGTATACAAAATATTTGATAAATGTGTACCCGTGCGAAGCCGGGGCGGGCAGCTATTTTATAAGTTGATTGCCTTAATGGCTCGATGTTTACTCATATAAGATAAGATGCAAATTCGTATTACTCGTCGTCGTATCTCTTACGAAAACAATGTGAAGCTTCGAGCTGATATTTTAGTATGTCATGAATTAATGTTTTGTAACAAGTTATTTTGACTATATGTATATTTTGTGTTTAGAATAAGCCTTGATTGAAAATTTTATGGAATTCCATTCGTTCTTATGGTAAACTTATTATGTTATGTCCTACTTATGTGGTGGCAAGTTGGCCAGTTAACAGTTACAATCAGATAGTTAAAGATAAAATAATCTTGTGAAACGTCGACTTTTCTCAATGGAAGTACAATGCTTTAAAAGCATTCTCCGCGATGTGTTGTTTCTCCTTATCGTGGTCCAAAGCGGCTAAATGGTAAGACACACCTTTGTTTGTAAGCGATAAGCCGATGGCGTTTCACTTGTTAGCTAATACATCTCAAATAATCTTTCTCAAGTTATTTTTTTTCATCATACCAAAACGTCGAATAACGCAAACACGGAAGAAAGGGCTATGACAATAGTTGATTAAACAATGGTGTTGATCAGAATTGAACGTCAGCGAGGCAACTGAGCATACGTCCCGCCTGGTGGTAAGCGGTTACCGTAGATTATGGATGCTTGCAACACCAGGGGTATCGCTCGCGTGTTGTCGACCTCGCAAAATCTCTTCAAACTCTCCTTGAACTTTTTCCATGCTGTACTCCTTTCGGTAAACCACGGTGGGAAGCTCATTCATAAGTTTGGTCGTGCGTGGGAGGAAGCTCTTTTGAATGAAAGCGTCTAAGTAATCTTCTATTATATAAAAATGAATCCCTATGTTATTTCCCTTGGTCACGGCATCACACGTAAATGGCTAGGCCGATTGGGCCAATTCTTTTTGTGTTTGTTATTGGCAGTAGACGAATCTTATGAAGATAAAATTTTAAAAAAGAATCGCATTTTTTTATTTCGGTATAAACTAAAGGAACTTTGTTCTATGTTTTATTTGTCATATGAATTCATAGCTAAGACAGGACAACGTCTGTCGGGACAGCTAGTAAACAAAAAAAAACAACAGAAAATATAATAATGTTATATAGTTATCTCGCTGACCGCCTGTAATAGAAGCGCCGGAACGCACCATATAATTTCTCGTGGCCACATAGAATGTTTGCTAGTTTTAGTTTGTATTGAACTACGTGATACTTCCCAACGGGCCGAGCGGGTGGTCTGCGAGTGTTTCAACATCATACACGGCAATGACTATTTGTGCTTTGTTTTGTGTTCCGGCCCCATTACCTAGGTTACAATGTATGCTCTCTGCGATTGTTAGTCACTTATAGAAAAACGCACTAAAATATTTGGTAGGATGTCTCTCAAAAATTAGGACAAGGGAGGTGCACAGTCTCTTTTTTAAGTAATTCTTTCTGAATGAGGTCAAGTAATTCTTTGCCATGACGTCACTCCTTTGACTCCGCTCCCATAATAGTGTGCAGTCCTTAAATAATATTATGCTGTATTTAGCTATTTGTTTTGTGTTAGTGATGTAAAACGAGCCAAGATCAGAACTATGTTTTAGAATCTGCCTACGTGATAAATTATGTCAATAGAGGTTCCTAATACCGTGTCCTCTTGGAAGTTGTGACATCACTCTCCTGGTGAATGACGTCATGAAAACCATCAGTATGCGCTACCGCAAACATTCTAGATGCACTGCATTGCCGCGGCAACATTTTTTACATCTTATTTCGCCGAACACATTACCCACAGGCTGCTGGAGTAAAAAAACATGACTCTTTAAAAACTTTATTTGATTTAATGTCGTCGGTGCAGCGTGCTAACCTGCGGGCAAACAAGCGGTAATTTTTGACGTGTAATGATATTACATGTGTTCAGGTCCTGTACAACAATTATTGTTGGTGAGCCACTCACGAAAGTCACGAAGAACTGTCTGATTGAAAGGGTGATTGACGTTTTTTTTGTACCACTAAGGTCGCAAACAAGCATACAGCCCGCCTGATGGAAAGCGGTTACCGTAGCTTTTGGACGCTTACAACACTAGGGTTACGACCTTGCACTGCAAGCTGCAATAATCTCGTACTCCTTTGGGAAAGTCACGGCGGGGAGCCCATTCCACAATTTAATAGTGCGCGGGAGGAAGCTCCTTTGAGACCACGCAATGCCAGACCATTTCGGTTCCAGTGTGCGGCTGAATTTTCCGCGATTGGTGAGAATTGCGGTGGTAGAAGTGCCCCGTGTTCCGCCTACTGAAACAAAACCGGAACTACTAAAACATAATTAAGTGGCATCTTGTGTTAGTTAATACTTTATTTGCATTTCCCGCACGAAAATTTCACCGCTGTGCTTTACATTATATACAAGCAATTTAGGTGATAATATAGCTTTCATTTTTACGTGCTGGCCTGAGTGAGTAGCGGAATTTAGAAGATTGCAAGAAATAGCCAGTAAAGTCTTTATATAATGTTAGGCGTGAAACAATACTGTTATGGAAATATTTGCTACCTGGGCTTGGCTTACGGCATTTCAAAATGCGTTTGTATTTTTACCAACTTGACAGTTACTTGTATGACCTGTGACGTTTACTTTGGTTAACAAGTAAATATAATAAAAAAAATACCTTATGTCACTAGTACAATTCAGCCGAATCTGTAGTTACCTCAAATTAATATGCAACTGGGGTCGATTCTATTGTACAAAATTACTAAACTTAACTAATTTGACAGGTCTTAAAGTATTGCCATCCTTATTTAACCTCGGACATGAGAAAAGGATAGCAAGACTTTTAGACCTGTCAAATTAGATACCACTGTATTATTAAAATGGCAAAATCTATTAAACTGTTTACGCTATAGAGCGTGCCAAATAAAAACATATACTAACTAACATATTTCGAGAACACCCTCTTTCTGGGTCAGTCGGGTAATGACGGAGCCAATGCATTTGTAATTAAAATAAAATTAAAAACTCGTGACCAAAATAATTAATTTCTATCCTTAGACCATAAATCTATTTATTATGTTACAGAGTGAGATAAATAAATAGTAGAACTGTCGCATGATCATGTTGTCTATGTATAAATACTGGACAAAATACACAAGTGGCGTTACCAGTGACCCATTCAATTGGAATGTGATGTATGTAAGTTCGAAGAAAGAATACGTTGGAATTTTCTGACTAAGCGTACGTAAGGACCGAATTCGATTACTCTCTTAAGACACAAATCAGTGGGAAAGTGGTTCATTCCTGATATCAAGTAATTGTCTAATAATCTATCAAACAATGGTTATCTTTACGATAAACTTGTAAATAGTACAGGAAACACAGCATAGGAGTTTTTCAAGAGAATAAATTTTCGCAGCATCTTCAACGCGCGATTTGTATTATGATACCACCTGTGCTGAAAGAGTAGGGGTCGAACAGTATTTGCCATCTTAGTTGGTAAAAAACCTTCTGATAACTACTATACTTATTGGCCTTAGAGCAGATTTTCAATTATATGCTATTAACAAACCTTATTACCGAAAGATATGTAGAACTCATCTTATATCGAGCATGGCTGGATTTGCGATTTGATCATGTTTACATACGGAAGATAAATGTGTGTCATAAACTCATAACCATTGCTTTGTAACTCGGGAACTATTTACAAATAAGGACGCGTTCAAAGTATAAGCATTACAATGTGATTGCAATACATAAAGGTGTCAAGGTGTATCTTTCCTTGTTTCGCGCACACTTGTACCTACCTACTGTATCTTTAATTTAATACGTCACTGTGATTAATTCAGAGTTCAGGCGTAATTTTATTGCCTCGACCTCATTCCTCGAGGAAACCAACGTTTAATATTGTAATGTATGATGCCATGTTCACTAAGCTATTGGGAATTTGAGATCATTTCTTTTATGTTTAAGCGATCGGGAATAGCGTATGAATATAGTCTTTAAGAAAAAAATGTAAAATATGTCTTTGAATAGGTTGGCTCGGATATTTCGGAAGACAATGGCTTATAGCAAGAAATCATGCTCATGCACAGAGCAATAAGCGTATTTTAGTGCGTAGTTATGTTAGTTAGTAACCGTGACGACGTTTCAATACTAGATACTTATACAATAAATCGCAAAGAAAGGGGGATCCCCGTGGGTATTCCCATTAAAATTGGAGCCGCCCGGCTGGGGACTGTACCTCCACCTTATAGAAGACCACAGTCAAATGACACTACTTTAATGTAGTCTTGTTTTTGCGGTTAGTAAGGTTGCCACTTGCCAGTGCTTAACGAGGATACGCTGCGCTAGGAGTAAGATATTATGCTGCTATCGCAGTGAGTCCTCAACAATAACAGGGTTTGCAATGCGTTAGTGATACCCCTGTCCTAGTATTGCTAGCGGCCATATGATACACTGACTGCTTACCATCAGATGGGACATACGCTTGTGTACCAATTTAGTTTGATATAAAAAAAACGTTGAATCGTTCTTAACATATTCATTGCGCATGTCAAGTTATATGTTATCAGGGGCTTTATTGCGGAACATGAATTCAAAAACTTGTTGATAAATGTAGCATGAGCCTTCAGACTTAATGTGACGTAGGTATAATAAGAATAGTTGTTCCACAAGTCAAGTTGCTTACTGCTGAATGTTGATGACGTTGATAACAGGTATCTTGGAGATGTTATTTTTATCAGTACCGCTAATTTTTAATTTATAAACGATATTAAAAGTATTACTTGCTATCGTAGCTATCTGCTCAACATCTCGGAATGAGTTGGAACAGGCACTGAACGAGTGGAAGCGTCAGCTGCAAATGGGTGGTCTAATGTTGAGTGATTCTAAGACCCAGTACATGGTGTGTAATAAACCAGGCCCTTTGGAAGACCCTCTCGTAATCGACGGACAACAAGTCATGAGATGCGATGAGTATAAATACCTAGGTACCATGTTGCACACCACAGGAGCCTGGCTGAAGTGGCGGGAGCTGACTGGCGTAACCTGCGACCGTAGAATGCCTGTTAAATTAAAAGGCCTCGTATATAAGAGCATGATCAGACCTGTTCTAACGTATGGCAGTGAAACATGGGCAGTTACCCAGCGCCAAGTTAATACCGTCCAAGTTGCCGAAATGAAGATGCTTCGGTGGATGTGCGGAGTGACGAGACTCGACAGGATACGCAACGAGTACGTTCGCGGTAGTCTCGGAGTACGCGACATCGCCGACAAGCTGCAAGAGAGTAGGCTGCGATGGTTTGGACACGTGAAGAGAAGACCTCCAGAGTACATCGGAAACACAGTGGCCAATCTAAACATGCAGGGGGTCAGAAGGAGGGGAAGACCGAAGACCAAGTGGTTAGACGTGGTCCGAAAAGACCTTAGTTCCTGCGGAGTTACTGAGTCAGACACTTCAAATAGGGCGAAGTGGAAAGAGAAAACGAAGAAGGCAGACTCCACCATCTGATGGGAATAATAATTGCCAAGGAGAGAGAGAGAGAGAGATTAAAAGTATTACTTGAATGTTTAAGACAATACGTTGGACACGCACAGTGCCGGTGGCAGGAATATTGTCGACAACGTATTCGAAAACGTAACTCGCGAAATGTCAAAATTGTCATACTAATATTTAGTTCCACTTTTCACCGCCGCAGCGCTGTTCATTTTCCAATACAAAAATAGTCGAAGGCGATACGAAAACGTTGTCGACAATGTTCCTGCTACCGGCACAGTATTCCTTACTTTCAGAACAATATCTTGGAGAAGCTCTTAAGTGATCCAACTGCCAATTACATTTACGAAACAAGTGTGCCCGTCTAATCGCAAGCTCTTCTCAAAATGAATCTTTACTGTTACAGTAATAAAGCTAATTATCCCTGTGCTAACATTTGTTTAACTCCTGTTACGCACTCCTCGCGGCCTCCGTCACCCAACAAGCCGCAAATCCCATAAACTGTTGCGCGAATGTGGTTTTACTTGCACGTTAATTAAGCACGTAATCTCTTTCACCATGACGACGCGCCGCGACTACAAATACGAGTCTTATAACGTCATTAGGCAGTTCATAATCGCGGATAATGCATCTGCGATTATTATTAAATAATCATACAAGTTTCAGTTGCTTTTGCTTCACAACGGAAGCTATTGCTTCTGATTTAACCTTTCTTTGTTATTCTCATTTTATAGTTTATTTTATATTAAAATGGTGGCAAAAAAACGACCCACCTGACGGTAGCAGTCACCGTAGCCTATGGATGCTTGCTATACCAGCGCCATCATAATTGCATTGCCAACTTAATTTATGTTTCTTCTTACCAGTACTGTCATAAATGCGTTGCTAGCATAATTATATTTAACATGCTTTCCCTGCGACTTAGCCAGCGTATTAATATAATATGGCCTATGATTACTCAGTGATAATATAACATTGGTTTGGAGAAAGTATTTTTTTTTAAATCGGTCCAGTTGTCGTCGGTAGTCTCCAACCCAAAATACAAATCTTTTCTCTTTATAATATTAGTGTAGATTTTAAAAGTAGGTATACTATAGTTCGAAAGACATTTAAAAGCCGAAACCAAATAATTGGGATGAACGCCAGATAGATGACGATGTTGACGTAATATAACGTGGCTAGCGAAATTACTTGACATAACAAACTTCAATAAATACTATTATAGCAAAATAATGTGTCGTGACGTCACTTGTGGTAGCGTAGTGCGACTAGTGCGCTCCCACGCGGGAGTTTTTTTACTTTAGTTTAGTCTTGATTGACATGACGACGACGGGTATGCTACTTCTGCTAGTGGACAACAGGCGTGACGCTTACCATCGGGGATCCTTCTTTTTCTTTTATACTACTTATTTTGTAAATAAGCTTATGGTCCGCCTGATAATATTTTAAGGTGGCACACAAGCATACGGTCCACCCGATGGTAAGCAGTCACCGTCTCAACAACTATAGGGTTTGCAATGCGTTATGCGTTAGTATACCCGGTATTTCTATAGTGACTAAACACTTCGGTCATCTTACCTTTAAGCGGGCCATACGTTTGAGTGCCTACTTCATAGAATTAAAAACAAAATTCGTTTCCTATGGGTATGGGCAATTTCTATACAAACGGTGTTATTATTGTTGCGGTGTTGCAACCCAGCATTTTTTTTGTAACTTTTTGTGTATGTGTGTGTGCCAGTTTGCCTGATGTAAATGTTTGTTCGCAGGTACGACAAGTGGGAGCGGGGCGGGGGCGGGGGCGGCGGCGGCGGCTCGGGCGGCGCGGCCCCCAGTGCCCCCTGGCCCGGCCGCGACCGCGAGCGCGACCGGGAGCGCGAGCGACAGGCGCGTGCGCACCAGATGTCGCACGCGCACGCCCCCGAGCCCGATGCCTCGTCGCTCTTCCCGGCACCCTTCAGGGTCAGTCATATTTTACTTCTAAAATCCATTTTTTATGTGTAGCATCACAGCATCGTGGCATCGTCTTCCCGCTTGACTGCAATCAGTGAGGGTGATTTCATAAAAAGACAGATTTCAGATTTGGATAGAAGAAAAGGAAAGAAAGGATCTACATAAGGAAATTATATGATTTGTGACAATTCCTCGAGGAGGTCTGGAACAGTGGAAACCTTACTTATAGCAGTTACATGACATAAGAGTAGTGTTATTTGACTGCGACATTCTATAATATCGAGATGTTCTAATTGAAATCCCTTTACACCCACCTTTCGTATTAAACAACATATAGACCTTATTCTATAGATAGGCGAATTTCATATCCACACATAGATCCCTTCGGGGCGGACAGATATTTGGAAAACGCTTAAAATCTCAACTTGTACACCTCTTGCGACATCAACATCGATAATAATAAATTAAATGTTGTGGAAATACCAAGACGATAATAACGATGATACGTTTTGTAGTCTTAAAGCAATGAGAGGCGTTATCGCAGATGTTGGCCAACTAACTTGAGTCAAAGTATACTTGCCTTGTTAAATTATTGGTTTACTTATCCGCTAGTATTGCTGGGTACTTGAGTGAGTAAGCCGTTTATTTGCTCTTAGAATAACATCGATTTGGGTCACGTCATGGATACAATTAATATCTTCATAATTAAAGTGCCTATAAGTAGACCAAGTTTCCAATCCAAGCATTCAGATCCAAGACGGAGGAAGTGGTCAATAGAAATGAGAACATTGTAATGAAAAGTAGCAGAATACCTTGAGATTTTTAAGCACCTAGACATTAGACAATCCTCTATGTATACGGAAGAATTTTCCACGCTCAAGGAAATAAAATAACAGTCACTGAAAGACTTGATGAATCCTACGGAATATGAAAATTACTTAAAATATGTGCCACGAGTACGGGATTTAATTGTTTTCAAAATCTCTTTGTTTCCCGGAAGTAGACACTTAATTTTCCCGAAACGAAGATAATTACATTCAGAAACATTTCAGTTCCCACTGGAGCTTATTTTCAACATTGTCGGAGCCTAATTAGGGGTTTATTTACTGTAAACAATTAAATTTCACATTCAACGCTGATTTTGTATTGTTCAGAGTCCCATTAGCATTCAAAATCATCAAGGGAACAATCCAAAGATTTTATGAACAAAGCTTACATGTGAAATAGGATTAACTAATAAGGAATTTTATTATCATTGGCACCTGCGATGTATACAGGTAAAATAATTTGCTGATGTATTTTCCCGTGATGGTTCACATTATGCGTCATACAAGGTAATTGTTTTTTTTTTGTAATATCCTAAGTAGTATCCAACCTGTGTTTTAACTGTATGATACACATATTAAATGTGCCTTCAAATGTCTTAAAATTATTTAGCAATTAACTGTGCAAAATGCATTCAGATATTCGCAGAAAAACTCGAGCACGATTCTGCACAAATATCGGCTTTATATTAGTTATGATCCCAAAGGGGAAATTTCTCCCCAAAATTGGCGAATACGAGCCCAATAACGTTTCAATAATTAAAAAAGTTTCATCTAAAAGGATGAGGAATATCTGCGATGAAAACAAGTTAAGTTGTATTTACGTTAAGAACTTGATTCCCAAATGTTTACTCTTGTAATGTTTGAATTCAAATATTACACATGATTCCTAAAGCGATACAAATATGCCTCGACTCCTTACGTAAATATAATATGTACATAACTGTACTTTATTACATACTCACTTCGACTTAAAGTTCTAATACATGAGCTGTCTGCTTTGATTTTATGTGACCTGACTTCATAGCTCCAAAGTTTTGCAACTTGACTACCTCTTACGCCTTTTAAATATGCTAATGAAATTCGAGTGAAAACGATACGGAATCGAATTTACGATATCGATAATAATTTAGATTGACCACTTTTTGGAGTCCCATCGTAACATTGAGATTTATTTCAATATGTGTGCTTGGTTAAATTTATGATACGTTCCTTTGTTGTCACCCGTGCATGCGCTCGTAGAAACTCGTGCCAATGTTTCGCTTATACACATATCATATTACTGACTGACAGCTGAATATTTATTCGTGCCTTTAAACTATATACAGTTCTGCTCTGACACGTAGAACAGATAACCCCGGCCACTCAGTATCGAAGACAACGTGTCTCAGAGAATATAAGAGTGAGATGCTAAAATGCCTTTGAGTAAAATTCCCAGTTCAGGCATCAATTTTGTTAGAAAACTGGGATGGATTGCTAGGGATTCCATCTCAGTTTTCTTATAATTATTATTACAGTTCTAACCTGCTGGCTAATGAGCCATTTCAAATTTTACTTAATCTTCTAAATTACAATATTATTCTAAGAATATGTCCACTTCCGGTTGTGCTAACATTTTAAAGGAAGTCACAATGTCTTCTTATTATAATGCACTATCACTATTAGAGATCCGTACCTCAAAAGGGAAAAAGGCACCCTTACAAGATCGCTTTGTTGTCTGTCAAGATTTTTTTCACAAGAAAGCGTGTAGTTATCAAATTCAAAAACCCGGGTCTATGGTCTCGTTCGGCTGTAAAAATATCAAATCTGTAAATGAACGTGAAGAAAAGATATGAACGTTTATGTCGCAAATTTTCGCATATTTGTGATTTCACAAGGGAATCAAAACCTAGGTTACTTCTGACTCATGAATCATGAAATTTGGCAAGTAGCAATGTCTTGCAGCACATGTTAAGGGAAGAATCTGAAAACCGTAAATATGTAGTTTAATGACAAAAAACGCTAATTTATTATAAAAAACTTATAACGATATATCACTTCCTCAATTCGACACTAGATGGCGCTGCGTTTGTTTACGGGTGTTCGATGGGCGAAAGTATATATGTTGAACGTATTTGTATACTTTGATCCCATATACCTACAAGTTTGTACGGAACCCTCGGTGCGCGAGTCCGACTCGCACTTGGTCGGTTTTTATTTATATTTATTGTCACTGCACTTGCACTATACCACAGTTCAGGCATCACTTTTGTTAGCCACGCATCACCGACATACGTAACAAAGTCCAGAGTGGTGGCACAGAACGGTATCCATGAAGCTTATCTACTCTACTTGTTAGCAATAGCACTGTCTTCTGTTTTTACTGATCGCGTGATCGACCGCAGTAAAAGTGAAGTATGTGGCTCTATTCTCCGCACGTGTTTAGTCGTTAGTCTAGCCGTTGTAAACTGATGGCAATGGTGGCTACCTTGATGATACGAGCTAGCCTAGTTTAACATGACCCCAGATAACGTGACATGCCTTTGACATACCATTAGATTTGTTTAACGACATGCCAGCAGTAGTAGATCAAGTTTATTTGGTCGATCAACCAATGTCAAACGAGTTCGAAGTCGCTACTGGTTTTGTCAACGACAGTTATAATTACGTTTGTACTTTTTGTTGATTTGTGGATATTGTTGCCAAAACAACAAATCTTTGTTAACCAATATGGCAAAGACAATGAGGTGTTAACCTAAGCTCAGACTGAATAATATTATGCTTTGGAGATGATTCAACAACTGGAAAAACTAGGGTAAAACAATTCAACGCCGTTTATTTAAATGTCCTTTAATCATCCTAGTTGAAATTCGAGAGCCAAGTTTATCGTCTGTCTGCCTCCAACGCACCTGCGTCTACACAATAATGAAACTTTTAATACAAATTACTAAATAATAGATCTGCTGTTAACAGAAATGTTATCAAGAGCGATGCTTCCGGCTTTCCTCAGGTGCCCGCGCGACCCACTTTATATATGACTTGGTACATATGCGCATAAACACTCTCAGACAAGTGTAATTGAAGCTTCCATAGCCCCCGCACCCCGCGGCATAATGGGTCTGCTAGGGGGAGTACATAGTGCATCCATACTACGTAGCTCTATAGACCCCGTGCCTTACATATACATCGTTACTGTTTGCTGAAGATAATAGACGAGCGTTCAAATGAACGGTGTGTTAGCGGACACGTCATTTTGTTTGTACACTTGGCACCACGCGTCTTCTTTCACTTTCAGCCAATAATTTGCCTATTTATTCACACTCGTCTACAACAATTAAGTGTTTAGAGAAAGGTAATATACTAAGCGTCATTATTTTCTAAACGAACATTTCAAAATATCTTTAGGCAAACTACGAAACGATTGCCAATGAGGACTTTCACTATTTTTTTGTTAGAAAATCTTATTGTTGAAGTTTTGCATAAAATGAAACAATTGCGTAAAGGTTTTTAACGTAGGTCGATGTCTATCAGAATGTTTTCTATCGAGAGTGTATAGCTATAGTGGAGCCAATTAGGAGTGTATTTATAAAACGTCTATTTCTCGTTCCACTTTGTCCCACTAGTTAGTGGATCACTTTGCCAAGGCCGTCGGAGCATATTAACACATTAAATGCTCAGGTGTCTGTGCGTGCGAACCCCTATCAAACCTACTATGTATGCTGCATTCTATTGCCAGTATTTCTTCATTCGTACGTTTATAAAGCTGTCTCTGTCACACACCTTAACATTTGTACGAGATAGAGGTATTGAGGTTACACTCAGCAATATCCATTTCCGTTGGTACGTATTTTTATTCGCCGCGAGTATTTCTTTGTCATGTGTAAACTTTTCTACCATATTATTCATATTATATTTGTATGTATGTGCTATTTATTGTATGGGTATATTTATATACTAGCTTCTGCCCGCGACTACGTCCGTTCGTTGAGTCTTGTATTGTTAAACCAGGCTATAAACTATCTGTCTTCCAAATCCGTTAAGTAGTTTTTGCGTGAAAGAGTAACAATCATCCATCCGTCCATACTCACAAACTTTCGCATTTATAATATTAGTAGGATGTACTTTGCATGGACTACGATTATTTTCTGTACAATTAGAAAATTTCACGTAATCGTTATTATTTTGTTGCTTGTACTGACAGATTTGCATATTTATTAGCCGCCTTAATATCATTATTCATAGCAATGTCGTCAAGGTCGTGTCCAAGCACACCTGTAGCATTATTAATACATGTTTAGCCTCACCTTATCGCAGTATTGTGTTTCACGTGAAAAAACAGCGCACCTGGGAGCATATTAATTAATTTGCTCCCACGTTATTCATTAATGCGAGCGATCGGCTAAGGGCTGGAGAAGTAGCAGAAGGCAGGTTTGCGAACAGGGCACAATGACAGTACAAACACAAGTACATTGTAGTATTGCGGAGCGTCTAGACGGCCTCATTACAACCCCCCGTCTCGCGCTGCCCCCACGCTCCACGTACCGCCACTCCAATATCTAAATGAAAATATTATGCCTTTTTAATCGTAAAGCAAATATATACACTGACAATTTTCGTAGCGAGACTGAATGCCTAATGGATGTCAGATCCTTTCAAGCTCACAACAGTTTTTTCATGTGTATATTTCACGAATTCATAATAGATACGTGGTTGTTTTCTCGTAAGTATCTAATTTTGAGGGTACCTCGAGGTATACTACGCACTCGATGTCCTAGCTAGACGATTGAAAATGTATCCGATCCTATAAACGTATCGAAGAGTCATTGACACGAAGGTCGATATAGGTCGACGACTTGGGCAGGTTCTGCGACACATCACATTGCCCCAACACATTTGTAATCGAATAATGTCCATTCCTTTTCCAAGACTAGTATTTTATTTTTACTTGAGTGTGCAATAATCCGACCCTCTGCTTGCGTCCCCTGCAATCTTGCACCCTTCAGTGTAAACTACGGACATTGACTCCGAGATAGGTCACATTAAATATTAGGCCATCTTAGTTGTCTCCGTTACTTCAAACAAATAATTGGATATTCCATGGAATAGTAATCAGTAGGATTCCATTTGAACGTAATTTATTTTGCTTTTCGTAATTCGTAATTCATCTTAGCTCAATTCGTATTGCTCGAAATGAATGATTCTTTTTACATTTCTTGTGTTACTGTTGAAATAACCCAGACACCATGTAGACTTTTTATGAGGCTAAATACGGTATAGAGATTATTACTTTTAAAATAAGGGACCTGACCCACTTCTCCGCTCGGGATATACTTTTAACAACAGCGATGGAAAATTTGGATTTTTGACCCGATTTACTACTCACAGTGTTACCCCAAAGACTTGTCGCCATTGAGCTGCTATCTTAGTAATGAAAGACGCCAAATGAAAGGTGTGCTCTCGTGCGTCATATTTCATCGAGGAAGTTGTTAATGTTCTCGTCAAAACTACGTGGAGTTTCCACTAAACTTGGCTGGTTGTAATTTACAGTTAATTTGTTTATGGAGACAGTATTCATTACTAAGTACAGGTACTTGTAAATATAGATTAAGATGTTGTTATCTTTATACCAGGGAGCATTTGATATAGGTACTTTTGCTTTATAGTGATCAGTTTTTGCAGTATAAGCTGCATGCAATACAATACCAATACCAATTAGAGTAGGTCTGAAAGATGTAAGTAATTACCTTATAGGTACTTGATCGTGTCTAGTCTATGTTTATACATTACTAAGAAAATTATAATCAAGCATCTCTTTGGTAACTTGTCATATTATTATGTATCTAACATTACGGTTATTGTTTGGATTATGAGTTTAGACAATTTTTTTTAGATGACGTCATGTTAACTTGGAACAAGATGGTAAAAAATTACATGGATTCTGGTGCCGTCGGTATTATTTCAAGGTCATCTTTAATAACATTTTTGCCGTTAAACGTCTGTTGCATTGGCGTTGACCTCATACTATTTCCAGCTTCGACTCCACCTGGCGGTGTTCATTAGCGAAGATTTGGCCCTTTCTTGTTCACCCAAAACACTAATTTAATTGTAATATCGCTTAGTGCTTAAATACCTTAACATAGCTTGTCTATCTTAGACTGACTGAACCGGGTGAAGTACCGGCCTTGCGCCCGGGCGCTCCCGACGCGGGGCGTTGACTCCTCGAGTCTATACGCTTACGGGATTTCGTATGCGCCGATACATACAAAACCTTAGAGTAGTTAAATTTACTAGTGCACTTTTCGAGGGGAGGGGGTTAACGTCGGGTTATACGGACAGCGCCGTCTACGTCGGGCCAATTTATAACGCCTAATTGTATTAAGTCTTCAATTGAGTGCCAATATTATGAAAATAATGAAAGACTAGTCTTAATATCATGTTGGGCAGTATGTCAGTATGAACATGATGAATTCAGTTTTATCAATATATTATGTATTGTCTACTCGCGGATTTTCATTAAAATTTACAAATTGTTCTTGCTCAGTGACCTGCATAAATGGTTTTTGTCCGAAATGTTATATCAAGTCCTGACTAATTAGGAATTTATTGAAACATATTTCCAATTCTGCTGTTTGTTTTAATAACTATAAATTATTTCGAGCTTCATGAATTTGTTAAAATTATTTATGAACATTATATATTATATAACGGGAAATTATAGGATTGTGGATGTTATTACCGAACTCGATATCACATATTTAAAATATAAACGGGATAAACTATACAATCGATTGAATTGAATTCGATTTATCGAACAAGAAATCGATTTGAAAAGTATCTATTTGGGACGGGTCAAACACAGATTGTCGTCTACAGAGATGAGGCTTAGAAATTAAGTTTTGTTAAATTGTAATACTGAAAATAAAACGCAAATTGGTAAATCAAAATCACACGTGATTGGTTAAGCTCCGAATCATTTTGTGAACAACGCTATGCATAAATATCAGCACGTGATATTTCGTGTATCGATATGCAACGAAGCTGCGAGATCGGCAGTTCGGCAAACAGCCGCGCGGAAAACACTTTATTGAAACTGGTTTCGGTAAATGATTTGCCATTTCAATCAAATCAACCACCAGACGGTTCAATTTTAAATATCCTATTTTTATACTCGTTTGACCTTTTCGCTTAGGTACTGCATTGTGTAAAACCTATGGTTTTTTAAAAGTCAAATTGTCAAGTAACGCGACTCGTGCACGGGCGCTCAAATCGATTACGTTTGATATAAATCGAATTGCATACTAGTTCGGTCAAATAAAACACAAGTGAATTGTCAAGGTGTTGTGATTACCGAGATGTCAATCATTTTAAATTCTGCATCGAACGAAAACCGCTCTTATTATAATTGCCAGATAGTAGAAAACATGACTATGTGTATGTACCCACTGCCTACCTTGTTTTATTTCCTGACACCTATGATCATTTAATTGCCGACTAATATGACGTAAGATAAAGTAGGTATAGCTTGCATGTTGCTGTGACGTCATATGTGGTTCATGCAATACAATGATATTCTATAAAAATACGGTAAGAATTTAATAAACAATTTCGCCTCGCAAATAGTTTTACTTCTTCAGAGAACATAAAAATGTATTTTCTTTAAAGATCTAAGTAAGCTATCTGTCAGTTATAGAAATAATTGAGTTCTAGTTACGGTTACAAATCTCTCACAAAAATTCAATTTGTGCTGTTTTTGTTACACTGTCAATAAAAACTGTTTAATTTAAAATAATAAAATTTAAAATCTTTATATCGAAAACATTCACGTAACATGATAAAATAACTCCTACCTATAAATAAACATGATGGAAATGATCGGGTAATGTCGTTGGCCGATTAAAATACGGGAAGGTTACTATTTGTTCAATTTCGTGATATCGATAAGCCTACACTGGCTGCCTTTGCGTTCAATAAAGCGGGGATTATGCCGAAATAGGAGTGTTGTTTGTGTAAGGTAAGGTCAACTCAGTAGGGGCGCCTGCGGTTTTGCTCATATGAAAATAGCGATTCTGTGGGTAGGTTATGCGGGTTTGACGTTTATTGACACTACACTACATACTTATCCCAATAAATCCTACTGCTTCGTTAAGAGAGGGTTAATGGCTTGGTCCGAGTTTTAAATGTTCAATGGGTACGTCGCCGATTAGGTTTAATGGTTACTTGACCTAAAATCAGTGTCCTTTAAGCCAGTGTTCGATTATATTGTCTTTATAGTTAAGGAGCTTTCGATGCATATGGCCAATATGCGTGGTATGACTCAATCCGGTGACATTGAACCGGTTAATTTAGGACGAGCAGATGACGAGATGCCTGCCACATGGCACGGCCTCGCCGCTGATGTGATCTACTGTTCGCTGTTATGTTCATCAATCAAGTAGACGTTATAATGGTTGTATTATGATTAGAAAGGCATTGTGTTAAGTTCATATTAAAATTCAAAATCATCTTGATCAGACTTTACAAAGAAGTACTTTCAAATTGACAAATCTTCTCATCGAATAATAAAAACATCTATAATAATAAAAAAATAAGAACATCTGCAAGCGTTAAATCGTGAGAAGATTGTATTAATAACAAACAGAACTTATTATGATTAATTAAAAGTTTGTAGATGAATATGAAAATGGAAAGCGTTGGTACAATTTACTCTATCTATTATGTCTCATGAATGTCGCAGAGTTCTACCACGAGGTTCGAATGATGAGACTTTTGAGACCGATAAGAATCCTCAATCATCAATCACAACGTTTTATAAATTAAACTCCCCCACCGCGTCTGTCTGTACTCTGTCTGGGATGCATGTTCGCGCTAATCTCAGAAACTATGATTCGGATTTTCATTCGCTAGTCAACAATGGAACACATTGATTCATTTCCTCTTCAATCTGTGAAATTCATCATGGTTCATCATATTTGTGATTGACATTGCTGTTGCTATACCACTAAGGTGGCACACAAGCATTCGTCCCACCTTGTGGTAAGAAGTCACCGTAGCCTATAGACGCTAGCAATACCAAGTATGTTACCAACCCTGTTGTTGATGATGACTCATTATGCTACCAGATTACTACTAGCTCAGCGTATCCTCATGGAGCATAGTAGTGTTATTTCACAACGGTCCTCAGTCGGCCGGCTCCAGTTTTAATGGGAAAACCCACGGGAGATCCCAATTATCCCGAACCTCTGTTATTGAAGTCCGAGTAGCATCCTAATAATGGTATTTGTTTGGCACAGGTTACTGGCAACAGGGACCGTGTCAGCCAGCAGATCCAGACGAAGCTCGGGGACTACCACCTTGCGCAGTGCTTTATAGACGACCCCAGCAAGTCTATTGGCATCTGCGCAGAGCCACCCAGCCCAGCACCATGTAAGTATCCAACACTTTGTCATTTATGCCATCCAATTGTTACCATAATTATCGCCGTGATCATAAACCAAATTTTGTTAGGGTCGGTACTTGATGTAGCCCGATGTGGTTAGTTACCTAATTCTTAAACAAAGCGATTGTCATCCGATCCTTCTTCGACGTCCTTCGCTGGTAATTTTTAAAAGGCTCATCGGTTTCCTGTGTTAAAACAGTTGTCAGACTTTCGGATCTTAAGACTTGAAAAGATTTGCTATAGATATTTGTTTGGAGACCAGGACGCTGAGACGCGCAGAAGACTCGTATAGATAATTGGATTGATCGATCAATATGTTCATTGTACATTAGCAACTCTACCACAAGCCCCATTCTTATGCTTACCATCCAATCTGGTATAGGAATTATCAAGCTCGCTGAAATGTTGTAGTTTATTGTATATGTATTATAAGACGACCTTCAAACGAATTTAGATTCACTGTCCCGTTCAATTAGTTTGATTATTATCTAGTTTATAATTAAATGTAAAGTGTTCGATAAAGCTCGTTAGAAATGTATGCGCACATATAACCCGTATTGTAAATATTTATATTTAAAAACTATTTAAGTTATGTTCTTTATAGGGACTTCCTGACCAGGGCTCCGTCCCTGAAGGGTAGCCAAAGGAATAGTATACTATAATGCGTAATAGGTAGACAGTTTAAATCTTCACAGAATGTGTATTTCTGATGCCGCTATAACAACAGATAATCAAATTAAAGGGAGCTGCCCTAAATATATAAAATTCTCGTGTCACAGTGTTTGTCACAAAACCACTCCGAAATGGATTAAAAGATTTAATTTAAAAACTTTTTTTTTTTGACAATAATAATTTATATGTAAAACAACGTTTGCCGGGTCTAGTAGTATATAAAATATACATATATATAAACATACTGAAGAAAAACGATAGCATATTTTCTTTTTAATTAATCTTTTTTTCTAAGTTTTGTTAGTTTGTCACATTAGTTTCATACAATTAATTTTACTGAAGTAACTTTTTGGGACTAATGAGTATCTTATGTTTATAGTCCGTTTGTATAGGTTGGTTAGTCATATAGATATGGAATTATTCTTACTCTAAGGATCCGCTTCACCCCGTATCACGGTAATAGACGCTCAGTGACACAAAACGGACCGTTTGATCATTTCAATCGCGTTTCCTCAAAGGGTCCAAGATTATCGGAGCCGTTCGTCTGGAAATCCCATTTAATTTCTTAAACATTCTGTAGAGGCTTTAATCGTAGTAACGTTCGAACTAGGAGCATGTTTGCACATAGTTCTCTCTAGCATTCTCCATTTATACTGTACTAGCTTTTTCCCCGAGACTTCGCCCGCTTTGCAACATATAATTATAACTTATGGTTACTCAGTTATAATATAGTATTCTGCTGTGAAAGATTTTTTTAAAATCGGTCCAGTAGTTTTTTAGTTTATTCGTTACATACAACATATTTCTTTTTCTTATAATATTAGTGTAGAAGTAAAAGCATTAGAATGCAGTAGAGCTTGATCGATGAGTTAAATGGAAATTGAAGAATTACCTATGAGATTTAAAATTAATAAATCCACTCTCATTTCTTCACGGGTTAGGAGAAATTGCAATAATAGAATATTCAATCACAGCAAAATGATCCAGATTTTATACAAAACGCCGAAAACAAAGAGTACTAAAGTATAAAAGAAACAGTAAAAAGTTTTTATTTCTCGAGATTATATGCGGAACAGATAATTCGGGGCCGGCATTACCATAACAAAAACGGATAAGTTATATGATACGCGGTTGGAGCGCTCCAAAAAGCTACTTTGCGAAATCTTCATTTTTCAGGTGAGCCCCTGAAGTGGATATCCAATATTTTTTTCTCGTCCTCCGGCAACAATTTGCATAATAGCTAATTTAGGTCAATTTGTATACCTGTCCCGCGTTCATGCATGTAAAATGGATCTGTTTCTGCTATCTTATATCAGTTATTATGCCACATGCCTAAATTTAATGGAGATTGAGTCGCACCTAAACCGTTTAGTGTTCAAATTACTTTCTCCAAGTAATCTTGTGTTTCTCTATATCCATATTTCGTTGAGTGGTTATGTCATTGTATTATAATAAAGAAGATGAGTATAAAATAAAATCATCTACATACAAAGTGTAATGGTAATGTTCACACACATGTGAGATAAAACCGAAATCGTTCTAGTGATTGCACTGCACGGCGAGCGGCGTCGCCGTCTCGTCCCAATTAATGATTCAGTCCAGTTTGGGTACTCGGCCGTCCGTCGGGCGGTCACTTTGTCCCCGTGACGTGACGGCGCTATGCCCGTGACGACGACCGAACGTCGTCACTACTGCCTCATCGGGTACCAGATGCAGACACGGCTGAATATTTTACAGTTTAACGTGTAACATTAGGTATATGTGCACTTGCTTTGATGTTCGATTTAGTAAGTACAATGCGAGCTGTAGTTGATTTCTTTAGACCTTTTGCAAACAATTTAGAATTCACATAAATAACCGATAAGATCTCCTCTATAATTACTATGACTTCTTTAGTTTAAAATTTTAAATAAAAGAATCGAGGATGTTACTTAATTTTATAACATTTTATAAAAACACAAATCCGTGAGATGATCTCAATTCTTACGATATTATTAGAGCAGGAAAGACGTTAAATGCAAATATCGTCGTTAAATCTGCCAGCGCGTGCAGTGAGTGTATTTATTCAAAACCTGGAACGGATTTTCTCAAAGAACGGCGGCAGTAAAACGTAACCCCTATAAAAACGGACAATAATGATATTCTGCCAGGGGGTGTAATTGTAAGACATCGCATAAAGCCCACTACTGAGGTTTACGATGATTCGGGAGCTCTTAATTAAACCGGTTGGAACAAGTTTATCCTAGTTTGATGGCCCGTTAATTATGTATTCGTATCACGTATGCCTAGTACAGATTGCTGTGTAACGAAAGCGTCGTCTAGTAAAGCGCAGCTTGGTGTATCATCCTGTTTACACACACTCAAATGTATGTCTTACGTATCAATAAACATAGGTGATCTTATCGTTAAAATAACACAAATGACATTAATGTGCTAGTTTACAGCGTACGGAACAATAACGCTACCTTTATTAACACTATTAAGTTTGCCATAAACTATTGCACGCTTCTTCCTCGTACAATGAAATACGCCAGTGTTTAATTATATATATATGTTGCTAACATTTGGTGCGATTCATATCTACGCAATAACTACTCTTTATTAATCCTTGTCAATATCCTAATGGAATTGTGTTCAAGCACGCAAACTTACAGGTAACATAAAAAGCGATGACCGACGGCCAATTAATTGATGAATTAACTCCAGTATTCTACAACGATAATGAAAATCAACTATGACCTAATTTGGAGGTAGCGGGCATCATACTAGCAAGTAGACAAGTGTTTGATAAATGATTCAAAATGTTCGAGTTACGTACACACTAGTGTTCCGGAGTCGCGTGTCATACATGCGTAGCGTGCGGCATGACGCGTGTCACGTCTTGTGCGGTTGGGGCAATGCCCATTCTAATCACTGAGACAATAACATGTATATAATATACCAATTAATACTCGATAGTAATAAACAAGAAGCAATAACAAGGTTTTGCATTTGATCAATCTACAAAATTAATCAATTTCATAAATTTTGTCACAGTAGTCGACGATATAAAAAGTATGCATATTACTACCAGTGATTGAGTAATATGAGTCCGAGTTTATAGTTTCTGTGTGGAACATGTAAGCAAATAACGTTATAGAACAATGAGCATTCTCGTTTAAACATAATTCTCATTGTAAAGCCTAGCGAAACAACCGATTGCCTTATCAGGAAACTGATGATTTGTCAAAGTATGTTTAGTACGCGACAGTAATATGACGTCATGAAATAGTAAATATAAATTGCTCCCGAGAGATCGTGGGCGACTATCTAGTCTCGCGAGACGTACGAAAAGTAATGCTCTGAGAAGAAAACTAGCGAACACTTCTGAGTGTGTTCTTAAAATATCTTATGCCTATGATCAATCAACAGACGAGACTTACGAACATCTATTGCGTTAATCCATTTCTTCCAGACTAGAAAAAAAAACTATAATAATAGTACGGAATTGTAACAGTGCAGACATCATAAGAAAAGATCTTACTTGGAATTTGACGGACAGATGCATTATTGAGGTCGCTCAGATTTTCAACCGCATTCGCAATATCAAGATTTAAGAATCGGTTCGGATCTTTTGATTCAAACGGAATATGAACAGCGCACAAACCATCTTACATTTTATTTTAGAAGATTGGCAATCTCGTGAATAGTTAGACTGCCCGCATTTTGTGTCAAGTCCGAGATCAGTCTGTTCACGGAAGCCGGAACTAAAGGCTTAATGTACTCTGTTCAAAGGATGTTTACTGTTATTACAAACAAGTCTCCCCACATACTCGGATTTACTCATCCGAAAAATTACCGCATTTGAAAAGATTCCTCGAAATATTTTGTAACTCTCCAAGGAAAAGAGCTACTTACAACTCCGACACGGCTTTCGTTTTTGTTCAACGAAAATTGGCTGTTGTAAAAGTATATCGGGTATTATTTCTAATAACTGAAATACTTCCAGCGAATTTGGTATAACGTTGAAGAGGTTATATTATTTTGTCACGCACTAGTTCAATCCCGCGATGTTTTCCATTGCATTCCGATGGTGATTTGATCTGCGCCTGTGACAAATTACGGCAGCACTGCCTGTCCACGCTCGCAAATTGACTTGTCACTGCATTATCGTGGCCCTAATAGCTTCCCATAACGTCTGCATCTCGAACCTACTGCACTTTGTCATAAGGATAATCATAACGTCCGCGTCTGTTGTAGGCTTATCCAATGCGAACAATAATCGAAGAATATTAATCTTCTTTTAATGATGCATGAAAAATGTTCGTAAACATTAAATTATTTTCCAAATCAGAATAACGTAATGAAGTTCCTGAATGACTGAGCGAACGTCACTCAATAGGTCACAGTGAAGTGTTTTAGTAATCTTTAAACATCCAAGTCTTTGGTTGTAAATTCAATTTTCAAAACAGGGATCCGAATTTTGAGACTGCCGCATTAACTTCGACAAGTTAACCGTTAATGGTGGGCCTGGGGAGCCTATTAAAAGGATTTGATGGGGTTTGATATCCATTTAATCTATTTGACGGATTTATTTCCAAAAGAAACATCCTCGAAGGAAGTAAATAAACGATGGCCAAGTTTCCCGCAGACGTTTCCTCGCAACTTTTTTACTAGTTTGACATGACTTCTCTATTGAAAAGTTTATCAGGATACTCCGATACATTTCACTCACTTATCTATATAGTGGATTACTTTATCATTGACATTTACTTATACGAGTATAATATATACCATTGATAGATAAAACCGAGAGGAGAGTAATAAATATAATTCTAGTAAACAAATATGTCTAAAACCGAGACATATAGACACGCCTTCCGCCCCATTTGTGATGTCACGCTTATAAATTTGTTTACTTATAAATCTGAGAGAAAATGTCTTGATGTGTTTTAAACACAGGTATTAAAGCTTATTTGAAAAGTGCCCTCGCTCGGTGCAATATAAGGGTTGGTATAAAAAGTGAGGCAGTTATGAAGCGCTCCAGTGGCCGCTTATTTTATTTACTCTCTCTTAGTGTGTAAGTACGCCGGCCGCGGTCCGGGAATTAAGAGTTCAACCACGGCAGTAGAAGGCTGAGCATAAGGGAATTGAAAAACATAATATCACAATCTTTAAAGTTCCAGTTAGTAACTTAAAATGTCTCTCTTCCATTACTGAGATATAGTCGCTTTGACGATTGTCTCAAAAAGATGTATCTACAGTTTGGAAAGCAGTCCATTGTCCTGACAACATGGCAGACTTACCGTTGTGTGATAGTTAAAATAAAGCTCCCTTATCGAGACGGGGGGCGGGGGGCAATCGGAGGTGGACCGTGGTCCCGAACGCTACTTTGAAATTGACAATTATTTTGAGGGGTACAATAGGACCACTTATTAAGGCACAGTTCTTATCTTCCTTGCTGTACTAAAAAATGTGTATGAAATTAACAAATCCGACACAGCTTGGCGCTTCAATCTCAAATATATTAGTTATTTATATTCTTATGTTTTTAAATAGATTGATAACCGTTCTTACTCCAATGAAGTACCTCGATATGATTATTTATTAAATTATAATTGCATTTAAAATGTTAACTTTCTGTTAGAACAAGTCACATGTATTGACGTAATAATGAGTTGAGCAATTGACCGATATGTTTCCTAATGTAGCAAGCAGCGGTACATAAGGTCGTTCATAGCATTCGCCAAACGTATCGGGTCTAAATAATGAAATGACATATTCTGTCGGCCTAGCCGAATGAAGGTTAACCAATCACGGTCACTTACCTAAGGGGCTAAGGTTACTCTGGTATGGTCATTGCGTGCAGGTATTTGAACCGTTGAAAAATGTCTTGGGAATTTAGAATCGTAAAATATGATCGACCAAATTGCGGCCTTTAATCTGCTGTCGATTCAATTTGGCTTTGAGATGACAACATTTTTTGGCTTTTTATGAAATATGCAGAATTTTATATGTTTTCATAAAGTGGTCTAATAAAATATGAATTTTGCTAACTATCTGTCACCCGCGACTTCGTCTGCATTTGTCTAAAGACAAAAGTAGCATGTGTCCTTCCGGAGGATATTATCTATCTCCTAGTAAAATTTAATTACGATACTTTCAGCCGTTTTAAAAGTTCCTGCCGTTCCTGAAAAGCTAGCAAACAAACACACACGAGTTACTTTTGCATTTATAATATTAGTTTGGATAACATGGATGTTACTTCAGTCATTGCTCAGTACAAACTAGTTTTGCAGTATAAAGTGGTTTATATATATATATTTATTCAGTTCTTTATTTGGTGGATAGAGAAGCCTTGCCAAGTAATTAGTATGATTGATTAATTGCCCCGACATGCTACTAGCTTGCAGAGTAATCTGTGTGAACAAACAAACCCAGTGATTTGTACCAATTAGCAGGTACTAACATAGATAGGGTTCACAATTATAAACGATCGAGTATTTTCCCGAATCGAATCAAAGTTTGTAATTTAAATTGCACAGTTATATTAACGTAAACAGTGGCGACTGCATAGCGTCTTTTAAATTTTGATACAAATAAATAGTGCTGTTCCATCTATGGGCGAAATAACATACTAAAATCTATACTAATATTATAAAGCTGAAGAGTTTGTTTGTTTGAACGCACTAATCTCAGGAACTACTGTTTCGAATTAAAAAAATATTTTTGTGTTGGATAGTCCATTTATCGAGGAAGGCTATATACTAGCTGCCCGCCCCGGCTTCGCACGGGTAGAGAAAATAATTAATAAATCCACGTTGTTGTGCGATCCCGTGAGCTATTTGTAAGTACAAAGCCAAGTGGCTAAGTCAGTTCAGGGAATTTACACGTCTACAGAAAATGCGGATGCTTTGTTATTTTAATAATAATGTAACGCGTGTTGTGCTCACCCTTGACATTCCCTCCGAGGCTACAACGTGGCTCTTGCTGTGTAAGTGTGTATTTTACTTTTGTAATCGCGATTAAAATCCGCCACAGTGTTGATCCGCGAATTGCGATGTAATATTAAGTCTCGTGTAATAAGTCTCGTATAATGTATAGGCGGTTGGTTTGGTTTATTAAAATAAGTGTGTTGCAAAGTCGTACTCGCGAATGAAAGATTTATGAGGATAATTCTTCAGAGGTGCGCGAATGTTGCGCTACTCCACTTTAACGGGAGCTATTCCACTTTTCATTTTACATCTCTTTTACCTTTGTTGGTTTATTAGCACATTGCATATTTTCGACTTGGATCGTACCCAGTTTTTAATGTGCATTTATCCACATTAGTTCTACTGTATACCACACATTTTTTAATAGCAGCCAAATATTCAGATATACTATTTTTTATGAAAACTTTTTCCGCTTCTTATACCGCGAAAGAATAGGATAACACATTGACCTTAGATAATTTAATCGTTACCTCTTATACACAAACAAATTTAATCAGCTTGTAACATTAATGTAGATTTTCCGAGTATTCTCATTTACCAGATCAAATAAAGCAGGCTATGATTTTATCCTCCCGTATTGCTTCCGAGGTCGATCTCACGATACCGATATGAGGTATTAGTCCCTGGGGGCGGTCGGGAATTGAACTAGACGTCGGGAACATGAACAAAAAGAAGAAACGACCAAGTGCGACGACGCCTCTCGCCTACAAGGTTCCATACATACCTTAATTAACCGGATAAATTAAATAAGACATCATCCATGTTTCATAGAGAATTGGTCCAAATCTGAAAGTGGCCTCCCAACGCATTTTTTTATATATTCTGTTGGAGCTTGTCCGTCTGAGCATTTATTACTATGGCACCAAAGTTAGATATCACAGTACATTTAATTTGTTTTAGTTATTTTAAATTCCTATTTTCAACAAAAACGTATGTAAATTCAGTTTTTCGAACTCAAATAAAATCAACTACAATGGTCCTACAGGTTTGGTGTCACAGCTATAAATGGTCAGACCGGCAAGCTCTAACATAATATACAAAAAAAATGCGTTGGCCGGCACTTTCAGATTTGGACCAAAATGGATGATGTCCTATAAGTAATAAGTGAGACCAAATCGCAGGTGGCGAGACGATTTCGACGGTTTTAATGAGGATTGGCCAACCAAAGCACAACACCGAGGCAATTGGAAATAGGGGAGTGGGCCCTTTGCCCAGCAACGGCTAAATATTAGGTCCTTACATATGAAATTGGCGTTTTTCGTACTGGCCACTTTAATCACGAATTTCTCCTCTTTGGTAAGGAATTCCAAATTCAAATTTGTACAGCTATAGACTCATGTATTTGTGCTTCGATGATCGTCATTCATTTGTTTTTTTTCTTCTGTTTTTTTCTGTTTGCGTCACTCATTTTACAAAATGGAAAACCTTAAATATCGCATTATTTACGAGTACGAGTTCCGCCGTGGCACTAGTGCTGCGGAAACAACTCGAAGGGTGAATGATGTGTATGGCGGTCGTGTTGCAAAAGAAAACACAGTTCGTTTTTGGTTCCAACGTTTTCGTTCTGGAAATTTCGACCTGCAGAACAAGCCCCGTGGACGGCCTGAGACTCAAGTTGATAATGAAGAGTTGAAGGCTATTGTGGAAGCGGATCCATCGCAAACCACGTCCGAGTTAGCTGCAGGCTGCAATGTTAGTGATAAAACTGTTTTAATTCACTTGAAGCAAATTGGGAAGATTAAAAAGCTTGAAAGGTGGGTACCTCACGAATTGACTGAAACAAACCGGCAAACGCGCGTCGACTGCTGCGTTACATTACTAAACCGGCACAATAATGAAGGTATTTTAAACCGAATCATTACCTGTGATGAAAAATGGGTTCTTTACGATAATCGGAAGCGCTCAGCGCAATGGTTAGATCCTGGCCAGCCAGCCAAATCCTGCCCCAAGCGAAAATTAACCCCAAAAAAGTTACTTGTAAGCGTTTGGTGGACTAGTGCCGGTATTGTTAATTACAGTTTTTTCAAATCTGGCCAGACTATTACGGCTGATGTCTATTGTCAGGAATTGCAAACCATGATGGAAAAGCTAGCGGCTAAACAACCTAGGCTGGTCAATCGCTCCACGCCACTGCTGCTTCACGACAACGCTAGACCACACACTGCGCTACAGACGGCTACTAAATTAGAAGAGCTTCAATTGGAAAGTCTAAGACATCCTCCGTACTCCCCGGACCTTGCTCCAACAGATTACCATTTTTTTCGAAATTTGGATAACTTCTTGCAAGGGAAAAAATTCAACTCCGATGGGGCAGTCCAAATCGCCTTCAAAGATTTTATTGATTCCCGTCCGACTGGTTTTTTTAGTAAAGGGATCAATGAACTACCTATGAGATGGCAAAAGTGCATAGAAAATAATGGTTCATACTTTGATTAATTAAATATATTATATTAAAAAATATTCGACTTTTTGTTCCTCCCATACAAAACGCCAATTTCATATGTAAGGACCTAATATAATAGATCAGAAGTTATTAATTGAATGGTAATAAATAAAATGCCTTAATTTTTTTTCTTAATACATGCTATGGGTTTCTTGTGATATTTTTAATACTTTTGATCAACAAAAGTATAGGCTATGAGGAGTTTTGAGTCAACGCGTTTCGAGCAAAGCGTTTTGAGAGATAGCCGGACAACAAATTGTTCAATTCGTCAGACTAAGCGGAACTAACGGAACCCTTTATGGAACCCTAAAATCTATTAATCACACTTAGGTAGGGCTTCTTGTGAGCTAGGTCTATTAAAATAGTTCAAGTTTGTTTGGGTGGGAATTGAATGGGAATTAGAATAATTGAATAATTAGAACACGTTTTGTGTCTTACAATGACATAGTCAAAGCTAAAATTTAATTAATAAAGGTAGACAACATATTTGATAAATGTCTACCCGTGCGAAGCCGGGGCGGGCAGCTAGTATAATATATCGTATGTTACTCAGTGATAATGTAGCTGTAACGGTGAAAGAATTTTTGAAATCGGTCCAGTTGTTTCGGAGCCTATTCAATACAAACCCACAAAAATACAAATCTTTTCTCTTTATAATTTTAGTATAATATATAAAGTATAGAAGTATAGATATAGATAATCGTTTAGTATAAGACGTGGTAAAGCCTTCACAAAGCAGCGTGTCCACACACCACACTACGGTCGGGCGGCGCGGCAATTTATTGCCATTTGACACTACACGCGTGCTGGTTGCTAGTTTCGCCACTGTTAGACTCCACTTGCACGTCTATTAGACATTTTCACTTTACCAATTGGTATCTGATACAGTGTGTTTTGTAACAACTATACCGTATTTTATTTTATTGATTGGCTTTACGAAACTTTACTCTAACTAAAGACACTATTTCACTGTGGCCTTTTCTATTTTACATACCTAACTCGATGTCATTATTTGATTCCATCGGCAAACCAACCTAATACTGTCCAAATCTATTCCAAAAGTCATCAAATACGGCACTTAGTCTATAATCAAGAACATCCCTCGGTTTGAAATTAACGTTGACGTCGTTTTAACTTAATTCAATCTCATATGTCTGAGCGCTAGCAGTATGAACTGTTCACAGTTAATTTCCGTTAAAATTAAACCGACTTATACTAAAATTTTCTAAAAGAAAGGGCGCAGTGCCCAAAATTTTCTCGAATCATGAATCTACGAAGCTAGGTACCACTTCTGACCTAATTATATAATTTTAATATTGAAGGTGATATAAACTTAATAGTTATCTTATCTCATCTTATATAATACTTATCTTATCTGCAAAAAGTTTAATGCCGCCTGTAGGAAGTCATGTAGAAGAACTAAGCTTATAAATATACTAATTTATAGTCCATTTGTAAAACGTAGTCTACGGGTCTATTCCATATGCTGGATTTGAAACAGACAAGAAAACAGAAGACATAATACTGAATAAATTATGTTTTTATTCCCCACGTTCTGTCGGCATTGCGCTATAATTTGCTTCGAAGTCAATTAAGATTCTGATCTCTGAATTCGTATTGAATTTAAACTCTAGTTATGCGAAGTCTCGAAATGAGGTAAGAAGAAACTTTCACCGTAATAATTACGCTATATTGCCAACGTAAAACCAATATACAGTCTTATACAAACAAACAATAAGTTCCTACATTAGAAAAAGTACAAATTAAGACTTTTATTTGATAACAAAATCGACGTTGAAATAACGATTCTATAAATATTAGGAGCTCGCTACAAAAGCTGAACGTTTAGCAGACGAATAGCGAGACGACATGGTAACCTAAAAGAATCTGTCGTAACGTAAATCATGCAAACGTACAAAATACAGGCAGGGTTTCCTTGGCTTGCTGAGAATCGTAAAAATAGAGCTCGTAAATGAGAAATCGTAAATGTTGATACACCTACGTATATTCTTATACAGTTGGTTCAATTTCTATCAGTAGAAGGTCTTAAACGCTTGGCTTAGGAAATTATGACGCGTATACCTTTTACGATGCGGACGACCACTAAGGCACGAAACTCGAGCCTTTGCCTCCATGGACGTACGTCTCGCGGATGTTCATACTTCATATACAACAAGGTCATTACGAAGTATGGTCAGGTCAGGCGCAGGCTGCAGTAGCTACACAAGGTCATCCTGTACTTCGGATGGATTTCTATTTCATCATTATGTTGGTAATAATGATGTATGATGATGTATTTGATTATGCCGTATATCGTTAATTAATGAATTAATTAATTACAATAATTCTGATTACAAAATTGTATCCAACGAAAATAGCCCTTTAGTCTTTGCTGGATATGTTTGGCTTGAGATCACAATGTAGAGATACTTGTGTAAGTTATTGAAGTCTCCAGGCGAAATTATTGTCGCGAGACATTCATCCGTGGACACGGTACCTAAAGACAGATTTTTTCCAACGTAATCCTAGAGGCCATGAAATATGTTAGGGTCCGGATCAGCGTGAAAGAAACTTAGTTATTTATAGAGGGAGCGAGGCCCGCAGTTATTTGGTATTACCTGAAGATTGCTGAACTTGTTAACGGCATGTTGTTTACTGACACCTTGTTGTGATTATTTGGGTTAGCGTTTATTTAACTATGAGTAGATTTAACTTCGTGTCTTGGAACATATTTAATTTCCTTTAGGTAATCCATACTAATATTATAAATGCGAAAGTAGCTCTGTTTGTTTGTTTGTTACCTTTTCAGGACTAAACTGCTGCACGGATCGCAATAAAATTTGGCAAGGAGATATATTATATTCTGGGGAAAGAAATGGGCTATCTTTTTCTTTAAACAAATGCAGACGATGTCGCGGGTAATAGCTAGTGCGTTCTTAAAACTTTTATGTTCCGAGATCTACCGAGTGCAAAATCAAAGACATTGTTGTATTTTCCATGTTAAATACACCACGGTAAGGTATAACTGTTCAATTCCACTTTGTACGAAGCGTAGGCCGAAACCGCAGAAGCGGCCATAAATGTATGAAATCTCAAGTTCAACAGCCTATGACAGTGTTATTGATCTTTGAAAAAAGTTGAGTACTAAAGGTGTGAGTATTCATAGGTAGTCTTTGTTACAGTGTGCTTGCAGGTAAGTGTACTATTACTCGTTGCATTCCCTCAGTTTATGCGCCCGCTCGTCTGCATACAAAATACATGCAATGCGAATGTCCGCCAATAAATATGCGCTCAACTGGTAATGCTATAAAAAAGTGTCTGCCGCGCTATTGTATCGACAGATGGTATTACTGTCTGCCATTGTTAGCTAGCTATCCAATGTGTGCAGTACAAAAAGTGTAGGTTCGTAATTTGAAAACAACTTTTTTAAACTATAATGAGATAAGTAATTCGTACAACTGCTGGTAAAATACACGACTCACGATTACAGTACATGTTGCCCACGCCGCGGTCTTTCGAACGGTACCTAATATTGTGAAAAGAAATATCGTATTCCCTTGATGATAACAATAATCGCAGTCCTCTGATGAAGTCAGACATGCGCTTACGGTCCGATAAGAGCACGAAATGAGCCCATCAATCATCTCGTCCGCAACTTCACGAAAACATTCTTAATTCCGCTATTTATCCCGCAAATAGCTGTGTTAAAGAGATGCTCGGTCGTAAACATTTACATTGTCCAGGAAGAGACCGCTCAATTCAGTGAACGCAATGAGAGTCGCGAATAAATCGAATATTCCTGAAAGTCAGCATGGCACTTCACACGCTATCGTGATTGATGAGGTGCTTTATACAGAAGATTATATAATCTATATTGTAATGAAAAATATATCAATCGATTAGTCTGTAAAACAGCATGATAAACATTCGGAAGTCGGTAGGTATAGGTATATGCTAGTCCATCTAAATACCAGTTTTCCGTTTCATAGCTCAGGTCAATTGAGAATTTAAAATCGATTATAACTTGTAAAAATAATCCAAGTATTAAAAGTCAGTGGCGGAACACCAGTATGAATATAATATACGATGGACTTCCTCGTAGCGAAGGGAAAGGCCTCGAGTTTGAAGACGAGCCGGGCGGATCACATTGACCCGCTTACCTTACATACGTATCCGCGACCTTTCCGAACAAAGTTGGCGCGTGCCCGCTGTTTTACCCATCATTCATGTTTTCCAAAGCCAAATTGGCTATGGAAATTGTGGTGATTTTAATATGTGTATATGTGACTCTACGTAAATGTGCGGATTATTATACGCTATCATTAATAGCAGCATATGCATCTACCACTGCCACTTTAAACTAGTCAATGCGCTAGTGATACCCCTGCCCTATTACAAGCTTTCACATGCATCAAGCCCATAAAAAATCTAATAACTTATCATTCCCCATTCAACGCAGAATATTTGGTCGCCTCCGTCCACATCACTCCTTTGCTCATGGAAGAGGAATTATGCATCTCTTTCTGTATTCAGTGCGTTTAAATTTATCCAAGCCACTGTCTTATGTATTAGCTGTAAATTAATCTGTGAAAACCGTTGTCGATAACGGTCACATAAAGAACGTTTTCAAAGTGATTGCATTATCTCATGAAGTTGGGTGACGTCCAAACATAATCTAAACATTGTGAGATTTGTGGGATGTTGACGGAATCTTCTTTGAACTTTGTGTTGTATAAATCAATTGGTATTTGGCGTGCACGTATTCGTAACATGTCGGAAAGACTCGCGTTTTAATTAAAATGAAACAGGCGGGCGTGCGCGGTCTGTGCGCCCGCGCACGTGTCAACGCCCGCAGGTGCGCGCGTCATTGGCCAGCGAAGCCATTGTTCTGTCCGTCTCCCCTCCCTTACCACCCAGTAAACCCCCATGTGAACATTGCACACGCTCTTCAAATTCAAATCTCAACCCAATGATGGTAATTACTGCCTGCTGATAAGAATTTTTATGCCATCACAGATTTGCAAACACGATTTTTTATTCATGATTGAAACGATAACGGTAAACGTCTGTTATTGATAGTATACTGGTGTCAAAAGCGTGATTCGTTATCTAATCTACGAGAAAAAAATTAAGATTAGACCGAATAGGCCCCCACAAAGCGGTGTTGGCTTAATACTGTTACGTAGATTTAAATTATTTCGCTTTTGTTAACTTCTCTGGGATCTTAATTAGATCACTGTTGGATTGTGGTTCTTTAAGAGTATGGTATGTTATCAATTCACTTCTTCAATGTTTAAATCTCGAGGAAAGTTTTTAAAACATCCTGTATGGGATTTTCCAAATTTGCAGTATTCATGCTCAATACATTATCATCTAACTTCATGTACTATAAGCAGCTTGCTGTGCAACATGGTTGGCAACTCGTTAGTGATACCCCTGGTATTGCTAGCGGCTATAGGCTACGGTGACTGCTTACCATCAGGTGGGCCGTATGCTTGTGTGCCATCTTAGTGGTATAAAAAAATGCAACGTTAGTTTTTATTATATTATCCCACGTCAAAGAATAATGCAGCTTCAAAGATTATTAAATTTTAATTCAATATGAAATCAAAATGCGCATTTCCAGTGTTAACAGCCACAAGCCGTAAAGTTAAACTAATTACAACAACAAAGGGCTCGTGGCGTTTGTTTCAACGCTCCCGATCGGCGTCACGTGACCTGGTTTTCGCGCAAGAACCTTAAGCTAAGAAGCCCAACCTATCCACTGTTGTGACACTTCACGTGGACCGTCCATTGTTGATCCCAGTTGCCTAAACATAATAAGTACGGTGTTTCATGTTGTTTTTACATAATTCGTAATTAAAATCTGCACATATAATATCATTGTATTTATAAGCCACTTATGAGCGTAATTATTTGCATGTCATTTACAGTTCGATAACCCGGCTCACATTATGAAAAGTTATGTTGTTTTGCATTAAATATGTGTGCCTACATCCGGTGGTCTTATCTGAGTGTCATAAATAACTTAGATATATGAATGGCACATCATTTTGGGCTCTTATTATTCAATTTTATTATGAGTTGAGGATTACATGAGCCCAAGTAATGATGTTAATTTGTATGATAAATTTGTTCTTTATGCATACAAAATTAATTATGGTATATCTATACTAATATTATAAATGCGAAAGTAACTCTGTTTGTTTGTTACTATTTCACGACTACACGGCCGAGCGGATCATAATGGGCAATGAGATAGATTATAACCTGGAGAAGGCTAGGCTATCTTTATCTAGAGCCCGCGGGCGAAGCCGTAGGCAAAACTAGTACATATTATATAAACTTGGTGGTAGAAAAGATAGAGTTATAATTTGTTATATGTATGCATTATTGAACACTCTTTACAGGATCACATGAATAAAATATATGTTGGCACCGGATGGCCGGAATGTGAGAAGCAAAATCTATATCGAGATAGCATCGATTGCGCGATGTCATTTCTATATAATCCAATAAGGAAACTGCACGGATGCGGCGTGGAGGGAGTTTTATTTATTTATTTTAAAGTACACCCGTTGATAACACCTCGTTTTATCGTCAAATTGAATTCATATGGTCGGATCTCGGTTCTTGTTAGCTGTGGTAATGTGGAAGCCGCCAGCATAATGGGAAATAGTAAATTGACCAATCGCAAGCCTTCGCTGCGTGCACGATCGTTATTGAACGAAGATTGTTCTAATATGGCATATGGAGGACTGACTTGCCTTCATACTTGCACGCTTTATTAAAGCACGTTGATAAAAATATTTATTTCACATTTTAGTTGTATTGCATAGACATAACAGGTTTTACTGTATATACAGAGCTTAAATCTCGGAACTCTTAATTCGCCTTCATTCAAATTAGTTTTCGGTGGTTTTCAATCTCATCTAGTGCAGTGTGGGAATTGTAGATTGTAGATACGTTCTCCGTTAAACTAACCTAAACAATTTTTTTTTCAATGTTTAGTGTTGCACATTCTTAAGAATGTACAACCCCTTCAATCTTCTAAGTAATATTGTGTTTGAGTACATACAATCACTGCTGAGTCCCAAATGCGCGCTGTGTTTCAACGAGGTCTAGTAATAACAATATACACATCATCTAGCTTATGTTAGTGGCTGCTTGCGTATGGGTCTTGGGGGATATATATGTGTGCTGTATCCTTGTTGGTGACATCGTTAGAAAGAACCTACATATTTTGTCTTGTTAAGCAAACTGTATCTATCCGATTCTCTGCCTTCAAATAAAAAAATACTCAGTTTAGGCCCTAATACAGCACTTATGAAGGTCTAAATTACCACCGGTACGGAAAAAAATGAGAAGAACCGGCAAAAAACTCAGCGCTCTATCTTTGTCTTCCGTTATAATAGTTTTATAATAAAATAACATGATTTAAATACCGCAAAGTTTATAAGCAGGAAAGGCATTGCTATCTACTTAAAGGACTGTACGGCAATCTAGGTGTCGTAACTTGGACTCCTTTGTCCTGATCGCAATCTCCATAAACCAGCTAAACACCTCGCCGAGATTCTCCTCGGCTCCCGAGGGAGGGTTGGGAGGTACGCCCCTACCCTTCACAGTTACGAGTGCCTTATGATTTCGGCACTTCGCCCTCTTAGGTGACTCCGTTTTATTAATCCATAAAAATCTTGGAAAGTTGACATCAAACAAATAATTTTGCCAGCCTAGTTCAAATGAAGGTGCGATAAAAACTGAACCGTTTAAAATGTACTTAGGCGCTTTTTGCGCGAGGCGACGATGGGCTATCGCATGTAATTTACCTGATGACTCGATTAGCATTGTACACGGGTGATTTACAACCATAATAAATTATATTTCACGTCTATGAATAATATATATATACTATATGTCAGTTAAGATGTTACCAAGTAATTTCAGCTCTGCGGTAATTTGTTTATCTAGGTTAATTTTCTGTTGATCGCCATGGTATCGTTAAGTGTTGCGTATCTTTATTCATAAGATAGTGCGCTAGACTATCTTATCTTATCCTTATCTCTGGCAATAATATAATTGATTTCACGAGCGTTGGATTACGATGCCATCCATTCTGAAATCTTTGCGCCAATGTCAATTGTTACGAGAACGGATTGATTATAAAATTAACAATGTGCTTTATTAATAATAATCGAGTGTTCCTAATTGGATATGTTTGTCGACAGGTCCGCCTTCCCGTCGCGAGAGCGAATTCAAGAAACCCGCACACGCCCCCCAGAATGGAAGAGTGCATCACCGCCCGTACTACAATAAGGTCCGTGAAATATCCACACAATTTCACTGATGCTCTCAAAATTGAACGTGAATTTGTCTAGATACTTATTTTTGCAACAGCGCAATGTTTCGTCCAAGATGGCGGAACTTCACTCGTACAAGTCGCACACACACGCTCGCCTAAGCTGATAAATAATAACAAATACGTGTCTAGACTGTGAATGTGGATAGTGAGACCTCGCACTGCGAGTACGGTGGTAAAATCGACTGAACGTCAGCGAAAATACACACTTTTATTTGGTGAAAAGTTGAAACGAATAAATCAGTAAATTGCTCGCTTTTTATTCTATATTTTATATTGTGACCAAAGCCTTTTAACTGTTGTTGAACTTCGGCATACCTTATTGTGGGACAAATAATTTCGATGTACATGTACCTACTGAATAATCCTTTCTTATTTATGCCATTTAAACTTGGATACGAATATTATTGAAATCTAGAACTTGACAAATATATGTCATGAACAAATACAAGTTCAAAAATGTTTGTATAATATATACCTGCATTGGAAACGAAGATATTAGCATCATTGTTGAATTGCAAAATACTTTTAGGGTTGGCAACGCGCGAGTGATACCCCTGGTGTTGCAAGCGTCCATAGGCTGCGGTAACCGCTTACCATCATGCGGGCCGTATGCTTGTTTGCCACTTTAGTGATATAAAAATAACTTATCAGATTATTATTTTGAATCCGGTTACTATATGGTCGGATTTTCCCTACTATAATTTGCATGTTCTATATTAAACCTAAATGAATTATATAGGTATATAAAAACCTTCCTCGGGAATCACCCCGTCAATTAGTGAAAACCGCATTAAAATCCGTTGCATAGTTTAAACAGCCGCACAGACTAGAGATGTCGAATATATTAATTACCGTATTTTGAAAAAATAACATATTCAATGTTTGAAATTAACGATTTCGAATAAAAATATCATATTAATATAATCTAGTTCATTAATATCAAATTCCTAATAAAAATATTAATTTATATTTTCAACCGTTAAAAATATATATATTTTTATTTATCAATTTACGTTTAACGACTATATAATATCAGCCAATATTGACATCTCTAGTACAGACGGCAGTAAGTGACTTTGTTTATACTATGTTAAGTTATGAAGTATATCTACAGGGTAATTTTTTTTATTTTTGTAGAGCGAAGGTCCCAGCTCGACGGGTGCGCCGGCGCATCGGCCGCCTCCGCTACGGATATCGAACGGAATACCATCACAGGTCAGTTAGTACTCTTAAATATTGGTGTAACCAATGAACGAGCTTGTGTGGACTGTATTGAATAGTTGTAATGGACTTGTAGTAGTTGTATAGGGTGATGATGATGAATGGACTTGTAAGATGTAATAAATTAAATAAAACACAGAGCTACTTGCATGACTCGCATGGCGGTCCGAGCGGAAGAGAGAGAATTTATTAATGTTACCATATACAACGATGGTAACAATATTGTATCAAAAGGGTTTAATGGATTGCCAACACCAAAGGTAGGGCGGACAGTTGCTTCTTGAACCTACGCAGGCAATGATGGTTCTACTTTTCCCTCTTGGTTTGCACAAATCAAAGATTTCTACATTCGTTGATCTCATTGAAATTCCGCCGGTTCCGAGTAATCTTTACCTTTCCTTCATATTTAGCTAAACACTCAGACTCAAGGAAAACATAAATGTTCATCACATGTTTGTCTTGATGTGTTAATCGAACCCACGTCCCCTGGCGTAGCAGTCGGGCTTACTAGCCACTAGCTAGACCAACCTTTATTCATGAGTCATGACTCACAAGCAATCTCTTCCCAGTATCGTGGGCAGTGCACTGCTATTTATATCATAGACCCACTTATAAAAGCTAGAACTACATATAATGAGGGCTAGGTTTAATAAGTCAATAGTCCAAGGTCAATAAATAGTCAAAGGTAATGTCGGCTGCATTTCTTTTGTGCGAATATAGATAAAAGTTCTCCACCCACGTTGGCTCATCGTGTGGGTGGTATTGTATGTGGGTGCCCTTTGCCTTTATGATACGATTTGACATTGAAATGTAACGCGCAATTTTTATCTATATTTCTTACACCGTCATGGAGGAACTAGCGGCTAAAAAATCGACCCACTGCAGGTTCCGTATGAACAAACGCGTTAAAAACAAACTGGGTTAAATGACAAACTTAACTTTTCCGTTGAATACCTAGATACGGCTATTGCACCAACCGCATAAAATAAGATTGTAATTATTTAGTAGTAATTAACTTTTTTTAAAGGTATAACCAGAGCGGGCAAGGCTTTTCAATGTATTCAAATTAAATGCAACAAATTTCGAGACGTACATTATTCGAAATTGGTATTGCCATCATATCTTCGGTATTGTCACATAAAAAATTAAAATACACAAAGAAGTCTTCCGTCGCATTCATAGAAAAAATATGCCGCAGGGCTACTGACCGATATGCCTAAGTTCAAAGAAATTCACTTCCGTAGGTGTTTTCTCAAGTTCAAGTGTTGGCGGAATATGGCACAGTCTGATCTCGGGTGGAGTGACATTTATATTTTAATACTTAGCTATTTGTACGAACGAGGTCGGCGCTACGGTGAAAACTTGAAACGTGTACAGTTTCATACAGACACAGACACAATATTAGTTAGTTACATTCATACATTTGAAACTCAAACGTGACACTATTTTAAGACATAGGAAATGCGTTTTTATTTCAATTAAAATTAAGATTGTTTATCATCACAGCGTTGCTGACCTTTCAAAAATAATGTATACATACTAATATTATAAACTTTAGTAGTTTGTTTGTTTGAACGCGCTAATCTCAGGAACTGCTGTTCGAATTGAAAAATTATATGTGTTGGATAGTCCATTTATCGAAGAATGCTTTAGGCTATACTAGCTGTCCGCCCCGGCTTCGCACGGGTAGAGAAAATAATTCATAAACGCCGCTAGTGTAATTAATAATGACACTGAATGTAGATAGTCGCTGAAGATTAAAGACGAGAAGGAAGTCCAACTCTTATTAGAACATAATAAACAAAAAAGAATATCTTATAATGCATATTTGTTTAAGACTTAATATTTCAAAGCATACATTAAAATACCGGTAATCATTCAGCCCCACATATACACACATTTAAATATGTTAATACGAAACAAAGCAGATATACCATAAATTATTATAATAATATCTTATATCAATGTCTCTTATACATGGTTCTTCCGGTACCGATCTTCTTCTTCTTCTTCTTCCTAAGTATGGCAATCAATCCCTTCAGGGACTATTTTTGCCAGTGTCGAGTGTTAGAGAATTTTCATGTTGCAAAATTTCTCGTGTTTGCCGCATTAAAATGCCTAGTGTCATGCATTCTAACGCCCAATGGAGTTTCTGGAGACAACCCACGGCAGTAGCAGATCGTAACACGCCTTTAGATTAGAGGTAACCTATTGACCAAAATGATAAATCACTTAACCCAAAAGTCGTATTATGGCATTATTTCCAATGCTCCTATAAATCAGTCACTAAATGAAACTTTACTGCACATATCGACACCAAAAATACACATTAAAGATCACTATAACACAATTTACGACACACTGGAAAAAAATCTCAACCGCTCCGCCTGATTCCCGCCAAAAACTCCGGTACCGATCTTAATTTTTTTTTCGCCGATAAATCTACGCTTTCGAAAGACATATTCTATATATAGACATATTATATTCATTGATATTTTTCCATTCCATCCATCCTGAGCATTAAATCAATTCGACATAATTGGTAGCTACAAATGGGCCTTAAAAATTATGTCGCTCTGCTAAGGCATTATTTAGTATCGTAAAAGTAGTTGTACACTTCACGGCTGAAATAAACTTAAACTATTTTGTGCTTGTAACTCCTTGATTATACTGCCCTTTTAATGGGCATATTAACTGCTCGTTTTGTAAATACGTAGTTACATTTTTTAGGGTTCCGTTGGTTACTCGTCGGGTACGGAATAACTATTACCGACTAAGACTTCGCTGCCCGTCCTGCCGTCTGTCTGTCAGTGGGCTGTATCTCATGATCCGTAATAGGTAGACAGTTGAAATTTTCACAGAATGTGTATTTCAATTGCCGCTGTAACAAATAACATAAAAATAATTTTAAGGGGGCTCCCTAACTAGAAAAAAGACAAAAGACAATTGCTCCTAGAATTCAAATATAATCAAAATGTGTCCTCTGTCTATAATGTGGCCAGTTCTAATTTTAAATATTATTAAAAAGAGATCGTCGCACTAAATAATTGTATAGGTAGTTTGTGTGTTGCATGTTGATAGCAGAAAAGCGTGTAAAAGATGGAGTGAAACTGTGCTCTTTACTGTGCCTCTGCCTACCCCGAAAAGAACTTGGCGTGATGACATATAGCAGGCGAGATTTGACGACAATAGCCAATTTAAAGTTAATTAAAATTATGATGTTCTTCGCTTAGGGCTGCTAAATATTTTTTATTTTAATTATTGTCGTGTTGTTACAGAATTCTATCGATAGCAGTCAACCGCCAATAGAAAGTATTTTAAAGGTATGTATGTTAATATTATGATAAAGCACTATCTTCTTTGTAAGTTGTATCTTCTTGCTGCGGAGGGTTGATGAGAGCCGGCAATAAAAAAAAAGACAATGAGAGAAAGAGGAGGAATTTTGAGACGTGGTGGCCTTGTGGTTGTACGAATGGCCTGTCATCTGGTGGGCCCAAGTTTTAACTCCGGACGTTATAAAAAAAACTACGAATTTCACTTTAAGATTATATGTTTTTCGAAGGGCCACTGTTAATGTTGGTTATTTGTTATTTTCATAGGAGATGAAGTCCCTACCAACTCCGCTGTCGGTGATAGCGGCAACGCCTCGGAAGGAGTCGGAGAATAAATTTATATTTAATCCTTACACCAACAAGGTGAGATCAAATAATATTTAGCAATAAGTTTAAACAAAAAGCTTTCGAAGCGTCACTGAACGTTTTTATAATCGAAAACCTACCAATATTATTGTGTTCCAAAAAAACGCCACGCAGTGGTATCATATGGTACTTGGGTGCAAACATACCGAAGTAACAAAAAAGGTTGTGCCGTTATTTATATATAGCTTAGCTTTCGATATATGAAATCATTTCGTTATTTGTATGACTAAATAATCAAAATTAAAAATAATTCATTCATTAAGACCTGGGTGTACGTATTTCTGAATATTTGACTAATCTATTAGAGAGTCCCTTTAAAACGACTTCCTCTTCACTGTTACCCGTTATTCTTTACTCTTATGATGGATTGTGATAAAAGTTATATTAGAAATTACCTACGCGCGTATTATATGAATGATTTTTATCATGTCAAACGCTGGGAGGAAGACTATACGGTTTTCAGTAGCATCCATACTAATAGTATTAATGCGAAAGTAACTTTGTTTGTTTGGCACCTTTTCTATCAGGATTAAAAGCCTGCAGGGATCGTTATAAAATTGGTCAAGGAGATAGGCTACTGGGAAGGGCATAGACTACTTTTGTCTTTAAACAAATGCAGACTTAGTGGCGGGTTGAAAATATATTACGTATGGAACCCCAAGAATCAACTCGCAAAATAAAACCAAATGGTTGTTGAAACGTGTCTGTGTCTATGGATATTTATTTATATATATATTTACATGAGCACCTTCGGAGTCTCATGCACCTTTTGAAAATTTGCATTCAATGCACGTCTAATGAGAATAAGCCACTTGCAGCCGCGTCGCCTTGTTGACAACTTTAGAGGATCGTATCGCGCGCTCTTCATGTAAACATATTACCTGATTTGTATGATAATTATTTATTTATTTAGGTACAACAACGACATATGCATAAAACATTTATAAAAAGAATATGTATACGCCCATTATACGTATACCTATACAACGTTCACTGAAAGATACACGCATAGAACAACAAAAGTTGTTTATATTTTATTATTTAGCTTATAACTTATACATAAGTACATATATCGAGTTTGAAATTATGACTAATGCATACGTACACTCAATTTTAAATTCCAATGAATACATTGATAATGCGCGAATAAATTTATTAATTTAGTCAAACATATAGGCATCATAAACGGTAAAGAGTAATCAAAGGAGGTCTACAGTAGGCGTCGATGGAATATAATAATAATAATTCCCGGACATTACCACACCCCGCCATCTGGTCCCAAACTAGGCAAAGCTGGTACTATGGGAACCAGCAGTTGATAGAATACTTATTTTTTGTAAATAATTATACACTAAACACTAGAATTTGCCCCGGCGGGAATCGAAGTCGCGACTCCTTACACAGTCGTACAAACCCACTAATTAGATTCAATGAACTTGGTGGACGGAGGATACTGTCTTGAAAAATATGTACTTTTAATCTAGCCTAATTCTGAAGCCAGAATGGGTAGATAGATCATTAAATAATTATATTACCACAGTGAGTTATATTGTACTATACTAGCGACCCGCCCAGACTTCGTCGCACAAGTTCATTTTCGATAAAACAATTCAAGCTTCAAGGGTGCATGACGTGAGCTATCAATTTTATTATGGAAGTTGACGGAGTACCAAACCAAAAAAGTAAAAGTCATTTAAATATCGGTCCTATTCGAGGCGGAATCTAACAAATCACAGTTAATTAAAATCGGTCCAGTCGTTCTTATCTTATAAATAATGTAACTAACTCTATTTTGTTTTAAAAACTGCCATGTCGTCATCGAGAAATCATTCGCACAACAATCGATACGCGCAATAGCAAATTGATAACTTTACCGTGCCGTAAGCATTTATCGCAATAAATTAATTAGTTGTATTATTATGTCGATGCGCGTCACCATTCGCATAAATTGACATTTAATGAATGAAATAGCTACATAAGCAATTGCACCGACACAAACAACATTCCGTCACAACTTGACAAGATGACCTAAATACATTGTTACGTAAAACCGCTTCAATAATAAATACGTAAATAAACTGGTATCAAGTTCACGACATGTTATTATTGTATATTGTACACTGCAAGGTCACTATGAATGTGCAAAACATTCGTATGAGGGCAGCGGGCTATGTAAATTGACGGAAGATTATTCCAAGGTGACAGGATTTGTTATTGACGTGGCAGCTACGACCAAACATAACCTTCCATTTTAGCCCACATCTATAGGCCTAGCAAGAACAACTTACGACTACGTATTCGAAAACGTAACTGTCAAAATGTCAAAATTCTCATACGATTTGCTTAGTTCCACTTTTCGCCGGCGCAGCGCTGTTCATTTTTTCATATAAAAATAAAAATAGCCGTATGCGATATGAATACGTAGTCGTAGGTTGTTCTTGCTAAGGCAACTGAAAAAGGAGTGTTCTCTGTTAGTCGTGTCTTTTAACGTTTTAAAGGTTAAAAGATGTTTAATTACCTAAATGCCGCCATTTTTGATCCAATATGGCTGATATCACAATATTGAGACTTAATTACCACAGTAAATCATACGATATGGGTATCACATGAGAGGGCAACCGATAAAAGCTTGTATTAAAAACAATACCCCACTTGTTGATTAACTTGTTTATCCGGTAGGAGAGCTCTAGAATGGGTTCTATTGTTGATGGCGATGTAAAAGTCTGATGAACGTATTTTAAGATAAAGAATAGAACTCCTTAATAACAGCAAATAAATAATTGTCCTTATGCAACTGTGTAGTCCATAGGCTCTCAAAGTGGGCGGTACACCGACCCACAGTAGGCGCTGAGGTTTTCTGTGGGGGCGATTGAAACTTGTAATATTGGGGGCGTTAAATAAAAATCGGTGGGCGGTGGAAAGTATAACAAAATGTAAAAATTATACATGAGGAAATGCGAAAAGTTAAATAACTCAACTTAAGGCGTTATTGTTAATTTCCCTACAAATGTATTCCTATAAAAAATATTGATGAAGAATTTTGAGGGAGTATTACTGGGTATATTACTTTTTTCTAAAAACTCTGGTCTAGTCGATACGGTTCGGCTGTGCTTGTAATTGAAAACTAAGCCCTGGTTTTCATCTAAGTAGGTATTGGTGCCAATTCTGTTGTTTCAATTACTAAACTTAACTAATTTGACAGGTCTAAAAATATTGCCATCCTTATTTAACCCGGCACATGAGAAAGGGATAGCAATACTTTTTGACCTGTCAAATTAGTTAAGTTTAGTAATTTTGTAAAACAGAATTGGCACCATTAGATTATTACCTAGAACCAATTCAGTTTATTACCTTTTGCTAAATATAAAATGCCGACGAGATATTCGTCTTGATTGAAATTTTACGACCTAGAAATTTAGTGATACATTTTTCTTTTGTTTCGGAGTAATTACACGATTAATATTAACTCTGTTGATGCAATCGCACAACAAGGACCTTTTCCGTGTTCTAAGAATATAAGAGTGTTCTGTTTCGTAAGTTGTGTTCTTTATAAGTTGCAATTATCTGAATATAGTTAAAGACAACACTCAATTTTTTTAATTGAAGGTTAAGCTTTAGTTAATTTGATAACCTCTTTATTAGGTCACAATATTATTATAAAATTTACATTTATCTCCAAACTTACGTAGTCCGTTTTTGATTATTACACTAATCATGTAACTAGGTCAAAAGTAGTATCTGATTGGTCAAACTTACCATTGATAAAAGAAATAAATTATAGTTTTGAAGAATATCTTATGTTTATTTTCGATCCCGAAAACTAGGCTTGATACTTTTTGCCCGTCTTATAGTAAGCGGTTACCTCAGCCTATGATAATTTGCGATACCCGTAGTAACACTCACGCGTCGTAATGCTGAGTACGACGTAACTAGACAATAAATTAAAAAAAATGTGCGGTAATATAAATAATAGCTATTATTTTTAGTCAATATAATAATAAATTACACAAATTATAAATTTTCAGGTGCAAGAAAATCCCCAACTGACCACCAACGATCTCAAAACACCTTTACCCAAACCCGGTAAGTGCTTTTTTTTTATAACAAACAGGCTAAAAATACTTTTTAGTATGTGGTAATTTTAGAATTTATAAGTTTTTAACAGTTTATTTATCAATTGTATATTTTTAATGCATAGTATTCCTTATTCGGTGCGACGTTTCTTTCACTTTTGAAGACTTACATATGCAGTCATTATAGGACTTACCCCCACGCCGTAGTGTTTCTCCAACGCTTACGCATTTAGGGCTACTGCTCGCTTAATTTAAAATAAAATATTAATTCTTCTAAAATGTTTATTTGTTGCACAGTCATTTATTTTATGTCACTGTGTCAGCAGTATAAGTACATTTTATATATGTACATAGGAAATATAAGTTTGGGAATGTGCGTAAAGATCATTTACTCTATGTTTCTGTTGTTTATGAGGACTTACTGTGCTAGCAGTATACAGTACAGTACTACTAGCGCACCGTGTCCTCGTGGAGCACTGGCAACCGCAGAAACACACACTACATCAAAGTTGTGTTATTTGACTACGGTCTTCTGTAAAGTGGAGCTACAGTCCCCACTCGGGTGGCTCCAATTTTCATGAGAAAACCCACGGGAGATTAGAATTCGCCCTTCCCCTCTTTGACAACCTTCAAGCTCTTACGAAAAGGCGTAGAGTAGATAATTGTATGCGCTACTGTAAAATATGCTTTTATATATTAATTTAATATATTTTCTCCCTAAATAAATAAACTAATTTGTCAGTCAAGTCATTTTATTTCGGGCAAATGGTACGCAGCCCTGGCTTGTTTTAGACCCAATGCATAACAGTAGGCCATTATCACGACCATAACCGCTTACGACGCGCGAGATTCACTTCTATATTCGCATTATGCATTATTCTTATGTCTATAATTTACATATTGAGCACCTAAATGTCGTTTCCCGAAACGATCACAATAAAATATCTATTTTTATCATACTCTACTGCTAATTGGATCTTACCATCGGCCAGCGGCAATAATAAATACTGCTCATTGAAAAACGTCTACCACAACTACGCTATTTGTTGTAAATAATCTAGCCGGCAAGAAAATGCGGTTGCATTAAGTGGCAGTAGGAGTCGGTCAGTCGCAGAAACTAAGGACAAGCTACATTTTAAATACACAATGACCTGTTTTTATAGAAGTTGAGTTTTTATATACATATAATTTTATATTTATGTTATTCTGCTACGTTGGTTTGGACTGTAGGCAGAATAGGTGAAGAAGTCAATGTGAATATGAGTAGAAGAAAAAGCCGCGCGAGGATCAAATCACCAAAGTATAGTGTTGGAAGGATATATAGAGTAGGTACTCGGACTACTCGGAGCATGTATGGAAGAGATTGGTGCCAATTCTGTTGTTCAAAATTACTAAACTTAACTAATTTGACAGGTCTAAAAATATTGCCACCCTTATTTAACCCCGCACGTGAGAAAGGGATAGCAAGACTTTTAGACCTGTCAAATTAGTTAAGTTTTGTCATTTTGAACAACAGAATTGGCACCATTGTTAAATTAAAAAAAATGAAGCATTGGTGAAGATGATATTTATGCATGTTATCATATGATAGGGGACAGGTTCGAATGTGGTAGGTAATGTTTTTTACGTAAAATACATTATGCATTGGTGAATTTATCAAATCTAATTAAAAAAAAAACATTTATTCAATTAAGGCCCTTATGATGCACTTATGAAGGTCTACTTTACCACTTGCAAGTAAATCAGTTCTCTGTCTTTTTATCATTGTCATCTCCACTGCTACAGATGAGACTCACGCCGTCACTGTGGATTTCTCCCTTCAACTTAAGCATGGCACGACCATATTAAAAAACACAGTATAATTGATTAAAGTTGTTTAACGATTTTATTATTTAGCGGCACTTTTATTACTTGGAAAAATAAGTTGCAAATATGCAAACGCGTTCAGGTCGAGTGCGCTTAAATAAAACGAAATAAAATATTAAGAGGCAGTTTACACGTATCGCGCGCACAAATCGCCAACAGCGACACCTGTCGCCGACGCGAATAAATAAATTGCGAAAAAAAGCACAAAAATAGTGACGGGCAACGCAAGGGTTGTAGTTTGAACTATTTTTATTCAGTGGCAAGAGAATGATTTATTTTTGAGTTCTAACTTTGTATATTGTTTTTCGATTGGTTTCTGCCGGTTTGATACAATAGCCGTCTGGTACTACGACTAGATATGGGTTGTCTGGATCACGTACTTGTTTGGATGAAATAGGATCCGATTGAGTTCTATCTTAAAGTAATCAAGATAAACTTCATGCATTTTTATATTGAAATAAAAATAATTGCATATAAAGATCATATAAAGATCAACATTTCAGAATGGCCCGATCGATTTTGCTGTTTTTTTTAAGTTCGTATATGCCAGGACAATGGTAATTTAGCCCTTAATAAGTGCCTTATTAGGGCCTAAACTTAATAAATGTTATTTTTTATTTTGATTTTAATGTTTGTATGACAGAAAATGTTTGGCCATTCCTTTGGAAACGTCGAAATTTAAATAAAACTGCAGCTGTCTGAAGCAAAGGCGGGCTGCTAGCTCAATATAAAAACAAATAACCAAGATTATTTTGTATGTTTACGGTAAGTACATTAACCAAAGCTATTTTCCAATAGATTGAAACTTCCGATTGGTTTATACGATAGATTCTACAATTTACTCTACGGCTGAAAAAAGTTAGTTTCACATCACTATTAAAAAGGTAGCGTGCAAGCTGTACACACTCGTAAACCAGCCCGGCGCGTATATTTGCTTTTGCTAACTGAATTATAATGAAATGGGTGGCAGTCGCAACATTAGTTATATTAAAGCTTTGTGCTAAATCTCATAGCAGCTCAACTATTGTAGAGTAATTAAGAGCCACTAGAAAGTTTCCCGTACAAAGATTACACGTTCTACCTAAGATGAATATATGGATGTAGTCTCATTTGCAAGATGGGTTTTTGTATGGCACTTTCTTATGTCAATGGTGGATTATTAATGTTTTTCCATCTACACTAATATTGTGAAGAGGAAAGGTTTGTATTTTTGTATGTAACGAATAAACTTAAACACTACTGGACCGGTTTAAAAAATATTTCACCAGAAGAATGCTTTATTATCTCTGAGTAACATATATTAGAGTTATATATTATGTTGCTACGCGGGTGAAATCGCGGGGAAAAAGCTAGGCGGTCATGAAAAGCATTGAATCCGACCATTTGTGCAAGTACTAGTAAATATTAGGTGACATTATTTACAGAAGCAGATTTTTTTATGTATCTCGGCCATGCACTCTGACTATTAGGTGAGGTTAAACTCTCGTTGAATATACAGCGGATTGTCGCCTTATTTAAGCGCACGCGCATATGTATCTTTTTTATACCACTAAGGTGGCACACAAGTATACGGTCCACCTGATGGTAAGCAGTCACCGTAGCCTATGACCGCTACCAATACCAGGGATATCACTAACGAGTTGCCAACCCTGTTGTTGATGAGGACTCACTAAGCTAGCAACATTACTACTAGCCCAGCGTATCCTCTTTGAGCACTGGCAACCTAACTCACCGTAGAAACACAACACTACATCAAAGTATTGTTATTTCACTGCGGTCAATTGACACAAGGGAAAAATATTAACACACAGAATAACGCATACAAAAAAAAGTTACCAATGAAGTCGTAGTAGTTCAACAGAATATATAATTTAATTCTTTAAACGACTGTCATGTTGTCTGTTACAATTTTATTTTACGATCTTTAGAGGTTTTGAAAATAAATTCTTTAAAAATACAGCCTATTTTTATCTGCATATTCGCGAAATACGGTTCAGCGGCTGTCGGCGAGTCGAGAATGGAATTGAAAAGTAAAAATGAACGGCGAATGCAGCCAGATTAAAACACAGTTGTACTATTCTGGCTGTGAATAGATCTGTTAAGGGGCGTATGGCCGTTTGAAATATCTCTGTTTATTTGCTCGTGTACATTGGATGAGCGACTGGGGTAAACATAGGGTAAATTATTACTTTTATTACTTCTTATATGCTCCTTCGACGTTTTTGTACTTAGACATACTATCATGTCCTTTTTATCTTACTAACTGTCCAAACAGACGTTGTCCTGCCTTAGCTATGAATGAATATGTCAAATACACCATAGAAAAAGGAACATTAGTTTATGCCGAAATTAAAACAGTTCCAGATTTTATTCAAATTTTATTTCCATAAGAACCTTCTGACAATTACATACATAAAAAATTAGGTGTGGCACTCGGAGACTGCCGCGGTAAAGCTATTGCATAGCATTTTTTATCAACTTATGCAATTATAATTATTTATTTATTTTATTAATGCAGTATTTTTATATACTTATATATTCTCTTACAAACAGCTGATTACGGTAGTTTTCCAATACAACCAATGCCACCTAAAGGCGGGTTGCTGAACTAAAGAGACAAGTGTGATATTTCAAAAAGTCATTAAAAGTTCTGGTATTTATCGATAGATGGCGGAGTGGGGGGTGTTAGGTTTTTTTCGTTACGGAATTTCTGGATTCGGTCCCCACGCTCAAGGCCCGCGATAAAAGCTATGCAATAGCTTAAAAACATTAACGAAATCGGTCTAGCCGTTCACGAGTGATGTCGTGACTAAGGGAAAGGGATTCATTTTATATTTCATATACATTAATTTTCATTTTGAACTCTATTCGCCTGAATCGTTGTATTTAATACACGACCCTGTGGCATACGTAAATAAGGCACGCACTTTGGATTGGTGCATGATGACCGCAGTCTAAGGACGCTCGCAACTCAGCACCCTGTGTCCGCTATTACATTGACAATCCTTTTCGGCAGAACACAATTTACCATTTCCAATATCCTTATGACGAATAGAATCACCAGCTAACCAATAGTAACAAATCGCGTGAGAATGTGGCCCTTTATGACAACATTGGAAGGACAATTCAAATAGAAAGGATAACTATAAACAGTCACACAGCGCACACACAAAATAATCGTGCGCTTCAAAAAACTTATCGTCGTCGTTGCTGCCAGCCTTCTTGGTACCCCCAAGAAGGCTGGCAGCAAAGCCCGCTCTATGACAATGCTGATCCTTTGGGCAAAGTACTAGATATCAATTAGAATTAGGTACGTATTGTAAATCCTGTGCCCTCACCACAGCTCATTAATTAATCGAACTACTTTTACGCCTTACTAAGACATCTATATGTCCTACTTTGCCAACAGTTTGGAAAAAATGCCAACTAGGAAGAGCCGGCAAGCAATCCAGTCTTTTTTCATTCTAATTCGGTTTCTCAGCAAAGAGGTACCTATATGTAATTTACTGTTTCAAAACTGCAATGAAATATACAAATACACAGGGAAATGTACGCGTTAGTTTCGCTTAAAACTTGGTAAGTAGTTTTTGTGTTTATGTAACTTTTTCGTCCCATCGGATATCCGGTGTATTATGTATGAGTATTATCTTGTTTGGGTTTCGTTTCAAAACTCAGATCGTGGAAACACCTTTTACAGGTGGAAATTTCACTTTTCTTTTTCCGGCCGTGATGGATTTCAGTAACATGACAAAATAACAGACTTTTCTTATCTGCTATGGATGCGAGCGTTGATTTGCTGACTAATTAGTCGGCCTTTGAAAAACTGTTAGCAATTGATTTGAAATAATATCGATTGTATAATAGGTACCCTCGATGTGTACTGTGTAGTGTAACCTTACGAGTTTGCACGTGCATACAGCCTATAGCGGAACGGAATGAATGAATTTTTTTTCCGATTGTAACTTATACTATCTGCCTACCCAGTGAGGATGACGTAATGATACGTATGTATCTTATCTTATAGGCCTGTAGTGTTCCACTGTACTGCAGCAGAGGCCTCCCTTCCAATTCCTCCCTTCTTAAACTGTCGCCTTTCTGGAATAATCGAACTTGTCGTAGGGATTAGGAAAGAAAACTATTATTATCAAAATAATCTGCTTTTGTTTACTTAACCCTTTGTATCTTACTGCGGACTAATAACAGATGATCTCTATATACTTTCAATATAAATTCCTTCCTCATTGTACTTGGTTAAGAGCCGCAGCAGTTAGAATACGATCGATAGCGTTTCCTAATTAATTGGATACGTATTGGATCTACTTGTACTATTCATTCATCATTTTGATGGTACCTGTGGCTCAGATACTTGTTTACATGTTTTTAAATGTGATTCTGTCTGTTTGTTACCTTTACACGGCTAATCACCTGTACTCGTCTTGACGCAATCTGGCAAAGAAACATTTTCCATCTTCGACAATGATATCGGAAACTTTCGGCAACTTGTCAATATTTCGCGTTCGATATTTTTTTGATTAAAGTTATTAAAAATATTTTTAATAATAACAACACATTGATAAATTATTATTTATTTACGATTGAGTGTTCATTTACGGACGATTTAATAAAACATGGGCAGCGTATTTGCGGTTTTACGGTTGGTGAGTCGTAAAATATCCCTATTCGCCCGTCGCTCCCGTCCCCCCTACGAGCTATTCAAGGTACCTACAGACAGAACTGGTAATAAATCAGTGTTTACTATTTAGGTCACTGAAAAATACCGCCTTATTATATCAGACGATTATAAATATATGGTAATTAATTAAGCACTACATTGTGCCCGTAAAGGATTAGGATAACACTAACATAGATTTAAGATAGAATATAGATTATGTTATTAAAGGATGTTTCAGTATTTCACCTTTTTGCGCAAGTAAGGTACAGGTTTTTTTGTGAAATATTTAATATCGTGTCGGTCGACCCAGTAAATATAAAAAAAATATTGTCTATAATAAATTGATGTCTTGACACTTACGATAGGTACTATAAACGGTATGATACATCACAAGTGTTATTTATAATAACGTATGGAACTTCAACTGGTCATAACTTCTTATAGATTCACATATTTTTCAGCACGACAGATATATACTATACCAGCGACCCTTCCCGACTTCGAACAGATGCAATGCTGATCTATTTATCATTTATCCTCCTGAGACCCAAGGTATAAAATAAAGTCGTATCCTCGTAATTTTTAGCATACGTAGTAGTCTGAACCTAAGGACTACAGCAAAAATAAAAATAAAAATCCCCTCCTCCCCAGAGGCCTAAAAAAGGGCGTATCACAGATTATACTTTGGGTTCAAATGAAACTCAAACATGTATTTTTTACTTTTAATTTAATATACTTTAATTCTTAATTTATTGCAAGTGAAAATCATAAAAACAGTTTCTATTGACATTAAAACATAAAAATATGTTACAGGTTGAACATTTCACGAAAGTTAGTTGACTGCATCCTTTCATTCTACATTTCGATCTATTGTTTTGATTGCCTTTGGCACATACAGGCAAGTGCTTTGCTTCTTTTACCCTTTGTGACGTATGGGGCACTGGTTCGACAAGTCTATAGGACCTTTTCCGGTTCGGCAGTACTTGTTCTTCTTCCATTGGTAGCGGCGATTGAAAGCTCGATGTCAGTCTGGGACTCATACGTGGGCTGTTACGAGATAAATGCTCTAAACTAGGACTGGAACACTGCGATTGAAATGGCATTGTCCCGCCATAAATCAAACGTTTTGCCAAGTCCATTTTGAAATCTAGGTACTGCATTATTTGCTTTCGGGGAAGACCACACCTCACAGCATCTTGACGATATTCTATCCAAGCTGCTGCAGATGCAAAATCAAAAAAGTGAAAGATTGCGCGTACGGTCCATTTACCCGTTCTGCCGCGCATTGCATATTTTCCAATAATCCGATCTAACAGATCAATGCCTCCCATGTACTTATTATATTTTTTTATTGCCGCCGGTTGTAGAATATCAAGATACTGGCGATCTTTCTTGCTCCAGCGACGGCACGTTCCAAGAGGTTCAACGGCAATTTCTGTTGATGCTACATGAATTGGCTTACTATCGATCCATTTGACTACCGCTATCTTTCCGTCTTGCCTCACCACACAATCATAACTTCCTCTACCGTTCTTTTGTAAATTCCTGTCAGTTTTCATTAAAGCCTTCTTTTTCTTCTGCTGCTGTTTAGGATGAACATATCCCGGTACGCGGTTTTTCATGAGAGTACCAGTACAGTTGATGTTTCTTTCCGTTAGGTTTTCCAACAGAGTAATGGAAGTGAAATAACGATCGATATAGATTGTTCGTCTATAGATACACATTTCTGTCTTTCGTTTTCTCTGCAGGCTCTCTCAATTTCAGATACTACAGGGCGAATTTTCCAGAACCGATCTACATCTTTCATTGCTGTAGATACTTTGTGATCTTCCACAACTTTCAGGTTTGCTCTGATGCTGAAGTATCAATTACGAGTGATCGTCTCTGCTATGAGATTTACTCGTGTTTCTGCGGCCCAGAACATTCGAAGCCGAGGAAGACCAAGTATGCCTACTGCCATAGAGCAGCCGATGAAAGATCGTATTTCTTCAGGCGTCGTATTTAAAGACTTGCCAGTTCGTTCTACACTGGATGCATTCGTACAGGTCGACACAATGCCAAAAAAGCCGGGGTGAATATATTTCGAAAAGTATTCATAAGAATTTAAAAGTGAAGGTGGATTTTCCGTGGGCTGACTTTCCAATGGCGGGTCTGCATCAAAGGTATTATCAAAAATTTCAGAACGATTCCATGTCAGTGGTCGGTTAATGGCTCGTCTCTGATGTATAGAATACAAAATATATTATAATTTGCTTTGTCCGCTTAATGAGTGTGATACGGTCGAACGGCCTGCGCCCAGGTGAGCTCAGCCGTGGTTTCCGACACGTGTTTCAGGACTTCCACGTCCCATCATCAGGGTGCCGCCGCGTTGGTCGAGCAGCGTGATGTCACATCGAGGTCTGGATGCTGGAGCAGCGCCGCAGCACGATGGTCGGACGCTGGAGCAGCGTCACAGGATGCTGGACCAGCGTCGCAGGATGCTGGAGCAGCGTCACAGGATGCTGGAGCAGCGTCACAGCATGATTGTGGCGTGAGACGCCACGACAGCACGTAGACCCTTCTGTAACTAAAGCTGAGAAATGAGTACCGAAACCAAAATGAGTCAAAATTAGTTACAGAAGGGTCTACGTGCTGTCGTGGCGTCTCACGCCACCATCATGCTGTGACGCTGCTCCAGCATCCTGTGACGCTGCTCCAGCATCCTGCGACGCTGGTCCAGCATCCTGTGACGCTGCTCCAGCGTCCGACCATCGTGCTGCGGCGCTGCTCCAGCATCCAGACCTCGATGTGACATCACGCTGCTCGACCAACGCGGCGGCACCCTGATGATGGGACGTGGAAGTCCTGAAACACGTGTCGGAAGAAACCACGGCTGAGCTCACCTGGGCGCAGGCCGTTCGACCGTATCACACTCATTAAGCGGACAAAGCAAATTATAATATATTTTGTATTCTATAAATATGAATTTCCGCAAAGTAAAACCTGATTCAATTCAATATATCGTCTCTGATGATCACGACTAACAAAGTTGAACAAAGGCTCGTCATCTGATTCCTCCCACTCACTTTCAGGATCTTGAGATATAATTTCTTCGAGGATCTGATGGTCCTGAGGGTATTCATCCACGCCATCATCGTCTTCGTCGATGTCTTCGCAATCGGAGACATCTAGATTCACCAGAAACTCTAATATCAAATTGTCTTCCAAACCTGCAAATACAATCAAAAAAACGTGTTGAGTGCCCAAAGTATCATCTATGATATCGAAAAAAAAACGGTTAAAATAAGTACGTTTATAAGCCACTTTTACAATTATCTCAATCCAAATGCAAATTTAGTAATTTTTCTATTCGAAACAGTTAAAAAAATTATACAACGTCATTAAAAACCCATATTTACCTTTTTTTATTCGCCGACATATCGTTAACCGCAAAAAAAATTTCACGAAAGTGAATAAAAATAACTGTCAAACTCAGTTGAATTATCCGAAACGTCATTATAACGACAAACAATCCTACCACGTAACTTACTACGTACGTAGTTTACAGCAAAACTGCTAGATGGCGCGGAAAAAAAAAATTGAATCCCGGTATCATTGGTGATACCAAGGGTCTCAGGAGGTTATACAAATAAATAAAATTGAAGTGTCCGTTTGTTATAACAAAATTACAGCTTCTTACAAAATTACAGCTTTTTACAAAATTGATATGAAAGTAAACATAATAATGTCAATAATTTCAAAAAACAATTAAAACAAAAATGTATGTCTGTCCGTTTGTTGGTTGGGGTAATCTCCAAAACGGCTGGACCGATTTGAACGGGACTTGCACGGGTAGATAGTTTAATTTACTGGGCGGATCTTTATGAAGAAAAAATAGGGTTTTGCGCATCAAATAAAAATCACATAAAATGGAGAAGCCTGGACCCAATAAAAGACCAATTATAAGATAAGATAAGATTAACTCTGTTCATTTTCTTTTCAGAACTAAACGTCTAAACAGATCGTAATAAAATTTTACAAGGAGATGGATTATGTCCTGGGGAAGGACATAGGGACACTTTGAACATATGCAGACGAAGTCGCGGGTATCAGCTAGTATACATATACAGGTGTTACAAAACTACCCGTAAAGCAGAAAGGGGATTGAATGGGGCCTTATAACGAGTCCATTCACAATATTTAAGAACCGAAGTAACGCTGTATAATATGTCCCAAAATAAATATTATTGTCACTGATGTGCAAACCCTATTTCAGTAAAATCAAAGAGTAGTCTACGCAGTATGTATCTATATTTCTACCTAATTCGCTGAACGGAAGATTTAAAATTGACAACATAATTTTTTTCGTACTTGTCATTTTTGACAGCTTAGTAGGGTTGCCAACATTTTTGGCTTTGATAATTAATTCTATTTTACGGGGTATTTTGTAACACGTTGTATATGTATATAAACATAAAGGTCATGAATAATCCTGTGTGTAAAGGTCATTATGCGATTAAGCTCGGCTCGGTTAATGGGAAAATAACGGTGTCTGCCTGCTTGCATTAACAGAACTATTCCGACATAATTTATTAATGAACGGGCTGTTTGTTTCGCGTTTTCGTTTACGACTCTGACACCACCACTCTGGTAATTACTAGCGCTGTCTTTATTGTTAGTGGTTTTTAATATACTGGGATTTATGTTGATAGATTGCATAATAATTTAAATGAGTGAAACTCACACTTGAATGGAAAATATATCATAGCCTGTAGTACTTTTTATTTAATTCCCTCTCTTTATTTTTACCCGAGTACGGCGTAACAAAAATGAGGGTTATGATTTTGACCGGTATGTGTGTATATGTGTTCCCTCATAATTTCTAAAGTTCTTATTATGATTTGACAAATGAGCTATCGTTGGATGCGTCTGTATCGTCCGCTGGTTCTTGCTATGTGACGTCACCTTCACCTTCAATAGAATGTGGTGCCCTCTAGAGGATGAAAAAAAATAACTTTAAGTGATGCCGTGTTTGGTATCAAATGAATGGGCTTAATTTGTACATTTCTAAAATATATAACGTAGTAGAGAATTATGTAAGGTAAGGCTCGAAAGGGATGTGTGAAGATGTGTCACGTATAACCTGGTACTATTGTGACACCAATAAAACATTCTCACACCATCCATATATTTACTGAATGCCCTATAATCTATATAATAATGTACTAGCTAGGTCATACACATAGCTGTTCCGTGCGTTAACTCAATCCGCGTTCGTGGCTCAGTGAACACTTGAATATCAGATTATTGAACAGACGATTGACAGACTAAATAGTAATTATAGCAGGCGCGTGTTGCCCTTAAATATCCTACTAATATTATAAATGTGAAAGTGTATAAGAATGTATGTATGTTTGTATGAAATTTGGTACCCGTATAGTTTATAGCCTGAATAACATACAAGATACCTTTATCCCGGGAATATGTAAGATTAGGACGAAGCAAGTAGACCATAGGTCAGATGCTCGTCTTGTGAGGTAGGAGATAGCAAGAAAAGAAGAATAAATTGCCAAGTGATTGATAGAAAACATGACCCACTTTCCAAATGGCTGTGACCCATGGCGTCTGTTTCTAATTTAATGTGTCCCCCTGTAGGCTCATTTAAGCTTGCATAATGACCTCTCTAAGCTTAGTTGGTCATTTGTCTTCAACCGTTGTTGCGGTGTACCGTGAAGGTAAAATAACAGCTAGTAAAATATTAATTGTATAAGGTTAACATTGGCTCAGAGACATAGGAGACCATTAAGCCGTGGTGGTATTGTGGTTGAAGCAACGGCCGGTCATCTGATGGACCCAGGTTCAAATCCCGGCCTGTACCTATGAGATCAACTAAGTCGTGGTGGCCTTGTGGTTGAAGCAACGGCCTGTCATCTGATGCGCCCAGGTTCAAATCCCGGCCTGTACCAATTAGTTTTTCCAAGCTTAAGTACAGTGATTAATCACACCATGAGGTAGGGCGAATTGGGATTTCCCGTTTAATTTGGAGCCGCCCCACTGGGGACCGTACCTCCACCTTACAGAAGGCCGCAGTGGAATAACACTACTTTGATGTAGTGTTGTGTTTCTGCGGTAAGTATTGAGGGATTATCTATAGAATTTCAAAATCCATAATATTATTTGTTTATACAAATTTGCTACTATGTACTTACATATAAATTACATAATACATTAAAGTAACTCCACTAAAAGTTAGCTATGTAAAGTTGAAGTGGGCTAGTGCACCGCTCAAGTGGCAGTCCTGCTACCGACTTTGCGATTGGGTTAGGAATTATTAAACAGTTTACACAGGATCGTTTACTTCATCCCGGTATGGTTTTGATATTTTTACCCAACTACGGCGACGTCAAAAGGAAGGGTCATGATTTTAGCAGTCTATATATGTATGAATGTTTGATTTTACGTATGTTCTTCCGTAACGCCTAAGCTTTTCATTCGATTGTCATTAATAAGGTGTCAATCGATTCGTTATTATGGCCTGGGTAATAGCTACCACTAGTTTTGTTACATACATTTTTCCGACGAGACCGCAGGTCTAGCTTGCCTGACTGCTACGCTGGTCTGACTGGTCGCCGGTTCGATTCTAGCAGGGGCTTATAAAATCAACATCAAAATCAAAATCATTTATTCAGTTTAGGCCCTAATAAGGCACTTATGAAGGTCTAAATTACCACCTAACTAATTATAATTATGTGACTAACATGTTTTCCTGGCATCTGGGTGTCGGGAATGTAATTTGTATTATAAGTAATATAAAAAAAGTATCCTATTAGCTGCTAGTTCTCATAGCTTTGCTTAGTTTGGGGCCAGTTGGTGCTGTGTGATAATGTCCAAGCAAGCATTAGCATTCTCACATAGCTGAATTAGAACTTCGAGATGTCGGATCAAATAGCTCGGCGCAGTGTTGATGATGTTCAAATTGTATATTGTACTTTTCAAGAATTGATATTAACTAAACCGCTCTCCAAACGACGTTTATTGATTTCCCGTTAACGAGACATCAACGGGGCTAACTTTAATCTTAATTGGAATCAAAATTTGCATTTGCAGATTTTTTCTGTATAAAGCATGGAAGCAATTTATTAGTCTAAAACTTGTTCCTTATTGCTGAATAAACAACTGCAGTAATTTTGAATATGAACTTGCCTCGGTCGCAAAAGAAACCGATCAACGGATATTTAGTGTACTAACATTTCGTACTCTGTCTAATTACGTCCAACCGTAAAATGCTTCTCTAAGACAAGATACAGTGTTAAAAAAGTTATGTTGCACATTCGTTCGTAATAAAAAGCTACGATACAATCCACGGAACCCGGAAAACTTTATGTATAGTCCTCTTTAAGTCGAGTCCGCTCCGGTTATGAAATCTGCGATAAGATTCGAGCATCGACGTTCCGACAGGAACTTTCATTTGGTTCGCTTCTAAGCTAAAAAGACGACGGACTGTTTCCCAAGTGGATCTGTTTATCTCCCTCCGTAGACATTTAATTTGAAGTCTTATTTACTATATAATTTGGTCATATTTCCTTGTAACTTTTAATTAATACGTAATAGCCATGCTTAGCTTAGGCTCATGGTGCTGGATTAGTTTATGCGACTGTTAGTGAGGGTATTGTTATATTTGGACTTGAACATGTCTTTTTTATTGGCACACAACAAATAAAGAAAGCAGTCATTTATTTGTGTAGCTCACCATTAACCGGAGGATATAACGTACAATTTGTTAATCGATAGCAAAGTATGAAAGTTGGTATGTGACTTATGTAAGTAGAATTTGAATTGTAAACTTGATACTAATCATGCCAAGTGCGAAGCACCGAGAGGGTTTCGTATTCCGTAATACCACACGATATATTTGTGCTTTATACATATGACAAACATTAACACACTTAGCTTAACGCTTCTACGAGTACGAATTGCTGGTTTTCCAGTGAAAATAAACGTTAAGAAGAATTCGTTTATGGCACTGGGATTTGAGTGTTGGGGCTGTTTTAATTTCTAATTACTACCGTATTTCTGTTACGGTTCAAAAGATTAAAGTCGCACACATATAATACGAGACGTATGCTTATAAATATCGTCCCGTATGGTTCTCTGTTCAATAGAGTAGAAAGTATGCCGTAAGTTGTATAAAGTATTTTCTTTCTTTCTTGAGAAAGTATTGGTATTCTTTATTGGATTGGGTGCTTGTGTGTGATGTGATGATAATGTCTCATGTTGTAGCCTCTATAAAATTCCATTATGTTAAGTTCATTTTTATTGACATCTCAATGGTTTGTAAAGTGCCGTCTCATACACTTCTCATAACTGAACACAGATGAGGCAACAAAAGCCATAAAAAATCTTAGTAATGAATTTTTTCAGTTCAAGTAATATGTCAATTGCCGCTTTTATGTTATTTTAACGTTTAGGTACTTGTGGGAACGTCGCATCGTTCTAAACTAAAAGTTCTTTTACTAGTGCTTCAATTGTACAATGTTGTAAAATCCTATGTCTCGTTAACCGCAAGATTTACTTGTGTCTGAAACTTTATTACTTTTTTATTTCATTTGTTTTCAAAGGAGGTAGTTGGTTTGTTGCTGCTAAAACTTATAAACTTCTTGTTAAAGTTTTAACGTCAACGTATGCACACTGTGCAAACGTTAACTATTTCCAATAAATAATATATTGGGGTGGATGGAAATAGTTTGCGAGCCGAAGCCCGACTCGCCCGATATTGAGAATTTAAGGAAAAGTAGGGAGACCACGCTCGCTCTAAGCTACAACGGATACATTTCAGCGAAACATAGTATAAAAGTGAATCTTATTTCTGTTGCATCGATACTTTCATAATATCGATATCTTAGTATAACGTATCGTTTTATAAGCTGCGGGAATCAATCTTGTCTCGGATATGCCAATTTAATCGTGGTACGCCATCTATCGACCTCTTTGGGAAACCGCGACGGGTGGATTGGGTGGAACGGGTTTCAGCTAGGAAATTTCCCCCTCCCATTTTGATTCTCGGTTGTGACGCCCATACTACGTCGTACTACGTTATACGCTAACGTAGATACGTTTATTTCGAGAGCAGACACGTTTACTATTTACTACCGATAGCACTACAGGTAATTTATCTAACTATGCACACAGAATTAGATTGGTCGTCGCGCTCGCAGTCAATGAAGATATCGCAATATTTATAGGGTGAAAATGAGGTTAAGGAAGGATCATGTAAAAATATCTTTTACTTCTTACGTTAATTTTGCTCCGACTGATTGCAATTTTTCAATTCATTCCAATTAAATACATAAGGACTCAAGAACGATGCAAAGAATTATATTTTTTAGGAGAGTTAAAGTAATATTTCTTTGTTGCCATGTTAATGACAGATACTTAAATGACTAATTATCTCAATGTAATCATTAAATATTCACATTAAATCCGTAAACCCTATCATATGACGTCATTAACTCGTAACGGATCCTCGAAACTCCAAAGGTTTGTTAAAGACAATTCCGAAACTAAACTCCTAATATAATTTGTAACAGAGAGTAACGACCGAAGCGTTTGAGTGTTTCGCCCAAATTTGACGAACAAAGGTTTTGAAGGAAATCGGTAGACGCAGATACTCTGCGTGTTTTATGTTTTAAAGGTAGGCTGTGTACCGGTGATAAAACGCGTATCGTAATTCCGTCCGCCCTACTATTCGTTCTCGATCGATTATCGTAAATCTCAAATGCTTACCGTTTTATTTCACCTTTATTGTCTGAATGGAGATCGTGTCCTTGTTACAGGAGTGAAGTAGGTTAGACTTAAAGCCTGATCAGAACAATAAAAAGCCCTGCTATGTATAAATATATGCGCCCGTTTCTCGTTTCGGTCGGTCGGTCACTCATTTAACTGTGACACTGAGTTTCCAGCGCCGTAAGGGAAACATGGGATGGGATATGTTTTTCTGTACATTTTTCAGCTCGTACTTTTTGTAATATTGATAGTTAATTAATATGCACTGTTAAATAGAAAATATAATGTATAATGATTTTAGTACCTTATCAAAACAATTGCTTACCAGTGCCTACACGAGGTCGCATGTAAAAGCAACTCCAACTATCTTATTGATTGCAATTCTTGTTTATAGCATCATCATCATATCTGTTGTTAGAATCGGCAAAATCTTCAGCGTCACAATCGAGGACTCAGATCGAGAATCGAATCCTGAGTAGCGTATCAGTCGAATGCGGGGCCGCCATTAGAATGCACCGCGCGTATGCCCCACCCGGCCATACGCTTCCTGTGACTCTGCGATCATTCGCCATCTTACTCCATGTTTAAACACCCTCTTTTATTGTCATTTATTTGTGTTTTTCCACGTCGTATATGGCGAACTTTGTATAGAAGGAAAATCTTTTGTACTGTCAATATATTTTATTAATCATATGCTAGAACAAAGCCTTTTGTAAGACAAACTGTCTATTCCTAAGTGTTACACTGGCATTGTAAATATGTATCTGACTTTTACGAACATATAAACATAGTGCATCGATAACATGAAAAAATACGCCAAAATAATTATATTTCGATGCCAATTAACTTCCTTCAGAACAGATTCAGATTGATTTTCTATATGCTTTAGGAAGTATTAAAGGTTTTCCTAGAATTATTTATGAGTTATACCGGACACGTAGATGACAAAGAGAATATCTCTATACATATGTATACGAATAGGGTGACCATGGTATTATGATCAATTTAGGAATATCTGTATTATTTTATATGAATATGTTTACTTTGATTTCATTTCGGAAGCTTACAGTTCATATTAGAATACATTTAGCAGTGATATTATAAGTGTTTTTTTAAATAGAAAATGTAATTGCACTAAAAAGGGCAGTACATTTTATTAATTCATTTTCGTATGCCTCGAAGCATGAATTGTATTGTTATTCCAGAACATAATACGACTAAAATCGAAATCTGTTCTGTCATTTTGCCGTGATTAGATTTTTAGAATTCATATTTTAGAGCTCACAAGTGATACCTTAAATTCCTTGCTAGCAACGGATGCCTAAATTCTTGAAACCTTGCCAAACACGCAAATATATTCGAGCATAATTACCGTACAAGGCAAACATAATGTTAAAAGACCATTTAAGATGATAAATCACGAAGGGAGGGTTCTTTACAATTAAATTACTTAATAAGTTATGAAGTCAATTTTCAAACTTATATATTTATGTATGAATTCAGTATATAGCCCTTGTAGGTAATAGTAGGTGAGTGGAAAGTTAATTGAAATCCAAACACACACAAACAACCCCATATTGTACTTCTCTTTATTCAATCTCTCTTTAAGCCCCAATATGAAAGACGATTCGTAGTCGCAAGGACGCGTATTTTCCCCGGCCTTCGACTCCACCGCCCAAAACGACGCAACTACACTCGCAACCGCAAATCAATATAAACTCTATTGTTTTCTTCCAAAAGTGACTTTCCAACTCTCCCAATAAATCCATGGAGTCAAACAAAGCTTAAGACGATTACTGGTAACGATGAAATTACAACTCTAAAGTACCAGCGCAAAGTTTTATTTCGCATTTAACCGATGGCCGGTGTTGTGAAATATTCGCTAACTTAATACCGGATGAAATAATGGCGTCAGAAAGCTGAAGGCGCGGCGTCGCAGTTTCCGCTTCCTCGGCGATAGCAAATTTTTTTTCTTGTGCAATTTTCTCAGTGCTCTGGTTTTAGGAGATTTTTGACATGGTGTAGACGCCCGCGTTTTAAAAGGCTTTTGACTTAAAGCAGAATTCTTAATACATCCTCAACGATGTTGATTATATCTTGCATATTTATAGGTTAATTCAGGTATACCTGTTCTTTGCATCTTGGTTTACTTATTTGTAATATCTTTATATTGTCGCAATGCGCAAAAAAAATGGGCACGAACGTACCGGTCTAATCAAATTAAGCTGAAGCTCTTCTGTTGATTGTTGTGTTGATTTATTGCGGGTTGCTCTAGTAAGGGATACTCCTCTTCGACGGCTTTGTTTCAAGTTTAAAAGGAATTTCTTGCCTTTTGCCAGTCCCTTATTTGGAATTATATACGTGACCTTATTTACGAGTTTAATCATCTTCTAAGCCTAATCCAGATCGATGCTCATTGTATGAACAATTTTCTCACGATACCTTCAATTACGAGTACAAAGCTGTTATGAATGTGTGTTTCTATACTGGGATACCCCAGTCTCTTAAGTTTCTATTGACCTTGCGCCATCCCCTTCTAAACACCGGATGAGGGGAGCAAGGTGATTTCTGCACAATGTTACACAATGATATTTACTATCCAACTCGCTACCTAGCAGTAGTACACGATCAATTAATATCTGCAGCTCTTCCTGCGTCTTTTATGACTTTAAGAGGGAAATCAAGACAACCGATCAAATTGGGTGCACGCTAATATGTATGGTCCCTCACGATGGCCCTCGGTTATCTTATTTGACAGAGTTTGCCCGAGGGTCAGTTCCAATGTGGTGAAGTTAGATATGCATATAAATTTGAACTCGACGATCCATGGAAGCGGCCCATTTAATTTCCCAGTGATGTTAATTTTAGGGTAGTGATTCGCCGCTGTATTCATGCGAGACTTCCCCCAATTGTAAATGGTGTCACTAATATGGATCACTTTGATTTAAAATTGCTGCTATTAAGATTTCATTTTCTACTTGGTTTTAAAAATGTTGTTTTTTTATGCAGAAGCCAGGATGTGTCTGCAAAAATATCAGCAATTAAAAAAAACATGCTACCTATACAAACGAATATAATACCAGTAATTCTTTCAAGGAAACTTTCATCAACTTTTTATATTCAATCAAAATCAAAATCAAATCAAAAATCATTTATTCAGTTTAGGCCCTAATAAGGCTCTTATGAAGGTCTAAATTACCAATGGACTCTACTGACTAAGTAAGTGGAAATAATCGTACAGAACAACCAATTACAGCCATCATTAAATTGATTGATGGGTTTTAAAATTATTTTACTTGTCACTGGCTCATTTAACACTGGCCGGAATACATATTCGTTTATGCTTTCGTTTCTAAAACGCAAATAATATTTTTGTCTAAGATGATTAATTATCAAAACGTTCAATCAAATTTTAATGTCGAGCGTCAAATTCTGGGGAGAGGAGAGAGGTAAGATTTCGCCCCGAACAAAAGTTGTTGCTTCCAGCTCGGGGTCGGCATTATTAACGCAAATTGTACATTTAATTCGACCTCTGTTGAAGAATTTGTTTTCAGTAGATACCTCACTAAAGTCGGATTTACATTTTGAAAGATCTAAATCTAAAATAGTCGGTTCATTTATAGTACTGTCTTTTAACATTTTAGAAATGATTATGTGGTCAATAAAATTAATTTCAATTGTAAATTTTACAAATCTCATCTCCTCTTTCTTTGTCTGCGATATTTCTTGTAAGCTTTATCAAACTATCGCGTTTGTCCCGGACTGTGTGTGAAATATAAATTCAAACACAACTTCCAGTTCTTTTCTCGCTTATTAGAACAAACTAATGTTGAATTAAGTTAAATAATCATTCAAGACTTTGCTGTCTTTAATGTTGCTGATTCAGCAGAGGAATTACTTAGGAATACATAAATCAGAGCTATTTCTGAGGACTTGTGAGTCTTTTGTTCGCGATTTTGAAGTGTGTTCTTTCTTGTTTTCTTGCGGCTATTTCGTCGTTATATGATTTCATAAGTATGTACATGTAGGTACTAGTATGGCTTTATGTATTTTACTCGACGTAGCTATCTCTAGAGTTAATTTTATTCAATATATATGGTGAAACACAAGACATTACGTTGTTACTACCTGCCTGATATTTACCAAACGTATTTGAAATTCATAGGTATCGCAAGATGCTTTGGCATTATAAATATTTAGCTAGTTTTAGGTAGTTCTGATATTTGTATATCAAATGTAATACGTGTTAATGTAATTTTGAGATTATTTCTAAGCAATCGGATTTCTTTGAAGCAGTCGACATTACGTTAATTTACTTTATTTCGGCTGAGTTTCTTTCTGTACTATTTGATGAATAGGTAATAACTTTAGACGAACGAACAGACGAACTTCAATATATAACGTTGTTTGAACAAATATTAATTCTTAGAAGTTAATACTTCCACTTCTTGTAGCAACAGTTAAAGTGAGTGCTGTATAATAGTCGAATAGTTTGGATGTTCGTTGGTTACGGAAATAGAATGGGCGTCAGTTGCATCTCGATGTTTCTAAGTATGCGCCGCAAGAGTTCGAAATACTGATCGAATACGAGTTATGGATATTTATTATTTCTGGCTTTAAGCAGCATTATATGTAGCAGCTGTACCCGAGCACGCTTCGCTGTGGCTAAGAATACATTGATAACAAACAGTAATGGTCGTCAATAGCTGTTAAACGAAAATAAATAGAAGAGAAAATGGTACCTAACTAATTTGATATGTCCTTGCCTATTTATGTATAGAGTTCCTGTAATAGACCTGTAAGTTGTAGTGACGTAAATCTTCACCGGCAAAAGCATATCTTGAAAAATATTGCACATTTTTGTAGACTAATTTGACAATAAGTTATTGGCTTGATTATTAGGGTGCAAGTAAATTAATTCAATAATATGTATGTATGTATGTATTCTCTTAGTCATTTACATTATCGTACATAATTATTTAAGTCCTTGAACATTTTAAAATAAAAGCTTATCACTGCCACACACAATGTTATCGTGAGCGTAAGATTATTTCAGAGCATCGTGCGAGACCTTTTTCCTCAAAAAAATATTGGTTATTTATTATGTATACTTAAATTGTGGACATATTGAATCAACTTGTATCTGTGCAGAGCAAATATTTATGTCTGATGTCTACTACTCTATGTAATTTTATTTGTCCACTTTAATGTCTAATGCATTTTCGCTAATTATAATGCTTGTCCTACATTCTAGTTTGAATCAGGAACTGAGATATTCCAAGCCTGCTTGCAAGTTAAAAAAAACAACCTTCGGCCGACCGGCCATTCACTAGAACTGTTGTTTGACTTGCATACAATTCCAAGTATATATGTCAATTGTCTCAATTATAGTTATGCGTTACGATGTTTCGAATGGATGGAGAGTGTTTTGCTGTAGGGGGTATACATCTCAAAATCATTCAACACACTATATGCAAAATGTTATCAGTTAAAATAATTTGACATTCTTGTATTTATAATATGTAGGCATATCTTCACGGCTTCCCATAAGGGTTCCCGAAGAATTAGGACGAGTGTTACAACACTCACTTTTCACCGAAGATAATTTGGTGTCCACGTGACAGATGGTGAGTCCGTCACCGTCTCTTAGGCACTACATACATACGTCCTTGAATTTCTTCTCAGACGTATTCAGGTTTCCTCACAATGTTTTCCTTTACCGTAAAGCTCGTGGTGCGACTAATCACTGCACTTAAGTTAGAAAAAGTATCTGCTACAGACCGGTGGGATTTGAACTTACGTCCCTAAAATAGCAGGCAAGGTTTAATACCACAAGGCCAACTGGGCTCATTTACATACTGAGCAATAAAACATCTCAGTAGTTTAAATACCCTGCTTCCAGTAACGCTACTAAATAGTTACTAGTGAAATACTCGTAAAAATAATAGTGACTTATAATTAAATTAATGGTCCGCCTATGTCCATAATGTTCTAACATTATGCACACAGTAATGCAGCAAAGACGCGACGCGGTCAGTACACTCGCGCGATTCGGTGTGACGTGACGTATACGCCGCACGTCGTCGTCGCCGCGACTGTACCCACGTGGGTACGCGCATTATTCATTAAAAGTCGAACGCGGTAACTATCCCTACCTGTTAATCGGTTTTAGGTATTAACATTTTATTATCGCGGGGCACTTTGAATAAATTCTTGTCGAATCTTTGGTAATGCGTTTGGTCAGAAATCGATGGAACGCAAACATGTTGATGTGCGAATCAAACTTGGATTCAACCCCCCATCGGTCGTGAATGCGAGTAATAATAGCGAAGGGGCGCGGGTGGCGCGTGCACTCCCTCACGTACACACTTGCATTGCTCTCCTATTTGACACGGAAGTTTTATACCACAGATATAATATTCAAGTTGTTGCTTTGCAATATTTTGCGTCGGTACGCTAATATATTATTACGACCTACCTACGACCTACGACCTTGATTTTTTTCCGCCTGATGGTAAGCGGTTACCGTAGCCTATGGACGCTTGCAACACCAGGGGTATCACTCACGCGTTGCCGACCCTTCAGAAATCTCTTCACACACTTCTTGAAAAACCCCATGCTGTACTCCTTTCGGAAAACCACCAAATATTTAATTTATAATCAACTCGAATCAAACATCCATCTATTAAGCTGTATTTAAAATTGTTAATGTAGGTTATTTCATTCATTACCTACAGTCACGGTCTCACGGAGCCGACTTCCGTAATTTAGTGTGACTATTATCAAGAATGCAAATTAAATTGTCTCTGACGTATACCAAGAATAACCGTCAAGTCAAATACGAATCTTTTTAATATACTACCGACAAATTCGTAATATTTTTCATAATAATTAAACTCACTCCGACGAGGGGAAGTAGGGAGTCTTTTGTCAGCACCTGTCTGTTGTAATAGTTTCGGAAGACGCGGCACGCACGCAGTCGCAACCGGCATCCGTCACGCTAACATCTGTCTGGCCGTCTCGCGCCTAAACTAAAACCATGTGCGCGTGAGTGTACTTATCACGAAAATTCAGTGCAAAATACATTAAACATTTCGCGTTTCGAGTGATGTTTGACGTGACAAGTGTGTGAGGAAGACGGCACGATGCTGGGCCTGCTGGCGTCGGATTTTGGTTATCAAAACCGAATGACCTTGCTCCAACAGCTAATTGAATGTGGAGATGTGTTGCTCGGCGGGCAGTTTTACGGTATGAGTTTTCTCTTGCTATCATATTTTTTAATACCTATATAATATAATATATGAAAAAAAATTAATCCCTAATGCATTTGGACACGGCATAACGCGTAAACAGCTAGACCGATTTCGCTTATTCTTTTTTTTTGTGTTTGTAATTGTCAAGAAACGCTACTTATAAAAAATAAATAAAAGATAAACCCGAAAAATATTTAAATATCGGGATAAAGTAAAGCTCCTTTTTTATATGGTATATTTGAAATATGAATTCAAATCTTGGACAGGACAACGTCTGTCGAGACAGCTAGTATTTTATATGTCTTTATTATATCAAAGAAAACTACACAGAAACTTTCGAAATAATTATTTATTATCATTATAGGTACATGCACAAATACATTATGTATGTCTATGTTGAATTTAGGTTATTCCGATATAATGCTTTTTCGGTAAGGCGGCATTCGTTCCCTTTCCTACCCATATCAACCCAATAAAACTAATACGACTTATTCAAGATAGTGCTATTTAATTAGATTTCAAGTCTAAATAAACTGAAAACCGGTCCTATATTTAAATTCACTTGTGCGATAGTCAACCGGCGTTTGGTTAAGCAAGCTGTTTCAAACCTCCGGCTTACACCTGCGCCTGCGCTTTTAATGTCATTTTTTTAAGACTGAGTGCGGTTTTTAAGGTGGCAGGCAAGCGTGCGCCAAGTGGTCCGCCTAGTGGTAAGCGGTTACCGCAGAATATGGTAAACTAACTACTGTCCTGTCTCCTGTCAAAATTTCAAGTCTCTAACCTCTGCTGCGTTAATATGTCAGTCAATCAGTATTTTTATATGTTATGTTTTCAATATCCTACGCTCTACGGCATCGAATTGGCACGATATCGAGACATACAAATGTGTCAGAATACAGCCATAACGATAGCAATGGAAAATTAATTGTACGTAGAAGTACAAAATTAGTTGCAAATCGCGATGCCATTTAAAAAAAAAAAAAGGTAACAGTAATTTATTTTGGACAGTATATAATATTTTAGTATATTTTGAATGAGCTGTGTGACATGGCCAGAGAGGCAGTGAATACAAAGATGACGGCTGATAGAGACGAATGGAAGAGGAAAATATATTGCGCCGATCACTATAACATGGAGAATGATGATGATGATTTTAGTACAAACTCTTAAACAAATTAAGTAATGGATATTTTTTGAACTGCTACCAGTGAACCCTTAAAATACATATTTTTTTTATGATATTTGTGTTGAGGTCCATGAATGGTCTCTGCCTTTTCTTTGCCCCCTAACGTTGTCTTGTGTGTCTGTCGATCGTATCAATATGTTATTTATCGTCGCATTGTCTTGTCGCATCGTAAATATATCGATTTTAATTAGCATACACCACGTTTAGGCGCCTCTGTTATGATTAGTATGTATTATTTGCCAAGTTTAAGTAAATTCTCTCAGAAATGGTCCCGGTCCCGAAAGAAAAGATTCGAAATATGTACTAATAATGCTCGGTCATTATCACAGCGGTATCAGATATCATATTTTTTACGTAAATACTTATTTTAACACCCAAATGTAAGGCGAAAAAAAGCTTAAATCATTGTCATTGTGCCGGCGCGGCGGAAATTGATACTGCGCCACCTAGCGCAGCAGTCAAGTTTACTAACCACCAAATCAGCGGCCTAGTCTTTAGCTAGATTGGATTAAGTTGGTCTCGTCAAATGGTATATTATTTTTGTTAGGCCTTTCATAATATGTTTAATCATTATTACGGTGAGATTACTCTTTGAAAGTCCTTGACACCGTTTAGCTTAGATTACATCTTTCAAGTTAGGTTTTGTTGACAACAATAAATTACACAATAATATCTGTTCAGTATTTTTTGCACTAACAAGTTTACACAAAAGTTTTGTTAATAATTTATACGGAATATGTTTTTGGGATGTCTCAGGAATAAGCAGCCCTTTCATACTGTTGTTTCAAAATTATTACCTACGTACAATGAATGTTGCGTAAGTAACAAATTTCCGACGCTATGTCTTTGTTAGGGTTATAAATAAACCTCTGCTTATTCCAAACATACATTTTAAATAAACTTTACAACTTAACTCTTCCGAAATGTTTCAGAAAAAATCCTGGACATAATGCCTGACGTATTTTGTCCTTGCGTTTTGTTCTCAGTTTGTAACTAATTGGTTATATAAATAAACAATGATGTAAATTGCTTAAGGTTGGAGTTTTATCCCTTTTTATTCGCATTTGGCGTGACGGGCTTGGTAGGATGTAAGACTTTGTACTTCTTAAGTTTCGCCCATTACGTTGGAATATCTAGCAATGAGCTTGTCTTTGAAATTATTTGGACTTTGCCTTCGTACGTAGCGTACTCGTTTGTCAATCTGGGTTAATTTCCATCAAATTGTCATTTTCAATCTCAGAAACCGCTGATTCAATTTGAGACGGTACACAAGTACCTTCTTGTGTAGTGTTGAGACGGTTGTGACTGTACTATGTATTGCGTGGATTTCATGGGAACACAATTGTGAACCTAAAAAAAGCCGTGAAGGTGGTGGGAAAACAATTTTGGAGGTCTGGGAACAAGCCTTGTTCACGTGATAGGATATGCGTGCCAATATAATATACCTGGGCTTAGGCCTCCGTGGTGTTGCACTGCGCTTCCAAACTCTAGGCATCGTTGATTAGTCTTTTGTGCCCAGTAATTTGGCTAGCAACGCATTTCAAACTGAATTACGCTAAATTCTTAGTAAAACTCAAGAGGTAAGGTAAAAAAGAGTTCTAGACCGTCTTATTCTCCAATTATCTGCGTTCCTTAGCCGTCTCTTACCGAGCGTGACCGACTTTGTGTGCGATTTGTAAGTCGCAGCGTAACTATAGTTAAATGATGCGTTCTCGTAACTTGACTTGACTTGTGGCCACACTGAACATTACAAGTGCTTAGTTTATTTTTAAATACCAGTTGAAGGACTCATGCTCAGTGTTCATTGGGCATAACGATTGATCTGCGAAGATAAGCCTTCTTATGGCCAGAATTTAGATCGGTGACCGCTCATACAATGCCGAGTCTTTTATTGTTATCCTCGGCCCAAAATAAAGGGTATTTGTTATGATAGTACTCTACTAGCCCTACTCCTTACTCAGTTTACAAAACACAGTTGACCCGAGTCCAGTCCAAGTAATTATTTTATTATGAAGAATATTCTTATGTCATCGAGATCAATCACCACGCTTCGACTTACTCTGGATCCCTCCTAATATTTCTTTGATTATGTTAATACTTACTCTAGATATAGGTACTTTATTTAGGTACGTTTTGTATGTATCGTCTCTGATCTCACGTTATAAACGCACGTGCGGCCTGTTTAAAATACACACCGGTGTGGCATCGTCGCATGCGCAGAGCATTTGCATACTACGGTAACTTTATATGACGTACTTTGTTGATGTAAACTATTGCCAGGAACTAAAAGGTCTACTCTTACAGCGTGTATGTTGAAATTTTCCCTATTAGTTATTCCCTATGACGGTTGCTAACAATGTGACGTCATTTTAGATGAACAGCCGTAAAAATGGCGGCCTTTATAAGCAAAATCGCCATATTTTGTTTCTGCTACATCAAAATGACGTCAGCATGTTCGCCACAGTCATACCGTATTTCTGTCGCTATGATATGTTTGCCCTTCACCTCTAACATAGCAGTCGGGTATACTAACCACTAGAGCAGCGATCACGTCACGTCAAAATATTGAGACTGTACACATAGTTGGGGACTCCTTAGGGCGCTTAGGGTCGGAATAACGCGAGTGAATCGATTATTGAGTATTGAATGAAGTGTCAATAGTCGACATTGTCATTTGTCAATATTTACTTTGTATTCATTTTGATCCCCTTTTGATTTAAGTTCGGTAGAACATGCAATTGCTGCTTTATGTTTTTATTTAATTACTAGCGGCCAAACCCGGCTTCACACGGGTAGACATTGATATCAAATATTTTGTCTACCCGTACAAAGCCGGGGCGGGCAGCTAGCCTATATTACTCAGTGATAGTGTAGCTTTCTAACTGTGAAAGATTTTTTGAAATCGGTTCAGTAGTTTCGGAGCCTATAGACATTTATCAAATATTTTGTCTACCCGAGCGAAGCCGGGGCGGGCAGCTAGTATAATATATAGCCTATGTTACTCAGTGATGATGTAGCTTTCTAATGAAAAAATAATTATTAAAATCGGTCCAGTACTTTTTGAGTTTATTCGTTACATACAAAAATACAAATCTTTCCTCTTTATAATATTATATAGTGTAGATGGTCGAATACTGTATTTATTACCTTTACAAATCTAAAATAGTTAGTTCAGCTTAGTCCCTAGTAGGTTACTTATGAAGGTCTGTTTTACCTGAGATGAACAGGCAAGAAACTCAATACTACGTATTGAATTATGATTTTTATATTTGCTAAGTGTAAATCTATATAAAATCATGAATACAAAACGACAAATTAGTTAAATATCCTGCTGCTATCATTTGATCTGAATATATATTAAAGGATATTCTTACAAAATGTATTTACAGTGCCGGTAGCAGGAAAATTGTCGACAACGTATTCGAAAACGTAACTCGCGAAATGTCAAAATTGTCATACAAATTTTTAGTTCCACTTTTCATTGCCGCAGCGCTGTTCATTTTCCAATACAAAAATAGTCGAAGGCGATACGAAAACGTTGTCGACAATGTTCCTGCTACCGGCACAGAACAGTCACATATTTATTATAGATTTTGTCTGTGGTATTCGAATAAAATATCCCCCACAGTTAACAATAATGTCTAGTCTAGGTAAACACTGTATAAAATGCTTTAATGCGTAAAAAAATATAATATTGAATATGTCACTCCTACAAATAATTCAAATTAAAAAAATATGTTACAAATTTAAATAGTTATAGTCGGTTGCGCTATAATAGAGCATGCCATAGTTTTTTTTATTAATTCTTATTATATAAAACAGTATACATATATACACTCGAAAAACATAATCCTCCTTCTGGGACAGTCTGGTAAAGCCGGGCGCAATTTCGTTCAATATATTTGTACTTAGTTTACAAGTAGTGTAAATATGAACGTAGCCTTAGTGACGTGGGTGGGCGGGCGCTGGTCATTAAGTTTGTCGGTGCACGACGCAGCGCGGGCGCAACCAGGTTAAACTGTCTAACTCTAAAACTTCCGATTCATTTTGTTGTTTTATATTCATACAACCAGGGCTGGATTCATAGCTCTGTAGGAAACGAGAGTTCCTGATTATTTTCCAAATTAAATGGTATCTGACTTTTCTTATACTAAAGATGGTAAGGAATCATAAGACTTCTTTGATGGTGGTACCGTAGCAAATGGTCGCTTGCAGGGTTGAAATTAAAGGATGTGATTAGGCTGTTTCATTTGTATGTACGTGTGTGATCCCTTTAGTCGGGCGGTTCCTCCAATTATGAGCGTAGATACATTTTGTTTTACGCGTCAGAAAAAACATACTTTATTTCTCAGCATATCTTATATATTTTAAAAAATCGAAAAATGTAGGGATTCGTTTGTGTGTACCACGTACACAACGTACGTGTTTAGGGAGATCATTGCTTTCTGTTAACTATTTACGAGATTAAATTACCCATAATACCAATATATCAGAGTGCGAAACCTAAGCTCATTACAAATAACGATGTAAGTAGACTTACACTAATGGTACATATTTGAAAACACACGCATCAAGCATCTTAACAGAACAGCTTATTACTGCTAAAATAATAAATAAGTTTCAATATTTGTCTACTTATAATAAAGTCGAAACGAGACTTACAAAATAAACATGTAGTCTGTACATGGATACTGTAGCTTGTACCATAATTTGATGTTAAAAAATCAACCCCTAAATAAAAAAAATTGGGTATCGAAAGTTTTGATTCGAAGTAAACAACGAGGACGACTGGTTCAACTATACTTCGTCTATCTTTACGTCTCCGCCGTAGCCCTATACCTTCTTACAGGGATGTTGGTGAAGAGAGTATATATCATTTAACATAACAGTAGTTTGATGATCATTTATCATAATGTATCTCTATGATCACGCGTGACAACACACATTTTATTTTTATTCTTCACACCAATATCATTACGTCTTTACATGTATATCTTAGTGTTATGTAGATCAGCGATTCCTACAGTGGTTCCGCGAAATTATTAATTTTTGACCTAGAAATAATTAGCGTAAAATATGTGTCGAGATGAACCTGTTATGTACGTGGCGTAGGTGTTATGAGTATTGAAAAATATATCAACTTTGCTTTCCATAGTCATCAAAAGTTTTTGTTTAATTTCAGTTGGAACTTTTTAATTTGTACCATTATTGTATATTCAGTCTAGAGTTGTGAGGTCTGGTGATGTACACGTGCGAACTGCGTACTAATTAGCAAAATCAAAATCAAAAATCATTTATTCAGTTTAGGCCCTAATAAGGCTCTTATGAAGGTCTAAATTACCACCGGTTCGGAAAAAAGCCACCTGAGAAGAACCGGCAAGAAACTCAGTGCTCTGTCTTTTTTTGCATTTAACAATCATTATATAAGAATTTGTAACAAAATTCTTCTAGACATTGGTATGAAATTACAAATATCAAAATGAAAGCTACCAAGTTGGTTTTGTCACTGCTTTCATGAAATACATATTCCAACTATTACAATTACCAGGAGCGGGGAGCCACTTGTGCAGAGTGAGTCTATATATTCCAAGCATTTTTATCATTTACATAATCATTAATTTTATAATAGGCTTTATTTATCAAAACTCTTTTGACATGAGTCTTAAACTTATCGTAATTCAATTCGGTAATAGATTGTGGGATTTTATTGTAAAAGCGGACGCAGTTTCCCATAAATGATTTGTTTACTTTTGTAAGTCTAAACCTAGGAGCCACAATTTTGTTTCTGTTTCTTGTATAAATATTATGGTTGTCTGAATTTAACTGAAAACTTCTAATGTTCTTTTTTATAAACAACAAGTTCTCAAAGATGTAAAGAGCCGGTAACGTGAGAATATTAATTTTCTTAAACAATTCTCTTAACGATTCTTGGGGACCCATTGCAAAAATTGCCCTGATTGCCCTTTTCTGTAGAATGAATATCGTATCCAGATCCGCTGCAGATCCCCATAATAACACGCCATAAGACATGAGGCTGTGGAAATATCCGTAGTAAACTAATTTTGCAGTATCAATATCTGTCAATTGTCTGACTTTCCTAATGGCAAACGCAGCTGAACTAAGTTTCTTTGACAAAGTCTCAATGTGAGAGCCCCACTGCAATTTTGCATCTAGTGTTAGACCTAGAAAAATCGTGTTATCAACTAAATCAAGTTTTCTGCCATCTAATTGTACATTCGTGTCTACCTGCGATGAGTTTGGAGGAGAAAACCGTATACATTTTGTCTTTTTTGAATTTAAAACTAGGTTATTGGCGTCAAACCATTTAGAAACGGATGCTAGCGTTTCATTTAGACTTATCATTTCTTTGTCTTTTCCGCTCACTCTAGCGGTGCTCGAAGGCTATGATTAGATGATAATTCTAATCTTACCAACCCTTAAAGTGTACTGGCCTAGTACTTCCTTTAGAGCGATACTTTGTTAACAAAGTATCGCACTTTGTTTAGGGATACACTGATAACGGATTTACCTCTCTCTTCCCCAACTCATAATTTCGCTCATACAAATTCGTATTCGTCAGTTTCTTTTATTCTTCGCCTAATACGATATTAGTTTTGAAAAGGTGATTCGACTCCAAGGCTGTCTGGTTCCCTGACACGAGTCACCGCTACCCTAAGGTGCGTCGACCTCCGAGAAATCGGTCTAGTCGTCTCCTTCTGTAATTCGATTCTATTCGTATAGGTACACAAGTTTTTTTTTGTAATCGAAACTCTAACTTTAACGTTTGTGTTTTATGGTTCATTTATATGTTAATTAGAACGTTTCAGAAGTCATTGACTAGGTGCAATATGGTTTCCCAAAAACGATATAGTAGGTACACATGTACAAAAAATATTTCTTTATATATAGTTGTTCTTTCAGCCATGGCTATAACCTATTTTTTTATAGTGTTTATGGGTTAAATTAACGAGAGCTGAAACGGATTTCTTGTTTGATCATTGGTGGCTGATTAACATTAACGAAGTCGCGTCGATACTCAAACTTCTTCAAGTTATGAGCTACCAGCATCATTAATATATTCAAACATTAACGTACTACTTGACACAAATATAATACATTCCAGAGTACTTAGGTAAGGTACTAACACGCTCGCCGCCGAAGATTCGGTGAGAAATTTCATGTTTACATTACCCATAATTATTATGGGAACGGAGGAGTTGAAAGCTCTTTTATACGTTGTTTAAAGGCGGCAGGGTATCGGCCCGTAGCCCAACTGGCTACCGACGCAATACCCGGTGTGTAAGCAGTAAGCACATATTTACGTTTCTCTACGCCCAAGTAAACATGCAATGCTATCGTGTTGTGCGCTTAGGTGACGTTACCTAGCATGGGGACCATTAAATCTATGATGGAGACACATGAGTAAGAATCGTTTACTCATGTTGTACGGATCGCCCGTTTCAAATTGTGCCCCTTGGGACTCCACTTAATTGTTAACTCATAGTATTGCTCGTGTTCCCGATCATCCTATCTTACTGTTGGCTGATATAATAAATGCGGAAGTGTGGATGTTTGTTTAATACATAATCACGCAAAAACGACTGAACGGATTTTAATTAATTTTAGTATGCAGATATGATGGCTACTTATTGAGAAAACATGAGCATTATTTAGATTATTCCGGAAAAGCAAATGGCGGTATTAAATAAAATGGAAAATTGTGTCCGCACGGTTGAAGTTGCAAGTAACATAATAGATATTATTATATCACATAAATTTTAAGGGTAACATGACGTAACGAGGACGGCCTTGAGCAATCGGTTAATGTGATGCCGATTTACCGTGGATTGGCGATTACTGAAATCGCGGAATCAATTAATTAGCTGGGGCGGTTTAATTAAATTTTAGTATCGTATTGTTTTTTATCAATTGCCTACCTACTCAATAGCACCCAATAAGGAAAATACTGTGAAAATTATTTTTAAATAGCTTTAACGAGCTCTTGACTTGTTTTATGACATGATTCTCGCTAATTTTATTGTTTGTTTTATTCCAGGTCTCGATAACCGGATATCGAACTCGAGAAGTTCAGTCTCGCCGTAAGTATTTCAATTACCATATTAAAACTATAATAATAGCTTTTAGGAAATTTCGTTCAGATTAATACTTTAATATCCAGGGAATTTAATATTTTAATTGATACATAGAAACCTAACCTGGGTTACATTACATCTGCCAGGTTAATAATAAAGTAGATTGCAAATTAAAAAAAAACGACATTAAATAGTGATAGACTTTTTAAATACTGATAATATGATGGTGTATCTGTGGTTGTATATTCTATATGAGCTCGTGTTACGTTTCCAGTGATGTGGTGAACAAGGATCTCGGCTTGTCGGAGAGTGATGACGAAGTCGCAGCCAACTCGCACAGATTAGGCCCGTGAGTACACTTCACATGCATTTAACTATTATTTTTTCTAATTCAATACAAGAATCACATACAAGTCCTTTAGTCAAGTCAAGTGAAGTTAAGAATTTGTTTCTTAGCCTACAATTATTTAAAAGGTGTTGTTAATTTCTAACGGTTAAAGAATGCCGTAGATCCATGATCCGTTCAACAGCTTACCACACGATTAAGTCACGGCTTACACCTGATTAAGTCATGAAAAGTTAACAAACACACCATTGGTGCCTTTAATTTTTGGGTTCCTCTCGATTTTTCGGAGATTCCATCATCAGATCTTGACCTGATGATGAATGGGACCATCTCAGGAGGGCTTGTAAGCTTGTTCTCATAGTAGTCCAAAATTATTTCCCTAACTACTCCATGTCAAGGTACTCCATGTAAAAAAAAATTTTTTACCTACAACCCATTAAAAAAAAACATTCAAATGCGGTCCACAATTGACGTAAATATAAATCGATAATCAAACATAAAGAAACATGAACTTAGGACCTCCTCCTTTTTTTAGTTTGTTAACAGTAAATGATTTATTTTGTGCATTGCATTTGGTATCTTGTGCTACAATGATTTAAGTAATGTTCTAGAACTCTACTTATGTGGTTATAAAATTCAATTTACTATTGTTTTATTCCACGAAACATCAAAGTGAGATAACATTCAGGTTTTTCCTGTCTGTCAATTTGTAGAAGTGAAGGAAAGGTCCTTCACCCCAGTCAGAGATGGACAGACTAATCATATCTATAATATAAATATGAATCGCTGAATGTGCGTAAATCTCGAGAGCAGCTGAACCGATTTTGCTAATAAATTTTTTAGAACATTCCTTGAAGTACGAGAATGTTCTTAAGGAACGAAAAATTTAAAAAAAATTGCCTGATAAAATCTAAAAACGGGTAGGTAAATAGGTTGATAAATGTCTACCCGTGCGCAGCCGGGGCGGGCCGCTAGTTCCTACATATTAATAACATAACCAATACGTTTTTAGTGCCTTTGCATGCATATAGGTCGCGGCACGAAACTCTAGCGCTGACCGTTATTGCGCAGAAGTAAAAAATAAGGTGTCTTGGCGGGGTACAGGGGTGAAGGGCGAGCGTGCGTTGCGCCGATTGGCTCTCCAGTCGTACTCCGTCCCCCGTGCCGATACGACGCTCCGCGCACTTCCAGTGTACAGTCGCGTTCTGAATTGTTTTGTTGTCATCGTTAATTTTTGTTGTTGTTTTTTGTTAAGTTTGTTTTGTTGATTTGTTTGTTGTGTTTGTTAGTTTATTCACTGTTTGATTAAGTTTGAACAGTTTTTAAACAGTGAAAATGCCGAGGCCGAGAAGGAATACTGTTTTGAAAAGACAGGCACGGAAAATGGTGTTTGACGTGCATTGTTTTCTGAAAAGGGAATCGAATGATTTCATTAATTCCCTGAAACAAATTCAAAGTGAAATTGGCGAAGCTGCGAGTATTTTACTCGATTCTGACCGCAGCACTGTAGATATAAGTGAAATAAAACAAACTGCAGAAGTTATTCAGGCGGGAAATATAAAATTAAATAGTATAATTAGTGACTTACAGAAAATTCAGAAAAGGACAGCTGAATCTACAAAGACGTCCATAGCAACGGTAAGGAAAATCTCCACTGAAGCCAATAATTCCGACTTATTATCAGTATTTAGAACACCAGGCAAAAAACGCTCCAGATCAAAACCGGTCACAGATATTGATAACTTTGATCAAGGATTAATAAAGAGGTGCATACATAACTTTCATAGGACAAATAATGAACTTCCCACCGTCGGAAAGTTGAGAAAGAAGCTAGAGGAAGATATAAATTTCAAAGGCTCAGAACGAAGTCTTCGACGAATAATTAAGAGTTTAGGGTTTCGGTGGAAAAATACTGAAAACAATCGAAAAGTACTGATTGAAAGTTCAAATATACGTTTACTACGTATCGAATACTTACGCAAAATAAAACAATATCGCCAAGAGGGAAGGCCCATCGTATATACAGATGAATCTTACGTAGATTCATCGCACTCTGCTCCAAAAGCCTGGACCGATGGTACTACAAAAGGTCTCAAAAAACCTATCTCCAAAGGACAGCGGGTGGTCATTGTCCACGCAGGATCAGAGGCTGGGTTCATACCGAACGCACTGTTAACTTTTAAAGCTGGTGCGAAATCAGGCGACTACCACGACAATATGAACTACGACAACTACGAAAAATGGCTGAGGACACAGTTATTGCCGAACTTACCGCCTAATTCTGTCGTGGTAGTCGACAACGCATCATACCATAATAAACAATGGGACCTTGCACCCACTTCTAATTCCAAAAAAGCTGACATGCAGGGTTGGCTTACTGAAAAGGGCATACAATATGAGGAAACTCTACTAAAACCTCAACTATACAATTTAATACGGGCTAACAAAGATAGATTTAAAACATTTTCAATTGACAGGATACTAGCAGAGCAAGGACATCAAGTGCTAAGACTGCCACCATACCACCCAGATCTAAATCCAATCGAAATGGCATGGTCTGACATAAAGCAATATGTAGGCAGTAAAAATGTGAAGTGGAGTGTTGCTAAATGTATAGAACTAATTCAAGAAAAAGTTTTGCTGATGGGTGCTTGGGATTGGGGAAAGTTATGCCAAAAGGTAAAGGACATAGAAGAGCAATATGTCAAGAGTGACCATGTCGTGGATTTGGTTACAGAAGAATTCATCATTCGCGTTGATGGTGACAGTTCAGAGGATAGCCTTGGTGAGTCTGATGACGATGACGCTGTTAGTGCCGACGACCGAAGCAGCCCTGAGCCGGGGCCCTCAGTAAGCAAAAGGCCCTGTTGGGATACTATTGAAGGTGTAAGACCATTGTCTGATTCGGACTAGATATCGGAAAGGAGAATGCGGTGTCTGATGTCCACACCCTGCCGAACTCGCAGGTTTCTTCTATCCTGAGAAGAAACTTCAGTAGGTTCTTATGTAATTCGGACTTAATATAATTTTTTTTATTATTTGGTATTTAATATAAAAATTTACAAATCCGATAGTGTATTTATTTTTCTACTCCCCATAAACTTGTTAAAAATTATATTGTAGGTAACATGAAGTAATATTTGCGTGCGTGACAGTACCCATACGCAGTTAAGTTCCACATTTTGTTCACCGCTAGACTTACTATTTGACTTTACATTAAAACATTATTTTGCTGTTTTTAACTAAGCAATTAAATTACTAATTTGTATTGCGTGCGCGATGGTACCCATGCGCAGCTATCCCCTCCACGTTTCGCTCAGCGCTAGAGTTTCGTGCCGCGACCTGTATTATTATTTTTATTTCCCTTCTGTAATTTGGCGTCATAAAATGATATTGCCTCGATTTCCCTCTTATCCTCTAATAATAAAACACTGTGATATCTTTATGTCTTAGGGCTATTGATGTTTAATAGGCAAGGATACAAATCAAGTAATCCTACTGTTATAAATGTGTAAGTTTGTAAGAATGCATGTTTGTTGCTCAAACACGTAAAAATGGCTCGACAGATTTGATTGAATTTTGGCACACTTTTTATACACAGGATACTTTTTATCCTCAGAAAATGTTAGGTTTCATCAGGGATTCTAAGGTCGACGCGGACGAAGTTGCGGGCAAAAGCTAGTAGATAAAATATGAATAGTTAAATGAAAAATAAAACCACTTGCTCGTATTTATGTAAAACGCATACGTACGTAAGACTAAATTGGATACCTTATTTAAATAAAAATATATAAATAATAAACTAGCGAAGTATGTTATAAGTTGTGTTCGTTTATTTCCAGCCCCATCTCCCCAATCGGGTCCGGCAGCCCTAGCTCGAGCTCGTCCCAGTCGGACTCGGAGAGCGAGTCGTCTTCCGCCGGCTCGGCGCCCGCGACGCCCGCGCCGCAGCAGACGCTGCAGACGCAACAGACGCAGCAGTCGCAGCAGACGCAGCCGACACAGCAGACGCAACAGACGCAGCAGACGCAGCGCTCTTCATGGAGCCTGTCCAACTTCGCGCCGCCGCCCGCCCAGCCCACGGACCTGACCTACGACTCGGGGAAGGAGCTCACGCATGCGCTCGCCGTTGCCAAAGGAAAGCCGGTTAGTACATCTTAAAATTGTGTTGTTCATTTAAACAAAAATGTTTGCCCTACATACATATATTTAAATTTTCAATTCAATTCTCTCTCATTTATTTATTTGTCTAAATAACCACCAAGTCATAGTTACATATTTATACCAAAATATATATTATTATCAAATATTTTCGGACAGCTGGTCGTAGCATAGCATGCGTCACGAACGCACATTAAAAGGGATAGCAAGACTTTTAGCCCTGTCAAATTTGTTTATTAATTATATACAACAGAATCGAGACCAATATAAAGCTATTTTATTTATGAACATTGTATGTATGTTTTGTAAAGTATTATCAGTACATTTCCTTGTACGTCAGTAGTGGTCCGACCTTATACAACCGACGCAGCAGTTCCTCCTTTGTCCCATACGTGTAAACTGATAGCCGTGCAATTGCGTTTAGTCGGCTAATCGCTCCCGGTCACTCTCAGGAGTCTCAGATAAAGTTCCTCGTACTAGAGCGGCCTTACTAAGCGTTATGAATGTGTTGTCGAAGCGCAAACACTTATAGATAGACGACAAGTAAATACTTTGCAATCGCGCTCAGCGCACGAGTTTGTGGTTCGAAGTAAAAATTCGTTAGATTTTTTAAAGCTTACTCTTTTAGTAGCAATGGAATCGCTTTTAGAATTACTTGTGACATTTCTTAATCGTGTTTTGGTCGGATGTGTACATGACAATATTAAGCAAAAGTGGATTAACTTAGCGATCCTCAAGTGTTACTTAAGGTGTGCTCTGATGAAGTTTGAAGATAGATTAAATCAAAATATATCGGAAGCAGATAACGGGGTGATCAGTGATTACAACAAGTTGAAAGATGTACTGTGGCAGGCGGTTGGCGCGTTGCACGGAAATATAAGCTCTATTGAGGTATCAGGATTAGGGCATTGTTTAATTGAATTTTTCACCTTAAAGTGCGGGTTATAAGTACCAGGTGGGCCGTATGCTTGTGTGCCATCGCAGTGTATAAAAAAAAACATAGATTTTGTGAAGATTGTCAGTAGCTAAACAAATTTTTCCGTTTCTAGATTTTTTTGGCAAGCTATAGGTGTGATGCTGGTAGGCTGGTCATCAAGTCTTTTTATTTTATTAACTACTAGCTTAGATTTTTAATTCAAGCTTAATCTTGTGTTAATGTGTTAACCTTTTGAGATACATTCATAAGCGTATATTATATATTTTATTTGTCAAGAGTAATTGCCGGATTCTTGTCTTCCGAATCCGGTGGTAGATTTAAACGATTTGAAAGTATTTATTTGTGTAGTGTAGTCAAATGAAGATGATTTAGAGTGTGATGTTGTGACGTGTGTGCAGCAGAGTCCGGTGTCGGAGATGTCGGACTCGGAGGCGTCGTGCGGGTCGGGCGGCGCGCGGCGGCGGGCGGGCGCGCGCCGCTCCGCCTCCACCGCCTCCAGCGACGACGACGCGCCCCGGACATACGCCACGGTCCGCTATACTACACTATTACACCATTTACACCCCTCTATACTAATCACTGACCTACTAATACATGGACTTCTAGTCTGCGCTCTAATGTTTCCGAGACAAATCACTTGGAAAACGCGCAATATATGCGAATCGCGCGTCAGTCTCCGTTTGGTCGACTGTCAAAAGTCACGACAGCAATGTATGGTGAGAAAAACTACCAAAAAAAAGTGAAAAGTCTGGATTTAATTTAAAATTTGATTATTTGTTAAAACCATGATCTGGATTCAAACACATTATCTATCTATTACGTCACGCCTTTCCAAGAGTCCCCGAGGAGGTAGGCAGAGGTGTTACGGGAAGAGTCCTTAGCAACAACAACTTACGACTGCGTATTCGTATCGCTTTCGAATATTTTTGTATGGGAAATTGATCAGCGCTGCGCCGGCGAAAAGTGGAATTAGAAATACGTATGATAATTATGACATTTTCAGTTACGTTGTCGAATACGTAGTCGAAAAATGTTCTTGCTACCAGTGCTGGGGATGGAAGCTTTTTTCTTTTTTTTATGCCACTAAGGTGGCACACAAGCATACGGCCCACCTGATGGTAAGTAGTCACCGTGGCCTATAGCCGCTAGCAATACCAGGGGTATCACTAACAGGGTGCCAACCATGTTGTTGATGAGGACTCACTGTGCTAGCATCAATACTACTAGCCCAGCGTATCCTCGTGGAGCACTGGCAACCTTACTTACCGCAGAAACACAACACTACATCAAGTAGTGTTATTTCACTGCGGTCTTCTGTAAGGCGGAGGTACAGTCCCCAGTCGGGCGGCTACAATTTAAATGGGATAATCCACGGGAAATCCCAAATCGCCCTACCTCTTTTTTTAAAAGCTCATGGTGTGATTATTCACTGTACTTAAGCTTAAAAACTCATTGGTACAGGCCGGGATTCGAACCTGGGCCCATCAGATGACAGGCCGTTGCTTAAACCACAAGGCTACCACGGCTTTTTAAAAGCAAGTTGGTTTTAGCTAGTTGTCAGTCAGTGTAATGTTTGTTGTAGACGTCACCGCGCGTGCAGCCGTCGGCGGCGCCTCAGAAGCGGGGTCGGCCCCCCAAGGCGCGGCCGGCCGAGGAGCGGCCCCCCAAGAAGCGGCGCGGCCGGCCCCCCAAGCCGCGCGCGCCCTCGCCCGCCGCGCCCCCCGCGCCCGCGCCCGCCCCCGCGCCCGACAGCGACCCCGAGCCAGACCCGCCCGCGCACCACCACACACAACAGGAGACCAAGACGCACATCTTTCGCAAGGTTTGTCTTCATACTTAATTGACTTATTTTTCATGCTAACTTGTTCATGCTGAAAATATGCATGTGCGTGCTCAGAGTCGCTAAAGTTATTAAAAATAAGTATACATGATCACAATTGTGTCGCAGGTTTTTCAACCGCGGAAGGCGGATGAGGGCGGGGGCAAGGGCGGCAAGGGAGGCAAGGGGAAGGGCGGGAAGGGCAAGGGACAGGTGACCATTGAGATCACCGCGCCAGAGTCCGTCGACGACGAGGACCGGAGGCTGCGCGAGCGATCCGCCGAGAGACGCCAGGAGGCCATGGCGCGAGTCACGCCGCCTGCGCCTCGCCCCCACGCCTCACACGGCCCCAGCCCCCACATTCTCAGCCCCCACGGCCCCAGCCCCCACGGATCCCGCGACCCCGACCGCCGTCGCTCCGCCGACCGCACCGATCGACTCTCCACCGATCGAATACAAACAGAACGCACCTCCAACGACCGGATACCGACAGCCATCGGCCGGTCGCCCTCCAAAGATCGGATAGCCACCGAGCGGACGTCCAACGACCGGATATCCGACCGAGGCGCGCACGATCGGACGCCCAGCGACCGGCTCAGCGATCGACTCGCTGATAAAATCGCTCACGTGCGCTTGACTGCGGAGAGGATCGTCCACGAACGGCTCGCGGCAGAGAAACTCGCTCACGAGCGGCTCGAAGCCAAGATGAGCTCTCGGTTGCCGGAAAAGATTGCGCTGGATCGGCTCGCGGATACCAAAGCGTCTATCGACCGACTGGGAGAGAGTAAAATGTCAATAGATCGGTTAGCGGATAATAAAATGTCAATAGATAGATTAGGGGAGAGCAAAATGTCTATAGACCGGCTGGGGGAGGGCAAGATGTCGGTGGAGCGTGGCGGGGAGGGGAAGGAGGCGAAGGTGGAGCGCTTCGTGCGCGCGGAGGCCGACGTCGGCTCCGGACTCAAGCCCGGCCGCGGCTCCGAGCGGCTCGAAGAGGCCTCCTCTAACGGTCAGTACACTTCTATTTTTTTATAACACTAAGGTGGCAAACATGCATACGGCCCGCCTTATGGTAAGTGGTCACCGTAGCCTATAGACTCTTGCAACACCAGGGGTATCACTAGCGCGTTGCCGACCCTAAAACTTCACATTATAGCCAACAATGCAGCCAGTTTACAATGTGCTTAGATCTCTCTATCATAGTTATAAGACCTGTTTAAAAGTTATATATATGTATGTCCGAGGTTTTTTGTATATGTAACACCGAGGCAACTGGAATGAGGGGAGAGAGAGAGGCCTTTGCCCAGCAGTGGGACAGCAACGGATAGATAGAGATAGAGATGTTAATTATGTATCCTTGTAATGTTGCATTTCTTATCTAACAGATCTTTAACCCTCGACGAAAAACGAAGGGTGTCATAAGTTTTTAGTGTGTATCTGTGTATACATATATATGTGTCAATATGTGGCATCGTAGCTCCTAAACGGGTGAACCGATTTGGATAGATTTTTTCATATAATTTTCTTGCCTTGTAGTTTCGGCTGCTTTATTGTAGGCTTTAATTGCATTATAAAGGTTGAGAGGAGCTTCAATGAATATTGGTGTGTTTGTCGGTCAGTGCTGGAGCGGCGGCGCACGCGGCTGCTGGTGAAGCTGCCGCTGTGCCGGCTGCGGCCGCAGACGGTGGCGGCGCTGCAACACTCGCTGCAGAGGCGACCGCCGCCCAAGCAGGCGCACACCCCGCATGCTGAACAGGTCAGATATATTATATTTATTTATGTGTGTGTGTGTGGTGAGAGAGGTAGGGTGTAATGGAATCTCCCGTGGGTTGTCCCATTAAAATTTCTCCCTGACTGACACACAAAAGGTACACCTTATAGAACATGGTAGTCAAATAACACTACTTTGATGCAGTATTATGTTTCTGCGGTGAGTAAGGTTGCACGTGCTCCACGAAGATACCGTGCGCTGGTATTAAAGATATGTTGCTAACACAGTGAGTCCTCATACACGGCATGGTTGGCAACTCGTTAGTGATGACCCTGGTATTGCTAGCGGTTTTAGGCTACGGGGATTGCCTATCATCAGTTGGTCCGTATGGTTGCCACCTTATGGCCGAATACTGGAACGCCAGTCAAATCTGACGACTCAATCATTTGTTTGTGGCCTCTGATTTTCCATGCGAAATTGTATTTTGACGACCTTCAAACAGATATGAGGACCTTCAAACATTGAATGTCGTTTCAGTATTCGGCTTTTAGTGGTGTAAAAAATATGTATGTGTGTGTGTGCGTGTGTGTGTAGGCGGGCGAAGTGGCGACCAACCACGAGCGGACGGGCGCGTGCGGCCAGACGCCCATCTACTACTCGTACTTCGAGCGCTTGCCCGCAGATACTCTCTCCGACGACGAGAGGGATCACAAGTCAGTATACATACACTACCTCACCTTTGTTAATGTCGGTTCACACTTATGATAAGGTTACATAATAAAATATCAAATTTACTTTAGAATATTTTTAATACTATTTGCGGAGTTAACAAAATCAGCTGTGAGAATAGTCAGTGGCTTGTAGCATAGCGAGTGACGGCTGTGGTGTGGCGTGGATTCTGTTTGAGGGGCCTTTAGGTTGTAGTAGTACAGTCCATGTCCCGTCTGAGGGTCCCCTAGCTGTAGTAGTGCAGTCCATATACTAGGTCAGAAGACTGACTGACCTGCAGTCCGTCTGAGGGCCTTGTATTCCGTCTTAGAGGCCTGTAGTCAGAGTGGCCCGCAGTCCGTCGGAACAACCTGTGTCTGAGGGGCTTGTATTCCGTCTTGTCTTAGAGGCATGTAGTCAGTGGTCTGCAGTCCGTCTGAAGAACCTGGTACCCGTCTGAGGGGCCCGTAGACCGTTTGAGGGGCCCGTAGGCCGTTTGAGGGGCCCGTAGTCCGTCTGAGGGGCCCGTAGTCCGTCTGAGGGGCTTGTACTCGCGTGCTTGGGTAGCGTGATAGTGGAGCTGTGGTGTGGCCAGGTTCTACCTGGAGGAGGCGAAGCGGCTGCGGCTGGCGGGGGAGGGCGAGCAGGAGCCGCTGGCGCGCGTGATGCTGTACCTGGAGTCGGTGCTGTGCTTCGTGCTCACGGGCCGCGTGCTCGAGCTGGAGCACGACACCAAGCGCGCCTTCACCGTCTACCGCGAGACCATCGAGTACATCAACTCCATACACTCCATGCCGCAGTGCTTCCGCGTCGAGCCGCACTCCACATTCAACAAGCTCGACATACTCAGGTGCGTAACAAATGTATATGACACCGGAAGATAACAAGAACCGCAAATGTATACATTTCCTAGGAAATTTATCAACCTTCGTAGGATTCTAAACGAGAGATTAAAGAAAATTGTATTAATTTACGCCCACATTTTCGCAAATTAATAAACTTACCGAACAAAAAAAACAAACTTTAAAAACGGTGAACGTAAATTAATCTCTCGTTAGAATCCTACGAAGGTTGATTTCCTAGAATTTCCTAGTAATTGTATAAATTTGCGGTTCTTGTTATCTTCCGGTGACATATACACTATAAAGTCTGTAATGTCTGGAAGAGATCACATCTAGTGATAAGGCCGCCATTTGTACCGATATGAATAATTAATAATGTTTCTGTATTGTAGTTTTTAGGTGTACAATAAAGAGTTATCTGTCTAACTATATATTATATCTATAAACAACATAGACACATGTAAACACGTACACACTTAACGCTGTAACTTAGGCTATATTTTTAATAAATGTAGCCTATTTTATGATTTGTAACAACAGCGATCTCTACCAGTGAAAGTCGCGATCGAATCTGTTTAGCCGTTTCGGAGATTCCAATCTGGAACAAACAGAGTAAATTTTTTTTTCGGTTTTTGTTATTAATCTCGTGTTTACTTTCATATAAATTAAGTATGTAGCTGTTATTTCGACGTTACAAATAGACACTACAATTTTATTGATTTGTATAGATATACACGTAGACACACACACACACACACACACATACAGGCTATAAACAACATACACTCAAATAGACACACGCACATACTAAAAGACTCACTAAAAAACAGGATACAGTGTTTATCGTGCAAGACAAAATTTAATTATTTGCAAAGCTAGGTTAATAGCTGTTTACGCACATATTTTTCCTCATGTAAGATCATAAATAACCGTATAATATTGTTTGCAGTTTACGGGTGCGAGCGCTCCTGTACCTACGGATGTTCAAAATGTACAATCGCGAAGTGAAAGAATACAGCAAGATCGTTCAAGAGTACCAACAGAAGGTAAATATACATTCATATTGCAAGTTAATATAGAGATGATAGCAGAATAAGGATATAGGCCGTAGCGTTAGTAACTTTAGCCTTGGCAACTTTAGTAAGGTTTGTTACTGTGGGGCGAGCGAGGTGATCATGCTCAGCCACCGCAAAGGGAAGATCTTCCAGCCAGGCGGGTGTTGTGCCTGGGGAACCGCGGCTCCGACTGTTCTAGTCGGAAACTTGTATATATGTTGAATTGCGTAGAAAACTTCGCTAGCGCGTGGCAGGATTGTGACGTCATTCGTTGAATGTTGTCCTGCTAGTTAGTCGATTTCTAACGTTGGTTTATGTAGCCGTGAGGTCGCTACATTACAATTGTGTGAATTGTCTTTTGCTTGTTGACGCCTGTGTCGTACGTACTGCAGTACTTTTTGAATTCACTAATTAATAGTAATTACAATTCCGCATCCCAGTCATGCAGGATTGCAAACGCGTGGTGTATAACAGACGAGAAGTATGTTGAGAAGCCAAGGAAGTGTGTTATTGATGTGAAGTTTATTGTGGACCTGAAGTGTGTTGTGGACGTGAAGTGTGTTGTGGACGTGAAGTGTGTTGCGGTTGCTAAGTGTGTTTTGCGCGTTGATATTTGACCAGTGCTGGAAATGCTCTGGGCCCGAGTGCGGATGAAGCATTTTAATTCGACATCAAATGCTGTCTAGTCAATTTTTGATAGGTTAATCATCCCAGTTTTACATGCCTCTCGCTAAAATATTTATCATTAACCATAATTTGAAGGAAACAGGCCCCGCGCTGTTTAATCGGGCCCAGGATTTGACGCGTGGTGTGTAAGTATTGCAATGTAATGTGTGGTGTCGTGTGTAGCCGGCGTGCGCGGAGTCGGTGTCGCCGCTGTCGCCGACGCCGTCGCCCGCGGGCTCGGTGGGGTCGGTGGGCTCGGCGGCGTCGTCGGGCTACTGCTCGCTGCACTCGGTGCCGGCGCACGCGCACCAGGCGCTGCTGCAGCTCACCAAGTACTACAGCTTCCTGTACGTGGCGCACGACCTCTGGGAGCAGGCCGACGGCCTCTGCCGCCACCGCGCCTACAGAGGTCAGTGCACCACCTGTGACGCACACAACGCTCTCGTCACACACACGATATAGCACAACGCACACACACTGCTGAAATAATGACACACACAAAACTCGTCACACACATACCCGTCACACAAACATGACACACACACACACACATACCCGTCACACAAACATGACACACACATACACAAACGTCACACACACATACCCGTCACACAAACATGACACACACATACACAAACGTCACACACACATACCCGTCACACAAACATGACACACACATACACAAACGTCACACACACATACCCGTCACACAAACATGACACACACATACACAAACGTCACACACACATACCCGTCACACAAACATGACACACACATACACAAACGTCACACACACGAAACGCACATACGCGTCTTAAACCGTGTCGCACACAACGACTCACCCATTAACACATGCACACACACGGACGACACACTTGAGCGTCACAAACACTATGTCATATGAACTTTATCAGCTCACACGAACTTAGTAGTACTTTGGGCATACACAACGCAGTACGGCGCGAATTACTTGCCCTGTAAATATATAGTGTCTGCCAGGTACCTCCAGAACAGTATATCCGAGTGCAACGTGTGTGTGTATTGCAGATCTGTTCATAGCGGTGGACCGCAAGTGCGGGCCGCTGTCTCTGTCGTCCACCTTCCGCCACCTGGTGCAGTACGTGCGCTACGCCATCTCGCTGCTCAAGAGCACGCCCGCCGAGTGAACGACCGCGCTCGCTTCACACTTGGACCGCTCCTGTTGCTTTCCCAACTTCACTACCTGATCAGAAAAAATACAATTCACTCACTACCTACTACTGCCGTCTTAGTGACATTTGTCATGTTGACACATGATAGATATATATTGATAATAGTTTATTTTCCTCTGATCAGTTTTCAAAATTACAGTTGGAACAATGTTGTACGGAGCACAAATACAAATCTCAAACGTTTCGGTTCCCGATATAACGTTAATTCGTACTTACTGGATGTATTATTGACAGCGTTATACTTCTAGTTTCCTACATTGTAAATATGTGTTGTCTCGCTCTTTCTTGTGATAAGGTCACACGGCAGAGAAAAACAAAACAGATGTATAAATGCTTTTAACAACACAAACAGTAATGGACGATTTTTATAAGATACACATTGAATAAAAGTATTTTGTAATCAATAGCATTGAGTGTGGCAACACTGATAGGCGATTGTGGCAAATAATGAACAGTTCACATTTCGTTCTCTTCCCAAAACGATGACCAAAAACAAATGTAAATTTGTAGATAACGCTCGCCGCCGACGCGCGACGCAACGGCCGTGGGCTAGTTACAGACTTGTATATTCTAATTAAGTGATAGACTAATCATATCTTAAGTGTTTTTCTTTGTATTAACCTTCCCAGCCAATGGTAATGTCACTTTTATCGCTAGTTTCTAGCGCAAAGGGAGATACGACACAAAGTAATACACTTTTTGATCGCATGAGGGCCAATCGAGTATATTATTAATATCTCAATGTATGGGATCACTTGTAGTTCTTCGCAATCATTTGTCCTGGTATTTCGCGTTATAATTTACACGAATTAAAAAAAATGAGATCAGTTGATTCATATGGCTGTCATGTCAAATTAAACTCTTAAGTTTGACGCGTAAAGTTGATTTTAGAATACGATGGGTCGGGGTTTTTATAAGACAAAAGGAAGTGTGGATTTGTGTAAGCTTATTGATAACTAAATTGGCCACAAATATTATGGTTTAATGAAATTAATAAAAACATGTATCACAGAACAATTATTGATCAAATTATCCAGTTTCAATCATTTTTTCTTATACATATCAAAATATTTTTGGGGATATTTTAATATTTTTTTAATTGACATTAATATTTGTTAGGCTTAATATTTTCGTGTGCGCGATCAACAATGCTGATCTCCGATTGTAATCGTATGAATGAAATTATTTGGAACGACAATAATACTCTGCTGAATTTGTTTTGTTTATAATTATATTACCGGTAAACATTAAACTAATTTACTGAAATCTACTTGAGCGAACGGACCGCTGTGAGATCGTGAGTAGAACAAATCGATTGTAATTAAATTGAATGACTATAAAAGTGCAAATATATTTTAATGGTTACTATATAAAGAGTACAACTTACGATGAGACGTCGACGGTCGCCGCAGTAACACCAATCGCTATATATCCCTCGGTTGTTTATCAAATTTATGTTGTGATTGTATATACATACATAATATTATACATTTTATAATGAGTATACATGTTAGAGCCAGGTAGGATTTTGTATGGGAGTTTTAGTGGGCTCGGTGCGAGATCACAAACATACAAATTGTTAACGAGTGACGAGATGCCTTGTACATAATATATTGTAAGAAATGCGTAGTTTTCACTCTATTATATAATTTATATGTAGACTATATTTATAGCTAAGCGGACAAGGTTTAGTAACATAATAACGTTTGTGTGTGTGTGAGAGAGAGAGAGAGAGAGAGAGAGAGAGATAGGGCGCGTGTCGGACGTGTGCTAGGCCTGGCGTATGTGAACTTCGGGATCTTTTCATTTTTAAATAAGACATATTGTTTATTTTATAATAATAATAATGTAAATGTTTGTAGATGAGCTTGCAGCGTTCACGTGTAAAGAGCATACGGACAACGCCTCTTTGACGTGACAACACATCGACACGTTACTGAAATTTGAACATAAAGATAATTTATGTGAACGACCGATTACAAAATCTGTTATTGAAAGCGCAAATTTAAATTGTATGTATGAAGCCGTTGATTAAAAGTGTACTGTAGCAGCAATCTTTTGAGGTTCAAATTCCAGTGCACTGTGTGCATGTCAGAGGTGTTGTGATGTAATAATTAGGTAGTAAGTAAACGTTAGCGCAGATGTCGCACAGTAACATTACCGTCGCTAGTTACCCGCTGAGAGGACGCGCGAGTGCCAGCGCTTATTCTACTTGTAATTAATTTATTTATTTATTGATATCAGCATTCATTATATGGTACCTCCAATGACAGTTTTAAACATTCAAATCGTATCAAATTATCTTTATTCGACAAGACTTTACAAATAAGTACATCAAAATAGTCAGAATTCGGTCTACCACCGGATTAGGAGGGTCGTTTTGCCGATAAGAATCTGGCAAGAAACTCCGCAATTACTCTTTAAAAAAAAGAAAACTACGCTGCTACGTAAAATGAATATTTCACAAAAAGATATACTACATGTGCAAATAAAAATCAACAAAATTATATTTGAGTTTTATATCTTTGATAATTTTCTGTAAAGTGACTCGGTGTTAATATATTTAAACCGTGTTCCAGTTGAATTTAATAACTATGCCAAATTTGTTAAACAGTTTATTTCATAACTGAATTACACGTAATATATACGGGACAATAATAATACAATCTAAAACTAAAGGAAAAAAAATAATTTATTTAGCAAAAACAACTTTGTATTACCAAGCCGTTTTAGCTGTTGCGTTACTCTCACAGTTTATGGCGTGTTTTTTGACGGCAAATAAAGTTTGTAATTATTAAGTTCATCTGGGACATGGTAATATGTATATGTCACCGGAAGATAACAAGAACCGCAAATGTATACATTTCCTAGGAAATTTATCAACCTTCGTAGGATTCTAAACGATAGATTAATTGTATTAATTTACGCCCAAATTTTCGCAAATTAATAAACTTACCGAACTAAAAAACAACCAACGTCGGCTAAGGCTTCTAACCTATCACGGCCATGTCTGACTACAATGTTACAAACGGTGAACGTAAATTAATACAATTAATCTCTCGTTTAGAATCTTACGAAGGTTGATAAATTTCCTAGGAAATGTATACATTTGCGGTTCTTGTTATCTTCCGGTGACATATATATTACCGAATATTTTTTGGACGTTTGAAACTGTTGAAAGTTTTATAAAAAGCTGTGACAATTACAAATATATTCTATAATCATTAAATGTTTAAGCAAGCATATTAAAACACAGAATTTAATACGCACACCGACTAATTATACATCACAAAAAACACACAATAGGTTTTAAATTATTATTGATAGTGAGATTGTTTTATAAATGAATGCCACATTAATGAAAATGCATTGAAGGTACCATGTCAATTTTCTTTTAAACCTATTGCAATTTATTTTCATTATTGATTTGTGATAATAATCGAAGTTTTCTTTACCGTTTATAAATATAATACAATCGGTACTTACTCAGCAATATTTATTTAAACAATTAGTTCGTTAATTTATTTATTGTCGCCTCGTATATGTTTGATTTTAACACATTCGTAGCGATGTTTACTTAATTTGTCAAAACAATTGAGTGATTAATTTTGTGATCTGGAACATTTTTAAATTATTATCTGTTCATTCCTTATTTTGCTACTGTAAGGCTGCGTTTTGACAAACAAGCATTGTAAGGCTTCATAAAATTTATTGTAATGACATGAAAACGGGTCTTATACGCGATATTAAATTGTTTATTTACCTCCCGACGTTTCATGTCATTACTGTGTGTTTAAATCGCGAAAGTTTAAAAAACAGTAAATTTATTGTAGTTTGGAAAATTATAAAAAAACACTAGTATTTTAGTTTGAATTTTTTGTATTCGATATCAAGCAGTTTTTGACCTACGCTAATAATAAAGGGGTTCACAATGCTTGTATGGAAAAGCGGTAAAGCCCAGAATATATTAATTTATTGAAACATTCGGAAACTCGCATCTTAACTTTTTTGTTATTGTTCTTAGTTCGTAAATTTTGGTTAAACTTTATTATTATTATTATTTCATTTTGTTTTGTTGCTTATTTACTTAAGTTCCATGTTTGATTCGAACGTGAGTTTTTAAATTATAAATTAATTCATGCAAAATTGTAAGTCTTATAACATGTCACTTTAATTCTTAATGTTTGTTTGTTATAGTAACAATTAAGCGTATTCAATCTATTATAAATAAATAAACTGCAATAAATTGAATAATCGCAATAATAATAAAAGCAATCACTATCCTAAATCTCATTGGAATATTGAATGAGTCATCAAATTGAAGCCAAATTTATGTGCGGACAATATATTAGTGACGTAAGGACGCGCGCTGGTGACAACGCGGACGTATAGGAAAATTTGTAAAGTACTGTTTTCTTATATATAAAGCAGAATCTTGTGTTGATAGCATGTATGATTTGTTTTTTTTTATCCGCGTTAAGATTATGTATAAATTTGTTTTGGTCTAATTTTATTATTTGTGTAACTATTACTTTATGTTATTGATGATAGAATACATTAATTTTTATGTATGAATTATTTTTGTTTATTTTTTTCCCATTTTTTTTGAGAACTGGCGCTGTTAAGTCAATTCACGTGTTATGCGATTCATAGCTGTATTGCAACGGATGAAGCTATAATTTTGGGTTTAGTGCGAGTTGGCGGAAGGACATCGTCCATGTTTCATAGAGATTTGGTCCAAATCTGAAAGACGCATTTTTTTGTATATTCTGTTAGAGCTTCTTCGTCTCAGCATTTATTACTATGGCACCAAAGCTAGAAATTACAAGTAATTTAATTTGTTTTGGTTATTTTGAATTTCTATTTTGATCAATGTATGTAGACCAGTGAAATCAATGGTCGTACAGTTGTGGTGCCATAATAATAAATGTTCGGACGTGCAAGCTCTGACAGAATAATAAAAAAAAATGAGTAGGCCGACTTTCAGATTTGGACCGACATGGATGATATCGTTTATACTGTGCATTGCGTCTGTATATCTATTGTTATGATATTAATCGAGCGAATTAATAAATTTTACTAAACCATTTTTAAGGTACAAGCGATATTACACCTTACAGCAAAGGCTATAGCGCAATAAATAGTCTGTCAACTTCTGAGCAACTATTATTATCAAATTAACATAAAAAAAACTGAATACTAGGGCATAATACGTGCTAGTTTAAAAAAACAGAGATCTTGAATTGATAAAAACATCAAGAACTCGTGTTAAAATTCGTCTGAAACTTGGTGGCAAGAATAGAGAATAAATTATGCTTACCATCACACCGGAGCTAGCATAGCATAGTTTTGTTGGGATATCTTTCGTACCACTAGGTTTCGTTCAGAACACGGAATCATGTAATGTGACACTTTGTACACAACTCATTTAGCATGCCGATCATTGAGTGCAGACTGATAAAATCGATGCGTCGTTTTATGTACACTTATAAAATAATAATAATAATGTTTGGATATTATCACACCGCGCCATCTGGCCCCAAATTAAACAAAGCTTGTACTATGGGAGGAGCTGATATAATTTATTATACTTTTTTTGTAAACACATACTAATAATACATACCAAACACCCAGACGCAAGGCAAACATTTGTCACATAAATGTTTGGAACAGGGAATCGAACCCGCGACCTCTAGCGTAGCAGTCAGGTGTACTAACCACTAGAGCAGTGGTCTCCTAGTTAGAGACCTATTCTAGTTGCTGTGAGGTTTAATATCAATGAGATAAGTTAAAATTTTAATGTTATTTATACAGAAATTTCAATGCAGCGTACAATATGAGGTATGGTATGGAGAGGAAAATAAATTAAATTCGTACTTATTACTTCGCGTAAAACTGCTAGTGTTAAAATAAGTAGCTTAATAACTGAAATGCCTTCGTCAATTGCCCTAAAACTACTGCCGTTTGTGCAGTGCAAATATAAAACTTATCCACTCGCAATAAATATCGTCACAGATGTGATAAGTCAGTTAAATGCCTTAAAGCAAGTGTCTTCAACATGCCCATTTAGAATAATTGTTATGCCAAATGCGCGTTTATTATGGGCGCAATAGATGCCACTTTATAATGTCAGGATGATATTGAGAAATTGACATAAATTTGTGAACGGTTGCATGTGAATCTCAACCCTATTGCGCCTATAACAAAATGTAAATTCAAACACCAGTAAATATTTGACGTTATGAATTAATTCGTGTTTAATAATGTAATTAGTAGTTCGTGTTTCGATGTTAGGTTCGGATCGCTGCAAGCTCTCTATGTAGGTGCGAGTAAGAGTGCCGATAGATATAGTTCACTCCTGGCTCATAATCTGCGTACAACTCCTAGTAACAAATGGGTGTAGTAAAACAACATATCCATATTCGAATGGATTGATTACATTCGCTAAAGGATCATTTAAGCCAACGTCGTTGGAAATTCACACTACGAATACTTCATACAAATGCGATAAATTACATTTCTATGAAAAGCGTGAGGCTAAAAGTGCAATTTTTCCGATGTGCATTTTACATTTGAACATTAAATATTTGTGATATCCCCTAACAAGAATATTCTTCGGATCTTTGAGGTGACAATTAGACAAATAATGTGACCATATTACTAAAATCGGTCCAGTAGTTTCGGTGCCTATTCAACACAAAAATACAAATCATTCCTGTTAATAATATTCAGTATAGACATCTATACCTCAGAGTAGATAATTAACTCTATAGTTACAAATATTGTAATCCGTTTGCAGCTGCTTTCACAATATTAATCGTAAAACTTAAGTGACGTATCTGGCCGATCTTAAAATGGTTACGCTTTATAATTTAGGCTGAGGAGTGAACTATACTATACATTTCCTAATCTCGCGGCAAAATTGGAATCGTTGTGGTTGAGATATCACAACGCGCTTTTGTATACGATAGAATAAATAATTATAGGTATCGATTAAAGTTCGCGGGACATCTTAGTAATGGTACAGATTATATGAGTGGTTCAGATTATTCGATTAGGCAAACATTTTGCACGCATTTTATTTAAATTTTTGATGGCGTTCAGTTCTTCCATTGAATTATGTTTTTAATGTTATCTGTATAAACAAAATAAACTAACACCAATATAAGTAACGCATATTTTAAATATAAGTAAGCTGCCTATAGTATTTGTTGACGTTTGTAGGAGAGAAACGATATTGTCACATATGAAATTATTTTTTGCATATCTTTTAATGTTCATGTAAGTAGATTAAATTGGGAATGCAATGCTATTTAATGGCATGAAGCTTGGAAAATAGAACGCTAGCAATAGAACGGGTCGAGCGGATGGCAAGTGGTACTGCAGTTTGGTTTGGTCATATCAACGCTTAGATTAGTAGGTCACGGAGGTGACTACCTCAATATCTAGATTTACAAGTAGCTGTATTCACACTGACTTCCAATCCTTTATTAGATTTTTTTCTACAAAAGTCAGATATAATGAGCAGAATAAGCGTTTTAACTCAGGTTCAACGCGTGCTAATTTTGTAGTTCTTCACTCCAGTAAAGCAAATTTTTCATTCCATGGTGTGTCTTGTAGGTGCAGTAACCTGTAAACTTAGCCTTAGGAAGACTATTGAATTACTTTGACTGCGTATTCGTATCGCATCAGACTATTTTTTGATAACGAACAGCGCTCCGGCTCCGGCGGCTAAAAGTGTACCTAAAAATTCGTATGAAAATGTTGACGTTCAGAGAGTTACGTTTTGGAATACGTAGTCGATAGTTGTGCTTGCTAAGGCTACAGAAGTAACATCCTTCTCGAAATGAAAACGTTATTTTGATCAGACATGTCTATGTCCTTGGTAGGTTTGTTGCAATCCATTTCAAACAGCATAATTTTTAATACAAGGTACTTACTTAAATAAAGTGGCCGTAACCAAACTCTCCGTGAACTTGATATTAATAGAATTATCCCGATCTGTATCTTAAGCGTGAAAAATACAAAAAACAAACACAAAATCGTTGAAACATTGGAACACTTAAAAACCCAGGACGGGGTACCTACTCTTTACACTACAAACCCAGGACGGGGTACCTACTCTTTACACTACAAACCCAGGACGGGGTACCTACTCTTTACACTACAAACCCAGGACGGGGTACCTACTCTTTACACTACAAACCCAGGACGGGGTACCTACTCTTTACACTACAAACCCAGGACGGGGTACCTACTCTTTACACTACAAACCCAGGACGGGGTACCTACTCTTTACACTACAAACAGATAATAATAACTTAATATAAATATGTGAAGCAAAACATTTGTACACGTTTTTAAGAAAATTATGCGGGCGGAGGAATCTGCAATTTGGAACAGTTAAAGTTTATATGAAGAAAGAGTGCATAAAGTTATTATTTATTAATAATAGGTATTTGAAATAGGTATGTTATTTTATATCAAAAATAAACATTACATACACTACCATGCGTTAATGCGTTGGATACAAGTCTTAATGAATTTCATGCCTATTACTAAATTCCAAAATTAAATTGTGATTCGTATTATCTTTAAATATCCTATATCTCAGTATATATGCATACTGCCTAGTAAAAAGCTGCCGTAACTGGTTTGAAATGGCAGATAGGTAGTTGCCATACTGCAATATTAACAATTTGCATGGGATTTGGATTGCAGCAAACCGAATGTACCTGATAAATTGAACACCACAAGCAATAGCTTCGAGCCCTGCTATTAGATAAGCTAGCTTTTATACGCGTCGTTAATTTGTACAAGCTATCACGGCGTCAGCAATAAATAAGTACGAATATAATATAAATATTATATTGATAGTGAACCGTGTATATTCTAAACTTTAACGCAATTCTAAAGTGTATGCTTACATCATATTTTTGCAAGGATTTAGGTTTAATAACCTTTTTAACTGCTCTGTAATGATTGTACCTAAATTTCATGCTGTGTGTGTGCCGTGTCTGTTAACCAAAAGGAGGAGAATCTGTTTATTTTAGTATTAAATAAAGTTCAAAAGGGAAATTTAAATTGTGCCTTAGTGAGTAAAAATGAGTTTAGCCTCCAATTTCATTTGGACTCTCTAGCTGAGACACGGCTAAGGAGTTTCGTAGTTATTTTTCATTAATAATTTTGATTAATGAAACCATTAAGAAGTAAGTATTATTACTTCACAGTATTTCACTGTATACATCCGCACTGTTGTAGCTACTGTAACTAACTATCTATAACTAACTAAATAGTGACTAAGACCTCTTCAGTTACCTTTACATAGTTGAACTAAATTAACGCAATAATGTTTATTACTAACGATGTTTTGTTTTATTGGATGTTGTGATTATAAATTTATACTAACATATATTTATATAATATATATATTATATTATATTATTATACGTAGAGTATGTATGTCGTAGCAATAAATTAAGTGTGGCAATAAGGTTTAGTGCATTGCTTTTTGTCTCGATAAATATATTGATTATATTATATTGTATGTATAGAGTAGGTACCGTCTAGATTTAGATTGTGAGCTGTACACTGCTTGTCACGTGACGTACTTACGTACACTATGTTCAAAATCTTGTCGTTTTAAATGTGTATTTATATGTTATTATGGTAATGTAGGCGGTGGTAAGTTAGCAGCTGCGTTATGTTCCTCGGTGCTCGCGACGCAATAATCACCTACTATGTACCTCATTGTATCGATTAATTAACAAGTACGAAAAGCGGGTTTCACATGAGTTACGCAGCGCCGTATGTAAGAAAACTAAGCGGTGTTAGAAAGCTAAAAAAGTTCGCTAATACGATGCAAATATATATTTTTTGTATTTGTAAGGTCAGTATAGATAAGCTAAGAAATTATTGGTTCGATAACTCTGCACGGACGCGTACAGTCGTCATTTCACATACCATTATGTAAGACATCGAATCGTACATTGCAATCTTGTTTGGCAATCCGCCTAATACCAAAACAGATATGTTCTTGTTTTTTTTTCATGAAAATGTATTGAAACTATAAACCTAAACACGGAAATCTCATTGGTAACTCAAAATCTGAGTACCGTGAAATATACTTTAAGAAATCTTGAACGAATCAGTCACTGGTGCCAATTCTGTTGAACAAAATTACTAAACCTAACCAATTTGACAGTTCTAAAGGTATTGCTATCCTTATTTAACCTCGGACATGAGAAAGGAATAGCAAGACTAGGAACTGTCAAATTCGTTAAGTTTAGTAATTTTGTACAACAGAATTGGCACCACTATCTGCTTCTTTAATCTTGTTTAAGTTTACTTACTTTGTAGTGCCATCGACTTATCAATTAAGGGAGTAGCTGACTTATTTCTCCCACCTTTACGGGAGGTCACACTCTTGTGAGTCACATAAGCAATAATAAATTATACAAAATAACACACACATTTATAAATTCTAATGACTACCAGTGTAATCTTATTTAAACTAGCTGTTTCCACGCGACTTCGCCCGCGTATCAATATAATATATTACTCAGCCTATGTTACTCAGTGATAATGTAGCTTTCTAACGGTGACAGAAGTTTTGAAATCGGTCCAGTAGTTTCGGAGCCTATTCAACACAAAAATACAAATCTTTCCTCTTTATAATATTAGTATAGATTTGACTGCGGATAGGGAAACCACTAATCGAATAGACAAACTATTAAATCAACAGATATTCTCTTACACTCCACAATTGTAAAATTTAAGAGGATGGAGGGAGAAGAAGAAATGTTATTTTATCTTTACAAGTCTAGCGTTCATCGTGTCCCAGACTGTCGATATGAATGAACAAACTTATTAGTGACTCTCGAAGGACCGCTCAATATATAATATCTATAGCATACAAGCAATAAACTAAGTCAGCTCAACCCTTTTTAGAACAGTTCATGGCACTATAAAAGTGGCTTATTAACACCATAAAAATTGTTAGCCTAAGACGAAGTGCCAAGAGAATTCTTTCCTAAGTGCAATTCCTTCTCAATTACTGCTATTTATTGTATTCTGTGAGATCGCCTCCCAAGCCTGTCGCTTAAGACAAACTTCAAGTGGGATACTTTTAAATTGATAAGAACTGAATATTAGTCAGAGGTTTTGAATTAATTTATGCTTTTATTTAGTAAAGTATTGCTCTAGTCGGAGAGCCATAACTCACGTTATTTATTTGTAACTCTTGATACCACGTAAAATTACAGTGCCCTGAATATAATCTGTTACAAAGTTATCCTTATTTTAAAATTCGTAACATGATTTTTATTTCGAGTAATCAGTCGAAATCTGACTGGTACCTATACTAAACATGAATTTATTTAGACACCTTTTTCAAAATTTATTAAAATTACGTAAATAAATATAGTTCTTTTTTTATTTTACACTTCATGATTAATCTAAAAGTATCCCAAAAGTTGAAAAGTTTAAACAAACTGTACGTCGCTTGAAATCTTTACAGTTACAAATTATGTTTCGTAGCGTTTTCATTCGATAGGGTTAAATGGGGAGGTGGAATTTGTAAGTAAATGAATTTGTAGAACAAAAGATATGGAGTTGCGAAACATTTTGACAACAAACTCGACGATTTTTCGTTAAATGGTCGAGCTAAGACGTCGGGCCTTAAGACAGAGCGCGCGTCCATGATTGGTTGAACTAATATCTTACTTAGGTCACGCTCATGTAGGCGCGCTCGGAGTGAAATCACGTGCCGATGTTTTTTTTTAAATAAATTTGTAGTAGACGCGTGTTTAATATAAGGACAAACAAATTATAGTATAAAATTGTTTACCAGACGTCTCCCGTCGGCGTTAGACAAAAATATTATTTTTCTTAGATCACATTATATTGTAATAAAATGGTAAAGTATTGAAGTATGAGGTCTATGGAAATGTCTGCGGCCGCCAATTGGCGCTCACGGACGAGTTAAAAAAAAAAGATATTTTTTTACGAGCACCGCCGCGACGCCGCGGGTGTCTCCGTAGATCCTTATATTTGTTATGTTTAAGAGGAAATATCTATTGTCTATTCCAAGGGTTGAATAACTACCGACACTTTTTTATATTACAATAATTATAGAAATTATTATTGATGTTGTTCTTTTTTTAACACACTTTCCTAATCATATTCCTATCAAGATTTCTTTTTTCTAATAAAGTACTTTCAGATAAACGTACTTCTTCATAAAAAAAAACAAATTAATAATAATAATAATAATGATTGGACATTATCACACAGCGCCATCTGGCCCCAAACTAAGCAAAGCTTGTACTATGGGAACCAGCAGCTGATATAATACTTATATACTTTTTGTTTGTAAATACATACCAAACACCCAGACGCAAGGGAAACATATTTGTCACAAATGTAAATGTTTGCCCCGTCGGGAATCCAACCCGCGACCCCTAGCGCAGCAGTCAGGTATACTAACCACTAAACCAGCGGTCTCGTCGAATTTTAAAAGTATACAGATATAGAAGAATAAAAATTAACTTCCCGAAGATACTAAACTTGAGTCGGCAGCACGCAAATGACACCCTTGGTGTTTAGGCGGGCCATAAAAAACAACTATATATTTACAAAACAGCTTTAAGCCGAAGTTATTTATTCTAGTCAAATTGGGAAGTAATTTTTTTTGGGAGAAATAGTCAAAGAAATTGTGAAGGTAAACATTTATTTATATATTTACACCTGGTTCCTATTATGTTTCTTTTTCTTCTTCTTTTTATTGTCGTGCGAGTCTATCAGGTCGTCTATCTCCTTGGCATCGTCTCCTAAGCGCTTCTCACCGCTGTGTGGGAAAAATAAATTAATTAATTAACAACGAGCCCTTAACAACATTCCACCTTACAGAAGACCGCAGCGAAATAACATTACTTTGATGCAGTAGTGCGAGCATGAATAATTTGCGACAACGTTTTCGTATCGCCTTCGACTATTTTTGTATTGGAAAATGAACAGCGCTGCGGCGGTGAAAAGCTAATTTTTAGTTCCACTAAAAATTAGTATGACAATTTTGACATTTCGCGAATTACGTTTTCGAATACGTTGTCGACAACGTTCCTGCTACCGGCACAGGGCTCTTTAGGGCCACTTATTATGATTACTCCCACTATTTATTTATTTTAGGTATTTTTTATCAATATATAATGCATTATACGGGCTAGGAGGGCTAGTCACCTTTTGACGGAGACCAGTTGTCTCTTGTTGGAGGTGGCGAGCGCTTGCCCCCAGTCGAGGTCGCTGCCTCGGATGCGATACTGCGCCAAGTCTTCGCCCATCAGCCGTGACAACTCTTTACGCTGCTTACGCTCCAATTCCTAAGCAGAAATTCACTTATTTATTGATTTCAAACTAAAAACTACCGGACCTATTTGGAACAAATCTTTCACCAACTAAATGCTATTATTACCGAGTAAGCTATATATTTTTATATTGTTACGCGGGCGAAGTCGCGGGGAATAGTGCTAACTAGTGGTTAAGCCTAACACGTATCGCAGATTTGATTTATGAATGTAAAAATTAATATATATCTATAATATTTTTGTTTGTTTTAGGTATGTCTGGGCTCATATACATAACAAAGTATATATATACAAATAAACAGAGTTTAATAAGGAACAAGTAAAAAAGGTGTTCAAAGTAAGAGTGTGGGATTTGGCGTGATGGTATGTATGTGTAGCGACCACACCGCTACATAAACCAACGTTAGAAATCTACTAACTAGCAGGACAACATTCAACGGATGACAAACTACATACGTCACAATCCTGCCACGCGCTTGCGAAGTTTTCTACGCAATTCAACATATATACAAGTTTCCGACTAGAACAGTCGGAGCCGCGGTTCCCCAGGCACAACACCCGCCTGGCTGGAAGATCTTCCCTTTGCGGTGGCTGAGCATGATCACCTCGCTCGCCCCACAAATGTATAGCTTAATAATTGTATCAGTTTTATAGTACCCATTCAAGCTTTGCTTAGTATGCATTATATATAGATGGAATTTCCGAGCAAGTCTGGTGCGTAGTTTCTACACAAGAAAATTATTATATCGTTAAACAGTTTTCCAGGGCCCCGAAGCCTTTGCCAGCACAACTGTCGACTAAGTATTCGTTTCGCTTTCGACTCTTTTTGTCTTGGAAAATAAACCGCCGGTGAAAAGTTTAACTAAAAATTTGTACGAAAATTTTGACATTCTGAAAAATACGTTTTCGAATACGTAGCCGAAATTAGTTCTTGATGAGGCTACTGATAATTGCTATTTAAACAGACAAATTATGTAAACGCTATGATGCCAAGTTTTTGTAATAGCACTACCAACGAGCGAGATAGGAATAAATCTATAAACCTATCACTATCAAGATTAAAGAAAAAAAAAGTGAATAAAGTACCTATCACAATTAAAAACTACGGATTAAATACAATACATTTTAATGCTATAAAACTCTTTGATTGGAATTAAAAATAAAGGAAGGAAAACCATTAAAACAAATAAAGAACCATCAAAATTTATTCCTGGCCTTCCATAGAGCAAAACCGGCGATAAACACACAAATTACCTTGGCTGCCTTCGACAGTTCTTCATTGAGACTCTGCTTTACGGGCCCGTCTATGGTAACCTCCTCTTTTTCGTCTATGCCTATCTCCTTAGCCACCGAGTCTTCAAGAACCGCGTTGAGTGTGGCATTGATTTTCTTGCAGGCTTCGTAGAACTTCGCTAGAATCTGAGATCCTGGTAAGCCAAGCTCCGATGCTATATCGTCCACATCTTTCATTTGAAAGCCCATTGCTATGAAAATCACCTAAAATAATAAACTTAATTTAGTACTTGTCATTTGTTCCATTTTAAAGGTGACATCTGCCTTCAAAATACCCTGCATAAACGTAAATTTGTAAAAAGAGACAGAGGATAAATGTTTGGACAGGGAAACATTTATTCTATATCTAACTATACGTGTATGGCTTAGCGTGATTGTTTGTACGTATGTACTATAATAAAGATGTAAATTTTGTGTACTTGGTGTTACGTTTTGTGTTATGAAAAATAGACAACGCACTTAGTTTCTTGCCGGTTCTTCTCAGGTGGCTTTTTTTCCGAACCGGTGGTAATTTAGACCTCCATAAATGCCTTGTTAGGACCTAAACTGAATAAATGAGTTTTTTATTTTGGTTTTTGATTTAATTTGTTTGTATAGTAAAATCTATGGAACTAGTTTTCAAAATTACATTACCAATAGAAAGCTACACTATATCTCAATACGATACTATATCTAATGCTTCCAGGGAAAAGCGAATTATTTAAATAAAAATCAACGTTGCTTAGTACAAAACTAAAGAACCGCTGGATCAATTCAGCAATATTTTTTTCACATGTTCCTTAAGGCACACGGAAAGTTTTAATGGAGAGAAACATAAAAATTGCGTGGAAAATAGTAAAAACAATTTATCTTTTCCTTTACAAACCAACTTTTGAGTCTGTCTGGGGAGCTAGTAATGAATACATGTAGGATTTAAAAATAAATATAGGTGTTTTGAATGAAGAACAATGAGAGAGAGAAAGATATAGACAGAGCGAGAGGTGTCAGTTGAGTTGAGTTGTGTCGATTAAGATGGTGGTGAAAGGGTTTTAATTATAAAGATATTGTTTTTAAAAAGATGTTCAAGAAGATATGAATTAAAGCTGATGTTAACTACAAAAGAACTACCTCTATTGATTTTCATCCTCTACATACATTTAAAATGTAATAAAAAGTGACCTGTTGAATGGCATCCAGTTTCGCCTTGGTGTTGTACTGGAAGAGCATCGTAGCCAGTGACGTTATCAGGTCAGTGATGAGGCGGTAGTCGGCCTGTTGTCGGCAGTAAGCCTCGATCCGGCCCAAGTCGTGTCCCGATAGGTGTTGCACTATCAGCTGTTTGCTTAGAACTGCAATAAACAAAAATATTATATTAGACGAGACCGCTGGTCTAGTGGTTAGTATACCTGACTGCTAGGCTAGAGGTTGCGGGTTCGATTCCCGTCGGGGCAAACATTTATGTGACAAACATGTTTGCCTTGCCTCTCGGTGTTTGGTATGTATTATAAGTATGTATTTACAAAAAAAAAGTATATGAGTATTCTATCAGCTGCTGGTTCCCATAGTACAAGCTTTGCTTAGTTTGGGGCCAGACGGCGCTGTCCAAGTGCCCCTATTATTAAAGCAGGTTAAAATATGTCCTGTTACCTGAGCCATAATAAAAAATCGATTGTCACATTATTCATCAAAATCGGATGAATGGCTTAGACGCTACGGAGGAACATACATAGTAAATCCTTGCTTTTGGCTTGGCCGTAGCTGCTAGTTCCCATTGAAGAAGCTTTGCTTGGCTTGGGGCCAGATGGCGCTGTGTGATAATGTCCAAGCATTATATAAACTAGCCTTTACCCGCGGCTTCACCTGTTTTAGAGAGAGAGAAAAGCTTTTTTCTGTTTGAAAAGTAATCTATGTCCTTTTCTGCATCCATGATGATCGGTTGATAAGTTAATTCGTGAAATCTTAATCGACAAACTCTTAGGGTCCGCCACGCCCGTGTGATATCACTGGCATTGCAAGCGTCCATAGGCTACGGTGACCACTTACCATCAGGCGGGCTATATGCTTAATTGCCACCTTAATGGTACATAAAAAAGCACTTTCGAAAAAAGAGGTAGGGGGAATTGGGATTTCCCATTAATATTGGAGCCGCCCGACTGATGACCTTACAGAAGACCACAGTCAAATAACACTACTTTGATGTAGTGTTGTGTTTCTGCGGTAAGTAAGGTTGCCAGTGCTCTACGAGGATAAGCTGGGCTAGTAGTAATGCTGCTAGCACAGTGAGTCCTCATCAACAACATGGTTGGCAACCCGTTAGTGATACCCCTGGTATTGCGAGCGGCTATAGGCTACGGTGACTGCTTTCCATCCATCTTAGTGGACAAACTTTCGCATTAACGACAAGAAAAAATACGCACCAGGTTTCTCGATCTTGACATGATCGTTGACGAGTGTGGAGAGAGCGAGAGAGGCGGGCAGTCGGCGGAGGGAGCGAGCGAGAAGGCGAGCGAACCGGCGACGGAAGTCCAAGCTGTACGCACTCACCCACTTGCCCTCGCCTAGAGCACGCAACATTATGCACGAATGCTCTCCTGTCAGCTCGTTGGCCTTTTGACTGCAAGGAGAACGACAACGAAAATTATTTATTCAGTGTATGTCACCATACTGGGTCCTGTGAGAGGCGGTCAGCAGCAAATCTTTAGGTGGTGGTAAAAGAAAACCATTTGTGGTAAAGCGTTTAATTGTTGGTTTTGTTCGGTTTGCTCAACTATACAGTATGCCACTAAGCTATATATTCAGTAGCGAAGACTCTCTAGCTCGCGTGTTACATTCAAGTTTTTTTAGTTATCAACGCCATCTTTCGGTAAAAAGTCTAAACATTCAAGTCCGTTAAACAATTCAGTGTACACCATTGAGGGAGTAAATTATAGAGGCAATAACATATTCTGCTCTGCTCACACACACATCGGCTACGGTACCTACTAATGTACAAGACAAGGACACAGATATTCTTTTTCACGTTTCGTAAAATACTTTATGTAACTTAAACCTATTTTTGGTTTACCTAATTGGGAAAAGTCACTTGAGTGTCAGCGCTTTAGGCACACGGACTCACACAATGATAACTATCTCCATCTCTTTCTAGGGCAAGCGGTACCTTCTTCTATAAGCAATTCAGTCTACGGTTTAGACCCTAATAAGGCCATAAATGTCGTATTTTATCACCGGGTCAAAAAATATATTTAAAAAATACCTCAAATATACGGGCACATATTTCTGTGACTTCCAGAACTTGAGCAAGTCTTCTGTGAGACCGAAACTGGTTCCCAGGTAGTCCAAATGTTCCGCCTGCACTTCGGTCAAGCGTCTCAGTAGAGTTGGTGGTTTTGCTCTGAAAAAACAATTCCATTGAATATTATCACGTGACATCATCATAATTAGATTATAACAAACATCGTTGGTGTAGTGATTTGAAAAAGGATAGTAAGCAGTCACCGTAGCCTATAGCCACTAGCAATACCAGGAGTATCACTAACGCGTTTGGAACCCTGCTGTTAATGAGGACTCGCTGTGCTAGCAGCATTACTACTAGCGCAACGTATTCTCGTTTAGCACTGTCAACCTTATATACCGCATTAACACAACACTACATCAAACTAGCGTTATTTGACTGCGGTCTTCTGTAAAGTGGAGGGACAGTCCCCAGCCAAATATAATAATATATTTATTTTTTAAAGACATTACAGTAACATAATAAAGTGACTCCCACACCAGGCATTGCCTGTCCCGTGGGAGAAAGTACGACTAATCACAATACATGGTATATGCTATAAAAAGTAATTTAAGTGTTTTATCATTTTGATTCCCATAATACAAGCTTTATTTAGTTCGGGCCCAGGTGGCGCTGTGGGATAATATCCGGGATATTTATAATTATATTCACTAACAACCATATAGGTTTTTAAGCTTATACCTTAAGCTAATACCAAAAAGGACTCGCTCGGCATAAGGATTTGTGACCAAAGACAAGAAATGGGCAGGAAATAAACACAACATATACAAAGTGAAAGTGAAAATGATAAATAAATAATAAATAATGCTTGGACATTTTCACACAACGCCATCTGGTCCCAAACTAAGCAAAGCTTGTACTATGGGAACCAGCAGCTGATAGAATACTTATATACTTTTTTTTTGTAAATACATACTTATAATACATACCAAACACCCATACGTAAGGCAAACATGTTTGTCAGATAAATGTTTGCCCCGGCGGGAATCGAACCCGCGACCTCTAGCTCAGCAGTCAGGTATACTAACCACTAGACTAGCGGTCTCGTCGAATGATGAAAATAAAATGGTTTTATTACAAGAAGCAAGTACAAATATCTGCTAAGCATTACACTATAAAGTCCAGCAGGAACGGTTTTTTTTATGGTTTTAATCAAGACACGGAGTGATTGCATAGGAAGGTTTTAGTGTATAATTCATTATGTTTTTTTTAATTGGCTGTAATTTGACGGTGTTTTGTAAAACAAATGTGTAGGTGTTTAGCTTACATGGTTTACACTGGCTAAGCCTTGAGAGATACATAAAACCATTGTGCTAGAAAATTAAGTTAATAATGCCTACAAAAAACTCCGCGTCATTTCTGCAATTTGTTAATCCTTATACAGAGTTGCGTTGAGTATTTAATAAAGATTAAAATTGCCCGCTACGCTATATTTATTCACTCAAACACTTAAATATAATCGATTGCAAATTACGCGCAATCTAAAATTAAAAAAAAAAACTATCGCTGTTTTCAGCACGACAAACATGCTCGACGCAACATACTATCTCGACACTATGACAAAAGAATGTAGGCGTTTATGCTCTGCTAATCTTATTTATAACAGCTCTTTAATCAAATCTGTAGCTTCAAGGTTCTAAGATACAATTCACTAGGTTTAATATAGAAGATGCATATTATAGTAGAGAAAACCTGACCAGAGATGCACCCGAGCGAAGCCGGGGCGGGTTAATCGTATATGTAAAAAGTACATATAAAATAATTTATAACATCTCCTTAAAATCTGCAATGCCCTGCGTCAATAGTTGTCCATTATCACACACATATGTCGCACCAGTGACGCTACCAGCTTTATCGCTTGCCAAAAACACCGCGAGATGCGCAATCTCCTCCGCACTCCCTACCTTATTAAGAGGAATAGATTTCTTTATATCAACCCAGAATCTTTCATCAACCGTTTCACTGACGCCCGAATTAAGGAGAATGTTAGTTTTCACCATTCCAGGACTAATGTTATTAGCACGTACACCTTTCGTCGCGAGATCCAATGCGACACATCTGGTGAAATGTTCTAAGCCAGCCTTAGAGATGCAATAAAGAGATGTGGTTTGGCGAAATAACACTCTTTGCCGATATACTCGATATATTTATGATATTCCCTCGGGTTTCAATCAGATGTTTGGCAGACAAGTTGGTCATGAGCACAGCCGATCTCAAATTCGTGGCCATAATTTTATCGTACACTTGAATTAAATTGTCATCGCAAATGTTCGCTAGAAGTAATATTCCTGCGTTGTTGACTAAAATATCTAGCTTTCCATAATGTTTGACAGTATCGGATACTATTCTTTCAGCGTCTTCGTCTTTAGTTATGTCTGCTTTGATGACTAGTGGTTCATTTCCTTGCGCTGCAATGATCGAACTGATATTGTTCAGCTTGTCATAATTCTTGTCGACTATAGCCAGCTTAGCACCTTCTTCTGCAAACTTTATGGCGATAGCAGCGCCTATACCAGAACCAGCGCCAGTAACCAAAGCCACTTTGTTATGTAGACTCATTGTTTTATATCAGTTAACTTTCGCAAACGAGTTTTGATTGAAGTAAATTATTCCGTGAGGAATTATTTATAGTAGTGATAGCACTACTATAAATAACTTTGCATTGTCAATATAATTTATATGCAATGTGAAAAGGTCGACTAGATTAAAATAACTTGAAACTATTGTGCACTTTTATAAATATTTCAAGGACGTCTGGATGCTATTACCATTGTCCAGTATGACAGACATGTTCGGCCAGTAATACCACAGGGATTTTTAAAATGCGCCTGTTAACTTTTTGTAAATATATATATATATATATATAGAAAAGGACATCATCCATTTTGGTCCAAATCTGAAGGTATCGGCCATCGCAATGTTTTTGTATATTCTGTTAAAACTTGCCTGTCTGAACATTGATTACTATGGCACCAAAGTTATAGGACCATTATCGTTCATTTTATTTGAGTTCGAAAATCTGAATATTCATACATTTTTGTTGAATATGTTAATGTTTGAATAAGAATTCAAAATAACCAAAACAAATGAAATATCCTGTGCCGTAGTAATAAATGCTCAGACGGACAAGCTCTAACAGAATATACAAAAAAAAGTATGGTCCGGCACTATCAAATTTGGACCAAATCTCTACGAAACATGGATGATGTCCTTTTAGTGTTTCGTTAAAACAATTATTATGTATTCTTCCAATAAATCGTTTTCGTGCCCAAACTGGCATGCACGCGCGCTCCAGATGGTAAGCAAGCAGTCACCGTTGCCTATGAACGCTTGCCACACTAATCATTATTTTACGTATATACTACATCTTTATATTACCTACAAAGGTGGTAATGGTACACGAGCATATCACCTGATGGTAATCGGTCACCGAACCCTATGGCACTTTGCCTCGCGGTTACCACTAGTATTATAACCTTGCCTGGTTACAATGGTCACAGTGTGGAGACACTGTCGTTAAGTGTGCGTGTCCTCATCTTCGGAGAGCTGTTCGTCGAGCAACCGTACCACCTGACGGTAATCGGTCACCGTAGACTATGGCGACTTTTTTTCTATACCACTACGGTGGCACACAAGCATACAGCCCACCTGATGGTTAGCAGTCGTCGTAGCCTTTAGCCGCTAGCAATACCAGGGTTTTACTAACGGGTTGCCAACCATGTTGTTGATGAGGACTCACTGTGCTAACGGCATTACATCTAGCCCAGCGTTTCTTCGTGGAACATTGGCAAACTTACCGCAGAAACACAACACTACATCAAGTAGTGTTACTCACTGCGGTCTTCTGTAAGGTGGGAGTACAGTCCCCTCGGGCAGCTCCAATTTAAATAGGAAAACTCATGGGAAATACCAAATCGCCCTACGTATCATTTTCGACTTGCCTTAGGGTTACCACTAGTTTTATAATATCCTTACCTGGGTACAATGGTCTCGGTGTGGAGGCTGTGTCCTTTAGTGTGCGTGTCTTCGTCTTCAGAGAGCTGTTCGTCTAAGCACGGCACGTCACCGCCGTAGTACGCGGCCAGCTGTTGCAGAGCACGCTTGCCGTATCCCATCTGGAATAAGAAAGCTCGAATACTGAATGCAAGCATGAATAATTGCGACGTTTTTGTATCGCCGTCGACTATTTTTGTATTGAAAAATGAACAGCGCTGCGGCGGTAAAAAGTGGAACTAAAAATTTGTATGACAATTTTGGCATTTCGCGAGCTACGTTTTTGCTTACATAGTCGACAATGTTCCTGCTACCGGCACAGATCTAAGTGCAAGCCGTGGTTGCCCTGGCATCTGATGGGCCCAGGTTCAAATCCCGGCCTGTACCAATGAGTTTTTCTAAACTTAAGTACAGTTAATAAGCACACCATGAGCTAAAACAGAGGTAGGGCGAATTGGGATCTCACGTGTGTTTTTCCATTAATATTGGAGCCGCCCGACTGGGACTGTACCTCCTTACAGAAGACCGCAGTAAGATGTAGTGTTGAGTTTCTGCGGTAAGGTTGCTAGTGCTCCACGAGGATACGTTGGGCTAGTAGTAATGCTACTAGCACAGTGAATCCTCTTCAACAACAGGGATGGTAACTCGTTAGTGATACCCCTGGTATTGCTATAGGCTACGCTGACTGCTTACCACCAGGTGCCACCACACAATATAATACATAGCCTATAGTTACTCAGTGATAATGTAGCTTATAACCGCAAAATATTTTTTTGAAATCAGTACTGTAGTTTTAAGTTTATTTGTTTCATACACATCTTTCCTCTCTATAATGTTAGTGTAGATACATACCCGTTGATAGGAGGGATGTGTGGCTATCCGGACGATCCTCGCTCCAGACAACTTAGGGAAGTCTTTGTCCCCGAACTGCTCGCAGATGTTCCACGGGATCAAATCCCCGGCCGCCTTCCTGCCGCGGCCCAAGCTATCGCGGACTGACCTGGGAAACATTTTTGATTACTATCACGGCCATCTTGAAAGGATCTCATAAAACAATTCAACTGTGTAATTGCAATGTTTGCAGAATACCCTATCTATGGCTGTTGGGGACGTGAAAAATTGTCATGATTCCAGTGCCGGTAGCAGGAAAAAAATTTCGACTACCTAAGCGAAAACGTAACTCGCGAAATGGCAAAATTGTCATACTAATTTTTAGTTCCACTTTTCACCGCCGCAGCGCTGTTCATTTTTCAATACAAACATAGTCGAAGGCGATACGAAAACGTTGTCGCAAATTATTAATGCTCGCGCTACTGATCTATTTCCGTATATATGCGGTGATTGTTCCAAGAGTTTTGCGTCGAAATGTGAAAATATTGTCGTGTACACTGTATAGATGAATGGTTTAATTTACAATTGTGATAATAACAATTTATTCGATAATAATACAAAAGATTACAACAATGTGAAAACTTAGCATCTATTCGTCGTGGTGAAAAAAATCGAATTTTAGAACAGAAAAAATATTTAAATTAGGAGGCAATTGTTTCCGTGCAAAATATATGGCTTGGATACGACGTCCTTTTAGCCGAGCGCGCTGGCTGGTAGACGGCATGCGAACAATAGCTTCTTTCAACTTTGGGTTGCATCCATATTAATATTATAAATTAGAAAGTAAATCTGTTTGTTTGGTTGCTACCTTTTTACGACTAAACGGCTGAATTCATCGTAATACATATTAAAAAGAAGTAATAAAAATCGACCAGTAGATATATTACATCCCGGGGGAGAACGTAAGCTGTCTTTTACTGTAAACAAATGCAGACGAATTTGCGGGTAATAATCAGTTTCAATGTATTCGCAAATTATTCAACGTTTAACGTTTACTTTCAAGGTTTAGAGTTGGATCGAAGCGACTACGTATTCGAAAACGCAACTCGCGAAATGTAAAAAAATCATACGAATTTAAAGCTCCAATTTTTCACCGGGGCAGTGCTGTTAATTTTTCCATACAAAAATAGTCGAAAGCGAAATTCTTGTTGTTATTTGTTATCGGGTGTATTTAATAAAAGCATGTTAAAATACCGACTTGTCGGATATGTTCCCCTCGAGGCAGAGTTGCACGACGCAGAGTACTTCAGGCATGGCGGTGGAGTTGGGGGCCGTGGGCGCCAGCAGTACGAACAGGCAGTGCGCCGGCGCATCCGCCAGCAGTTGCAGGTCGTTGGGGCTATTCTGGGGGGACGAGAACATTCTTACAACCTTTTCAGACGAGACCGCTGCTCTAGTGGTTAGTATACCCTGACTGCTATGCTAGGGGTCGCGGGTACGATTCTCGCCGGAACAAAAATACCTACCATCTGGGTGTTTGGTATGTTTGTACAAAAATCAGTATGTATTATTCTATCAGCTGCTGGTTCTCGTATTAAAGAAATATCCCAATTCTTTTTTTATATCACTAAGGTGGCAATTCTTTGCCACGCATACGGTCCGCCTGACGGTAAGCGGTTACCGTAGCCTATGGACGCTTGCAACACCAGGGGTATCACTCGCGTGTTGCCCTGGTATCGCCCTACCACTCAGAGGTTGAACATTCATATAATATGCGCAAGACTAACCTTGTAGTGGCTGGAGACGTATATAGCGACGAGCCTCTGCAGGAAGGCTTCGGCGGCGCGATGGTAGCAGAACAGAGCGTCCCGGTTGACGCGGAACAGGTCGCAGGCGTGGGGCGGCGGGGCCCCCGCGCCGGCCGCGGGCGCCGGGGGCTCCAGGCACAGCAGGGCCCCCAGCCAGCCCTCCACCGGGTCCCCGCGCCGGTACCGGATCGGCTCCTCCAGCTTTATCTACAACATTCCAGTACGAGGACGCTCACTAAAGGTGGATATACGCTATAGCACTTTCTCGAGCATATCTATGTAATAAACGTTGTTACGAATGGTACAATACAGGTATAATCTCAGTTTCCAAAGCAAGTCTCGACTTTTGGTTCGTGGTGGGTGATACATTAGAACATTAAGAACGACTCGTTGTTCTGTTATAAGTATGCTGTAGAGTATACTCACCTTTAAGCAATACAAATTCGAGACCAAAGTTGCACACCGAGCAATGTAGCACGCCATGCTTGCTTTGATTACTCTGCTGGAGCGTGTACCAAATATATAAATCCGATGTCACACGAAGGTGGGTAACGATGGTACACACGGATCACGGTTGGGGCAGCACACATTATTATTATTATTTTATTACTTACGGAATTGCTTCCTAACGAACGAATACTGAGACGACATTTAAGCATTTTGATGACCAGCGCCGGTAGCATGAACTTTTTCGACAACGTTATCGCCTTCGACTATTTTTGTATTGAAAAATGAACAGCTTCGGCGGCGAAAAGTGGAACTAAAAATAGTATGACAATTTTGACAATTCGCGAGTTACGTTTTCGAATACGTTGTCGACAATGTTCCTGCTACCGGCACAGGTGTATTTGGAGCGTCGTTAAAATAAATTAATGCCAATGTAAAATTGGTGGCCAATCAAAATTAACGTGACATTAGATTTGATTGACGATTCAATATTCGGCCGAGCTGTAAAAATGACTTACCGGTGGCGGTGCATTGTGCTCGGTCTGTAGCTGTGAGAACAGTTTGAGGGAGAGTGCTCGTCCAGTGCCTTCGTACCCGGACACAGTGGACGACAGTAGGGCCAGTGGAGCCTTCTGCGCCACGGCCGACACGTGCACCAGAGGAATGGCGGCTGCCTCGTCCACCAGCACCAAGTCCGCCGCGGCCAGAAGTGAGTGGTCCTCCGGAGTTATGTACTGTTTTTTATTTTTTATTTCAATTTAAATCTACGAGGCCCATATTACATATACCTTACAGACTAACATACATATTATATCACTGGAATAGAACATAATACAATTAACTGTGGAATGAACTCCCCGCTTTGGTTTTCCCAAAGGAGTACAGCATGGGGTTCTTCAGGAAGGGTGTGAAGAGATTTCTGAAGGGTCGGACACGCGCGAGTAATACTCCTGGTGTTGCAAGCATCCATAGGCTGCGGTAACCGCTTACTATCAGGCGGGCCGTATGCTTGTTTGCCATCTTAGTGATATAAAAAAAAACATAGCGTATACAATTATACATGTGACGATATATGTTCAAAAGATTAATTGCTGAGTTTCTTGCTCGATTCTTCTCAATAAAAGCAGCCCTCCGAAAAACCGGATTCGGGATGTCTATTCTACCATCACCGGTGCTTTGGCACGGGAACCAAACGTGGGTGCTAAATGTCAGCTAAATCAGTCACTAGGAAGTGGGTCAAAAGAAATCATCCATGTTTCATAGAGATTTGGTCCAAATTTGAAAGTGCCGGCCTATACTTTTTTTGTATATTCTGTTAGAGCTTGTCCGCCTGAGCATTCTTTAATATGACACCAAAACTGGACATTACAGGACATTACATTTGTTTTGGTAATTTTAAATTCCTATTTTCATCAAAATGTATGAGTATTTAGATTTTAGAACTCAAATAAAATCAATGACTATGGTCCTACAATTGTGGTGTCATAGTAATAAATGCTCAGACGGGCAAGCTCTAACAGAATATACAAAAATATTGCGTTGGTCGGCACTTTCAGATTTGGACCCAAATGGACGATGACTTTTAGCTTGTAACATTTGATTACACACACATACACCGGACAAGTGAAAGTAAATAAAAGTTTGTAAAACAGACAATAACCTAACAGAACATACCTGTACAGTTTGCCTGGAATTCCTAGCAATATTGATCCTGACAATAGCCTTCTTGAAATCCGGATTCGTTGACCTGACGATGTTATAATCTATGTGCTCTTGATAAAGACAGGCGTCTAACCCTTTAAGTACAAACTCGAATAGTGTTATCAAGTTCTCTGGGTGAGGCGAAGTGACGTATATGTTGACGTAGCCCAGGGCGACTGAGGCGGCGACAGCTAAGCCCAGACAGGCCGACTTGCCTCGCCCTCTAGCGGCGGTCAGGCAGTGAGGAGGCCTGCAAATATAGCCGATTGATCCCTTATTGCACTTAGTCGGGTTGCGTAGAACATCTTCATTCCATACATTAACATAATATAGTATAAAACAAAGTCGCAACGGATTTTAATGCGGTTAAATATAAAAAATATTAATACCATGTATAATAATGTACCTTGTCTGTTTGTCCGCCAATGTGTTAATGAGTGCGACGAGTGCCGTAGCTTGGTCGTAGGTGCGACACAGTGCTACTAAAGGCCCGGCCGGCGGGGAGTCCGATAAAGATGATATTAACTCCGTCAGCTTGGGGTTTACGCGCTGAAAATAAAGTTATTATTTTCAAACTGTATGGAATCCGCGATATTTCAGTTGAAAGAATCGAGAATCTTAAAAGAAAGGTAGTGTGAATTGGGACTCCTTTGGGTTTTCTCCCTAAAATTGGAGCCGGTTGGAGACTGTGCCTCCACCTTACAGAAGACCGCAGTCAAATAACACTACTTTGATGAAGTGTTGCGTTTCTACGGTAAGGTTGCCAGTGCTCCACGGGGATACGCGGCGCTAGTAGTAGACAGAGCACTGAGTTTCTTGCCGGTTCTTCTCAGATGGCAATTTTTCCGAACCGGTGCTAATTAGACCTACTACATAAGTGCCTTATTAGGGCCTAAACTTAATAAATGAATTTTGATTTGATTTGACTGCTAGGCAAAGGCCTATCACTGCCTGTTAAGAATATATAAAAAATAACTCACCTCAGGCACAGCATCCACTGGTTCAACCTGAGCTGTTTTGGAGGATATCGGCAACACTGTCAGCGAATCGTCCAGTATAAGACATCTAGGGTTGTCAGCCAGTGATAATAGGAACCTCTCGTTGAAACGATTCACTACAGTGTCGTGAGCTTCTGTCTTGAATCTGTGTACATATAAAATTATTTGGAAGTGTCAAACTAAGCTATACTTTAGTATGTGGCACTATACAACTGACAGAATAATAATCATTTTTTTTATTTTACTTTGTACTTGTTTTTTATAAAATTGTGTTCTGTTTTTTGTGCTTAATAAATTATCAAATACTCGAACACAAAGAAAATGCGAATGTTTGGCGGGAATCAACCCACAACAATTGATAGGTTGTCTAAAAGAGATCAAACGTTGTGACATGGCAGCAAATTTTACCTAAGGATTTGTATTGGATAATTTAATTAACTATGTTAATCTAAAATGTTTAAAAATAACTCAGTTATTGATTTCGGTGTACGATAAAGAGCTATCTATCTATAGTTTCTATCATTTTTAACGGACATCAAAAAAGGAGGATGTTCCATGTTTGTGTGTATGTAACTTTTTCATTTATGTATGTCCATCAATATTATCGCCAATTGTGGACGATAAAAAAACTTTGTGAACAAAAACTTCTCAGCCTCATAGCATTAAAATAATCTGTTATACCTGGCGTGAACGTCCATAGTAATGGAATGCAGTTGACGCAGGGAATCCATGGACTTGAGCAGGAAGATGATGAGGCCACCTCCCTCCACAGTCTCCACTGTACGCGCCATCAAATTTGGGGTGAGGGCTTCGAAATCCTAAAACAGTAAGTAAATTTAATTTTATTGTAGTATTATAAGAGGCTGTGGCTTTGTGGTATTGCATTGCCTTTCTAGTGCAATTCTAGATTCTAATGACACAAGTTCAAATCCCGCAGGTCTGTACCAATGAGTTTTTCTAACCTAAGTGCAGTGATTAGTCACGCCATGAGCTTTGCTCAAACACGCGTTGCCAACCCTAAACTACTTAGGATCGGCAACGCGCCGCCTTGCCATCAGTACAGCCATATGTTGTGAAACATTTTCAGTTTGTATATAACCATTCACAGCATTACATAAGTTGCTTATACCTCATGCTCAGTTTCCTGCACACTTTATAGATATGTAGACATTGTACACTACAAAATTGTTCATGTAAATATGATGTCCAAAATAAATACCTGAAGCACACACACACCATATGTCTGACCGAGCATAGCATGACTCTCAGAGTAATATCGTCCATGTATAGTGGTGGCCACTCTGAATGCGTCAAAAAGTGATTCCTCTGATACTTCCAACTTGCCTGCTGCTATTTTCTTTGCTCTCTTACGTCCATGGCTGAAATACATAAGATTCATTCATAAGATTAGCAATGCTCGACATGATAGGCAGATAATAAATAAAATTATATATATGATAATGTTTGGTCACTATCATACAGTGCCATCTGGGCCCAAACGAAGCAAGACTTGTACTATAGGACCTGTTTTTATTTTTTTAAATACATACTTGTAATACATACCCCACCTGACTCTAGGCAAACATATGTTTCACATAAATGTTTGTCCCAGTGGAATCCAACTGCTAGTGTAGTAGTCAGATATATGGTCAATACCAAATATAAAGACATTGAGGGGAGGGTTTTTGAAACATGGTAAAGTGAAAATACCCAATCAAAACCAAAACTTCATCAATTCACCTTTCATTTATGCTGTTAACTATCACACTAAATAAGTTAAAAATTGCATTTCTTACTTGCTAATAGCCTCATCTTTATTTTTGTAGCACCACAGGACTGTTGGGCGAGCTTTTACTGTTGACTTGACCAGCATGTCATACAATATTGGCACCTGCAAGATGAGAATTTTAGTATCATGCTTGTTTTGACAATAAAAAACAGTAATATTGTACCTACTAGTCTGTTTTTTATATACCACTAGGTTGGCAAGCAAGCATACATCCCACCTGATGGTAAACGGTTACCATAGCCTATGGAGCCTTGCAACACCAGGGATCTGAACCTTATATGTAAATATTATAGGTCATGGGTGGTACGGTCTAGCTAGGGCATAATATTATCAACACTTTTTTATCTTTGAATATGCAAGCCACATTCGCCAAACATAGAGCCAGTGTGTATGGCGAAAAAGTTAAGGGACTTTGAATACCTGATCTCTACTCTTGTCCCCAACGAGAAGAAACATTGTTCGGTGGCCCAGCTTGACGCCATTCTCTATCATAACCCTAATACGATTATCAATTTTCTTTTTCACCATTTTTACTATGTAGGACTTTATCCACAAAAATGTTCTCCGATACCAAACTTTTATAACCTAAAATAACACACGGCAATTCACAATTCGCATGTTTTTATTTTTTTACCAACTGACAGGAAGTAAAGATATGTGAGACTGACATCTTGGATTGATGTCTGACAACGACTTTTCTTTCGACTTTTTTCATATAAGGTTTCTTCTTTTTCTTCTTCCTAAGTATGGCAATCAATCCCTTCAGGGACTATTTTTGCCAGTGTCGAGTGTTAGAGAATTTTCATGTTGCAAAATTTCTCGTGTTTGCCGCATTAAAATGCCTAGTGTCATGCATTCTAACGCCCAATGGAGTTTCTGGCGACAACCCACGGCAGTAGCAGATCGTAACACGCCTTTAGATTAGAGGTAACCTATTGACCAAAATGATAAATCACTTAACCCAAAAGTCGTATTATAGCATTATTTCCAATGCTCCTATAAATCAGTCACTAAATGAAACTTTACTGCACATATCGACACCAAAAATACACATTAAAGATCACTATAACACAATTTACGGCACACTGGAAAAAATCTCAACCGCTCCGCCTGATTCCCGCCAAAAACTCCTCATATAAGGTTATTGATTTTTAAAGTCTTTGGTTACAGATTTTTTTAAACCATTCTGAGGACTAAGTTTTTAATGGATTTATATCAGTTTTATCTATATTATCTACTCTGAGGATTTATGGATTTATTTCTGGAGAAGATTATTCTAAACCAATAATAGAACATATAGCTTAAGAGCTACTGAATAACTGAACCATCCGACTAACCAACTTCCCACAAGACTTGTTTTTTTTCAATTATTTTTTGTAGTGAATTAAGAAAAAAACAATCTGGCAGACATCTTACGGTTGCGTTATATCTTTTTTTTATGTAATAAAATACTTAAACCAGATTTTAAAATTCAAATAAAATCAAGGACAATGGTCCTACAGCTTCGGTGCCACAGTAATAAATGTTCAGGCGTATAAGCTTAACAGAAACAGAATATACAAAAAAATCTGTGGCACTTTCAGATTTGTACCAAGATTGATGACATCCTTTCGAAGATTTTTTATAATTACATAGAATTACATTACATTACATTATATTTTTATGGTTTTAGTTTTAGGTTATGTAATAATTATATATTGTAAAGTTGTTTTGAAAATAAAACCTCAATGATTATTACATAGTAAATGAAAAAGGTTTTATGATATATGTACACTGTTTCTGACGTTGGAGCTCATACAAGTCTGTCACTCCTAGCGAAAAAAATCCTAGGTCTGTGCCGTCTGTGGTTACTCCCATCGAACTGCATGACTATTACATACTTGTCTGGCAGTAATTTGCAACCGCCAGAATGGGCTGCTTGCAATAGGCAGCTTGCATATTAAACTTAAAACTATTGAAAGAATATTCACTCAAATTTTCAGCCCTATGACAACTTTGCTATCGTCTGGCACATACTTGCAACTCTCAAAATAGGTTGGCTTTTTGTACACTAAGGCATAAATAACAACATATAAAAATTGTAGCCTTGTGGGTGACGGATAAATTATTCTTTTACATGTTCATAAAATTATTGAATGATAACGCCACCGCGAGATGTCTGCCAGATTGGTATTTTCTTAATTCACTGATACTCAAATATCATTTGAAAAACTTCTAGCCTTGTGGGAAGTGGGTTATTCGGATGGTTCAGTAGCTCTCCTGAGAACTGATATATTGAAGGTAAGCCGAAAGCCTATATTAAAATTTAGTTTAATATAATTTAGATTGACTCCATTAAAACCGCAATAGCATTTCGTTATTGGCAGTAATAATTCTTAATCAAGACACCAGGTTATTCGGTTAGTTGCCATAACCAAAATAATACAAGAACCGTCACTTTTTGATTCTGTTTGATTCAGATTTTGATCTGTCAAAATACTGTCAAATAAAAAAAGCAAGCGAACGCAAACGAAACCAAGCAATTTGGAAAATATTAATTTTTCTCTATTAGTCCTATACTGGATTGGAGCTTTTTATATATCATGTGATTTCTTGTATTAATAATTACCAACAACACCGCTTGCCGGTGGGTTTAAGTGTTATAATACGGTGAAATTACTTACTCTTCAATGTCTCAGCTAAAGCTGCTAATGATGGCAAAATTTCAAATAAATACGAAGTCCAGTAAATATTTTAAGGACAAAGAGGCGTTCCTGAGAGACCTCAAGCAATTTAATGAGAGTAAAAAGTGAGTATTATATAAATGTTGTAGATATAATATACGATATTTCATTAGCTGTGCATGCGATGCCATGTTAAATATATAGTAGCCACTCGCCGTATTCCCATCATAGAAGTACAGTTAACCTTTCAGAAATGTAAAGATACCTCAAAACATGTTTCTGAAAAAAAGCCCAGCTAATAATTAAAACTTATCAAAGACAACATGCTTGCCTAGTGATTGTGTGACTAGTCCGACATGCCGGTGATCGTGGGTTTGATTCCCGCGCATAACAGTTTTCACAGCCCTACACACATTTGTTGTGTTGGTGCATTGTTTATGATAACTGACAAAACAATAATGGTAACCTTCACACCTGTAGAGTAGATAAAGAGACTAAAAAAATTTGTTGCAGTTTTACCCACCTAATCTAATTTCTATAGGCATATGTCAAAAAACCATTGACTGAACCTCATGTCTAAAGTTTGGGATAAACTATTAAACTGTAGTAGTATAATTCTGTATTGTAATGTCCACATTCTAATAAGATTTTATTTCAGCATACCATTCAAGACACCAGTGGTGAATGGAATAGAGATAGATTTGTATCTGTTCTATACATTGGTCCAGCAGCGTGGGGGAATAGGAAAGGTAAACATTCATAGTAGACTTTTATTATTAGATTTTCCTGTTGCTCAATCATACATAGATTGTGGAATGGACTCAGACAAGAATATTAATTTCTTTCATGAAAGGATGATTATTTCATCTTTTACCCATAGTACAGTTCAGTTCTCCGATCTAGCGAACTATGGATTTAAAAAAATATATTTAAAAGAAAACAATTTATTTGATTCACCCATAGAGGCAAATAGGGGTTGAAAATTTGTAAGAAAATTTATACTATGATACTTTGAATAATATTTTATAAGTTTATCTTACAGTGTAAGTAGGTTCATGTTTGCATTTTATTTTTAGGTAAACCAGAATGACACTTGGGAGTCATTCTTGCGACCCTTGCGTCTACCTCACCCGTGCATCAATGGCTCTACACTACTTCGACGGATATACGGAATGTACTTAGAAAAGTAAGTCTTACTTTCATCATTTGATATAATATTAAGCAGTTTCTGTATATCTCCATAACACCAGGAGCTGTGGGTACAATCCCCATTTTATCTATTTATGTGATGAACATTTATTTTATCTATGCCCTGATTCTGTCATTCTATGTTTTGTGTATTGAAAAAAGTTGCTTATAAGTATTCTGGCACCCATAGAAACTTTGCTTAATTTATGTACAGATGGTGCCATTTGGACTTTAAAACTCAGATAAAGTAAAAAAAAAACATTATCTTAATATTATTTGTCTCCTACAGAGAGCAAAAGGAGTGCTATGCCTATATAGTATACAGGCATATGTATGTATGCATTTATGAATCTGATAGTTGTTTAATTAATATTAAGTGTGAAGAGGTAAAGTAGACCTTAACAAGTACCTTATTAGGGTGTAAACTGAATAAACGATTGTTGATATTGATTGAATTAGATACGAGCGCGCGAAAGGCCCGCCGGGGAGAGACGATGACAACGATATGGACGAGGACCCGAGGCGCGGGCGCGGCAGCGGCATGCCAAGAATATCATTCGGTGGAGGTACATACATTTCAGGTAATTGACACCAATTACCTGATAATGTTACTTAACAAATTATAAACCAGACCATTTCATGATTACGTCTCTCGCCTCCATAGCATGACGGCATGAATTTTAACAATATTAATTTATGATTGTTTGTTAATTTGTATCTAGATTGTGGTATGAAAAATCGGACAAGTGCGACTTGGACTCGCAATCGATCGTTATAAAAAACTATGAACAAACTAGATGAAATGACAAACTGAATTACGTTCGATACCTGGACACAGCTGTAACATCAAACGCAAATACAGTAGAATCCGGATATAACGACCTTCAAGGGACCGGCGATACTATGTCGTACTAACCGGATGACGTACAAAACGGATTATTTCTTAAGTACATACAGAATACATATGAATGTATGTACTTAAGAAATATTCCATGTACTTAACTTACGAATACATATTTATTATAATTGGGAAAGTTTGATTTTCTTATTTAGGTAAATAAAACATTTTGTAGGAATCACATAAAGCTTCATTTTAATGGTTCTTAAACATTCCAAATTACAAAAATAGTTATGTACATTATGTACTGTAATACAAAGAGATAAAATACATACACACGCACTACACGAAAACTCTGTTACTAACTAACGTACAAAGTCAGTTATTTGAGTTTGTTTTTGACTAACTTTTGTTCGGTAATAAGAACTTCGTACAGCATTGTGAATTCGTGACATCATTGTTTTCATAAGATCATCATCGAAGTTAGTTTGAACAAACTCATTGAGCGTTTCCGCAGCCTTCAGAGCTTCAGACACACTCACGGTAGGATGAATCTCCTCTGGTTCGTCATCATCACCGTCGCTATCCCTGCCATTCGCGTCGTTGGCGATGATATTTACCACAATGTTTTCATCAGACGGTTCTTCACAAGTGGCGACAGCATCATCGACATACGCGTATTGTTCAAACTCCTCGTTTGTTATGGGTAACTGATGTTTATCAATAGCCCTCACCCAAGTGCTCAGCGGTACGTCGTCTTCTTCGTTAAAATCATCTGCGTTCGAAGTTACGCTACAGTCTACATTGCTTCGGACAAAACCAGCGTGTTTGTAACAGTTAAAAATTGTGTCTTGCTTGAGTTGGGTCCAGGCATCTTGAATCATTAGAATAGCATCAAGAACAGTTATCTTTGAGTAATCAACACTACTGCTTCCGCGACCGTCTAGTAACTGGATCATTTTTAGGACAAGGTTTTTACGAAAATGTGATTTCAAAGCTCGAATAATCCCTTGATCCATGGGTTGCAACACTGATGTTGTGTTTGGAGGCAGAAATACCAGGGTTATGTTTTTCAAGTTTTCAATATGGGGATGTGCAGGACAGTTGTCAACTAACAGCAGAATTTTCTTGTTCTTTTTCATAAGTTCACGATCCCATGCGCGTATCCATTTGTTAAAAATGTCAGCAGTCATCCAGGCTCTTTGATTGCTCTCATAATCCACTGGCAAATGCCGTACATTTTTAAAACATCTGGGACGTTGAGATTTTCCGATTACGAGAAGTTTTTTTTTAACAGTGCCACTCATGTTGGCTGCTACCATCACAGTAATTGTCTCCTTTGATAATTTCCCTCCTGTACATTTTTCGCCTTTAAATTTCAAAGTCTTGTCTGGGGTTAATTTATAAAACAGCCCGGTCTCATCTGCATTAAAAATTTCATCATCTCTAAATTGCGCACGCAGAATAGGCCAAACCTTTTCTAACCAATCGACTACATCACCTTGTTGAACTGATAAAGACTCGCCAGCAATCTTACCACTGACGATGTTGTGTCTTACTTTAAAACGGTTTATCCAACTCATCGAACATGTGAAATTTTGCATGTCTAACTGTCTAGCAAAAAAGTTTGCTTTCTCTTGTAGCAGAGGCCCATTAACGGGTATTCCCCGGTCGCGCTGAAGCTTAAACCACTGTAACAATGCCTTATCCACCTGCTCATGAGTAGAAGTCCTTACACGTTTGCATTTCAAAACATTAGCACTAAACAGCGGCTCGATCTTATATTTATTCTTCTTTATTGTAGAAATTGTAGAATGAGATACGCCAAACTCCTTTGCGATGGTTGCATTTGATTCACCGGCTTCTAATCGGAATAATATTGCACTTTTTTCTTCAATTGTAAAACACTTTCGCTTCACAGAACTCATTTTGTCGAGCTTTAAGAACTTGTCATAACAAGTGACAAACACTAACTATGATTTACGCACGCCACTAAGGATGCACGCGGGGCGGGGTGAAGTTGGGGCGCCGAGGTATTGGTGCGTAGGTTGTGTAAACAAAACATTGCGCGTCGTTTTAACCGGACGTATTATCATAAATAATGGTCGCTATAAGCAGTTGGTCGCTTAAACCGGAGTCGCACTAAACGGTTGCATTTTCTCAGTACCTAACTATGAAACCTAACTTGAGTAAACATTATCGTCGTTAAAAGCGGTTAGTCGTTATAAGCGAAGTCGTTATATGTGGATTCTACTGTAATAAGTTTGTAAAAGCAATACACACCCTATGAGCATTTCAAGCATCTACTTGTTGCCGTTATTATGATAAGAAAAACGCTTCTAGTTGGATAGCCCCCTTATATTTTTATTTATTAACATTTTTGTTATTTGTTATTATAATGGCAACAAAAGTACACATCATGAGATAGAGCTGAGAGACAGACGGACGGACTGCGAAGTCTTAGTCTTAGTACCCTTTAGGGTTCCGTTGGTTACCCTTCGGGTATGGGACGCCCAAAAAGACAGTTGCCAGGCAATTTACATTTCTTCTCGGAAGGTATTTCAATGAGGTGGTAGATTATGTTCATACGTCCATTGTCATAGCATTTACTTAATTGCTTGGCTTAAAACATTTCACTGAGTTTGATTTAATTGTTGGGTTACAGTTGTGTTGTGTATAAGCTATGGTAAATGCTTACCATCCAGCCCGTATGCATGTTTGCCACCTACATTGTAAAAAAAAACTTGTGTACTTAAACTTGCTTATTTCCCTTCAGCATCAGGGGAGCCTCTTCGAACAGTGTCCAAGGTCGCGGCACCATCAGAAAGGCTGGCCCTCTCTCTGCTTTCACCGATGCCCAACGAACAAGACTTTGCTGTCAATGTCTGCACTGTGCTGGCTGCCGACCATTCAAACAGGCTGCCACTGTCTACCACTCCACATATCTTGGACTTTCTTCTGGCCCATGCCGGGGTCTATAACCATGGTAAGTGTGTACGAAATATATTTATAGGTTTTATTTTCTTCAAATTAAAATTAGTTTAATCTATACTAATATTATAAAGAGGAAAGATTTGATTGCTGATTTGCTTATATTGAATAGGCCCTGAAACTACTGGACCGATTTGAAAAAAACTTTTACCATTTGAAGCCGACATTATCCAATATGAACATAGGCTACTTTTTACCGCGGGAAAATACTTCATTCCTACGGGAAAACCGGTAATAGTATGCTATATTGCTACGCGGGCGAAGTCGCGGGGAAAAAGCTAGTCATATATATAGACATGTTGATGCTGATCGTGTCTTTTCAATAAGTAGGGACTTTATTTAAATGTATGTATGACAATCTAGCGTCAGAACGTGGGTATAGCCTATGTTACTCAGTTATAATAAAGCATTCCGTTAGAGAAACAATTTTTGAATTCGGTCTAGTAGTTTTTAAGTGTATTTATTACAAACGAAAATTCATTTTTTTGTCATAAGAATATGATTATATATAGATTTATCTATTTTGTCCGTCTCATTCTGTCTCATTGTAACATGTTCTATACAATGTGGGGTTTTAATTATAAAGCACGCACACTAATGCACATACCGAAATTAGAGAATCGATGCTTAATGTTATTGAAGGAAAAAATTAATTACTATATATATATTTTTAAATATCCTTCTAGAAAGTCTACGCGACACAATAGGCCGGTCGTACTTCGAAGCTCGCGGCCGTTACCCCCACGACTTCTGGAACATGCGCGCGGGCGGCGGGGGGGCGAAGGAACTGGCGGACGAAACTAAGTTCTCCCTCCACGGGGCCGACCCTCCAGAGCTGATGGTGCAGGCTTTAGCGGCCCACAACACCTTGACGGATTGCCTGATGCAGGACGAAGGTGAAGAGGAGGTGGTTGAAAAGATTGTTGATGAGGTTAGTGGCATCTTAAGGGCAATGAACTTGGGACCCGTTTTGTTTTTATATTGCAATATTTTTTTACGTCATTATAATGTAACGGCTATATTACAAATAGTGAAGTTATTATTTATGGTGCTGTTCCGAAATTATGTCAGAATGATTGCAATAATTTTTGAAAATATCATTATCGATATGTATATTAACGCTTGTTCCTCGTACATTACCAAGTTACATTACCAGCAATGTACAAGGAAAAAATATTCTTCGTACATAACCGGGTAATGTACAAGGATTAATGTATTATTGTAACGCCTTCCATACATCCGCGCAACTTCATCGTGGGGATTACTTGTTTATAAAAAAACACGTGTAAGAGGTACATGAGAACCAATGCAAAATCCTAACCACTTGCTTGATTTTTGCCGAATACTTTACAAATACATAATATTGAAGTGTCTGTTTGTAATGACAAAATAACAGTTTTTACTACACTAAATGCTAAAAAAATATTTTTTTGTCAGTCTGTCTGTTTGTTTCGGGTAATCTCCGAAACGGCTGGACCGATTTGAACGGGACTTTCACTGGCAGATGATGATGCTATAAGATTACTTTCATTTTGGAAAAATAATTAGGGTTCCACGCAACAAATATAGGGTCGGCAACGCGCGAGTGATACCCCTGGAGTTGCAAGCGTCCATAGGTAACCGCTTACCATCAGGAGGGCCGTATGCTTGGTAGTCAAAAAAATAAATAAAAATTAAACAGTTCGCCTACTTTAATCTAACTTAAAATGTACAGTACGGAACGGAACAGTGTACAGTGCGCGAGTCCGACTCGCACTTGGCCGGTATTTTTTTTCTAGGATGTATTAGAAGATTGGGTGACCGAGCCTTCTGAGGAGAGCCAGCTGTTCGCTCCTTCCCTCCCCGGCGGCGCCTCCTGCGTGTACACCCAGCGGGTGCTGCAGATAGCTTCCATCGTACGCTCGCTCTCCTTCCACGAGGAGAATGTGCAGCATCTCGCCAAGAATACCACTTTGATCAGGTGACATTGGTGATAATAATAATAATTTTAATTGACCTGTTTCTTACATGTATACAATTTACAGTAGTTTGTTTATATCGATTACATAGGAATGGGATATAAGGTTATACATTGTAAAATTCCATCATGGATCCATCATTTGGCAGCCCAACATCGAACTAGGAATATACCTGTGTCTCGATTAGGGCAGCGTCCTGAAGGATTCATTGTTGCGATACAAATTACAATACAAGAAGAAACAGTAGGTAAAAACATAAATTAGGGTCGTATACCATAATTCCCAAACTAGACTTTACGATGGATTTGTTTTTTTTTATTGTACAGTAGCTATGAACCGCGAATTTCAATAATGAAGCGTTATCTACACCTATACACTCAAAATAAAATTAAAACATTTATTCTGCTTAGGCCCTAATAACTAATAAGGCACCTATGAAGGTCTAAATTAACACCGGTTCGGAAAAAAAAACTCCGTGAACATATGATATTAGGAGAAAATATTTGTATTTTGTTATAATAAGCTCAAAGCACTGGAACGATTTAAAAAAAAGTTTCACTAGTAGAATTTATATTATCACTGAGAAGCATAGGCTATATTGCTGCGCAGGCGAAGTCGCCGTTTTAAAGCCGTGGTGGCCTTGTGGTTGAAGCAACAGGCCTGTCACCTGATGGGCCCAGGTTCGAGTCCCGGCCTGTACCTATGAGTTTTTCTAAGCTTAAGTACAGTGATTAATCACACCATGAGCTTTTAAAAGAGAGGTAGGGCGATTTGGGATTTCCCGTCGGTTATCCCATTTAAATTGGAGCCGCCCGACTGGGGACTGTACCTCCGCCTTACTGAAGACCGCAGTGAAATAACACTACTTGATGTAGTGTTGTGTTTCTGCGGTAAGTAAGGTGGCCAGTGCTCCACGAGGATACGCTGGGCTAGTAGTATTGCTGCTAGCACAGTGAGTCCTCATCAGCAACATGATTGTCACCCCGTAGTGATACCCCTGGTATTGCTAGCGGCTATAGGCTTCGGTGATTGCTTACCATCAGATGGGCCGTATGCTTGTGTGCCACCTTAGTGCTACAAAAAAAAAAAAACTCGCGGGGAAATAGTTAGTGACATACATATAGGTTTTAAGTTTCATTAAGATTGGTTCAGCTATTTTGTTGTAAAAGGAAAAACAATTGTTTTTACACGCGAATGAAAAAAAAAAAAATTAGGTAAAAATAATAATGATTTTCTTTTTAGGTTTTTATTGCTCTGCGCTAACTGTTGGGTCGGGTCACTGCGTCAATCCGGACTTGATACTCTGGGGAATGTTTCCACAGAACTTATTATAAAGGTAAGTTAAACTTTACATCCTTTTGTTTGCATTTTTTCTAGATCCATAGACTGTGGAATGAGCTCCAGAAAAAATGGCTTGGGAAATTTATATAGAACTCTGATCACATCACGCTGCCGATAAAGGGTGTATAACTATAGTGTTTTTTTTATACCACTAAGATGGCACACAGTCTTGCTATTACGCTAGGGGTAGCGGGTTCGATACCCTAAAAAATTATATGACCAACGTGTTTGCCTTGCGTATGGGTGTTTGGTATGTATTTACAAAAAGTATATAAGTATTATATACTTTTATACTTTTATTTCCCGTCGGTTATCCCATTTAAATTGGAGCCGCCAGACTGGGGACTTTACCACCTTACAGAAGACCGCAGTGACATAACACTTGATGTAGTGTTGTGTTCCTGCGGTAAGTAAGGTTGCCAGTGCTCCACGAGGATACGCTAGGCTAGTAGTATTGCTGCTAGCACAGTGAGTCCTCATCCACAACATGGTTGGCACCCCATTAGTGATACCCCTGGTATTGCTTGAGGCTATAGGCTACGGTGACCGCTTACCATCAGATGAGCCGTATGCTTGTGAGCCACCTTAGTGGTATAAAAAATAAACATTATTTTTATTATTAGTGTTAAATGAGTATCCATCTTCAGGACCCGGCGACGTGTCTGATCTCTCGCCACGTGTTGTCCACAATCCAGTCGGCGCTGGTGTCGCCAGACCGCGCCAGGGTTCTGGCCGCACTGGAGCTGCTTAACAAACTGGCGCAGAACGAGGCCAATGAAGAAGCCCTGCTTAAAGCTTTAGAGGCTAAGGTACGCTACCTTTTTATTTTGTTGCTAAGGCGCTTTACATCGGGGTGGGGGGATCAAAAAATCTCCAAAAATTGTTTTACGTAATACTTGAACGCTCCCTTTGTAGCTAAGACTTCAACCAACTATACAGTCGATGTTGAATTTCGATGACAATAAAATAAATCCTATTACAAAGACATTTCATTTGATTTTAACTTCAAAATCATTTTAATCAATTTTATTTTCTCTCTTGACAATCGATACGATAATAATCTATAATATAAAAATGAATCGCTGAATGTGTTGCTAAGCGGCTGAACCGATTTCCCTTATTCTTTTTTTAGAATATTCCTTGAAGTAGGAGGATGGTTCTAACTGAGAAAAAAAAAACCTAAGGATGTCTAAAAACGGGTAGACAAAATATTTGATGTATGTCTACCAGTGCGAAGCCGGGGCGGGCCGCTAGTAATAAAATAAAATCACAGAGGGGTCATGCGGGTCATGACCCCACTGGATGCGAGGTTTCTTTTTTGTTTTTATTTTTATACCACTGAGGTGGCACACAAGCATACGGCTCACTTGATGGTAAGCAGTCGCCGTAGCCTACAGCCGCTAGCAATACCAGGGGTATCACTTACGGGTTGCCAACCCTGTTGTTGATGAGGACTCACTGTGCTAGCAGCATTACTACAAGCCCAGCGTATCCTCGTGGAGCACTGGCAACCTAACTTACCGCAGAAACACAACACTACATGAAAATAGTGTTATTTCACTACTGTCTTCTGTAAGGCAGAGGTACAGTCCCCAGTCGGGCGGCTCCAATAGAGATCCCAATTCGCCGTACGTCTCAGGTTGAATGTATATTGTAGGTATACGCGGACGTGTGCGCAATGCTGACGTTGCGCGACATAATGGTGTTGGTGTGCACGCTGGAGTGCGTGTACGCGCTGACGTCACTGGGCGACCGCGCCGCCGAGGCCGTCGCGCGCCTGCCCGGGCTCGTGCACACGCTCGTCTCGCTCGTCACCGTCGAGGTGCGTACACACACCATACACCTCATACGATACACTACACAATACAGGTTGTTACAAAACCACCCGTAAACCCGAAAGAAGTTTAAATGGGCCCTTATAACGAGTCCATTCACAATATTTAAGAACCGTAGCTGTATGACATACCCCAAAAAATTATATTATTTTCACTGATGCGCAAACCCTATTTCAGTATAATTAAAGAGTAAACTACGCAGAATGTACCTACTGTTCTACCTTAATTGCGGAACGACGAAAAATAAACGAACACTTACTTTTTATAATAAACGTCAGACTTACAGAAACGGTAAAATCTGTTAAATAATATGGTTCCCTGACATGACAGCTTAGTGGGGATGACAAAATTTTTGGCTTTTATAATCAATTTAAATTTTTACGGGGTATTTTGTAACACGTTGTGGGCAAACTACAGCACACATTAAACACACTACAACACTACACATTTCATTTTACTACCTAAGACATAAGACGAGGGTTCGAGAAATCTTATTTACTGTTAGATGGGGTCGAAATCCTCAGAATCATGCTTACGTAATTAATTTGTGGGGCGAGCGAGGTGATCATGCTCAGCCACCGCAAAGGGAAGATCTTCCAGCCAGGCGGGTGTTGTGCCTGGGGAACCGCGGCTCCGACTGTTCTAGTCGGAAACTTGTATATATGTTGAATTGCGTAGAAAACTTTGCAAGCGCGTGGCAGGATTGTGACGTATGTAGTTTGTCATCCGTTGAATGTTGTCCTGCTAGGTAGTAGATTTCTAACGTTGGTTTATGTAGCGGTGAGGTCGCTACAAATTAATGTCCCCATAGCACAACACACTTATATTTATATGTATAACAGACAGTATACTATGTTTTTCTGAAATTGTTTGTGTTATACGTGTAGTATATGTCATCTACGATACACGCAATATTTGTGTGTAGCTGAGATTGATAAGTAACTATTTCGGTACCCAGGCCCAAAGCTATGGCCCCCGCGCGTGTATTCTGATGCGTGTGGTGGAAACAGTCAGCGGACCGGCGCTCCACCATCTGGAGCAACAACAACAACAACAGGTATGTTCTTCTTCCTCTTCCTAACTATGGCAATCAATCCTCATTAGGGACTATTTTTGCTAGTGTCGAGGGTTAGTGAATTTTCAAGTTTCTTAATTTTTTTCGTGCTTGTTGCATTAAAGTACCTAGTGTCATGTATTTTAATGCTTATTGGAGTTTCTGGAGACAATCCACGGCAGTAGCAGATTGTAACATGCCTTTAGGTCAAAGGTAATCTGACCAAAATGATAAATTACATCCCAAACGTCCAGGCCCAGCAAGCGACCCCAGCACCGGCCCCGGCGGCCGCGCCGGCCCCGGCCCCGGCCCCAGTACCGACCCCGGCCCCAGCCTCGGCCCCCGCGCACTCCTCCACACAACTCTCATCCATTCAGCAGTCGCACTTACATCAGAGGACTGTGCAGGTATATGTATGACTTCAAAAAAGTAGGAGTTCTGATTTCGTCTGTATGTATCTATTTTTAGGGTTCCGTAACTTAAAAGGAACCCTTATAGGATCACTTTGTTGTCTGTCTGTCTGTCTTTTGTTTATGCGAATGCCTACAAGTGTGTACGGAACCCTCGGTGCGCGGGTCCGATTCGCACTTGGCCGGTGTTTTTCTTATGTGAACTTGCCTCTGCCATACGATCGATATTCCCATTGTGTTGTAGGAGAACGAGCACTTCGCGCTTGCGTGGCTGCGGTCGTCGTACGAGGCGCTGCCGGCGAGCGACAACAGCGCGTGCGAGGCGGGCGAGGTGTACCGCCTGTACCTGGCGTGCTGCGCCAAGCTCGCCCGCAAGGGGGTCATCGCCCCCGCGCACTTCCCCAGACTAGTGCGGTCAGTCTTATCAATCACACTGGTACAGACCGGTGGGATTGGAACTTGCGTCGCTAGGATTGCAGTTAACGCTTCATACCACAAGGCCACCACCGCCGTTCAAATCAATAATAATTTCTAATATATTCTACAAGTAAAATCTGACCACTTTATTGTTGAAAGGCCTCCGATTTTACATGCGAAATTGTATTTTGACGATGCTTCAAACAGTTACGTGGAGTTTCAACCTTTGAATGTCGTTTCAGTATTCGGCTGATATTGAGTTAATCTAATATATAAAATTGTCGTGTCACAGTTTTCGTTGCCATACTCCTCCGAAACGGCTTGACCGATTTTGATGAAATTTTTTGTGCTTATCCGGTATCTATAAGAATCGGCCAACATCTATTTTTCATCCCCCTAAATGTTAGGGGTAGTCCAACCCTAATTTTTTTTTTTTTTTAGACCGATTTCATAAATTCTTTCACCGTTAGAAAGCTACATCGTCACTGAGTAACATAGGCTATATATATTATACTAGCTTCCCGCCCCGGCTTCGCTCGGGTAGACAAAATATTTGATATAAAAGTCTACCCGTGCGAAGCCGGGGCGGGCCGCTAGTATGTTATAGAAATGTGTTGGTATTATAGGACGGTCTTCGGCGGTACAGTCGGCCCGAATACGGTGACGGTATCCTCGGGGGAGACCCAACAAGTGTACATCGGCATACGGTCTAAAAATACACAAACACGGACCAATCCACCCACAGGTAATTATGAAACTTAAATATATAGGAGTAAGGCTGCAATTTGATAACTTCTTTATAATATTTGGTAATTAATTTTGGCAGTCAGTTTGGAAGATTGTGGGTGAATACTTTACTGCTAGATAAAAGTGATTATTTCCTGATTTAATGACAAATTATTACACTCTGCTTTGAAACAAGAAAAACTTGGTCTTTTAAAAGCCAAATAACACACTCATATTAGTTTAGTTCCTCATATATAGCGACAAACTTAAGCGGGCTACATACACACAGTTTTAACGTCTCAGACAGACTGGTCAATTAAAACTGACCAGTTTAAACTAGCTACACACGCTCAGTTTTAACTGCACAGACTGCTCAGTTAAAACTGAAGGTGTGTAGCCCGCTTTATATGTGACAAATGTTTTGTTTAGGACCCGCATCTCCGATACTGAAGGCACAGCTAACGAATAAAACTACAGAAGCGAAGCCAGTTGTAACCCAAGCTCAAGTAAGATATTGGTGTCGATTCTGTTGTACAAAAATTACTAAGCTTAACTAATTTGACAGGTCTAAAAGTCTTGCTATCCCATTCTCATGTGCGGGGTTAAATAAGGATGGCAACATTTTTAGACCTGTCAAATTAGTTAAGTTTACCATTATTATACCTATACTGTAACTAAGACTAAGATAGGGTATTATTTTTTTTATACCACTAAGGTGGCACACAAGCATACGGCCCACCTAATGGTAAGCAGTCACCGTAGCCTATAGCTGCTAGCAATACCAGGGGTATCACTTACGGGGTGCCAACCATGTTGTTGATGAGGACTCACTGTGCTAGCAGCATTATAAGAAGACCAGCGTATCCTCGTGGAGCACTGGCAACCTTACTTACCGGAGAAACATAACACTACGTCAAGTAGTGTTATTTGACTGCGGTCTTCTGTAAGGCGGAGGTAAAGCCCCCAGTCGGGCGGCTCCAATTTAAAAGGGATAACCCACGGGAAATCCCAAATCGCCCTACCTCTCTTTATTTTACTTAGTCGCGTTATGTTATGTATATTATTGAATAACATATTTTTGTAATAAATACATTTTGATGACCTGAATCTAAATCATAAGATCGTGCAAAGGAAAAACAAATTAAACGCCACTTCGATCGAAAATTAGTTTTATATGCAGTTCGATAGAGTTTTGGTTTCTCTATCCATCTGTCTAGGTTAGAATCCAATCGGAAGCCAACAAAATTTCAAAGAAATAAAAAAGTAAAAAATATAATCATTTCATTGAAAAATCAAAAATTGACCAGCTCTGGCTGAAAAATTGCCCAAATGGCTTCTTTCCCACCGTCATATTACGTCATTATTTCTGACAGGTTCAACAGCCGGCGCCCCATCCCCACCTGTCTCAAGCGCTGGAGACCAATCCGTCCAACACTACCCTTATAAAGCACTTGTTAGCGCACAAAGTAAGCCCCGCCCTACCGCAAACGCAAGTAAGTTTGATAACTAACATCACTAACTTGATAATGATTAAGACTGTAGGCTACTTTGAAAAAAGAACGTTCTCTTTTTCTTTACTTATTATTTTTTATTTACTTATTATGTTTATTGCCTCGTTGGTTATGTAAAAATCGTTTTGGAATGGTCAAGTTTTTTTTAAATAATATGTATCTTTACAATTTACAATGAAACAAGTATATTCCTCTACGATTATTTCAAGAAGTTACCCGATTTAATTTCATCTTTTTTTTTATTATTTGTTTTTTTTTGTTTGTTTAATAAAATAAGCCGTTTATTATTGTTTTTTTAAGAAGTAGTAAATAAAAAGCAGGTTACAGAGTAGCCAGAATATTCAGGTATATACAGCAGAAAAGTTTGAAATTAACAAATTGCATGAACTCATGTTTTGTATGTCAAGTTATGTTATTGTGTAGTGGCAGTCAAAACAGTAGAAAGGCATGAAGTATCACCTAGTTAACTAATAATGTTGAATTAACTAAAAAATATTAGAATTTAAAAAAGAAAGCATGATTCTTGCTGCTTTTTGTAAGCATGAGTTGTCATGTAGGCGAAAATACCAATTTTACCAGGTTCAATTTTTTTTTATTTAAAAATATTGCAACAAAAGCGGTTAGTTTTTTTTTGTAAAAAAAATTGTAATAATGTTAAACAGATTAAGACATGAATTAGTAATGAAAAAATTAAAAATTTGAAAATCAATGTATTTTTTAACGGACCCTATTTTTTATTCTTTTTTATAACAATCTTAAAGACTTGATCAATGTAGGTAAAATGCTTCTATATAAAAATAAGCAATAAAGATTTCTACATCATATTAATATGTATGTAGGTGGCCCAGAGACAGCAAAACCAGCAGAGAGGACCAACCACAAACACGGTAGTCGTTCAACCCAGTCAGGTGAGCAATGAAAAAAAAAACGGCTGAGTAAAAAAATATCCCTCACATAAATTATCAGCACCTAATTTCTGATTTATAGATCATAATATCCACACTGATAGTATAAATTCGATAGTAACTCTGTTTGTTTGCTACCTTTTCTGGACTAAATGGCTGAACGGATCGTGATAAAACTTGACGAGGAGGTAGATCAAGTCCTGGGAAGAGACGTAGGCTATCCTTTATTTTTAAACAAATGCAGTCGAAGATAGACGGTCACGATTGCAGTATGTGTAGTTTGACTTTCAACGCATTTGAAATCTACTTGCCCATAATGTTTTAATTTAGTCATACATTCGTAGGTTATGGAAGTGGACCCCGAGGCCTTAATCAAATGCACAACGATAACGCCGGGCGGTGTTGCCAGCAGCACGCCGGCCATTCAAGGCGACAAGGTAAAATAATAATTCAGTAATATCCTACTAATATTATAAATGTGAAAGTCTGTAAGGATGGATGTTTGTTGCTCAATCGCGTAAAAACGGCTCAACGAATTTGTATGAAATTTGGCACATGCACAGTTTATAACCTGGATTAACACATAGGATACTTTTTATCCCGGGAAAATTTTTGGTTTCTCTGGGATTCTAAGCTCAACGTAGATGAAGTCGCGGGCGGAAGCTAGTCAATAATATATGTAATAAAACACAAACGAGTCGTGCAGTAGTCGCATATGATGTATAACATCCGAAAACTCAACTTCTTTATGCATTTCCGTCCGTTTTCAAGAAAGCGAGCCAAAAGATGTTAAACATTGATACATGGATTTCGGGTCTGCGTTCAAAATTGTCCGGAGCTAAACTTTTTTTTTATACCACTGAGGTGGCAAACGACGGTCCGCCTGTTGGTAAGCGGTTACCGCAGCCTATGGACGCTTGCAACACCAAGGGTATCACTCGCGCGTTGCCGACCCTACAAAATGTGAATACAATACAAACGCGCCGGTCTCCGTTTGGTTAAATGTCTTAAGCCGATATTTTTTTGCAAGCGAAATTAATCCGTCCGGTTAGGAGACAAGACTTAAGTGTTTTAAATTTTCATATTATTATTCGTATTCAAGTTGATATAGGTGAGCTTCGGACACTTTTTCGAATACCCACTTATTATTAGGTCAGTCGCGAGCGAAAGCTAGTATTGATTTTTTTGACTTGTGGAAGATTCTTATAGTATTTAATGTTGATATTGATTTCATTTTATATAACATCTTTGTTCACAGGTTATTCTAAGTGCACCAGAAGAAATTATGGATATAGGTAATTTTGTTTGTATTTCAATACCATTTTAATTACTACATAATTATCCAGATTTTGTGGTGATGTGATCATTGTGTGTGATGATTAAGGCGACTAAAGGTCCATACTTCTAGTCGCCTTAAGAAGTAGCGATAGAGCGATAGAGTTCCGCAACTGGCAAATACACGTGTTCGAAGTGCTCAAATAAATTACTAAAGTAGTAAATAAAACTTAAATCATTACTTTACGGGCGCTATCTGGGCTATTAGTCGTGAAGTAGTCCAATCTTTTACATTTCCTATAAAAAGAGTTGGTTCATCCAAAAACAATATAGCATCGATACATTATAACTTATATACTATTTATTTGGTTTTTACATAACCAAAAGGAAATAGATTTGTTTAAAGTTGAAACCTCGGCGTTGATTATTATATATTTTAAAATAAATAAATATTTTTTATGACATTTCTCTTACAAAATAATGTGACAACTAATATTTAATTAAAAGTAAATAGAAAATGTAAATAGCCTATCGAAAAATACGTAAGAATTTTCATAAACAAATCGTTCCAAATTGTATGTCCGTTTTTCTTTCAGGCCCTAAAGCTGAGCCAGTACAAATACAGATAGACGAACAAGCGCAGCTAACTATAGTATGTACCTATTAGTACTTCATTAATTATACTCTTTTAGATCTAGTGTTTAACACCAAATTATAAAATTTTGGTAGTAAACACAAACGCACATACGTCTATACTAAAATGAGGCCATGTTTTTTCTATTCTTCGCTGTGGAGATCAACACATTCGATTGTATGAATAAGTCAACAGTTTCAAATGGAAACTATATGTATAAACTTAAGGATTTGTATAGTAAACGTTTTTTTTTATTAATACCTGCTGAGAATGTTATGTACACCTTATGTGTCTTACATATCAAATTTATAACAATTTAGATAATTTTGTCATGAAAATGTATGATGTGGTTGTACTAATAAATAAATAAATAATAAAAGTCACAGATTCTCTATTTGACATGACTGTGTTTTCTAAAAACTCTTTAAATGTTCCAGAAAACGGCTCAAAATAAAATGCTGGCGGACTTACTGGAAAAGAAATCCAACCCTCCAGTGCAAGTGGTTCAAATGGGCCCCCAGATCAACGCGCCAACGATACAAATCACGGAAACGGGACAGATCGTTCAAGTCAAACCCGACCCGTCTCCCGTCATACAAATCAACGCCGAGCCGACCATGGGCAGCCAGTATTTTCAAATAAAGACCGACCAGGGCCAACTCATTCAAATAAAGAACGAGCAAGGTCAAATCATTCAGTTGAAGAGCGACCAGCTTCAGCCACAACTGCTCCAGTACAAGAACGAGCAGGGTCAAATCGTTCAGATCAAGACTGACATGTCGATACCGCTGCCCGGGCTCGTTCAGATCAAAACGGATAAAGAACAGATCGTTGACACGGTCGTGTCTGATCATTCGTACACTGAACCGCCGTGCAAGAAGATAAGAACGGAAGATAAGATCGAGGTATGTACCTAAAGGCTGTTGGATCAATCGTTCATATATAGCTCACGCTTATATCACACGGGGTAAGCAGAGCCACTCATAATATGCTGTGATTCATCCATAATTAGATGTTACTATATGTTTTAGACGGTAAAAGTATGTTGACATGTTCTTGCGTTCCAAAATGCCTAATAATCGCGGTTTTCTTGAGCGTCATATACCAATATGTTTGCTCACGATGTATCGTAATATTTAATCGAAAATAAGATCTTTCATCCATTGCCAAATCGTCTCGACAAACTTTTATCAATCAAAGGATATGTGTTTTTTTTATATATGTTATAGTAATTTTCATAAAAATATACATCGCATATAAGTATGTATTATGCTTATGAAAATAAATGCGAAAGTGTGATTGTTTGCAGTGAAAAAGTAACAATCAGGCTAAAAGCATGTATTTGTTACTTCTTCACTGCCGCACTACCGCGATTAAGCGATTTCAACCAAACTTTGTATTTATATATATACAAAAAGAAGAATTACAATCTACAGATATCTCCCCAAGAAAGCGTTTCGAAGACAGCAGCTAATTTGTACGCAGCTCTAGCCGCGTCTGCCTTAGAGGACGAAGATGACTTGGTAAGATGCGAAAATAAATCTTACACGCGTAACAATAACATTCCAATTTGACTAACCTGAGCTGTAGAACACGTACAAATAGATGGGCATTATATATTATATAACAAGTATATAACTTATACACAGAATAAATACGATTCCAAACGCTTTTTAAGTATCTTGTAAAATACGTGCAAATTAAATGGTTTTCTACAATCGATAATCCGGTAGCTTATTTTGCTGCCCAAGCATTGTCGGGAGTGTTGATAGTTTTGGATCGGTCAGACTTTTTTTTTGTAGTTAATAAATGATTATACAATTAAATTCCGCATTCGTTCACATATTCCTGTACTGGCAGCAAAAACATCTTTCGACTACGTAGTCGAAAACGTAATTCTCGAAATGTAACATTTTTCATACGAATTATTGGTTTTACTGTTCTTACCCCCCTCCCCCCAACCCTTGCATCTGCCAGCCCGCGCCGAGCGAGTAGATTTAAATAAATTTAAATAATAATCCCAGCCCAGCCCAGCTCCCTAGCTTGCCCCCCAGCAACGCCCTAAGCCGAGGTCCGAGCACCACTATGGGGCGCCCTTTGCTGTGTTGCTTAGCATGTAATAGTGCCTGGCTGGAGGCCACCTTGGTCTCGCCATTGTCCCGTTAAGTAGCTAAAGTTCCCGGAACTCACGCTAGGAGAGACACTCATAAAAAAAAAAAAACTGTTCTTACTGTTCGCCGGCGCAGCAGTTTTTATATTTCCCATACAAAAATAGTCGCAATTGATACGGATACGTAGTCGAATGTTGTTCTTGCTAGGGCTACTGTAATTATATCAGGATTTTACCTATAAATGTTCTGTTAAATTTAAAAAGAGACCTGATTTTATATTTTCCTTTGCAAATTTAGCGTCTACGCCATCTTGTTTGCGGTGGCAAAACATTAAAACCCGGATTATCGACTTGTATTCATGCCATATGTTTTTGTTTTTATTGTGTATGTTATTCTGTTGTATTAAAACTGAGTTATTTTGTTACCCTACAATTTAGTTAACAGAAATGTTGCAATCTTTTTCATGTCTGTACATAATGGCGAATGGAATAGCGCCGTGGTGTTCTCATTTCCGGCCCTCTCCGCGCCAAGGTCTCTATGCAAACGATTATGAACTCTATAATCGGTTATGGTTGTGAAACGCATATAGATAACGAAGTAATTAGTTTTCACAGGATATTTGATTTCGGTTTCTAGCGCTGTGTTCACATCTTAGTAAAACAGCATATTAAAGCGATGCGAATTCCCAACGCCAAAGTCGGTTGTATCTTGGCAAAATAGTCTAGAGCCGAAATTAAATTTTGGCTCCTGTCAACCTTCTCAAAATTGAGGTTGCCGTACGATTATTTTCTACTCTTTTTGGCTAGATTGTGCTTGTAGTCTTTTTTATAGAGAGGTAGAGTGACATGGAATCTCCCTTGAGCTTTCCCATTAATTTTGAAGACGCTTAACTGGGGACTGTAGCTCTAGCTTACAGAAGAATGCAGTGAAGAGTCAAATAACACTGATGTGATGTTGTGTTTCAGCGGTGAGTAAGGTTGCCAGAGCTCTACGAGTATATGCTGTACTAGCAGTAAGGATATACTGGTAGCACAGTGAGCTCTCAACAACAAAAGGGTAGCAACGCGTTAGGGATAACCCTGGTATCGCCAGTGTATATACGCTACGGCAACCGCTAATCATCAGGTTCGCTGTGGGACGTGACACCTTAGTAGAATAAAATAAATTTTGCGATTTTTCACCGAACCACTAACGTAACATAACTAGTATCATCACCATACATTTAAGAGTTGACCTCTTGTGGGTACAATATTAACTCCTATTTTCCCCTAACTAGGGCAAGCCCTTTGACGTCATCACAGCGACCTTTTCTTTAACTAGGCTTTTGTTTGTCAGCCTCAGTCATATTCTTCTCTGCGCTTCTACCTTTCCTTCCAAGAGTTCTATCAAAAACCTATCATGCCGTATAAGGTGGTCAATCATTCTTATTCCGTTCTGGATGGCTTTAATCATTGTTTAAACTAGTATAGGTTTGTTAGACATGCTAGACAGTTTAATATCACAGGAAGAGCTAGACACGGTTTATACATTTATACGTTTAAATTTTGCTCCCATCGGGGCGGGCGGAATGCTATACAGTTTAGTAAGAAAGAAAAAAAACATTTATTCATAACTATACACAAACAAATAATAAAGGAAGTCTAGTAAAGACGACCTTTTGAATCCGGTGGTAGATTCTGACGATTTGAAAGTGCTTGCCTGTAAAGTCTAGTCAAATAAAGATCTTTTTGAATTTGAATTTATGTCGTTATGCAACGGTCCTACCTTAGCATGGGCTGGATCTAGTTTAACGGACAGTCAGCGCTGATCTTCCGTTAGGATCGGCCCGTGACGTCACGTCGATAATCATAACAACACTATAAAGAAAAATAATATGATTACTAATATCTACAAGCAGATTAGTAAAAATCTACTAAAAAAAATGCAATTATAACTGGACAGATATTATAACTTTGAAATCTCCATATTACAGAAATATTAATTATCTTGGAATTCGCAACACGATAATATGTTTCGCCATATTAAGCCATTTAAGCTAAATTGTTTTGTAGTATTTATTGCTAGTAGTATTATTTGATTTTTAGATTAGAATCCTTTCTTCAGTATTAGTAATACCCAAAAAATGCATGCCATTTAGTATTTAGATGAATTGTCTAGTTGACTTATTCCCAGCTACCGCCGAAACAAGAACCAATGGATGCCAACCTACCATCAGTATTGGTCTCCGGCGCGGGCGATAATGTGCCTGTTATAATTCAAGAGCCTATTCTACAGGTATGACACAATGTGGCCAATTCTCCAGTTCATCTGACTACTGAACTTGAAATAAACTAAAATGAACCCTATTCTGTTGCTTATTTAAACCTCATATCAAATAAAAAAGATAGATGGAGCCTTCGGTTGAAACTACTTGTTCAGTGTACTTATACACAGTTACACACACACACGTATACCGAATGCAACGAAACTACGCCTTGCCCAGTCATTGGACGTTTTAAAAACCGGCGTCACTTTGTTTTTCTCGAAGTTCTATCTACCTTTTTAGTTGATCTGAGATTGAAACTAAGTGTATTTAGCGTTTTGACTTTTTTATAATTCAGGCTACTGTGTAATTGTACATTTCGCTATACTTCCATCGCCCACCGACTTTTATTTAGCGCCCCCAATATTGCAATTTTCAATCGCCCCCTCCGCAAGCCTCAGCGCCCACTGATGGGCGGCACCGCCCACTTTAGGAACCTATGCTTTAGAATATTGTTATTTGGGTGCGGTTTTCTATAATTTGGAGGTATTGTTTCCAGTGGGGCGTCTCCAATTGGAAATTTTATCGGGAAATCGGACACCGCTCTGCCGGTCTCGTCCGAAACTAATGAGAGTTTTTTTAAGGTTCAACAACCAACAATGCAAGTCCAGCAACCGACAATGCAAGTCCAGCAACCGACAATGCAAGTCCAGCAACCGACAATGCAAGTTCAGCAACCTACAATGCAAGTGCAGGCACCAACGTTACAAGTGAGTAATTTGTTAGGTGAGAATGGTTAGCTTAATTGTGACTTGGCCATGGGCACTATAGCGAGCAATTATACCCATTCTCGCGGGCTTGATCCGGGATAAATATTTGCGGGGTGAGCATGTTTATTTGTTTTGATTATAATGTCTGTATTTTTCTCTATGTATGTTTTTAATATCCGTTTCTGAATCTCTCAGTAGCCTTTGCAACTGCAATTTTCGATTCCGTATTCGTATCGCTTTCGACTACTTCTATATGAGAAAATGAACAGCGCTGCGCCGGTGATAACTGGAACTAAAAATTTGTTGTTTTTTTTTTACATTTATCGAGTTACGTTTTCGAATATGTGGTCGCAAGATACTCTGGCTACAGTTCTGAGCGCTATTCGATTTGACCAATGAGCCCGCGTGGTTATAGAGTTGGCCGTCAGATGTCAGATGTTACATCATATTATGTGACTGCTCTAAGACTCGCTCGAATTTTGTTTGTTTTTCTTGTACTTTTGAGGGTATAACAAACTTACTCAGCCATATATGGACGTCGGTTTTTAGGGTTCCGTACCTGAAGGGTAACCAACGGAATCCTATTACTAAGACTTCGCTGTCCATCCGTCCGTCCGCCTGTATGTTTATCAGGCAGCGGGCTGTATCTCATGATCCGTAATAGAAATAGATAGTCGAAATTTTCACAGAATGTGTATTTCTGTTGCACTATACCTAACAACAGATAAAAAAACAAAGGAGGCTCCCCTACTAAAAACGAGCTAAGTGCGAGTCCGACTTGCACTTAGCCATTATTTTTATTACGTCATGTAAATACGGTTACAACACTTAACGATTTTTATGGAAAACATGAAAGTAAACGACTGTATTTTCCAAATTACATTGACATATAAGATCGTACGACGTTTCTAAGCAAGCTACTAAAATATGGCCTTGTCAATTTGTTACAGCAGTCTGTATAAATATTTTTGTTTAGGTCCAGCAACCGACTTTACAGGTTCAACAGCCGATGTTGCAAGTTCAACCGATGGATGTGCAAAATATTATAGCGTCACAATCGGGACAGATTATTTTACAAGGTAACACTCAGGTCATTATATAACGATTTTCTATACTAGTATTATAAAAATATAACTTCAATTATTTGTTCGCATATGGCAACACTATAGAAGTAATATTGATTTTTGGGTATGGGGTATGGGGTAATCTCTAGAACTACTGAATATTACAGTCGAATGCGGCTAGTGACAAAAAAATCGTATGAACATTTTGATAGTTACGTTTTCGGAAACGTAGTCGAAAGATATTCCTGCTACCAGTACAGTGCCGGTAGCATGAACTTTTTCGACAACGTTTTCGTATCGCCTTCGACTATTTTTGCATTGAAAAAAGAACAGCGCTGCGGCGGTGAAAAATGGAACTAAAAATTAGTAAGACAATTTTGACATTTCTCGAGTTACGTTTTCGAATACGTTGTCGACAATGTTCCTGCTACCGGCACTGATGTCTAAGGCGAAGTCGTAGCAAAAAGTTGTCTATCACTGTTTTGTTTTATACAGAGAAAAGCATGGCGTCCCAACAGCCTCAGTACCTGCAGCAACAGATGCAGATCATCGCTACACCCAGCTCTTCTCAAGGTTCTAACAAATTTAATATATTTATTATAAAGCTATTTTATTGTATCTTCACGCCTTCCCACAAGGTTCCCTGAAGGGGTAGGCAGCGGTGTTACAACACCCACTTTCCACTAGAGATAATTTGGTGCCAACGTGGCAGATTTTAACGGTCGGCAACGCGCGAGTGACACCCATGGTGTTGCAAGCGTCCATAGGCTATGGTGACCGCTTATCATCAGTGGGTCGTATGCTTGTTTGCCACCTTAGTGGTATAAAAAAAAGATGGTGGGTCCAACGTCGTTTCTTAGGCACTACATGCTACTACGTTTCCTCACGATGTTTTTCTTCACCATAATGCTCGTGGTGTGACTAATCACTGCACTTAAGTTAGAAAAGCTTGATTAACATATAGGATATTTTTTATCCCGGAAAATGTGGTGCCCGGGTACAAGAACCATGCGGGTGAAGCCGCGGTTAAAAGCTAGTATGTGTATATATATCTTATCTAATTTTAGTTTATAATGTGTTATTATCAGGAGGCCTTAGCTACATAGCACAAAATCTGCCGGGTAATATGATGCAGAAAACTATAATTATTGTACAAGGGCCGACCGGAGGCGGGCCTCTCACTTTGACGGTACGTATGTATTAATATAAAGTTTTAAATTCAGTATAAGAAACATTTAGTCCTTGTTATGATAAATATAGAAGATGACATTCAAAGAGTGAAAGCTCGTGAATAACCGTTTGAAGCGTCGTCAAAATACGATTTCGCAAGTAAAATCGGAGGCCACTCTAAATCAAAGTGGCATCAGATTTAACAGGTGTTTACTACTACAAAACTACTTACTTTGTATTACTAAAGTATAGTCTCTTGAACAATAAGAATTAATATATTCTTATTATACCAGAGCTTACAATAATATAAGTACTCTAAACTTTATCAGAAAATAATTTAGTAAAAAAAAGAAAACATTATTTTTTGTTAGAGTATAATGCAATGAATTTACATAAAAAGGTGAACAACCCAGCTGGTTTGGACGAGGCGACGCTAAACAACCTTATTGCCCAGGCAACAGAGGCGATAACGCAACAGCAAATTATACAGGTTAATTAAAACCTATCGCTTTGGTCACTCCTTGGGATTTTTGTTTAACACCTAACATTATTTTCTTTTAATGCTAATTATTAAAACACTGAATCACGAGCTTTTAAATATATTTGTTTACAGTATTTTTTCTCTACGTTTATTTTCTAAGCAACTATTGCAATCGACATCCATTTTGTAATATTATTTGTAACCCTACACATTCATTTTATTTTAACGCTTTACTAACTCGCTAATTTAAAAAAAGAAGGTACTATGACTTCAATGATTAAATTTTATAACGATTTTGAAAATTTAGGATTACTTAAACTGTGAGATAAATATATCATACATATGTAGTCGGGGTAGGTAGAGTATACAACACTATTTCACTCCTGAATAAATTATAGTACTTAATATGGTAGCATAGCATATATATGAACTATTGCTACTTTACATAAAGTTATTTATCGTGAACTACACTGTTAAACAGAATATTTAATTGTTGTTTTAAATTGAATCTTAAGTTAAAGAATATAAAGATTCTTTTTGCACGCACAGAACACAGGCGTGATACAGTCAACTCAGAGGGTGATTGTGAGCCAACCGACGCTAGTGAGCACGGCACAACCCATCACTGTGGTCAAAACAACCATAACACAGGTGCCATCATATTTAAAGTACTGCGAAACTAATTATATGGCTCGACAACTTTCCTTTACTTTATGTCCGATCGAAAGTCGAAATGGGGTTCAGAAGGGTGTGAAAAGATTTCTGTGGGGTCGGCAACGCGCTAGTGACACCCCTGGATATTAATTGCCACCGCCACAACCGAATCTGAAGGCTTGAAAACCCTAATTTAAATGCAATGCTTCCCCCCCTTCACCGTGCTTCACAAAGGTCCTTTGCTCTCTCACTTATTCATAACACTTTGTTCAATATCCGCGCTTGCTAGAAACGGCTTTGGCCGAAGGTGAAGGTTTCGCTGTAGGTGGTTTTATTGGCCGAAGGCCGAATGGCCGAAGGTGGCCGAATCCGAAGTTTCGGTCGGACACTAAACATATGTCGCATCTGTAAGTTATAAAGTTCCAAATCAAAAAGTTGGTACAATCTATCTTCTTCATTATCTAATGTACTTACTAACTCTAAGTATACACATTTTAACACTATCGACATAAGAAACGATGTATATTTCCTAAAGTGAATGAAGATTGTCGAGCTATATTATTATTTTCGTATAACTGTACCCCCTTACTAATTAATGGTTTAGTCATATAGCCGTCGCATTCCTTTTGCAAGAATATGAAAGAGAGATTAGCCATGACGTTAACGGGACGTGTGATGTGGGGCTGTTAAAAAAAAAAAATTGGCGTTGCTTCTGTTTTTCGTGACGAAGTATCGCACTATAATATAAAGCTATCTCACTCTATGCAAGTAAATAAAAGTGAGAGATACATAAGTTATTTAATTTCGATACACATCCCACTGAACCACACATGAAATATACTTTTCGCATACCTCAATGAACATGACTACTATTTATCAGTAAGGGGGTTGACTTTCTACATTTGATAAACATTATTAAAGTCTTGCTTTAATGTTTTGTCTTGCTCTAGCGTGGTGCATTGCGTATGAAAGAGCAAGATCGTTATATGTTAGCTAGAACGGACTCATATAATGTTTTGAAGTAATTGGGTTAATGCACTGTACCGTTGCTTTAGGTATTAGAAGCATGATCATAGTACTTATGTCGTAATTGGAATGATTTAAGAGTTGACTATACATCGCGTCGACGTGACTAACATTTCAATCAGTCTGTATTTTACAAAATAAACATCCCTGCAATTCGAGAGTCTTACCTTATGGAAATTTGCATCTAAAATTGCCTGTACCAAGCATGTGTTATCTAGGACATTTCGTTACTGATAATTTAAATAAATTCACAGTACTATAATAGTGTGTAGTGATTGTTTTAATTTAACTTAGATACGGTTGTAACGATATCAGATAAATTGCTTGATAAATTAAGTGAAATTATTATGTAATCCTTAACAAGTGGCTTGTAATATATTTTAATGGTAGTTGCTCAAAAGTTGGGTGATAAGGTATATTTCAGTATTCTTCAGTTAGTATATTTCGGTGGCTAGCATGGTTTGTATGTAGAATGTTTGGATACAATTTTATTAGTGCAAAATATTTATTTTCTTCTATGCAATATGGTTGCTAATTAGTAGAAATATAGTTTGATATATTTGCTATGTAATGTGCAAATACTTATTTATTGATTTACTTTCAGAACACTCCACAGATAACGCCAAGCCAGCAACCAATAATAACAACACAGCCACAACCACACAAAGCCCAAATCGTCAACTCGTCGCAAGCGCAGCAAATTGTCGTCACACAGAAACAACCACCGGCCTTAATCAGTACGTCATCGAGCAACCAGCAAATGATACAGGGCAACCAACAACTTATACAGGGCAACCAACAACTTATGCAGGGCAATCAACAAATCATTGCTGTGTCTAACAACCAGTCGATAATCATGAACAACCCCATGAAAGGTGGTGTTCACAGAGTGGTGCAGCAACCACAGAGGTCCCAAGTGGTGACTAGTGTACCACAGGTAGTACCCAACCAGACAATGGCTGTCAGCGAGGCTAAAACAAGCGTCATACAGTCTAATCCGGTATGTATTCCAATTCGATTTATTTCGTGGTATTTTTTTTATAAAAGCATTATTCTAATATTAGCTATATTCGAATTTACTATAACAATCTTACAAAGTACGGAACCCTCAGTGCGCGAGTCAGACTCGCACTTGGCTGGTTTTTATATTTAGTCTAGACACTGTTGTCGATTCAGTTGTAAGTATAAGATCCTAAACTAAATTGACAGGACTGAAAATATTGCCATCCTTATATAACCCCGCGCATGAGAGGGATAGCAAAACTTTTAGTACCCTGTCAAATTTGTTTAATAATTTCGACATCTCTGTTTGGCATTTTTAACATTGGTTAAAAAATATTCTCATAAATATAGTTATGTTTGAGATATCAGCGTTAATTTGCATCACATTTATTTTCACTGTTTTAACGGTATTCGGTATTCTCTTGTAGTCAAAAGAAAAAATAAAAATGCTGTATACTTGTGTATATTCTTCCTATTGTCCACGACTTAGTCTAGTAGCGTCTAGTCGACTATAGGTTGAAATGCGTTTGTTTCAGAAGTCGCAACAGCCGATGATGCGTCAGGTGATCACGCGACAGCCAGTCATGGTGGGCAACACCAAGATTGGCGACAAGGAGATGGTCGTCTCGCAACCGGTTGTAGAGGTGTGTTACGTAATCAGTTACGTCTAGTATATTAAATGCTCGTTTCACAAACTACTATGAAACTGAAGCTTGACAGATTCTTATGAATTTTTTGTGCATATTTGGTAGGTCTGAGAACTATTTTTAACGTTTTTTTTTATACCACTAAGGTGGCAAACAAGCATACGGCCCGCCTGATGGTAAGCGGTTACCGCAGCCTATGGACGCTTGCAACACCAGGGGTATCACTCGCGCGTTGCCGACCCCTAAACTTTTGATAGAATGAAGTCTGTCCGGGCAGCTAGTGATAAATGAAAAAAAGACATATATATCTACACAGTTTGGAAATAAGTAAATTCAATGTTTATTTACATATGGAACGAATGATAATTTAGACCTTCATAAGTGCCTTATTAGGGCCTAAACTGAATATACGAGTTATTTGTATGTACGTGATACATGGTGGTACGTGGTAATATTCATTCTATCGGTATACGTAATGCTACTCACCACAGGGGCTTTGCGTGGTGATATCTTATATATAAAATTCTCGTTTCGCGGTGTTTGTAGTTAATCTCCTCCGAAACGGCTTGACCGATTCTCATGAAATTTTGTGTGCATAATGGGTAGGTCTGAGAATCGGACAACATTAATTTTTAATCCCCCTAAATGTTATGGGTAGTCCACCCCTAAATTTACCACGCGTACGAAGTCGCGGGCACAGCTAGTGTATGTATATAAAGGTTTATGTATGTCTGTAGCAAAAACCACCGATGCCGAAGTCGGCCGCGACGCCGCCGCCGCCCACAGCTCAGCTGGTCACACCAGACGAGACGCCATGGATCTGTCATTGGAGGGGATGTGCCAAGTTTGTATCCTGTTTTACGTTTTGTACCACTAAAGTTGCACAAAAGTGTACGGCCCACCTGATTGGTAAGCAGTCACCGTAGCCTATAGTTGCTAGCAATACCAGGGGTATCACTAACGAGTTGCCAACCCTGTTGTTGATGAGGACTTAACAGTGCTAGCGGCATTACTATTAGCCCAGCATATCCTCGTGGAGCACTTGACTGCGCTAACAGAATAAAATGGCCGACCTAAATAAATTTACTTAGCGCGCAGCGGTTGAGTTTGGTTTCAGATGTTAGCTACACATCATTTACAACTACTGTACGGCTCGCTCATTTTTATCTTTACTTTCCAAGTTACGTTAACGTCACAAATATACCCCTTAACTTCGTGCTGAGAACTCAATGTGAACACTCATGACACGTGTGCCTTGTCTGTCAAACCATATCACTACAGTTGCTTCCGCTGTCTGTCTGTCCCTATGTATGCTTAGACCTTTGAAACTACTCAACGGATTTTGATGCGGTTTTTTAATAGATAGAGTAATTCAAGAGGAAGGTTTTTATGTATAATTTATTTATGTTTTGTAGGTATTTAACTTATATGGCTAACGCTGGCCGTGTCAAGCCGGGGCGGGTCGCTAGTTGAATATAATATGTGGTGTGTATCTTAAGCATGTTTGTGTGTGATGTGTTCGTAGAACATTCTCGTCGGCGAGCGGTGTGTTCGCTCACGCGGCTCGCGCTCACTGCCCGGGCGGCGCGGGGGGCGAAGCGCCCTGCCTCTGGCTCGACTGCGACCGCGTGCCGCGCAAAACGTTTGCGCTCCTCAACCATCTCAACGACAAACACTGCACGCCGCAAGTATGTAAAAACAAATGCAAGTACACACACGAACACGCAACGTCCAAGCACACGTACACGTTCACGCAAACGTAACATTCACACACACGCCCACCTAAAGTACACACACACGTACACACACGCGTAACCAATACGTACACGCAAACGTAACGTGCACGTTCACGTATTCGCATATACACATACATGAACAATACTTGCATAAGTACACGCACGCGTACAAGCACGCGTTCCTATCGCATTAACGCAAGCGTAACATACACGCACACGCCCACCTAAACTACACACACACGTAAACTTACACGTAAACAATACGTACACGCAAACGTAACGTGCACGTTCACGTATTCGCATATGTATGCGTACATGCAAACACGCATTCGTTATCGGACTCCTACCCGTATACTCGCATTACATTTACACCACGGCTAATATTTAATGCACTTACACCATTTATCAATAACAGATTCATGACTTGATGTAATTAAGCGAGTAAGATACAGATCTGCAAGAAGGGAAATAATATGACATAACTCTACAAAATGTAAGTGAGATAAAATAAACGGATAGAAGTTGAATGTTAAAATCTTTTAAGTATTGTAATTAGATTTCGTTTTTTTTCTATTATTGGGGCCTGTTTATTTGGTTTATTAATATTTTAACTAATTTAATTTGTAATATAAAACGCATGGTTTTTCTTCTTACATACTTTATTGTGTCACTGTCACATTTTTTCATAAGTGGACTGTATTAACATTTGATTCACAAATAGGCGGTTACGAAAAGTCTGTATATACATTAAACATTCCGCCCACCAAAAGACGCAGTCTTTTAAAAATAACAACTCAAAATCTTGCATACATAACATAAAAGTAACATACATAAACAATATGTCTTACTCGTGAACAATAACAGTGGTAATAGATACATCTCTAATTAGTAAATACACATAAAACTCAACACTAAAACTGTAAAACAAATAAACTCTAAGTTTTAAAACTTAAATTCTTAGTCTCCTACTTATGTTTGGTTATAACACATATTTTCGTAATGGGAATGTAATCGTAACGTAATCTATCATGTGTAACATAATCCTCAGCTAAGTTTAATAAAGGTTCACCAATCAGAAAGTGACCTGGTGTCAGTGGGAGAGGGTAATTTGGGTCATCGCTTAAAAATGATATAGTTCGCGAATTTAAACAGACCTCTACCTGTGTCAGCACCAGTGACAACTCCTCGTATGTGAGCGTTTTGTCGCCAACAACTTTATACCAGCTTCCCACAACCCGCCAAAGTGTAGCACATCTGTAGTCCATGCATATAAACTATTATTAGTTATATGTATGTTCATTACATGAGCTACCTCCGAATGTACACAGCTGCTCCATATGCAGCTTTGGAAGCATCTGCGAATCCATGCAGCTCCACTTTAGATGAAGAAGTGCGGTGAAACCACATCGAACACTAGTATTATTTATGTATATATATATATATATATGTGTATCAAGTAATTTCTGTAGCACAACCATTCTGCCAAAAACTCACAACTCACAATTTCATCCCATTCTAGTCCAGGTTTCCATAATTTCTGTATTATAATCTTTGCAGTTATCACAATGGGAGCTATCCATTCTAATGAATCATACAGTTTGGCTTCCTCAAAAAGTATTTTCCGTTTAGTTATTGGTTGGTTGAGCTCACATAACTTCAAGGAATATTCAAAAGTATCAGCTTCTCTATTCCAGCTCATTCCTAACACTCTTATTGAACTATTCATTTTAAAATGTAATTCGCTGTCTTCCCTTTTGTTATTGCCTATATAACTTAATAATGTTTGATTGTTGCTGCTCCACTTTTGAAGTGAAAATCCTCCTGCATTCATTAATTTATTCATCTCCTCATAAATATTTATAGCTTCAGTTATCGAAGTACACCCAGTCAACAAATCGTCGACGTAGAAATCACTTTTTGTAATGCTGGCAGCAACTGGAAATCTTGAAACTTCATCATCAGCTAGTTTTTGTAGTGATTTTACAGCAAGGTATGGCGCACACGCTGTGCCAAAAGTTAATCTTAGCATTTTGAAATGTTTGATGGGTTCGTTTGGTGTTGGTCTCCATAGTATTCTCTGAAATTCGGTATCTTCTTCAGACACAAGTACCATTCTATACATCTTAACTATATCTGCTGTAATACAAATTTTGTGAATCCTCCACCTTATCAATAAATGTCGTAAATCCTGTTGTAATTTTGGACCCACAAGAAGTGTATCGTTTAAAGAAACCTTATTGACCCCTTTACAAGATGCATCGAAAACGACTCGAAGCTTCGTTGTTTCTCTTTCTTCTTTTAACACACCACGATGTGGAAGATATACTGCTTTAGGATTATCAATCTTCGATGGATCTATTTCTACCATGTGATTAAAACTAATGTACTCATTCATAACTTTCTCATACTCATCTCATAGTTTCTGATTTTTCAATAACCTTCTTTCTAAATACTCAAATCTTTTAGCAGCTATCTCTCTTAGATTACCATATTGACATTCAGGATCTTCGTTTACAAAAGGAAGCTTCACAACGTACCTTCCTTCCTTGTCTCTCACTGTTGTATTATTGTAAAACTCTTCACAGTATTCTTCTTCTTTCGACAATATCTTATGTGTGCTATTTGGCTCATTCTCAACCTCCCAAAAAAGCTTGAGTAAGTCATCTTCTTTAATTTTAACATGTAAGTTTGTAAACTTACTTGGTGTTGAGGTTGATTCTTGTGTTATTCTACCAGTAATCACCCAGCCTAGAATTGTATTTTGAGCAAGTAAATTACCCGTTGGATGTTTAATGATACCCTCCTGTAATACATCAATGTAAACTTTAGCTCCAAGCAGAATGTCAATTTTTCCTGGTGTTATATATCTCGGGTCCGCCAACTCAAGATCTCTAATATCTGTCCAGTCAGGAATGTTAAGGTTAGTATTAGGAAGCAGTGTCGTTAAAGAACGCAGTACATACGCACTTACACAAATTGATGCAGAAAGATTATGTCGTGATTTCACGTTAAATGAAACCATGTATTTAATTCTCGTTTGACCCTCTCCCACACCTGACACCCAACCACTCACTGGTTTACGCTTAAGATTCAATAACTGAACTGTAGCCTCTGAGACAAATGATGCCTGGGACCCTTGGTCTAACGGAGCTCTAACAATATGTTTGCAACCATGTACACTTTGCACTAATACCCTAGCAGTAGCTAAAAGGACAGTATTTGTTTGTATATGCTCACTCGAAAAATTGGTTACAACATGGGTATCATTAAACAAAGTATTAGGCTTACCTGTGGACATCTCGCTCACTATACCTGTAGACGTATATGTACCCTTGTTAGGAATTTCCGTAGTAAGTTCTCTCTCAAAATGAAGAAGTGTATGATGGCGTCGTCCACACTTCCGACAGCACGCTGACTGACGACAGCGTATCACTGGATGTGTTGGAGCAAGGCAGTTGAAGCATAGTTTACTCGTCTGTACAAAGTCTTGCCGATCCTTAGTAGACATATCTCCAAATTTCTTGCAATAAAATATGTAGTGGTCACCACTGCACAAAGCACATTTCACTTCATCCCTCTTGTTGTCAGTACTCATGTTTGAGTGAAAGGCTTTAGGCTTAGCAATGAATTTAGAATGTGGCGCTCTCACTTGGTTACTCTCTATCATCTCCAAGGATCTGAATCTTGCTTCCAGAAAGTCCCTTAATTGTGACCAAGTGGGAAGATCAACATCGAACATGCTTATTTGTTGTTCCCATTGCTTCATAGACTCTGAATCCATTCTAGATACAACTAAGTAGTTAATAATCATGTCCCAGCTATGAGTTTCCACTCCCATACAATCCAATGATTTTAAACAAGTTGAAGTGGTGTCTACTAATTGTTTTATTGCACTCGCTGACTCAGTGTGTATAGGTTTCTGTGTAAATAAATTTCTCAAAATTGCATTGCAGTTGAACCTCTTGTTATTATATCTCTTCACTAATTGATACCAAGCCTCTTCATAGTTTGCGTCTGTTATGGTAAAATTACGTAGCAATACATCAGGTTCTCCGGACAAGTTGCTTTTTAAATAATGTAACTTCTGTACTGATGACAAATGCTTGTTGTTGTGAAAAAGCGAGCAATATAGATCATAAAATGATTGCCATTCTTCGTACTTTCCATTAAATGTAGGCAATTGTATTGTAGGTAACTTAATTTCGCTATGTATTGGCCTTTGAACATCAGGCGACGACACACGCAGAGACTGAAAGCTCATTGACTCTATAAATGGTTGGAGAGCCTCTTTTAAGTTCGACTTATATTGTATGTATATTTCCTCAAAAACGTCATAAATACTTTCTTTAAAATATGAGTCCTCTTTTTCCTCCGGTTTTGTGAGTTTCTTGACTATATTTTTATGGCCTTCCTTAAATTCGTTCCAAAGTTGCTCTAAATTTTCTAATCTCGTTTCTAAGTAAAGGCGCTTTATTCTCTCTTTCGGGGCCTTTTTGTAGTTTCTCTCAGCTTTCTCTAAATTTTCCAATAGTTCAGTTTGATAAATCAATAGTTCTTCCATTTTGTTTTATGTATGTATGCTCAATTGTTTTACTATGTTACTCAATTTTCAGGTATATATGTATAAAGCGTATATATGTATTCAAATGTGTCCGTTTTGTTAGTATATAAACTCGCTTTTTACGTATTGTATAATAACTCACTATTTTACGTATTGTATTGTACTCACTCTCTTCATATAACGAACACCATTTTCAACATTTTTTTCTCAATTCATTTTTAATACCCGATCATCAGTAATATATAAAGCCATCTCGCTAAATCCGGCTCGTTGCGGACCAAATGTTTATTTGGTTTATTAATATTTTAACTAATTTAATTTGTAATATAAAACGCATGGTTTTTCTTCTTACATACTTTATTGTGTCACTGTCACATTTTTTCATAAGTGGACTGTATTAACATTTGATTCACAAATAGGCGGTTACGAAAAGTCTGTATATACATTAAACAGGGCCTGATTTCTTTGTTTCATTCAATCGGAAGCAGTGTAATGGTTTTTTAAATTTCAATCAGGCGTTGAAAGCTATTTTCAACTCGAGGAGACACGTCACAGCCGAAGCAGACGCGGGTAAGCCGGTCTCGCTAGGATACCCACCAAACGCAGCGTTGGCAGCCCTCAATAAACACGCCACCGATATGTACAACCCTAAGGAGTTGATGGTAAGTCATTCTTAATCTTAATCATGGTTATATAAAGTTCATCGCTCCGGTTTTGTGGAGTTGTAATATTACATTTTTATTTATTCACTGTGACTAGACACTGCTGGCTTTATTTGCAGTCACACAATTCGTCAATATTGAATTTTTTCACATTGTACACTAGTTTTGGTAAGAAGTTGGTTCAATTTATGGGATTCGAGTCATTCGAGACAAATCTTCAGGTTAAATGTCGATTTCAATACTCGATTTTGTTTTTTTTAATAATTGTGTATACTACGAATATGAGCGTTCTTAAGCGCATTGCACAAATTAAAGAGCTGTGGATTTTCCATAAAAGTACCTACAGAATACATTAAGTAATCGATAACAGTTATGTCAGATATTTTAATATCATGTATTTTTGAGGAAACAAATACTGTGGTTTGATTAAGACGATCAAAATTCCTAACAGTACTGGACATGTGGAACTGCAAGTGATAGGGCAGGTCGCTTACAGTCACGCCAACGATTTTGTCGAATCATCACCACAAGATAAAAAGTGGTGATGATTCGACAAAATCGGAGATAACGTAAAACATTAAACATTTCGAGATCGAAAATAGTCGTCACAACTTTTTAATATAGGTACGTAATATTTTTAATCCTGCTAAGTAAATACGTAAAAAAGAACTTCTTTTCCTATGTGGCCTAGCGTGCGCATTCGTCAGAATCGATAAAAAAGTGATCAGTGCCGGTAGCAGGAACATTGTCGACAACGTTTTCGTATCGCCTTCGACTATTTTTATATTGGAAAATGAACAGCGCTGCAGCGGTGAAAAGTGGAACTAAAAATTAGTATGACAATTTTGACATTTCGCGAGTTACGTTTTCGAATACGTTGTCGACAATGTTCCTGCTACCGGCACTGTGCTCCATTTTCATTATACAAGAATGTTATAAGTTTTACGATGTTTCAATTATACGTGTTACGATAACGAGTAGTAAAGTAGGCGGTACGCGACACTGTGACGTCAGTAACGTGTGTGTATGTTCGTGTGCGCGCAGCAAAGGCCCGACCTGAGCCACCTAAGTCGCACGCCGCCGGAGCAACCGGTGAGAGCTGCCACTTCACCCATGTGTGTTAGCTTGTGTGATGTGTTACGCTGTGCTCTGTAGCCTTAGCAGTAACAAATTTCGACTACGTATTCGTTTCGCTTTCGACTATTTCTGTATGGGAAAATGAACAGCGCTGGGCCGGCGAAAAGTGGAACTAAAAATTCGTATCAAAATTTTGCTATTTTAGAGTTTAGTTTTCGAATACGTAGACGAACGATGTACTTGCTATCAGTAATGTGTTGTTCTGTTACTGACCGAATAATAAATGAACGTCGGGTCCGCGTTCAAGAGCGTTACATATTTAGTGTAGCGTATTCGTGTCCCAGACTGGCAATATGCACGTGCGTGCTCGTAAGTGGTGCTCGATGGGAGAAACAATCGAAATGAAGCGTAACAAAGATGCGAGAGCCAATAAATGATTGGAAGCAAATTTTAACTGTTTGGCAATGATGATAAGGCTCACATTTAGTTGTTTTATATATTTTAGAAGAGTTTATATGAGTGAAGTCTGAGCAGTCAGCATGGGGTTCTTCAAGACGGGTGTGAAGAGATTTCTGAAGGGCCGGCCACGCGCGAGTGATACCCCTGATGTTGCAAGTGTCCATAGGCTGCAGTAACCGCTTGCCATCAGACGGGCCGTATGCTTGTTTGCCACATTAGTTGTATAAAAAAAAAGTCTTGACGCCAAATTCCTCTTGATTTTTGTCTAGACCCGATATCCATTTATTATGATGTCAGCGTGTTTACCATTGTAATCCGGGACTGATCGTTGATACTAGCGACGGTATGTAGTGATCGTCTAACAGTCATATTCTTACTTAGTACATCGAAATTTCCTCGCCTTGAGTTAACTAAACATTTTCCTCCAAAGTACCTTTCACACAGATCCAATTGACAGAACAGTTACTGGAGTAATTTAATGAGGACAATAAAAAATATAAAGAATATTTTATCAACTAAAATTCCCAAAACACGACTTTGACGATAACTCGAGGTGAGGGAATCTCGACATCTCGAGGTACCAAACAATTAAGAATATGAGTGTAAGCGAAAGTCGCGCCCCCTTCTCCCACTGCGTACTTCAAACAACCAAATTACATGGTGAAATTAAGTGGAGGTGCGCACTTTCAGTAGCTTAAATCTTTAATGTGAGGGGTTGAAAGAACATATTTATCCTCACGCGACATATTTGGAGACTAGCTCTGTAGGGGTCTATACGTCTTTTATTGTAATTCAGTGTCATAGTAACGTGTCAATTGTAAAGTGCTATTGGAACGCTTCTTAAATGATTCCTGTATGGATGGATGAGACCCATTTGTAGTTGTGTATATAAGTCCATGTATACAAATAAATGCCGATGTTTGGGGAAATCCATAGATTACTTTCTTTTATTAGTTGATTTTTAGTAAAAATCCACGTTATACTTAATTGCTTATAACTAAATCATTGATTTTAAGGGCAAAGTATACAGGAATTGGAGCCGCCCGACTGGGGACTGTACCTCCGCCTTACAGAAGACCACAGTGCAATAACACTACTTGATGTAGTGTTGTGTTTCTGCGGTAAGTAAGGTTGCCAGTGCTCCACGAGGATACGCTGGGCTAGTAGCTAGCAGCAATAGCTAGCACAGTGAGTCCTCATCAGCAACATGGTTGGCACCCCGTAGTGATACCCCTGGTATTGCTAGTGGCTATAGGCTACGGTGACTGCTTACCATCAGGTGGGCCGTATGCTTGTGTGCCACCTTAGTGGCATAAAAAAAAGGAAGTAAAACCTAGTCAAATACTGACGGCCGAATATGGAATCAACATACAATGTTTGTAAGTTAAGTGGGCTTTGAAATGTTGTTAAAATACAATAAAGTATTTAAAATTGGACGCCACACAAAGTTAATCCTCAATTCAGCATTAGATTTGACTGGCGTTTCAGTCAAAATCAAAACTTAAAAATCATTTATTAAGTTTAGGCCCTAATAAGGCACTTATGAAGGTCTAAATTAAATTAGCACTGGTTCGAAAAAAGAAGCCATCTGAGAATAATCGGCAAGAAGCTCAGTGCTCTGTCTTTTTTTCATGTAACGATCATGACAACAATGTTTAAAAAAATCTTCTAGACATTAGGTGTTTACAAATATCAAAATGAAAGCTACCAAGTTGGTTTTGTCACTGCTTTCATGTGATAACTATTTTTAAACTATTAAATTACCAGGAGCGGGGAGCCAGTTGTGTAATTTGAATCTATATATTCCAAGTATTATTATCATTTACATAATTATTAATTTTATAAAAGGCTTAGGCAGTTTTCGGTCATGAGAGATTGATTTACTCGCACTGAATCGCAATGAAGGACGCTGGCGGACCACCTTGTATTTAGTTGTGTAAGTCGGCTTTTATTGTACGCTTTTAGATCCTCAGTATTGTTAGATTTAGACCTCTCTTGTTTAGTCTCACTTCAAAAATAATCCTTAACATATTTGTTGTAATATAAAATTCGTAGGTTAAGTTAATTGTATGGATTGATTGTTGTGAGTATGAGTTAAATACATTTCGATTTCTTATAGTTTTGTGATTAATAATGTGTAACGTGTATGGCGCATGTGTTTTTTGTTAGTCTGGTAGAGTATATATGGTATAAAGAATAGGCCCCCAGCCAGCGTGTGTAAGTGATAACTCTTGAGATCCAACGAACTGAAAAGATTTGAATGTGGTATTCAAAATAATGATTTGCCTTCATTTCATTTTTTTCGACAGGATGAGAACGAAGGGCCAGTGACGAAGAGCATTCGATTGACAGCTGCTCTTATTCTCCGAAATATCGTCATATATTCCAACACGGGACGACGGTAAGTGATCTCATGTTTGGGTACAGTGAAGAGATGTTGAATATAGTCATCAACCAATAAATTTAACTAATATTTTAAATTAATCATCATATTCAATAGACAAAATTACTGTTATCAATATTGTACAACTAAGCGATATTTCTCGTTAACGTGATTTTAAACCGATAACTATTAAACGAAATTTTAACTAAAATGTTAACTATTACTTTCAACCATTAAAAATATAGTTATTTTTATTTATCATTTTACGTTTAACTAATATAAAAAATCAATAATTATTGGCATCTCTACTACGGTGTGATATGACTCGGTCGGAACGAGCGGCGACGCGTTTAGCACGAACAAAGTGTATTAATGCGTATTAATCCATATGAATGCGTTTTATTATTTCCCCAGCCAACTCCGTTCGTATGAAGCCCACTTATCGTCCATCGCGCTGAGCAACGTTGAAGCTTCCCGTACAATTGCACAAGTACTATATGACATGAATAACATCTGAGAATCAGATAACGGGCTCAAGCCCGTACATTAATAGCACATGAGAATCGATTTCCATATCGATTCCATTATGCCAATATCGGGTATACTATCGATATAAATGTTGGGAACACCACTGATCTAACAATAAATGGTCATGTCCGGCGCACATAACTGTCTGGAGCAAAATCTAAATAAAATGTAAAAAAAGAAACAATTATTGTAAGTCGTAACGAAGATTAGTAAGCCGATACTTTGTTGCAAGCAATATTAAACTGTTTTAAATTTGTATAATACGTACTAGCTGCTACCCGCGACTTCGTCTACATTTCTTTAAAGACAAAAGATGGGATATATCCTTCCCCAGTATATAATCTATCTCCTTGTCAAATTTTATCACGATCTGTTCAGACATTTAATCCTGAAAATGTAGCAAACAAACAAACAGAGCTAATATAATATTGGATTAATTTATAATATTGGTATGAATAGTATGGATATCAGGCAGCTTTTTTCTTGTTTTTTTTATTAGACCCGATGTCCATTGTTTATTAGGTCAGTGGGACGCGGGCACAAGTTTCCTTAGGGACAAGTGAATTTTGTCTGCGTGAGCATTTTTATTTGTGTCAGTTTTGTTCACATTTCACGATATCTAAGCAGATAATCCTCTCTAATGTGTAAAATGACTACTAATTTTACGTAACGAATTAAGTGAAAACGTGTATATAATATTGTATCGTAATTATTGATCTGACATCTAAACTAATATTATAAGCAGGAAAGATTTGATTGTTTGTTTGTTTCTATTGAATAAGCTCCAAAACTACTGGAATAAGGATACGTATGTGAAATAATGTTTTTATTATACCACTAAAGTGGCAAACAAGCATACGGCTCGCCAGAGCGTCATAAGGCTACGGTAAGCGGTTACCGTAGCCTATGGACGCTTGCAACACCAGCGGTATCACTCGCGCGTTGCCGACCCTCTATTGATTACGGCGCGGATTATCTACTATCTTACAATAGGTGTATTTGCAAACTGCACTCTATACTTAGTTCGGTAGTTTAATTACCATTACTTACATAATTTGCGTTACAACACGTCACCCATAAACTAGGAAAGCAATGCGACTGCAAAACGGGTTGGCAGCAGGCAGCAGCCTACAAACTTGTTTTTTCTACGCAGATAAGAGATAAGGGCAGGAGAATGGTGATGTAGGTAGGCACCATGTGTTATTGTAGCATTTGTAATCGCTTTAAAATTCAATTAGAACTAAGTTTTTTTTTTTTCATGTTAAACTATATATGTACATGCATCTAGCTTTTCCCCGTGACTTCGCCCACTAAGCAATAGAAAATAGAGTCTATGTGATAATATAGCATTCTGCACTGTGCCCGTTGCAGGAACATTGTCGACAACGTTTTCGTATCGCCTCGACTATTTTTGTATTGGAAAATGAACAGCGCTGCGGCGGTGAAAAGTGGAACTAAAATTAGTATGACAATTTTCACATTTCGCGAGTTACGTTGTCGACAATGTTCCTGCTACCGGCACAGATCCTGAAGAATTTTTAAAATCGATATCTAGTTATACTTTTGAGTTTATTTATTACAAACAAAAATACATTTTTTTTCTCTTTATAATTTAATTTTTAAATAATAAAGAGTTAGTCTAGGTCGATTGGCGGCGAATTTAGTCTCTTATGTCTGAATTGTCTGCATTTAAAACCCGCGGCATTTGTGCATACAATTGTATTGTACTGAATAAATATAATTTGTAAGCTAAATTGTCGGAAGATAAGCGCAGTAGCCTAAGCTACAACAACTTTCAACTGCGTATTCGTATTGCTTTTGACTATTTTTGTATGGGACAGTGCTGCGGCACCGAAAAGTGTAAAAAAGTGTGAAAAATTCGTGTAAAAATTTTGACATTTTGAAAGAAAGAAAGAAAGAACATTTTGAGAGTAACGTTTTAGAATACGTAGTCTCGGTATGTTCTTGCTACCAGTATTCATTGAATTAATAACTTTATTGTCCAACCTTAGAAGGCGAGCGGACACAAACATAATATACAGGTTGTGGTATTGCATCCTTGCCATATTTGAAAACCTATCAGTAAAAGATCATTCTAGTTGTTTAAAAATATATTAATAAAACTGGGTAGTAACTAAAAGATAATTTGATGATTTATGATTAACGTTCAACCAGAATAAGAATTCTCGAGCGCTCAAAATAGGCCGATAACCGCGCTTTAGGTTTACCTACGCTTATTATACGTCGCGCTTCACACTAAATAGGTAATACTTTGTGTGAAGCGCATCGTATACATACAGGGTTATTTTAAAGAAAATTGAGCACGTTGGAATTTATTTCGTACCAAACAAAAACATTATTTTACGTCTATGTTTTAAGGATTGATTTATGTTCTATTGAAGGTATATATCGACCTCTGTTAATATGGCACGAATGCAGAACCACACCCTATATAGAGGCTGTCAAATTGATGCGATTTTAGGTAATGCAAATGGGCATATCTATAGGACAAATGACAATGTTTAAGTATTATATTTTGAAACGTGGAAGGCAATTAGTATAAGTGAATGACAATCGGAGTGAATAGTGTGTAACTAATAATTTAATTAATTAAATAAATAGATACTTAGTTTGTAATACATTTTGTTTTAATAAAGCATTTAATACTATATCCCACAGCCTTTACAGACTCTCTTAGTTTAGCTAGCGCCAATAGGCTACTACGGTGACTGCTTACCATCAAGTGGGTCATATGTTTGTGCAACTTTAGTAATATAATAAATAAAATAAAAAATTGCCAAGTGCGAGTTGAACTCTCACACCAAGGGTTCCGTATTCATATATTAATATGTAATAGTTAATTCGCTCTTTTTAGTAGAAAATATAGCAATTCACATTCTATGAGCAAATCGGCGTCTACTTGTTACCATTATTAAGATAGAGCGAAAAAAACAAATACAGGTTTATAGTAAGGGAACCCCCATTTTTATTTTATGTTTTTTTTGTTATAGCGGCCACAGAAATACACATTCTATGAAAATTTCAACTGTCTACCTATTACGGAGATACAGTCCTCTGACAGACAGACGAACGGACGGAGAGCGAAGTCTTGTAATAGGGTTCCGTTGGTTACCCGTCGGGTACGGGAACCAAAATGAGCTTTTACAAACGATTTAGCTTATTTTCACACTTTAGTGTGAATTAGGTTGACCAAAGTCTATACTTTTTTTTTTGCCGAATATCCTTTGTTATTCAGCATGACAGACGTTGTAACAAAAGGTTGTCCAAAACAGCCAAACCATCATGAAAGCGAGTCTTTTATGTGGGTACCTACATCAAATGTTCCACATCAAAGGGCGCCGGCGCGCCGCAACAAACGGGCAAGATCAACGGATTACCCGCGATTATATGGTACAAAGGCTTTGCACCAAATGACCTACTAAACGGGCCTGCGTTTGCTAGAAGTATGCAAGTATGTTCTTTGTTGTGCTACGAATATTGTGAAGTAAAAATCGGTTGGCATGGAATCAAAAATGTAAGTATCATATCTATTTTTACCAATATTATTAAAAAGCAAGTCTTAATTACCATCTATGATACTGTTCAGCCCTGGGGTAACTTCACCTACCCTATATAAAGGTAACTGTTGTTTTTATGTGTTCTCTTCTAAGATCACTTTATAAAGCGTCAAGTTTCAGTCTACTGTGCGGATAGTTCCATTGATGGATGACCTTAGAACCATTTGTCTTCATTTTCTTAAGCACACCTCTACCGCTTTAGTAAGTCGGTACTTAGGTACGGATGAAATATGAACCTTGAAAAATTGTAGCTAGAGCACATTTTAAATCAACTTGAAGTCTATGTTGAGTCTATCTAAAGTTGAACTATGTGATTTATCGTGACAAAATTGTTAGGTTCTTGGTGTAGCAGAGTTAGGGAAAGGATATCTCCCTACATTTAAACATGACGAAGAAATCTGTAAGTTTCGTCAATTATTATAGTAGCCACATCTCGCGTCTTCACTCGCAGTTTATAGATTTGCTTGTAAATGACACCACTTCGACATACGACGGAATAATTTTTAAATAAACATTGGTGTCGATTCTGTTTACTAAACTTAACTGATTTGACAGGTGTACAAGTTTTGCTGTCCCTTTCTCATGTGCGGGGTTAAATAAGGATGGCAATATTTTTAGATCTGTCAAATTAGTTATGTTTAGTAATTTTGAACAACAGAATTGACACCATTGGATACCTACTTGACCCTAACTTAAATACATTCCAGTCACGAGCCAATTGTAAGTACAACTAATTGTACGATTCATAATTAGTTTTATCAACCCAATACAACTTTATCGAACCAAAACAAATAATTAACTAAATCCTAAAATATATACAGCATTTGGGAAACACAATGGACCGTGCAAGGATGCTAATGAGTTGTGTAAATTAAGTACCTACATTCGGGGATACTCTCTACGTGTTCAGTTCATTTGTATCCGGGATAAAACTCTAGTTAATTTAATTGAGGACGGACAGAGTGAATAAAATAACCTATATTGGGTATAATTCATGGGATATTTATCATCTCAAGTCATATTTGCGAGGGTAACGTTTACATAGACTAAGAAAATACTCCTCAATAAAACTCTCGGTTCGTGTGACAATGCCGCCATTTTTGATCAAATGTGGCAGACAACGTCACGAAATAGCGATTTGTCATTTTTACAGTAACCCCATGATATTGGTTATCAAATGATATAACATTTAGAAAGCTCTTTAGTTTCTTTTTTATGTAAAGGGAAATGCATTACAGTAAAAGAAGAGCACAAAGTACATAACCACTACGTTTTAGATAAGAGTTGTCAGATGTTACACAACATTATATGGGATGTAGTAGTAGTATAGGCTTGCTCGTCTTTTATTTTTTACTAACTAATAATTTATCGGTATAAACTATCTAATTTCTATAAGTTTAAACATTTTCTATACCCCCAAATACTTACCAATTGTAGAAAAAAAGAAATGTGCTATGTTTTTATTATGAAATATATTTTATTTTACGTGTAGGTATTTAAATTTTGTACTTCTTAGCTTAGTTTATTTTAAGTTTCTTATCTTAATAGGTTATCAATTTTCATATAAACCAATTGTTATATTCTAAAGTGTTTGTGTAAAGTACGGAGCTTAAAGAACATAAAAGCCAGCGTTATCAGTGATTCAAAAATAAAAAAAAACGCAAGAAAATGCATAATAATAATAATAATAATTATTATTATTTAAATGAACCCCTTAGTTAAGGCGAAGCGAATGATTTATGAAACAGCCTCAGAACCCTAATTAATCGAGCTACCCTGTCCGAGGTAGTACAGGAGTAATTATAAGGCGCCGGGGAAATTATTAACCGTAGCTTCCCCTTAAAAGTCGTTTAAACGGGGATTTCCTGTCGTGTTAATCTTGTCTTACTTCGCCTTAATTAAAAATGTAAAGCCGTATTATTATATACAGTGGTTTTCTTTTCTGTGGAGACTAGATTTGTGGACTTATATTACACTGAAGGACCGGCAACTTGCGAGTGATACCTACCCCTGGTGTTGCACGCGGCAGGCTACGGTAACTGCTTACCATCAGACGTGACACTAAATAAAAGCTTATAAAAACATGATCACTATAATACTATAATTATAATAAGACTTAATACAAAACAAAGTCCGGGGCTGAAAACATTTTTGAGTCTATTTGGACTCTGAGAAACTATTAGTGTTACATGCCTGCCTGCAGAGGCGGCCTTAGGGGGTGGTGAGATTGGCTACCCCCCGGGGGCTCGCTTTTACAGTCGCGTCGGGTACTCACGCGCATTACTTGAATTCTATATTTTAGTCTTCGAAAATGGTGCAAATCATTTTCATAGTTACCCTTATGAAATGGGTATCAAATGAAAGGGCGAAATTAAGTCGATGACCGAAACAGATTTTTATGAACAAGTAATAAAAGCTTGTTTTTTTAATTAATAGTCTTGTTTATAACTTTGCATTTTGCCAAACATTGTCATTTAAACTAATTTCATGAAGCCCCTCAAGGATCTACCCGCCCGGGGCCGTGTAATGGCCAAGGCCGCCTCTGCCTGCCTGCCCGTCTATTACTTTTAAGAAAGGTGTGATAATTTATGTATCCAGTTTAACCTTATCATAGGTCGCGGTAGGACGATAAACTGTTTTCTTTCTTCGAAAATGGTGCAAATCATTTTCATAGTTACCCTTATGAAATGGGTATCAAATGAAAGGGCGAAATTAAGTCGATGACCGAAACAGATTTTTATGAACAAGTAATAAAAGCTTGTTTTTTTAATTAATAGTCTTGTTTATAACTTTTCATTTTGCCAAACATTGTCATTTAAACTAATTCCATGAAGCCCCTCAAGGATCTACCCGCCCGGGGCCGTGAAATGGCTAAGGCCGCCTCTGCCTGCCTGCCCGTCTATTACTTTTAAGAAAGGTGTGATAATTTATGTATCCAGTTTAACCTTATCATAGGTCGCGGTAGGACGATAAACTGTTTTCTTAAACATTGAAAGTTGCCAAATTAATAATTACTTAGAAAATTCCAGTTCGAAGACCAATCGCTGGGATTTGAACTTTAATTATAGTTGTAGAAGAGTTACAGCTTAATAGCAGGTCGTTAAATAGACAAATAGTCTCTAAATGACAGCGTCGCCGCTTTAAGGAGCTCATTGTTGGATTCATATTAACTCTGTAGGAATTTATGTCTAAAATAAAAAAAAGAAATATATATCATAAGGCTGTTAAGTAGTTTATGCCAAAGCCTTCAAACCATACGTAGCGAAAATCCTTATAACCTTAAACTTATTTTCGCTTAAGGATCATGTCACCCATTTTTTATTAAATTAATTTTACGCGTTTATAAAAAAAGTTTTTGGTAATTTGTCCGAAAAATATATTAGGTAAGCTTATCAGAAATTCATTGTCTCTTTTAATAGTTAGCAATCAAAAGAGGACCGAGTATTGCTTTCAATTTTCAACGTGGCTTAGGAAAATTATTATTTGACTGTGCCTGCGACTTCGTACGCGTGGATGATTTTTTTCATTGGTAATTTTTTTGCGCGGATCCCTAACTATTTTTCCAAACTAAAAGTAACCTAATCAGTTTCGCCTTATAACATCAGTTATCTGCCTGTGAAAGTTCCGTTTGTATCGGTCCAAACGTTCGGATTTTGTTCGCTATTCCATGGGTTTTTTTTGTTGCGCGAAACCCATTTTTTTTCCAAAATAAAAGTAGCATATTTTACGCCTTTTAGCATCACCAAATTTCATGGGTTTTATATGTTGTGTGGACCCTAAGTTATGCCTTATAGCATCATCAGGTACCTGGTACTGAAAGTCCTCTTCAAATCGGTCCAGCCGTTCGGTTATTGTTCACAATTTCATGGGTTTTTTTTATTTGTCACCGGAACCCTGTATATTTTCCAAAAGAAATTAAGCTAAAGTTACCACCTTAAAGCATCAGCTACCTGTCAGTAAACAAATCGGTCCCGCCGTTCGGCATTTATATATCTTTATAATTATATTTTTTTTCCCAAAATCAATGTAGCCTTAGTTACGTCTAATAGCATCAGCTGCCAGTGAAAGTTCTGTTCATATCGGTCCTGCCGTTACAATTTCATGGGTTTTTTATTTGTCGCGCGGACCCCTAATTATTTGTCTAATATAAAAGTTACTCAAGTTACGACCAGTTAAATCAGCTATCAGTTAGTGAAAGTCCCGTTCAAATTGGTTCAGCTGTTTCTGAGTTACAGCCAAGTACAAATTTTGACTTTTATCCCTTATCCCGGGAGAACCGTGATGAATTATGGGATAAAAAGTATCCTATGTTATACCTCGTAGTATCAGCTAATATTGTGCTAAGTTTCATTAGAATTCGTTCCGAAGTATCGGCGTGATGCGCGATGACAGACGGACAACAAAGTGATCCTATAAGGGTTCCTTTTTTCCTTTTAAGGTACGGAACCCTAAAAACTAAGTACCTATACGAAAACAAGGGAAAGTGGCAGTAACTATTTTGTGTTTGCGTAGGTATTGGCATATAGATTTACACAATTTTATTAGACAGCCATAAATACAAATTAGGTAAGATATATTGCAGACAGAACATCGATTTAAGCTTTGGAATCCAAAACAGACAATTGACAGGGGTCTGCGAATTGGATACCGATTTATTGGAGCTGTCACGGCGGATAGAGTAATATCCGTTTGTCTTTATTAAAGTTCTATTTTATAGCAAACATTAAAGCCTTTCTATGCTGTTATGATAGAACATACGGATATAAACTGGCTTATTTTACGATGTTGAGAAACACTCCACTCAGAGAAATAATCCTTGAAATAGATTCTGTTGCACCAACTCAAGAAGATAATAGCCTCTGTAATTTTCCTTAACGCAATAATCTCATAATACTAGAGATTAAAAAAAAATAGATATGAATACAGAAGCGAACGTTAGGATTCGCTACTAAAGTTTTGACATCTCGATATAGGTATAGTTTGTATCTAGAAACGGAACTAATTTGCTACTGGCAACCTTCACATGATGGAATCTATGTTATGACGTTTACTGTAAACAAAACGTAGAGGGACCACAGACCTAGGATTTTTTTCGCTAAGAGGGACCACCTCGAAACAAAACAATCAAGACGGTTGATGTTCTATACGGCGGGTTGCCATACGAACGGCACACTGGCGCTGCTATTATTATACTCTGTCTTGCCAGGCGAAAGCAGAGATTATTGTTATAAATATACACTAAGGAGCAATGAATATGGGTTACCAACTAAAAATATTGCTCCCTAGTGTGAACATGAATTTGCAAGAGTTCTTATTCAATACACGCATTATATTCTTTTATCTTCCTCGTAAGCTGCAAATAGCTATACCAAGTAAACGTCCAAATTTTGAAAACTTTCACGGCCTGGCAAAAAAGGTCATCTCAAATTGGAACTAATGGCTTGTGCGCGAATCTGGGCATCACATACCTACCCCTGCATTCGTTTGGACCCTTTTAGCATTCGGACTAGCTATGCGACTAATGGCCGAATACTGAAATCCAGTCAAATTTGATGCCACATTTATTTTCAATGGTCTTCGATTACAAATGCGAAATTGTATTTTGAGGACGGTTCAAACAGTTACCTACGTTGGCTTTCAAACTTTGAATGCCGTTTCAGTATTTGGCCGAAAAAGTGATAGAAAACCAAACATAAAACCAATTTACATAGAATAGTGACGGGCTAAATATTTAACTGGGAATTTTTGAGCCGCTATAGGTTATCCATTTTGCGTTTCGTTTTCAACTGAAAATGTTGTCGAAGTGTTTTTATTTTTTCATTTATTCAAGTTCATTTAGTGTTTGGTATATGCGGAATATTTCGTGATATTTTCGATATTTTATTGACGATAGAATATGTCTAACTATTCTGTAATCTTATAAAGCGGTAAAAAAATTGATTGTTCGTTGTCCGGAACTACTAAACCATTTTAAATAATTCTTTCAGCAGGAAAAGACACACTACTCCGAGTAATATAAGCTCAAGAGTAGATAATATACAATACAAGTTACATTTTACCTTAAGCCTGTTCTATCTATTCTATGCGAATACACGAGAAAAAGCTAGCGTGTCATAAAAATATTTCACAGGATCGTTAGTGAGCTTAAGCGTGCGTTAGTTACACACTTAGTTAGACGGCTTCGTCGCAAAACGTGCATTTCGCAAAATGTTTGAAACTACTGGACCGATCCAAAATTCTTTCACCGTTAGAAAGCTACATTATCACTGAGTAACATAAGCTATATTTTATATTGATACGCGGGCGAAGTCGCGGGGATAACAGCTAAACAGTAATCTATAAAGAATGATGAACAAGGGACTTCGCACTTCGCACCATTGTCTATTCTGTCATTCGAGCGGTGACCTAATTCCTTCTAGAAAGGTCGAACGTGTGCTCAGTAAAAATATTTGCCCAACACCCCAAGTTCCTTCACTTAGAATGTGACGAAATTGGAATACGAAATGTTTGCTTACAGAGAGTAATGTTTACAGTTTGGTGACGTTGAGAAATTGGACCTTATTGCCATGCATGTGAATTGATAACGTATTGGAAATACATGGAAAATGTAATGCCTAGTTGATTTGTTACTTTTTAAAGAAAAATAAAGATTGATTTTTGTAAACAACACTAGTGATGCACCATAATCAGGTACCTATACTTTTTTACGTAGAAAAGGTTTACATATGCTTAGCCTCCCCGAAAGGGACTTGGCGTGATTATATTATGTGTACATTTGTACATATTGTTATGATTATGAACCGAAAGCATACTATACTAGAGTTGGAAATATATTCTCACCTTTTTGAAGAAATTCACTTCAAAAAGTTCTGAGAGTATTTGCAAAAATATTATATAAGTAATTAATATCTAATTGTGAATCCAATTATTACACTTACATTAGTTTCCTATAAACTAATGTACATAACAGACTCATGTGTATATGTGTATAGATCAATAACAGTACATACCTAACTTATAACCTAATTCACTTTCAACGACAGCAGTCGAAGCCCAAATTACCTGAAATTTGTATAAATAATACGAGACGAGGCAAATGTATTCTCCGGGACATTTTGAAGATATTAACGTCAAGAAGTGCTTATTAAACGTATGAAATATGAGAACCCACGGCGTTATTACACTACCTTCCTCCATACGTTTGTTCCAGGCATTATCCGAGCTCTACATTCCCTAACATATGTCGCAGCTCTAGAAAAATGTCTCAACTTAATTCTTGTTAGTGTAAATTGAGCCTTCTGACAGCAGGTTAGCGTCTAAAATGCGTAAGAGTGATAATACGATATTAGTTTAGACCGAAACTTTGTAATGTCACGACGATTCAATTCATCAACGCATGATTGATCGCGCGGGGTATAGAGTGATGAATCTACATTTTACGAAGACGTTCGGATCAGGTTCAAGGTTACTGGATAAGAGGGAAGATTTTGAGAGTATTTAGTAACACGGGCGACGGAGAGATAATATTTAAAAAAAACAATTCTCATTAGAACTTTTTAATAAAATATTTTTGGTGCTTTGTTAGTCATTCGCTGTAATGTCAAGGGAAGTGCTGTTAGGTAAAATGTTTATTCATAAAAATCAAGCCTACCGCGAAATTCTATCACCGCACCTCTCACCATCAGCGGGGAACTCATCCTAACATATATGTACACGCCAAAACACTAAGTTTCGCCTGCGACTTCACCGCCCCTAATAATACAGGCATCTCCAGTGTTTGAATATTAACATTTGTTTAAGTCGCATCGTCAAATAATGAGAATTTTAATATATATATATATAAGTAAGTAAATGATCACATCTAGTGATAAGGCCGCCATTTGTACCGATATGTATAATAAATTCTGATTCTGTATTATAGTTTTAAGGTGTACAATAAAGAGTTATCTATCTATCTATCTATCTATAATATAAAATAATATAGCTTAGATTCTAGGTTAAGGTCTGTGGAAAAAAGCGATTGTGAAATCAATGATATAACTCTCATAATAATATTACCTTTAATAAATTTGTAAAATATATCAACATTTTTTAATACAAGCATCCAGGCCGCTCCCCGACGATCCTCCCTTCCCGCCTGCACCAAACTTCATCGTATCCATCTCAGGGCTCGGTAGCTTATCCAACCCTGAGATGAGTCTTTTCAGCTTTGCTATAGCCATTGCTGGGTGGAGGCCCTTAGGGCAAGCTAGGGTACAGTTCATAATTGTGTGACAGCGGAATGCCTTGAAATCGTCTCGAAGATCGTACAATCTTTGATAGGAATCTTCATCTCTGGTGTCTATCACCCACCTGTAGGCGTGAAGCAGAGTCGCCGGGCCGAGGAACCGTCTGCCATTCCACCAGTAACTGGGACACGCGGTAGAACAACACGAACAAAGTACACACTCGTACAAACCGACCATCTTCAAATTATCCTGGATACTTTGGGCGTATTGGTGCTTCCCGAGCGGTCCGTATGCTTTCCTTACCAAGTACGGTCGGATGCTGTTGTAGCCTTTGAAGAAATGTGCCATATCCACGACTAAATCCCTTATTACGTACATGTGGGGGATTGGGTAGATGGTAATGGTCTTGTCCGGCGGTATCTCTGTGATGCAAGCAAGGCAGTTATTCCCTTGTAGGTTGACAGCGCAGGAGCCACAGATCCCCTCCCTACATGACCTCCTGAAGGTCAAAGTTGGGTCCATGTCTTTGAGCTTTATTAGAGCATCCAGCACCATTTTCCCGCAAGTACTTACGTCGAGCTCATAGTTTTGTAGCTTCGGTTCTTCTCTGGTTAGTATTCCGCCGTACCGGTATACCTTGAACATGCGTCGCGGATCCACTGATTTCTTCGCAGCTGCTGGCTTGGTTTCCTTAGCTGGTTCAGCCTTCTCTGCTGAATAATGTCTTAGACATGATATAATTTCACGATGACTGCGACGTATCAGACTCCTATAAATTTTTGACATGATTTTGATCATTCTACAACTGTGGACGAGCAATTATAGTTATTAACAATTAACTAAATCATTAGTAAACAATTTATTAATAATATTTCATATTGAGTAAAAATCATGTGTCAGTTTTGAATAAATTATTTGATCTACTATTTTTGAAGTACACGTACTTCAAATTCGTTCAAATTGCGTTTTTATTTAAATGTCAAACAATGTCGGCTTTGTTAGCTCACGAAATAGGTTGTTCTATTATATCTACCAATAAAATCTTTAAGTAATATGAAAATAAATTAATGCCCTCGTAATGTATTGTCTTAACTAGCTACAAAACCCGGCGATTTCCAGGTCGCAACAGACATTTTTACCACCCAAAACCTCTCAAATGCAACTATAGAGAAAAGGCTGGACAAACACACACATACGTTGTTTTATTTATATTTAATCACACTTAAATAACATCAAATTCGCAATCTATCATATGTTTGATGTAATGTAGCATCACAAACTATACGAGAATAATTCACCCACATAATAACACCTACTCCAAAAACTTATCTTCAATGTTCACACCTATACGTAGATACATAGAGCTCTAAGCTGCAACACTAGCACTTTCCGTAATTACCGTAATCTATGTGAGTGTTGAATAGTGTAGGTATTTGTACTCTCACACCTTGGACTATCTAGTCACATCTCGTGACGTACGAGCACGTGACCTAGGCAATATTTTGTAAATATTGTAATGTTTTTGCAAGCATTTAAATTAATCCTTACTAGATATACTTTTTGGAGTAATTTCATTATAGGTGCTCGTGAAGGAGACTATAGACCCTGATATTTGATATTCATTTTAAATTGATAACTCTACGCGTTCTTGAGAAAAAAAATCTTGACAGATAGTTAGACAGGAGGACAACAAAGCGATCCTATAAGGGTTCCTTTCTTCCTTTTGAGGTACGGAATCCAAAAAATTAAGAGAATAGTTTTTTTACATTCCTTTTTTTTATACCACTAAGGTGGCAAACAAGCATACGGCCCGCCTGATGGTAAGCGGTTACAGCAGCCTATGGACGCTTGCAACACCAGGGGTATAACTCGCGCGTTGCCGACCCTTCAAAAATCTCTTCACACCCTTCTTGAAGAACCCCATGCTGTAATCTCAGATGTCAGCTGTAATCAAATCATCATAAAACCACGGCGGTTCATTCCACAGTTTAATTGTGCGCGGGAGGAAGCTCTTTTGGAACCGCGCAGTTCGGGACCATTTTGGTTCCAACGTGTGGGGATGAATTCCCCGCACGTGGAAAATTTAAAAACGATTATTGTAAAAACGTTGATACATATTATTATCAGCGTTAAAATTATGTGATTATAATGCAAACGATACAGTAGAAAAATACAATATGCCTGTTGGCGGAGCATAGCGTAACTACTATTACTTGTACTAAATATCTGTATGTTACAAATCCTATGTTTAATAATAACATGAAAACGGGTCCTATACGCGATTTTTTTTATTTACCTCCCGACGTTTCGACCGAGAATCGGCCGTGGTCACGGGCTGACATAAAAATAATCCTATTTCAAAAAAAAAAAAAACGTAATTGTATTACATACACACACGCATCATATTGGCCGATTATCCCAGCAGTGTGTCCCGATACGCACCCTTATCACGTGCACCACCTTTGACGGGCATCTCTAATATTCAGGAGTGAATAGTTTCTCGTACCCTGAATAGAATTTGAATTGGATTCAGGTTATTACGTCCATGGTTGGGTGTAAGCTTTGGATATTTCTACCAGTGCCCAGGTTCACTCGCAACTGGAATTTGTCAGTCAACTACGGTTGCGGAACTAGTTATATCAATATTGATTGGAATTTTATATTAGATACTAGCTGTGCCCGCGTTTTCGTGCGCGTGAAATGTTTTTTTTACATGAGCAAAAGTTTTTATTGCGCGAAATGTATTTTACTAAAATAAATGTTTCGCCTTTTAGCATCTACCAGTGAAAGTTGAACCATCGTTTTATACATGTCCGCCGATTCCAAGTACTCTTTACCTTTCAATCATTGAGTATTTTGGTATTTATTTATGTAGCTACTAGCTTTTACCCGCATGGTGCTCCTATCCCTCGGGAACCACACAATTAAAAAAAATCATTTTGTTAAAAGTATCCTTTATGATATTCCAGCCTATAAGTTACCCGATAAAATCCGCCGCAGCTCGTATCGAGCATCAACTGTCTTGATTGGTTTGTTTATAGTAAACGTCATAACATGGATTCTATTTTGTGAAGGTTGCCAGTAGTAAAAAAAATAGTTCCGTTTCTAAACTTTTTTGCCAAATTATAATTTCAGTTGGAATGAATACGCTGTGAATGTGCACACTGTGCGCACAGGATTTTATCGATCTGGAGCACAACAGGATTGGTTTGGCAGACAGACAGACAGGTGATATAGCTTTATTGGAATGCAATTTTAAAGTCTGTCTGCCAGTAGGATATGCTTTTATGAATAATTGAAACTTCTGTATCTGCGACTGTCAAACTGCAGCAGAATACATGGTGAGATAAGTATATATTTAATGTTATGGCACACTCAGATCAAATTAAATTCGTAGATTGACCTCTGCGAACGACGAAGTGACGTAGGTTAAAATTACGCCATGCAGTGTAAATTTTTTTTTACCACTAAGGTGGCAAACAAGCATACGACCCACCTGATGGTATGCAGTCACCGTAGCCTATAGCCCTTAGAAATACCAGGGGTATCCCTATCCAACCATTCGTTGATGAGGACTCACTGTACTGGCAGTATTACTAGCCCAGCGTATCCTCGTGGAGCACTGGCAACCTTACTTACCGCAGAAACACAACACTACATCAAGAAGTGTTATTACACTGCGGTCTTCTGTAAAGCGGAGGTACAGTCCCCAGTCGGGCGGCTCCAATTTAAATGGGAAAACCCACGGGAAATCCCAAATCCCAAATACATATACAATTACACGCACACATCTACAAGACTACAATGAAACTACGCCTGGTCCACGTACTACATGTTTAAAAAACCGGCGTCACTTCTTTGTTCGCAAAGTTCTTTCTAACTTTTTTATTTAATCCGAGATGGCTCATGCATAGACCTCTGTGGTTTCTTGGATATTATGTCGAAAGAATTACCGAAATTTAAAAAAAACAGACATGAAATTGGGTACCGGGAGGTTTCCTACCAATAATAATAATGTTTAATAAATAATAAACCAAAAAAAGAACAAAGTTTTTGTAAACCAAACATTTTTTTTAATTAAGTATCAATTTTTAGGGTGTTAAAGTAGAACAGGAGTTTCTCTCTTTGTATGTCCATATGTCTATGTATTCTGCGTATAGTTTGTTTCACAGTTTTTTTTAAAACTATCATTACTAACCGATTTTTCAATTTACAAAATAACGCGCAATAAACTTCAAATAGTACTTGTAAAAAAGGTCATACAAGCTCCATGCTCAATTTAACTGAGATGTAATGCAAGAACTAAATGTTAGAAATTCTACATTACATTAAAACATTAACGCCAGCCAGTGACGCCAGATATCAACTATCGCATTATGGTCGTTTAAAAATGGAACAAACTACAATTTGAATGGGGATATCACCTATATTACCACTGCCCATTGGCTCAGAGTAGATAATTTGGAAACTTTTTTTTAATGTGTTCATTTTTTACAATTAAATTGTATACGAATTAAAATTATGTATCTACGTAGAGCCTTGGTTCTATAATCGAATTAGCGGTAAAATCTATTTAGTTTAAAATGTATACGTACTTTTGACGAAATTATAGTAGGTATACGTAAATAATAAAAGTAGTTGTTCAACATTATCTCAATATTTCCTCTTCATCGTATATAATCAGGGCCCTTGTAAGACATGGAACTTGCCTACGTGTCCATCAATCACGGCTGCTCTAAATATGAAACCACATCATACCAAAATATACCTTATTTTTTGTACGTTAAAGTTAGAACTCCTTTAAGATCGATGCTGTATCGCTTTACAGTTTCATTAGGGAATTTGTTGATCATTAGTAAGTCTGGTATATTTTGTTTGCTCGTCAATAGCATTTTGTACTTTAAACAAAAAAAAATTTATATACATTTAATATACGATTAGTTATGTAATAAAAGTCTGCCAATTAACTCAATTTGATTCTATGCTTGCAATAATTGTTTATGGGATCACACCAATCACGTCGCTCCTTTTTAGTGATGCAAAAAGCGGGATCGGTTTCGCCCGCTCTGATTGGCTGTCAGATGCGAAGTTTTACGGTCGTAAATGTCATTAATGCGTGGCGCGGACGCTGCCGGCTAAGGCAGTCGAACAATTGTGTGCTCGTGCTAAAAAACGTGCTTTAAAAATACTTTCTTCAAAATTGTACTTATGTGAGATTCCTTGTGTTGTGAATAGTAGAATCATACAAAGTTAAGTGCTTTCTTGCACTTTTATATTCGCTACGGCACCCTACAACGTGTTCCAGCAGTCCACAGCGTTATACCGTCTGGTGCCCTGGTCAGGGTTGCAGGACTTTCAGGTACATGGGTCCTCATATACTTTAGGGACTTTGCTACCGTTTTCCTGGGGTCCAAGTGGCTTAGGCCAGTTGGCTGTTTGTTACATACCTATCTATAGCATAATCTTAGCAAGTAGGTTGGTTTGGTAGGCATATTGATAAATCACTCAGAAATTAAGTTTTTTTTTTTTTAATCTAAAGAGGCATACAAGCATACGGCCCACCTGATGGTGAGCAGTTGCCGGCCCCTATAGCCGCTAGCAATACCAGGGATACACTAACGAGTCGCCAAAACACACAGAAAAAATGTATTTACAAAAAAAAAAAAAGTAGGTATATCAGCTAAAGGTTTCCATAGTTCAAGCTTTGCTTAGTTCGGGACCAGATGGCGCTGTGTGCCTATGTCCAAATATTATTATTATTATTATGAATGTAAGAAGCAAAAGAGGTGTGCAAGTCAAGAGTGAAATGGCGCTCTATACTCTGCCGACTTTGTGCGGTACTTGGCGTGATGATTTTATGTATGACATTATGTAGATAGCTTAGCCTTTATATATATATGCTAGCAACATAAGTTGCGTGATGTAGGTACGTAAATAAGATTGATTGCATTGAAAATCAAGTAACAAATTGAATTGGGCTCGCAGCTTGAATAAGTAATGCCTGCGTGGATATAACATATACTATATGTGCCTAATTTCGTGGATAGAATCAGGCGTTACTATGCGAATATTCATATTTATAAAAAAAAACATATTATTGTATATCTTATAACGTATATATGTATGTGTTTTAGTGATGTTAGGTTTTTTGAAATAATTTTAGAATATCACCCAAAGCTAAAACACGTATTTTTATTTTCTTTATATTATACTAACTTTTACCCGGTATTTCTATCCCTCGGTAACCACACAATTTTCCGGGATAATAAGCATCTATTATTTATAATAAACAACACAAAAAATAATACATAAAACTTTAACTATAAAATGTACAGATGGAGTGAAATAAATGTCTTAAATCACTTTCACGGGGAAGTGTGCCACGCTGTATTGCAATGCTCAACCTTTGTGCTAGACATTCGCCAGCCCTCTTCTCACAGGAGGCCTCGCATAGCTTTTATGAAGCCTAAAAATAATTGAAATTTAAATTTCTAGTTAATCGTGCTGTCCATTGCAATGGACTATTGCTGGCACTGCACCAAATAACGACGCAACATTAACACAGTATTGTACGACCGTTTTTGGCACGTGATGCTTTTTATGAATTTAATATTTGTTTTAATTTTTATTTGTAATTTGTAGAATTTATTTTAATGTATTTATATAGTACATAACAAGAAGACATAGTAATAAAAACTAAAGGATAAAGGAAAATAACTAATCTAACATAAAAATTTAAATAAATAAAACACTTGTCCCAAGTGGTTGTCACGCGGGAGGGTGCCAAGGAGGCTGGCAGCATTGCAGTTCTGATCCCTTGCGCGTAATATGTTCCAGCCTTCTTGTCACCGGAGGCCTCAATCAATCGTCGTGAGACCTCCTTGTACATCAAATGAGTCTAATGTTAGTGTATTTGGATGTTATTACTCAACCGGTTTTGAATTTGGCATATAATAGACGCTTATCACTAAATAGTATAAAACGAAGTCGCTGCCCGCTGTCTGTCTGTCCCTGTGTATATCTTTAAAAATACGCAACGGATTTTAATGCGGTTTTTTCAATAGATAGAGTGATTCAAGAGTCGCAGAGTTCGCAACCGTCAATAAGTCTGGAAACCCTACTCGCTGCAGAAAAACAACACATGTTTTATATCATATGTTAGGAAATGCTGATATTTGCTGAAATGCTTATATTTAAGTAACGAAAGACGAAAACAGAAAACTTGGGTAAATTCAGACAAGAATGTTGCAATGTAGGTATGTTGGGCGGGTCAAGTAAGGCTGTATGGTACGTATGGTTCAGGCGGAACGTTGCGATAAAACCAGATGCTGCAGGCTTTGTGTGTTCCAAGATCATGAGAGTAGCGGAGTTATAATTTGTTTTCGCATTTTTTTTTCTATCCTATACAGAAAAGACAGATAGACAGTTGTATAATGAGAAACTTTTCTTACTGACCATACTTAGAAACTCGTGTATGGATGTCATGGGAAAGAAAAGTATTATTTAATATTTTAATTTAAACTGTCGTGGAGGTCGGGGGAGCTAATGTATGAAAGTAAATTTCTCGAGAACAATGGGTTTTGAAGGTCTGCGGAACGCCCTATATTTCTTGTGTAGGGTTCTTTGAGCATCGGATGCCTACGTCATAACTATCTGCGTGCCAAATTTCAGCGCCATCCTGTGGTTAGAGCTATGTGTTGATTGATCTGTCAGTAACGGTTGCTTTTTATATATACTGATTATTCATATTTAATATCTAAAAGCTGTTCCGACAGACGTTGTCCTGTCTTAGCTATGTATGTATTCATATGACAAATCCACCACAGAAAAAAGGACCATTAGTTTATTGCGAAATGAAAAATGTTCCGATTGTTTTTGTTTCTTTTTCATAAGAACCTTCTCCCGACAATAAACAACACAAAAAATAAAGAATTTGCAAAGGGATATAGGGACTCATTTTCCTATTAATATTATAAATGCGAAAGTTTGTGAGTATGGATGTTTGTTACTCTTTCACGCAAATATCAAAACTACTCAAAGGATTTGGATGAAATTTGGAACACAGGTTATTTAAAACCTGGATTAACACATAGAATACTATTTATCCCGGGAAATTTTTAGGTTCCTCTGAGATTCTAAGTTCAACGCGGACGTAGTCTCGAGCAGAAGCTAGTTATATAATATAGTTGAATATTCTTATAACTTAGACCATTAGTTGTATACGCCTCGGTATCGGGTCTCGCGATGGTAATACAATCAACATTCAATCCCGCACTGAGCCGCCGGTAGACGAGCATTGCTGAGGCTTCCACTAAGCCACCCTTGTGATATCTTCGCACCGTGGATTAGAAATTGAGGGAAAAATTACATTTGACATTAACTTTCCTGTTCAAAAGATGTGGCGTTTTTAATTCATGTCTGTAAAATATTTTTTCATTTTAACGTCAGGACGATAGGACGTCTTTCAGATATTCAGAACGTGAAGATTATATGGCTTAACACGTGCCAGGTTTAGACCTGGCACGTGTTAAGGAAAGTAATTAAAAATGACGTCATGAGTCGAAATGCCTAGTATGTCCTACACTGGTCCTTTATAAATCTCCTAAGTGTTTTTTTAAATATTTATAAGCATATTGCTTATTGGGAAAAGCCCCACGGGCAGACAGATGCCACGGCCCACGATAAAATTTCCTATATAGCCATCTACAAAATATGCATCCCACTCAAAACACACTCACCTTCGGTATTTATGGCTAGAGCCGTAGGGACTTTTATATTTTGTTTTATTAGGTTTTACGGCTCTGACTTCATGTCCTTTTGAGCTAGTATAGCTATTATTTTGTGTTTTGTTAAAGTAATTTTTTTAGAGGTGGATCACATTAGAGACCTTTTCAGGTTTCAGGTTAGACAGAAAGTAAATTCCAATAACACACAAACTACAACGATAACTTCTCACAAATATAATGTAATCTATCACAAACAAAGTTATAGAGCAGTACCCCCCATTAATATACGAGGCAATAATATTTCATTATCGGCTGGCACGCAGTTCACGTTCGCAATTTCACGATATATTGCAATTTATTATTTTGTTCACGCGTGGGCTTGAGAATCGGGTCAAGGAAGCTTAAGCTTCGATGTAGGACTGAACGAACAGTATCTAGAAATACCTTTCTTTTAGAATGTTTGTTTTAACCTATGACGAGACTGGTCTAGTGGTTAGTATACCTGACTTCTACGCTAGTGGTCGTGGGTTCGATTCCCGTCGGGGGAAACATTTATGTGACAAACATGTTTGCCTTGCGTCTGGGTATTTAGTATGTATTTACAAAAAAAAAACGTACATAAGTATTCTATCCGCTGCTGGTTCTCATAGTACAGATGGCGCTGTGTGATATCCAAGCATTATTATTATTATATTACCTTCATTCCGAAATATTAAACATTATTTTATTACGATTAAACATTCTGTCACAAATTTCATATTACAGCATTATTACCAATGTTCCTATAAATCTGTCACGAAATGAAACTTTACTGCACGAAGTGACACCGAAAATACTCACTAAACATCACTACAACACAATTGACGAGACACTGGAAAAAATCTTAACTACTGCCAGATTCCCGCCAAAAAAACCTGTCTTTGAAACATCAAATATGGCGTCAATTCCATTTGGTCACGAGTTAGAGTTCAAGAATTTTATTCTTGTCGCCTTTGATCTGTTTTCACAGCTGTAAAGACTTGAAGAAAATACATTTTACACGGTACGTGACATGTTTCCTACACATGTGCCTTAAAGCACCCATACCTACTTGAAATGTAATCGTTCTAACTATATAAATCTTTGTGCTATTTTTGAAATCCGAATGTAGTTACTTAGATGTAATATGAATTTTTGACAAGTTGTTATAACTGTGACCTGCACGTATGTATCTGTCACCGGAAGATAACAAGAACCGCAAATGTATAAAATTCCTAGGAAATTTATCAATCTTCGTAGGATTCTAAACGAGAGATTAATTGTATTAATTTACGTTCACCGTTTGTAACATTGTAGTCCGACATGGCCGTGATAGGTTAGAAGCCTTAGCCGACGTTGGTTGTTTTTTTAGTTCGGTAAGTTTATTAATTTCCGAAAATGTGGGCGTAAATTAATACAATTAATCTCTCGTTTAGAATCCTACGAAGGTTGATAAATTTCCTAGGAAATTTATACATTTGCGGTTCTTGTTATCTTCCGGTGACATTAACAGTAATATAAAGGATTTTTGATCGTCATTATAACTAACTTTTAAACACTGAAAATTTTGAAATTTTGCACACGAATAAAAGACCGATATGGCGATACTATATTGCCATAATTTCGTCCCCGTGTCCGGGCCAGAATCATAAGAATATATAACTACATTCTAAACGCGCTTTTTAGTTTTTAAAACTATAATCAATATATTTTATACTACTAAGGTGGCAAACAAGCATACGGCCTGCCTGATGGTAAGCGTTTACCGCAGCCTATGGACGCTTGCAACACCAGGGGTATCAATCGCGTGTTGCCGACCCGGCTTCGCACGGGTAGACATTAGTTTCGGAGCACAGACATTTATCAAATATTTGTATAAGTGGTATAAAAAAAAAGCCGGGGCGGCCGCTAGTAGACTGTAAAGGGATAAACTTTATCAATGCATTGTGGTCGGAGAAACAAACTCATTAGAAAATAATGGAACAAAATAAGTTTCGCTTCTCGTTCCATAGCACTGAATGTATTTCAAGAATCTAGGCACACGTTTGTGTGTCACCCACGTTTAGAGTATAATATGTTTGAACTCGGACTGTTACGTGGCTGTACTTTGATGCATTTAGCACACGAATCTTTACTACCTTAGCCCTAGACGGTTTCGCATACAAGATTAATCTGCACGACAGATGTATTAATGACCGGACTCCATTTTCGAATAAAGGTTTTCGGTCGGATTATTTGTGAGTTTCATTTGTCTGATTCTATTATTCAGACCTTGTGAAGAAAACAAACTCAATTGTCTGCGTACTTTGGGGTCTAAAGAGGTATTTTAAGGTCGCTCGTCAAAAGAATTGGACTTATACTTATGTTAAGTTTTCTGCAATGTCAAGTCGTGTTAGTATGTGGGGCGAGCGAGAAGGTTGCGTGTTCAGATCACGTCGGGGTCACCAGTGTGGGGCGAGCGAGGTGATCATGCTCAGCCACCACAAAGGGAAGATCTTCCAGCCAGGCGGGTGTTGTGCCTGGGGAATCGCGGCTCCGACTGTTCTAGTCGGAAACTTGTATATATGTTGAATTGCGTAGAAAACTTCGCTAGCGCGTGGCAGGAATGTGACGTCATTCGTTGAATGTTGTCCTGCTAGTTAGTCGATTTCTAACGTTGGTTTATGTAGCCGTGAGGTCGCTACAAGTAGAACCAACGTCACAGTCACTATTATGTAGTTTGTATATAATTATTTTAGCTTATTTGGGGTGTTACGTACCTCTTTTAAAAATATATTCATGTTTCCTCTTCCTATAAAGATAATAATGTACGTTGTGACTTATCTATACTAATATTATAAAGAGGAAAGATTTGTATTTTTGTATGTTTTGAATAGGCTCCGAAACTACTGGACCGATTTAAAAAAAATCTTTCACCGTTAGAAAGCTACATCATCACTGAGTAACATAGGCTATATATTATACTAGCTTCCCGCCCCGGCTTCGCTCGGGTAGACAAAACATTTAATAAATGTCTATAGGCTCCGAAACTACTGGACCGATTTCAAAAATTCTTTCACCGTTAAAAAGCTACACTATCACTGATTAACATAGGCTAGCTGCCCGCCCCGGCTTTGCACGGGTAGACAAAATATTTGATATAAATGTCTACCCGTGCGAAGCCGGGGCGGGCCGCTAGTATTTCATAACAAGCGATGACTTTTAGCTAATTTAAAAACACATATTTTATCTGCCATTTTATTTATAAATACTAAGATGAGTAAGTAAGTAGACATTTTTACCCAGTTCTAGCTGAAGAAAATATTTCTTCATATGTACAAATACCTAGTCATAATGTCTTCCTCCATTCAATATTCCACGGGAGCTAGAAGCGCGAGCGAATGAAGTGCTCCTTTCTCATGGTAATATTATGGCGGACCGCCCGCCATTGTTGCAGGATTAGAACCTTTTGTGGCTTATCGACACCTGGCTCTTGTATGGTTAGGATTAATATTTGATAAAAATATTAGGTATCATGGTCAACAAGCATTCGGTAAGCAAGTTTTAGAGTTTATCCTCATGTATGCTGGCGACACGTCAAATTATTTTAAGAAAAATTAAATAGAAATATATAACGAGGTATTTTATTGGGAAAACCCACAGGAGATACCATTTCGCCCTACCTCCCTAGTTTAAGCTCATGGTGTGATTTATTCACTGTACCTTAGCCTAGAAAAACTCATTAGTACAGGCGGGGGTTTGAACCTGGGCCCCATCACATGACAAGCCGTTGCTTCAACGACAAGGCGTGGGATTTAGGTATATTCTTATGTACCCAAGTACTATTGTAATTGTTAAAAATGTCGACGGTACACTAACAGCCACTGTTCGAATCCAAATTTTCTTTAAAATCAACGATGTTGGGACTTTGACGTGGGACTTATTATTGTAAATAGTATACAAATATTTACAGTATATTTTGGTTGTTATAGGTTATTTGCATTACAGATAAATGTTAGTTACAGCTTGAGCTTCTTCACTATCATCACTACATAGTATAAATCAAAGTCGCTTTCCATGTCTGTCCCTATGTAAATTTCGTAAATTTTTAAAACTACGCAACGATGCGGTTTTTTTAATACATAGAATGATTCAAGAATTCAAGGTTTTATGTATAATTAATTTATGTTTTGTAGGTATTTAACTTATATGGCAAACGCTGGCCGTGCGAAGCCGGGGCGGATCGCTAGTTTAAACAATACTCAAATGTTAGTGAATAGAACACAGATTTCACACAAATAAAATAGCTTTTGTAATAAGTTTCCCCGTGAATTATTTCCGCAGTAGTAAAGTGATTATTGCAGTCGTAAACCTACTCGGGCTTGGCATAAAACCTTTCTAACGGAACTAAATGTTGCCGTGGGGTTCACGCTACAGTAACTTTTCAGTTCACGGCTTTTTTAAAGTAAGCAATTTGGAAATTGTAACAGCATTTTAGTAGTAGAGTTCTTTTTACTTAATAATATTGATATAATCATGGCTGCAGGCTTATGAAAGAAGAAATAAACACAGTAGGTAAAACCTATGGTTTTCAAATGAAATGGCTTGTTGAGCAAAACATAGTAAGTAAAGTGACCTCATTCTAAATCTAGTATGGCGACCGCCGCAAGCAGAAGATTTAAAATTGTTCTAACCCCTATGATATGAGTATCAAATGAAATGTATAAAAAAACAACTTGTTTTAGGTGTCAACATGATAGATGGGTGAGGCCGTGCTATGTTCATAATATTGATAAACAAATTCTTTGCATAGAAAAAAATCACCAATAGGCAAAACCATTGTCAAACGCAGCATATAAGAGTGTCACTGCGGGCATGTGAGCACCACTTGTATATAATTGTCATCGTTGCCATCACGTTTGTCATTAAGCTCAGAACACAGTTAGTAGTAATGCTGCTAGCACAGTGAGTCCTCATCAACAACAGGGTTGGCAACGCGTTAGTGATACCCCTGGTATTTCTAGCGGCTAAAGACTACGGTGCATACTGTCCGGTGGGCCGTATGCATGTGCCAAAGTGGTTAGAAAATAAATAAAGAAAACAGCGATAGACTTCAAAATCTTGGATCCTGGTCTTAACAAAAGATCTCCACTTCGTTCGCTTGACGGCTTGCTGTACTTGCTGGTATCTATGCTGTACTTCTTCATGTGTCGCTTCAGCACATCTTTGTACCTAAGGATCTGTTCGGCATGCTTCCGTTGCCCACCTCAATATTTACATACCCATTGTAAATGCTACGCCGTAATCTCGCAGCGGCTACGCCGTAGCCAATCGTAGCTCTGGCCTTGCGCTGCGCTAACAAAGAACCATTAACACATTATTCAATAAGTTATCATAGTAACTAATAATGAAATAAATAAACTCGCTGTACTTAAGAATGCAATGATATGCATTATGTAATTTCAGATAATATGCATGCTCTTAGATTGATCCCATCCAAGGGTACCTGAAGGGGTAGGCAGAGGTGTTACAACCAACGGAACAGACTTATGCTATATATGATATTTTTAAAGCTCGTGGTGTGACTCACTGCACAGTTAGAAAAACTCATTAGTACAGACGGAACAGACCGATGGGATTTGAACTTGAGTGGCTAGAATTGCGGACAACGTTTCATACAACAAGGCGACCACGGCACTCTCTCAGATTGGTAATCCTTTTGTACCTCCATAGACCACAGGTGAGTAAAGACTAATGGTTGAGAATAAATAATAAGACGTTATGTCTTTTAAAGGAGAAAAATATCTTCGGCTTACAAAAGATAAGGTTTTCCTATATCTAAGTTCGATATTTATCCCCTAGTAATTATTCCTACGGAATTTGGAATCCTCATTTTGTAACTGATTAATTTAATTTATGCATACCTGAACAGTAGTGGCCACTAGTGGCTGACATAATAGTAATAATGACAATCCTTGGACATTATCACACAGAGCCATCCAGCGCCAAACTAAGCAAAGCTTGTACTATGGAAAACAGAATCTGATAGAATATATTTTTTGTAAATACATACTTATGATACATACCAAGCACCCAGACGCAAGGCAAACACAAATGCTTCACACATCAATGTTCACCCCGGTAGGAATCGAGCTCGTGACCTCTAAAAGCAGCTGCTATACTAACCACTAGACCAGCGGCCTCGTCAAATAGTCCAACATGTCACAGTATATAATAAATCGTCCATAAAATCTTCCAATTCTAGAATTCTTTTACATGTCCTATAAAAAGCACTTCGATTTTACGACCGCAGAATTATTTATCCTTCCCAAAGAAATATTGAGGTGATACTATATTCAGGGATGAATTTTGTATGTTTGCTTGCCTCGCTGAAATACTTGGAACACTTCCAAGCGCGGCTATTAGGGCACCAACTTATATATACCACCGAATATTTTAGATATTTAAAACTGAACCCTAGCTCCACGAGGTAAGGATGAAGTTTATTTGTAGTTCATTTTGTGACGGTAGTAACATTTTGGGATGTGTATATTATAACTTGTCGAAAGTTTTCAGGCTTGATGTTTTGCCAATAAGCATAGTTTGTTTCGAGAAAGTTGACGGAGCCTTATAATATATTTGCGGACTGTTATAAATATTTTTAAACAGGAATTAGTGCTAGTCTAGTAATTCTATTGTTACGCACAAGGGTAGAATTACACTAAATTGTCCTTTGTACTGCCAAATCAATTTCAGTCCTGTCAAAACCATGAATATTTTCATTTCAATGAACCCCAGAATAAAGTAAATATTTTAGTTTAGTTTCAGTTTAGCTAGTTGGAAAAATATGTCAGTTAAAGTTCATTTTTAGGGGTTATCAAGTTGTAATTAGTATCAAATACCCGGGTCTATGGAATCTTTCAGCTGTGAAAATATCAAAGTCAACATGAAGAAAATATATGACGATCACAAGTTTTCGAATATTTTGCGATTGCATAAACGAACCGACGAATATTGACCTCATTTATTCACTAGTTCGCCTACATTTGGGTACCTTATCAATGCATATAGAGTACTAGGCCAGCGTGTCCTCGTGGAGAACTGGCAAACTTACTTACCGCAGAAACACAACACTACATCAAGTTGTATTATTTCACTGCGGTCTTCTGTAAGGTGGAGGTACAGCCCCAGTCGGGCGGCTACAATTTAAATGGGAAACCCACGGGAAACTCATTTGTAAGATCACTTGCTCAGTATGACAGCCCGTAATTACGGCTATCTTCCTGTAATTTGCACAGTGCAGATAAAACAACAGTCGGTTTTAATTTGCATTCAACGCGGAATAATTATTTTCGCTAAATATGCTGACTTGCTTTTTAAGCTAGGGGATGTTTTGATCGTAGATCGTGTAGGGGAAATTTTAAGCTTCTTGTGGTTCCTTCGGGGTGTAAACATGAGAACGTCAGCTTACTGATGATATTAATAATTTATTTTTCATTCCTAATGCTCAAAAATTTCGTCTATGTAGCGTACCAGAACGGACTTAAAATAGATTTTAATGCTCTAGGAGTTTTTTTAAATTTAGTAACCTGGAGTTTCATGTATCTCATTATTGTTCATGACATGGATACAAGCCCTTCAATCGCATACTTAATCGACATTTATCTTCACAGAAGACTGAAATTATGTAGCCGGTGATATTAAATTAAATATCGGCAAATAAAAATTATGTCCATATTTTCGTATCTATAAATTTATGTCGATATTTAACGTATCAAGATTTTATACACAATGTTATATCTATAATTTTTGCCCATGCCATCTCGTTAAATAGGAGAATAGTTGGTACCAATTATATATATTTTTTATTTAAATAACTAAATATTTTTTGAAAATAGTATTGGATTATTTTTGTCGTGTTACACACGACGCTTAAACCCATTGTAACTTGTTTTCTTTTTACTACCTCGTAAAACTATTTCCTATAAAATGGACCATTTTAGCCCTGGTATTACAATCTATTATTAAAACGAGCTTTTTAATTTTGGCCCGGATTCCCAATTAAGCTGCATTATAATATTTAATCCTTAATTATTCCTCGTCACAGAATATTCTAGTTCATAGATTCTCAAAGTGTGTGGTACCGCCCTCCAGTGGGTGTTGAGACCTTCATATGGGGCGATTTAAACTTAGTATTGGTGGCGCTAAATAAAAATCGGTGGTATAACGAAATTTAAATGCGAAATGTAGAATAACTCAACCTATCTGTAAAAAACAAAACTTATTGGTGCCGATTCTGTTGTACAGAATCACTATAACTAATTTGATAAGACTAAAAAGTCTTGCTATCCCTTTCTCATGTGTTAAATAAGGATAAGAAAAAATATAGTCCAGTCAAATTAGTTTAATTTTGAGATGAAGAATTTCTGAGGCGTTGGGTTGCATTGTTTTTCTAAAGGACGGTACTTCAGAAACGTTTGAGAAACACTGCTCTAGTTAGATTAATAGTTGTGTCAAGTGAATCAATGTTCATTAATTGGACCGGCTTAGTTATCAGTATCGCTTGCTTAAACCTATGTATAACCGATTGCTAATGTGTTTTCCTTACTGATTGTGTTTCTGTGGGAAGATTTCCCCACCTATGAGATTCTCTTAGTAACCATCACGTAAATAAAAGCCATGGTGTTCAAATCCCGGCTGGACTTTAAGTACAATGATTAATCACACCATGAGCTTAAAAAACAAAGGTAGGGCACACTGCTATCGTCCGTGAGTTTCTTGGTATACAATTTTTTTTTTGTTGTATCCTACTTACTCATTACCATACCCTATCCTTATTACTGTTATATGTTCTTTAGTAAAATACTTCCGAAAACTCTACGGAAGAAAGAATCTTCTTTGTAGATAATTGATTACTTCCACAAAGCATTCCAAAATCGAGACATCTAACGGAGCAAGAGACGAAAGAATTCATGTCAAATAACAATTTTATTAAGAGTGTACTCGGCTCTGAAAGAAAATTGGCCCTCATTTTTTATTTCCTAGGAATTTACTAAATTAAGTCCCTCTGTGTGTCGTTCAGAATGTTGGCTATTTGGCAGGATTCTTATGAGACGCAGATTCTCAGAAGGTAATCTGTCGGCATTATTATCTCGCGGTAAATAGTTCACCAAATGTTATTTTTGATACTTGAACAATATAAAATGTAGTTCCAAAGGAAATTGTGGGAGGTTTTCCAAAAAGAGTATAGCATGGGGTGATTTTTGCAGGGTTCACAACGCGCGAGTGATACCCCTAGTGTTGCAAGCGTCATTAGGCTAAGGTAACCGCTTACCTACAGGCGGGCCGTTTGCTTGTTTGCCACCTAAGTTGTATAAAAATAAATGTGTGTGTATGGCTTGGGAGCTTTACCGTATCATCACACTTTATACTAATATGATAAATACATCCGACCACTAGGACTTTGCACTGTTTAAATATTACTATTGCACTGAAGTATTCAAAACATTTTGTGAGTCCTCATCAACAACAGGGTTGGCACCCCGTTAGTGATACCCCCGGTATTGCTAGCGGCTATAGGCTACGGTGACTGCTTACCATCAGGTGGGCCGTATGCTTGTGTGCCACGTTAGTGGTATAAAAAAAAAAGCCAACCCTCAATATCGGTCTGTTTCTACTCATGAGTTTTGCGAATACTCAAAACATACAATATATTACGAGTTATGGAGTTGTTTAAAATATCAACATCTAAATCCGTTTTCGAAAAAAAACTACAGCGTCAATCGAGATCGAGATGCAAAAATATCAGGATTAGATTTTTATAGAATAACAAAACTTAACCGCAGTTATTAATTTATTATAGTGCCCTTTGATTTTGATAGTTGAGCAAATTGTTAAAGGCTAAATTAATGAATTGAACATGGTGTGGCCGAAGTGGCCGCACAAATTGATTTAGCGCTTCAAAGCTCACTTTTGTGGCTGGCCAAACGAGGCTACGTCAAAATTTTGCAAGTAAAATCAGGACATGAACACGAAGTATATAAAATAAAATGCTGTATTTTCAATGAATGAATACTAATATCATAAATGCGAAAGTAACTCTGTTTATTTGCTACCTTTTCTGGACTAAACGATAGAAAAAAACATATATAGAGATAGCTTTTAGGGAAATCAAACCAACATACTTGTTTTCGCACACCATGCACTCATTCTAGTGACACGGTTTCAATCTCACCTACCCTTGAAGGTTATTCATCCGGGTAACGGACCGGGAAATTCTTACATCCGGGTAGGATTATCCGGCTAAATAACCGGCTACGTTTAGGAGCGTGAAATGCGTATCGGAATGACTTCTATTAAAATAGCCCTGTAGCCAACCTTGGTATCGGTAAGTGTCAGTTTAAGGATCAAGGTTTATCACTTAGATTTATTGTGCTGTATTCGAAAGTGCCGGCCATCGTAATATTTTCGTAATATTATGTTAGAGCCCGTCTGAACATTTATTACTACGGCACCAATGCTGTAGGACCATAATAGTTGATTTTGTTTGAGTTCTAAAATCTGAATATTCATATATTTTTGTTGAAAATAGGAATTCGAGATAACCAAAACAAATGAATTGTACTGTAATGTCCAGTTTTGGTGTCATAGTAAAATATGCTCAGACGGACAAGCTCTAACAGAATATTAAAAAGAAGTATTGGCCGGCACTTTCAAATTTGGACCAAGTCTCTATGAAACATGGATGAGATGTTCTTTCCTCAGTTTTCTAAAGCATTATCGATTATAGACATTAAACATGGCTAAGCCTGCAGGAAGGCTTCTTATATATCGATAGGATTATAAGACTTGGCATAAACTCAACACAGAAGCATATTGGAAGCAGCAACAATTTGAAATTGGTAGAAAAAAAAAGCAAAAAAACAAATGTTTATCGCAAGCACTATAATAATAGAATCTCATTTGAGCAGTCCAACAGTCATAACAAAGTTGGATGAAGTTAATCCAAGCGGACTCTGTGTTGTGATATTGCAAAGTTTGTTCATTATAGCAGATAGCAATGAATGCAGCTATAATATAAATCTGTGAGAGTCTGCTGACTTCACCTTTGTATTGGACGTGCCCGGGAAGTTATCGATGAGGAGGTACGTTAATTGTATATTATATACTAGCGGCCCGCCCCGGCTTCGCACGGGTAGACATTTATATCAAATATTTAGTCTACCTGTGCAAAGCCGGGGCGGGCAGCTAGCCTATGTTAATCAGTGATAGTGTAGCTTTCTAACTGTGAAATAATTTTTGAAATCGGTCCAGTAGTTTCGGAGCCTATAGACATTTATCAAATATTTTGTCTACCCGAGCGAAGCCGGGGCGGGAAGCTGGTATAATATATAGCCTATAGATGTTACTCAGTGATGATGTAGCTTGCTAACGGTGAAAGATTTTTTGAAATCGGTCCAGTAGTTTCGGAGCTTATTCAATACATACAAAAATACAAATCTTTCCTCTTTATAATATTATATATAATATATAGTATAGATTAATATTAGCCCATCTATTAATAATAAATAAGTAAATAATAAAGGTCATAGTGATAGAGTGATAAATAGATTTTGTGTAAGTGGCGCTAAAGACAATCGAGCTGTTAGTGAGAACCCGGAGCAAATGTTAACGCGGGAACCATCCTCAAATATCTAATAAATATTTAAATACTTTAACATTATTTCCAGATGTATTGTATTTAAAGGCGTTATCATCGGGAGAACCACTCCCTTTTTTATATCACTTAGGTTTAATACAAGGTTACGGCTCACTTGATGGTAGATTATAGACTCTAGCAATACCAGGGATATCGCCAACGCTTTTTTAAACCTGTTGTTGTTAAGGACTGCTAGCAGCATATTTTTACTACAAGCGCAACATATCCTCGTGGAGCACTGTCAATTTAACTTTCGGTGGTAAGCCGCAGAAACAACACAAAATTAACGTTGTTAGTAAAGTGCTATTTGACTGCAGTCTTCTGTAAGGTGGAGGTACAGTCGCCAGGCAGGCGGCTCCAATTTTAATAGGAAAGCCCACGGGAAAGTCCAATTCACCCTACCCTGGCAACCACAAGGCCACCACGGCTAATACCTGTATACGAGAGGCCACTAGCACGATAATTATCTCGGTACTGACTCCATAAGGGAATGTATTTTGACGCTATTAAGTGAGTTAGAAGAATAGCGTAAATAGGTTGGAGGCGCGCAACGGATATTGGCAAGCTAAGCGACACGACCAAGGAAATTGGTCGTTAGTTTGTACTCGACCTGACTAAGCGCCTTGTGCTACATAGGAAGTAGATATAGCCCCGCCCTCGTCAGATTTAAAACAAAATAGGTAGTCGCAATTAGTTGGTAATTATAAGATAAGATAAGTAACTGGTTTATTAATATCATTACAATTAATATATATGGCACAATAATAATACGATCATTAAAATAAATTAAAATAAATATAGTAAGCAGCACGATCAATTTGTGTAATGAGCTCCCCGCCGAGGTTTTTCCAAAAGAGTACAGGATGGGGTACTTCAAGAAAGGTGTGAAGAGGTCTTTTCAGGGTCGGCAACGCGCAATTGATACCCATGGTTTTGTAAGCTCCATAGGCTACGGTAACCACTTACCATCAGACAGGTCGCCTATGCTTGTATGCCATCTTATTGGTATAAAAACAACATTGTTTCATAGTTTTTAATCTTTTCGAGTTGAATTTAACAGGCAGTCTCATTAAAAAATAACCTTCATTAGTGTTACAAGTATCGAGTCTCTTAGCCTTCTAATGTGAAATGACGCCTTTTTAATAGCAAAAATATATTATTGTTTAGTAATTAACAAAAGTTTTTTTAAAAACTCCGTTAGTGATAATTTTCCATGTATCAAAACTTTAACTTCCATAGTCCATAATATTGTTTTTATCTATAATCTTTATTTTCTTTTAATTTACTACTTTACTATTTTTTCCCTCTAGTGGCACTTTTTATGTAAATCTGTTATCAAACTGTGGATAACATCGTTTGCTATATAATTAACAATATGTTTCTAGTTTATATGAGCTTGTAGTCTATATTATGTAGCTGTTTGTTTTCCCTTAATAAATAAAAAAAAAAAAAAATGTAACTTTACTTGAAAAAATGCGTTTCAATAAAAACCATTACAGTACCTACTTAATATTGGTTAAACATTGTATTATTTTATTTAAAACCAATGTACTTTACCTTGTACTTATGATGAAAATAAATTCTCAATTAGCTAAGATATCTTTTTTTTTATTTTTTTTAATACCACTATGGTGGCACACAAGCATACGGCCCACCTGATGGTAAGCAGTCACCGTTGCCTATAGCCGCTAGAATTACCTGGTCACCTAGCAATCATGGTTTATTCTATAAATAACATTGTCTTAAACATCACTATCGATCAGCATCAGCACTAAAGATATTATGAACAGCTGTTATAATAACGGGGGCAAATTGCTACATTACAGACGGATTGCCCGATCGATATTACAGTATTACTACAAACTGTAGCCGTGAACGAAAACATCTTGAGAAAACCCGTAGTTTCCACTTGCTACATACAGCGGCGGGAAAAAAATATATTTATTATTAAAAGCTTACATCTATCATTACAGGCGAACCCAAAGCTATAGTGAGGCTCATTGGAATGCAAACACTTTAAATTTAAAAATTTAAACAATGGACATAACAATAATATATAACTCGACAATTACAAATAGTTAAGGAACAATAAACAATTAATATAGTAATTAATAAACAAGTAATAAATATGATCAGAATTTATTATGTTCAGAATTAAAGCGTGCTTATTAAAATACACAACATAGACAAGGAGAAGTGGAGCGAGATTACTTAAATAATAAGAAGAGGAATTAAAATACATACACACAAATATCCATCTAAAAAACCATCTAAATATCCATATAAAGCCATCCTTTTGTGATAGTCAAGTAAATAGCTTTCATGCTTCATGCATCCTTATTACATTGTCTATTATTAGACCTTAGAACTAGGTTAAGTATACTGAGTGATGCGCGCCTAAGTAAATCAATATCATACTATTAAATACATTAACGGCGTTGTGCAAGTCAAGAGTGATATGGCGCTCTATACTCTGCTAATCGTATGTATGTATAAAGACGGTACATGTACTAAATCAAAGTGTGCTTGAAGATATTCTCTATGAATGTGGAGGCCCACTCAGCAAGTAATATTCACCAATTTGTACCCACTCTAGCTCTAGTACTGCATTATTCAGTCGCAAGCAATGTACAACATAAATTTACACTGCACTAGTCGGTAATTTATACATTTCGTGGCTGTAACTATGCTTCATTAGGTATTTGTAGAACTTATTACAGCAATTATTTTATCGGATTGCCGCTGCTATTGAACGATATTAGACTGAATACAAAGTTAGAAGCAAATTACTCATTTTATTTCGGTCTGTTGCGTGATAAGAAGGCTACATTGCTATGCTGTTTTGAAATTAGTAATTATTTGTATGAAGGTTGCTAATGTATTGCTTGATTGAGTGCGGCGCTTTCCCGAGGTCCGCCACTCGAGAAATATTTATACGCGTAAACCACGTACCTAGACTAAAGCTGTCTATGTTCATCTCTATAAGATGAGTCTATGCGAAAGCGTGGTATGCAGGTGTTGTAAACCAGCAACGGAAACTATGGAACACCTGCTATGCTGCTGCGACGCAATCGCGCGGCAGCGAATGGAAATTCTGGGGACGGTATAGCCGGAACCAGAGGAATACATGCTCTTCCCTGCTGGCAAGATCTGCAGATTCATTCAGGGAGTATTTGACACAGCAGGTAATTAGAGAAATCATGGCAAAGGGCTGCACAAAAGATCCCAGGGGTCGAAATGCTTCTGGTTTAACCTGGACCCGTTTAGCCTATTAATAAGATAAGGCTGTCTATAATCAATAAAAATCGTTCGTGATTAATCTAATCGTTTGATAGTAATTAACAATACTCTCTGTAAAGCTATAAGCTCCTGGTCTTTTATCTTAATATCCTTCCTACCTGCCTTATAAAAAAATATTAATATTTACCGGTTGACTAACATTATTTTTCAAGTCCAAAACATTCCAAATATCTTGTCATGTTTCGAAAATTAAAAAGCGTATTTCCATATTATTCTCCGCAATGTAACGCTATTCCATTCAACTTTGTGATCTAAGTAGTATTTCCAGCCATTTCCCAGCGAGATATTAATTTTATCTGCGCTTCACTCGTCTTTCCATTTCAAAGGATCTTTGAATCTACCTCAAAGTTTTGTAGACGCAATCAAGTTAGACCTAGATGGAATTCTCTCTGGCTCGCCATTTACATAGCAAAGTGCATCTGATTTATAGTGTGGGAAGTAGCTTTCGAAGCTGTAATAACATTTTGTTACAGGACGTAATAGGATTAAAAGAAAAAGTGAGCTACCCAACTGGAAGCAGTACCTCCACTATACAGAAGATCGTAGTCAAATAATACTATTTTGATGTAGACATGTATTTCTGCGGTAAGTAAGGTTGCCAGCCTCCACGACGATACGCTGTAATAGTAGTAATGCTGCTAGGACAGCGAGTCCTCAACATCAGGGTTGGCAGCGCGCTTTAGATACCCTTGGTATAGCCAGCGTCTGTACTCAAAACTCAAACTCAAAAAGATCTTTATTTGACTAGACTTTACAGGCAAGCACTTTCAAATCGTCAGAATCTACCATCGGAAGGTCGGTTTTGCTGAGATGAATCCGGCAAGAAACAGCAATTACTCTTTTAAATCCATATATATTTTATATGCGACGGTGATTGCTTACCATCAGACAGACTGTCGGTTACCACCTGTTTTTAAAAGCATACATTTTTATGACTTTTTATTTCCAAAAAGGCTTCATAATCCGGTAACCCCGATAGTCTTAGACTCGCTTCAAACAAAGGAACATGATTCCGCCTTTTGCTTTCAGATCGGCCTGAATAATCCTTAATCCGAGAAACCAGAATGTTTCTTGTAGCATAGGTAAATTGTATCCAATTCCAAGCTTACTGAATACAGAATATAAACTTAGTTGAAAAATTCAGAGGGGTATTCTGGCTGTGTGGCCAGATAAGTGAGTGCTTGGTTCAAAGATAGGTTCAAAGATAAATTATAGTTTGGCCGCGGCTTCGCACTATAAAAATGACGGATTGTCATACACTTTCATTTCCTATTTTACGCCCTTAGGGGTAGAATTTCTAAAAACTCTTCCTTAGTGGATGCCTGCGTCATAAAAGGTACCTACTGTCAAAATTGCACGTCTCTAAACCCAGTTTAGGCTGTGCGTTGAGATGTCAGTCAATCAGTCAGTTTCTTCTTTTATATATACAGATTAAGACATTATTTATGTAATTAGGTGAACAAAACACCAGTTTAAACCAGTTTGAATGGGATATTCCAGCTCTAAGATATGTACGTTGTTCCGACAAGTCAGGGACAATGATATATGCGGCTGGGCCCTGGAAACCTTTTAACGATATGCTTTTAGAAGTTTCCTTTGTATTTACACCTCTATATATTTTAAAGGCTAAAAGGTTTTATACTAAGAAGAAACTTAGTCCCATTAGCTATTCCGTGAGGCATTAAACGACTTGAAATGTTGAATTTTAACTTGTTTAATGCCTTGCTTAGTTTAATTGGAGTTTTATTTAATTTTATTATTAAGGCTTTCAGTTAAATATGAAAATAAAAAATTTAGGATTTTTGGAAATTCCACCCCTATTGGGGGTAAAATATGGGATGAAAATATGATTTACAAGGGTAAAGTTACAATTTATGTATGGGTATATGTTGACTTATTCACTTTACCACGCGTGCGAAGCCGCGGGAAAAAGCTGGTGTCTAATATAATCACTATTCATAGCCACACCATAATTTCTAAGATTACATATCCTCACGCTAAGTCCTTTTCGGGGTAGGCAGAGAGTACAATATAGCACTGTTTCACTACTGCATATCTCTGTTGCTTATAAGACTTATATTTTGTGTAAAGCTTAATATTTAACTTACTGTACTGTAGAATAACATTTAACTGAGATTATTCGTTAAAGAAATTGCGCTCTGTGAAAGAATCAACAAAATATTGTTAGCCATTTATGTCGGTGTAAAATGTATGTATACGAATAATTCGTTTCAAGTTTCTAATTTGAAATGAATTTCAACCCGTGTTAATTCACCCTCAGCGAACCATAGATGGTGCGATAAATAAGTTATCTCAACACTCCTTCAGCATTGATGTCTACGAAATCCCTTCTGAAAGGCACCACGTTATTTCCGACCGTAATGAGGACTTAAACAAGATCACAGACTTCGATACGAAGGTAAAGGGAATAATTTAACGAAAATAACATAATGTGGTCCGTATCTTTCGCGCGCTAAGTCAAATATTTGATGAATGTACTTCCATTCAGATAAATATTCAAAGCACTCCTTTCTTAATGTTGAATGGGCTTACGTTAAACAGAACCAAGCTTCAAAGTTGGATATGTGCAAGTATAATTTAAATGTTTTGTTGAAAAGGAGTTATTGCTGAGTTTCTTACCGGATTCTTCTCAGCAAAAAACGACCTTCCGAATCCGGTGGTAGATTCTGGCGATTTGAAAGTACTTATTTGTAAAGTGTAGTCAAATAAAGATGATTTTTGAGTTTGAGTTTACGCGTTTCAAGTCCAGAGTTGTATCAAAATAATTGAATATTAAAGTTCCAATATAAATTTGTTGTTTTACATTCATTTGCACATAATATAATATGGTGATTTTTATTTTTCTTAAATGGAAATGTCACGGGCTATATTTAAATATGACGCCGATGTTTTTCTTAGTTGTTCTAATTTTTCAGTTGATTACAATTAATACAAAAATGCTGGCACCATTGCCTTGTCCTTTAAATACGTTCTAGATGAAGGAAGCACTATAAATGTGAAAAATATTTGTAAACGAGCAAATAAAACCTTTATTGACGATAATTCTAAGATGAGAATCTGATCTTTTTCAGTATGCATGTACGTTTTGTAGTTTATTGGCGTTAGTTGCATAACAGCGTCCATTTGTCGGCGTATTACACCCGAACCGTGACTGTCATTGAATAATTCATTCGGAACGTTTCACGGTTTGATCGAATTAAAAGTATACCCGATATTATTATAAGACAGGAGTTTCGGGCTCAGAAATAATAGATTCAATTCGCTCCGACTAATTTTCTTATCCTATTAGCGATTCGTCCCAGTGCGTTGACAAGCTAATAGAAACTCTCAGTGTAAATTCGTTTATTATTTTTGCTTTGCGACCTTCAATATGTTTATTTCCGATTCGTTTTAAGTATGTTTCAAATTAACAAGGTTTTATATTCAAAGGGTTTCACTTGCTAGGTTTTTATCCTTTTGATATGTATCGAAGTTGTTAAGTTATTACGGAAAATAAGTGATCACTGTAAACCTATTTAAAAAACGGTTAAAAGAAAACTGATGAATTTGTAGTTTCGATGTAACATGCTATGGTTACGCTTAGCATTAGCTGCGCCGTATTTTTGTTTGGTACTTAATTTGGTTAAATAATCGCATGTTGAAAAAACAAAAAAACACGCCTATAATGTATTTGTTCTGATGAGGATCATTATATCTTGGTTCTGGGTGGTCAATTATTGTACTGTCATCGTTCCTTATGCACGAAAAATTGTATAATGATCAGGCAACTTGGCCGGTTTTTTTTAATTTATTAAGTAAGGGTCAGCGGTTGACCCCGATCTCACCAGTAAAGATGTGAATTAAATTAATAATCCCAGGTTATAGGAATCAGGGAACACTGACGATGGGAGAGAATACCGCTTGTTCCTCGTACATACCAGACCTTTGCTGTGCGCATTATAAAGGATGATGCAAAACGCTTAGTGCGTATTCGTGGTATGTCACAACGTAAGTGTGAAAGCTCTCCACACGCCTAGTAGTCCGATGTCGAAAAGGTGATGGAGAATGTAAGCCGTGAAGGTCTGTGCACATTCTCCAAAATGTTATATGACTATGTTAATTTACGGTGACTTTTTTAATATTCTTTGCATTTTGCCTAAGCTCAGAGCAAATTTAAAGTTTTAAACGAAAGGGATTAATGTCGCACTTAAGAGACTAGCCTTAAATAATAACTAAGTAATATTTTCCCCGCACCTGAATTAAGGCTGGAATATGTTGAAGGTAAAATGGGTAGGATTTTATCGATGCTCCGGCGAGGTAGATAAATAAACGATTCTTCCGACCCGTTGGCTTGCCACTTTAAAATGTTCGCAGTCTCAGTAATATTTTAGAGTGCTGCAAAGTTTAGAACGAAAAATTTATTGATAATGAGGTCGATCTATGTGGACCTTTTGGTTATGTATTTGCATAGTTGTAAATGTATGAATGTTGTGCTATAGTAATAAATGCTCAGACGGACAAGCTCTAACAGGATATATAAAAAAATGCGTTGGCCGACTTTCAGATTTAGACCAAATCTCAATGAAACGTGGATGATGTCCTTTTAGAACTCGGAAACGCTTGTCTTTTTACAGCTGCTTAACTTTGAGGTCAAACTCTGAAGCCTCATAAAACACAAGTAAACTTTATGAAACATTCAGCCTGGAAGTGTTATTCCTGCAATTTTTTTGTAGAGAATTTTTGAAATAACTCTAGCGTACGTTGTGGAAAATATTTTACGAGCCTTTTCTTCCTTAGACTATAAATAAATAACTGCACCGGTGTTTGTGTCGGAAGTGTAATCTTTAATCTTTGTTGCTTGCTCTTTCTTATTGTGAGAAGAATGATATAATCTTAGCAGGACTATCTATCTGTCTAGTTTTCTTATCCCTTTTAACTATCGAGATCCAATCCGGAATTGGTAAGAGAAACAAAGATATAAAATTTTTTTTATTCAAGATCCCTGTCACGGAATATTTAGTCCATACAATTTTTAAGCCAGGGCCGGATTTAGAGATCTGGAGGCCCTTGGGCAATCAAGGAGTGGAGGACCTGTTTTTGTTGAATATAAAAACTTATTTGTATAGAAATTATGAGTTTAAAGGTAATAATGTTAGGTACATGTTGTTTACTATACGACCGATGTGATTATACTTTGATGTCATTTCGTAGGATAATTGGAAGTAATATATCTTGTTAAAACTCTTGTGTTACTCATTGGCACTCCTGCTTTGCACGCTCCAACTCCAACCTTTTTAAGTTATATATCGTTCAAAATCCTCCTTTTATACAGCTCCAGCAAAATGAGAACAAGGAAGGATCGGAGTGATTTGGCATGCGAATAGCCTAATTTTCCGGATGAATCTAGCAATTGGTATGCGGTACCTGGCTATTCGGACCCTCTTGTTTGGACTTGTTGAATTTATTAGGCTTCATTTTATCAAGGCCCTTGCCTCTCAACTGGAGTTTTATCCAGTCAATGTGTTTAGAATAAATACATTTTCAATGTGTATTGTAGCATAGTGTTTTTTTATGAACTCAGTAGCCTTAGGGACCTTGACTACGAATTCGTTTCGCTTTCGTTTATTTTTGTATAGGAAAATGAACGGCATTGCGCCGGCGAAAGTGGAACTACAAATTCGTATGAAAATTTTGACATTTTGAGAGTAATGTCAACGAATATGTCGATGAACCGGCACTGTACTGTTAGCAAGAACACCTTTCGACTAACGAAAACGTAACTTTAAAAAAGACAAAATTTTCATACGAATTTTCCCATACAAAAATATTCGAGTCACGGTTTAATCCATTGTAGAATCTAGAACAAAAGAGCCTACGCCATATTTGAAACATCAGAACTCAAAATAATGTTAAGAAATGGACTTCAACTTAGGAAGTGGAACAATTCACCGATGAATAGTACTAAAACATTACGGAAAAATAATCAAATTTTACCATTATTCGTAGGAGAAATTCCAACCAACGGCTTGACATTTGATCCTTAATAAAACATTATTTCTTGCCGCCAATAAAATTGGCTTATTACCTGACCCCAATCCACTGAAAGTGAAAATGAAATTTGAGGCATCTGTCTTTTTTCATATTTTAAATCTCCTTTGTAATTCAGAATAACTTTTGTTTTATACCACCAAGGTGGCAAACAAGCATACGGCTCGCCTGATGATAAGTAATCACCGTAGTCTATGGACGCTTGCAACACCAGGGGTATCACTCGCGCGTAGCCGACCGTAAACTGTTTTTTCTTCGATAACTATTTTATTTCGTTCTTCTCGTTGTATGCCGAAACCATTTCTGAGCGGTCTATTAGAGTGTACGCAATGACTGTACGTAGATGCGCTTTTGTAATTGATAGCTCTATTCGGTTTAGGAAGCTGGAAGTTGTCATCCTCGGCTAATTAACACATTAGAAGTTGTCATAATGCAAACATTTATGCCTCAATCATCGAAATTCAATAAAACTTATGTTATTATTGGCACAGGTGTCTTTGCCAATAATTGACGATGAAGACAGTGTTTCATAACGGACTTTTATGTTTTTTTTGTGTATATTTGGTAGGTCTAAGCTCTTTTTATTACCCTAATTGATAAGGGTGGTCCGCGCAATATATCATTATTTTATTTTTTAGGATAAAATAATGAAGTAATTAATATAGCAAAACAACATTGGCTGGGTCAGCTAGTGATATAAAAATGTCTGCCAAACTATTCCCATTTTGCAAACCCCTACTATTATTGGTTTAGTTCGAGAGCTAACTACTAATAAATAAGTTGCAATGTCAAAACTTTGCGGTTAAGGTCCATAGATTTAAGGAACATCAGCGGGGATTGTTTGACGACTGATTTACGATTAGGATTAATGTTCGAGAAAGCGATGTAGCTTTATTTCCACCGGAATTTTAGCATCATTTTATTTATTGACGTACCTACATATAACTTTTATATTGGTCTTCAGAGAAAGTGATGACGTAGTCGGGTTTGTTTTTATCTATTATTCGAATACAGAGCAAGTTAGGTCATGTGAAGAGAAAGATTTCTGCTTTCTACATGGCAAGTGTTTTTTCAATACAAAAATATGAGTCAGTGTTATTAAAAAAGTTGAAACCTACCCACGGCCGGTATTTTAGCCAGCGGCTAGCTTTAGACTAAGACTTTGTGAAGGATTTCATGCAAAAAGTAGCCTTGTTACTCTTTGAAATGTCTACCAAAGTCCCGTCACAATCAGTTCAGCCCCTTTGGATATAAACCTAAAAAAACAGACAGACATCACAATTGTTAAAATAAAGATTGATAAACACTTGGTTGAGTATTTTAATTTGTTCAAAAAAAACATTGGATTGAAAAATGTATAAGCAAGATCATAAACACACACTGATTTATTTATAAGTGTAGACAAACTGTCTATAGAAAGTGTTCCTGGAGTGCGCCAGCGAATTCCCGAAAAACATTAATATCTCGAATGTTTTCAAATAGAGATTCTGATTAAAATATAATATTGTGACGTCATATTCATTAATTTTGCCATTCAAGGTTACACCCACAAAAAAGAGAGTATACCGTACATTCTGTACACGAAGCACTGACTAGAAAAAAGTTAGAGCTGATCCCATGGGCCAACCTGAAATTCTTCACTTTGTGATGTGGTGGTGGTTAAATGGATCAGAAAGAAAGAAAGCAATTACAATTATTTATAACAGCACAAAGTAAGAAGGTATCTATAGAACAAATATAATTATGTACTTATGAATCACTGTGAATGTATATTTAGTTCTATTGGAACAATACATTATAACATAAACTTAAATTTAAAACTTAAAATAAACTAAACTAAGAAGTACAAAACTTAAATACCTACACGTAAAATAAATGTCCCGAACCACTGTCACGGGGAAGTGTGCCAAGAAGCCTGGTGGCATTGCCATGTTGTATTACAATGCTTAGCCTTTGGGCCAAATATTCGCCAGCCCAAAAAAAAAAGAATCAGTGTGAACTCAGCATGTGCTGGATGTCCTGTAGCGGACCACCAGCGCTGATCTGCCGTTAGAACCGGTCTGAATCACCACGTAAAGTCCACGAAGCAAACCACTAGCTAGTTAATTTGATTCGCGTCAATGAGTAAATTTGTATATTTCCCCACTATAAATTATCCAGACAATTTCTAGAGCATTCGTTAAATGAGCCCAAATTTCTATAAAACAAATAATTCCATTCCTAAAATCCAGCCATTTATTTTGTCCTTGACTTGTAACATTCTGCTGAATAAAGGAACCATAAAATTCGTGTCGTATTTGTCCAAACAGTGTCTGTTTATTGACATTAGTGTACCAAATGGATTTATTTTCGTACGTGAGGTTAGAGGAATTAAGAAATGAACTTTATTTGCTTCGACAGAACGCTTTCTGACCGCAAACATCAGGCGAGTCATAAATTTCTTGGCTGTCCCGGTAGTTTATCTTCGTATTCAGAAACAAAGTTGTATGTCTGTCCGGGAAATATATGTCCAGATGGAGGATATATATGTCCAGTTTGGACACGCCTAGGAAACGTTGTTCTTGTTTATCTTGATATTTATAGTTTCTCGTTGGGTTTTCCTAAATGCTACTCTGGTTTCCAACTCCTGGGCAGATTGTTTGCCATATTTAAGCCTGAACTCAATGGAGGTGTTCCTACTTCTTCTTTGGTACATCCTTAAAGCAATTACAACCAAAAATACTAATAATATATAATTATTATATAAAGAGTATAGAAATAATATGTTAACTTCGTCTATTGGAGTCCTTGTTTGTGGTGTAAAGGAAAAAAAGCATCGATAGCAAAAGACCGCAAACAGCGTACAAAATGCGACATGTAAAAAATACAATAATTGAATAAACTCGCGTGATAGAACAATGGGTATGAAATGCAAATCTGTTTTAAAAAGAAATGGAGGCTCAATTTTGTTGTCCCGTCTATATTTTATAGGTAGGTATTTATATAATAGATGTTACTAAAATATATCAGTAAAATGTTTAATTCTCTTAAACATTTTACTGATATATTTTAGTAAAATTGTTGTCTTATGGATATGACATACGAATTTTACTTGCAAGATAAAGGACATCATCCATTTTCGTCCAAATCTGAAAGTGCCAGCCATCGCATTTATTTTTGTATATTCTGGTAGAGCATTCCCGACTGAATATTTTTTACTATGGCACCAAACCTGTAGGACCATTGTAGTTGATTTTATTTGATTTCAAAAATGTGAATTATCATACATTTTTGTTGAGAATAGGAATTCAAAATCACCAAAACAAATGAAATGTCCTGTAATGTCTAACTTTGGTGCCATAGTAATAAATGCTCAGACGGACAAGATCTAACAGAATATACAAAAAAGTCGTTGGCCGCCACTTTCAGATTTGGATCAAATCTCCATGAAACATGGATGATGTCCTTTATTATTTCTATTGCCCTTAACCATCACTATGTATGTTTAAATATACCTACATGTAATAAAAGATACAGTGATGAAATAACATACAGACGTACAGGGATTAATCTTAATATTGCATTATATTGAAAAATTTAAATGTATTACGACAAAATTAACGACCCTTAAGAAATTTCGTTAATAAAGTGTAATCTGTCTGTTTACTTGGAACTGACGTTGGTCGCACCTCCTCGCGCCTCGTTAAGTCTCTACAAAGTAAATATTGTCTCAATCTTCGTCAAGGGAGCGACACCCAAATTACTAATCACCAGTTTAAGCATTAATCAAAGAGAGAACTTGATATTTTCAAGAAATTAGCGGCTCATATTATCAAACTTTGTTCGGGATCAACGTAACCGCTCGTTCCTATTCCGAAGCGTCTTATTAAAAATTTTTTCAAGTCTCATATTACTCGCGTTCATTTAATTTTCAAAGCTATGACATATGACATGTAAAGTATAGAAAATATATTTTTTCGTTTTAAAAAAAAACGGTTATTTTGTACAATCGAATGTTACTTAAAATAATTATTAATAAGTCATTTATTTCACTAATTAATAGTGCTTTTATTGCCACTTTACTGCGGGCAGCACACTTTCAAAAGTAAAGGATATGTAAATCCTATTAAATGAGCAATATGTTTTCAGTTATGTATGAAGATTCAAGGCTCACAATTCACAAGTCCACAGAAGCGACATCGCTTACAGGTACCGTAATACCACCGCGGTAAGTTTGCTGTCATGAAAGTATTCTCCACAATGTTGTCGGTTTTAATGGGTGCGAAAATTGTTCGTTCAAATTACATGGTTGTTGGTTCGCGTAAATACTAAAGTAACACTGATATTATGAGGTTCTATTTCTGTTCAGAGGTTGTATTCTGTTTGTACTATTTCTTAAAAATAAAATTGAACTGGCTGGCAGGAAAAAAGTTAGTGAAATAATATTTAAATTGTATTCCGAACGTCTTTTGTTTTCATAAAATAATCAAATTGGGTCTCGCCTAGCAGCAAGTTAAAATACTTTAACGTAAAGCTTTTGGAGTGATCACTGCATAGAATAAGATAATGTTGCATCTGTGTGTGTGTGAACGCGATACACTCAAAAACTGCCGAACACATTTTTAGTGAGTTTCCACCAACGGGTGGAGTGATCTATGAGGATAGTTTAAGTATATAATTAATTAAGTTTTCTTGGAAATTGGCAGAAATATGACGATGATTGTTGATGTCGGAAAAAATCATGCCAGCTGGCGTTTATGCTCGGCTAGATTGCTATCCTTGCAAAACAGTGGCGTGTCCCTAGTTTCGATATATTACGCAGTTTATTCCTCACTAAAAGTTGGTCACAACCTAAAATAAGCTTTAAATGAACATCGATAAGTAATCAAATATACCTGTTAGATTATTAGAAATATTAATCACTAATCAAAACAGTTACTTTAAGTTTTAGCAACAATATCATTTTAATATTAGCAAAATCGATTAATCATGAAATCGTTCATAACTCGTTTATCATGGCAACACAGTTTTACTTAAAGGAAACAGAATGTTGGCGCGCATTATTCCTTCTTCTTAGCGTGGCTACCGACGTCAGAGGTTGTCTTGAGTTACATTCTAGAGTTAGTAGTGATAAGTACTGGAGTGTTCATTTATTAAACTTTATACTAATACAGCACGAGTTATTTTTAACAGTCAGAAGTGACAAGTGTATCTACGTGCCCGATGCTGCGGTATCCTGGATCTTGGATGTTTAAGGTCAGATCGTAAAATTTTATTTGATTACCATGTGGCTACGTTACAATTTACCGCCTCAAAATCGATATCGATCCAAAGCAAGGGAAAATATTACAAGATTGCAAACGGCGAATCTCTTCGATTTTTAAATTGCTCCTGAATATCTCATTCGTGCAAAAGGTACTCTGCGGTAGCCATCAAACTGCACACATTTTGGAAAGTTTTGTGAAAGTGATCTATTTAATGTCTAATCTATAATAATTAGATCTTAGTTCTTGCTGTACAAAAAAAAATGATGTGAAAACTATTTAAGCTGCTGTTCCTTGATCTAAAAGTGAGTGTTTTGAAATAGTAACGTATAATTATCGTCTATCTTTCCTTTTAAGCCGTTATTATTCGTTTTAAATTGCACATGGCATATTTTTTTTTGTTGAACTACCTTCATAGTTACTTGTGGCTATATTTTCTGGCTAAGGTGTTCCATTTAATTATTGCCACTGTTTCTGGATTTTTATTTCTATTTGTCTATTTATACTGTGTTTTAAATATTGTGATAGTTTTTAATTATTGTTGTTGCATATTTATTGATGTTGTGTATTTGTTGTTTCTGATTATATCTGGAATCATTTACTCATTGCATCAATAGTAAGCATAATGGGAAGATCTAAGCGAAAGCGGCGGGATTCAAGCGTAGATAGTACTTCCACAGATGCTAGCTTTAGTGATAATGACAATTATGAACGTAAGTCGCGACGTAGAATGAAACGTAAACGTGGTCATAAGCAGTCGCATAGTCATAAAAGGCATAGTAAAAGAAAAACGCATTCTGAGCGTCGCCGGCATAGGTCCCTTAGTAGGAATGTTAACCGGGAGTTGACTAAAACTCCCCCGTTGTCATCGTCGGCTCAATTAAAATAGGTTAAATACTCCCATTGCAGTTAATGATCAAACTGATCTTTTTCTGTCGAACAATAATAGCGAAACAAATAATGTAACTACATTAAATGTTCCAAATAGTAATTCTGCGCCAGTTACCCCGAATTTTTGGGCTCAAAACAATTTTCCTGTAGCGTTTAGCGTTGTTCCAGAATTTGATCCTAGTGAAAACAGTCAGACAATAGAGAATTGGATAAATAAGGTTAATGAATGTGCGCAGATCTACTCCTGGAATGACCGCCAAATATGTCATTATGCTCTTCCTAAATTAAGTGGTTTAGCCAAAAAATGGTATCAAGGTTTACCCTCAGTCCTATATAATTGGAATGAGTGGATACAAAAATTAAAACTAGCTTTTCCCTCAAATGAAAACTACGGTGATTTATTAACAACAATGTTAAAACTTAGGTGTAGGTTTGGACAACCTCTGGAAAATTATTATTATGATAAAATTGCGCTTATAAATAAATGTGAGATAACTGGTAAAAAAGCAGTCGGCTGTCTTATACATGGTATCGATGACAAGTTTGTACGAATGGGGGCAGGTGCCTGTATGTTTGATGAACCAGAACAGGTACTTAATTACTTGCGTACGGTATCTCAACATGAAACTAACACACCATCAAACAATAATCGCAACCGGAATAATATACAATCTAGGCAGTTTAATAAGGTAACTAATGAACAAACTAATGGTAATAATAGTACAGATACAGTTAGATGTTTCAATTGTAATGAAATGGGACACATAAGTTTAAAGTGTAGTAAGCCAATAAAGAGGTGTAGCTTTTGTTTAAAATTGGGTCATGAAACGAAAGATTGTCGCAAGAAAAACGGTAATAATATTGATGAAGCTAATAGAAATAATAGTTCGACGGAGCAAATTAAGAGTGTCATGCGTATTACCAATAGTGAGTCTGATAATGCTTAATTTTACAAAGATGTCAAAGTGGGTGATATAACATTACGAGGATACGTTGATCTAGGTAGTAAGTGCACCCTTATACGACAATCTGACGCGAAACTTTTACATGATAGTTGGGCTACTGATAACTTGCCAATTTTGCAGGGGTTTGGAAATTCTTCTGTAAAACCAATAGGTAAATTAATAGTCACTTTACAAATAGGTACCACTAAGGCTGAAACGGAAATTCTTGTCGTAGAAGATCATTATTTAAAAACGTCAATTTTGGTTGGGCAGTCCTTTACGGAAAAACCTAATGTAATACTTTTGAAAACAAATGATGAATTAGTGTTTATACAAACTCCAGATGTTATTAATGATGATTTAAAAATTAAAGTGTATGCCGAAAATAATTACGTCATAAAACCAAAAACTACTATGCCCATTGATGTAATTACAAATAGTAAATTCTCGGGAGGACTATTTGTTCAACATGATCTTCGAACTTTACCTAACAATGAATATATTATTTTATCAGGCCTCTTTCAGTTTGAAGCAGGTAAAGGGTATTTAATGCTGACTAACTTGTCACTTAATAATTTGAACATTACTAAAGGAACTTTGTTAGCCCGAGGACAGCAATACCAAGAAATAAATACAGAATATATAGGTATAACAACAGAAACTAAACAGTATGAACCTTTACCTTTAGAAGATGTAAAAATTTGTGCCGTAGTGACAGATGATCAAAAAAAAGAATTACTTAAATTATTTGAGAAATACAGAGATTGTTTTGCAATAAATTTAGGAGAATTAGGTAAAACCAATTTGACTGAAATGGAAATTACCCTAACCGATAATAGACCTGTAGTATATAATCCTTATAGAGTTTCCCAGAACGAACGAGAACACCTAAATATGATTATAGATGATTTACTCTCCAATGGTATCTAACAATGCAGGAATATGACTTTACAGTAGAACATAGAGATGGGGCTAAAATGAGTCATGTCGATGCACTATCGCGCAATCCCAGTACATCTGAATCGAAGGACGTAGTAGACGTTGTTGATGTTTTTACAATAGATGATGATGCGTGGCTTAGCACAGTGCAGCGACAGGACTCAGAGATACAAAGAATAATGAGCATTCTAAATGATTCAGACACTAAAGACATTATAGAGATTCATAAGAACTATACAATAAAAAATGATCGTTCATATAGAGTTGTAACTGATAAAAATAGTGAAATTAATTTAAAATGGGTAGTTCCAAAATCGGTAAGGTGGCAGGTAGTTCGAATGAACCATGACGATGTTGGTCATTTCGGTTTTGAAAAGACTTACAGTAGAGTTAATCAAATTTATTGGTTTAAGAAAATGCGACGATTTATTAAAAAGTATTGCAGCTCTTGCTTATACTGCGCACATAATAAAGTACCGGCCGGGGCTAAAGAAGGAGAACTCCACCCTATACCTAAAATTAGTAAACCATTTCATACGCTCCATACAGATCACTGTGGTCCCTTTCCTGTAAGTAAAAAGAAAAATTGTCACATCTTGGTTATCATTGATGCCTTTACAAAATTTATATACATAAAACCAGTTAAAAATGTTAGAAGTAGCACTACTATTCAAGTATTTACAGAATATTTCTCGCTGTTTGGAGTACCACGCCGTATAATATCAGACCGTGGTACAAGTTTCACTAGCAAAGAGTTTTCAGATTTTATTAATGATAGAGGTGTCAAGCATATTTTAAATGCTGTTGCCTCTCCCAGGGCCAATGGCCAGGTTGAGAGGTACAATCGGACCATAGTCGATGCCATTACTACTGCTAATCACAGCAAACCTGAAAATGAATGGGATTTGCGCTTACCGCAAATTCAATGGTCACTGAACAATACCATTAACAAATCCACCGGTCGTACTCCTTCTGAGATGTTGTTTGGTGTTCAAACAACAGGCGTTTCGGACGGCTTCATGAACTCCATAGTCTCGGAATCTCACTCCCCATTAGATCGAGATGAGATTAGGTCTGATGCAGAGTCGCGAATTCAAACCAATCAACAAGCACAGAAAGAACGTTTTGATAGGTCTCATAAAAAACCAACCCAGTATAAATTAGGAGATTTAGTAAGAGTTGAGAAAGATATTCGTTCAGACCCGGGACAGAGTCGTAAATTATTACCTAAATGTGTAGGGCCGTTTCGAATCTCAAAAATTATTGGTAATTATCGCTATGAGATAGAAGATACTCCCATTACTAGAAAGGAAGGTTGTAAACCGTACAGGTCGGTTTTTGCTGTTGATAGATTACACCCTTGGCTAGTTTTTAATCATGATGCAATGACAAGTGATTCAGAATAGGAAGTGGATAGTAAATGTTTTTTGGTATAATTAAAATCAAGTGATTATAGATGATATAAGCCCCATGTACTGTTATAAAATGAATTATGTATGTATGAGTTCATAAATAACTATATGATAATGAAGTGAAGTGAATATGTACTTTTATACTGAATGATTTGTGGTATATATATGAATATTGAATATATTATATGGAATATTGCTAACAAGATTTATTGACACAAAACAGATTAAACTGAATTAAATTGAATATATTAAGTATACAGGTTAGAGAAGTTGATTGAGAAAATAAAGTGAAGTTAATGTTAATTAATTAAAAGATCTTAAGATAAAGATATACACTTAAACATGTAACAATTACGAAAGTTAACCATAAAAGTGAGAATTCAGAGAAATAATGGCAATTATCATATTGAGAATAATAAATAAGGATATAATTTATGGACAGGAGTGACAAAGTAATAGATACTTACCTATATTAATTTATAGAGGGAGGTCATCTTGTTGCAATATAACTAACCAGAAATATATAAGAGAGTTGTAACAAGTGAGTGTCTGAGAAATATAATGATTAAAAGTGAGTCGCTATGGGTGTGAGTGCCTATAGTCGATGTTAGTTTTAAGAGTGAGTCGCTATAGGTGAGAGTGCCTATAGTCGATGTTAGTTTTAAGAGTGAGTCGATATAGGTGAGAGTGCCTATAGTCGATGTAAGTTTTAAGAGTGAGTCGATATAGGTGAGAGTGCCTATAGTCGATGTAAGTTTTAAGAGTGAGTCGCTATAGGTGAGAGTGCCTATAGTCGATGTTAGTTTTAAGAGTGAGTCGCTATAGGTGAGAGTGCCTATAGTCGATGTTAGTTTTAAGAGTGAGTCGCTATAGGTGAGAGTGCCTATAGTCGATGTTAGTTTTAAGAGTGAGTCGATATAGGTGAGAGTGCCTATAGTCGATGTAAGTTTTAAGAGTGAGTCGCTATAGGTGAGAGTGCCTATAGTCGATGTTAGTTTTAAGAGTGAGTCGCTATAGGTGAGAGTGCCTATAGTCGATGTTAGTTTTAAGAGTGAGTCGCTATAGGTGAGAGTGCCTATACTCGATGTTAGTTTTAAGATTGTGTCGTTATGAGTGAGAATGCTTGTAGTAGATTTGCCTGAGAGTAACTGTACATGTTTTTCTTTTATTAATATTTTTGTCATTTCCTTTATATTTAACTATTACTGTTTTTTTTTTTTTGTTTTTAAACGCGAGGCCGCGTTTGACGTCAGGATTAGCCGAATGTTAGATTATTAGAAATATTAATCACTAATCAAAACAGTTACTTTAAGTTTTAGCAACAATATCATTTTAATATTAGCAAAATCGATTAATCATGAAATCGTTCATAACTCGTTTATCATGGCAACACAGTTTTACTTAAAGGAAACAGAATGTTGGCGCGCATTATTCCTTCTTCTTAGCGTGGCTACCGACGTCAGAGGTTGTCTTGAGTTACATTCTAGAGTTAGTAGTGATAAGTACTGGAGTGTTCATTTATTAAACTTTATACTAATACAGCACGAGTTATTTTTTACATACCCGTGGAAACTACACACAGTTTGCCGGCACCACTGTTAAATAAACGTTAACAATTAAGGTTGAAAATTGCCCGGCACTGGGGCACTTTAACGATACAATATTGAGTTTGAGAAGGGAAATGCGAGACAGACATCCATTAGCGACCGCCCTCGGGATATTTAAGATTCAAATTTGCTAATTATTTTCAGTGAATATTCCACCATTCCATTAAGTTCCAGTTAATGGCGCAAACTAGTAATAACGCATAACCCTTTTTTATGACAACGGGCTATTATAGTTAGCAAACACTGATATAAATATATGAGATGGATAAATAAAAAGTGATATCTACAAAGACAGAACAATAATTATGAACATAAATTATATATATACATACTATCATTCATGTCATTCGTGTTTACTGATATTAGTCTTATTAAATTAATAATTAAATAACATTCCATTAACGACTCCTGAAATACAGATTATGTACTAGTTCGGGAGTCTATGGATTCAACCAAAATATTTGTCGCAGTTATGTCAAATAAATAAATTATTATTATGCCCTTTATTTATTTTACATCTTAGTTTAGGTGATTTTTTTACAATATTCTTACAAAAAAAAAACACATATTATAAAAAAAAACCACTAAAACTAGGGAGCCACCAATAACGAGGCGCGAGCCCAAGCTACCGGTGGTTAGGGTTACAAAGTGAGGAACCTCCTGACAATGCGTGCCGTGTCGAGGAATACTGCCTTCTGTATCCGACCCTTGACCCAACCATCGAGCGAGAGCGTCTTGAAATTATTATTATTCAAATGCTTTTCAAAGACCAACACGAAGGTCCAGAATCATCGAAGTCTTTTCACATATGAACATAGTGCGTTTTTATTATTATTCCCACTATTTACAAATTTTATGTCTTATTATTATTTTTAATATATCATTACATTATATTATAATGTTACCTGTAGTGGGATAGCAAGCATACGTACTCTACAAAAAGCTTGTAACTTTAACTTTTGACCTGTTACTCGTGCGTTGCTGTCAAAACCGTTTCAGTCTCTCAGAGCTGCTCGTGTAACCGGTTCAGGGTTGTACCATGTTTATTTTCTATTTATATTGAATTTTGATTCAGGTCTAACTTTGCGGAAATTCATATTTATAGAATACAAAATATATTATAATTTGCTTTGTCCGCTTAAATGAGTGTGATACGGTCGAACGGCCTGCGCCCAGGTAGTTCAGGCGTGGTTTCTTCCGACACGTGTTTCAGGACTTCCACGCCCCATTATCAGAAGAAACCACGCCTGAGCTCACACCTGGGCGCAGGCCGTTCGACCGTATCACACTCATTTAAGCGGACAAAGCAAATTATAATATATTTTGTATTCCATGTTTATTTTCTACCACAATGATAATGACCTTTGCTGTCCATTACTCCGTTAAAACTATCTTTTGATGTCCAGGTTAATATTGTTGATGCAATGTAAACGGAACACGGGTATCCATCCATAAAGCCTAACAATGCCTGTGGAGTACCCAGCAAGATAGATATTGGATTTGAATAATGTATTGCGAGAAGCAATATGTGTACTTGAGTGCACTTTACCAGTATTACTAATATGTAGATATAATGGCTGATAAGGCGGAATAGACGAGGAAATCATATTGCGCTCACCCAGAGTATAGTGTAGGATTCGGACAGGAGAATGGTGATATTGACGTAGCTAGTAGGCTTGATACTAGTCAAACAAAATGCATTATGAGAAACATAATTTTATGATTTCGAAGATTTTATTCTTATTTCGTCTCCTATTTAAAGCTGGGAAAGATATGGAGAGAACGGAATGAGCTCGGGTCATTTATACTTAATACTTAGGTACATAGGAAATGCTATGAAAACGTATACTCTATCGTTTATGACCGACCGCGAGAGATCAACTCTACTTATTAAATCTTTGTACGTTTATTATCTCGCGTTACATTTATTTTTTAATTCGGGGTTATTAAATTATTTGTTCCTTTTTCAATTATTTTTTAAGCGTCGTGGGTTCTGACAAAAAATATATTTTTGGTGTTTATGACTTAATACTGTCTTTTTAGTGTCCGCGCTTGCGGCTAGTGCGTCGTTTGATCGCACAATTTGTTGTTGGGACCAAAATTGTATGACATGTTACATGAAAAAGGATAAATTTGATAGGGGTACGGTACCGTACTTATGAACTTATGTGAAATGACACTGGCTATGAAATAAATAATAAATATATATCCTAGACCTAGTATCAAACGCAATTTCATGCATGTAATAGGTATTCAAAACATTGCTGTTTTTTTATGATATTTATATAATTTTCAAGAGTTGTTTTCAGGTTTTAACGTTATCGATAATAAATCAATAAAGTAAATATGAATAAACAAATAGAAATATTTCAGAAAAGAAGCATGATAGTCAACAAAACGATAAAAGATCACTGCAATACGCAGGTTTCATGTCGACCATCAAAAACTCTTTAAAAAAAAGGAATCGCCGAAACGTATGTACGCGCATAACTTCCAAACAACTGCATTAAATTTGATAATTTCTTTATACTTGTGTTCGCTTTTGACAGAACAAGGATTGTCTAAAAGAAAAAATGTACCATAAAGTTTTTAAAGTCATATATTTCTCAGTTTTGTCATTTGGTGCACCAACCAAGCGAAGCCGGGGCGGGCAGCTAGTAATGCAATAACAGTTACTTGAGCGATGCAATAACCGGAACATTAGTAATACAAAGATATTGTGTTTGTTACTACTGAACAAACAAAAGCGAAGATATATCCTAACATGTATCGAGTGGTATTTGCTTCGCGTCTACAGAAAATTTTGCGAGACTTTTGACAAATTGTTACACCGTTGAGAATATTGTTCAAATAAGTTTCAATACAATTTTATAGATCCTTTTTGTTGTGGAAGCGTGCAAGTGTTTTTTTTATATATGTGTAGACGCGGCAAGCATCCACATCATCAGAAGTAGGTTTATAGTTAGGTCTTCTAGTTGTCAGATCTGTTCAGGATGGCGAAGGTACTGTGGGCACTGTCGTGGGTACTCGAGCGAATTTGAACAAACCAGAAAGTCCGTCTATCGTGGTGGCCTGTAGGTTATACACTGGCCGGTGCACTCCGCTTTCTGCCAACGATCGCGTACGAGCCGGTGGGGTCGGCCGCTCGGGTTTCCTGTCCAATAGCGAGCGTTGTGGTTGTTGCCCCGTGGATCTGCACAGATGGCGCTGCCTGATGTGCGCTATCGCTGACATATTTTTTTTTGGAAAACAAACAGCTGAATAGAATAATAATGTAAATTACTACTAAGCATTGACATGTGTTCGCTTATACATACTTAAGTACCTGTTTTAAATACTTGATAAACTTATACAATTTCAAGAGGATTACCTTAATTAAATAGGAAAGATACAAAAACGTTTAATGAGTTTAAATAAATATTTATTTAAGGTGAAATCAGAATTAATAAGCTAGATCAAACCAGTGACTTGGTTTCTGTAGTAATGGACGTGAGTTGAACAGGTCCAGTTTACCTGTGAGTGAATAGTCAAACAGATTATTGTAGTGTTAAGCTGTTTTTATAAAAAAACCAGTGCTTTTTATAATAGTTTTTGGTAAACTAAAACATTCTTCCCTAACCAACGTACAAAATTCTGAAAGATGCAAATTTTTCATAACTAAAGTAACCGAGACAAGTCTGCGACGGCGTTTGCATAAAATTAACATAATATTCCCGTAAGATGAAAAGTATAATTTGTCCATTCCAGCCTTCCTGTCAAATTTCAACGAAATTGGTTTGGTAATTTTGTTAAATAGACTAGTAGGCGAATAAATGCGTTGTCCGTTCCACGACTGGCTGTATGCGCGTACACACTCATTAGCAGGTTTCAAAGGGTTGATAATGGTGCCAATTCTGTTGTTCATAATTACTAAACATAACTAACTTGACAGGTCTAAAAATATTGCCAGCCTTATTTAACCCCGCACATGAGAAAGGGATAGCAAGACTTTTAGACCTGTCAAATTAGTTAAGTTTAGTAATTTTGAACAACAGTCTCGACACCATAAGGGCTTTATTGGGTTCAGGTCTCAGACGCACGTCGACCCTTGGGTCATTTTTGTCCTTTTCACCGCGACTTCTTCCGTCTCTTTATGATAAAAATAATAGATTATCTCAATAAATTTTATATTATGAAACATGCAAGAACGTGCGTCATTATTTGTGTGAATTTACTAATTAGTGAACGAAAATGTGTGTTTTTGATTTTGTGTTGGTAAGGTGATGTTTGTCCAGGTCGGTCTCACTGGTTAACCAGTTTATTGGTTTTTGGAGTTGATTAAGTATTATTATTATTATTATATTACTAAAATATTATTATTATTCCCTTTATTTATTTAACATCTTAGTTTTGGTTTTTTTTTACAATATTCTTACAAAAAAAAACCACATATTATAAAAAAATCCAAACTACCGGTGGTTATTATTATTATTATTATGTTTCTCTTAAATTCACGGAGCCTCATAAGCAATACTCATAAGGTCCGGTCCTTTATCTAGGCTTGCGTGGGGATATATATCCAACACGTATAGGCCCGTTCGAGAATTTTAATATTTGGTAAGGGATACACGTGGCGAGTATCATCCCCGGAGTGCATGGTGATGCACCCGGGGATGATCCTCGCCGTGTGCAGAAACTATTTCATGGGGATGGAAAACTAAAATTGGGCTATTATGGTGAACTGTTAATGGATTGGGATATCTGGGCTATGGGATGAGACTACGGACGTCTGCCATGCAATATGTCTCAATATTGAATAAAAATTGGCAGACGGTGACTCGCCACCTGCTAGATGGGCCCTCCTTACGTGTGGCGTATAAGATGCCGCTGAGGGGCTACATGGGCGCAGGCGGCTGAAGGGTGTCGAGAGGTGTGCACCGGTTTCACCATCTCGGGTACTGGCATAAAGCAGTCCCTGGAGCGGGTTTCCCCGCTATTACGCATATTGAGCACTTCCACCCTTTCGAGCATATAGCTCTCGCGCTCCACTCTGGCCGGCCAGTGAAGGCAAGCCAGAGGCGGGGGCCTAGGCGCCGCCCCCTGGAGGCCTCAGGTCCGTGGTGTCGCTACTCACCAACAGCTCGCCACAAGCTGCCCTGCGGCCTTATTATTATTATATTACTCAAATAAATTAATATAACTTCTCGGCTAATATTTGTGGCCATCAATATTTTTTGTAGCTCACCCAGATTCATTGCTCCCGAGTACCTATATAAAACGGATTTTTTACGAATTCGTTCAAGCCCATATAATAATGTGTATCTGAAAGATACAGCCTTTAGATGACATTCGATCGTGACAGGGTTATATGACGCGTTACCACGTTACCCGCGCATTTAGTACCATAAAAGTAAGTTATGATCCCTTAGCCCCATCGTGTGCTAGGCTGATATGTTTCGACAATTCGTTTTTATGACTACCTACGTAGTAAACAAGATCGTGTTAAGGGTCTGTTTTGGTACGAATATTCTTGCGCATAATTATAAAGGAGATTATTTTATTTCGCTTAAAATTTTGTAGAAAAACATTATAATTTTAGTGCTAATGAAACTACCTACCCTACGAGACACCTTTTTGGTTGTGTAACAGTTTTCCTCTCGGTTTTAGGAGCGACTTTAGGAAAAGGCTCGGAACTGCTTTACAGGATGCCAGGGCCAGCCAATTTAGGTGGTAATTTAGACCTTAATAAGTGCATAATTAGGGCTTAAACTGAAAAACATATTTTGAGAACTGACCTTGGCGATTTGTTGCTAGAAGTGACGGCTTTTGCTTAAGTCAAGTTAAAGTAAAAAATAAAATTAATTTCTACAATTACTGAAAAAATGTGATTGAAATAACAAATTATGGCGGTGGTATAGTTAGCCGTCAGATGGTCACACACTGTAATATGCAACTATTGTAAGGCTCGCTCGTTTTAAGTTGAATTTTCAAATCACTTCGGCACAAAGTCAAAGATTTCAAAGGGTGTCAGAACTTTCCAAACCTATTCAAGGCTCTTTTATCAATGTCACGCAACTCATGGGACTTTCTTACCCGGATTATAGGGGATATAAGTTTGCCGCGACTTTGTTTTACATTCTATACTTTGACACCTACGAAATTGCACGCGTGTGATTTCCAACAAAACTTCAAAGTACCAACGCAACGACGATACCTTTGCGGTATGCAAAAATACACTCCTAAGTTTAGTTCTTTTTACGCATGATTGGGGCGTTTAGTATCAGAATTCCAGACATACATGAAAAAGACAGGTCACCATGGCAATGTTTTCGTTAACGATACGAATATTTTCACGCAAATTGTAGGTGTTTGAGCCTCTGAGTATCATAGTGCGTTTTCCACCTGAAATCTTTGTCTGCAGCATACTGAGAGTGTCAATTTAATGGGTTTAGCGAGCCGGTTGGCGTGGATGTACTTGGGAAGCATGGCCCCTTGGCTCACTTCAATAATAACTATAATGTTACCAAAAGAAATCCCTGATTAGCAATAATCTTTAAAATGCTTTCAAAATAAATTAAATAACTAATTCAAAGGACTACAATTCTGTGAATTTGAGAGGGCAGAGTAAATAAGGATATTTGACAGAGCGGTCCAAATTTATTTGTAAAGACAAAGCGGAGGTAACTTTATTCTGAAATCACTCAAGTGGAAAAAGGTGCTTGCTAGGGATGTGAGCAATCTTGTTTTTAGGATATATAACACTAACGTGAAGCATCGTATCGAAAATCTTAGACGTGTTGGAGCAAGACGTAAGATTCCAGATTTTCAGAGGCATGTTCACTATTTTTTTTTATTAAAACTTATTAATTCGTTCGTGTTTTTTGATTAGGATTTTGGTTTTTATATCCTTAAGTATAGAACTTTTTTTTTGTGACATGTGGTAACGGAATTGATTTGTAATTTGGGTTGCAACTTGCACTGTTCAAACCCGCGACCCGTTCTGCCCCTTAAAGGATTTGAAATCAGGTTAAATGAGCTAAGTCTTTACTTTACATCATTTATGTACATACATTTGCCACTTTAGATCCGAAATGTATACTCAGCAGGCTTATCTACTATGTATAATCGTTTACTCTAACTAAAACTTTTACGTTATGTCTTGGTCAAGTTTTAATTTCCATACATTTCTTGCGTTTCCTATAGCGCAGTATATGATCTACTCTGAGCTATACGTTAACGATTAGGTGTAGATAGTAAACATGGCTACAGGTGCAGATGTTAAATGCTCGTGGAGCTCCTAGTGTTTTTTAATTATCAAACATCCTCATCAAACTGCGGGTAGTATAGGTCAGTAAGAAAAAATTAACGCCAACTAATATTAGAAAATATAGTTTTATTTCAAGTCCACAATATATTGGTTTTATAGAAGCGGCTGCGTTTTTTTTTAATTATTGTTTTTAAGATGAAAACTGTCAAAACGCGGCTAAATATATATTTCGAAATACGATGTGAGAGGTAACATAAAAAAAGTCACTTGCGATAATATACTTTGTTACGAGGAAAAAAGCTTAGACTGACATATCCGAAAACTTAGTACAACATCTCTTCAGAACACACGAAGGGCCGGGCAGCAGGCATCACGGTTCCTCATTATATCGTTATTAGAAAGTTTGACAGTTTTTGTAACCGTCCCGAGCGAGTATATTGGAAATGATAAGGCTAGTGCCACACCAAAAAAAATTGAAACTCCCTACGCATGGCATTGTATTAAAATATATTTTTAAGAAAGGCAGAACTTTGGAGGAGATGTACGCGAAATTATAGAAGAAGATTATCAATAATGTTCGTATTTCATGCTCATATGATTATGGAGGGCATTTATGAAGAGAATAATGTATGTAGAAGATTTTAAATAAATAATAATTTAAAAGGTATGTAAGTCAAGAGTGAAAATCAAATTGTCAATACTACCTGTCTACTTTGAAGGGATTGGCATGCTATGTGTTGCATATATATGTCATAATATGGCAATTTCACAACCTCCAAATATCGCTTTGTTCGTTTGTTACAATTTGTACAATCAAACAGAAAAAGCTGCATATATTTTTTTAACTTGACCTTATGTACATATCAATTTAACGTGAAAACAATTGAGGACCAGTTTTCTATATTTTTTTATACTATGTTAGTTTTTTCTTTCTACTTGTACTTTTAAAAGTTAGTTTTCAATAAACATTTAGTAAATTAAAAAAAACATTAAGAGAGACTGATAACAAAACATAATAATTATGATAACTTTGTTCTAATGGCCTGACCAGTATCATCAGGATAAAGTAGCGTGTGATTTTAGTTTTTTTTAACTATAATTTCCAAGTTGGTGTATTTTTCTCATGGTGACAGTTAACTTCTCTCTTCGTTTTGAGCGTTGAATTTACTGAACTTGAAAACTATATCCCCAAAGTTCGTATGAACTTATTTGGTTCCCTCTTAAAAGGTATGGACGAAATAAAGAAATTCTTGACACTCGTTGACCCGACATCGAGACTTCGTCCTACTCTTTGATATCGCTTAGCATAAAAAATATGTCGCATAATGTTTAAATAAGCCTTCTCTTTAATCTTTAACATCAAAGATACCCTAATACAGTATGAATATTCAGACGACATCATATTTTATTCAAAAACACACATAGGTACATATAAATTTTAAATGAGGTGTTTCCTTAAAACTTCAGAAATGGAAAAGTTCTGTGTGGTTTGAACTAGGCAACTCAAGGTGTGTTCAATTTGCTTAGAAATTTTAAGCATATTTTCATGGAATTTATAAGTTAGATAAGCAGCAAGGTAAACGCGCTCCGTCATTATTTTTTAAGCGTATAACGAAAACAGATATACGCTAAGCGCTAAGCTTAATTCCATATTTAAGCTAAGTACAATATTTTTTACTGAAATGTAGCTTGCTGAAGGGAAATCTAAGAAAAGATGGATGGACTGTGCGAACGATGACATGGCCAGAAAGGAAGTGAATACAGAGACGACACTGATAGAGAATTAATATGGAAGTGAAATACATATTGCGCCACCACAAGTAAAATGGGATAAGGGCAGGAGGATGATGATGTAGCTTGCTAAAGGGGATAATATCTTATCTTAACCTTAAGGCACTAGTTTTTCCCCGCGACTTCGCCCATGTAGCAACATAATATATAACTATGTTACTCAGTGATAATATTCTGCTGGTGAAAGATTTTTTATATCGGTCCAGTAGTTACATACGAAAATACAATTTTTTGTAGTAGTGTAGATGTAGATTACGGATCCAGCTTGCCCCAGACGCACGTAGACCCTTGGGATCTTTTGTGTTGCCCTTTGCCATAAGCGCTCTACATACCTGCTGCATCAAGTACTCCCTAAAATGTGCAGATCTTGCCAGCAGGGACGAGCATGTATTCCTCTGGTTCCAGATATGCATCATCATTCATCATCCTCCTGCCCTTATCCCATATTATTTGGGGTCGGCGCAATATGTATTTCTCTTCAATTCCTCTCTATCAGCCGTCATCTCTGTATTCACATCCTTTCTGGCCATGTCTTCTTTTACACACTCCATCCATCTTTTCTTAGGCCTACCACGTTATCTTCATTCCTCCGCATAACATGCCCATACCATGACAAACGCTTGCTCCTCAACTTTTCTATCGCTTTTATATCCTTCAAACTTCCTCTAATAAACTTATTTCTTACCTTGTCCATTCTCGTTACGCTCCACGGTTCCGGACATGCCGCCGCCAGAACGCCAGTTCGCTCTCTCGCGAGTGTATCGCAGCAGCATAGCACATGTTTCATGGTTTCCGTTGCTGTCCTGCAGCACCTGGATACCACGCTATCAGATAGACTCATCTTGTGGAGATGATCATTTGTGCTATAATGACATGAAGGGGGTAATAACAGTGAAGCGTTGGATATAGACATTGGGTTGAAGCTTTCTGTTAAATAAACTACGCATGACTACCAGTAAAATATTAAAGCTAACGGCCTCCCAAAAAAACGCCTTCGGGAGCAATCTCCATTGTATTTTCCCATAAATTTCATTGCAATTTCCGGTGTATGTAAGTAAGCTACATACGCTCTCAAATTTCCAATTTGCTTCAGTAAAATAGATGACGTTGCAAATAATTTCGCGGGTGGTTTCCAAAGTGTTATGGCTGTGGCTTAAGCTACGATGACGAAACCATTGACATACAATCCTTTAGGATTTTTTTTAATAATAAGATGAGAATTTGGTTAAGTACATGCTAAGCTAAGGGAAGGTTGCTATCTCGGCGTATACGAAGTTCAGATCTTGCGCGATGGTGGCTGCAACAAATGTACCGGCCAGAGCTCAGCTCTTGAAATTATGATGATGTAACTAAAAGAGTATTTGTCCACTATTCCATCCTTAACGAGACATGCCTTTATTGGAGTTGAAATAGCATTTATATTTTGTTTTTTTACTATAAATATAACGATAAAGGAAAGCATCGCGAGTAAACCTGCATACGTCTGAGAAGAAATTCAAGGACGTATGTACTGCCTAAGAGACGTACCCACCAATAAATTATATTCGGTAGGAAGGGGGTGTTGTAACACCTCTGCCTATCCCTTCGGAGAAAGCGTGACGATATATTATTATTATATACATTTAACCATATTATATCAAAATAATCCCGTAGCGAATACGAGTAAATACAATATATTTTGAGCAAAATGTTCTCATGTGTTATTAACATTGAAACAAGATTGTTCCAGGATTACTCACGATTGAAGTAATTCGAGATTATGTTCACAATACCTACATAATTATGTTTCTTGCGAATGCTTTATGTACTATTGACGGCTTAAATTATCACTTCGTATGTTATTGTAAAGTAATAAAGTTTTTTTTTCAGTAGTTGACTGTGAGAAATTAGGTGTTGAGCTAAGATACCTTGATAGCCTGAGCTTAATAGACAGCTTACGGATACTGAAGCGACATTCAAAGTTTTAAGGCCTACTTAACAGTTTGAAACGTCGTAAGAATAAAATTTCGCATGTAAAATCAGAGGCCACTCAACATTAATGTGGCATCAAATTTTCGTTTCTGTATTCGGCAATTAGTGTATAAGAAATGGCTTTTACTAGTTAAGTTACAACTAGCTGTGCCCGCGCCTTCGAACGCGTGGTCGTATTGATTACAATTACATGGGTATTTTTATTTGTAAGGCGAAACACTAATTCTTTTCCAAAATAATCTTCACATCAGCTACCTGCCAATAAAAGTCCCGTTCAAATCGGACTAGCCACTTCAGCAAACAAATAGAGAGGACAGACAGACAAAAAACATTTTTTTTTTTCATTTGTATCGTGTTTACTTTCACGTGTATTTAGTACTTTACAACACTTAAAATGTATTTAACTGTATATATAATATAAGTTGAAGCATTAACCACGTGACGGAGATCGTTCGCGTGTCCTTTCATTGTAAATGGCGAGGCGATTTAAACCTCGCCTCGTTCAGATTTATTCCGCCGCAAAAAGTAAATGGGCTTTTTTATCTTTGCCCTTTAGATGCGTAAGCAGATATACGTTTGTTTCGCTGTCTATTTCAATATTACGAAGACATTTTTTAGGGTTTCGTACCTTAAAAGAAAAAAGAAACCCTTATAGGATCACTTTGTTGTCTGTCTGTCTGTATGTCAACAATTTTTATCTTATGAACGCGAGGAGTTATCAAATTGAAATTAATATAAAATACCCGGGTTTGTGGTCCCTTTCGGCTGTAAAATTATCAAACCTGTAAGTCAATAATATGAAGAAAAGACATGATCGTTTATGTCGCAAATATTCGCATATTTTACGATTTCGCAAGGGAATCAAAACCTATCCCTTCCCGTTGAACTAGAACCATGAAATTTGGCAAGAAGCAGTGTCTTACAGCAAAAGTGTATTTTTTTTTAAATGCAAATTTATTAAAAATAGTCCTAAATCGCGCCGTTGAGAGTCACCGACGAATAATGACTCCATTTGAAGTTCGCCTACTTTTAACCTTACCTACAAGTGTTGGTCTAGCTAGTGAAAAGTTGTTCTTATTAATGGTTATTACTAAACCATATTCATCATACGTATTCGTATCGCTTTCAACTATTTTTGTGTGGAAAAATTAACAGCTAGGTTGTGGTAATAAAAACGCCAATTAATCAAATCCGTTCAGCAGTACTGGCATGATTGAGTTACAAACAAATTAACACCCTGTGGCATATACATACTAATATTATAAAATATATATATAATATATATCAAATTATAAATGCAAAACGCAAAAATAACTCTATTTGTCTAATCTTTATATATCATATCACGTGGGCTAAGCCGCGAGTAAAAGCTCGTATTATTATATAAGTAGGATTATGTATAAGGCTTCATTTATATACCATTTAATATCTTGTGTCACACATACACAGACGGGTGTATAGGTGTTTATTATTGGAGACTGAGCCGTTGGCTCCGCTCCAGGAAATTTTCAATTTAAAACACGCGGCAAAATTGAATTCTTGCTCCGAACGGTACACCAATAACAGGGGAATATTGAAACTGTATCAGGGCTACAGGAACTTGAATCACATATTTGGTGAAGAATTGTATAAATAACCATTTTTTAAACTTGACTAATATAAACTCTTATATAGATGTATCATCACACTACCCGTAACGGGGTAGGCAGAGAGTAATTGAGAGTATAGAGCGCTATTTCACTCTTGCACACATCTCTTGCTTCTCCTTTATAATTTAATATCAGTATATTTTGGTTCTCCTTCTTCTTAAATTATAAGTATAGTCTATTTAAATAAATAAAATATTATTTCTTTCTATGTAAAAAAAAGTCATGAATAAGTTGTCTGGAACCAACAGTACAAGCTATCTGAGGCGAAATTCCCTTCTGTTTTCTGTCTTGCTCTTTTACGCTTAAACATAAAAATAAAGATAGTTTTATTTCGTAAAACAAAACTTGTAAAAGAGTTACAGTTTTTACAGAACTGCATTGCAGATGGCAATGCGTGCGAATGTCGGAATGCTTAAAGTTTCTAATTAGCTTTTGGTAAAATACTAAAATAAAATGATTCCCATCTTTTTAAAAATATATTAAAGGGGTGTGTGTTTGTCAGCTCGCGATTGTGGAAAGAAGAAAATACTGTTCTACCCAAGTTTTATAGTCTTTGGTTCTACCTATCGACAATTGACTGCTTTGCCGACCGCGCAAACTTAACGCTTGTATTAATTTGACTCCTTATAATATGCCTATAGGTCTAAACATCAAAATCGATTATTAAGGAGTAAACTCCAAACACTGTCTAATTACTTTCGACTTTTTTGTATGGGAGAATTTGAACTAAAAATTTCAAAATTGACAAAATTTGCAAAAACCTAGTCGATAGATGTTCCTGTAGCCCATTACATTATGTAACAATTCAAAGATTTCTTTTAGCATGAGCAGTCACTAGTAGGACGAACCATCTAAAACAAGAGCATTTGTATTCCGGCCGGGATCGGCGAGACATTCAACCCGGTATATTAAGTTTTGGGGTGACCTATTCCGCCTGCAGACAACCTTTCGATAGTATAAATGGTCCATAATGATCAAATTGTTTGTATAAATAAATTTCCCTAAGGGATTGCTTCCGTTTGAAATCAAAATTAGTTTCATATTGATTTTTGAACTACCAGAGTTATGAATAATGTGTTGCCATTTTTGTTGCCATCCTTACTCAAAAACAATAAAAAAAAGACGTAAGTCTCTTTATGCCGTGAAATCTCCAAAACGGCTGGACCGATTTAAACGTCAATTTGTAATTAAAAAAAAAGATTTACGCTCTGCTTACAATAAGCCATGCTGTGTACACATTTATTGGATTGCAACCTAGCTATTGATTGTAATCTGTTTGTGTATGTATTAATAAATAAATAAATAAACGGGACTTCAGATAGCTGATGCGATGAGGCGTAACTCAAGCTACTTTTATTTTAGAACAATAATAGGGTGTCGCGAAAAAAAAACCATGAAATTGTTTACAAAATTAATTCCATGCGTACGAATTTGCGGGCACGGCTAGTGTCTATAAAATGTTACCTAGCTAAGAAAGTAGTTGCGACCCATAATATGTTTTGGACTAAGTTTCTTCACTCTGTAGCTATCAATTACCACGTGAAATCACTTCTCCTAAACAGTAGTAATTTTTTAAATGTTGAACAGTATTTGGACAGAAAACAGAGTAGGTCGTCATTTCTTGAAAAGCTTTCAGTAAATAATAATTCCGCTGGTCTAAGGGGCTGCGGGCTAATAAATTACCGTTTATCTTGTATACCATTCAAAAGGGATTTCAGGGGTTGCCCCTTAATCCTAGATAATGGAGGGCAGGCGATCAGACACGCCACGCTTTTTACAAAAAAAATATTTGGTCAGTGTTTAAGTGCAGTAATTTTATACGAAAACATAAAAAAAAAACTAAACAGTCAGTTGCGGGCAAATTAAAAATGTGACGCTATAAACATACAATTTCCGTTCTCATTGCCCCTTTGAAAGAGCAATAACCGCTTAGCGTAAATTTATTGCATAACGTTTTCATTATGTTCTTGGTTTCACCTCCTGTCTATAAGTAAATTCATTCTTGCTCCTTTCGCTTCGCGTTATTTAAAATTGCCTTCAATACTCCGCTAGTACCTTCAAGAAATATAATTACGAAATCAAGAAAGAGGTTGTCTCAAACAAGGGATCCATATTTAGATGTAAGCGTGAAACAAGATACATTTAATTAGAAAAACGTTTCCAAGCTCATTAATTGATCTACGTAGGAAAGGATAATTTGTCTTTTAAAATCTCTTTTGAACAGTCAGGCCTTGCCAAAATATAGCACATGCATAAAATACAATGGATTCTGAACTGAACCTTACAAAAATGCGGTTTTTTAAATTAAAACCCTACAAAATTGAGGTACAAGATCTAACCCAATGTAGGCAACCCGATATTTACTAAAAGTGCGAGTATGACTCACCCACCGAGTTCCGTAATAAAAACTACAAACTAGGTTAAAAGACAGACTTAACTTTTCCGTTCGATCCGCAAATAATAAATGAATACACAACATGTAATTGAATCTGTCATTTCAATGCGTATCTTCATAATAAAACAATAATGCGCTCCTAAGAAACCCCTTATCAACCCTTTAGTAGCCCTCTGTCGTCACTCCATAAGTTTCCTACCACTCGACATTAGAAAAAAGCAATGATAAGGCTTGTTAACTCGACCCCGGAGGGTAGAACTTTTGGGATTCATGATATTGTATGCCACAAAGATTCTTGGGTCATGAGTCACATAAAAATCAGCACTAGGAAATCCGCGCAATCTATTGCGAGACAGTCACAAAGAAAATATGAAAGCAGCATCCTAACTAATATTATAAATGCGAATGTGAGTTTGTTTGTTTGTTTGTTTGTTTCTTTTTAAGCATTCACGGCTTCATTTCTCAACCGATCATCATGAAATTTTGCCTAATTACTGTGATTTTTCTCTAGAACCGCGAGGCCGTAGCCTCGTTTAAAGCTAGTAGGATACAAAACACTCTCTCTACAATAGTACACAGAGTGCACAGTACTTTTTTCTGGTTGTGAACAGCCAGCAGTGTTATGTTTCTGCGGTAAGGAAGGTTGCCAAACCTGCACAGTGAGGCCAGAGCTGCACAGTCCAGAGCTGCACAGTGAGTCCTCAACAACAATAGTGATGCTCGTGGTATTGCTAACGTATGTAGGCTATGGTGACTGCTTACCATGAGGTTAGATGGCTTGCCTGCTTAGTATAATTAAAAGAAGTATATTGGTGTGTTAGTTTAAGCAAAAGTGTAAAGAAAAAGACACCTCCACTCGTTAAATTAATTTGATTAATGTTATCGGGAAGTCAGAATAAAAAAATGCATTTCAGATCAGGACAGACGGCAGTTTTCTCCACGGATGTAATAATTTATCTTATAATATTAATTCAGAGTCGCTACGAATTATGCTGAATCATGTAGTCTTTGTTTATTCGTAAATATTTAATGATTAACAAGATGACGTGACTCAGGAAAAATAGACTTCTCGAATCCTCTTAAGGCGCAGTCTATACATAACCATTTATTATGGTCATAAATTTTACGGGAACACTCGCCGTGTCATACACCTTACCGGAATATTTTATGAATAGAATAAATCGTGCTAGCTGCTCAGTGACTCCAGTAATTGTAAAAACGGCTGACAAAAAAAGATAAACAATACGACTGAGAGTGGAAAAAGCTTACGCGGAAGACCTAGGTCAAAGTGCTCAATGATGGAAAGGTAAAGAGTACTCGGAGCATACGGAAGCAACATAGGTATTCATGTGCAAGTCGAGTGTGAAATGGCGCTATATACTTTCTGCCTACCCCGAAGGAGATTTGTAATTTGTGAAACATTGTAATTTCATAACTCATTTAACGAAATAATCTTTTGTAATCGCATTTTTATAGCGTTACTAGCGGCCCGCCCCGGCTTCGCACGGGTAGACTTTTATATCAAATATTTTGTCTACCCGTGCAAAGCCGGGGTGGGCAGGTAGCCTATGTTAATCAGTAGTAGTGTAGCTTTCTAACGGTGAAAGAATTTTTGAAATCGGTCTAAAAAATAAAAAATAAAATTTAGGGGTGGGACCACCCCTAACATTTAGGGGGATGAAAAATAGATGTTGGCCGATTCTCATAGATACCGGATAATCGGTCTAGCCGTTTCGGAGGAGTATGGCAACGAAAACTGTGACACGAGAATTTTATATATTAGATTATATAGATAGTAAACATGGCTACAGGTTTCATTAGATGCAAAAAAAACCACTTAATTGTTTTTAAAATATCATCCTTATTTTTAATATATTCTCTAACAATTTAAGGTATGTGATTCACTAAGGCTACAGAGAATATTTCATACTTATTAAAATTTCCATATTAGTACGAAATGAAGAAGTTATATGAACGTCTACGAAAGTTTAATATACATCCAATAAAGAGCATCCACTACATCTGTTGCTTAAATTATGCCTCGTAAAATAAATATACATTTTCTTTTAAAGTTTTTCTGTTTGTAATGAGTTTTTCAATATGCGGGAGTTGTTTTGTTTACCTGAATTAGAATATATTATTTTTATTTTCTTCACTCAATAATTCAAATTATGTTTCAATAATAAAAAAGTATTTTAAAATATATGTGTGAAAGAGTGTATAAAAATAGAATACAGCTGCATTCACACCTAAGCGATTATACCAACCTGGCAGTCTCATTATTTAAGGATGTCATTTCATTACTACTGTAGTGACGCTAAGGTGTGTTCACTTCATTATCATTACCGAGCTTAGTTTTGTCTAAAACATGTATTGTGTAACAACGGTTTTACTAAAAGCACCTCATAAAGTATTTGCGAGCTGGACTAAAAGTGAAGTTGGGTTAAGTTTCGTAGTCTTTCTGCCCAAGTTTAATCCGGCCACAAATAAAATGTTACGCTTTACGAGCGTCGCAAAATGCGTTGGCCGAATTTTATTTCGGTTAAGGTTAGTTCCAACTAGACTGAGTACATAAAGCTTCGGATATAGTTATCGAGCGCTGCTAATAAGCTTACACGTGCATATAGCCAGTCACGGAACGGAAAACGCTTAACTACATATTTATGGTGTGATCTCAATCATTATACAGAACTGGGCTTTTAATATTACACGGTGAGCCTTAGAATAAAGCTTTGCGGCTTATCGTGAAAGGCAGTTAGTTGCGCTTTAGTAGTCTAGCAATCTAGCCTGTCCCGGCCTCGCACGGGCTTGCACAAAACCTAAATTAATAATACGTAATGAAACTTTTCTCAGGAATAAATCTGCTAGTGAAAACCGCATTAAAATCCGTTGTGTAGTTTATAAGATCAAAGCATACATGTTGTAAGATATGTAGATTTGTAGTGTTTGTAGTTTTTAATTAAATGAAAAATATCTTCAAGACATACGTTTAGTATGTCTTGAAGATATTTTTATTGTAAGAAAAGTGACAGAATATATATTGACTTAAGAAAGACTCAAAATTAGAACTAGTTTTTCTAATGTGCCAGTACGCGCACAATACAGACGGCGGGAAGCGACTTTCTTTGTATACTATGTTAAGATTGCAACAACATACTCGACTAGGTTTCCTACTGAAACTAACTAAGGTATCGGGAATATATATCTACATATACTCTCAGGAGGTCTATGGAAAGGTTATCATTAAAAAACATACATACATATCATCGCGCCCTCAAAGGGTAGGCAGAGAGTTAAGAGCACCAATTTACTCTTGACTTACACAATTCTTTTGCTTCTTTTACATTCATCAATCTTTTCATACGTGCCCGCCGAATCCGAGTCTCTTTACCTTTACCATTATTGACATAGAAAGTTGGACCTTGGCTTTGCACGGCTTCTTCTTCCACTCACATTCGCATTGTATATTTTTGTCAGTCTTTGATCACTCTTTTGAACGAACGAACGTCTCTGAACGAATTTTTATATTTCCATCCAACGTAGCATTCCCTTTTTCATGTTTACATTAAAAAGCAGTCTGTTTTATGAGTTTTATACTTTATGTTGTGAGTCGTAGAGGCATTTTTGGTCTTAATGTAGGCAGGCCTGAAAAGGTTAGGTATAGTGATTAGGCCCCGGTCTAAGCGAAAGGTTTACAGGCGTGGTAAATATTTATAACATTTTAGGGCTCTGAGTTTGCAGAATATTTTAGTTCACGCTAAAGCTGGTATAAGACCAGCCATATGATTTATTATGTTATAATTGACTAGGTGAGCCAGCAAACGTGGTTTTGCCATATAGGTCCAAGGATAAGTATTGCAATTCAGCGAGGCAATGCTGCCAGCCTACTTGGCATACTTCCCCATGACAGTGATTTCGGACATTAATATAACTTGTAATTTAGCTAAATAGTGATATTAATAAATCGATATACATTATGTTTATATTTTTTTTGTCCAAAAAACAATAAAATACATTTTTGAGGTAGACCTCCCTTACTTACTTAGGGGTATAAAAATTGACATATTCCGACCTACCGAGCATACACAAAAAGATCATAAAAAAACTGTCAAACCGTTTCGGCTGAGGTTTTTACAAACACTGTGACACGAGAATTTTATATACTAGATATATTTTAATGTGATTTACATAGTACATTTACATTACAAATCAAAACAGATGCATCCTCAGAATAAGTGTGATAGTTTCCTTGATGCTTTGTCGTAGTTGTATAAATAAAGGCCACAAAAACCAACTCATTGGGTCATCAAATAGTTTACTATAGAAAAATTCCTTGTCACACTAAGAGTAAAGGAAAGATTTATTACACTTCTCTTACTCAATATTCTACAAAGTAAGCGATAACTCATTCTAGTTAGCCGGCTGTGATATATCAGCCGAGTTTTTACAGAAAAGAAACAAACTATAAAGACAGACATACATGGAGGAGATGTTTAGGTGTGTAAGTTGATTTTTTAATCATCTTCATCGTTAACCTAACACTCTTTTTTAAAGGGATCTCCCGTAGGTTTTCTGGGAATTGTACCTTCACGTTACAGAAGATCGCAGTCAAATAACATTTCTTTGAGTGTTGTGTTTGTGCGGTGAATTGTCCTATATGATACGTTCTAGCAGCATCACTACTAGCGCAGCCACTCCTCGTCAACAACAGGGTTGGCAATGCGTTAGTGATAGGCCCTGGAATTGCTAGGTAGGCTACGGTGACTTTTTACCATCAGGTGGGCCGTACGGTTGTGTGCCACCTTAGTGGTATAAAAAAACAGCTGGACATATGGCTCTCCCATGGTGCCACACTGCGTCCAATCCTCAGCTCTTCTCAATTACCTGCCAGTTACAGTGCCAAGATTGTCGCCGCATGTAGCCGGAGTAACTAGAGGTAGCGGGCTAACGCGTTATTCAAAGTTAATTTATAGCGTGCTAGTGATATCCCTGATGGCTTAAGCGCCTATAGATAACGTTATCTGCTAACCATAAGACAGGCTAGATCCCTAATGTGCTTGAATGCCAGCCGTACTAGTTATCGTGTCGTAGATTGCCAACTTAATTTCAACCCTAAAGTCACTTAAAATACAAACTAATATTATACATGCGAAAGACAGATTATCCTGTTTTTTGCTACTCTTTCACGCCTAGACGGCTGAACGAATCGAAATGAATTTGGCAATGAGATAGATTGTAACCTAGGAAAGGTCATAGGCTATCTTTGTCTAGAACCACGCGGGCGAAGCTGCGGGTGAAAACTAGCTTAAGTATAAATCAAACACGTGAGACAAAAGGTACTATAACGTTGTGTGTGAGTCAGGTACTCCCAACTTAACAGCACCAATTCCCACATACGAGGTCCCAGTTTGATTTATTGTCCGTCCAGTTCCGTATAGCGTGTCCTTTTTTCTCCCAGCCCATAGATTACTCCGGACATAAAGGATTCTTGGATGTCGTCACGGCATTACACATTAAGCGAACCGGTACGAAAACACACGTACTACCTTTTGATATACATAAAGCCTACACATTTGACATTTGGCATTTTATAAGGCAGAAATACCGCTTGCGCCACCGGTAGGAATTGTGCACAATGCGCAGTCTGTAAGCACCTATGAACGCGTCATAAATATGTCGCGATATGAACACGCATAAAAAAATCCTACATAATATCCTTGTGAGACGTATTTTAAATGAATGATGTTTAGTATTTTAATAGATCAGCTAGATATTCTAGAATAAACTAGAATCAAAGGTCATGAAAAGGAGTTAAGGCTCGATTATAATGATGAAAGATCGCTCTCGTTTATGGGTGACTTCGAAGCCTTAAGGAGTTTGTTTGCTCAGCAAAAACCCTTTTTATTATTGCACTGCATTTAAAGGTTAATTTAAGCCTTATGAGTTTTGACACTATATATTCAATTTTATTTGATAGTAGCTTGCGTAAAAAGTTTTTTTTATAAAGCTCAAACATGTCATATTTTTCGTGTACATGGACGGGCAGGGCAAAAACTGAATGAGTGTGGAAAAGAGAGACAAGAGTGGAATAAGTGTATTCTAAAGCAGAGTTCTATCTCGAAGATATGTACTATAATGATCATGGATATATAATAGTATGTACGAGTACTTACATGTGCTGTGCTACCGTACACGGTTTGAAGTTTACTTTCCTATATGCGTCTACGGCGTAGAGTATTTATGCTACGCAGCGCTACAGCCGTAGTACAAGGAGCAGTGCGCTCGCAATTACTAGCGCTAAGAATGCAGTAACCATTCTTTCTCTACTCATGTTTTTTTTTATACCACTAATGTGGCACACAAGCATACGGCCCACCTGATGGTAAGCAGTCACCGTAGCCTATAGCCGGTAGCAATACCAGGGGTATCAGAAACGGGTTGCCAACCATGTTGTTGATCAGGACTCACTGTGCCCTGCAGCATTACTACTAGCCCATTGTATCCTCGTGGAGCACTGGTAACCTTACTTACTGCAGTAACACAACACTACATCAAGTAGTGTTATTTCACTGCGGTCTTCTGTAAGGTGGAGGTACTGTCCCCAGTCAGGCGGCTCCAATTTAAATGGGAAAACCCACGGGAAATCCCAAATCGCCCTACCTCTCTTTTTAAAAGCTCATGGTGTGATTAATCACTGTACTTAAGGTTTGAAAAACTCATTGGTACAGGCTGGGATTTGAACCTGGGCCCATCAGATGAAAGGCCGTTGCTTCAACCACAGGGCCACCACGGCTTCAAGTGTGTAGAACCTCGTATAGAAAATCTCAGCTGGTCTAGTGGTCAGTCCACCTGACTGCTATGCTAGAGAGGTCGCGGGTTCGATTCCCGCCGGGGCAAACATTTATGTGACAAATATTATGTTTGCATTGCTTCTGGGTGTTTGGTATGTATTATAAGTATGTACTTATAAGAAAAAAAATATGTATATAAATATTATATCAGCTACTGGTTCTCGTGACCGTTTACCATCAGGTGGGCCGTAATCTTGTTTGCCTCCATTAAACTCCTTACAAAAGAAGAAACATTCATCAAAAAAACAAAACTATCACAATTTGTCGTAGGTATTTTGCATCCCGTATACAAAATGCTTCATCATACCGTAATCTGCATACGAAACTAGCTTAAATATCAATAGACTTGGGTTTGAATCCTTTTAAAAAAACTAGAGGGCAATGGTGTTATAAAAGCGGCTCGTGGTATCCTGTAGTGAATAGCCGGACTATCTTCAGGCATTGTTTCGACCCCGCATAATATCCGGGCTGAGTCGGTGTGATAGCTTACAAATCTAATTCCGAGTATCTCGCGATGTCACCGCTGCACGAGCTGGCCGGTAGAGATGGAACATATCGATAAAAATTCTTCATGTTAAAGTTATCGGAACCAGCGGGCATGTATGAAGAGATTGATGAATAATGCCGTGGTGGCCTTGGGGTTGAAGCTACGGCCTGTCATTTGATGGGCCCAGGTTCAAATCTCGGCCTGTACCAGTGAGTTTTCTAAGTTTAAGTATAGTTTATAATCACACAGAAAGAGAAAAAAAAATTAAAAGAGAGTTTGGGCGAATTGGGATCTCCCGCGACCCCAGCGTAGCAGTCGGGTATACTTATTACTAGTCCAGCGGGCTCGCCAAAACATAAAAATAATACGTATGAAAAAGAATTAAAAGAGGTGTGTATATCAAGGGTGAAATGGCGCTCTATACTCTCTGTCTACGCCGTGAGGGACTTGCGTGATATGCGTGTACTTACCCTATGTACTATTAAAATAACTTAAATTAAACTTATATCAATAAAAAAACGAGTTATTATTAGGCTTAATATGTAAGCCGATTATTATCCTCTGAAAATCAGCCAATGTGCTGTTTTTTTTACCGATTCGCATGATTGATTATATACTGAACAGTTTCCTGTTGCGTTGGATATAGCAGTTTGGGTTTGAATTGTGAAATGGAGCGAATGAGATTAATGGACAATCAGAATTGGGTATTGAGTAATCAAAGCGTGTTTTTTATATTTCTACCCCTCCCAAAGTAAAAGCACATTTTTGTCTTTGCTTTAAAAAAAATTAACGTCCGATTTGCTTCATCGCCGAACCATCAATAAAAAGCTTATAAATTAATATTGTGACTACATCTCATTAATTTTATATTAGGTAACAACGACTTAAAATTAAAAAAAAGTCGATGCTATGCACTGACACACTACGAGTTCATCCTCATAACATTCTTACGCTTTATACGGTATATAGTAATATGTTTATATATTATATACAATTATTAGGTCCTTACATATGAAATTGGCGTTTTTCGTACTGGCCACTTTAATCACGAATTTCTCCTCTTTGGTAAGGAATTCCAAATTCAAATTTGTACAGCTATAGACTCATGTATTTGTGCTTCGATGATCGTCATTCATTTGTTTTTTTTCTTCTGTTTTTTTCTGTTTGCGTCACTCATTTTACAAAATGGAAAACCTTAAATATCGCATTATTTACGAGTACGAGTTCCGCCGTGGCACTAGTGCTGCGGAAACAACTCGAAGGGTGAATGATGTGTATGGCGGTCGTGTTGCAAAAGAAAACACAGTTCGTTTTTGGTTCCAACGTTTTCGTTCTGGAAATTTCGACCTGCAGAACAAGCCCCGTGGACGGCCTGAGACTCAAGTTGATAATGAAGAGTTGAAGGCTATTGTGGAAGCGGATCCATCGCAAACCACGTCCGAGTTAGCTGCAGGCTGCAATGTTAGTGATAAAACTGTTTTAATTCACTTGAAGCAAATTGGGAAGATTAAAAAGCTTGAAAGGTGGGTACCTCACGAATTGACTGAAACAAACCGGCAAACGCGCGTCGACTGCTGCGTTACATTACTAAACCGGCACAATAATGAAGGTATTTTAAACCGAATCATTACCTGTGATGAAAAATGGGTTCTTTACGATAATCGGAAGCGCTCAGCGCAATGGTTAGATCCTGGCCAGCCAGCCAAATCCTGCCCCAAGCGAAAATTAACCCCAAAAAAGTTACTTGTAAGCGTTTGGTGGACTAGTGCCGGTATTGTTCATTACAGTTTTTTCAAATCTGGCCAGACTATTACGGCTGATGTCTATTGTCAGGAATTGCAAACCATGATGGAAAAGCTAGCGGCTAAACAACCTAGGCTGGTCAATCGCTCCACGCCACTGCTGCTTCACGACAACGCTAGACCACACACTGCGCTACAGACGGCTACTAAATTAGAAGAGCTTCAATTGGAAAGTCTAAGACATCCTCCGTACTCCCCGGACCTTGCTCCAACAGATTACCATTTTTTTCGAAATTTGGATAACTTCTTGCAAGGGAAAAAATTCAACTCCGATGGGGCAGTCCAAATCGCCTTCAAAGATTTTATTGATTCCCGTCCGACTGGTTTTTTTAGTAAAGGGATCAATGAACTACCTATGAGATGGCAAAAGTGCATAGAAAATAATGGTTCATACTTTGATTAATTAAATATATTATATTAAAAAATATTCGACTTTTTGTTCCTCCCATACAAAACGCCAATTTCATATGTAAGGACCTAATATTATTCTCTTAAATCATATAAAGTATTCGATAACCTTACCAGCACATCACTATTCTACCCGCACTGTCACGTCTCTCGCTGCAGTCTGAATGCACCTCAGTGAAGTGCCATCAAGTGGGATTTACCGTTTTATTCATTTTATTTCGGGACTCCACACCGGAATACAACCGCTCTTTTTATGTACAAATTCAGGTTTTCAAGCACTATTATTGCAATAAAGAATAAGTCAGCACCTTAGCACGTTGGGAATTTTTGTAGGCCTTTCGATTCGTATAAAATGTTGAAATGCACAACTGAACACAACACTAGGTAAATCAAAGTAGTGTTATTTGACTGCGGTTTTCTGTAAGGTGGAGGTACAGTCTCCAGCCGGGCGGCTCCAGTTTTAATGCTAAAACCCACGGGAGATCCCATTTCGCCGTTCCTCGCTGTAAAAAATATGATCATATATGTTATTTATGTATGCAATAACTAAACTGAATCTATTCATGTCTCGTAACGGAATCATGGACCATAATACCCTTGATATTGTCCTATATATATTAATACGCACGTTCATATGTTTAATCCATCAAAGTCGCTCGCAGAGACGCGCTGTATCCACTTAGGGGAGAATTATATGCCTATGCGTGGAGTTATGGGTTAATGGAGATGGTATGGCAAAAATATTTTTTTATACTACTTATTTGGCAAACAAGCATATGGACCGCCTGATGGTAAACGGTTACCGTAGCTTATGGACACTTGCAAAACCAGAGGTATAACTCGAATGTGAAACGTCATGAGTACCAATGCATCGACGATAACTTTGCGATACGCAAAAAGATTATAAACTACGAGGTTTAGGTTTATAGTTCAAATTGCTTTGTAGCCGTAAATAAATATAAATGCCATAGTGAGACCTACGTACGGTGATTATTGTCTGAATATCACGAATCCCTGATTCTAACCAAAGTATTGTATTGTACTGCAAAACATATCTCAGTATGATTGTGACCTACTACTATTTACCTCTTTAAAATATTTAGATATTAACATTTAATTTATTTATTATTTCATTCAGTATAGGCCAGGCCTAGTAAGTCACCTATTTATTCACTACGTAACATTAGTTGGGAAATTTATTTTATTATTTAGTGTCAAACATAGAAAAAAAAACAAATTGACCTCCTCTATGCTTTCTAACTCCCATCCCATAACAATTAAAGCTCTAGCAATAATCTAATATTAATTTATTACATTCTTCGTAAAGGGGCGTTGGCTGCGGAATATATATTAGGGCACATTAATCTTGCTAGTTCTATTCTGAGCCCGGCTCGGGGTGTGCATAAGTAGGTCAACTTATAATAGAGGGGTCACATACAAAAACAATGGACTCGTTAATTTAATGACTTGCTGGAGCGATGGAGATGCATTCTGAAGTCTAATGGACGGCTTCAAAAATATGAAAAGCTTAATGGTCTGGCCGTGATCAAACAATTGCTAGCGGCTATAGACTACGGTGACTGTTTACCATCAGGTGGCCCGTATGCTTGTGTGCCACCTTAGTGGTATTAAATCTCATACTCCTTCGTCTGCGCAATTGTCGTAAAAACGGATACAATTTTTTTGTTTCAGGTAATAATATCAAAATGAGAGTTCTGTCATCGTAGTTTTACACAATATCAATTTTGATTTTAATTTAATGGTCTTATTTTGCGATAGAATTAATCAACGCATTCACCCTTTGCTTGCTAGAATTATTTAAACAAATAAACAGTAAGCGATTACGAGGATTTAATAAACAACAAACAAATCTCCTTAATTCACCATTATTAAAATTGTTTTCGACGATCCAGCAGATTAATGAAATTTGCTTATATCGGGAGTTTGGTTAGGCTGTATTTGTATAAACAATGCTGGTTAATAAAAGGTTATTGCTTAAGCGGCATTTCTTCACAGTTTTGAGAATACTTTTATCCCTTACTAATCCTTTATTTCAAAATCCGTTGGGAACAAAATAGATTTTCATAAAAATATACGTTTGTAATGTATTCTTGTGGTTTTAAAAAAGCCGTGGTGGTCTTGTGGTTGAAGCAACGGCCTGTCATCCGATGGGCCCAGGTTCGAATCCCGGCCTGTACCAATGAGTTTTTCTAAGCTTAAATACAGTGATTAATCACACCATGAGCTTTTAACAAGAGAGGTAGGGTGATTTGGGATTTCTCGTGGGTTCCCATTTAAATTAGAGCCGCCCGACTGGGGACTGTACCTCCGCCTTACAAAAGACCGGAGTGAAATAACACTACTTGATGTAGTGTTGTGTTTCTGCGGTAAGTAAGGTTGCCAGTGCTCTACGAGGTTACGCTGGGCTAGTAGTAATGCTGCTATTTCAGTATGTAGAGGAGAGTGAGCGCCATAACTCATTTGCTTCTTGTAAATTTATGAATTTCTTCACAAATACACTTCAAAAATACTAAGACATATAATTAAATAAATATATGTAGGAGCATCTGCTTCTCGATACGTCAAATGTCACTGTATAGTAATGTCAATGCCCATAACGAACACCGAGGTCTGGTGAGGCGGACATCTTGTTGAAGGGTCGCTAGGGGTGACTGTGAAGGGTGGCTCACGCAACCATGTTCTCGGTGGACGTTACACTTTAATCTAATTGAAAAAAATATTTGGTGAAAGTAGTGATAGTACTATTGATAGAGAACTATAAGTCACGTGATTAGTGCTATAGTTTATGGAATACTGTCTCCAACCCGACAATCTACGCCTACCTGAAGATATCTTCCAATTCTGATTCTAGTCGCAAGACTTTATATATATTACTTACCAATGTACAAACTTGACTCGCCCGTCCTTGCAAATTGCTCATAAATATTCAAGTTTTTATTACAAAGGAATCCATTTTGAAGTCTGCTATAAATTCAATTAAGATGCCAAAATGCCAATGCCAATACTGTGAATGAAAAACAAAACAACACAACATTTTTTTCAGAAAAAATGGACCTAATGTCTTTCTAATGCCAAAAGAGTTTAGGACTAAAATTATACTTGCAAACATCTGAGCAAAATATGTTCGTTATAATGTATTCAGAACATTGCCCTATCAAAAAATCTCGCCGGGAATCAAAAGGACTCGTATTATCACTGTGTTTAAGTCGCTTTTGTCATATCAACATGATTGAAGGGTGCAATTTTCATGTGAATATTTTTACAAAGGCTTTAGCAGGAAATTATGTCGCCAGAGTGGTTAGCGTTACCGTTTGACATCATGCCGGTAGCAGGAACATTGTCGACAACGTTTTCGTATCGCCTTCGACTATTTTTGTATTGGAAAATGAACAGCGCTGCGGCGGTGAAAAGTGGTACTAAAATTTTGTATGACAGTTTTGGCATTTCGCGAGTTACGTTTTCGAATACGTTGTCGACAATGTTCCTGCTACCGGCACTGATGTCGAGATTCTGGGTGCTCGGTATCAAGAGCTTCTTTCGAGTGTCATAATAAGTATGCCATATATTTGCACGAGTATAAAGAGAACTAAAATGATAAATGTTTTCGACAAAACGCTTCCGCGTTGCACCAATTCCCGGGGATTCGGTAAGTCACCCCGTTTTTTAAATCCTCTTTAAGCAATTTGTCAGCAGTAAGTCGCGAGATGGTTTCGCCCCACAATGGCTCCATTCCGCAAATAACAGCCATCAAGTTGACGACTGTTCTTAAGGGAATATTGCCGCGATATAAGTGGCGGAATTGTTTTATTGTGTGTACCTATATATTTTAAGGGACATGTCTTTATTTGCTGCGAATATGTGAGTAGAAAAAGAGCCGTGGTGGCCTTGTGGTATGAAGCGTTGCCTGCTATTCTAGCCATGCAAGTTCGAAATGAGTAATCATAACTTAAGTGCAGCGATTAGTCACACCACAAACTCTATAGTGAAGAAAAACATCGTGAGGAAACCTGCATACCTGTATAGGTCTGAGGAGAACAGTACCTAGTGCCTAAGAGACAGCGACGGACTCACCATCTGTCAGTCACGTTGGCACTCAATTATCTTCGGTGGAAAGTGGGTGATGTAACACCTCTGCCTACCCCTTCGGGGACCCTTGTGAGAAGGCGTGAAGATATATTATTATAATTTATTATGTGAGTGGAATAATGTGACGAATTTGGACAATTTAAGTCCGTTCGACACGTTTTAACTTCGCATGGCGTTCTATTTTTGATTGCCTTACACTGGCAGGCGTGGAAATAGGAAATAATGTGGATTTTATTATTTTCAGTTGAAAAACTCAACTAAAATTGGTTCGGACAAGGTTTAAAGAGATTTTTCAGTTAAACGAAAACGCCAATGTGTAAATCCGTAGGTCTCAAAATAGTACTTAAACAATTCCTACTACCCCAAGTGTCTTTAGGATGGTCCAATTTCCTATACCCAAATACCAAGTGTGTTTAGTGTGTCCCAGCCCAAAAAAAATATTTTATATTTTGGACCAAACTAAAATAGAAGTACCTATATTTTATGGCATAACAACGTTTGCCGGATCAACCTGTTTTCTATTAAAAAAACATGCATGCAACATATAAAGCACGTTTTTTTTCACTACATAGGGTCAATTCTGTTGTAGATACAATGTCACTGAACTAAAGTATTTTGACAGGATTAAAAGTCTTGTTATCCCTTTCTCATGTGCGGGGTTAAATTAGGATGGCAATACTTTTTAGTCATGTCAAATTTGGTTAAGTAATTGTGTACAGCAGAATCGTCACCAATATTATCAACAGATAATAGTAAAAGTTTTCATTTGCTAACCCTTTTAAAACAGTTTGTGTTAATTATTATTGCCATACTAGCAGTTTTCTTAACTTCAAAAAGATGGCCGTCTAGACTGTGCTCGTTAAAAGCTAGACTAAACTCAATTATAGTATCGATACTTCCATTAAGTACAATTATATGAAAACTTATGAATATCGATATTTTATTATTGTCTCGGTTCGATTGCGAGTTACTAACAAGAATCAGATTCATGCTCGAGTAACCAGATGATGACGCTTAGAAGAAGTTTTAACTACCAATTCGATTATTCGATTAGTTTGATATTGGAGCTAGTTGGTTGAATTGGTTCTAGGATTATGTAGATCTCTATAATTCATTGTGTTACAAAGTTGATAGACTTAAATGCCAAGATTACCTATTATGGTAATTTTATGAGGAAGCGTTAACTCATAAGCAGCAGCAGTGAAGTTGAAGCTCCTTTTTATACGTTACTAGCGGCCCGCCCCGGCTTCGCACGGGTAGACATTTATATCAAATATTTTGTCTACCCGTGCAAAGCCGGGGCGGGCAGCTAGCCTATGTTAATCAGTAATAGTGTAGCTTTCTAACGGTGAAACAATTTTTGAAATCGGTCCAGTAGTTTCGGAGCCTATTCAATACATACAAAAATACAAATCTTTCCTCTTTATAATATTAGTATAGATAATATAACTAGCAGCCCGGCGGCTTCGCACGGGTAGACATTAATCAAATATTTTGTCTACCCGTTTTTAGACATTTCCAGGCATTTTTTTTATTTTTCTCTCCGTAATAACCATTGTCGTACTCCCAGGAATATTCTAAAAAACGAATTACCGACATCGGTTCAGCTGCTCTCGAGATTTGCGCTTAGCAACACATTCAGCGATTCATTTTATATTATAGGACTCGCGGCCCACCCCGGCTTCGCACGGGTAGACGTCAAGACGTTATCAAATATTTTGTTTAACCGAGCGAAGCCGGGACGGGCAGCTAGTATAATAACCTATGTTACTCAATGATAATCTAGCTTTCTAACAGTGAAAGAATTTTTGAAATCGGTCAAGTAGTTTCGGAGCCTATTCAATACAAATCCACAAACATACAAAAATACAAATCTTTCCTCTTTATAATATTATTAGTGTAGATGTAGATTGAGTTGAAGTGTCACTGTCAGCAAAACAGTTATTTGTCGGTAAAGTAGTAAACTCCAATCGTGGGTTCTCAGCTGACACACACACAAACTTTTGATTTATATTTGGCATAATACTTCAAAATTGTGGTCTCTCATATTAAACTAAAATATTTTAAGACCCTCCCATTCTGTTCAGAACGAGTCATAAAATGATTTAAGGCAATCACAGAAGTGGCTAGCACTTTATTAGTGTCCACAGATAAAGGAAACTTCTAAAACTTTTTATTTATTAGAACGTTCTTAATTTTCAAAGTTTAAAACGTTCACGCCGAGTAACGTGTCAAATTAGCCAATAATTTCTGCGCAAAGATTAAACTCGCAATTTTCTTTGCCACTTAAACGCTTCTTATTTTTCCGACACCTAAGTGGATTGCCGTGAGGTACAGCACTTCCGTTGCTTTAAATTTGAGATGTTCTGTTCATAGCTTTGAAATATAGAGTCAAATGCACTAGGTTTTTTAGCAGATTATTGGGTCATTAAAGTCGTTTTTATAAAATTTTCGGAATGATAATGCTCATAACAAAATTGCAAAAAAAGTCGGCAAGGAATAAACCACTAAGGTTTAAAAAAATATGCCTATCAGTTGGCATGAAGCCAAGTTAAGGCCAAAGATAATTGTGCTAGCTAGGATTCGCTTTCCGCCGTCTGTCTGTCTCTATGTATTCTTAGATCTTTCAAACTACGCAACGGATTCTAATGCGGGTTTTTTAATAGATAGAGTGATTCAAGAAGGTATTTATGTATAATTCATTTGTGTTTTGTAGGTATTTAACTTATATGGCTAACGCTGGCCTCGCGAATCCGGGGCGGGTCGCTGGTTCATTCATATTTTAATGATTCATGATACAAATCACAGTACTCATAAAATTTTACGGATTTATTGCTGTTTGTGTAGGCTTCGTACCAATCGCACAATGAGTCGACACCCTGCCCTCATATTTGCGCACAAATCGCTTCGAGTTTGAACAGGATCAATTTAATCCGTTATGTAAATATTGCATTTTCTCATATTCGTAACCATTAAAAGTTTATTGCGTTATTTTAATAAAATCCTAAGATATTATCAATGGCATACAATTATTTAGGAATTAAAACGTACTGTACGAACCTTAACCGTACGGGTTTAATAATAAATCGATCGATAAATATTTATACTTCTAAGGTGGCATACAAGCGTACAGCCCACCTGATGGTAAGCAGTCACCGTAGCCTATTTTCACTAGCAATACCAGAAGGGTATCCTCGTGGAGCACTGGGAACATTACTCACCGCATACACACAACACTACATCAAAGCAGTGTTATTTCACTGCTTTCTAATGTATTTTTGAAATGTACATTGGAATGCTATGCATACTTTTCTAACACACTAATAAGTTCATGTTTAAAAAGTTCTCATTTAAAGTTCTTTTACTTTATTACTTACTTCAACATTAGAATATGCTTCTCAGAAATGTACATATGTACTGGATATACCATTTCAATTTGGAAAGCAGAGCCGGTAGCAGGAACATTGTCGACAACGTATTCGAAAACGTAACTCGCGAAATGTCAAAATTGTCATACTAATTTTTAGTTTCACTTTTCACCGCCGCAGCGCTGTTCAATTTTCCATACAAAAATAGTCGAAGGCGATACGAAAACGTTGTCGACAATGTTCCTGCTACCGGCACAGGTAATTGAATGCGACAACCACGTACGTTCCACAAATTCCACGTCAATCACACGTCCCATCGGCTCGGCTGCGTAATTGCTTCAAATTATGCCCCCTCCGTCTAATGCCTTATTCTGTGTATAAGTGGGCTATTCCAATAAATGACGCGATTAGCTTAATTTTTTGATACCCTCCTGATAGCAAGCGGTCTTCGTGGCCTATCATCACTAGACCTCTTACATCTATGAAAAATGATTTAAGTAGCGTCAAATATTACGGCACCATCGCACATGATTAATAAGGCCGATACGAGAGAGAGAGATTCCGAGAATGTGGGGGGCGGTTGTCACACGCATGTCTATGCGCACATATGTGTATTGCCAGTGGTTCCAGCCAGGCTTCGTCATGCACAAGTCTTTCGTCATAGTCCACGGTTCTAAGCCAAACCAGTAGCTTGCAATACCTGGGATATTATTAGCGCGTTGCCAATGTCATCGTTAAGAGGACTTTGTGCTAATAGCATATTACTGCGTGCACAGGGTATCCTCAAGGAGCTCTGGAAACCTTTATCACCGGGGGAACACAATGCTGTGTCTTCTAATTTCTGCAAATCTTCTGATAGGTGGAAGTTCTAGAAGACGGGAGACTCAAATATTTTTGTAGGACATCCTTTACCCCTATTGATGCGAATCTAAGTACCTCCCTGCCCTTTTTTGACATGATACTACGGCTACTACTAATGCAGTCCTCATAAGTGAAGAACTCATTGCAAATTGTAATATTTTTTTTCTATTGTATCAGTTTCAGAGAAGCTACCTTCTGCGGGCGCTTAGTTTGTACAATAACCTCACTGCTTATTCCAAGTAAGTACATCATTTTTTTGTAGATACACTGCATTGCTTAAGGCCGTAAATATAAACATATAACTCGACTTAGAAGTCCTTTACTACTTCAAAGAACGAATTTTATTTCGAACGAAATCGTGACCGATGTTTTATTGACTACTTGAAAGACCTCATGAATATCCTAACAAGAAAAAGCGAAAATAAAAGCGCGAAAGAGATCAGAATAAGGGTCGCTCGAAATCTGCTTAACGCAAGAACGGGAGCCGAGTTAAATTTGTTAGTATCGCCTTTATTGATTCGGCTTTGCCTCCAGTTTTTAATGAACTTCGGGAACTTTGCGGCGGGGTAATGGTACAGAGTATTTTGTAACTTAAACAGAGTGAAAAAGGAACAATATCGATTATGTTCATGTGGCTCACCACAGCACTGAAATTTGAAGAAAAATACATTGCCTCAGACCTACAGGTGGGGTTCGAACTTGCGACGCTAGAATAGCAACAACGCTTCATACCCAACGGCCACCATGACGCCGAAAAACAAGAATAGCTTTTTATTGAATTGCACTGCTGTGCGGCCCAAATGCTGCTAGCGAGAGAAATATTAGCTTGGAACTCCGGCGCAGCCCAAATATGTATTACCATATTAGCCTAATAGTGATACCCTTCATTCAGAAACCGCCCATGCGTTACGGGGTCCCCTTACTACCGGACCGAGGGCTGCACGCTTACTTACCAGATTTGTATGAATAATATATATTAGGTCCTTACATATGAAATTGGCGTTTTGTATGGGAGGAACAAAAAGTCGAATATTTTTTAATATAATATATTTAATTAATCAAAGTATGAACCATTATTTTCTATGCACTTTTGCCATCTCATAGGTAGTTCATTGATCCCTTTACTAAAAAAACCAGTCGGACGGGAATCAATAAAATCTTTGAAGGCGATTTGGACTGCCCCATCGGAGTTGAATTTTTTCCCTTGCAAGAAGTTATCCAAATTTCGAAAAAAATGGTAATCTGTTGGAGCAAGGTCCGGGGAGTACGGAGGATGTCTTAGACTTTCCAATTGAAGCTCTTCTAATTTAGTAGCCGTCTGTAGCGCAGTGTGTGGTCTAGCGTTGTCGTGAAGCAGCAGTGGCGTGGAGCGATTGACCAGCCTAGGTTGTTTAGCCGCTAGCTTTTCCATCATGGTTTGCAATTCCTGACAATAGACATCAGCCGTAATAGTCTGGCCAGATTTGAAAAAACTGTAATGAACAATACCGGCACTAGTCCACCAAACGCTTACAAGTAACTTTTTTGGGGTTAATTTTCGCTTGGGGCAGGATTTGGCTGGCTGGCCAGGATCTAACCATTGCGCTGAGCGCTTCCGATTATCGTAAAGAACCCATTTTTCATCACAGGTAATGATTCGGTTTAAAATACCTTCATTATTGTGCCGGTTTAGTAATGTAACGCAGCAGTCGACGCGCGTTTGCCGGTTTGTTTCAGTCAATTCGTGAGGTACCCACCTTTCAAGCTTTTTAATCTTCCCAATTTGCTTCAAGTGAATTAAAACAGTTTTATCACTAACATTGCAGCCTGCAGCTAACTCGGACGTGGTTTGCGATGGATCCGCTTCCACAATAGCCTTCAACTCTTCATTATCAACTTGAGTCTCAGGCCGTCCACGGGGCTTGTTCTGCAGGTCGAAATTTCCAGAACGAAAACGTTGGAACCAAAAACGAACTGTGTTTTCTTTTGCAACACGACCGCCATACACATCATTCACCCTTCGAGTTGTTTCCGCAGCACTAGTGCCACGGCGGAACTCGTACTCGTAAATAATGCGATATTTAAGGTTTTCCATTTTGTAAAATGAGTGACGCAAACAGAAAAAAACAGAAGAAAAAAAACAAATGAATGACGATCATCGAAGCACAAATACATGAGTCTATAGCTGTACAAATTTGAATTTGGAATTCCTTACCAAAGAGGAGAAATTCGTGATTAAAGTGGCCAGTACGAAAAACGCCAATTTCATATGTAAGGACCTAATATTATAGTATAAAACACAACAACAAACATGCTTAAAATGTATCCGATGATACTGGTTACTCAGGACATTAGGACAAGTAATGAAATTAATGTATTGTCATCAGATTGTCATCGGTAATTCACAATTAATCAGACTTTTTAAAGCAGGTAAAAATTACGTTCAACGTTTCAAAATCAAAATCAAAAATCATTATCAGTTTAGGCCCTAATAAGGCTACGTTATAGATAAAAAATCATTTTCTCCATTAGTCTATTATTATTATTTTTTACCTTAGGTACTACTGTACCGGGCAGCAAGTAGTCCTTCTTTCTGCCTGTTAAATGTATCATTATTTTGTTCAATCCCAAGGCCTGGAACAGATCGCCGTGTGTTATAAGGCCTATTGAACTGCACTTATATGATACACTGTAGCTTAAATACATTAATTAACTATAAGCGTTTGAAATTATGTTGTAGCCCAATGGCTAGAAAAGCAAATTCTGTATAAACATTATTTGTAATGTACAGAATTTACCAGTTTATTTGAATTATTCAGTATTGGTTTGTTTGCATGAACAGAGTAGAATAATATGAGCTCGCATTTCGCATGTTTCAGTACCTAGCTGCATGCACCCTTTGATTCTACCTCTAACCTGTTTAGATTAACCCGTTGACTGATCGATAATTCTGACATAGGTTCTTTTTTATACCACTAAGGTGGCACACAAGCTTACGACCCATCAGATGGTAGGCAGTAACCGTAGCCTACAGCCACTAGCAATACCAGGGGTATTACTAACGGGTTGTTCTGTAAGGTGAAGGTACAGTCCCCAGTCGGGCGGCTCCAATTTAAGTGGGGTAGTATATCTCAAATCGGCCTTACTCTCTTAAAAGGTTAGATTAAGTCACATATATGTGGTCAGTGTGGGGTTACAGGCTAAGTGTGATTTTTTTGATATATTTTGTAGTTTAATTGTGGGATAACCAAACTGAAACTAAAAACTAAACCTCACATTACTAATATAGGTTCCTTAAATCGTTTATTTCCATCCTCGTCATCATCTATCCTACTAGCACAGCGTTTCCTATCGATATAATTTTGGTGGCATACGTGTAATACAATACTCCTAGTGTTGCAAGGCTACAAAATCATTACATCATGTACTTTTCCCTCAGCCCACCAATAACGTGCAAGGCGTATTGTATGTATCTTCTTATCTCTGCTCAAAAACTTATCTTGCAACTTTCAACAGTGCCTTTTTTATTAAAATTTGGTAACAGCTGCACGAAATAACGCTCAAAAAAGAAGATCACAACGGCCGGCGAAGAGCAAACATCACGTAGATCCCTTTTTTCAAAGCAAATTACTTAATTTTCAACAAAGCAGGAATTTGTTTCAGCTGATTTGCATAACAACGACGACACCGCCTTAATGAGATTACACTCACTTAATTACAAAGAAACTAATTCTGAAAAAATCCGAACAGAAGATTTGACTTGTCAGGAGCGGTCCAGGGCAGGGTGATCGTGATTTGTGTGCTATGCAGGGAGAATTACCCGTAAAACCACTAATGAAATTGTTCCGGACATTTCGCTCGAGTTTGGCAATTTGTTCAATTCAATCCGATAATAGGATTTTTGGCTATAGTCCGGGAATTTTGGCTTGTCGTATTTGCTTCTAATGGTGACAGTACCATGGGGGCTGGAATAGGAATATCTTTACGTCATTTTGAAGCTAGTTTCAATAAGTATAACGGATGTTCTCCAGTTCCTAATCGGAGCTGGCCTCTGGGAATAGTTCTTCCAACTTTCAAAATCGCACCCAAATAACTCTTTCATAAAGTTGTATAATATAAAGATATTGCAATACTTACTTACTATAGACAGGCCCCTTGTGTTTGGTAACTTAATTAACTATTCGTGAAATTCTAATTTGTTTTAGTTCGAAAAATTGACAAATTTGATAAAATAGAAAAGATGAGACTGTAGCCTGAATTAAATCTATTTACTACTGTTATGTCTGAATTAAATCTTTTTTTTTTTGTGACAAACATGTGTGCTTAGCGTTTGCGTGTTTTGTCAGCAATTCATACTCTATGCATTTTAAGCGTCTCCTTTTCACCATTATTAATACAGAGAAAAAAAAATGCACGTTTCTAGGAGCGGAGCCATTTTTTTAAAATTTTATAATTTGTTGTTATAGCGGCAACAGAAAAGTTTGTAACCTTATTGGTAACCACAGTGACCAAACCGATGATGGATGATATAACTAGGTAGCTCGTCTTATAACTGTTCCATTTACCACCTCCTTGTATTATATACACTCTCCATCAGCCATAATATATTATTTCCAGACCGCCTGATTACGAAAATTGCTAATTTATGATAAGCTATTCTCAGTTTCGGTTGTAAACATAACTATTAAATATTATTTATTATTAATAAATATACATTTTAACTGCCTTTTTTGTCAAAGGGAGGGTAGTAGCTTCTAAGTAAATTTTATCTTCTTCGTGCTTAATGTATTTAAAACATATATATTTTTATACAGAAATTTCCAAAATGTCTAGTTTGAAAGTAATAAAAAAAAGTTCATACAAATTTGATGTTATGCTTAATAATTTTATTGAATTATAATACTGTATCGTCAGCAGGAAGACTATCGAGTTTCAATATTAGTATCGCTTTCGATTTTGTATGGACGAGTAACTACGTACATGTATGGATACTGTACTCTTTTCGAAAATGTTTTCTCGGATAAAATATTAATTTCCTTCTTTTAACTTTAAAGTATGTATTTAATTAAATATTGATAAAGTATAATTATATAAACCTACTATGTCCTTGGTGACTATTGTTTATTGATAGCAGCCTACCTGTCGCCTTGCTATGTTGTCATAAAAACTTTCCAAATCTTGTAATAGCTAATACATTCTAAATTACCTGTTTTATTTCAACGATTTTTCATGATTTCCTTTTCTGCCTTGTCAAAGGTAAAGGAAAACTACCTAACATTCATTTAGTTAAGTACTACATAAATATTATAATATAATTTTACAACTAAAATCTTTAATATAGTATAACGATCTTCTTCTGTATTTGTGTACTTGCTGTGTTTGCCTGTAATTAGTTGTACATTAAGCTAATACTTATAAGTGTATTGTATTTTATTATTTGTTTTGATGTAACAACTGTTGGTAGACCTTATCCAGTAAATAAATAAATAATGAACAGCGCCGCGGCGGCGAAAAATGGAACTAAAAATTCATATGCACATTTTGAGTTACAATTTGGAAACCTAGATGTTCCTGCTCTCAGTACTGGTATGCGTTTTTAATTCCCAAGGCCAATAAGCTGAAGAATCTTATATAATAAGATGATATTTGCAATAAATATTTGCAATTTGTTACATGATCCTGGGATCAAAGAGACTAAACTGCTAAGCTTAGGAACGTATCATCTTTGGCCTTATCCCAAACACTGTTGTGGTCGGCACTAAATCTAACCCGATGTAGCTAGGAACATGTTATAATATCCTTACGCCTTCCTACAAGGGTCGCCGAAGGTAGGCAAAGGTATACAACACCCACATATCACCGAAGATAATTTGGTGCCAACCTGACGGATGATAACTCTGTCACTGTCTCGTATCTGTACACCCGTCCTTGAATTTCTTCTCAGACCTATGCATGTTTCCTCACGACAAGTCGTGGTGAAACTCACCACATTTAAAGTGTTTTCGAGAAATATTGGATTTCTATAAATCTCACCAAATGAATATTCAATTGTCGATTCTGTTGCTCACCATTATTAAACTTAACTAATTTGTCGGGTCTAAAAGTCTTGCTATACCTTTCTAGTGCGGGGCTAAATAAGGATGGCAATATTTTTAGACCTGTCAAATTAGTTAAGTTTAGTAATTTTGAACAACAGAATTGGCATTGAGACTGTAACTCAAAAAGTGCTTTGTTCATCTGCAAGTTAGATTTAATGCCTGCTCCTAATTTTCTCCAAGCAAATAGGGTAATAAATAAAATTTGAGTAACTTCTGAACATGGTGAGACCTCGTAAAATAAAGCCAGACGAAAACACTATCATAAAATGTATGAGTTAACACTATAAACCGGCCTGGACTAACCCCGAGTTTGGTACAGGGTTACCAGCATTTCGAAAAAAAAACCATACTATTAGTTGTAATAAAAATAGATATTAATATTAACGTTTCTTGTATAATTAATACGGTTTAAATTAATTATGTAGTTACACCTATTTTTTAAATTAATGTTATGGTAAAAATGGTGTTATATCAAGAATTTTGGGCTAATAAATACCGTTCTCAAAAACATGTAATATTTTATACCAGCGGTGGCAATAAGATTCTGTTCTAACGCATGGTAGTCTGTGTAGTGTTTATTTAATATAATTAAATGTAATTCTAATGTATATTATATAATAATATTAGCTTACTGCTTATCCACCATACAAAACTTTAACTGAGCCAAAGGGCTATCATCCATGTTTCAAAGAGATTTGGTCCAAATCTGAAAGTGGCGGCCAACGCATTTTTTTAATATTCTGTTAAAGCTTGTCCGCTGAGCATTTGTGGCAACAAAGTTGGACATTACAAGATATTTAATTTGTATTGGATATTTTGAATTCTTATTTCCAATAACAATGTATGAAAATTCAGATTTTACAATGGTCTCACAGGTTAGGACACTTTCAGATTTGGACCAAAATGGATGATGTCTTTTTATTAAAATAAAATTAATAAAGGGTACAAAGCTTTTGATTCACGTTATAATATTATGATTATTATATTAATCTCGATATAGTAGCAACCCTGAGCAAAAGAAAGTGGAAATAACATATCAGAGAAAAACAACAATTATTTAGCCGAAAATATAAGTTGCTGGAATATTGGATTGTGAGGAGCATAATGGCCGTTAAAAGGCTGTTCATAAGGGCGAAATTAGAACACATAAGTCTGAACTTAGAGGATTTGGATGTCAAATTAAATACATTAGCTTAACCCGACCAAATATCGCTGTGCTGAAAAAAATACAATGTATTTTAATGACTAAAGCGCGTCAATAAAAAAAAAAACGATTCGCAAACAAAAGACAAAATCTATTATGTATAAAACAAAGTCGTATTTGTACTCAAGAATGACTGGACCAGTTTCTTATGATTTTTGAGTTTTTCGATGTATCTTCATCCGCACTATGAGAATATCTATTACAATATTCAAATGATTAACGAAATAAAAAAAAATAGAAATATTTTCAAACAGATAGAAATATTTGAATCCAAGTGTTAACAAAAACATTACACACTAGCGGCCACACATATTTGATAAATGTCTACCCGTGCGAAGCCGGGGCGGGTCGTTAGTTATTAAATAAATAAGAAAAATATGACTAAGCACTAACACATTCATCACATATGCACAGACGCACAATAAAGGTTCCAAAAAATCTGTTCTTCACTAGCTAGCACATAAATATTAATTTGAATATATCGTTAGCATACTTTACAAATGATAATTAAATTGACACAGCAAATTGGTGGTTACCCAGACAAGTTTGCGAACTGACCTAAAGTGCTGAAGTTATGTCAGCCGTATATCGTGGTCCCATCGTCCGTAGCTTAGCCTTAAAGGCTTACATGTCACTACAAATCCTGAAATATGTTCATTCCTAGAACCTCTAGGTAACAGGGTCCAAACTTGTCCGTAGGTAATGTTATTACAAACGAGAAATACGGTTCATAAGTGGGTTCATATGACTTAGATTGCTAAGAAAATAAAGGCGATATGTAATCTAAAAACAGCTGGCTGAGGTCAGGATAGAAAACTCTTACATTGACTTGATATAGCACACATTATTATAACTTGATATAGCGTAAATTAATTAACTCTAGTCGCTCCCATTATAAAGACGACTTTAGCTTCTATCAAAAATACAAATCTTTTCTCCTTTTAATATTAGTGAAGATATTCATATTTGTTCATCTTCTATACGTTTTCAGATGACTGTAGGAGCTATACTAGGTACGCCCAGAAAGTAAAATCCAAAAAGAACAAGGCAGCCCGCGCCTTTAATACATCACCATAAAGTTAGGCTCTTGTAGGTGGAGCAATCGCCAACAATTCTTTCACATCGTTATTCGACATAACGTTAACCTTTATTGTTAACCTCTCACAGATTATTATATAATGTGTTGAGCTTACATGAATACGAAAAACGACTGAAGTTATTTTAACTAAAAGATACTTGTACCTGACCTCCCTCTACCACGCTTAATGACGCTTACCTTCGATCATTTCCTATATGATAATAATAATAATTATTATGATCATTACTATTATGATAAAGAGCCAGGCTCGTAGTGTGATTTAGTGATCATATTACAATTCCTAGTACTACATTAGGTTGCAAACGAGAGAACAGAGTACTTACACTTACACTAGATATTTATAAAGTTATAATGGTATTCAACGGACGCCGAGTCCAGTATGGCTGAATAGTGAAACGCCACTCAAATCTGATGCTACATATATTTTAAGTAGCCTGCGATTTTACAAGTATTGTGGCGACGCTTCAAAGTTACGAGGGCCTTCAAACTTTGAAAGTCGTTGCAGTATTCGGCCGTATCTTTTAAAATAGTCACCGCCCATAAGGCGCAAAGAAACTAAGTAGGTATTACAGCCATAAATTAAAAAGTTAAGTGGGTCATAAACCGGACGATCCGGGAAATGGTCGTTAAATCATTTTACTGCGCAACTTACCCCATTTCTGGGTAAAGTAAGTGACGTGGACAAAAATATAGTCTTATTTCGTAAAAGGATATTGCTACATGCATTATTCTTTCTAAAAAATACTTAGATCCTTAGGAAGGCATAAATTAAAAAAATCTATTGTTACCGTAGAACGCTGGTTAAAGTTTTGTGATTTAAGCGTTAAGCCACTAAGGGAGAACAATCCAATTAAATTATAGACAGTAAATCAGTAATGCGTTTAATTAACTTGAAATTCATACGAACAGTAAATTGGTTCCCTGTCGGTCCAATTTATGTCAGTTTTAACTGCCAGCTGCGGAGCGCATGAGCAGACATTTAAAGTTATTTGCATATTAAAATTGATAGTTAACAGTGCTATAGTATTGACACTTGGACATATTTTATGGTCGGCAACGCGCGAGTATACCCTTGGTGTTTTCCGTATCGATGACAACGCTACAAACAAGCATACATCCCGCCTGATAGTAAGCGCTTACCGTTGCCTATGGACGCTTGCAGTACCAGGGGTATCACTAGCGACTCCAAAAATCTCACACCCTTCATGAAGAACCCTATTCTGTACTCATTTTTTATCTGTGTATGTATCATAGCAATTGACGATACTGGTGCTAATTCTGTTGTCCGAAATCATTAAAATAAAGCCATTTGGCAGGACTTAAAGTATTGCTATCCTCCTTTAATCCCGCGCATTAGAAAGGGATAGCAAGACACTAAGTCCTGTCAAATTAGATTATCGATTTTGTTGAACACAATCGACACTACAGTTGATATTGTTAGAAATTACTAAAACAGTCCCAAGACGGCACGCTACAATACGCATAAGGATGTTATTTATACCTAGCAATATCTGGAGTATTCAATAGAATAACAAGGGGATAATCTAAGATGATTTTAGAGAGGTAAGGCTAATTATGGTAGGGCGAAATCGTGATTTTTATTTATTCGACTCTAATTGCCATCAGCATCATCCTGGCCATATCCCATCATTGCTGGGGTCGGAACGGTATACCAGCGGTATTTTTCCATAGGCCCCTACAAATAAGTTTAAAGTCGTAGTGACGCGGGCTGCAAAAAAAATGTATTTTTGAATTCTTAGGTTTTCGCGATTGTATTTTAGTACTGGTATCTTAGGATTGATATGTTGGAATACTTATGCAAGTACAACGCAGAAATCTGGTAATCCATACCAAGACAACCCAATTTCCAGCCATGTTGGCTCTTATCCAAAACGTATGAACGTACTTACCTGAATTTCCTACATAAATATAGGTAATGTATTTTTGTCGTAGAGGTCCTTTCGAGCTTTCACGTGTTACGCAAGATAATTGGAAAAACAACTTTATATTGTTGATCAAAGAATTTGGAATGGAACACGTAGGTACCTAATGTTCGAGATATTTGCGTATTGACCTCGGTTCTTGTGCAGCAAGAACTTAATTAATATTTACAACTAGAACCTCTAAATTGAAACAAATTGTTGAATTTGAATAATGACAATTCTTTTCTTACTGTACATTTTCAAGCAGTATTTTAGCTAGCTTTTTATTTATTTATTTAAAAACTTCCTGCAAATACAATTTGCCAAGGCGGACTTAATGCCGTAGACATTCTCTACCAGTCAACCTTTGGATGATGCTGAGATAAGCAAGGCAGGTGTGCTTTCCCGCGTCCGCCCGCGTGGTAATAAACAATTTTCATTTCTACCAAATGAAAACACCTCATGAAGATAGTTAAACAAAGGCCCGAGTCACCGATGTAGATTGTTAAAACAAATTGAGAACCTCCTGTTTTTTCAGTCAGCTTTAAATATTTTATTCCAAAGCATAAGCTATAACCATGCCATGCCATGAATTTCATCAAAATCCATCCATAAGTTTTTGAGCCCACAAAAATCTAAGATTATATTAATGCTTTCTGTCGTTAAAGATATAAATCTAAGTATCTATAAATTATTAAAAATATTCAATTCAGTGTACAGACTATCGAGAAACAGTTTTATTGTATTTAGAAATAGATATATACGCTCAACTTGAAACCACTGATATTTATCTGAAAAGTAAACAGCGCTGTCAGGCGTTTAGTTGTTTCTGCAACTTTAATTGGTTATATGTGCGAGTGTCACCCTCAAATTTAACCCTGTCCTTTAAACAAACAATAAACGGGAAAGTTTTGTAGTTTGTTACTTCAATTACTCCAAAATGGCAGGCAAAATTTTAGTAAAATTTGATGCAATAATAGAGATAATACAATTTTTATTTGATTAAATTTGTAAGCGTGTTTGTTGGCTTGTGTTATTTTACGTAGCAATAAAGAAACAGATTAACGTGATTTTAAGTGAGTGTAATAAAAGCTGCTTTTTAACCACTATGTCGGTACATAGTGGTTAAAAAGCAGCTTATGTAAAAGGAACGGTTTCCTTTGGGGAGCTTAGTTACTTTCTGTATATGTTAGAACTAGCGGCTCGCCCCGGCTTCGCACGGGTAGACATTAGATTCGGTGCATAGACATTTATCAAATATTTTGTCCACCCGTGAGGAGCCGGGGCGGGCAGCTAGTATAATATATAGCCTACGTTACTCATCGATAATTTAGCTTTCTAACGGTGAAAGAATTTTTGAAATCGGTCCAGTAGTTTCGGAGCCTATTCAATACAAACCCACAAAAATACAAACATACAAATCTTTCCTCTTTATAGTATTAGTGTAGATGTAGGTGACTGGAGCTTCATGCTAGAATGGTTTGTAACAAAAACCACATTTGATAGGATAGGATAGGAGATAATAAGAGCAAGTCTGCATCCTAAATTAAGAAAAAAGACTTTATCTATACTAATATTATAGAATTTTTTTTTTGGAGGAAACTATATCTCGATACTGAACCCAAAACTGTATTATTTTATTTTTTTGTCTGTCTGCCTGTTTCTAGGCCGCGCATCACGCCGAAACTACTGAACGGATTTAAATGAAACTTGGCACGATATGAGTTGGTACTACCAGGTATAACATAGGATACTTTTTATCCCGAAATTCAGGACGGTTCCCCTGGGATAGGGGATTAAACCAAAATTTGTACCTGGCTGTTACTCCGAAACAGCTGGACCGATTTGGACAGGACTTTCACTGGCAGGTAGCTGATGCTATAAAGCATAAGCTAAGCTACATTTACTTTGGAAAAATAATTAGGGTTCCGCGTAACAAATAAAACCACATGAAATTGTAAACAATATCCTAACGGCATTACCGATATGAACAGGACTTCCACTGGCAGGTAGCTGATGCTATAAGATGCAAATAGGCCACATTTATTTTGGAAAAATAATTAGGGATCCGCGCAACAAATAAATAAACACATAAAATTGTGAACCATAACCGAACAGCGCAACCGATTTGTTCATTGGCAGGTAGCTGATGCTATAAGGCGGTAGCTAAAGCTTAATTTATTTTGGAGGAATAGTTAGGGTTCCGCTAAACAAATTAATAAACACATGAAAATGTGAAAAATAACCGAACAGCCGGACCGATTTGTGGCAGGTAGCTGATGGTAAAAGGCGCTAACTTAGGCTTAATTTATTTTGGCAGAATAATTAGGGTTCCGCACTGATAAGACTTACTATGAAATTATAGTAAGTCCTATCAGTGCGGAATATGAGAAAGTTTGAGGATAGAATAAGAAGAGAGAGATATCACTAAGAACCAGTTTGGATTTATACCGGGAAGATGTACAGTTGATGCAATTTTTGGAGTTCAGCATTAGGTCCGTACCTATTCCTCCTGGTAATGGAAGCAATAACATCAGAACTGCAGCGTGATGCACCCTGGTGTATGTTGTTTGCTGACGGCATTGCCCTCATCAATGACAGCCGAGAGGAGCTGCAGAAACAGTTAGACCAGTGGCATAATGCGTTGGAGAGTAAGGGCATGCGAATCAGCAGAACCAAAACCGAATACATGTTTTGCGATTATGGCGGTATCTCCAGTACAGTGCCATTAGCTATCGGCGGAATACCACTACAGTATGTTCCGACTTCCGATATCTGGGCTCCTTGCTGCAAGCAGATGGGGATATAGACAGAGATGTAAGGAGGATAAACGCGGGATGGCTTAAATGGAAGCAATTCACTGGCATTACGTGTGACAAACGCATGCCCATCCACCTCAATGGCTTAATATATAAGTCGGTGATAAGACCAGTGCGCTTATACGGAAGTGAGTGTGGGGTATTGAAAGCCACCGAAGAGAATCGGATACACGTGGCAGAGATGAGGATGTTGGGGTACATGTGCGGGGTGACCCGACTAGATAAGATTCATAACGAATTTATTCGTGAGAGTCTTAAGGTCGCCCCATATCTAAAAAACTGTGAGGCCACAGATTGGTATGGTTTGGACACGTAATGCGAAGAGAGGAGGAACATGTCACCAAGAAAATGATGAGCCTCATGAAGGGAAGCCCGAGAAAAGGTGGATGGACATTGTAAGGAAGGACATGGAGAAGTGTGGAGTGACAGCTGAGATGGCTAGAGAAAGATGAATATGGCGTCAAAAGACATTTCGAGCTGACCCCAAATGTTCGGGGAAAAGCCAGTGAGATGATGAGTTATGGTTCCTCGCAACAAATAAAAAAACTTGTGTAATTGTGAACATAATCCAAACGGGAGGAACGATTTGAACGCAACTTTCACTGGTAGTAGTCTAGAAAACAGTAAGGGTGGCGTTAAAAAAAAAGCATGAAAAATATTAATTCCACGCGTACGAAGTCTCGGGGCACAGCTAGTATGAAAATATTTGTAATTGAAATTTAATTATTCCGTGTTACAAGAATTCAATATAGTGTGACGCACACGATGCCAAACCACAAGAGCTTCTTTTTTATATAAGCTTTTTAAGTATAGATACATACTCTTATAAAACAACTACTCTTTGTAATGTGCTAACAGGTGTTATCATTACAGCTACATGTACAACACGGGTAGGAACTTTTGTTTTTATTTCTGTAACAAAGAGACAAAGAACTTGGAACTCGTCTACAAGAAGTGAAGGGAAACAATCGAGTCAAGACAACTTGCTAAGGCGTGGGTTACACGCGCTTAGAATTAACACATTTTTTAATTGAGATAAAGGAAATGAGATTTAAAAAGAAAAAGTCTCTAGAGCTTTTTTTGCCTCATGTTAGGTCACTGGTCTGAAGCAATATTTCATAAAGGTAGGATACGGCGGCGGTAAAGTAGATATTCATAAGAGCCCTACTACTAGTATATAGTTTCTTTATATTTTAACTATGTGTCAAGTTGTTTACGCATTATTTGGATTGTTATCTAGTTCCTATTTTTTTTTATATACCACTAAGGTGGCACACAAGCATACGGCCCACCTGATGGTAAGCAGACACCGTAGCCTATAGCCGCTAGCAATACCAGGGGTATCACTACGGGGTGCCAACCATGTTGCTGATGAGGACTCACTGTGCTAGCACCAATACTACTAGCCCAGCGTATCCTCGTGGAGCACTGGCAGCCTTACTTACCGCAGAAACACAACACTACATCAAGTAGTGTTATTTCACTGCAGTCTTCTGTAAGGCGGAGGTACAGTCCCCAGTCGGGCGGCTCCAATATAAATGGGATAACCCACGGGAAATCCCAAATCGCCCTACCTCTCTTTCTAAAAGCTCATGGTGTGATTAATCACTGTACTTTAGCTTAGAAATACTCATTGGTACGGGCCGGGACTCGAACCTGGGCCCATCAGATGACAGGCCTGTCGCTTCAACCACAAGGCCACCACGGCTTTAAATCTGGTCACTGGTCTGAAACAACATTTCATAAAGGTAGGATACGGCGGCGGTAAAGTAGATATTCATAAGAGCCCTAATAGTATATAGTTTCTTTATATTTTAACTATATGTCAAGTTGTTTACGCATTATTTGGATTGTTATCTAGTTCCTATATAGTTTATCTTAATGTTTATGTAATTTCAATTGATCTCAATCTGTTTGTGTAACATAGATAAATAAATAAATAATCAAGTGCCCAAATTGAATTAATGATTCTAAATATTGACTTACAATTAAGATTTTAAAATTAAGTTTGCAAGTTGACGTAGTTATCAAAAATTTAATGAGTATTGTTCATTCAATGAGCTTAAAAAGTTTTCTTAATGACTCAAAAACAGCAACAAATTCTTGTTCTAATAGTGACGAAAATCTACATATAAACTACGGTAACCGTATGCTATCAGACAGACTGAGGGTATCAACGTGGCGCTATCTGACAGCTCGTAGGTTTTGGTAGTCTGCTAATTATATTTGACATACGATATTCGTATTAATAGGGAAATAGTGTTGTCAAACTCCTTGTTAACAATGTAACTTTGAAATAAGTAATTATGAAAAACAATGTTACAAAGCTAGCCTTTTATACCTTACGCCCTCCTTCTAACAATTAAAACCGGCTCATAATTAGGTTCGTCGTAAAACGCTTGCATTGAAACTGTAATAAAACGGAGGGAATTGCTTTTTACCAACACCTTCTGGAACTTTGTGGTCGTAACGTTGCCACTTATGTTGGTGGCGGTTGGAATTTATTTTGCGCACTCAGTCTACGATGATTTATGTTTAAGTGAACGCGATTACGATGCAGCAGGTGAAAATCGTCCCTAAAAGCCTGATAATGTTTCAAAGGCAGCCCATGTCAAATAATACTAAAACTTTGAATATATTTCGCACAATTACTTATTCTTCGATTTGTACTTTACTTTTTTAAATCTTTTGTGACAATTGCACGTCTTTCAGAATTTTTAAAGACTTATTTGAATGTCATCTTAAAGCAGTATATACCTACCAAATAAAATTATGTTAGTGTAATATTTAAAGGACGTTTTTGTAATGAATTTAAACTTGGTAAGGCAGAGCATTCTTCATAATGAACGCAATCAGCAAAAAGGTTAAACAATTTACTATTTTCTAATTAAAATACGATTTAATAATATAACACAAATCAAGTACAAACATATTTTATTCAATATCATATCCGGTACGCTTAAACCATGACGAATTATTTTAAGAGAAATATATAATTATTCCAACCGGTTCTATATTAAACTTGGCATATTATTGCTTTTAGGTACCTAATAACCCAAGTACATAATTATTTAGGTCATGGGTTCAACTACTTATTTACCGAGGCGTTAATAGGCCACGATAACCGCTTACCATCAGACAGCCCGTACCTTTGCCATAAGAATAAATAATAACATTATTCTTATGCCTTTGCTTAGTAACTTCGTAGTATAAAACTTCATACCTTTTGAACGAAGAATATTTACATATTTGTAACTAAAAGTGCAGCCGACCCGATGGACCTAATAATTTATGTCTCTGCAGCTCCGTGGATAGTATGACCTACGGCCATTTCCAGAAAAGTTAAATCTAGGTATGAATAACGGACTTTCTGTATGCAGCTTTGTCTCCGTGCAATAATAAATTGGTTCTCTCCAGCTTCCTGGTATTGTAAGGGATTTTCCTATGCAGCCAACATTTTGAATAATTTGAGATAGGCTTTGAATTTTTTCTCCATGCTCTGAAATATAAATGGTTGAAGTATAAATGATGGATTTTAAATATGAGCTAGCATCGAGTACACCTTAATATAGCTTATAGGTATGCACTTCTTGACGTATACGGTTTGTTATTTCTTTTCTTTAAATGAACTTGTCTTAGCGGTAAATTAGCGTGTAGGGTATTATACTTTGATATTTTCCATAAGGCACCATTCCATTTTCGATAGGCACGTGGAATGTGCGTACGATGTTAACGACGGGTAAATTAGAAATATTAAAAGAGGAAATGAAAAGATTAAAAATTGATATAATGGGAATAAGCGAAATGAGATGGGAAGGAAGTGGTGACTTTTGGAGTGACGAATATAGAGTTATTTTTACGGGGGGACAAAAAGGAAGCAACGGCACGGCGATAGTATTTAATAAAGTATGGGGTTTAATGATTGAAAACACAGTGCACCACAGCGACCGGATAACAGCTGTAAAAATTAAAGGAAAGCCCTCAGATTTACTAATAATACAAGTGTACATGCCAACCGGTAGACATCCAGATGACGAAATCGAAGAAGTTTACAACCATCTGGATACCTTATTAGATCTAGCTAAAGAAAAAGATAACATAATATTAATGGGAGATTTTAATGCAGTTGTTGGGGAAGAAGCAGTAGAAGATGTATCTGGTAGTTATGGGTTGGGCAATAGAAATAAAAGAGGAGAAAGATTAATAGACTTTTGTAAGGAAAATAATTTAGCAATTATGAATACATTATTTAAACAACCAAAGAGAAGATTATACACATGGAAAATGCCAGGTGATATCGGAAGATATCAGTTAGACTACATTATAGTAAAGCGAAAAGATAAACATCAAGTCACCACATGCAAGACATTACCAGGCGCTGATTTAAATACGGACCATAACTTGCTTATAAGTAAACATAGATTTGAAGTAGAAAAAATTAAAAGGAAAAACAAACCAAAGAATATAGATCTCAATATTTTAAGAAATAAGGAAAGTCAATATAGTGTGCAATATAGTAATAAAATAAGAAACAAGTTAAAAATAAATAACACAAATTATATTAAAGAGAATAGTTGTATACAAAATAATATAGATAATAAGTGGAACAACATAAGAGATATATTGAAGAGCAGTGTGAATGAATGTATAAAACATGAAAAAGTTGCAGCTAGAAAGAAATGGTTAGACGCTGAAATAATTGATTTAATAATAGAGAGACGAAAAATCAGGAACAAAACCGATAATGAAAGCATAAGAAAATATAAAATCTTAACTAACAAAATAACTTTAAAATGTAGAGAAAAGAAAGCAAAAGACATAGAAAACGACTGTAACTTAATAGACTTCTTAATGAAAAAGGGAAAAACCGATGTAGCATATAAAATGATCAAGAAATTAGACAACAAACACAAATCAAAAAGCACAACCATTTTAAATGAACAAGGTAAATTACTAATAGACAACAAAAGTATAGTGGAGCGCTGGAAAAGGTATATAGAAGGACTTTATGAAGGAGAAGGATTAGATGAAAATGACATGGAAAAAGAATACGAAGTGGAGGAATGTGAGTTGGGACCAGACATTTTGAGGTTAGAATTTGACAAAGCATTACAAAACATACAAAATGGAAAAGCCGCAGGGGACGATGGTATATATATAGAAATGATTAAATATGCAGAATGTGAACAGTTATTAACAGAACTATTTAATTTAACAAGGGATATGTACAGGACAGGAAAGATACCAATGGATTTCAAAACAACCAAAACAATAACATTACCCAAAAAACCTAACTCATTGAAATGTGAAGAGCATAGAACCTTAAGTCTCATATCACAGGCATCTAAGATATTACTCAAAATTATACAAAATAGAATTCGTCAAAAAATAGAAGAATGTTTGAGCGACGATCAGTATGGATTCCGAAAAGACAAAGGCACAAGAGAGGCAATTCTGGCACTGCGTATGATAACTGACAGACGTCTGGAACTAGGACTTAACACTCACATTGCTTTTATAGACCTAGAAAAAGCATTTGACAAAATCAACTGGAAAATAATGATGAAAGCTCTAAAGACAGCTGGTGTGGATTACAGAGAAAGGAGAATCATATATGAGCTTTATAGAGAACAAGAAACTGTGATAGAGTTAGGAGAAGAAAAAAGAAAAGCAAAGATAAGACAAGGCGTAAGACAGGGGTGTCCACTTTCACCATTAATATTCAATTTATTTATAGAGTTAGCAATAAGGAAGATAACAGAATCAGAACAAGGAGGTATAAAAATTAACGGTAAAAGAATACACTTTATAAGATTTGCAGACGACATTGCGGCATTCGCAGAAAACAGGGAAAAACTAGAAAAATTTATGGGCATCATGGATACGATATTTAAAGAATTTCACTTAAAAATAAATATAAATAAAACCAAAACACTAACGACATCCAAAATACCTTACAGACATACACCTATCAAACTTAACAATAATGCAATAGAACAAGTAAATAACTTTAAATATTTAGGTAGTATTATTAGCAGTGATTCCAGATGTAATCACGATATTAAAGCCAGAATTGCAATAGCAAAACAAGCTTTTAATAATAAAAAAAGGCTTTTTGGATCTGGTATGAATAGAAAAGTTAAAAAAAGGCTTATCAAGACATACGTATGGAGTATCGTACTGTATGGATGTGAAACGTGGACACTGACGCAAAGAGACAGAGAAAGGTTGGAAGCATTTGAAATGTGGTGCTGGAGGAGAATGGAGAGAATAAGTTGGACAGAAATGGTAACAACAAAGGACGTTCTGAAGAAGGTAGGAGAAAAAAGAACGATTATAAGTACGATTGAAAATAGGAGGGGCAAAATGATGGGCCATTTGTTACGACATGACGCATTTATACGAAATATCATAGAGGGAAAGATCGAAGGAAAGCGTGGCAGAGGAAGGCCAAGGATAAATTACCTGCAACAGATAAAGACGAAGGCTAACGTTATGTCGTACCAAGAGGTCAAAGAGATGGCTAACGATAGAACGGCTTGGCGATTGCTCCACCGACAAGAGCCTAGCTCTTAAATATATGATGATGATTTTCCATAAGATATAATATTCGTAAATAATATTCCGGTATGTGTGTTCGTAATTCTTCTCCTCCTAAACAGTTTGACCGCTTTTATTGATATTTTTATGCTTATATTTTCTTGATGATTCTTAGCTGCAGCCGGGTGATTTCGCGGGAAAAATCTATTTAGGATTTACATTAAAAAAAAAACTACATTGTGTAAATAAAACTTGCAGAAGGCATATTGCTTATATTATGCTTCTGTTGCGAAGCACTATTCGTGTTTCTATTTACATATATATCACAAACTACCTGTCACCCGCGACTTTGTCTGCATTTGTTTAAAGACAAAAGTCGTCTATGTCCTTCCCCGGATAGAATGTATCTTCTTGTCAAATTTTATTACGATCCGTGCAGCGGTTTAGTCCTGGAAAGGACAAACAAACAAACAGAGTTACTTTCGCATTTATAATATTAATAATAAAAATAAATAAATAAATTAGGATGACTACAGCCCAAACATTCGATCGAATCTAATCAAATTATTGCGCGTCCAACCGTCTCAACCCGATTAATTAGGGTTGAACAATCGCTGTTTATTGCGATTCAGGCAGACAATGATTCCTGTCGGGCAGATGATAGGGCTTACTGCTATCCCTATTATATTATACATTGTTCGCTTCAGGTTGCTGTTGATTGTATGGGTGATTAAGCCTGATTGAACTTATTTGTTAGGGTTGTCGATACAGGTGTACGTAATACGATTTACGAACATTGGTGATTTAATGATGGCGTTTTGTGTAGTGCTTAAGATATATGTAGTGATCACACGTTCAAAATGTAACCTCTCTCAACACATTTGTGGCAATTGGTTGGGTTAAAATTCTGATAAGTTTTGTGTTAATGTTTTGAGAATAGCTCTCTGTACTCTGTTTAGTATTATATTTTTTAATGTATTAGGTCCTTACATATGAAATTGGCGTTTTGTATGGGAGGAACAAAAAGTCGAATATTTTTTAATATAATATATTTAATTAATCAAAGTATGAACCATTATTTTCTATGCACTTTTGCCATCTCATAGGTAGTTCATTGATCCCTTTACTAAAAAAACCAGTCGGACGGGAATCAATAAAATCTTTGAAGGCGATTTGGACTGCCCCATCGGAGTTGAATTTTTTCCCTTGCAAGAAGTTATCCAAATTTCGAAAAAAATGGTAATCTGTTGGAGCAAGGTCCGGGGAGTACGGAGGATGTCTTAGACTTTCCAATTGAAGCTCTTCTAATTTAGTAGCCGTCTGTAGCGCAGTGTGTGGTCTAGCGTTGTCGTGAAGCAGCAGTGGCGTGGAGCGATTGACCAGCCTAGGTTGTTTAGCCGCTAGCTTTTCCATCATGGTTTGCAATTCCTGACAATAGACATCAGCCGTAATAGTCTGGCCAGATTTGAAAAAACTGTAATGAACAATACCGGCACTAGTCCACCAAACGCTTACAAGTAACTTTTTTGGGGTTAATTTTCGCTTGGGGCAGGATTTGGCTGGCTGGCCAGGATCTAACCATTGCGCTGAGCGCTTCCGATTATCGTAAAGAACCCATTTTTCATCACAGGTAATGATTCGGTTTAAAATACCTTCATTATTGTGCCGGTTTAGTAATGTAACGCAGCAGTCGACGCGCGTTTGCCGGTTTGTTTCAGTCAATTCGTGAGGTACCCACCTTTCAAGCTTTTTAATCTTCCCAATTTGCTTCAAGTGAATTAAAACAGTTTTATCACTAACATTGCAGCCTGCAGCTAACTTGGACGTGGTTTGCGATGGATCCGCTTCCACAATAGCCTTCAACTCTTCATTATCAACTTGAGTCTCAGGCCGTCCACGGGGCTTGTTCTGCAGGTCGAAATTTCCAGAACGAAAACGTTGGAACCAAAAATGAACTGTGTTTTCTTTTGCAACACGACCGCCATACACATCATTCACCCTTCGAGTTGTTTCCGCAGCACTAGTGCCACGGCGGAACTCATACTCGTAAATAATGCGATATTTAAGGTTTTCCATTTTGTAAAATGAGTGACGCAAACAGAAAAAAACAGAAGAAAAAAAACAAATGAATGACGATCATCGAAGCACAAATACATGAGTCTATAGCTGTACAAATTTGAATTTGGAATTCCTTACCAAAGAGGAGAAATTCGTGATTAAAGTGGCCAGTACGAAAAACGCCAATTTCATATGTAAGGACCTAATATAATGTAAGGCCGTTATTGGCTCTATGTTTATCTATGTTACTTTTATTTGTTGTTAAAATTACTGTGAGTTGTGGACTTTTTTTAAATATAAATAAAAAAATAAAAAATACGATGATTTCTCACTGTATTCATAAAAGTGTGGGGTGATGAAAGATTGTCAAAATATATACAATGCGCGCTGTGAATGGAAGAAAAAGCCCTGGAAGGCCAAGGTATACTTTACTAGATCAAATTGCCGAAGTACTAATGATGGAAATGTAAAGAGCACTCGGAACCGCCGGGCATGTATGAAGAGATTGATGAAAGCAAAAAGGGTGTGCAAGTCAAGAGTGAATTGCCACTCTATATTCTCGGCCTACAAAAACAGAAATATCATTTAACATTTTGTGAAAATTTCAACGGTCTACCTAATTACCTATTACGGATCATGAGATACAGCCCGCTGACAGACAGACGGACAGTCTTTGTAATAGGGTTACGTCGGTTACGCATCGGGTACGGAACTCCAAAAAGATGTGGTATTATATCAGGTATACCGATAGCGCAATCTTGGCTAAGTTAAACCAGATGCCGCTGTGTTGTTACGTCCGACATTCACATAATATTAAATACGTGAAGCAAAAACTTTGTACCCCTTTTTACGAAAATTGCGCGGACGAAGCAATATGAAATTTGGCATAGTTAAAGTTTATGAAAGGAAGAACCTGGAAAGCTAATATTTATATAATAATGCTTTAGAAGTACATTAAGTTTAAAAGTGTTAAGTTTAAGAGAGTAAAAAATATTATATTTCAAACTAGCTTTCCCCACGGCTTCGCCCACATAGTTCTACTATCCTTCGGAAACCACTCAATTTTCCGAAATAAAAAATAGCCATTATACGATCTAGCCTATAAGTCACTTTCACTTGTCACAATAGCAAAACAAGCTTTTAATAATAAAAAAAGGCTTTTTGGATCTGGTATGAATAGAAAAGTTAAAAAAAGGCTTATCAAGACATACGTATGGAGTATCGTACTGTATGGATGTGAAACGTGGACACTGACGCAAAGAGACAGAGAAAGGTTGGAAGCATTTGAAATGTGGTGCTGGAGGAGAATGGAGAGAATAAGTTGGACAGAAATGGTAACAACAAAGGACGTTCTGAAGAAGGTAGGAGAAAAAAGAACGATTATAAGTACGATTGAAAATAGGAGGGGCAAAATGATGGGCCATTTGTTACGACATGACGCATTTATACGAAATATCATAGAGGGAAAGATCGAAGGAAAGCGTGGCAGAGGAAGGCCAAGGATAAATTACCTGCAACAGATAAAGACGAAGGCTAACGTTATGTCGTACCAAGAGGTCAAAGAGATGGCTAACGATAGAACGGCTTGGCGATTGCTCCACCGACAAGAGCCTAGCTCTTAAATATATGATGATGATTTTCCATAAGATATAATATTCGTAAATAATATTCCGGTATGTGTGTTCGTAATTCTTCTCCTCCTAAACAGTTTGACCGCTTTTATTGATATTTTTATGCTTATATTTTCTTGATGATTCTTAGCTGCAGCCGGGTGATTTCGCGGGAAAAATCTATTTAGGATTTACATTAAAAAAAAAACTACATTGTGTAAATAAAACTTGCAGAAGGCATATTGCTTATATTATGCTTCTGTTGCGAAGCACTATTCGTGTTTCTATTTACATATATATCACAAACTACCTGTCACCCGCGACTTTGTCTGCATTTGTTTAAAGACAAAAGTCGTCTATGTCCTTCCCCGGATAGAATGTATCTTCTTGTCAAATTTTATTACGATCCGTGCAGCGGTTTAGTCCTGGAAAGGACAAACAAACAAACAGAGTTACTTTCGCATTTATAATATTAATAATAAAAATAAATAAATAAATTAGGATGACTACAGCCCAAACATTCGATCGAATCTAATCAAATTATTGCGCGTCCAACCGTCTCAACCCGATTAATTAGGGTTGAACAATCGCTGTTTATTGCGATTCAGGCAGACAATGATTCCTGTCGGGCAGATGATAGGGCTTACTGCTATCCCTATTATATTATACATTGTTCGCTTCAGGTTGCTGTTGATTGTATGGGTGATTAAGCCTGATTGAACTTATTTGTTAGGGTTGTCGATACAGGTGTACGTAATACGATTTACGAACATTGGTGATTTAATGATGGCGTTTTGTGTAGTGCTTAAGATATATGTAGTGATCACACGTTCAAAATGTAACCTCTCTCAACACATTTGTGGCAATTGGTTGGGTTAAAATTCTGATAAGTTTTGTGTTAATGTTTTGAGAATAGCTCTCTGTACTCTGTTTAGTATTATATTTTTTAATGTATTAGGTCCTTACATATGAAATTGGCGTTTTGTATGGGAGGAACAAAAAGTCGAATATTTTTTAATATAATATATTTAATTAATCAAAGTATGAACCATTATTTTCTATGCACTTTTGCCATCTCATAGGTAGTTCATTGATCCCTTTACTAAAAAAACCAGTCGGACGGGAATCAATAAAATCTTTGAAGGCGATTTGGACTGCCCCATCGGAGTTGAATTTTTTCCCTTGCAAGAAGTTATCCAAATTTCGAAAAAAATGGTAATCTGTTGGAGCAAGGTCCGGGGAGTACGGAGGATGTCTTAGACTTTCCAATTGAAGCTCTTCTAATTTAGTAGCCGTCTGTAGCGCAGTGTGTGGTCTAGCGTTGTCGTGAAGCAGCAGTGGCGTGGAGCGATTGACCAGCCTAGGTTGTTTAGCCGCTAGCTTTTCCATCATGGTTTGCAATTCCTGACAATAGACATCAGCCGTAATAGTCTGGCCAGATTTGAAAAAACTGTAATGAACAATACCGGCACTAGTCCACCAAACGCTTACAAGTAACTTTTTTGGGGTTAATTTTCGCTTGGGGCAGGATTTGGCTGGCTGGCCAGGATCTAACCATTGCGCTGAGCGCTTCCGATTATCGTAAAGAACCCATTTTTCATCACAGGTAATGATTCGGTTTAAAATACCTTCATTATTGTGCCGGTTTAGTAATGTAACGCAGCAGTCGACGCGCGTTTGCCGGTTTGTTTCAGTCAATTCGTGAGGTACCCACCTTTCAAGCTTTTTAATCTTCCCAATTTGCTTCAAGTGAATTAAAACAGTTTTATCACTAACATTGCAGCCTGCAGCTAACTTGGACGTGGTTTGCGATGGATCCGCTTCCACAATAGCCTTCAACTCTTCATTATCAACTTGAGTCTCAGGCCGTCCACGGGGCTTGTTCTGCAGGTCGAAATTTCCAGAACGAAAACGTTGGAACCAAAAATGAACTGTGTTTTCTTTTGCAACACGACCGCCATACACATCATTCACCCTTCGAGTTGTTTCCGCAGCACTAGTGCCACGGCGGAACTCATACTCGTAAATAATGCGATATTTAAGGTTTTCCATTTTGTAAAATGAGTGACGCAAACAGAAAAAAACAGAAGAAAAAAAACAAATGAATGACGATCATCGAAGCACAAATACATGAGTCTATAGCTGTACAAATTTGAATTTGGAATTCCTTACCAAAGAGGAGAAATTCGTGATTAAAGTGGCCAGTACGAAAAACGCCAATTTCATATGTAAGGACCTAATATAATGTAAGGCCGTTATTGGCTCTATGTTTATCTATGTTACTTTTATTTGTTGTTAAAATTACTGTGAGTTGTGGACTTTTTTTAAATATAAATAAAAAAATAAAAAATACGATGATTTCTCACTGTATTCATAAAAGTGTGGGGTGATGAAAGATTGTCAAAATATATACAATGCGCGCTGTGAATGGAAGAAAAAGCCCTGGAAGGCCAAGGTATACTTTACTAGATCAAATTGCCGAAGTACTAATGATGGAAATGTAAAGAGCACTCGGAACCGCCGGGCATGTATGAAGAGATTGATGAAAGCAAAAAGGGTGTGCAAGTCAAGAGTGAATTGCCACTCTATATTCTCGGCCTACAAAAACAGAAATATCATTTAACATTTTGTGAAAATTTCAACGGTCTACCTAATTACCTATTACGGATCATGAGATACAGCCCGCTGACAGACAGACGGACAGTCTTTGTAATAGGGTTACGTCGGTTACGCATCGGGTACGGAACTCCAAAAAGATGTGGTATTATATCAGGTATACCGATAGCGCAATCTTGGCTAAGTTAAACCAGATGCCGCTGTGTTGTTACGTCCGACATTCACATAATATTAAATACGTGAAGCAAAAACTTTGTACCCCTTTTTACGAAAATTGCGCGGACGAAGCAATATGAAATTTGGCATAGTTAAAGTTTATGAAAGGAAGAACCTGGAAAGCTAATATTTATATAATAATGCTTTAGAAGTACATTAAGTTTAAAAGTGTTAAGTTTAAGAGAGTAAAAAATATTATATTTCAAACTAGCTTTCCCCACGGCTTCGCCCACATAGTTCTACTATCCTTCGGAAACCACTCAATTTTCCGAAATAAAAAATAGCCATTATACGATCTAGCCTATAAGTCACTTTCATTCCAAATTTGATGCTAATTCATTCAGCAGTTGAGGCCTGAAGAGGATACAAACACACACACTATCACACAAACTTTAGCATTTATAATATTCGTAAGATTAGTGTGATAGTGTGATAAATGTGATAGTGATAAGTGTGGAAGCGTGATAGTGTGATTGTGGTGGTCCCATTTCGCCACCGTGCAACCGCCAGTTGTTGTTATTGCTTGGTAATATTTCGTTCTAAATTCCAACCTAAACACAAAGTTCGAGACATAAGCTTGTAACAAGAGAAGATTCCTAGAAGCTTAAGCACCGTTTGTGGGCAGATTTAGCCGAGCAATGTTATTCTAAAGCCTTTCTAAGAGGGATATCATGAGGGGATTTCAGACATCAAATTTTAGCTTGCTCGGCTCAGGGATGTAACCATACATGTAGCTATCTAGGTAAAACGCTTGTAACTCGATATTAGTGTCGATTCTGTTGTTCAAAATTACCAAACTTAACTAACTTGACAGGTCTAAAAGTCTTGCTATCCCTTTCTCATGTGCGGGGTTAAATAAGGATGGCAATATTTTTAGACCTGTCAAATTAGTTAATTTTGAAGAACAGAATTGGCACCATTGAATGTTTAATCATGTTGGGTATACAACGGTACCCAATGTCTTTTTGATCAGTACTGTTAGCAAGAACATCTTTCGACTACGTATTCAGACACCAATTTCTCAATATTTCCATACGAATTTTATTTCAATTTATCGCCGGTGCAGCGCTGTTTGTTTTCCCATAAAAAATAGTAGAAGGCGATACGAATACGTAGTCAGGTTGCTGCTAAGGTTACTGACTAGACTAAATCTAAACGAAAATATTAACTTTTTCTGTTTTACATTGAAACTAATAAATATAATACAGTACTAAAGATTCTTTGTAACTTAGGCAAGCATTTGACAAGAAAATTGGCACTAATATAATAATATGCTTTAATTCTAAGGAAACAAGAAACACTAAAATCCTGATGCCGAATAATGTATAAAGGCCCAAAATGATTTTTATATCTTTGATATTATTCAACAAAATATTGGTATTCATATCGGCTAACAATGTCTGCGATATATGCGTTATTTTTTGGTATTTTTCACAATTTGTCACAGTCGTATTCATACAAGTTATTGGAGGTATACTAGAGCCTACATTTAATGGCTGTGTTTTCGTTTCGAGCTCACGCAAAGCAAATTTTGCAACAACAAGAATTACGTAGGTAATAAAGCAATCTGACTGTCAGTATGGTTGTTGTTGTTCTGTAGCCTTGTACAAAGGACGGTAACTACGTTTAAAACTTTTGATTAAGGTTTTTGTCAGGAGCGCAGAATTTGTTGGTAACTGGAAGATAAGGTTCTCAAAAAAGTGTTTTGATAATTTTAATGCTATTGTCAGTTTGGTCCTGCGTGGCTTTGCGGCTATGCGAAAATTTCGCCCGTCATTCACCTTACAAAAGTCGATGTAAAAATATATCATACTAATTTTATAAATGCGAAAGTTTGTGAGTAGGGATGGATGGATGGGTGTTTGTTACTCTCACGCAAAAACTACTCAACGGATTTGGATGACATTTGGAACACAGATAATTTATAACCAGGATATGTGTTAACATAGGATACTTTTTATCCCGGGAAAATGTTATTATCCCGGGAAGATTTTAGGTTCCTCTGAGATTCTAAGCTCAACGCCGACGTATTCGCGGGCAGAAGCTAGTATATAAATAACTAGCTTTTGCCCGCGACTTCGTCCGCATTAAATAATGTAGTGTAGCGCAGGTGTACAAAGCTCAGCATGTTTTATTGTAAACCATAAAATGTCTTGTCATTTATTTAAATCGATTTTACATATCAAGTTATTAAAATATCGATCTGAGATGTTTGAATGTGTAAGACCTATTTTTCAATTAACCATTGCCTTCTCCGTTACATCATGTAAACGTAATCATTATTGCACGAAATCGGCGGATTCGACGCCATGACTGTGGTATTTGATTGTCACCGCCATTAACAGCAGATCGATCTTGTTCAAACTGTCCAAACACACGGTATGTTTTTGAGCGTATACTAAAGGATCTTTTAAAGGACTGACCTTTCAATTTGGGAATGTTTCCATAGCACTTGTTTTAAAAGTATACCCTGTGTATGCAGATTATAATGAAAAACTAAGCCTGTGCCCTTGACTATGCACTGCTATTCCTACCACTAACTTGCCATATCTCTGCGGAGTTGGCCAATGCTGTGGGTAAAGTCATAAATTTGTGTGCTAAATATGAATGGAAGGCTACATGCTGTGAATTCCTCACTATCGTTGTCTGTTCGATCTAGAGGCAGTTTCCGCTTAGTAGCCTCGATACTACTTATATTTCAGCACATGCTAAGGTTACTTCTCGCTGCATTTGACTCTTTCGAGACCTAAAGTAAGATAGTCTGTATAGTAAATTACTCACTCTTTTTGACTTGTTTGACTGTATTGTTCTTTATTTAAGCCTTTCATTGACTTAGATAGGTGCGATCTCAACGGGGATAAATTCGGATTCAGGGACCTCATATTACCCTATCCCGCGTTTTTTTTTAAATATCGGATTTGAACAGACACGGCCGATTTACAATTTTATAATAGTATAGACATCAACTGCAGGCAATTTAGTTAATTGACTAAGCCTACTTGTGGGAAACATAACCATGTGTTTTATTTAATTTTAATTAGTATTCCGTTTTTCGATTTGACTAGAGATCCTAAAAAAAGATTTTCAACAAAAACTCATCGAGTGTGAGTTATTTAAAAACTTTTATTGTTGGGAACTCATAACACGGTCGACGAAACTGGTTCGTTCACAATCATATTGGAATCGGAAAATATGTACTTCCATTCTTGTTTCCAATCAAGTTTTGTTATTGTACGAAGCTGTACCTACGTACCTACGTACCTACGTTTTTTTGTCTGTTTGTAGACGAATATACGTATACATGGCTTAGAATGAGGTAGGTCATAACGGGAACTCTCTTACAATATCGTAGTACCATAAAGAAGACCGCAGTCAAATAACACTTCATGGTAACACGGTATAGTGTCCGCAGAAAAACAATTGATGGTATTGTTTTTCTGCTGGATATGAGGTTTTCAGAGCCCTAACAGGTTATCATTGAGAACTTTGGTAATTTGATCTAGAAAATTAGACCTCTGCTTCTTCTTCTTCTTCTCTACCATTTTGCTTTTATTTTTCTTATAAAATACATAATATGATATAGTTTACTTTTTTCGGTTTCTTCATACAGTCTGCGCCCAAGTGTGATTTCCTCCCAGAGCCCAGGTGTGATTCCTTCCGACACGTGGTTCAGGACCTCAACGTCACATCATGAGGGTGCCGCGGCGACGACACGACAGTCGTTGGTCGCGCTAAATTTAAGTGGAATAAAGCAAATTATATAATACTAGCTGTCCCGACAGATGTTGTCCTGTCTTAGCTATGAATTTATATAACAAATAAACCATAGAACAAAGGTCCTTTAGTTTGTCCCAATATTAAAAATATACCAATTCTTTTTTCAAATTTAATTTTCATATGAACCTTCCACTGACAGTAATAAAGAGATTTGGTACTATACACAAATATATTCCCGCAAAGTAACGCCTGATTATAAATCTTTTTTTATTTCCTAAGCCAACGCGAACAAAGTCGCAGACTAAAACTAGTGTTAATATAAATAAAACCTTGACGTGATTCCGTTCCATTGTTACTGGCCAGCTTTTACTGAGGCAAGCGAAAGTGGTTATAATTTATTTAATTGCAGGTGGGAGAATTGACGGTTATAAGTGGCTGCTGTTAGCTCACGCTGAATAAAAGATTGAATTGTAAATGTAGGTAGGCAAGTGTAGCTCGAAATGAGAATTGCTTTAGAGATTTTCGTGGAATTTTGAAGGATCATTTAAAGCTTAAATTACACACTTTCAGATTACGTTTTAAGCTTCACCTTTTTGAACAAATGCTACGGCGGTGACCATAGCGTTCGTATTTCTAGCAATTTCACACACTTTAATAATTGTCTAGCAGTCGCTTTGCGTATCGGGTAACCAGCCACATAGTGTTAGATCTAGTCTTTTGTGATTAGTCTAGGATGATATGATTAGTTGGTTTAAAACTGCTTAAGGCTTTTTACTAATATATAAATTTACAAAGGCTTCAAAACACAGCGGCTGACATCATTTTTTTTATACGAATAAGGGAGAAACAAGTATACGGCCCGTTACCTGGTAATTAGCTACCGTAGCCAATGGACGCTTGCCACCTTAACAGAACTTAAAAAACGTTGACAGCCTGAAGGATGACTTCCTTGTCTATTTACATTAATATAATAAAGAAGAAAGATTTGATTGTTTGTATTGAATAGGCTTCGAACACCTGGACCGATTTGAAAAATTATTTTACCATTAGCGGCCGACATTATCCCTGATGAACATAGGCTACTTTTACCGCGGGAAAATGCTTAATTCTTACGGGAAAGCGGGTAATAGTATACTATATTGCTACGCGGGCGAAGTCGCGGGGAAAAAGCTAGTATAAACATATATCAGTAAAAAATAAGCTTTTATTAACACCAGCGTTAACAGTCGCGCGTTACCGACCCTGCAAAAATCTCTTCATACCCTTCTTGAAGAACCCAATGCTGTACTCCTTTGGGAAAACCTCGGCGGAAGCTCATTCCACAATTTGATCAAACGCGGGAGGAATCTCATTTGGAACTGCGCCGTGCGAGCCCATTTCGGTACTATTATTTTTAAGATGTCGTAATTGCAACACTGAAAGTACGCCATAGGGTAATTAGCATTTTTGTTATACCACTAAGGTGGCAAACAAGCATACGGGCCGCCTGATGGTAAGCGGTTACCGCAGCCTATGGACGCTTGCAACACCAGGGGTGTCACTCGCGCGTTGCCGACCCTAAATCATCAGGCAAGCATCAGGAGTCATCAAAAAATATTCCGGAATTTATGACAGCGAAAATAACATTCTCACCGCAAATATTATTTGAGTCTATTCAATACCACTGTTGTATACAGTTAAATTAAGACTTATAATTACATCTAAAAAATACATTTCTAACTCATTGACTGTACCAATAAACCATGGTCCTCTTAGTGAAGGTATTTCCGCGCAAAGGGTATAATTAACCAATCCAAAATTGAAGTCGATCAGGCCACAAAAAAAGTAGGTCGAATGTCTTCTACGAACAGAATAGCTGCAGTTCCTATACTTTTTATCGCTTAGTTGTAAGTGCTCGTATTATATTTCTTTACGTATTAAATCATACTTATATGCAGTACAATATTATATACTCTCAGCTTAAACCAAAATTATTTCCCGTAGTTTTTAATATAGTACCAAACAAACCGATAGATGGCATTAGTAGTCAGTTTGTAACGTATATTGCCTGTGTTTTCTTATTACGAGTCTCATTTCATTCATTCATTCATTCTTTTTATCATTCAAGTGTGGTAAGGCGAAATGAGATCTCCCGTAGGTTTTCCCAAAAAAATTGGTGCCGCTCGATTGTGGACTGTACTTCCACCTTACAGAGGACCGCAGTCAAATAGCACTACTTTGATGTAGTGTACAGAGTTGGAAAAGCGTTAGTGATAGACCTGGTATTGCTAGCGGCTATAGGCTATGGCGACTGCTTACCATCAGCTGCGCCGTATGCTTGAAAAATATCTGTAGTAGTACAACTGCAGATAAATTTATACATATCCTACTTGTGTATTTTTATACCTCTAATGTGTCGCAATTATTCATGCTAGCCCTGCTATATACTACTGTGACTGGAAATTAAAAACAATAACATAAATAAGTGAATACATGCAGATGAACATAGAACCTGCATCTTTTTTGAAGTCGGTTAAAAAGACGCCAGAAGGCAGCCGCTCTCGTGAAACCAGATTGATAAATAGCGAAATGGCTGTTTCATGAAATGGGGACAGTGCAGCGCAGTCATGTCACGCCTTGGAGGAATAAACACGGGCTGAATACAGTGGCCTAAAGTGTGACCTGTTTACTTCTCTTTCCACAACATTGTATGGAATGGATGGGACTTTAAGGTAAAGACTACAAAATTCCTTGAAAAGTTGAAGCTGAGTATATAACTAATTTTGAATAGAAATAAAAAATAATATGAAAGGAACAAAAAAAAATGCTTCTCTGACGCATAAATACGATACGTTTATGAAGAGATGTTTAGATCTATCAAATTTGCCGGTAACTCTTACTTACAGGCACATAAAGGCGAAATTCATATTTAATTTTTCAATTCATGTCGAGTCAATATAGATTTTTCGTAATGAGTAACAATAATTAGTCTGCATGATGTATAAAATTAGCTTACTGATAAAAATTTTGTAATGAAAATTACGATAACATCAAATATTCTTGGAGAAATTATTTCACTAGGTTAACTTAAGGCTTACTACAAACGGTCAATCTGAGTGTTCTAGTTATGTATATGCTATACAATAACAAAAACTAAGATCCATACGAATATCAAAACTAAAATTTAATTAAGTTATGTGAACTTAAAATAATTAAATAACTCAAAATCAGAGAGTAGGTACATCTTTTTTTAAAATTTTAATCGTCTCAAACCGTTCAATATAACACGTTCGTGTATGTGTATTAAAATATTCTAATATATAATTTTTGAGCTGTTTTGTGTTTTGCTATGTGGGATATTCGTTAAAGCCGTGGTGGCCTTGTGGTTGAAGCAACGGCCTGTCATCTGATGGGCCCAGGTTCGAATCCCGGCCTGTACCAATGAGTTTTTCTAAGCTTAAGTACAGTGATTAATCACACCATGAGCTTTAAAAAAGAGAGGTAGGGCGATTTGGGATTTCCCGTGGATTTTCCCATTTAAATTGGAGCCGCCCGACTGGGGACTGTACCTCCGCCTTACAGAAGACCGCCGTGAAATAACACTACTTGTGTAGTGTTGTGTTTCTGCAGTAAGTAAGGTTGCCAGTGCTCCACGAGGATATGCTGGGCTAGTGGTATTGCTGCTAGCACAGTGAGTCCTCATCAACAACATGGTTGGCACCCCGTTAGATATACCTATGGTATTGCTAGCGGCTATAGGCTACGGTGACTGCTTACCATCAGGTGGGCCGTATAGTTGTGTGCCACCTTAGTGGTATAAAAAAAAAAACTAGACTGATCCCAATATATTAATGTTGAGATCTGATGAAGGCTTCCTGGCTATAAGGATAGTTCATTAGATATCCTCAACAAATTGTATTGAAAATTATTAAACTAATCTGTTAAAGATTTGATGTGGCACGTCGTGTTACGTCGTCGTAATTCGATTTTTTAATTGTTAAACAAAGTGTATTACCATCAACTCTTCTGGTATTACATATTTCAAAATAAATACATCAATGTATACGCATGCTAGCTTATTTTATGATTGCACAAATGACAGTAGATAATGCTTTGACATCTCTAGCAATTATTGCAAACAACGGACATGCCCTTTTTAGATTTTAGACCATACGTAAAACCCATCAGCAATTTGAATTGTAAGAAATAATTCATTATAAAAAGAGCATGAAGGAAAAAATATTTTTTAAAATAAAATCGCACAAACAAATCGAACGACAAAACCCATGAGTCGCTTGTGTGTTGCCGGCCTAAGCTTGCGCACATCACACGTAGCTAGTCTCTGCCGTAGCAGCAGTGCCGCGTAGACTATCCTACGGATGCTACGTTCCTGCCCGCTACGAATCGCGATCGCAATCACACAATTTACAATGACTGTGTACAAATACTGATATAGATAATATAAAAAAAAAAGTTTGTGTCTCTTGTGTACTTTTCAATAAATTGTGTTGTGTCTATGCGACTTTAAACATTTGTGTGGCTTCAGCAAAGTTACTGCAACGGAATTCAGGTTTGTCTTAATTGGATTACGTATTGTTTTAAGTTGGATTTAGTCTGCTTATTTTCAAAATAGTTTTTAATTTGTGAAAAAAAAAAACATGATTATACTGTTTTTTAGCAAGCTCTTTATTTTAATCTTACGATTATCTTACTACACACATAACTAATTATATATAGCTGTTTTTACATTAAATCCTATAGTTGTAGTATTTACTCAGAAATGTACAAATGATTATGACTACAGAGTTAGTAAATCCCAGATATATATGTATCTTATATTTTTGATACAGAGAAACTCAATTAAAATGATCACGTGACAATATGAAGCAAAATAAACCGAATAAAGGATTTTTAAATCAGATATCTTAGGTGAAAGGCTGCAGCCTTATTTTTAACCTATCTCAAATAATTATCTGGAGTATTTTGCAAATACTAATACCTCCTTTAAGTCTTTTAATACTTAATATTATTATAATAATGATTAAAATAAATGATAAAATAAACGTGATTCGTTAAATAAGGTTCAGTAATTCGTCTTCAACCTGAATTTGAAAGGATTTGACTGAGATTTTCTCATTAAAGCATTTAATATGAATACTATAAGACAATATCTTCTGCTAAATCCTATTCCCGATGGAACCTTTCGAGGTAGCCGTTGGGAATAAAAATTATTCCTAATTACTCTGTCGGTTGCTGTTAAATTCAATTTACTGGCTGGTCTCTAGATAGTCAGGTAGGTTTTAGGGCTCCTTGTAGGATATATTTAGGGAAATTAGGGGTTAAAATGCTAAACGTATACTTTTGTCATGCGCAGTGCAGTGCCACGCAGACCTCCCACGGGAGTTTCTGTAATAACTTTTATATTGGGAATAGTGATGCATACTCGTACTATCAGAATTATCATCTTAGCTTGAAGATGATAATTCTGTAAAGGATCTCAGGATGGGCAGAAGTGACTCAATACTCACAATTTACCAACGATATATTTTTAAATACTAAAATGGTGAGAGTATCACCGCCCATAGATAACATTCCACCATACATAAAATCACTTGAATAATTTATTAACATAATATTTTGCAATTTATTATTTTATTTCACTAAGGTGGCACACAAGCATACGGGCCACCTGATGGTAGGCAGTAACCGTAGCCTGTAGCCGCTAACACTACCAGCGATATCACCAACGAGTTTCCAACCCCTGTGCTAGCAGCATTACTAATAGTGCAGCGAGCACTTTTTTATTTAAGGCCGACCTAGGATTCAAACTCAGGAGCTCAACATCTCAAGTCAAGATTACCGCTAAACCACATAAATAACAATTTCAAACCACTTTCAGTTTACCAGTGTGTACAAAATGATAGATTATGATCTTCATTCAAGGGCACATAAAATTAGATTTGTTTACTCGTACAGTAGCGCAGATAAAACGCAGATTATGAGTGATGAAAGTGTCAGGAACTATAAACTGGAGCATCGTAGGCATGCTTTCAGAACATAGACAAGAATTTATGGTTGCACTGGCATCTCACCATGCCCCGTGTATTTTTTACTGGGACAGAAAAAAAACCGGCCAAGTGCGAGTCGGACTCGCGCACCGAGGGTTCCGTACACACTTGTAGATAAAGTTAAAACTAGGCGAACTTCAAATGAGGTAATTATTCGTCGGTAACTGTCAACAGCGCGATTCAAGTATATTTTTTAGTAAATTCGCATTTTAGAAATATACTTCTACATATTTACGTGTTTCAGATTTTTTTCCTTTACTTGTGCTGTAAGACACTGCTTCTTGCCAAATTTAATGATTATAGGTCAACGGGAAGTACCCTATATTATTGAGCCTACAAGTTTTGATTCCCCTGTGAAATCGCAAAATACACGAAAATTTGCGACATAAACGGTCATTTCTTTTTTTCATATTAACTTACAGTTTTGATTATTTTACAGCTGAAAGAGACCATAGACCCGGGTATTTCATATTTATTTCAATTTGATAACTCCACATGTTCTTGAGATAAAAATTATTGACAGACAAACAGACGGACAACAAAGTGATCCTATACGGGTTCCTTTTTTCCTTTTGAGGTACGGAACCCTAAAAACTGATATTATTATGATGCTGAAGAGTTTCTTTGTTTGACTGAACGCGCTTATCTCAGGAACTACAATTTGGAATTGAAATAAACATTGTTGGATAGTCCATATATCGAGGAAGGCTCTAGGCTTTTTTATATCACTGTATACTGAGGAGGGACCTCATGTAATGTGCTCTGTGTGATATAAATAAATGTTGAATCATTTTATTAGTACAAAGCCTGTCACGTTACTTTTCAGTCTATGATTTATTTAATTCATCTGAAATTACACATATATTAAAAATGCTAAAGTTTGTGTGTTTGTACCAACTTCACGCCTCAACAGCAGAATGGATTTGTATGATATTTGCAATGGAGGTAGCTTATAAGCTGGATTAACATATCGAATACTTTTTATCCCGGAATATTGTGTGGTTACCGACGGATGGTAGAACCCTGCGTGCAACGCAGCGGGTAAAAACGAGTAAGTTATATATTATCAACACAGAATATAAGTAATATATGCTATAAATTGTGAACAACGATATCTAGAAACATGTTCTAGATAAAGATCTACAATATGCTTACCAAAGCCATAAGTACATAGTTAGGCGTAGACAGAGACGGATTTTTTGCGATTATTACGTTCCTAGCGAACCATATTCCTATACATAAATCATTGTTCAAGCACGTTCTCAACGTTCGTCCTTTGTTAGAATAATGTTAGTTCAGTTATTCTCACTCTTCAGTTTTATTGAGCTCTTTCCGTGCTTTGAGAACCTAATCGTGCTAATATTATAAATGCGAAAGTTTGTATCAATGGATGTATGGATGTTTGTTGCTCGATCACGTTAAGATGGATCAACGGATTTGTATGAAATTTGGCGCACATATAATTTATAACCTGGGTTAACACATAGGATACTTTTTATTCCGGGAGAATTTTAGTTTTCTCTGGGATTCTAACAGCACTGGCAACCTTTCCGCAGAAACACAATCTTCTGTAGTGTTTTCAATGAGATGTATTAATGTTATCATAAATATATTTAAAACTGTCAATATAAAATCATATGCACTTATTCATATGTTTTTTTAACTAAATAATCTGATTATTGGTGCCAATTCCTAACTAATTTACAGGTCTAAAAATATTGCCATCCTTATTTAACCCCGCACATGAGAAAGGGATATCCAGAATATAAGAACTGTCAAATTAGTTTAGTAATTTTGTACAACAGAATTGGCACATTATCTGTTATGTATTTACATAAATGTATATAAGTATTTTGATTATGGTTTGGTCCCCATAGTAGCTACAAGCTTAACATAATTTGGGGTCGGATGGTAATGTCATCACCGTATATGACGCATTATGGTTTTGACCGAGCATTATTATTCCTATTTCTATATGTACATTTTGTTTTTGCATAGTATTCGACGTAGTATTCGTATTTGACGAGACCGCTGGTCTAGTGGTTAGTATACCTGACTACTGCGCTAGAGGTCGCGGGTTCGATTCCTGCCGGGGCAAACATTTATGTGACAAATATGTTTGCCTTGCGTCTGGGTATTATAAGTATGTATTTACAAACGAAAAGTATATAAGTATTATATCAGCTGCTGGTTCCCATAGTACAAGCTTTGCTTAGTTTGGGGCCATATAGCGCTGTGTGATAATGTCCAAGCTTATTATTATTATTATTCATCAAGTGACCGTGTTACAAAGTAAATTAATAATTTTAATTACACTATACTCCATTTAGAATCACATTGCGTGACTCCATCGCGTGCCTTTTACCTTAGCAATGTGTGGAGTTTTATTGAAACGAACTACAGGGAACTATGGAATAAGTCAACATTAAAAATCATCTAGTCACTCAACTAGGAAATAATATTACACAAGTGAATTTGACCTTACCTATTCGCATATGTATTACGGTTTTATGTATTTGAAAATAAACTAATTTTCCTTCGAGATAGTGCCGTGGTGGTTGTATAGTATGAAGCGTTGCCTGCTATTCTAGCGATGCAAGTTCGAATCCCACCGGCTTGTACCAATGAGTTAATAATTAAATCTAATTTAAGTGCAGTGATTTACCACCACGGCACCACGAGACGCCATGAGCTTTACGGTGAAGGTGACGAAACCTGCATACGTCCGAGATCTGTAGTGCCTTAGAGTCGGCGACGGACTCACCATCTGTCACGTTGGCACCAAATTACCTTCGGTGAAAAGTGGGTGTTGTACCACATCTGCCTACTTCTTCGGGACTTGATAGAAGACAGGGTCGGCAACGTGCAAGAGATACATACCCCTGGTGTTGCAAACGTCCATAGGCTACGGTAACCGCTTACCATCAGGCGGGCCGAATGCGTGTTTGCCACCTTAGTGGTGTATAAAAAAATGGTGGACTTCATATTAGAATATTATAAAGAGAACCTATTGTTGTTATGATTATTATGAATCGTGTGAACATTTATCAAATATCACAAAATATGGAGATTTAACATCAGACATCTTAAGGTTATTACCTCACCCAGTGAACCGGAAAGACGTTTGAACATTTCCACACAGCGTTCAAGTAACAAGGACCTGTTTAGTTACAATCTAACTAAGTCAATTATTTGTAAGTAAACCGAAGGGCGCAGAGGTAATTTATAGTTTGTGTGTTTGGGACCTTCAACATCTTTAGAACATTTCTCAAAGAAGTTATTCTTCTTCGGTGAAAAGGTTGTATATATGTAAATCCTTTAAGAAATCCTTAATAATGCAATGTTTCTTCCATTGTTTGTAATTTTCAGAACCTTACTGTAGCAAATTAGGAGTTCAATAAAAAAATACATATCATCACGCCTAGTCCCTTAAGTGGTAGGCAGGCGATAGGGCGCCATTTCACTTTTCACTTACGCACCTCTAACAATTTTATGTAGATTTTTTTTTAATATAAATATACTGATATACTGTTGGGATTTTTATTGGCGCCTACTAGTTGTTAGCTAATAAAGGACCTTCAAATAAACTAGTTCACAAGTGAAATAGGATCAATTATTATTAATTAGATTTCTTTAGTGCTTGCTATAGAACTTAATTGATTTATTAAAATAATGGTCACTTTTAATAGCGATCTTATTAAAAACCAATATTATACGTAAACGACAGACGATTCTTCAAAGCAAATACCAATCAAAATCTGTATCGAAACTATACAATTAACGAACAAACCTTGTCAGCAAAACAGAAATCATCTGAAAAGCGCTGGAACAGTAGAATATTGTTTTCATTACAACAAATTGGTTCCGCCAAAAGGCAACCCTGATTAAATCATTCTTATCTGATGATAATGCTTGCTGTAACGAACAACAAATAGGAAATAATTTATCATTTCGTGATAACAAACGGTCCACTTTTGTGTTATAAATGCTGCCTATTTCAAAGTGTTGATGTGTTCGGATTTAGGTAAGACAGGAATATTTATATCGGGAGAATAATAATTTGAGTTATATCAGTGTCGTCACCGTCTAAGGCCAGCAATATTAAACCCTACACCTAACCGCAAAATGTCGATTTTGCTGTTAATCAAATTCATCTTTCGTTATCGCTCAAGATGTAAGGTTCAATTTAGCTGACGACTATATTTATCTTGTGCCTTTTAGACCTGAAATCTGCGTAACATGTTCGACAGATATCTTTTCCGGCTTTTGAAATAGTTGCGTTACCAAAAGATAACGCGCTAGTAACCCATGGGAATTCAAGCGTTCAAACTACTGTGATCGTCAACCGTCAGCAGTACGCCATGTTGTAATGAATATTTAATAGTGCCGCCATACTTATTAGATAAGGTATCTAATAATTATGATATATCTTCACACCTTCCCACAAGGGTCCCCGAAGAGGCAGGCGGAGGTGTTACAACACCCACTTTCCACCGAAGATAATTTGGTGCCATCGTGACAGATTGTGAGTCCGTCGCCGTCTCTGAGGCACTACATACGTCCTTGAATTTATTATCAGACGTATGCAGGTTTCCTCACGATCAATGTTTTCCTTCACCGTAAAGCTCGTGGTGTGACTAATCAATCACTACATTTAAGTTAGAAGAACTCATTGCTACAGAGCAAGCAACGCATTATACCACAGGGCCACCACGGCTCATTTTATCTAATTATTTTATCTGATTTATAAAAGAGTTTTTGAATAAGCTTATTTGGAGGCACTATGTGAGAAAAATTAAGATATTTAGGTCGACTTGAATATAAGCGGCCTCAACGTGTTCTGCCGTCTTTCTCCAGTCCATTTGTGGAATTTAGGCCCATCCAATCTCGCGTACATTTGGCCGTGAGCTCTATCTGTACGATAACCCTGTAACCCCAATCTGAGATGAAATGGTTCGTAGAAGTTATTATTATTAGCAACTGAGACTAGGTTAGTTTTCACGTATTATGAAGCCATGCATTGTTACAGTATATGGATGTGTTATGCTTAGAGGCACACAGACAACAATCGTATAATATACTAGCGGCCCGCCCCGGGTTCGCACGGGTAGACATTAGTTTCGGAGCATAGACATTTATCAAATATTTTGTCCACCCGTGCGAAGCCGGGGTGGGCAGCTAGTATAATATATAGCCTATGTTACTCAATTTTAATTTAGCTTTCTAACGGTGAAAGAATTTTTGCAATCGATCAGTAGTTTCGGAGCCTATTACAAACCCACAAAAATACAAATCTTTCCTCTTTATAATATTAGTGTAGAAGTGTAGTTGTAGATATGAAAAATGGAAGTTTGTATTTCCCAACTACTATTGCTTCATACTACATGATCATATTATGATGATTCCAACATGATGATGACAACCCTATAACATTTGAGTGTTTAACTAGTATACATGAAGTAGTACCTATTTGCCTATATGTCACTTTTGTACGTTCACACATACGGTCGTATTTTTTTATTTTCACCTCACAACGTGGATACTTATTTGAATTTAGTGACGTAGATATTAATATTTTTTATTGTAATTCATCTGTGGGGCGAGCGAGGTGATCATGCTCGCCACCGCAAAGGGAAGATCTTCCAGCCAGGCGGGTGTTGTGCCTGGGGAACCGCGGCTCCGACTGTTCTAGTCGGAAACATGTATATATGTCGAAATGCGTAGAAAATTTCGCTAGGGCGTGGCAGGATTGTGACGTATGTAGTTGTCATTAGTTGAATGTTGTCCAGTTAGTAAATTTCTAGCGTTAGTTTTTATGTAGCGGTGAGGTCGCTACACATCATTCTCCTGCCCTTATCGCATATTACTGTAGGTCGGCGCAATATGGATATCTCTTCCATACTACTCTATCAGCCATAGTATTAATATGTACCTGTTAATAATTATCATTGTATTATTATAATAATAACCATAAGCTCAGAGTATATAATATACTGCGTACATAAGCATATCTCTCCTATGGCACGCTATTGAGTTTGTTTTGAAGCTCGAAAATATTATGCCTTGTTAATACGGTAGTACGCAATAAATTTATACATATGAATCCTCGCTAAGCTTCAAAATATGAGACATATCTACAGAGATACCCATAGAAAACGCCAAGGATATCCGGTTATGGGGACAGCTTTACCATGCTTCAATGGCTGCGGTATGCATGACCGGTTTTCGTAAGCTTTTTATATCCGGTGTGAAAATAGTTTTCTTTTTCTTGTATTGTAACATGGTTACAGATATTTTTGGAGGATAAAACGTAGACATGTTTTTTTAATGTATATATGTATTACACAGTTCGATAAAGTTATCAATTTAATTCAAGTTCAAGTACTTTCTGGTATTTTAAGCAACAGTATGTAAAATTATGCAATTCAATTAAGGCTAAGGACTAAAGTAATAGCACTCGTTACGTCGCATCGTGTGATAGATCTTGTGAGATAATACAAATTATACTAGCGACCCGCCCCGGCTTCGCAAGGGTTACACAAAGCCGAAATGAATTATACATAAAAACGTTCCTCTTAAATCTTTCCTTAAAAAATATTTCCCTCAAAATGTAGTCTAGGCTATGTATGTTAACTATTCTATTTATAAGCAGCCGAAGCTAACTAACTAATAAATAATAAAATCAAAATGTTCATAAAAGTGAAATAAGTTTGAACAAACAGTAAATCGTTTTAATACAAGGAGTATTGTATACAAAAAATGTAAAGCAATTACTCACCAGTCTAGAACAGACGGCTTTGAAGTGATGGAACAGACAACTAGTGCATTCAATTTCCTTAGAAGACTTGAAAACAACGGACAGAGGAAAATTGAAAAAGATTAGGTCTCTCCGTACAGTACTGATAGGACAAAGTTAACCCAGCAAAGTTGGGTTCGCAGTAACGATTAGTTTTGTCTCCTTGAGCCATTATTACGTGACTTGAAGCCATGTTAAACATTTTGCTTCTACTACGTGGTACGTTGTTAACTACTGTTACATGAAAAATATAGCACTGAGTTTCTTGCCTTATCTTCTCATGTGACTTTTTTCCGAACCGGTGGTAATTTAGACCTTCATAAGTGCCTTTTTAAAACTGAATAAATCATTTTTGATTTGTTGTTTTGCAGGGCGTAACATAGCAATTGATTATGTTTTTGGGGTTTATTAAGACTGTATAATCTATCTCCATCTAAAGAACATACGCAGGATTTATTATATTAATATTTTTTTTAAATAAATGTTACGGTTATATATGTATAGAAGAATAGTATTTAAAGAAGTATAAGACTGACTGTTATTATGTTTTTTGTTTTTTAATTATGAAACTATTTCAAAGCATACGATAGTTGACCGGACACGGAATTTAGATTAGGAATTGTTATTTTTCATTCCAACGCTCATATTTACTCCACCACTGAAATGCCAACGAATTGATATGGACCAGAGAAACGAAAATTAATTTTGGTTAAATTTCCTGAATCCAGTAGATGCACAAAATCATTGATAGTGATAATAATTCAATTAAATTGTTATTACTGTCCTCGCCTAGGATAATCTAAGCTCACTGTCGCTAGTTACTAGATCACGTTTACGGATAACATATCTACCAATAATAATATATCTTCATGACTTCCCACAACACCTACTTTTTAAAGACAATTTGGTAGGCCAACGTGACAGAAGGTGAGTCCGTCGCCGTCTCTTAGGCACTACTTCCTTGAATTTCTTTTCAAATGTATGTCGGTTTCCTCCCGGTGCTTTTTTCACCGTAAAGATCGTGGCTAATCAGTGCACTTAAGTTAGAAAATCTTATTGGCATTACGGTACGAATTACTTATTTGAAACAGTCTCAACATACTTCTAAAGTATTACCCGATACACTGGTAGAATTTAAATCGCTGAATATATTTACAAACACAAGCACATTCAATTTCGCAATACGAATATTATAGTAAAGATAAGTTTTTATCGAGTTTGTATTTACCGTTCGCATTTCCGTAGCGCGGTCTCGGCGATACGGAATGCTCGTTTAATGGCGCGGCCATATTGGAATTTGTGTAAACATTTTGAGATATGAAAATTGTATTTTGTGATCAACTTTTAGAAGGTACGAACTTTAACGCGATTTTGTTCTATACAGTGGAAAATATGTGAATATGAAATTGAGGTGATGAGCGCGTCATTGGCAATTTTTTTTCTGCTTCCCGCACATTCTTGCTACTAGGTCGCATGATAGTTACATCAACTATGGATGGAGTCAGTAACTCTGGTGTTGCGTCTAGAAGCTACGGTAGCCGGTTACCATCAGGCTGTAACCTAACCTAACTGTTACATAAAAGACAGATGCACTTAATTATCGATTGCAAATTCTAATTTTATTTTCTTCACCTATCTTTTAATATTCAATGTCAAAATATATGACACGCATATATTCATATCTCGGTCGTATAGTCCCTCTATCAGAAAATCATTTAGCACATATAATTTATATTGCAATGTCGTAGTTTATAGTTCAAATAATTCATAGTCCCATAAAACTATCTTCACTCCCATTGTTACGATAGCATTGCGTGTATCTTTGCTCTATCAAATTAATAGTTGATAGATTTAGGGCTAAAGTTACGATAACGTCCATAAATTTACGGCAAAAGATTTAGAAGAAATCTATAGCATGTTTCTTTTTATTAGGTTCTAGGTAGTACTTTTATCTTCATGATTTCAGATCAGCTTGGTTGCGATGTTAAATCTTAAATCAATTGCAATGGGTTGATTATTAAGTGCAATAAAAACTACGCTAAATTATATAATAAGTCTAGCTTTTACGCCTTTAACTACGCAAGGCTCTGAAACTACTGGGTGCATTTTGATGAAACCTTTGTGTATGTTTATAATTTATGAGTTTTGTTGAAAACATTTATTAAAAGAGTTATATCTATTGTAAATTAATTCACAGTTTTCCCTTCAGCTACCTACATCACCCGTGTTTCATATTTTTTTGTTAGTACACAACCAGTTTCGTTAGACTAACACTATATGAAGGAAACTAGAGATTCCAAGACTTTAAATGTCAATTATATTCATCAGAAAATGAGCAACTATGAATCAATGCTCGAAATTCAAATATGTCTCATAAATAATTCCCTTTGCAAAAAAGTCTAATGGTTTGAGAAACCCCACAACCAGAGCACTTCCATAAGGGTCACGCGAACCACTGCCCTCGTCAAACGTCTGAATGGAAGTGACAAGTTGACAACTCATCATCCGAAAGCAAACAATAAAATGTCTTAGACATGACGATAAAAGTGTTACCGTAAAAGTGGTAGACGCTAAAATGTCTACCACTTTTGAACACAAAACACACGTCAGCTTAAAATGTCAACACTTTCAGTAAAAGGATTTTCTCTCAGATCTATCATCGTTCTCCCGCAGATACCATTTAAGCCGAGACTATATTGAAGTACGTGCCGTACGGGTCAATATTATGATATTTAATGTAAAATAAAAATAAATGTTATAACATACAAAAAACTCATATGTTAATAGGATACAATAAAGAAGTACCGGAAATTTAAAAATGTTTACATATATGCTTGGCATTATCACACAGCGCCATCCAGCCCTAACTAAGCAAAGCTTGTACTATGGGAACAAGCAGCTGATATAATGCTTAATACTTTCTTTTGTAAATACATACTTATAATACATACCAAACACCCAGATGCAAGGCAAACATGATGGTCACATAAATGTTTGCCCCGGCGGGAAGCGAACCCTTAGCGTGACAGTCAGGTATACTAACTACCAGACCAGCGGTCTCGTCATATATGCTACGTGTATTATTTATTTATTTAAGCTTTATTGTACAACACTAACGGCTTGTTCACGTTGACTAGCGGGCGCTGTGGCGGGCGCCGCGCGCGCCATTCGCTAGCTTGCCCGCACTTGCGTTTTGTACGTGAACACTAGGATAATATTACGCCATATGTTGGATATTTCGTGAACGCGCCCGCCACCGCGCCCGCGAGTCACCGTGAACAAGCCGTAAGGAATACAATAGTCTAACACAGTGTTACATATAAGTACAGTGCAATTGGCTTATCACACTCGGCGATCTCTTCCAGGCAACCGTGATTACCCACAGCTTTCGGCTTAAATAATGATAGAATTTTTCTCGACCTATATGTACCAAAATTGTTCCATATTTACAGTAAATACGTACGTAATAAAGACCCCGCATTATTGCTGAACGTGGTAGTTACAGCTGTTTCATGTTTTTTTCCTTCCGACACATCCTGGGAGTCATTTGGCTCGAGTCAAATTTTCCGCTTCATTCGGGATAAATAGTTTTGTTTTCCTGTTTCTGTAAGGAAATGTTTACACTTTCTCTCTCTTCTTTTTCTAAATTATATGTCGTACTTTTATATTAGGTCCTTACATATGAAATTGGCGTTTTTCGTACTGGCCACTTTAATCACGAATTTCTCCTCTTTGGTAAGGAATTCCAAATTCAAATTTGTACAGCTATAGACTCATGTATTTGTGCTTCGATGATCGTCATTCATTTGTTTTTTTTCTTCTGTTTTTTTCTGTTTGCGTCACTCATTTTACAAAATGGAAAACCTTAAATATCGCATTATTTACGAGTACGAGTTCCGCCGTGGCACTAGTGCTGCGGAAACAACTCGAAGGGTGAATGATGTGTATGGCGGTCGTGTTGCAAAAGAAAACACAGTTCGTTTTTGGTTCCAACGTTTTCGTTCTGGAAATTTCGACCTGCAGAACAAGCCCCGTGGACGGCCTGAGACTCAAGTTGATAATGAAGAGTTGAAGGCTATTGTGGAAGCGGATCCATCGCAAACCACGTCCGAGTTAGCTGCAGGCTGCAATGTTAGTGATAAAACTGTTTTAATTCACTTGAAGCAAATTGGGAAGATTAAAAAGCTTGAAAGGTGGGTACCTCACGAATTGACTGAAACAAACCGGCAAACGCGCGTCGACTGCTGCGTTACATTACTAAACCGGCACAATAATGAAGGTATTTTAAACCGAATCATTACCTGTGATGAAAAATGGGTTCTTTACGATAATCGGAAGCGCTCAGCGCAATGGTTAGATCCTGGCCAGCCAGCCAAATCCTGCCCCAAGCGAAAATTAACCCCAAAAAAGTTACTTGTAAGCGTTTGGTGGACTAGTGCCGGTATTGTTCATTACAGTTTTTTCAAATCTGGCCAGACTATTACGGCTGATGTCTATTGTCAGGAATTGCAAACCATGATGGAAAAGCTAGCGGCTAAACAACCTAGGCTGGTCAATCGCTCCACGCCACTGCTGCTTCACGACAACGCTAGACCACACACTGCGCTACAGACGGCTACTAAATTAGAAGAGCTTCAATTGGAAAGTCTAAGACATCCTCCGTACTCCCCGGACCTTGCTCCAACAGATTACCATTTTTTTCGAAATTTGGATAACTTCTTGCAAGGGAAAAAATTCAACTCCGATGGGGCAGTCCAAATCGCCTTCAAAGATTTTATTGATTCCCGTCCGACTGGTTTTTTTAGTAAAGGGATCAATGAACTACCTATGAGATGGCAAAAGTGCATAGAAAATAATGGTTCATACTTTGATTAATTAAATATATTATATTAAAAAATATTCGACTTTTTGTTCCTCCCATACAAAACGCCAATTTCATATGTAAGGACCTAATATTTAATGTAGATTTATTTTTCTTTAAAAGTATTGTTTAGTGGGTGGGTTGGTTAAAACATGATTCGTATTACATTTCAAATCGCAAATCGTAATTACATGTTTAATAACAAATAAATAAATTAGAGACCGACATAAAAAACTGCACACAAAGTTAAAGTAAAATAGCTTTTAATTATATTTCGTGACATATTATATTCGCATGACATTGTTGAATTATAATAATTGCGTGGTTCTAGATAAAGATTGCCTATGTCCTTCCCCAGGTTATAATCTATCTCAATGCCAAATTTCATTACGATCCGTTCAGCCGTTCAGTCGTGAAAAGGCAGCCAACAAACAGACTTACTTGCGCATTTATAATATTATTATGGGTGTAATAAGAAGGTTCATACATCACGGATGTCAATTTGAGGGGCTATAATGCTAGCTCATACATTACCTTCGCAACGAGGCCCGTACAAATCTCACATAAAATATGTGCACTGTATGCAATGCCCGGGAATTGAATTACGTGCATGCTAAATTAAATTTATTAACGCCACGTTAACAGCTTTATTTAATAACACGTGTAAATGGCGAAAATAAATAAGACTCGAAAGGAGTATTTAACTCAATTCTCCATGTTTTGCATACCAAATTGGTTTTGAGTAGACTCATTGCAATAATTCATAATTCTCCTTCATGATTTACTGTAATGTGTATTTATGATGGAGTTTGTCCTAAAACGAATTATATATGTACTTTACCTTACGAAGACTTTGTTTATTTATTTATTATTATGACTTAATGTTATTTTTGACTCATGCCACTTTCACATAATGTTAATAAATTTGTAAATGCAAAAGTATGGATATTTGTTTGCGAGTTTGTCAGTATATTACATCAGAACGGTTGCACGGATTTTATTAAAATTGGCAAATAGATCATAACCTGGAAAAGCAAATACCGCAATAAGGTAACCGCTTACCATCATGTGGGCCGTATACTTGTTTGCCACATAGGAAAAATCCCGTTTTTTGTATCAGTAAGGTAAAAAAACAACATTCCTCCGATTTTTTTTTGCCTTATTTCCTCACGGACGGACACGCAGGCAGAAACTTATTTCTAATTTTGACGAGACCGCTGGTCTAGTGGTTAGTATACCAGACTGCTGCGCTAGGGGTCGCGGGTTCGATTCCCGCCGGGGCTAACATTTATGTGACAAATATGTTTGTCTTGCGTCTGGGTGTTTGGTATGTATTATAAGTATGCATTTTCAAACAAAAAGTATATAAGTATTATATCAGCTACTGGTTCCCATAGTACAAGCTTTGCTTAGTTTGGGGCCAGATGGCGCTGTGTGATAAAGTCCAAACATTATTATTATTATTATTATAAATGCTTCTGATTTTCTTTAGTCTATCTCCCGGTTTAGATTTGAGCAAAGAAAAGACGGTTAATTCAATAAAACATATGTGGCCTTTGGTCCAACCCCAAAGAGATAGATTAGATTTGTGAGCTAATTGGCTGAAAGCTGTCCAAGGAGTTTTTGTATAAGATTAATAGGAAGACTCTTTCTTGTTGTGCTAAATCTTGATGTATAGGCTGATGTTTTTACCTAATTTGCAGAATGAGGGTAATGGTTCTCTGTCTGTTGCATGTATGTATATTTCGATGGTGGAAAGGAAAAACAATTGATACGCCACTTTAGTCGAAAATGAGTTTTATATGAAATTCGATAGAGTTTTGAATCCTCTATCGATCTGTCTAGATTAGAAGCCAATCGAAAGTTCACAACATAAAAAAAAACATTAGAATAAAAAAGATAAAATAATTGTATTGAAATTTTAAACTTAGAGCCGCTCTGCTGAACAATTGGGCAAATTATGCTTCATTTGTTTTTACTTTCCATCTTCGATTTGTTCGGCACGGCTTATATCAACTGCAAGAAAGATCTTAAATATTGCGGTGTTGATAAACCGTATAAAATTCTAGCAGAAAATATAATATAACTAACAAAAAGTAAAGCCGGCTGTGCTTTGGGCTCGCGGGGTTTTTTATATCCCTTCTAAATTTTATAAAATAAAAAATAATATATAAATAATAAAATAAATAAATGTAATATCTATCCTGAATCCTGGGTATTTCAGAAGAAGTATATAACTAAAACTACTTTTTACCGTCACTCTTTCGATAAGAAATTTATACATTGATGGAATTGTTGAAAATTATATTAGACATCACAAATGACGTCATAAAACCCGTTTTCATTTCTGCGTATGCAGTCACGTTTCTCCAATGGCTCCCATACTATTACTCCAACAATGGAATCTACGTTGGTAACTTTCGCTTCCCCTACATTACCCCATTTTGATGCATTGTCCGGCAGTGTGCGAACAATGCCAATACGTACGATTTAACTTTCTCGCATGCCGTATGATATCAGGTGGTTGCCCGCTTATTGCAAAATACCAGATAGGTGGGTACCACCACAGTGCGCAGTAGTGGCCATACAGCCTAGCGTTGCTAGGTCTCTGATTGCCTATATTCACATTCAAACATTAGTGGCGTTTGAAGGACGTTAATTTAGTGTTGTGTACCCCAAGCCCCAATAATTTGCGACAAAGTATTCATATCGTTAACGTAAAGATTTCCATGGTAACCTGTTTCCATGTAACCTACGGGCCGATGTATAACGTTGTACGAGTCTTTCATCTCCATTAATTACTCCTTTCATTTAAAGAGAGGTAGGGCGATTTAGGATTTCTCGTGGGTGTTCCCATTTAAATTGGACCCGCCCGACTGGGGACTGTACCTCCACTTTACAGAAGACCGCAGTGAATGACACTACTTGATGTAATGTTATGTTTCTGCGGTGAGGGGTTGCCAGTGCTCCACGAGGATACGCTGGGCTAGTAGTAATGCTGCTAGCACACTGAGTCCTTATCAACAACATTGTGGGCAGCCCGTTAGTGATATCCCTGGTATTGCTAGCGGCTATAGGCTACGGTGACTCCTTACCATCAGATGGGCCCGTATGCTTTAGCGTTAACCAGTGCCACCGACACGGACAAAAGTTTTTGGAACTCATTTTACCCCATCACACCACCTAACGCCGGCTTTGCATAATCATTAGCTGATCTGAAGCACTTCGAAAATAAATCTGTAGTCCCTTTATTAGTATTCGCAGTCTATAAGAGCAATAACTACGATCGACAGGCCATTGTGTTTCACGGCCGTTTTATTGGAACTAATATATTTTTATTAGCTATACGACGAGGTAATATTTACCGTTCCCTGTTGTTGTTCAATCACGCTTGATTTCCTGAAGGTTGATTAAATTGTGCCAAGCTGATTGGTCTAAATATATTGTGTTGCTTTGATGTAGTTAGCACGCTTGGTAGAAGAGTGGTTTAAATTACGGCTGCGATTTTGTCTAAGTAAAGAGTTAAGTATCTTTACTTAACTCTTTACTTAGACAAAATCGCAGCCGTGCGCCCAGGTGTTGTCTTAGTGGAGAGAAGTTAAGACGTGTTACGGTTTTACTTCCTGTGCTTGTGGGATATCGAGGGCTTGATGTGATAAGCGCAGTCTGGTGAAAAGTAAGTTTTAGTTTTAGCGATATAACTGTGGTGCTACTCGATGGCGTTATTACCTCCAGGGCAGTGCCAGCCGGGCTCGGGCTCAGGGCGCAGGTTTAGCCTTGTTGGCCTTGTGGTTGAAGCAACGGCCTGTCATTTGATGAGCTCAGGTTCAAATCCTGGCCTGCACCAATGAGTTTTTCTAAGCTTAAGTACAGCGAATTGTGTTCTCCCGTGGGTTTTCCCATCAAAATTAAAGCCGCCCTTTAACTGACTGGGGACTGTATCTCCGCCTATCAAATAGACTTTCCATATTAATAATCAAAAATATATATTGATATTAATTTGATAATGACTCGTAGACTCTATTTTCTTCAAAACTGTCGCGTACAATGTCAGTGTTGAAATTAATTTTCTTGACACTGTTTGAGAACCGTTTAATTCAATTAATTGATCTTACAATGTTCAGTATTCTCCCAATAGATTTTCTGATATAATTATTCAACGGTACATTTATATACTGAAATGTTCTTTTAAAGAATAGTCTTTTTAATTTGTGATAAAAGGCAGGATTTTAATTGGGTCATAAAATTAGGGTCGCTCAAACAAAAACTCAGACAAGCTTCAGCTTAAAATTTAGTGGCTATTCTCATCGCGCAGGATTGAGTGATGAAACAAAAAAAAAAATATAAAAAATTTGATTCTTGAAAATTTTAACAGATAGTGGAAGTCCACTTTAAAAATGGTTACATGGAATTTTCCGCAAGAGCTCAATAAAGTTAAAACTGTGATCCATCCAAATTTACTCGTTAAGTAGCGTGGACATGCTGCGATACAGAACGACTGGTGTTGTTTTAAAAGTGTTTGTATTACAATGGACTAATCGTTAGCGAGGATACCTGTTTCATACGGCGTCTAAAACACGTGACACATTATATATAATTAATTGCATTGTATAGTGCTACCAGGTTATATGAACCCACGTCCAAAACATGAACTAGCGTCAGTAAAAGAAAAAGTATTGACAACAACGTTGCCAGCGTCACCACCACAGGCCAAGTGAGACTGGTGGCTAGACCTACTAGATGTAATGAGTACCCATTGTCTTTGAGTCAGGAATGAGACCATTATCATTAAATAAGGTGTAAATATTACACAATAGCATTTATCATTGCTTATAGAACGGCCAATTATATTATTGTGGTACTGTATATCAATGTAGCACTTAAGATTCATATAATATCGTGAAATAAGACACACATTACTTTATAGTAAAACATTTCTAGATTACCGAAGTAGGTACTCAACGATGGCAAGGTAAAGAGTACTGGGCGGGCATGTATGAAAAGATTGATGAAGAAGCGAGAGAGGTGTGTAAGTCATGAGTGAAATGGCGCGCTACGGCTATGTATAAATAACTATGTTTGTTTGTAAAAGCAGTGCAGTGAATAAGTGCCGGTAGCATTTTTCGACTACGTGTTCGAAAACGTAACTCGCGAAATGTCAAAATTGTCATACAAATTTTAGTTCCACTTTTCACCGCCGCAGCGCTGTATATTTGTCAATACAAAAATAGTCGAAGGCGACACGAAAACGTTGTCGCAAATTATTCAAGTTCGCACTAGATTTCCAGCTTCCGGTAATTTGAAATATCACTTAGAATACAATTTAAGAGAGGTAGGGCGACATGAGATCGTCGGTTTCCCATTAAAATTGGACCTTGGTACCTTACAGAAGACCGCAGTGTCGCAGGGTTGGCAACGCGTTAGTGATATTTCTAGCGGCTATAGGCTACGGTGACAGTATACCATCAGGTGTGCCGTATGATTGTGTACCAACTACCACTAAGGGTATAATAAAAACAAAATATGTAGTGGGCCATTATTATAACTTTCGCAACAATCTCCTTCGAAATATATACGTATACAACATGTTTCACAGCCAAGAAGCTGTGCTGGGTACAAACACGATAGGTAACTAGGTTCTCATTTGTGTATGAAAATCAGCTAAACAAATTATGATAGCCTAATACCAAAGCATTCAAAACCTAATTCTGTCTAACGATTGAGACTAGAAGACGATAGTATATAATCCTTAACTGTCGTAGCACAACACATCTTCAAACACAATTATGACCGTTCTTACGACCAGCCGACAAATCACTCTCACGCTTGACGTAAGCCGAACATTTCGAGCGGTGCCAGAATATTTCCCTTGATTTACGGTCGGAAGTTTTGCGAGTCAATTTTGTCTTGTACCATTTATATTTATTTATTTTCCGTTTTTGTAGTTTTACGACCGTGAAATTTGTTTTCGCGACGATGGACGATTGTAGCGTGTTTATAGGGCTATTTTATTTGCGCTTATATAAGCAATTTATGAAAGCTAACTCCTACTCTAACTTTTTTATATCGAGAACATAGTATTTTATACCACTATTCAAGAAACTTAGTGCTCTGTCTTTTTAGCCGACTTCAAAAAAGGAGGTTTGTTATGTTCGTCTTTTTGTATCTCTTTTTGTATGTTTTGTGTATGTTTTGTATGTTTTGTATGTTATGTGAATTGTGGACCGACTTTGAAAATTATTTTTTGTTTGAATGAGTATACTCACGATTAAAATATAATTTGTTTGTGTCTATTATGGTAATAGAAATTATAATGAAAAAAAAAAAACCTCTGAGCATATGTACAAAATATAATGTACCTTGTATTAATTACTAATGGTATTAATCACGCGTTGTCAACCTGGCTATAGTTTCATCATACCCTCTTGTTGAACCCCGTGCCATAGGATGCTATGGAAGATTTCCTCGACGATGAAAAGGAAAAACAAGGAAATCGCCACTTTTCTCCATAGAGTTTTGGATTTTCTATCAATCTGTCTAGGTTAGAAGCCACTTGGCAGCTAAGAAAATTAAAAAAGTCCATTGATAAATAAAAAAAAGATATAGGTGTCGATTCTGTTGTTAAAAATTACTAAACTTAACTAATTTGACAGGTCTAAAAGTCTTGCTATGCCTTTCTCATGTACGGGGTTAAATAAGGATGGCAATATTTTTAGACCTGTCAAATTAGTTAAGTTTAATAATTTTGAACGACAGAATTGGCACCATAATCATTTTATTAAAATTTTAAATTTTGAGCAGCTCTGCTGAACATTTGGTCAAAAGGCGCTTCATTTGTTAGTAAAGAAAGTGTAGATTTTTACACGTATCCAACCGAAATACCCGTGTCCTCAGAAAACAGGCATTCCAAAGGCTCTTCGTCCCGAAAGTCAATTTAACGTATATCCTATGTAAGCGAGGATGGAATACTAACGACTCTTGTCATAAGGAAGTCGCGGGATTTTTCCGACTTTTCGCTTCTTTATTTTGCTTTTTGCGGACTTTCCTAGTAGGATCAATAAAGGAAATGCGATGTAGGGTTTTAAAATTTGATATGTGAAACTAGTTAAATCTTACAGTTTTATACTTTTTAGCCGACTTCAAAAGAGGAGGAGGTTCTATTTTCGTCTGTATGTTTTCTTACATCGATATTCTTCCCAAACCTCCGAGATGGTTCCATATAAATTTAAATAAAATCGGCTCAGTAGATTGGATTTTAAATAAAAAATAAACAACAAAAAAAGTTATCCACCATAGTGAAATTGCGTATTTTGCTTTCTTGTGTCTTTTCTGAGTGACTGAGTGTTGATTTGTTTGTGGATGGATGGAAGAACTTATTGTTTGCATGTTTGACGGTTGCTGGGAGGAAATGATTGTTTGGTTTCTAATTAGTGTAATTGGCTTTGCCGTTCTAACTAATGTAATAACAAATAAATAAATATAAATAATCAATTTTCTGAGGTGCTTACGGTCGCTAGAACAGCCCCAATGTACTGATGATGAAGCTGAAAGGTTTCATGTGACTTTTAGTGGTGTTTACGGTTCCCGTCTTATCTGTCTAGGTGAATAATTTATATGAATCCCTTCTTAGGGATCCTTGATCCGATTTAGTATTAACTAGCGGCCCGCCCCGGCTTCGCACGGGTAGACATTAATAAAATATTTCGTCCACCCGTGCAAAGTCAAGTCGGTCCAGTCGTTTCAGAGCCTATTCAATACAAACCCACAAAAATACAAATCTTTCCTCTTTATAATATTACTAGCGGCCCGCCCCGGCTTCGCACGGGTAGACATTGATATCAATAATTTGTCTACCCGTGCAAAGCCGGGGCGGGCAGCTAGCCTATGTTACGCAGTGATAGTGTAGCTTTCTAACGGTGAAAGATTTTTTGAAATCGGTCAGTACTTTTTGAGTTTATTCGTTACATACAAAAATACAAATCTTTCCTCTTTATAATATTATTAGTGTAGATAATAGTATATAATAGTATATAGAATAGATATAGATAGTATAGATATAGATATAGACTAGTGGTTAAAACTCCTACTTCTCATGGTTTCCTTAAGTAAGTACATAAAGGCAGTAGTCACGCGCAAAGGCTGTAACTCCTTGCCCTAAAGCAGCCCTAACGTTTGTACAATATATTGCCGGATTAGTAGTTCCTTTGTCAACTGAGTTCGTGACGTATATTTTACTTTGAAATCTACAATCTCAAACTCATTGGTACAGGCCGGGGCTTAAACTCGGGCCCCTCAGATGACAGGCCATAGCTTCAAATACAAGGGCACCACGGCTTCAAAAATTAATATTTGCTTATTATAAAATCTTGTTGATTTGGTTTAGGTATTGTGGTGAAGAAATAATAACTAGTAATTTAAAATTACCTCAAATTTATTAAAAAGAAACAATGATCGCTATATTCATCTCCTAAGAAGGAACACTAAGTTCAAAACTGTGTTGAACGTACCAAAACATTATTTATTGACTACCTCTTCCCACAGTTCTTCACGTTTGTTTGTCATATCAATACATATAATAAAACTGGTTGCTTACTGTACATGGAATATGTTTTAAAAAAAAAAATAGGGAGTCTTTATCAACGCAATAGAAATAAATTTTACGAGTACTAACTCGCGAGCACAAATAGTAAACGAACATAATTATATATCAAGAGTACTCTAATATAATCTGTAATACATACAACGCTAAGTGAAGGAATGGAAACGGCTTAATAAGAAGCGCGGGGATTTTAAAATGTATGCGAGACGCACATTAGGTAAATACTTGCGAGTCAAATTCATTATACTTCTTATATATTGTAATATGGTTTATGTATTACCTACACATAAACCATTATATATATTTTTTGTTATGTAACATGAGCTGAATGGCAGACAAAATATATAGTAATGACATGAAAACGGGTCTTATACGCGATATTAAATTGTTTATTTACCTCCCGACGTTTCGACCGAGTTGCATCGGCCGTGGTCACGGGCTGACTGATTGTAGTTGTGTACGTCGCCTTCTTCTTGATTCGCGGGTAGAACGAATATTGGTATCTACCTCCATATGAGTTTTTAAATTTGGGTCCCGACACACAACACTCGCGACATCCGCGGATACGTCTTTACATAGATCGCGACGCGAACACTTTCCTAACACCGGATTCCATGCAGTAGAAAGCTTAAAACCACGTACAATTCTGCGGTAGTAGTATCGATCTTTTGAAAGGATTTTCGGGTCATGTAGTTCCATCCAGTTGTTAGGCACCATCCAGGCCGATGCCACTCGGTCGAAACGTCGGGAGGTAAATAAACAATTTAATATCGCGTATAAGACCCGTTTTCATGTCATTGCTATGTGTTTAAATCGCGAAAGTTTAGAAACAGTCAACACATAATATAAATGATTCCGCGCTCAGACACAAAACTTTTTTAATAACTGGCAACAAAAAATGCCACAAGCATTCGCGTGTGCCCACAACTCATAAAGGTTTACCATATATGAGAACTCACAAATTTTAATTATGTTAATTTTTCTAGGTATTTTTACTTTGGTAGGGCTTTAATTTATTTTTAATCTCTTCTGTGCAGCAAATCAAATAAATTGAAATTAATCAATTTAAAAATTATAACATACATTCTAGGAGATAAATAAAACAGTATTTAATGCATTTGATTAAAGTCTAAATTTAAACACTCACAGGTACCGTTCAATTGCCTTCCCCTAACCTATCACGTTAATTTATATTGTAATAACTATGTTTATAAGATCCACAGTCCGATAACAGATGCTTAGAAAGGGTCGGGAATGAAGAGGTCCATTTCAACCGCCCACTCAACGAATACCTTTTGCATTGTTCCGCTTGAGACGACCACTTGGTATTTCATATCGGCCATTCTTGACACAAATTCACCTTACATATAAGAGAGGTATGGCGATTTGGGATTTCCCGTGGGTTTTCCCATTTCAATTGGAGCCGCCCAACTGGGGACTGTACCTCCACCTTACAGAAGACCGCAGTGAAATTACACTACATGATGTAGTGTTGCGTTTCTGCGGTAAGTAATGACGCAAGCACAGTGAGTCCTCATCAAGAACATTTGGCAACCCGTTAGTGATACCCCTAGTATTGCTAGGGGCTATAGGCTACGGTGACAGCTTACCATCAGGTGGGCCGTATGCTTGTGTGCCACCTTAGTGGTATAAAAAAAAGCAAAAGTACTAGCTTTTCCCGCGGCATTAACGTGTGGTAAAGTGAATTATTTTTAAAGTTACATCCCTGATGTGTGTAACATTTAAAATTACGGATTTTCATACAAACTGGCATCCCCTCTTTTAACCCCCTAAGAGGTGGAATAAAAAAAAATTCCTGAATTATGTATATTATTATATCTATTTATCCCTTAGATTGTATCTCATAATTTGAGTTGTCACTTTTTAAGCTCTATACCTATATGTATGTATGTATGTATGTATGTATTTATGTATGTATGAATGTAGTTTGTTGTAATAAGTTCATGGGCAGGCGTGAGGCTTGCCATCAGCAAACGACTTGCTAAACTCGTCAGTCGACACCTAGTTGTATTTTAAAGAACAGGCGTACATATTTATTTAATATTGTATTTTTTAATTAGAAAGAACAAAAACATCCTCCCTTCAGCATCATTGTGTTGGTCTCCATACTAATCATCGCTGGGTACCAAAACCTTGCTGGCCCCAGATTTTTGTGCCAACCTACTGGTACACTACGCAACTCATTTCAAAGCTTTGTTAATGTAAATCTTAATTGATCCGAACCCTTTGAATATTTTATCCCTAATAATTTCACTTTCACATCCGCAAGTGGATTCACTATAAGAGGGTCATAGAAATTATACTCAAATTAAATTATCTATAAACCGGAATCAAATCACCAAACTGCTCAGTGTTGAAAACATAAAGAGTACTTGGAACCGACGGGCATGTAAGAAAGGATTGATGATATAAATGAAGTAGGAGCGGTGTGTAAGTCAAAAGTGAAATATCGCTCTATACTGTCTGCCTACCCCAGAGGGACCTGGCGTGATGCTATGTATGCATATACAAGCTAGAATTCATTGCTTGTATCCCATGTAGTGCTATAGTATTTATTTATTTATTTTAAGGATCTCTGACAAAAGATACACAAATGTACAATTTTTCACAAGCAAATAGGTCCCATAGATTTTTCAGGCATTAGTATTGCATGTTGTTTATTTTCCAGTCATAAGTATTTTGGTAAATGTTAAATGACGTAAACATACATACATACGTACATTCATACAAACAGATAGATCATCACGCCAAGTTCCTTTCGGAGTATGTAGAGAATATAGAATTGAGCAATTTCTCCCTTGACTTACACAGCTCTCTTGCTTCTTTTACATCCACCAGTTTCTATTTATAAGCTCGTAGATTCAGTAGCCTTAGGAACAGCAACTTTCGACTACGTATTCGTGTTGTTTCGACTATCTGTATGGGAAAATGAAAGCCTCGGATCTAAAACTTCATTTGCAAATTTTGACATTTTGAAAGTCATATTTTCGAATACGTAGACGAATGATGTTCTTGCTACCAGAACAGAGTAGGAACTTACTCTTTAGACAATTTAACGTACTAATTAAATTGACATAGACGAAGCCGTGAATACAGTTAGAAGTACGGTATTACGCCGTTTCAAAACTTCATGCTGAAACAAAATTTACACCAAATTACCTGTTAATTTTAACGCGTTCACGTCACACACACATACAAAAACACATTTAATTATTAAGTCCAACTTTTAAACGAAACACTGCATACAACTTGTTTGAAAATAAAGTTTGTACCAGAAAGTTAAAACGTCATTCATCGTTTGTAATTAATAAAGCTTCAATCTACATACGTTTTAGTCCAAAATGTTTTTACATACATATTTGAGGAAATTATTTAGAATTTCCACATGATCATACGAATATATGCCAACGGCTCAGATCAAATAAAAAGGTAGTTGGGACAACGATGTGACGCCGGTTTTTTAAACATATAGTACGTGGGCGAGGCGTAGTTTGAACCAGTAGGATTAACTATGGCAATCAATCCTCTTCAAAGACTATTTTTGCCAGTATTGAGTGTAAGAGAAATAACTTTCTATATTTTTTGTATTTTTCTTAAGGGAGTTTCTGGAGACAATCCACGGCAGTGACAGATCGCAACATGCCTTTAGGTCAGAGGTAACCTATTGACCAAAATGATAGATCACTTCACACTATAGGCAAATTACAGCAATATTGCAATGTTCCTATATATCAGTCGCTAAATGAATCTTTACTGCACAAAAGGACTCGGAAGATACATATTAAGTTTACTATAACACAATTTACGAGGCACTGGAATAAATCTCAACCACTCTGCCCCTCCCAAAAACTCCCATGAATTCCTTAGTAAGGCCTCAGTAAGCTGAATAAATAAATTTAGTTTTTAATCAAAAACATTTTTTTATTCAGTTTCAGCAACAACAATACCTAGTCATGTAAGATAAGTGGCCAGTATTATACAACAAAGGACATCATCCATTTTGGTTCAAATCTGAAAGTGCCGGCCAACGCATTTTTTTGTATATTATGTTAGAGCTTGCCCGTCTGAACATTTATTACTGTGGCACCAAAGCTGTGGGACCATAGTAGCTGATTTCATTTGAGTTCGTAATTCTGAATATTCATGCATTTTTGTTGAAAATAAGAATTCAAAATAAATAAAATGCCCTATAATGTCCAACTTTGGTGCCGTAGTAATAAATGGTCTGACGGACAAGCTCTAATAAGGGGCACTTTCAGATTTAGACCAATTCTCTATGAAACATGGATGATGTCCTTTGGATGCATAAATATTTTGATAGGAAGATCAAAATACCACCGCATTATTTCTAAACATTCCTAAGAGTTAACCATCCCACATGATTGACGTGATTTAATCTACTATCACTCCACTATATATTCACAGTCTAATTAAGCACGCTTGAACACAGTTTAATGTTTGCTTTGGCGTCTCTTGTCTGTGTGCATTAGTAGTGGTTATGTCGTGTGGGATGAGAGCAAAACTTTGTAAATAGAATTTATGCCGCGGCAAAGGAATTGTGCTATGCAGCCAGTAGTAAATTTGGTAACGTTGAGTTTTATTCTTTAATTTAATGTAACCTTATATTGAAGAGAAATATAAGAACCGTGGTTAGATAATTATGGTGAAGGAAAACATCGTGAGGAAACCTGCATATATGTGAAGAAATTCAAGGACGTATGTAGTGCCTGTTACGTTGGCACCAAAGTATTTCCGGTGAAAAGTGGGTGTTGTTGCCTCTGCCTACCCCTTCGGTGAACCTTGTGGGAAGGCGCGAAGATATATATATAAAAAAAAACAAAAAACATAGTTACTTTAGTTGCAAAGCTATTTTGTCTTCCCTATATTGAATGTAAATACATCTTTATTTTTTAAATTTAAATATTTTTCCCGTTTGACAACGAGCAGCATTAAATTATTTTTTTCTTATTTACAGACCACGACGACAATCACATTGCGTTTAATTTTGAATTAAGAAAACATCGTTCATATGAAAACAAAACATCGAGATATTATGACTTGAAATTAAAAACCAACTTTGTTCGGAGTTTGAAAATTTGAAATATGACGTGTCCATTCCGCCGTGCTTCGTCGCAGCACCAATTTGCCAATGGCGGCGGGTCGACTAGCAAGAAACCTGAGTTCCGATCTCGCCAGTCGTCTATACACCTGCCTGGGCCTGAAGAGGAGGACGGTGAAAGAAATACTTTGACTTTGAAGAATCTGAGTGAAGCGCTGCAACTGCTCACGGCACCATCTGTAAGTAAAACTTCCCCAAACTTTAGTTCATACTTCAAACGAGTAAAGTCTATGTTCTGTGGTCAAAGTTACTGCGGAGAAAGTTTATGTACCTAGTGTGCTTAGTACAATGTACAACAATTAATATTCGAAAGATACTATAACGAAGTTTCCTTAATGAGCTTAATGCTTGAGGCTTTGAAGTGCCTTTGCATAGTTATATTCTGGTTCACCAAAATGGGGTTGGTAGGACAGGTGTGCGTGAAAGTAGTTTTTGCTTGCGGTTAAAGATTGGACAGTGGTTGTCAAATCAAGTGGCTCGTGCAAAGGGGTCTTACTTTGTAAGTCCAGGTTGCAATATTATACGCAAAAAAGTTTTGATCCTGTGCTAGAATTATCAACGTTTTATGTTTGTCGATTAGGTTTATTAGGCTGTTTTTTATTATAAGGCTGGCTTATATAGACAAGAATTGTGCCTTACTCTAAATCAATCAAGCTAATGGTATATGGAGTCCTATACTTTACGACTACTCAATAGGAAACTATACAATTTTTTATATTTTTTTTATAGCACTAAGGTTGCACACAAGCATACGGCCCACCTGATGGTAAGCAGTCACCGTAGCCTATTGCCGCTAGCAATACCAGGGGTATCACTAACGGTGTGCCAACCATGTTGTTGATGAGGACTCACTGTGCTAGCAGCAATACTACTAGCCTAGCGTATCCTCGTGGAGCACTGGCAACCTTACTTACCGCAGAAACACAACACTACATTACATCAAGTAATGTTATTTGTTATTCGTACTATTTTGATCATGCGTTGAGTAAGGGTTTAAGTATCGTTATTGTCAACAAAAACCTTGATTTTTGAATTTAAATATTGTATTCTCTCTCTCTCTTTCTCTCTTTGTTTCATATCGCTTAATATTAAAATGTTAAGCCCAAATCACTGTAATATCCGCATCCGACATTTATCCATCTTTTTAATATTCAGTGCACGATTACCCATTGAATTTTTATGACGCAATGAAACCAAACTGAGCTCTATGACTTTGTATCAAAAACGGTAGTATGATCTATGTTTTGGTCAAGTAAATTAATAATATTAGGCACAAGTTTATAATAAGCTATTCAATGTCAAAGAACCATTGAGTTCAGAACTCCCTACAAGTTCAAGTCAAACAAGGCGATGTTATGTAATATTTGTTTGACAGCTACCTCAATCTATGGAGATTGACGTGATTGTTTTTTTATACCACTAAGGTGGCAGCATACCCTAGTAGCATACCATACATAGTAGCCAATAGCCGCTAGCAATACCAGGGATATCACCAACGAGTTGCCAACCCTGTTGCTGATGAGGACTCACTGTGCTAGCAGCAATACTACTACCCCAGCGTATCTGTGTGGAGCACTGGCAACCTTAATTACCGTAGAAACACAACATTACATCAAGTAGTGTTATTTCACTGCGGTCTTCTGTAAGGCGTAGATACAGTCCCCAGTCGGGCGGCTCCAATTTAAATGGGATAACCCACGGGAAATCCCAAATCGCCCTACCTCTCTTTAATGATGTGAATTTATGACAGGCGGTTGCTTTAAAAAAAAAACTCCCACAAATAATATCGTTTTCTCGGCTTCGCTCGAGGCGTAGGTAGCTTTAGCTTATTTCTATTGCTCAGTTTACTATAATTATTATACCACTTTTACTATAATTAGTATAAATGAAAGGAGCACCCCTATAAATTTTAAGGAGGCACGCCTCTGTTTCCTGTACATTCTGTGATGGTACGAGAAAGGAGCTTATTGCCTTGACTAAAGCTAAGATCATACGCCACTTATCTCAATTAGTTCAAGAACTCAGAACCATTGTTGAATAGATGTTCAATTTCAGCCATTTTGTTGACCTAAGAAAGCAGACTATTTTCTATCTTAAGTACAAGAAGTTTTTATCCTGCAAATTATGTGAAGAAATGTCTGGCATCGGTAAACATTGGACGAACTTCAGTCTAAAAGTTTTGCTATAACTGACCTAATACTCTAGTGGATTAAAATGTCCGGCTGCAGTTTACGGGATCGCTTGATTAAATGCGTTAAAACCTTAGTTGTCTCTTAGGGAAGATACATATTCCACATTGAACATTAATTAATGGATTAATTTAATAATTAATAAGTATTATATCTATAAGTTTCAGTTCAGGTTCAGTTCTGTTTTTGTAAATAGTTGACTCTGTTTTGTGTTAATAATTAAGAGATGGAAACTAAATTATATGAAAGTGTGATAGTTGACTGATAACAGTGATAACTGTCAAGTAATGGTACAGAATAATGACATGTTTTGAAATTAAGACCTTTTACAGATTTCTTGAAATTTAATTAAAACCTTACTACGATATCGTGAATAGGTAAAGTTATGAAACATCTATAATAATAATAATTAGTTTCCGCTCATCATTAGACGTCTTATACGTCTTAACGTATTCAACAAAAAATATTATATCGGGGGGCACGGGAGTGCCCCCGCCGAGTCGAGCGCGAAGCAAACACTGCCGTACCATCCTTTACCCGAACCATTTCGCCGCATTTTCAGGCCCCTATTTGAGAACCTCGGGATAAGACCAGAACGTAGAAATTTTCGTCATCCAGTAAGCTATAAAATCATACTTAAAATAAAAAAATTCAAGTCTGTAGGTCATTTAGTTCAGAAGTTAAGCGAAAGCAAAGTTTCGCATTTATGACACACACTCACTCATGATCATCAAAATAGAACTAGTACTTCCCATAAACTCAGAGAGCTGAAATTTGGTACAGAGTTAGGGTTTTATGGCCACATAAAGGGAAAACTATAAAAACTAGGATAATTGAAGATCTGGAGTACCTGGTGACCCTTATTTGAAATTTGAAAACATATGTCATCCAAGTAAGCAAAATTACGTATTTTGCTTCGCCGTGACTTTTCAGTGGGTTTTACGATAGTTCCAATGAACTAATGATGAAGCCGGAAGATTTCCGGTGGCTTTAGTGGTGTTTACGGTCACCAATGAACTGATATTGTAGCCAGACGGAAACTGCTGGAACTCTCTTATAAAACAAATGTAACCGAGCCGCATTTGGGCTTCGTGGAATTGACATGACCATGCATTCTGGCTATAAGTGCCGTATATTCATATAAATGGTGTATTACGTGTTACCTTGATTGATAAAAGACAGATTTCATAGTCTCGTAAACGAAAATTACTACTCAGTTTAAATAATCTTGGTTGAAGGAGCCACTGTGATTAGACACGCGATTACCGATGTAATGTCAAAATAACAGTTTTTTACTAAATGCATACGACGGAACACGCTACTGATAAAAAAAACTGTTTGTCTGTATGTTACGGGTAATCTTCGAAACGGCTGAACCGATTTTGACGGGAATTTCACAGGCAGATAGCAGATTTTACTGGGCGTTACTTGTATTGTGGAAAAATAAATAGGGTTCCGCACTACAAATAAAAATCCTATGAAATTCTTAACAAAATACGAACGGCTGAACGGATTTGAACAGGGCTTATACTGGCAAGTAGCTTTTGTTATAAGGCGTAAATCGGGCTTAATTTATTTTGGAAAAGTAATCAGAGTACCGCGCAACAAATAAAAACATTAACTAGCTGTGGTGGCCTTGTGCTTATAGCAACGGCCTGTCTTCTGATGGGCCCAGATTCAAATCCCGGCTAACTCATTGGTACAAATGAGATTTCTAAGCTTAAGTACAGTGATTAAGCACACCATGAGCTAAAAAGAGAGGTAGTGTAAATTGGGATCTCACTTTGGTTTTCCCTTTAATATTGGAGCCGCCCAACTGGGACTGTACCTCCATCTTAAAGAAGACCGCAGTGAAATAACACTACTTTGATGTAGTGTTGTGTTTCTGCGGTGAGTAAGGTTGCCAGTGCTCCACGAGGATACTCTGGGCTAGTAGTGATGCTGCTAGCAGAGCGACTCCTATCTCGTTAGTGATACCCCTGGTATTGCTAGCGGCTATAGGCTACGGTGACTGCTTACCATTAGGTGGGCCGTATGCTTGTGTGCCACATAAGTGGTATAAAAAAAAAACATAAACAAATCGACTGACATTGCAAAAATCCAGCGTAGTGGGACACATCTTCTAATTTTATCTTGCCTATTGCTTCCCACTGCTGGGCGAATGCCTCCCCTTCTGCTTTTGATACGCATATAAATAAAATTAAAGGAACACTGTGGATAAGAATAGACTGGCTTTTATACTTATACTTTTAAGTTTACAAGAAGAAATGGTCAAACGATTAGCTTTTATTGTATTCGAATATTACACAAATTAAATAAACACATTACACTAAAATATTAATTCATTGTATATATTAATTATGTTATAGCTAATATTAAAAATACAGATAGTTGTAAGCCCATATTTAAAAATACGATATCCTCACTTTACCAAGCATATACATTTTATATATAAAATTCTCGTGTCACAGTTTTCGTTACCATACTCCTCCGAAACGGCTTGACCGATTTTGATGAAATTTTTTGTGCTTATCCGGTATCTATGAGAATCGGCCAACATCTATTTTTCATTATACTAGCTTCCCGCCCCGGCTTCGCTCGGGTAGACAAAACCGAAACTACTGGACCGATTTCAAAAATTCTTTCACCGTTAGAAAGCTAAATTATCACTGAGTAACATAGGCTATATATTATACTAGCTGCCCGTCCCGGCTTCGCTCCGGTAGACAAAATATTTGGTAAATGTCTATAGGCTCCGAAACTACTGGACCGATTTCAAAAATTCTTTCACCGTTAGAAAGCTAAATTATCACTGAGTAACATAGGCTATATATTATACTAGCTGCCCGCCCCGGCTTCGCTCGGGTAGACAAAATATTTGGTAAATGTCTATAGGCTCCGAAACTACTGGACCGATTTCAAAAATTCTTTCACCGTTAGAAAGCTAAATTATCACTGAGTAACAAAGGCTATATATTATACTAGCTGCCCACCCTGGCTCCGCACGGGTGGACACAATATTTGATAAATGTCTATAGGCTCCGAAACAACTGGACCGATTTCAAAAATTCTTTCACCGTTAGAAAGCTACATTATCCCTTAGTAACATAGGCTATATATTATACTAGCTGCCCACCCCGGCTCCACACAGGTGGACACAATATTTGATAAATGTCTATGCTCCGAAATTAATGTCTACCCGTGCGAAGCCGGGGCGGGCCGCTAGTACATTTTATAAGTCTGCCAATTTGTAAGAAAACACACACATTTCTTTACCAAATGTGAAGATGTACCGACTAAATTCACATTACGACATAAATATAAATTAAAGCTGCCCACTTCCCGACTAACACTACATTCAACCAGCCCCTTCATAATGGCAACAAAAATATACAATAAAATGCCCGAAACTATAAGACAAGAATATAAAAAAACTAATAAAAGATTTATTACATAAGAAATGCTACTACACTTTACAAGAATGTATAAATGACAAACATAAATAAAACACCGTCCATACACATACATACATAATTATATACATAAATATAAGAAACTGTGATATACTAACCAATTTTTATTCCTTAAGTTAAAAAAATAATATATGTATAATTATAATAATAGATATAATATTAATTATTACGTAAGTAAGATAGTGCCTCTCTACATTGCTGTGACCTAACCGGGTTTCTTGTTAGTGTTAACATCAATAGTTATTAGTACCATTGTAAGTAATTGTAAATAAATAAATAAATAAATAATATGATTCATTGGACTTGTACGTAGTATATTATCTACTCTGAGATTGGACTAAGAGTGGCGGTGATACCCGCACACGTCGCTAGATGGCGCTGACTGTATTTATAAACGCGCTTATGTTTGTTTTTCCGATAACCTTATATGGCGAAGTGGCAACCGGCTACGTTACAGTCGTTTGCGACGTTCCTCTATTGCGCTTGAAAACGTTTCCTAGGGAGTAGGTGGGATTATTTGCTGCATTTCGTTGATTTCGCTTATTATTTCGTTAGGTTTGCTAAGGTTCATTAGCAGGTTTGTTATTATAACAATTCGAAGATTTGAATAGGTTAGGAATTTTATGACTAGTGACGGGATTACTGATTATGACTTAATTATTACATTAAAAAGTACTTTTAATTGAATACTTTAATTATCGGTACTGCTGCTTTTGTTGTCCATATACTAAAGGTCGTTGAGCTTACTTGTGTTTGATTTCGCAAGTTAATATCGTAAATAATGTCGATAATATTAAAAGACGACGACGAACTTAGTGGTTACCAAGTAGTTGGTATGCCCAAAGACGGGTCTTGTCCCTTCCATTCAATATCTTTCTTGGTGTATGGTAGAACTGACTCAACTTGCAGTATCAGATCTGCTATAGTTGCATACGTTGCTGAACATTGGGACGAAATGCAAGTGTACACGTGTGGTGCTGATGATGACGTATACACAAGCGCGCAATCCTACACGAGCGATATGATGAAACCCACTACTTACGGCTCAGCTTCTGAGCTTATGGCTGCTGGAAAAATCTATCCCTTCACTTTTTAAGTGTATGAAAACGGTATACTAAGAGGTTCCAACGCGAATGGGCAATACGAAAAACTGTTGCTACTGTATAAGAATTAGAACCGGAAAAAATAAAAGAAAGATTTGTTTTAATAAAAAAAACTACTCCTAAAAAGAAAAAAAAAATGTGTCAAATAAGAAAATCTAACAAAATAAATCAATATGCCCACGTTTCTACAAAAAGAAGTGAAATCCCACCAAAAACATTCTGTAAAAAACTAGCCTAGTCTCGATGGAGCTGCTTGTTTATCTCTCAAAAGTAATGAAATCTAGACAAAGTCGTGCCAAGTCTAAGATTCCTTACTGCAATTTCTTTATTATTATAGTTAATGTTGTGCGACTTGGCCGTTGAACATTCTTTATACGTTAGTACATAGGTAGTTACAACAGATATATATAACATTACGTGTAAACAAAATTGACTTGTACCCACTAACGTATAAAGAATGTTCAACGGCCAAGTCGCACAACATTAACTATAATAATAAAGAAATCGCAGTAAGGAATCTTAGACTTGGCACGACTTTGTCTAGATTTCATTACTTTTGAGAGATAAACAAGCAGCTCCATCGAGACTAGGCTAGTTTTTTACAGAATGTTTTTGGTGGGATATACTTTATATAATATGTTTTGATTTAAGCTTTGTTATCAAAAGAAGAAGATTATCCGCAACATAAGTCCCAATAGCTCCGATAACCAATAAATCATCCTATCTATTCAACTAAAGAAATAAAACACAAAATCCTGACGTCACAAATGCCACATTTCGTCGTATGAATCAAGATGGCTCAATGGAGAAGCCCAACCCCGCAATCCGACCCTTACAAGATTGCCGAATGGCGTATGACATATTTTGTAAATATACGCTTTCAGAATGATTGAACTGCATCTGATCGTCAATTTGTACCAGTATTTTATTGGGATTCATATTCCAGAAGTGTTAGTAGGAATCAGAGACATGTAAGTAGGAATAAAGTAATTGCTAGTTGTAAATAAAAGATTAACATTGATTAAGTCACCTTAATGTCCTATGGAGAAAAGTGTTCGTGTAAACTTACTCAGTAATAATCTATTCGTAAATTAAACTAGCTGTGCGCTACTTCGTACGCGTGAAATCGGATTGTGTCCACAATTGAATGGTTAATTTTTTGGCGTAACCCTATTATTTCTTTCATCAGAACCTTGTCCTGACAATAATAACAAATACAAAAAAAAAAAATTTGCGAAATCGGTCCAGTCGTTCACGCGTGATGCCGTGAACAAGAGAAATAGGGGTTTTAGATGAAATTGTAATAAATATACCGACCAACTGAAAATATTTACTATAGCATTTTGCCCCCGATTTCAATCGCTAGCAACATACTATATAACCTATGTTACTCAGTAATAATGAAGCATATTGCTGGTGAAAGATTTTAAAAAATCGGTCCAGTAATTTTAAGTTTATTCCTTACATACAAACATATAATTCTTACCTCTTTATAATATTTGTAGTGTTGATGAATAAGAAAGAACAAATTCCGATAAAAAATGTGCTTAGAACTACCGCATATTTTTCAAGAATCAACACCGGAGTGGTGTTGGCGAGATGCCGGTTTCTGAGAAACAATGCTTTTTTCTCGCAACAAAATATGGGCCATGGGATTTGTTAGTGATATTTTTTCTTTACAACGTTGAAAAGGTATTTCTTGAATGAATGAAATAAAAATATTGCTTATTCATTGGGGAATCTATTGGTTTATTTTATGACGGGGCTTGATTGATGATCGGCTGAATACAATTTTCTTGGATGATATCTAAAGATGTTGATGTCTCGCGCAAGGAATCATGTTCATACATTGTTAGGTTATGGTAAACATTCTCAGTAACACGGCGTGTAAGCTTTTTTGATATTCTTGCTTTTAATTACAAATATTCATTTAGTTTCACAATTCAAATCAGACAAAGTCAGTCAAATCTTACAAGATAAGTTCGATCCTTTCGACTTCGCAGTGTCAGATTCACACACAAAAAAGCATGATTACCAAAATTTCGCTATTTTAAATCTAATACCGCAGACGGTACATATAGGTACGGTAATAGAGATTTACTATTTTCACAATAACCTACATGATATGGTGTATGAAATGAAAAGACCTGATGACCGAATAAAAGCTTGTATTAAAAAATAACCATTAAATTTGAATGAATCGTTCTCAATTCCTTTTCTTATTTACTAGTCCGTAATGCTTAGTTATAAGTAATCCGACCGTCTATAGCAGTGATTCCCAAAGTGGTCCACGTGGGAGGACCCCCAGGGGTCCACGGATGACTAGATGGAGTCTATGTTGGCGTGTATAATAAACGGGGGTGTTCACAAGTTGTAGATTTTAAGTGGGAGTCTACGAAAATGTATCTGGTTTCAATGGTGAAGAACAAAAATTTCCATCGTTAGATCTTCACATTTATTTCCCTCTGCACTGCAATTTTACTGCAATCAGTGGACCCCCTGCTACTACAAGCAGGGGGTCCACTGATTGCAGTAAAATTTTGAAAGGTTCCCACACTTTTTATCCTGTAGACCACACGTTAAAAAGTTTGGGGTCCTTTGGTCTATAGGCTACGATTACTGATTACTAGGCAGGTCATTAGCGTGTATCGTATACTAGTACGTAGCAATAAAAGTTAAAAACAAAATATAAGTCTTTATTGTATTAGTATAGACGAATATAATGATTCGATTGAAGTTCTAATGAAGATTGATCCCTAAAAGATCATCTTACTTTTCAACAAGAAAAAAGTTCCGAAAGTTATTCCCTTAAGGCCAAAAATATTTTCGGTATTAATTAAGACTTTTTCGCAAGAAATTCATATAATTTTCTAGAATAAAACGATAAGATGAAAATTTCGCGCGGTTACTTCACCAGAAATTTTGTAGGATCTCTTCAAGTTGGGAATATTATAAGCTGAATTCGTGGATTTTGATATAATCCAAATATTTAAGGGAATTTCAGCGTGGTCAATTAAGGTCTTCTCAAGCTATTATTATTCGTTTTTGTGAAGATCTTTTTAGTCATCCTAATAGGGTGTATGGTAAGGGCTTGTTATGCTGAGGAATGAAGATAAAGTGTTAAGAAAAGTTTTATGTATGAATGTTGACGGGTACATGGGTCGAGGTATACCGTGTACCTAAAGAAAGTATGGATGGACTGTGTGAAAGATGTCCAGAAAGGAAGTGAATACAGAGATGAAGGCTGATAGAGACGGATTGAAGAGAAACACATATTGCGCCGACCCCAAATAACATTGGATATGGGCAGGAGGATGATGATGAATAGCAGTGTATTTAACATATTAGGGTATGATTTTATAGAATTAATTCCATAGAATTATTAAGTTATATCAATTAATAAGTTTTGTTGTAAATTAAGAGAATATAAAGTAAAACATGTAAAAAGAAACGAAACAAACACATTAAAATTTAACCAATTGCGATGAGGTAACAAAATAAACTTTGTTTTTTGTTTCTGATTAAAACGTTTGACACTTATTACACACAACATAATATGGCGTTTTATATAAATCATATTATACTAAATCTTAATGAGTCCCAGGTTGTAGGTTTAAGGTTCAGGGAAGTCTGACGAGGGGAGAGAATTCCAGTCCAGTGATCATCAAAACTAATCTAATACATACATACATATCATCAACTTAAGCCCATCACGGGTAGGCAGAGAGTATAGAAAAAACGCCTAAACTGATATTACGAGGAAAATCTTTGTCTTCTAATACGAAAAACACGTACAATTTCCAAGTAAGGTTATATCAAACAGAATTTAATCGAACCCAGACAAACCGTCAAGTCTGTTAAATGCTTAAGCTCTTTCAATTAACGCAAGGCCCTCCAATCAACTGGAGTACAGAAATAAAACGGCGACACCGGTTGATACCCATCTATCTGACAACGATTACTTTGTAAATCATTTTGATCTCACAACTAGATCTTACGCAGTCTGAGGGTTCATTTTTTATTCTTTATTTTTAAGGGGCTTTGAAATAAAGTTTATGTCAGCCCCATCGTATCTTAATTATAACAAAAGTAACTTAATTTAATTACTGACAATCATTAATTAACCACTGATTTGTTTGAACAAAGTCGCATCCCGCTGTCTGTCTGTCCCTATGTTTGTTTAGATATTTAAAATTACGCAACGGAATTCGTTGCGGGTTTTTTAATACATAGAGTGATTCAATAGGAAGGTTTTTATGTATAATTCATTGTGTTTAGTAGGTATCTAACTTCAAAAGTAGCAGTTTTGGTTACTAATGTCAGATTTCTTATCGGTGTTGATTTAAAAATGACCTCATTGTGATTGAAATACGATTGGAATTTTCATTTACAATTACGTAGTAGGTAGTATATTATTATTTACTCTGAGACAATAGGGTTGCAGATGCCAACATCATAGCTTCGCTTACAGAATGCGGATGAGGGTGTCAATACTATGACAAATTGTACACAGCTGCGATTGAAATGATTGATAGATTCAAACGTCATTCGATACAGCTCAGGAATTATCGATTGACTTTCGAATTCCCCCATTTACACATTAGTAGATATATCCATTCTGAATTACAATCCAAAACCGAAACGCGATATGCTATTTGAATTTGAATTTTATGGTTCATGTTTAAAAGTCCATTGCACCAGCGGTACCATTAGTTCTTCAGCAAGGTTTTCTTGATGCGTTAATTTTGTTTCGTGCATTTATAGTGTTATGGAAATTTACAAACTAAAAATGTATGGACCGTATATGTTTTAGTGATTGTATATTTTATACGATCTCCTTTCTTTCACTACAATGAACCTTTATACTTTCACTACAATGAGCCCTAGAAACTATAGACGGCATAAAACTACAACAGAATAGTCAGAATTTTGAAAAATTAGTTTTATATGCATTTCGATAGAGTTTTGGATTCTTTATCGATCTGTCTTGGTTAGAAACCATTCGAATACCATGAATAAATAAAAAAGATATAATGCATATTATTAAAATTTTAAACTTTGAGCAGCGCTGCTGAATAAATTGGCATCGAATGTTCGTGCATCATTTTGGATTTCAGTCGAGGGATTTATAGCAATGTTGAGGAAAACAATATTTCGAAAAACGTTTAATCGTTTTACAATGGTTCCGTTAATAACCTCTCTTAAATTAGAAATGTATTTATTTAACCAAAAGTGCATTCGTCTTTATAACAGCGAAAAATAATTTAAAGCTTTGAAAATTCACCAACTTTCATCTAGAAGCATTCGCATTAAAATTGAAGCAATTTTTTTTGTTATCGTTTCATTTTCATTCGAGAAAAATGCGATGCTATTATTGTAAATTGGCAGCCAGTAATGTTATGTCGAGGTTTTTATTTTGATTTGTTCTTCTTTGTTACAATTAAAATATTTTTTATGGACATTGATGCATCCTAAATGCCATCTGTAATGGATTTTAAAAAATCCACAAAGATAATATAAATGCGACAGTAATTCTGTTTGTTTGTTTGCTACCTTTTCAGGACTAAACGGCTGAACGTATCGAAATAAATTTTGAGAAAGAGATAGATTATATCGTGGGAAAGCACATTGGCTACTTTTGTCTTTGCACAAATGTAAACGAAGATGCGGGGAACTGCTAGTATCCTATAAGCCTATTATGGCAGTTATGGAACAGCATTCGGGAAACTAATATTTTAAAGTGGATTATTCTGCTTCTACTATTCTTTTTGAATAAAATTGTTGATATGTTTTGACCCAATCCGTTTTTAAAAACGATAATGTATGTGCATTAAATAACATTCATGTATTTTTAAAAAGCTCATACACATTTTCATTATGTGTGTTTGCTCAACGAAGCATAAAATCGAGTGAACGGACTTGAATTCAGTTTGCACATGATTAATGCTTAGTTGTAGACTACTATACCATAAGGTAAATACCTAGTTTTTATCCTGAAATCAAATTGGATTCAACGGGATATATTTAAAAGCTTTTATTCTGTGTTCTAAATCCACACAGACAAAGCCGTGGCCGAAAGTCCAATCTATCAATCTCCATACTTTCTTTGAAATCGCTCAAATCCTAAATCAATAAACCTAATTGATTTCTTCAACTGGCCTTTTATATCCGCTAATCTTCGGTGCCTTTGTGCCCTGTCTACCCTTGCGAATCTTTTGCAATTCAACAGAGAATTTAAATAAAAATTATTCAAATGTATTTAGCATTGACAAGGGTAATTCTATAAAGCCACTCCATGAAGATTATCTCGAATGTTTGAGGCCGACGTTTCCTTTATCAAATCATATAGCTGCTTTCGAGAAATTATTTGGTAACTTAGTTACTGTCGTGTGTACGTGATCCAACGAAGGTCACGTAAAGAACGAAAAGTGGAAAAATTATGATGTGTTCTCATCCACGAAATATATACACTCTAATCTGGTATGTTTCACCTTTATTTTATTTTGTTTAAAGTCCTTTAAATTAACACCAAAGCTGACTCTATCTAGAATCATCTATTTATCTAGAGAAAGATTAGATGCCCTAGATTGACAACCATGCATGCCTGGCGTCTGGGTGTTTGGTATGAATTATAAGTACGTATTTACAAAAGAAGAGTATATAAGTATTCTATCAGCTGCTGGGTCTCATAGTACAAGCTTTGCTTAGTTTGGGGCCCGATGGCGCTGTGTGATAATGTCCGTAATTATTCGACTACGTAAGCGAAAACGTAACTCGCAAAATGTCAAAATTGTCATACTAATTTTTAGTTTTCAATTTCACCGCCGCAGCTCTGTTTATTTCTCAATACAAAAATAATCGAAGGCGATACGAAAACGTTGTCGCAAATTATTCGTGCTCGCGCTACAGATTCTAAACGATAGATTCAGTAAGCATTTGCGGAATACGCCATTTCCAGAATAATTCTTTGTAATAAATCATTAAATCTAAAGTCACTGGCAGATTTCTTTTTTGTTATGATTGATTCCAAAAACTAATATTACATATAAATAAAATATTACCAAGACGTGACTAAGAAATGTATGAAGTATTTCATTAATCACGATTCATTCATCTTTCCTTGGCAATATCTGATTCATTCGGTCTATCAATAATTCATAATGTGTTCTATTATAAGTCATAGACGAAAGTAATTAATCAGTATATTTGATACGTAATAGGTTATTAATTTGCTCGCCCTTTTGGCGGTTGCCTTCTAAGAAATACGTAATGAAGATATGATTCGACAAGGGATTATTATTCACAAGAAATCTTTATCACGAGATTATTTTATTTAAGTACAAGTTTTGGCACATGGATGTATGCAATGAGTCACTTCATTGAGGCCGATAAATAAGGCTTTTATTAAAAAAAATAGGGTAGGGTCATCCATTATATTACTTCGACATTTTCGTGTAACTGGAACTAATAAATTAGCACCGCATATAATTTATACCATCGTTCGTAAAGATCAAACAAGTGACTGCGCAGAAATATAAGCTTTTATTTGAACTCCAAGTGATGACGTCATAGGCCGCGCAAGTGATCACGGAAAATGTAATGGTGAAAAATTTATAGGATTGTAAACTTCATTCCGTGCTTGTTTGCCATTAAGCCGAGTATGTGTTAAGGGAAGCAGTTTTATATCGCGGCAGTTTTCTTGATTTATATATTTTCCTTTTCCTGCGCCATGCAAACGTAGAATAGGGTCGCCCACGGACTGTCACTCTTGCTTTTATGATACCACGAGTACAAATGCGCACGGTTTATATCATACGTCATAATCACAAACGAATAATGATGATAAAGCTACATTAAAATAACATGCTGGAAATTATAGTTGGATGTACTATTATTCGTTTTTGGTTTTTGATGTGATTAGTTAATTATGGGATTGTTTTGTGGCGTCTATTTTTCACGAATGTCTAATACTTAATTTTGTATTTATTTGTGATTAAGATTTTTTTTACTTTTTCTTTTATCCATCGATGGGGACCTAGATGGTAACAATTTCCACCACCTCCTTTTATCATTTATTATTGGAGGCAGAAAATTCTTTGTACTTAGTAATTTTAATAGTAAAAACAGTGGTATCATACCAAACATACTTATCAATACGCCGAGTCCCTTTCGGGATAAGCAAAGATTATCCACATATCATTTTATTCTCCATATTCATCACTCCGTGTACCGTCCTGTAAATAGCCAAAATTAATGTATTATATTTCTATCCAATCATCAAACCAATAAGTTTGGGACTGTTTGACAACTTGTGAAAAGCTTTGACATTTCCTTCCAATTCTTTGCGGAATATAAAATGCGAAAACTCCCTTCCGTTTTTATCCCAATACGCGTCGAAAAGTTTCACAAAGGAAATATTACGATCGAAATGGTTCGAGTTTTTGATATTAACTCCATATAAATGAACGGAAACAGCGGAGATTTGCGGTGTATTTCTGAGTCGAGCACCGTAAAAGTTTTACGTAGGAAAAACAATTATTTTGATTTGAAAGATGGATGGATTGCCGTAAAATAAAGTAGGTACTCTGTTATATTTATCATCAGGCCAAGTAGAGTTACTGAAATTATTATTTGTAAAAGATAATATAACATTTAATTATAAACTAACTAGCCACTGACTAGAACGACAACATCAAAATTTCATCGAAACTATATTTAAGTGCCGTATTCAAATACTGTAATGAGTTCGTAACGATCAATCAATGATCCAAGGCTGGCAGTGTGACTCTTCACAAGAATACCAGGGTACAATACGGTTGGCAACGCGCAAAGTATTGCAAACATACTAAATTATACGATTTCTGCTTACTATCAGGCGGGTCGTACGCTTGCAAACACTTTTGAAAATGGAATGGTTTTTCAATGAAATTACATAGTCATGGCGCAAGACCTGCTACTGATTGAACCTTTTTCAAAGTCAATTTATAAAATAATAGGAATGAAAACTAGACCTGATTGATCCAGTACATATCAACCCTCGTCAACGCAGTTAGGTACCTCGCCCAAGCAATTCTATTGTGCGCCTTAATTTGATTGACAGCATGAGGGTATTATCACCGCTCACATTGTAATAATTATACAGCTTCGGGCCATAGCTGTTATTAATGGGTCATAAGTCAAAGTTGGCAGGTTGTATTATACAGGATGCCGATTTAATCACCTGTAGGACTAATGGGAATAAGTATCGACCGCATAAACAAACATCTCTACATATAAAAATGAATTTCTATATTCCTTGGTCACGGCATCACGCTTGAACGGCTAGACCGATTTCGCAAATTCTTTTTTTCGTGAGTTATTGTCAGGAGGAGGTTCTTATAAAAATAAAAAAATAATAAAAAATACGTTTTTTTAAACGGGATAAACTAAAGGTCCTTTTTTCTAATGTGTATTTGATACATGAGTTCATAGCTAAGACAGGACAACGTCTTTCAGGACAGCTAGTATGAAAATATTTTAAGCTGAGATAATATCATACGTTGGTTTGGTTAATATAGAACGAATGGGTGATGAAAGGCTGGCAAGAGCCTTTCGCCCAGCAGTGGGACAGCAACGGCTGAATCAGATAAGATAATGTCCATAAATATCATAATTATTATTATGTACGTAAATCACACATTACACACGGCTTTGTATTTGGTATGCCATTGTCTGGTGCTACCAGTGGCTGTAACATCTAGATTTGCTTGTGACAAAGGTACATGCGTGTTATTAATAACTGTTGAGTCGAGACAATGCTGAGAATATCTGTTGAGATTAATTACCTGATCTTTTTATAACATCTATGTGTAAGATGTAATGTAATTATTTTTTTACGTTTATATGTCTGTCTTCCGGGCCTTTTTCTAGGATTTATAAGTTATACACAAAACTTATTTTTCCGTATTAAAATTGGAGCCGCCCGATGGGGACTGTAACTCCTTACAGAAGACCGCAGTAAAATAACATTACTTTGATGTAGTGTTGTGTTACTGCGGTGAGTAAGGTTGCCAGTGCACCACGAGGATACTCTGCGCTAGTAGTGATGCTGCTAGCGTAGTGAGTCCTCATCAAACAAAAGGGTTGGCACCGGGGCATTGACAGGGTTAGTGATATCCCTGGTAATGCTAGTGGCTATAGGCTACGGTGACTACTTACCATCAGGTAGGCCGTACGCTTGTGCGCCCATCTTAGTGGTATTAAAAAAAATATACCTTTTTCTAAATTTTTATTCTGATTCATCTGTCCTGTGTGTGTGTGTATAATCACATCTTGCAAAATAAACGTTGACCCACTTTCCAGTATCCGATTGAGCTTAAATTTTAAACACACCATTAGTTCCCGTGACAACGCATGATTATCTAAATGCCGCCTTTTTTAATGCAATATGGCGGCCGCCGTAAAATTACGATTTATAATTTCCTCATCAAATATTATGATATGGGTATCAAATGAAAGGGCTTGATGAACGGAACACAGTTTTTTGGGCCTTGTTTCAAAACAGGTAAAATAAAAAAGTTGACTTCCCTGTTGAAGTCCATGCTGTATGATTCTATGAAAATCTACTGCTGTTTCATTACAGGCATCAAAAAATAGTGTTCACAATATAATTGCCGTGCAGTGGGCGATATAAATATGTTGTGTAGGAACTGAACCCGCGAACATAATTGCGGCAGACGTTATTGGTTAGGTTAGTCCAAGGCCAGAATTTCAGGCCAAAAATAATTATACAAAACGCACTTTTCAACAATGCAAACTGTGCGAAACGCGCCACATACAAAATAATTGACATGGATCAATTTACAGGCAACGCGAGATTATTTTAGCAAACAAGCATACAGTTCCGGTAGCAGGAACATTGTCGACAACGTAACTCGCGAAATGTCAAAATTGACATACTAATTTTTAGTTCCACTTTTCACCGCCGCAGCGCTGTTCATTTTTCAATACAAAAATAGTCGAAGGCGATACGAAAACGTTGTCGACAATGTTCCTGCTACTGGCACTGAAAGCATTTAATTATTATGTTATTTATGGTATTTACTTTAATATTAGAGATAGATAAATGGTAAAGAAAAGAGGTGTGCAAGTTAAAAGTAAAATGGAGCTATATACTCTCTGCCTATGAACTTGGCATGACGATACTGTATGTATGTACCCATTACACTATGTATTACTTATATAATAATGACTAAAGGTTTTGAAGGTAGGTATGGGGTAGTGTTATATTGAAGGTATTAAAAAACTTTGCCAGCCACTTACTGAGTAGCTTACCTAGCCATAGAATACAAAATATATTATAATTTGCTTTGTCCGCTTAAATGAGTGTGATATGGTCGAACGGCCTGCGCCCAGGTGTGAGCTCAGGCGTGGTTTCTTCCGACACGTGTTTCAGGACTTCCACGTCCCATCATCAGGGTGCCGCTGCGGTGCTGACACTTGGGCGCAGGCCGTTCGACCATATCACACTCATTTAAGCGGACAAAGCAAATTATAATATATTTTGTATTCTATAAATATGAATTTCCGCGAAGTAACACCTGAATCAATTCAAGCTTACCTAGCCTTTGCTCGCGTTTAAAAAGTATAGCACTGTGAAGATAAAATATTGATAGGTACTAACCGACTAAATGTACCTCTGTATACTTATTAGTATAGATATAGCTGAACGAATACATTCAATTTATCTTTAACTACCTTTTTCACCGCAATAATATTAGTATTCAACCGGTGATTTTTTTAATCGGTCCAGTAGTTTTTGAGTTGACAAATGAAACAAATATTTGCACTATAATTTTATTATTATTAGTATAGGTCTACATTTAGTTCGGGTGCGATTATATACTTAATTCACTTTTACGTAAGGTGTAATTTAAATTTTGGAGACGGTAAACAGATCGCTTGATCTCATAACTTATGCGTTGGAACAACACGCTCGCTGCCAGTTCTCGTAACTTGTAAATTCCTTTGCTTAATTGTCACTTAAACTTTAACGTTGGTGATTATTACTAAGCACCCGTGCACTTTGGGATTCATACATCATATTAAATTTATATAATGTTACTCATATCATAATAATAATTTGTTAGGTTAGTTGTTTTTAGTGTACCCGAATGGTCACCAACGGAACCCTATTACAAAGTCCGTCTGTCTGTATGTCTGTCTGTCTGTCAGCTGTATCTCAAGATCCGTAGTAATAGGTAGCCAGTTAACATTTTCACACAATGTGTATTTTTGTTGCCGCTACAATAACAATCAATAAAAATGAAAGTAAAAAAAAACAAAAATCATGTTGTTTTTTGGGTATTTGTTGTATCTTAATAATGGTAGCAAGTAGACGCTTGAAATGCTCAAAGAGTGTGTATATTTTCTCAAAAATAGAGCAAATTTACTATTATAATAAAATTAATTTACTATATGTCAAATTAAATTGAGTATATATAAATTATTATTTGCGGCTATTAATAGCCGTGTGTATCGATTGGCGGATCGAACGGCAATTTAAGTTTGTCATTAAGTAGGCAACCCTCACTGCGCGAGTCTATCTGAAGCGATGTTTACGTCATGGCCTTTTTTGTATACCAGTAAGGTGGCAAACAAGCATACGGCCCACCTGATGGTAAGCGGTCACCGTAGCCTATGGACGCTTGCAACACCAGGGGTATCACTCGCGCGTTGCCGACCATAAAATTTGAAACCTTAAAAAACGATTGAAATGCAATTGACATTTTCATACAGAATCCAGGTCCTGCCAAAAGGGCACCTCTTCAAAGAGTTCAAGAATCTCTAGATACCATGGACACAACTCCACCAAAATGTTGTAAAATTTAAGCTAGTTTTTGATAATATATTGGGCAATTGTGAACTAATATTTTTCCAACAGTCTCATTTATACTGCGACATGACAAATAAGTTTAACAGGAGCAAGGGCAAAGTTCGAGAACATTTTTAAATATTCAAATTAAGTTATTGGGTTATTCAAATAAGTTCTTTTGTGGGGCTACCTTTTTAAGTTGGGACATTTTTCCACAGAATGTTTTTAAAATCTTTCTCTTCAAATAATTCGGTAATGAAGTCCGTCTCACAATGGTTATTTAACACAAAATGTTACTTTTTACAAATAAACTCATTTTGTCATTTTAAATTAAAATTTTCTTCAGAACATTATTAATTTCATTACAATTATTACAGTAAAATTGTAAATATACATGTAACGTAGCATATAAAAATCACATACCTACTACATCACAGACCACTATACCACCACACCACCACACATAAACTAAATTACAGACCACTTCACTGAATAATGGAGGGTTGATGCTCCTCACGCCCCTAACCTTTACCACCATGAGCCCACACGTAACCTCTGAGTGATGTTAAGCCATAGTAACTTAAAGTGAGGTCGGGAACGGGATTTTCCATTGAAAAATTGGATTCGCTGATTGTTGGAGGCAAGGCAATGTCATGAAACATACCAACATAGTGGAAATTTGAATTATACTTTATATTTTGATATTATATAGATATAGATTGAAGATTGATATAACAGAACGGAGAGGCCTTGTGTACGTAAACATTTATTTTAGTTGGCAACGTGCGAGTTATAACCCTGGTGTTGCAAGCGTCCATAGACTACGATAACTGATTGCTAGTGGTATAAAAAATATTGGCATAGATTATACGACGATATTCATTATCTCTACATCTAGAGTTTCTGGTACGTCATCTCCGTCGATCATCGGTTATTGCGTATTGATATTGAAGCTCCAAGTTTAACCCCAGGTCGTCAATAAAAACTTAGTGAGCTCACTTCTTTACCTCAATCATCACAAAGAATTCACGTATTTAGGTCACCCTATCCTTAAATAAAAACAGTGTCGTATATCAGGAACGGGTATGAATTAACTTAACCAAATAGATTTGTATGTAAAGGGAAAATCAAAACGCTTTGTACACATCCATTAGATATCCGATATGGCGCCGGTGATAAGCGCCATTTTTGTGCCATTCATCTAACGCTCACGCCATTTTAGCGGCCGGCCTTAGGGATCACTTAAGGTGTCACATTTCTCCGATGCAAATGTCTAGCTGATAGCGAATTAAAACAGATTTATTTCTAGCTAAGTGTTTTATAAAGTTTTGTAGGAAAATGGTCTAGACTTTATTCAAGCTTAAACTTAATATTCTGTCTTGTAAGCAGAAATTAGATATTTAAACTTTAGAAATTTACTATGAGGTATTATACTTACTACATGAAGGAACTTGCATATGTTTTTAATTAAAAAAATATTAAATGAAATATGGTATATCTATATTTATCAGCGCTTTCACCAAGTTATAATTAAAAGTATTACCAGTAACAATATTAGCTTCATACCAAATATCATTATTGATTTCGACGTGGTTGTGTAAACATTATAAAATTCAGACTTTCAAAACATAAAGTAGATTAGTAGGGCGTGCCTTTACTAAGACTGTACTTTACCAACATAAATCATTAAAACTGCTAATGAAAGTCTATCTCAAAGTTCACGCATTATACTCTAGACAAAAGTCACTCACTGTCTTATTTGTAACAAAATCCCTGTTGCTTGTCGTAAAACCTAAGAAACCAAATTAAAATAACTAATCATCATCACCTACATTTTATATCAAAAACGTTGCTAGACGCGTTCGTCTGAAAACAAGTCATTAGCTTATAACTTGTCCCAAAACCGAAAGTAAATCTATCTTTGTTTATCATCTTTCGCTTTTAATTAGAACGACAACCCTTCAAGCACTTTGTGAATAGTAAATTACAGCCTAACGTAATTAATTTAATACAACAACTCGCACTTTGATTTGAGAATAAAGCGAAGTGTGCTTAGGAAATTGTGTTGGGATAAGTTAATGATGGACAGGGCGCAAGTCGGTGCATCTCATAGTAGGTACATAAGCGGATTGCCCAGCATAATAATTATTTCGACGAGACCGCTGGTCTAGTGGTTAGTATACCTGACTGCTACGTTAGGGGTCGCGGGTTCGATTCCCGCCGGGGCAAATATTTAAGCGACAAACATGTTTGTCTAGCGTCTAGGTGTATGATATTTGTTACAAAAAAAATATATAAGCATTGTATCAGTTGCTGGTTCCCGTAGTGCAAGCTTAGCTTAGTTTTGGGCGAGATGGCTTTGTGCGATAATGTCCAAACATTATTATTATTATTTGCTGCCTTATAATTCTTCAATTGATTATCACAATTAGTATTATTTTCATCCTAACTACAGAATCCATCCTAGAGCGTCATGTGGCGCTCCTGGTTAAGGAAAATTAGTCACAGTTATTAGGCGTATGGGCTATGGACGACTTTCCCACAGACTGCTAGAAATTATCTTACTTTTTTATACCGCTAAGATGGCACATAAGCATACGGCCCATCTGATGGTAAGCAGTCATCTTAGCGTATAGCAGCTAGCAATACCAGGGATACCACTAACGCGATGCCAACCCTGTTGTTAATGAGGACTCACTCTGCTAGCAATACAACTAGCGCAGCTTATCCTCGTGGAGCACTGGCAACCTTACTCACCGCAAAAACACAACACTACACTACATCAAAGTAGTATTTATTTGACTGCGGTCTTCTGTAAGGTCTTAGATACAGTCCATTTCTATTCGTTGGGCGATAATTTACGCCCCAAGGATCGCGAGTTAGATTCCTCATGTGTTATCAAGATGACCCTGGCCACAGATATGCAAAGCCGAGATGTGGCCAGTATTGCAAATTGATTTGGCTTCCTCTTCTGAATTCGAACTAAAAATGTTTAAGCTATATAAAGCAAGCCCGACACGGTACATCGACGAGGTAACCCCGTCGGCATTGATGAGGCTTCTTTGACCTTACTCCACACTAGGCTTACGTAACTTTTATACTTAGTGGAGTAAACGCTACGGCTCTAAGGATTTGGTATGTCTGTCTTGCAGTATTTTCGAATGTGGTTTAGAAACAAGGAATTTAAATATATTTTTCAGCTTTAATAAAATGCTTGGTTTCTGTTCTAAATTTAAAGACTACCAGCTGTCAACAGGTGCACCATACTTACTTATATATGTAGTTAACTTCAATAGTTTTTTAATTGGTTTTATATTGCCAAGTTATTATATGCAAATTTGCAACTTTGTTACAATATCGACAGACACATTAGTCTGGTGATTGGTAAAACTACGCCGAACGTCGCAGGTTGGATGCCCACATTAGAACAATAATGATATTGCTGGCAACACAAGTTTTAATAGTCAGCGGTGTTTATAGCAACCTGTACTAGTAACTTTATGTTACTTCCTTTTGTACGTGCATGTGCGAATAAAAGTTTCATTCAGCCAACGTTCTACTCTGGAACCTAAAACCTAATAGTCTACTAAGCTCCTTAAATTATAAAAAAAAACACTTACAGTCATATTTGTGATACACGTGTGTGTTTGCTTTGAGTCTGGTTTCCGATATAAATATACCTACATACCGACGTCAGAAGGAAAAAAATGAAACATCCCTTTGGTTGTTTTATATGCAGTTCAATATAGTTTTGGATTCACTATCAATCTGCCTGGGTTAGAACTAGAAGTCAAACGGAAACTCAAAATAAAATTTAAAATAACATTAAAATAAAAAAAGAGATAACTATAGGTAACTTTGAGCAGCCCTGCTGAACAATTGGCCAAATGGCGTATCGTTGTTTTTTTTTCCACCATCGACCTATATTTCAAGTATGTTTTTACAAAAGTATTATATCATTAATCTGCTACCCTTAGTACGAGCTTGTATACAAACTATACACTTGCTAATATTATATATATTTTGTTCTAGAACGACTGCCTACACGCGGCCGTGACGTCACTCACAAAGAACCAAGCTGAACACTACGATAGGTATAATTGCTTGTAAGTATTATTTTTTAATTGGACAATAAAGCAGACATATTATTATATCGACGGTTGAACGGTTACCGTATTCTGTAACTCTAGCGGCCGAAACGATTCAAAGTTCGAAGACCAAATTTGAAGCGTCGTCAATATAAAATATCGGTAGATTTGACTCACGTTTTAGTATTAGCCATACGGACTTTAGTTATTTATTGTTCTGTACCTATGTGTGTGGTGTCGGTAACCTTTGATTTCGATAGATAGTTAGGGTGTGCAACGCGAGTGATACCCCTGGTGATGCAAACCATAAGCTACGGTAACAGCTTACCATCAGGCGTATCCTTATTTGCCACCATATTGATATAGACAAAGATCTTTTTTTTATACCACTTAGGTGGCACACAAGCATACGGCTCACCTGATGGTAAGCAGTCACCGTAGCTTATAATCGTTAGTAATGCCAGAGATATCACCAACGAGTCGCTCTATCCTTGCGGAGCACTGGCAACTTTACTTATCGCAGAAACACAACTCTACATCAAAGTAATATTATTTCACTAGGATCTTCTGTAAGGTGGAGGTACAGTCCCTATCGGGTGGCTCCAATTATAATGGACTCTTTAAAGACTAGAAGATTTCTAAATTACTTGCTATTGAAAAACCGATAATCGAAGTCGATTATACTGCAACACAACTCTTTCAGAGCCTGTATTATTCTCAAATCAAATAAAAAGGTAAATGGGATCCTTGCGAGCAACGAAGTGACGCCGGGTTTTTAAACATGTAGTGCGTGGACAAGGCATAATTTGATTGTATTCGTCGTAGGTGTGCTTGTATTATGTACAGTGCGAGGCGTAGTTTTGACTGACGCCACTTTCGTCAGTCATTCTCAGTCGTTTTCGCCAGTTGTTCGAAAAGTTCCGTTAACTTTTATTTTTTTTTAATCTGAGGCATTATTGAGCTATAACGTTACTGGCTGCTCACAAATTTCCTTCGTTGATTCATAGACTCCGCTATTTACTTTCCCAGTCGGATTATATTGAATTAACTAGATGCCTGTTAAATTGGCCGTTTAATAGGCGAAAGGGTCTTTTAACCGAATGAAATGTTTTAATGTGTTTTGCTTTGCTAATTTGTTCGTGTACCTACCTACTGTTTTGTGATGGGCAATTAGTGCTTGTAATTGGTCGTGTCTGTCTTGGAAAGTGTCTGTTTTATTTATATTTTATTATTGCTGTGTACAAAAATAATAAGTATTTATTTAGTTGAAAGATTTTTTTTTATACCACAAAGGCGGCAAACACGCATACGGCCCACCTAATAGTAAGCGGTAACCGTAGCCTATGGACGCTTGCAACACCAGGGGTAAAATTCGCGCGTTGCCGACCCTTCAAAAATCTCTTCACACCCTTCTTAAAGAAGATGGTTTATGAATGTAGTTATTAATATTGCCATTATTGATTATTCTTTTTCTCCGTCGGTAAGCTCTTGTCAGAGCGGTCGTGGTCATCAAATAGTTTTGTCAGGGGCGAAAGTAACTTGCCTCACGATACTTTGCCATTTATCTCTGTTCTCCGCAATTCGTAAGCATTAATGCAATGGACCGCCCACCGCCGATTTCACCTGATCGGTCCATCGCATAGGAGATCTTCCGCGTCCTCTGGTACCTTCTACTTTGCCCTGTACGACTAAGCGTTATATGGACGTGTTGTAATGATTATTAAAGGGTGATTTGTACTACAAAAGTGGTAATCAAGCATACGACCCGGTCTGATGGTAGGTGTATAGCTTATGGACGTCTGCATTACCAAAAATACTAGATACTTCTGCGATTCCGTATATAAATAATATAAACTGCATCGGATGGTAAGCGGTTATCACAACCTAAAGCCACACGACTGGGGACTGTACCTCCACCTTACAGAAGACCGCTTTAAAATAACACTACATACTTTTATTTAGTGCTGTGTTTCTGTGGTAAGTAATGTTGCTAGTGCTCCACGAGGATACGCGGGGCTAGTAGTAATGCTGCTAGCACAGTGAGTCCTCACAAAGAACAGGGTTGGCAACTCGTTAGTGATATCCCAGGTAGTGCTAGCGGCTAAATGCTGCGGTGACTGCTTACCATCAGGTGGGCCGTATGCTTGTGTGCCACCTTAATGGATTAAAAAAAACAAAAACTCATTTCTACATGTGAATAGTAATTCTGAAAATAATCGTAGGGGACAGCCTTAGCATCCGCGGTAATATTGTTTTTGGTTCTAGACGGCGGTTACCAGATGATGTGAAAAGTCGGAAAAACTACGCATATTTACAAGAAATTTATGATGCCGTTCGTGCAACGGATGGTAAGTCACAAATTACGTCAAAAGGTACATTACTAACCGACAAAATCTTTTTTACGTAAATACCTACCTACTATCTACCTACCAATGTATTTAGGTTCGTTGTTTGGCTTGGTTGAGAAATCAAAATCAAAAATCATTTATTCAATTTAGGCCCTAATAAGGCACTTATGAAGGTCTAAATTACCTTTAATTAGAGAGAAAAACATAGGCACTTACTTATCAAGGAGACAGTGCTTTGTCGGTTGTAATGACGACGGATAGAATTCTAATTATTTATGTATTTATTTTATTTATTTTACAACTATCATTACAGGTTTAATTTCTAATACAATAGTGTAGACAACTTATCCTATCACTTAATCTATACACAGTACACCATAAGAATCGATTGTGAACTCGCTCAGCGAGCACGAGAATATATCTAGCTGTTGTGCAACAGCATTGAGCGTACGCAGCGAACGCGTCAATGGCGCTAGTTGAAGCAGTGGGGTGCGCCACACCGACAACTATACATATCTACAATATTTATAAAATAAAGATAATCCAGCTATTCATCATCAGCCTGGCCTTATACCAAACAACTATATATGACGATGTGGTAGGCTATCAGTTTTTTATTAAAACGACTGACTTCAAACATTTGCACACCTTTTTACTGCGAAAAGCAATTAACTGGGTTAAGCCACACGTTGGAATTTCCGCTTCTATGAGACCTCTAATGATCATACCGACTTTAAAAAAATTTCTAGCCTAAAAATAAATTATGAGATGGCTGATTTTAAATTCCACTCCAAGATTGTTAGTGGTGTTGTACAAATCACAAAACTAAACGAAGTTGACTGGACTAAAAAGTCTTGCTATCCCTTTCTCTTGTGCGGGTTTAAATACGGATGGCAATACTTTTAGTATTTCGTACAACAGAATTGGCACCAATGTCTACTTCGGTCTCGTAAACTAATAATGGAGTCTCGTTACTTCTGCAATGGTAATCTCATGGACGCTTGGTCACAAAAGATTTTAAAGGGACAGAAGAAAAGTTCATTAATAAAGATAAAGGACGGGTCAGTTGCTGTATTAATCCCTTTGAATGAAAACCTGACAAAGATTCCTTGATCTTTTTAATATAAAATCTAAAGTACCTTTTGTTTCTTTTCAAAAACTTAAAAGAATGAGAAGTAATTATGATAAGGATAAGATTTTGATTTAGTTTGTTTCTGTTTAAAATGTGCCTTTATCGAAAGTGTACTTAGATGGGATATTTAGAGGATTTGTGTTTCTTTTTTATTTAGGTTATATTAAACTATGTGAATTCGTCTAAAGAAAGGTCCCAGCTTAAGTCGACAGCACCTTTATTAATTAAGTAACTAGACTGCTCCGACGAGTGAAACAGGTTCGATCCTCACACCAGGTCAAACACGTGATGAATCTGTGTGTTTATTTATGAATTAACAGAAAAAAAGTATTATGCCATTACTTTTCTGGAATCCATAGCTTTGTTCACTTGCGAATTAGGTGTCGATAGGTAATTATCTAAAAAGATACGTTTATTAAAAAAATCAAGCCTTTACTGTCCCACTGCTGCCCAAAAGCCTCCCCAGATTCCCTCCATCTCCAGTGGACCCAGTCTCTCCGGAAGGCATCCAAAACATTATATCCAACCAAATTCATTGTATCAGAACCATTTATTATAAAGCGCTATTCGAATTCCAAAGCAACTGAAAATCCCTAAAACATAAATTACAATAGCACACACACACGTAATTTACGAACGCAAATGTCATCCAAACTAGAGAATTCAACCAGTACAAAGCGAGTGAAATTTATATGACATTGTAAAATGAATGTAATTTGTTTCAGGTGTTAGCACTAAGGACTTTATGGCGAAATTAGGGGAGCATTTAATTCTAACTGCCTTTTCTCACAACTGTCGTCTGGAAAGAGCCTTCAAATGCTTAGGCACCAACTTGTCTGAGTTTTTGACTACCCTAGACAGTGTTCACGATGTTCTGCACGATCAGGTATATAGCTGTATACTTTTTCACAATTTTATGAAAACGTCTAATCATTTCCAATCATTATGGAGTTTGTTTCATCACGATAGATCATTTAGTTTAGAAGTTACACCGTTGGTCTACCCTGGGGTTAAGGAAAGCGACAAAATAAAAAAATAAAAAAACCCGTTTCGATATGTGCACATTATAAAATACTCACACTGTATGTATACCCATAATTAGTCACGGTGAGAAGTTGCATCATACATTATGTATTTAGTATTTAAAAGCACTAGGAAAGCTGTCTACGTTTACAATGATAACAGTTTTATTAGCATCACCTGTGTGTATGTATCTATCAATGTAACTTAATCCTTCAACATATTTTTTGTCAACCTCAAGATGATTATTTTGAAAATTTGTGCGCAAGTATTAAGGACCGATGACAATACAAAAATGTCATAACTTATTCCTAATATCCTGACCAGGTTCATCATGTAAAACAGATTGTGTAGCGTGTTCTCTTAGTTTTTAAAGTAGTGATTTATTTAGAGTTAGATACATTTTCTTTACTCTAGCATGAAGCTATGTATTTATTAATTTCAAACAATATTTACAATTTCTGTGAACTCCAACCACGACGATCAGAGCTAGAAATTACTAGAATTAATTTTCTCCCCAATAACATTGTCTGGAACCATTCTAGCGTACATGTATAATGCGAAACGAGATTGTTAGTACCTCTAGGTGAATTATCATAATGTACTATGCTCATTTATTACAACTAAGGACACTGTCTAAATAGGTCGGAATAAAATATTACACACAACAATTTAAACTCGTAGTTACCGTCTAGAATATTAAACTAGGGCATACCATTTAGCAACCAAACAAGGAATGTAGCCCTTGATGGTAAAAATAAAGTATTATTTTAGATTATAATAGTAATAGGCTTGTGTAGTAATTTGGACGCCGAAAATTATTCACACTTCAAATTAAAATTGTGCATAGTAAAATTATAAGCTTTGTTATATGAAAATACTAGCTTCTGCCCGCGACTTCGTCCGCGTTGATCTTAGAATCCCAGACAAACCTAAATTTTTCCCGGGTTAAAAAACATTTTCCCAGGATAAAAAGTATCCTATGTGTTAATCCAGGCAATTACAATATGTGTTACAAATTTCATCCAAATCCGTTCAGTAGTTTTTAAGTGAAAGAGTTACAAACATCCTTCCATACTAACTTTCGAATTTATAATATTAGTAGGACTATTAGGATTATTAGTAGTGGTAGATTCTGACCATTTGAAAGTACTTGTAAAGTCTAGTCAAATAAAGATGATTTTGAGTTGTAGTTTATTTAAAGAAAATTTCCAGGACGATGCCCTCAAAGACGAGTCAATGGAATATGAAGCAGCATTCGTGTGTAGGACGTCACAAGAAGGCAACATCCAACTGCACCTCACCACTGAGAGTGAACCGGTCGCCTACATTCTTGTCGGTAGCCTTAAAGAGATTGCCAGGAGGCTGTATGACACACAAACAGACATAAGACTGATGAGCTACACCAATGATCCGAGGAGGTTTAGGTAAGAAGGTTTATCTTGTCATAAGTCTGAATGGATTAAAAATAGCATTCAAGTTGTTCTAGAAATTGTCTTCCATGTTGGCGAAGATTAATAAAATTTTATCAAAAAATAAATAGATTTTGAATTCAATTTTCTACTAATGAATAGAGTAACACAACACGTTACACAAGTAACGTATTCTATCCATAACAAGGTTGCCACTCTAAAGTTGAAGTTAATCATTATGTTGTGAGGATCAAATTTGCGACAGTTTACAAGTTTTTGTCTCTTTCTAGGTACGAGATCAACGCAGTACCTTTGCACCAGAAGTTACGCGACGAAAATTTGGAATCCCCAAACCAAGTAGCCACCGTTGCCTCTTCCAACAAAGTATCGGACCTAAGGATTGGAGTAGCCAGCTTTTGCAAGGCATTCCCTTGGCATTTTGTTACTGACAAGCGGCTCGAGCTTGTTCAATTGGGTAAGTATTACTTTGAAGATACTTTACATACTGTCGGACATTTGAATCAATTTAATAAAAAACTGTGGAGAACCAACAAGGCAACTTTTCTTCTTTTAACTTTTCTTCAACTGTGTTTTTCTTAATAAGTTGGTAAATTACAATTTGAAATACGATCATGTAGTAGTACATTGGATAGATTTTTGATAGACGTCTGCTTACCAACAACTTTTATGGAGTTCAATTTACAGGTGATCCTAAAACTAGGGACAAAGCTATAATACTGTTCTTGGAAGGAAATGAGCTATCACATCGGTAGTTTCTAAATGACCCTGCCATGAGTTCTATATAGTGATTAGAAGTTCGGGACTCTACATTTTGTTTTCTTTGTAATATCGCTAACGTAGCGGCAAACAAACCTACGTTGTGTTAATCAGTTATCGTAGTCTATGGACGCTTGGAAAACTTAAAGCATCGCTTGCGCATTGTGAATCGTAATACTCTCCATAGCCATGATGCTCTTCCATGTTGTATTGGCCCTTTTGAAAACTATGGCAGGAAGCTCATTCCACAGTCGAAGCGTCCGCTTACCGTGTAATATTTATATCGCTTCAGCATGGCATGAAACGGAGTAAATATTTCATAAAATACTTTTGACACAGAAACTTGGTTAGAATTTGAAAGCTCCGGTAAGTGGCAAAGCTTTTTGAAATTGAACGCTTTGAGCAATTCCGGCATTTTAAATGTTTACTCTGCTCGTATCTCGTGGAGGTAATTCATTTTGAGCAATTAAAGAAAAATCTACAAGGAAGTATTTTAACAGCCATAGGGCTGTGAAAACACTTCCTTGGATTTTAGTATATTTTATCTGAATTTGTTCTTCCTTTAGTCTCTCTAGTATTCGAAAATTAATTCCCTTGCTTCAAATTGATTGTTTCTGGTAGTTTCTCAATGAAAGAAATACCAGTTAGAAGTAAATTCAACTGAATACTAACCCACAGAAACTTATATAAAAACAACCCAAAACGAATAAAATTACGAGACGTACCTATATCAAAAGGAAAAATCTAAAACGAATCACTATATTTAACAAAAGCTTGGTATCTCCATAAATAAAGTAAATCGTTTCCTTTCTACGGCTACCGAGCCATTAGAGTTTTTGTGTGCGCTATCTTTATGTTTAAGGAAAGGGGAAACCTAGTGTGGGTTTTGTAGAAATATCAACAAGGATTGTAGAATTTTCTGTTCACCGTTACACAATAGATTATTGGCTAAGGAACTATCATTTTTAATATACTAAATCTGTGATGCAAATGGTAAGGTTTTCATGGATTAACCCTATGAATAGCCCATGTATTATTTGCAGCCCATCCAATATTACTAGAGGTCGCCTTGTGGTGGCCTTAATTCGAAATATATACAAACTACGACTATGATATTGAGAAAGGCATGTGCCGAATGCATGGTGGTGTGTGTATTTCCATAAAAATGAAGTTCTAATGCATTTTTAATAAAATAATAGTTTTCTGCCCTCTTCTATATGAACCTTATCTATCCCAATTTTCATACTTCTCCAGCCACGTTTAACTAAAAAGAGATACAAAGTTTTTGTTCTGTTAGGCTAAGCTTTTGCCTTTTGTAAGGTTTAAGCAAAGCCAAAAATGGGTTCGGTACCTCATCTTTGAATTCTCTTATAATGGGGTGTCTGTTAAAATATCATAGCAAGCAAAGTCTATTCTAAAATAACCATATTTTTAATAGCCTTCGCGATACAGCTATAAATATTTAATGTCATTGAAAGGTTTCATAGAACTAGCTGCTCTGAATAGAAATCTAAATTTGATATAACTCAACTGCTATTCCCGACGACGTAAAAAGTCTGAATTCAGCAGAATATCCTCATATATTTGAGACCTTCGGTTCGTAAGGTTCGATTTTAGTTTCCAGGCATAATTTTATAACTTTGCATTGCAGCTGTTTTCGGAACATTGCATTTCAATCAGTTTACTTATAATAGAATTTTGGTTTTCAGTATTATACTTATTATACAAAAGTCATACTTAAAATGTTTTACCTTCTGACCATCGCATTTATGCTATCAAAGATATCTAGTACCACAGCACTGTCTTCCTTACTACCCTACATTTTTACGTCACATTTCCTATTACCTTTGTCGTTGGTTTACGATTGTCTCTTTACGATAAGTAATAATTATTTACGGTCCTCCAGCTATTAAGTGTAGCGAGTGAGCTGCAACGCGAAGGTATCTACAATTCTCGGTCGTTTCCTTGGAAATTATTTATTTATGTTTAGTTTATAGCTAGTCCCAATGGGTGATGGTGTAATTTTGAATGCCAATGGGCCATTTTATTGGCTAGATCGACAATGGTGCTAATTCTGTTGTACGAAATCAATAAACTAAACTAATTAGTTACGGTTTAAAGTATTGCCATTCTTATTTAACCCCAACATGAGGAAGGGATAGCAAGGCTTTTTAGTCCTGTCAGATTAGTTTAGTTTAGTAATTTTGTACAACAGAATCGACATCAATGACTTCACTTCCTCTGTCCTTAACCCATCATTAATATAGGCCACTTAACTACATTGTTCTGGCAATGAGGACATGCTGATAGCACAGAAAGTCCTCTTACTAACCACAGGGTTGCTTTAGTTAAGCGTATAATATAAGCGAAAGTGACCGCTTACCATGAGACGGGGCGTAAGATTGATAGCCAACTTTTTAGTAACAATAAAAATAAATTATACACAATTGATTGTAACTAACTCCGTAAGTAAGGAATTTGACTAGGTTAATGATTTAAGTTGAGTCTCTGATATCTGGAGTTCAAATACTTACCTATTTATTACATATAAGATTACGTCACAGTAAATAACAGTACACAAGTGGTAGAAAAAAGTGTTTATTTAGACAAAAACTATTCAAAAGAAAACATTACAAAATTTACTCATTCACCATCACGGACAATGCAGCAGCATGAATATTGTCTTGACTTCACAATCTTTAGAGAAACTTAAAAAAGAAACGATTGCATCCTCCTTACTCTGTGGTCACTCCTCAATCTGCACTATGGGTCTTTGTACCAAAATGACTTCATGTACGTAAATAGGTAGATGTCAAAAATATTTTTACTTTTTAAATCGTTTGCCGCGTGTTTTCAATTTATTTGCCACCTATTTGCCGCATTTTTCACACCACTATTTTTTTATGTATAAATTTTTTTTCACCGCCGTTGTTATATACAAAATGACACTGAATTCGCTAAAGGTGTATAGATTTTATTATACGTAAAAAGTTAAGAAGAAGATGATTCAGAAGAACTTAATGGATCGGATCTTGGTGAATGTTTCAGTTCAATAAATGGTTCTGAATGAGAACATACTTCTGAATGAGATGCTGTAAATAATGATTCTAAAGTAGAAGTTGGCGTGGGTGTTGGTGATGGTTTTGAACTTGTAGGTAAAGTGTGAACTTGTTGGAAATTTGTAAATGTACTTGTAGGGGCTTGTAACTGACTTGAAAACTGGGGATCACTTATTATTTGCGTTTGATAATTAACAGGTGGTAACTGATACACTGATATGGGAGGTAGTTGTGTTTCTATGTGAGATGGCTGGACCGGTGATTCGTTTTGTTTTAAATTAAAAACTAGTCGGTCGATCTCCAACATCGCTATTCCACGTGTTTTCTCCGTCAATCCTCTTAATTTCTTGCACAATAATTTTGTATATAAGAAGCATTCATCTTGTTCGGATTTATGGTTTATTTCTTTGAAATAAGCATACATTTCATTAACTTTTTGCCCTGTCTCGTCCGGTTTTAAGCGTTTTGGAATAGGTTCTGATCTAACCCGTTTTTTACTAACATTTGGTTGTGTAATAACATGGATTTCTTCATTTTCTTCAGTTTCCTTGGTGACTTCAGAGTCCTGAAACTAATAAGAAAAAAAGATTTGAAAATAAGGTGTTTTATGTCTTATAATTAAATTTAACTCATACAAAGTCTGTAAACAAAGTATTCCTGACTGTTTGTGAAAACAAAGAGTAAATATATTACATTAGGCTAATGTACGAAAAAAACATAATTAAATAATAAGATTTAAGTTCGTGTCCATGAATAAAGACTGTCAAGCTACCACAACAGTCCGCTTTGTTTACGATAATACAATATGACGTAGTGACGGAACGGTGAGGTCATTAACCTAGTAGTAAGCGTCATCGTGACCGTCACATCTACAGCTCACATTGCTTCTCATATAAACACGTCTCAGCTTACACTACGTAACTCCATAGTGTTATTTGAACCAAAAAAAAACATGTTGAGTTCACTTTGATTTTATACGGAATATACATATATTTAAATTAATATAAGGAATGCAACAAATTGTAATACTTACGTTATCTTCATCAGTAAATTTAGGTTTTCTTGGAATGTATACCCCATCTAAGAACGCCGACATCTGATTGTAAAATGGCCAATCAGGATTATAAACATCTTCTATACCAATGGCTATGGCTCGTTTTTTTTTAGTTCGTAACTTTCTATATGTTGACATTAGGTTATCTCTTTTCTTTCTCAGTTCTGTTATAGAAATGTCACCGCCGCCAAGTTTGCACTTGATTCTTTTCCACGCTTCGTTGATATCAGCCTTATTTTTATGTTCTGGACATTGTGTATTCCACAGAGCTGGTTCTTTTTCATAATGTCTTAAGAACTGCGATGTATATTCGTTTGACCACAACATTTCGATTTCAAACACGACGCAACAGACGGATAGGGTAACAAAAACTGGCGTCTGTTTAGCCCACGTAGTCTCGCGCTGTCACGGGCCGCTGCACGTTTCTATTTGCCGATAAGCAGTCGGTTAAGCGCGCCGTCTCGCTCCCACACAGGTCGGGCCGCTCCATTGCACTCTTCCCACGACGGATAAGCGTGTTAGCGCGAACACGCGCGACGCCGCCTGAGAATTTCAAGGTCGTTGTAGCCATGCGCCTTTAACTTTCATTCTAACTACAGTGGCGATAATATTTGATGCACCAATACCTATAATGTAATATACGGACGCTTTTAATTAATGGTTACGGTCTACAATTCAGATAAGTCTATGCCACGACCGCAGTTTATTGTGTAGACCTGTATATTATGTGAACGAATACGTTCGTCCAATCGGCTGTACAAGCGATTATCGACCATATTTGTTTAACATAAGTCTCATATTCTCGCGCGTTAGGACGTTGCAGTTATTCTTACAAATATGAGGGTCAGAGGAGAGATAAATGTTGAAGAGAATTTTTTTGTGACGATATTGTTTTACTGCAAAGCATATTTTTTGTTTCCTTTTGCAATGTAGGGCATTTCAAATTGAATGTCGGATGGCCATGAAAAAAGACACTAACTACAGGTCGCGGCACGAAACTCTAGCGCTGAGCGAAACGTGGAGGGGATAGCTGCGCATGGGTACCATCGCGCACGCAATACAAATTAGTAATTTAATTGCTTAGTTAAAAACAGCAAAATAATGTTTTAATGTAAAGTCAAATAGTAAGTCTAGCGGTGAACAAAATGTGGAACTTAACTGCGTATGGGTACTGTCACGCACGCAAATATTACTTCATGTTACCTACAATATAATTTTTAACAAGTTTATGGGGAGTAGAAAAATAAATACACTATCGGATTTGTAAATTTTTATATTAAATACCAAATAATAAAAAAAATTATATTAAGTCCGAATTACATAAGAACCTACTGAAGTTTCTTCTCAGGATAGAAGAAACCTGCGAGTTCGGCAGGGTGTGGACATCAGACACCGCATTCTCCTTTCCGATATCTAGTCCGAATCAGACAATGGTCTTACACCTTCAATAGTATCCCAACAGGGCCTTTTGCTTACTGAGGGCCCCGGCTCAGGGCTGCTTCGGTCGTCGGCACTAACAGCGTCATCGTCATCAGACTCACCAAGGCTATCCTCTGAACTGTCACCATCAACGCGAATGATGAATTCTTCTGTAACCAAATCCACGACATGGTCACTCTTGACATATTGCTCTTCTATGTCCTTTACCTTTTGGCATAACTTTCCCCAATCCCAAGCACCCATCAGCAAAACTTTTTCTTGAATTAGTTCTATACATTTAGCAACACTCCACTTCACATTTTTACTGCCTACATATTGCTTTATGTCAGACCATGCCATTTCGATTGGATTTAGATCTGGGTGGTATGGTGGCAGTCTTAGCACTTGATGTCCTTGCTCTGCTAGTATCCTGTCAATTGAAAATGTTTTAAATCTATCTTTGTTAGCCCGTATTAAATTGTATAGTTGAGGTTTTAGTAGAGTTTCCTCATATTGTATGCCCTTTTCAGTAAGCCAACCCTGCATGTCAGCTTTTTTGGAATTAGAAGTGGGTGCAAGGTCCCATTGTTTATTATGGTATGATGCGTTGTCGACTACCACGACAGAATTAGGCGGAAGTTCGGCAATAACTGTGTCCTCAGCCATTTTTCGTAGTTGTCGTAGTTCATATTGTCGTGGTAGTCGCCTGATTTCGCACCAGCTTTAAAAGTTAACAGTGCGTTCGGTATGAACCCAGCCTCTGATCCTGCGTGGACAATGACCACCCGCTGTCCTTTGGAGATAGGTTTTTTGAGACCTTTTGTAGTACCATCGGTCCAGGCTTTTGGAGCAGAGTGCGATGAATCTACGTAAGATTCATCTGTATATACGATGGGCCTTCCCTCTTGGCGATATTGTTTTATTTTGCGTAAGTATTCGATACGTAGTAAACGTATATTTGAACTTTCAATCAGTACTTTTCGATTGTTTTCAGTATTTTTCCACCGAAACCCTAAACTCTTAATTATTCGTCGAAGACTTCGTTCTGAGCCTTTGAAATTTATATCTTCCTCTAGCTTCTTTCTCAACTTTCCGACGGTGGGAAGTTCATTATTTGTCCTATGAAAGTTATGTATGCACCTCTTTATTAATCCTTGATCAAAGTTATCAATATCTGTGACCGGTTTTGATCTGGAGCGTTTTTTGCCTGGTGTTCTAAATACTGATAATAAGTCGGAATTATTGGCTTCAGTGGAGATTTTCCTTACCGTTGCTATGGACGTCTTTGTAGATTCAGCTGTCCTTTTCTGAATTTTCTGTAAGTCACTAATTATACTATTTAATTTTATATTTCCCGCCTGAATAACTTCTGCAGTTTGTTTTATTTCACTTATATCTACAGTGCTGCGGTCAGAATCGAGTAAAATACTCGCAGCTTCGCCAATTTCACTTTGAATTTGTTTCAGGGAATTAATGAAATCATTCGATTCCCTTTTCAGAAAACAATGCACGTCAAACACCATTTTCCGTGCCTGTCTTTTCAAAACAGTATTCCTTCTCGGCCTCGGCATTTTCACTGTTTAAAAACTGTTCAAACTTAATCAAACAGTGAATAAACTAACAAACACAACAAACAAATCAACAAAACAAACTTAACAAAAAACAACAACAAAAATTAACGATGACAACAAAACAATTCAGAACGCGACTGTACACTGGAAGTGCGCGGAGCGTCGTATCGGCACGGGGGACGGAGTACGACTGGAGAGCCAATCGGCGCAACGCACGCTCGCCCTTCACCCCTGTACCCCGCCAAGACACCTTATTTTTTACTTCTGCGCAATAACGGTCAGCGCTAGAGTTTCGTGCCGCGACCTATACTTAGCGCGTTATCATCGCGTTGTTTACAATTTGTGATAGTAATAAAATTATCAATGAATTATTGACGTTATGCCACTGGCACGCTATCAAGTAACGTATGATATTATGTAGGTTTTTTCGCTGATGCAGCAATGTAATTATGACATTACCTTGTTTTGTGTTAAATATGGATGTGTGGCAGCGTCACACGTCACATTGGTTGGGTTCAGGCGATAGGTATCTCATGAATAATGGCTCGGCCCGGCTTGCGATTTTGAGGTCCTGGGTGCGGACTACGAGTCGGGGGCTTTTGGGACCGGGACTATGGTCCCAAAAGCCACCTTACGTTTAATAATTATTTTAGACTCGCAGCTAGTCACGTTAGGATATAAGAACGCTGCCTACCTCTGCTAAGCCCATTCGAAAAGATGTGAGCATAAACAAAATTGGATATAGCCCGACTGTCCCCTTTCCTAGAAATGTATTATAAAACAGCAGAATCGGTGATACCTCAATATTTTACGATACCCATGAACGTTTTTACGACTGGAGTAAAATTTGTATTCGCATTCTCAGGCAAAGTGAATCAGAAATTGAAATGATATGTAAAGGAGTTCCAAGTTTCAGGTAAGTACCTACACACGTTGAAAATTTAAACAGGAACCGGTACGAAGAAGTTTTCTTGTTCAACTTTCTAGCTTTGGTTCGACTACAAGGACAATGCTTTTGTTAGAACTATGAATATTTGCGGCCGCAATAAGAATAAAAAAGACTAGTCATTTAGAAGTGGCAGTATTTAATTATTCCGCTACGCTAACGCAACAATCTAGGTTAGTTTATTTTATTCATACATTAAATCGAAAATTGATTAATTAGTTTAGGCACTTAACTAACGTCTACTTTACAACAGGTTTGGAAAAAGCTACCTGAGCAGAACCGGAAAGAAACTCAATATTCTGTGTTTTATATTACCTATATTATTTCGATTTGGGGCAGTATGTTGCAGTCTTAGTCGTAGTACGGTTCAGACCTCAGTCACGTTTTTGTCATGCGTTCAATAGATTTAAGAAAGAAGTAACTGAAATTAATATTTTTGATTCTGGTCCCGTTTTTGCGGTGAAAAAATATCATTTAGCACTTCAAACGCGATTTTAATATTAATATATATGTCTTCGGCACCACCTTACTTGCAATATAATTCAATCCGATAATAAAAACTTTGTGAAACGACAGTTAATGTTGCCTAAATAGAAGATAAAAGACGTCAAAAATCAAATGCTTCAAAAATACACAAAGCTAATTAGACCATTTGCTCCATGTTACAAAACACAAAGTGGGAATAAAAAAATCGGGGAGCAAAGAGCGAAATGAGTCAACACAGAGAAGAGTTATGGGATTCGTAAACAACGTGGGCTGACGTAAATATTGACCAATGTGATATTTCTCTTTTGTCCCTTCGGAGACTTTTACAAACAAATTTTATTGTAAATAACATCTGTGACTATAATTGGTGTATACGCGATGTTAACGGATGGTTATGACGATATTATTGAGAATATAAGTATTATAAGTTTATTATCTACATCTACACTTCTACACTAATCTACATCTACACTTCTACACTATCTACACTAATCTACATCTACACTATCTACATCTACATCTACACTAATCTACACTAATATTATAAAGAGGAAAGATTTGTATTTTTGTGGGTTTGTATTGAATAGGCTCCGAAATTACTGGACCGATTTCAAAAAATCTTTCACCGTTAGAAAGCTAAATTATCACTGAGTAACATAGGCTAGCTGCCCGCCCCGGTTTTGCTCGAGTAGACAAAATATTTGATAAATGTCTATGCTCCGAAACTAATGTGTACCCGTGCTAGGCCGAGGTGGGCCGCTAGTAATATATAAATTACTAGCGGCCTGCCCCGGCTTCGCACGGGTAAACATTTATCAAATATTTTGTCTACCCGTGCGAAGCCGGGGCGGGCGCTAGTATAATATATAGCCTATGATACTCAGTGTTAATGTAGCTTTCTAACGGTGAAAGAATTTTTGAAATCGGTCCAGTAGTTTCGGAGCCTATTCAATACAAACCCACAAAAATACAAAAATTCAGAAGTACAAACCTTTCCTCTTTATAAAGTGTAGATGTAGATGTAGATGTAGATGTAGATTTAGTCAATCAAATCAAGGCTCCCGAAAGGGTCAATACGAGACGTGACATCAGCTCATAAACACCTTCTTCTTAAGATATTAAACGTTCAATGTAAGGCATAAATGTCATCTAAAGGCTTCGATCTCGTTTGTGGTGAATTATTTTTTGGTAGCACCTAAAAATTATAAAAAAATCACGTAATTCGATAGCAGAATTTTATTAAAATTGGTGATTCAAACACAAGGTTAAGGGTGTGAGTGGAAGAGGTTTTTTCAGGTTGGTCGAGCTGATTATTTACTCTTCAAATGTCTTGAATTCTTTGTATAAATGGAACTGGCGGACTTGCATCAAGAGATTGAAATATGCTAAAGTAGCAAAAGAGGTGTGCAAGTCAAGAGTGAAACGGCGCTCTGTACCCTCTGCATCTCTCTGTACCTGGAAGAGATTGTTGTGATGGTCAATGTATTGTTTTTTTAGAACTTGGCTTGACACACAACCGCGGGTTAGATACCGCTAGGGTGGCAAACGAGCATACGGCCCACCTGATGGTAAGCGGTTACCGCAGCCTATGCGGACAACCTATGGACGCTTGTAACACCAGGAGTATCAGTCTCGCGTTGCCAACCCAAAAATGTAAATCCTTTTTCTTTATGTTCGACAGGTGGTGGCTTCATGCGACTTTTTGGCACACATCTGGCATCTCAGGGCTCATCGCTCGGCACCTACTTCAGACTCCTTCGCCCCAGGGGTGTGCCGCTCGACTTCCGCGAGATCCTCAAAAGGGTCAACACCCCTTTCATGTTCTGTCTCAAGATACCCGGCTCTTCTTTGGCTGAGGTCAGTACAGTTGTTTATTAGTCTCGTAGAAAGTTGTAAAGCGCAAGAAGACTTATGTTTCTATCATTTTAAGTTGCAATATTAATGGGAAAACCCACGGGAGATCCCAATTCGCCCTACGTCTCTTTTTTTAGCTCATGGTGTGATTCATCACTGTACTTAAGCTTAGAAAAACTCATTGGTACAGACCGGGATTTGAACCTAGACCCATCAGTTGACAGGCCGTTGCTTCAACCACAAGGCCACCACGGCTTTTTAAAGTTTAGTTGACGATCGATTCGAAATAAAATAACTATACTTCATACTTACATAATATTCATCCGTACCTCCACTCAGTGGCATTGCCACTATACAAAAACAGCGTTTAAATCGTCTGATCTTTCGATGCAAGTTGTCAAACTACTATTATAGTGTTGCTAGCTAGTGGGACTATACATAGTTAGATCTTGAAAATCTTTTATAGATACTATTGTAATACTAATGTGCCATACTATTGATGACTTGCATATGCGATGTTTAAAGTCTATGTTATATTCTTGGCGTTTCGTAAAATATTCAATTTTCTTTATGTTTACTTTTAAGTCACTATCGTTTATACTTTCATTATGAATTCAATAATAATTATTTTAAAAGTAACAGCCCTTACATTTCCTACAGAATTTTTGATTGAATCAAATAAAATAAGCAGTACTGGATTATGTCGACTTCGGCCAGGGCAGAAACGAATAATGTTTGTCAAAGAAAATGTAATCTTTGAATAAAAACGTCGTAATCCAGGAGAATATCTTATCGCGCCGCTTCCGAAATATCTCGAGGGTTATTAGTCAGAGTGTCATCAGCCCCAGACTTTATTATTATACATTTGGCGGCGGTAAACTGATTACGTAAATATGGAGAGATAAGTTTGCGCCCCTAGAGGGATTTGCAAGACTGTTTCTAGACACTGCGGATATCGATTGACACTTAGACGGTTCACCGGTACCGTAGAATATTGAACAGTCTCCCGTATTTTATCGAGTCTTACAACTTAACACTTTTCTATGCTTAGAAATTGATTGTCTATTTGAATGTTTGGGCTATGAACCCGAAGAAGGGCGATCACCCCACTTTCTTGAGTGTTGATTGATGTCCGCCTTTTTTTGCCACCAAGGTGGCAATCAAGCATACGGCCCGCCTGATTAGAAGTGGTTACCGTAGCCTGTGGAAACTTGCAACACCAGGGGTATCCCTTGCGCCTTGCTGACCCTTAAAACTGCCAACCTCGAAGAGTTTAATCTGTGAATTTGGTAAAGGTTCAGAAGTTTACCTACTAGAGATTAAAAATATAATACGAAAAGGTATTTACGACATCTATTTCTTCTCCAGTATCCGTAATAAGAAGACCAGTACATTATTAGTTATAAAGTAAATTATTTGTTCATAAAAGGTTCGGCAACTTGCGAGTGATACCCCTGGTATGCCAAGCTCCCTATATATAGGCCACGGTTACCGCCTACCATCAGGAGGGCGGTATGATTGTTTGCCAGCTATATAAAAAAAAATGCATAGTACATGCTCCGAAATATTTCCAGTGAATAATTTTAGACGCGTTACTCTTGTTAGATATTCTGCGGAGGCTGCTTTACTAACACATTCAATCTATTTTTATGTGACGAGTAATCTATCTACACGACTCATCAAATAACACCCTCGATACGATCCCATACACACAACCATACAATAAAGCCTGTCACCCACGTCCTTTTGTTGCGAGGGCTTCAAAACACTTCTGTCCAAAGACAGTCCTTTATACCGTACCATTTTGTTTGCTCAACAATATTACACTGTTGTGGATTGAATGGACTCGAATTATTTGCTCTTCGTCCTCAATTTGTTTAGGTACAGGGACAGGACTACGTTTATATAAATATTGTTCACGACCCGTGATTATGGATGTTTGTGGTATTTGGGAAAATCGACGGAACAGTTCGTTCTAATAAAATGCTCTACTTAGCTTAAAGGAAGACAAAAGTATATCTTCTTATCATTTAAGAGTTTTACTCTTGTCGGTGCAGCCGATGAATCTCAAAACCTTTGCGTAATATGTTTCCAAGACAGGCATAAGTAAATAAAAACATTTTTCAGTTCTTTTACGATAATTCTGTTTTATTTTCGATATCCCCTTGTTTTTCTCTGTCCCAACCTTACTCAAAATACTATTTAGTGCGGTTCAGGTCAAAATCGGCCTGCCGCTTTTCCTGCTTTATTTCTCATTTACTGATTGACAGAACCCTGGGCGAATCAATCCTAAGGAAGTTGGGATCAAGGTCATTCTAACAATATAAAAAACAAATACATTATGTTTACACATAGTTATAGCAATTTTTAATCTATCCTAGTGCTGGTGGGTCTAGAAAGACCTGCCACGCACTGGCGGAAATACCATTGGGGGCGCATTTTGGCCCACCGCCGCACCAGATGATGAATTATGATTTTACTTGCCGCAGAAAACGTGTTAAGAACCGTTAATTACATAAAAATACCGTGGTAATAACCAGTCAAAATTAATTTTGTATATTATACATTTATATCATAACCACGAAAGTTCAAAACAATATAGAAGTATATAAAGCTTTTAATCAGGCCAAATTCTTAAAACTGCTCAGTGATGCTGGACGGGGTATAAATTAAAAATTAATTGTGGTTGAAATCTTGAGTTTACAGACAATTCAGTGATTTATCTACTAACTTTAAGTTCAGAGCCTGTTATTAAAAGATATAGAAATAACTTCATTAATAATAAACTTTTGTCACAACATTGAGACTGCTGGTCTAGTGGTTAGTATATACCTGACTGCTAGGCTAGAGGTCGCGGGTTCGATTCCCGCCGGGGCAAACATTTATCTGACAAATCTGTTTGCCTTTGTGTCTGGGTGTTTGGTATGTATTATAAGTATGTATTTACAAAAAAAAATGTATATAAGTATTAGATCAGCTACTGGTTCCCATAGTACAAGCTTTGCTTAGTTTGGGGCCAGATGGCGCTGTGTGATAATGTCCAAGAATTATAAAAAAAAAAAAAAATAATAATATATTATTAGATTTGTTCATACTACTTAAAAAATACATTTAATGGTGCCAATTACTGGCTTTCCCTTTCTCATGTGCGGGGTTAAATAAGGATAGCAATACCTTTGGAACTGTCAAATTAGTATTAAAGCAACATGTAATACAAATGGAGGAAATACGTGGAGTGAATTTATACGTCTCGCAAAATAAATACTTTTTATTTATTTTAACAAAAAATATGTAGTTCCACCGTTTGGAATTGTGTCACTCTAAGCGACAACACGTTCAAATGAATTGAATCGAATAATCTAGTGTTGTATCAACTCACTCGAGTCTAATCTATTAATTAGTGACGCTTCTCTGAATATGATTACGTGCGTGCTTCGAAACATTCGACACATGTTGTTTCTCAAAACATTGCTTCTACATTAAGCGTTTTGGTTGTAATGCTTAGTGAGTACAAACCTAGGAGTACAAATACAGTGCTATTCATATTGGGAAATTCTAGGGACAAAGGCTATTTTATATTCTTGGCACCTTCTGAAGGAATTGTTCTATTTGAGACTAAATTAACCCGATTACTTCTATGACACGATGTAACACACTTACACACACAATGACTGACATGTGAAACTTATAGATATTCAACTTTTTTGCATTTGAGTTTTGAATCTAGTTCTAAGAAAGACCCGTCATTTTGTATAACAGTGGAACTCAATAGAGCGTACCGCAGAAAATTCGGACCGGAACGAAATCGTTACTATTAAGTACATTTACCAGACTATGTAAATATATGAGGCTGTTTGGATCCTTAACTATGTTTGCCAAAGGAATTGAGCCCCACGAAAAGGTTTACCGATGGATTATGTTTGTCCGAATGCGGCCCTGAATTGAGAAAAACATCACATTTGCTCTGGTTGGTATTTGTCTGTTCACTCCAAAGAGTCTTCACAATTGTTACAGTGATTGAAGTCGGTGAACACAATGTGAAAAGTCTGCACGTAATTTGTTTTAGCAAAGATATTATTAAAAAAGAAAAGGTAAATGAAATGTTGCTGGACTTTTTAATCTTAATACGAATTGTGTTCTTTATAATCGCGCCCTTAATTCTTGTAGCTTCTACTTAACTAAATGAAATGAAAACATTTAGCTATGGGGTCGCGGTTTGTTATTCGCTGCGGTTATGTTGTATAAAATATGTAAATACTAGCTTCTGCCCACGACTACGTCCGAGTTGTGCTTAGAATCTAAGAGGAACCAAAAATTTTCCCGGAAAAAAACATTTTCCCGGGGTAAACAGTAACTATGTGTTAATCAAGGCTATAAATTATCTGTGTTCCAAATTCATCCACCATCCATACTGACAAACTTTCGCAAAAATATTAGTAGGATTGTACCTGCTAAATTCTCTACCTGATATCCCGGAGACTACTCGCGTGTAACTTTATCAAACAGTTTGTGCCAGGATCATTTAAATTGTGATAACGTACCGTACGTTCAAATGTTGGCGTAGAATAAATAATTACGGATTTTAAGACCACAGAATAAATAATAGTATGGTAACACCAAGACTCGATACAAAAAGCTTTTGATATGGTCTAGATATTATATATATGGTCTATGATATCTTCCATGACTCATACTACATCTTTAAAAAAAAACTTTGTGATATTGAACACAATTGCTGCTCTTTATAAGATTGTTTCTACATTTAATTATATATATATATCTTTTGTTATAACAATATCTTAAGTTAAACCATCTCTGTTTTAAATGTTGAATGTGCCTGTTATTGGTGCGCATATCAGAAACTGTATTCATACATAAAAAAACTCTGTAAAGTTTGAATATGTGCACTGTTGGCATATCTTAAATAAATAAATAAATAAATAGATATTAGTTAAAATCTGTTCATCTAATTGCCAAGAATAAACAGACCCAAAGAGAAGTTTGTCCATGCTTTCCTTATAAGGTAATTATAAATATAGCGTAGTAGTACCGTAGATAAAAATACGAGTTTAATACTTGTATATTTTTTAGAGAAATTTAATTCTAATTTTATTTATTATCCTCTTTCTATTGTTACTAAATTTGATTATGAAATCTATAATAATTTTGATTTATAGCTTAATGTAACAGCCAAAATAATCGATCCACATCTTGAACTAGGTGTGAGTACTTAATAGGTTACTGCAGCAGCTCCGAATTGAGAACTTTTGAAAGATAAATTACGTATTAAAAGAAAGTCGTGTCAAACTTGGCCATAAAATTAAACTTAAGTACAGTTTGTGTCTAAAACTTGGACCTAACAGCGTGGTTGGCTCTCAAAAGTAAGTTCCAGTATTCCTTTTGTGCTTAATCCCCAGTAGTTCGGATCGGATTGGGAATATGCCCAATTTTTCAGCACATTTATCTCGGTAATTCCTCATACGACTTTGGAAAGATGAATATTCTGGTTGATAAAATCATCAAGTCACTTTATCATTCACTTGTTTTCCTAGTCCAAACTATCACTGTCTTTGCTTTTTCCTAAGTACGTGATCTGGTAGCTCAGGGACAACATGTTCCGTTCTTTTTTCACTTAAGAGAGGTAGGGCGAATTGGGATCTCCTGTGGGTTTTCCCATTAAAATGGTTGGCAACGCGTTTGTAAGCCTATTGCTAGCGGTATTGCTAGCGGCTATAGGCTACGGTGACTGCTTACCAGGTTGGCCGTATGCTTGTATGCCAGTTTATTGGTATTTTTTCTGTGAGACGTTAACGCCCCATTGAACTATTATGTACTAAAGCACGTAGAAGTATTACCTCTGTGTGAGGCCCTTGATTTGTTATAATGCACCTTCCCTAGAAGGTTATGTGGTATAGTTATATCAGTAAGATTGCGTTTCTCGCTAAATGTCTTCTAGAAGTTTATTCTAGAAGCAGCTTAATATTTCGTTACTAGTAATTTCTCTAACTTTAATTTGTTATAATTATTTGAAATAATTAGGACATCCCACCTGAAAAAATAACACGACTATGAAAAAGTTTTCACAATGTCTAATTCATGAACAAAGCACTTTACCCCGGTGTAAGCCCTGGTTTAGAACCCCCTCTAATTCCCGCCAATGTTGCAGCTGAGAACAAACTTTGTTATTCACCATACTTATCTATAAGGAGATGGCAGGCTTTGTTCGAAGTTCCGATTTTGCTTGCAAATTGTTGATACAGGAATTTCAGAGCAAAAGTTGCTACTTTCGACAATCCTATTCAACGAAAACAATTCCAGTATTGTTATCTTTTTGATTTACGGATAGATGGTTTTGATGAAAGGTATTCTTGTAAATAATGACATGATTCTTGAGTGGATACCGGTACTCAGTTAACAAAATATTCTATTTGTGGCCCTTATTTCGTAGAGGCAGAAGGGTCCTTTTAATTTATCGTGTACAGAGTTTGTGTTTCGTTTTGATGAAGCGTACACATAACGGAGCTACATTTTGTAACGAGATTTTTTTCTTATAATACTTATTCTTTTTAAAACATTTTCATTTATTTGGAACCATAGTACTACATAATTTGATAACGAGTATAGTACGTATTAGTAGCAACTTTATTTTCCCAACTAACTAGCCTTTTTTTTTATATACCACTAGCGGCCCGCCCCGGCTTCGCAAGGGTGGACATTGATATCAAATATTTTGTCTACGCGTGCAAAGCCGGGGCGGGCAGCTTGCCTATGTTACTCAGTGATAGTGTAGCTTTCTAACGGTGAAAGATTTTTTGAAATCGGTTCAGTAGTTACGGAGCCTATAGACATTTATCATTTTTTTTGAAAAAAGAATTATTAAAATCGGTTAAAATAGTACTTTTTGAGTTTATTCGTTACATACAAAAATACAAATCTTTCCTCTTTATAATATTAGTGTAGACTAAGGTGGCAAACAAGCATACGGCCCGCCTGATGGTAAGGGTCATCGTAGCCTATGGACGCTTGCAACACCAGAGACATCACTCGCGCGTTGGCGACCCTTCACAAATCTCTTCACACCCTTCTTGAAGAACCCCATGCTGTACTCCGTTGGGAAAACTTACCGTATCGTAGCCTACCGTCTTTATCGGGCCGAGCGGTTCATAGTCACATCACGCAGACCCCGTGTGGTGTAATGACTTCCTCACAATGTTTTCCTTCACCGTAAAGCTTATTGTATGATCCATCACTGTATCTAAATATTTATTAAAGGTAACTAGTTCATTGGACAGAAAAATACAACTACAGAATATAGTACCTATTCTATCACCAATGTTACCTAAATTAGTGATAGTTGGATTGGGTTGGTTTCCAATTCAAGTGCGAAATTTAAATATCGAAAAATCTTTTAAATGGTTAAAATCTTTTTCTTTTACAACAGGGTTTGGAGATTAAAGGACAAATGGTGTTCTGCTCAGAATCAGACTCCCTGCTTTTCGTCGGTTCTCCATTCTTGGATGGCTTAGCAGGTCTCACTGGTAGGGGTCTGTTCATCTCAGACATTCCTCTACACGACGCCACGAGAGATGTTATCTTAGTTGGCGAACAGGCTAGAGCTCAAGTGAGTATTTACTTATTCATTATAATAACCGGTCATTGTGTCTTTTTTGGTATTGAATATTCTGTAACTGTTTCAAAAATTACTAAGCTTTTGTACCTGACTGCTAAGCTAGGGTTCGCGGGTTCGATTCCCGAACATGTTTGCCTTGCGTCTCTGTGTTTGGTATGTATTATAAATAGGTCTCCCAATTCTAGTAATAATCCTGTTGTGCCACACCTCTCTTAAACATAGATACATTTAAATTAATAATATTCTTTACAAACCAGGATGGTCTCCGAAGGCGTATGGATAAACTGAAGAATTCAATAGAAGAGGCCAGCAAAGCAGTGGATAAAGAGCGTGAGAAGAATGTCAGTCTTCTCCACTTAATATTTCCACCGCATATCGCCAAGAGACTGTGGCTAGGTATGTATTAAAATGGTATTCATACAAATGTACGTACAAACATAAAATATCATCACGCTAAGTCTGGTCTTAATTTTATGCAATTAGGTTATAGTATACGTTACACAGTGATAATATAGCATGTTATTGGAGAAAGAATTTTTCAAATCGGTTCAGAAGTTTTCCAGTGTGGCGGGGCATGCACTCAGATAGACTACATTCTAACTGATAGAAAACAACTAAAGACATGCAAAGACTGCAAAGTCATATCCGGGGAACCCCTTACATCACAGCATAGAATACTAGTGGCAGAGTTCAAAATACCAAAAACATACAAAGTCAAGAAGGAGAAAATCATAAGAACAAGGTGGCATAAATTGGAGGGTGAGGAAGGTCTCCGACTATGTGAAGACATCGCACAACACCTACAGGAGCAGCAGGATGATACAGCCGACGCAATGTGGAGAGATTTTCAATTATACTGCAATGAAAAAGCAAAACAATATTTAGGAGTATCTAAAGGTGCCATCAATAATAACAAGGATACTAGCTGGTGGAACGAAGAAGTCAGAGAAAAATTGGAAACTAAGAAAACACTCTTCAAACTATGGCAACAGACGAAAGATGATGCTGACCACCAGGCTTATAACATTGCTAAGAAAATCGCAAAACAAGCCGTCGCACAGGCCAAGGCAACCGCCAGGGATGATTTCTACGCTAAACTTGAAACTGCCTCAAACGATAAAGAAATCTTTAAGTTGGCAAAACGCAAACACCAAAGTAGTAGGGATACTGCCACGAACAAATTTATCAAAAACGTACAAGGCAAACTACTAACATCAAACGAAGACATCAGAGACCGCTGGAAAGAATACTACACAGAATAATAATAATAATAATAATAGTAATTGTTTATTCCTTCTCACACAGCATATACATTATTAAAGAGCATCTGTTTATAAATGGATAATCACAATATCATATTATATATGTACATACAATGTGGGAAGCTGGCATCCAAGCTAGGTAAAAAACCTGTATTTCAGATTACCAGGCTCCCCTACCTCTTAGTTAAGTAGATACAATTTGGTAACAGACTGGAGAAGACTTTACTCCAGAGACAGCATTGGGTGTATAGGTTAACTGCATGAAAATAAGGAAAAGATTGCTTGTGTGTGTGCGTGCGTGCGTGTGTGTGTGCGTGCGTGCGCGTGTGTGTGTGTGTGTGTGTGTGTGTGTGTGTGTGTGTGTGTGTGTGTGGGTGTGGGTGTGTGTGAAATGTAAAGGTGTGTTTGGGTTTGTTATATTAGGCCACTTACGATTATGGTGAGTTTTTAATTAAGATAGTACAACTAATAAATTTTCTGTAGAATTATAGTCCATTTTTAATAGCCATTCCGTAACTGTTTTTTTACACATATTTTTATTTAGTGGGTAGATAGAAAGAATATTGTTAATTTTTTTATACATGTAAGGTCCAAGAAATGCAAAGAATCTATGGGAAAAAACTAGTTTTAAAAGCTGAATTTTTGCATACAAAAGGATTCCTACGCTTTTTATCTAATTGGTTAGGTTCAAAAGCAGAGAGAATTGTTAAATGAGGTATTCCCTAGTGAGGCACCACAAGATATCCCTGCAACAGAAGGCCCCATCCCATGTATAAAGCCTGAAGAGATAACTCTGGCAATCAAACGAATGGCCAATAACAAAGCCGCTGGCCCTGACGATATCCCTGCTGAATTCTGGAAGCGAATAGGAGATACCGGCGTACTATTCCTGACGAAACTTTTTAACAAGTTCCTGGCTGATGGAATTCCCGATGAATGGCGAAAGAGCTTCCTCATCCCTTTCTATAAAAATAAAGATGATATAAGACTCTGTGGCAACCACAGAGCTGTAAAGCTAATCTCACATACCTTCAAAATATGGGAAAGAGTCATCAATAAAAGGCTACTTGAAATAACTAGCGTCACTGAAAACCAATGCGGGTTTGTCGCCGGTAGATCCACAACTGATGCCATACATTCGGTCAGAACACTGATGGAAAAGTACAGGGACAACAAAACAGACTTGCACATGATACTCATCGACTTAGAAAAAGCTTTCGACCGGGTGCCGAGAGAATTAATTTGGTACGCTTTAAGGGCCCAGAATGTTCCCAAGCATTACATAATGATTGTCAAAGATATGTACCACCAAGTATCAACCAAAGTGCGAAGCCCTGCCGGAACAAGCGATGAGTTTGATGTAAAGGTTGGTGTGCACCAGGGTTCCGCACTCAGTCCTCTGCTATTTAACATAGTAATGAACCATCTCACCGCAGATCTGCAACGAGCGCCGCCATGGGACATTCTATATGCGGATGACGTCGTCATCATCAGTGAAGATGCGAACAACCTACAGCAGATTTTAGAAAAGTGGAGGGAAGCTCTGGAAACATCAGGTCTGCGAATAAGCAGAGAGAAGGCCGAGTACATGCATTGCAACTTTAGTGGCGTCAATAGCAAACACACCATCTGTCTGCAAAACACCCAGCTAAAAGAAGTGGACCATTGCAAGTACCTAGGGTCAGTACCTAAAGATGTGTCAATAGACACTGATGTCACCCATCGCATAAACACCGGGTGGTTGAAATGGAGGGAATTATCCGGCGTGCTATGCGACAGCCGAATGCCCGTACGCATAAAGGGACGAGTTTACAAAGCAGCCGTCCGACCTGCCATGACATACGGAGCCGAATGCTGGCCACTCAAAAAACAGCACGAAAATCAATTACACTGCGCAGAGATGAAGATGCTCAGATGGGCAGGTGGTGTAACTAGGCTGGATCATGTCAGAAACACACACATAAGAGGCACCTTCAAAGTGAGACCTATCCCAGATAAACTACAGGAGAGCCGTCTGCGGTGGTACGGACACGTTATGAGGCGACCATCCGACCACATGACCAGAAAAGTGCTGGATATAAAAACTAAACCCCGAGGACGAGGAAGACCCCGAATCACATGGATGTCCATAGTAAATAAGGACCTCAAAGACGCCCAAGTCAGCAAAGAGACGATCCAGGATAGAGCTGCCTGGAGGAACATGATACGGAGGGCCGACCCCAAATAAAATGGGAAAGGGCCAGGTTTGAAGAAGGTTCAGAAGTTTTCCAGTTTTTTAATTACAAACAAAAGTACTCATATTTTCTCTGGATTTTATTATTTTAGATTTCTATAATATAACATTTTGAACATTACATACGTATGAAATACACCCAAGCCAAGAATCCAGGTTACCAATGAATTCCTTAAGAATTTATTTGTGGAAATAAGACGGAATTTCTTTTCTTCGGGGCACTGGATTCCTCATTTAGAGAAATTATCCCTTCTAATTCTGTAGATACAATCACAAAAGATAATATAAGGAGTAGCTACTAACGGTGCTTTGAAAAGCCGGCCATACATTCATGTTTTCGCATTTTTACTCGGCAGCAATATATTATTCGCTGTCGTGATACTGGAATTACATAGCTGAATACTAACATTGTGAAACGATCCACTTCATTAACAAGTAAGTTTTCCTGTAAACATGGCAATAGTGTCAATTCTGTTGTACAAAATCAGTAAACGAAACTAATTTGACAGGAGTAAAAATTCTTGCTATCCCGTTCTCACGTGCGAGGATATATAAGGATGGCAATACCTTTAGTCCAATCAAATTAGTTTAGTTTAGTGATTTTGTAGAACAGAATCAACACCAATATCAAATTACCTTATGTGCATAAATCATGTAGGCCGCCCTATTACACTGCATAACTTCTCAAACAAATTTACAACTTCTCATAGTAATTACATATTCCCGAGTGTTGTAACGTTGTGGGTTGTTAAAATTTAACTGGAATTTGACGCGTCCTGTCTTGTTCATATAGACACGATAATTAATCCGTTCAGAATATCGTGTGTGCTTCATTAAATTATATTTGAAACTTTTATGGTAGCTATTACTAATCGGAAATCATTTACACAGACGTTGTTTGTTGAATTAACTACAATTTGTTCATATTGCTTCATACTGTTTTTTAAACTTTCGCGATTTAAACACAAGAAGAAGGCTAACGTACACAACTACAATCAGTCAGCCCGTGACCACGGCCGATGCAACTCGGTCGAAACGTCGGGAGGTAAATAAACAATTTAATATCGCGTATAAGACCTGTTTTCATGTCATTACTATATTGCTTCATAGTAAGTTATAAATAGTACTTCTTACGTACGTCTTAGCTATGCATTCATAATGAGAATACATCATACAAAAATGTACCTTTCGTTTAATTAATTAAAAATGCTCCTGTTTCTTTGTCTAGCCGGTCACGCGTGATGCCATGACCAAGTGAAATAGGGATTTATTTATATATTTATAGATATGACTTTTTAACAAAGTTACAGTATAGTGGATAGAAAAAAAATTAGGAGCAAGCGTTTGTCATGGTATGGGCATGTTATGTCGAGGAATGAAGATAACGTGGTAAGAAAGGTTTTACGTGTGAATGTGGATGGGTAAAGGGGTCGAGGTAGACCTAAGAAAAGATGGATGGACTGCGTGAAAGATGACATGGCCAGAAAGGAAGTAAATACAGAAATGACGGCTGATAGAGAAGGATGGAAGAGAAATACATATTGCGCCGACCACAAATAATATGGGATAAGGGCAGGAGAGTGATGACTGTAACGGATAGTTCTCTACATCCGAACAAAATAGACAAATTATAGTGGCGCTATATCCCGTAAACATATCATCAAGGACATAGTTTCCACGATGATTCAATCATAGAACTTCACAGGCAAAAAAGCAATTAGGATTACGCGGGCCATTAGCTTATCAGCACAGGTGTGGTCTAAAGTTTCCGTAAAGTTATAATTCCATAAAGTTTATGGAACAGGGCGTTGGCGGATAAATTTAATTTGGTCACGTGATGCGATGCGTTCACGTTAGTTGATTAATCAATTAGGACGGCGATATTGCTGTTGATACAATTAACATAATGGTGATGGAGGACTCAATATGCCACAGTTGTGTTATTATTAATGTATTTACTTTTGGATGGGATACACTTTTATTAAAACTGCGTCACAGTGTCTCTGCTGCCTCAGCATTTTTTGTCTCTGTTAAACCGGAGTGTCAAGTTGTAGATTCAGACTTTCTGAAATAACCCAAAACGTTATTTATACCACTAAGGTGGCACACAAGCGTACGACCACTTGATGGTAAGCACCCACCGTAGCCTATAGCCGCTACCAGGGGTATGACTAACGCGTTGCCAACCCTGTTGTTGATGAAGACTCACTGTTCTAGCAGCATCGTATCCTCGTAGAGCACTGGCAACCTTACTCACCGCAGAAACACAACTGATCTTCATTCTTATATTTAAGCCCGGGTGTGCTAAAATCTGTTGAAAATTATGTTTGTGTTTATTCTACTTAAGGAGAGGTAATTGGATAATTTTACTATTTGTTTAACTATTTGTTAAACGTAAGCTTTCGGAACCGTGGTCTCGGTCCCAAAAGCCCCCGACTCATATAAGGTCACTAAATATTTTGTTATGAATTATTTTTGAATCCCCCCGACTCATATACATTTTATTTTTGAATCGCGTTTGAGTATTTCCACTGCTGATTATGTTCGTTCACAACTCCCAATTAACTAATTATCATTATTTCGGGCTCGTCTTCAAGAACAATTTGCCCTACTAGAACCAAGGTGGATTTCAAGTACATACTCGTGTCTTGATTGAGACGGTGCCGACGAGTTATGAGAATCTATGAATTCTTAACTGTTTTCATCAGAATATTTACTATCTTTTATTCACACCTAGGGGAGAAGATCGAGGCCAAAAGCCATCATGACGTCACGATGCTGTTCAGCGACATAGTAGGCTTCACGTCTATCTGCGCAACCGCAACCCCGATGATGGTTATCGCTATGCTTGAAGACCTCTACAGCGTGTTTGATGTATTCTGCGAAGAACTCGATGTTTATAAGGTAAGTTGATTTTACAGTGGGATTAAGTTGATTTAACAGTGGGATTAAGTTTATTTGACAGTGGGATTAAGTTGATTTAACAGTGGGATTAAGTTGATTTATCAGTGGGATTTCTCATTCAAAATTGGAGCCTCCACTTACAGAAGATCGTAGTATTCATAGTGAAATGGTGTGTTATTTAGAGAGGCTACTCTGTTGTAGTGTTGTGGGTCTGCGGTGGGTAAGATTTCTATAGCTCGAGAATACGCTGTGCTGGTTGTATGGAGACCATATGTTCTTGATACAGTGAGACCTCATAACAAAAAGATTGGCAATGCTCTAGTTAGATTGTATTGGAAGTGTTCAGTTCATTGGGTATCATCAGGCGGAACGTACCTACTATTCCTTGTAGCATTTCTTAAATGTATAATTATGATAATAAAGCCTTAATTCGTGTATTCAAACTGTCTTCGACGTTACTCTAATTAGCCTCTTTGGCACAGAAATGGAAGTTAAGCGTTTAATTAGGTCGTTTTGCGGCGAAATTGCATGTTTGTCTGTGTAAATTGGATAGGTAAGAGTGGCAGAATTTTATTTATTTAAATACATTTGTAGGTACTAGGGAATACGTTTACCTGTTATAGGCAACAAATTTCTATGTTAATAATAGATGTTAGTGGGATGGTTGGATATTCCGCCACAAAGGATAATGCTAACAATAAAATATTTTTCTCTTAGCCTCGGCATAGCAAGCACGCCTGTTCTTCTCTCTAGGGATTGAAATATCAAAAACCCTTTAAACACGCCATTCACTATGACCCACTGAAAGCCACACCAATTTAATTTTTTAAAAAACGGATTATCATACGAGCCTTGTTTTTCCGGAAAAAATTGGAACTTCGCAAATACTCAATTTGTCAAATGCCTACGTCATATGAGGATTCTACTGGTACTGGGGCGTTTCACACCACGCACGGTTTGGACCACGGTGTGAATCGCCCAACTGCTTTTTTTCTGATTGAGAGATCAAAGCTTGCCAGAATTTCAATGACATTTACTTCAATATAGTTCGTATATAGCTTCAACTTGACCGGTACTATTTGGTGTACATAAATAAGCATAGATCAATTCAATTTCAATAGATAAAAGTTTTTTATTTTTTTTTATCCTTACGTTTCCATTTAAGCTTAATGCTGATATTTCTTAAAATGGCATGTATTTCAAATCAGGTGGAAACGATAGGTGACGCGTACTGTGTAGCAAGTGGGTTGCATCGCAAGATTGACACTCATGCGCCACAAATCGCGTGGATGGCGCTTCGGATGGTTGAGACGTGTGCGCAACATTTGACGCACGAGGGAAACCCTATTAAGGTACAGTGTTGGATTAAATGTAGCCTTTTTTTTGTATAATAAGGGACTATTAATTAGTAGAAACTAAAACTAAACTAAAATTAAAACACAAATCTATTACCTATAAATTTACAAACTAAATTACAAGTAAATAAATGTCCCAAATCTCGGGTAATGATTTCTTTATTGAGTACTTCTACATGTAAGGTATTTTTGTAAAAGAACATATTTATGTGACTGGTTGAAACAGCGTGTAAGTTAATTACGCTGATAGTAAGTAGATTTAAAATGGCAAAATAGTTGTTAAAATTATTAACCTAAAGAGATATAAAATTTAATTCACAACCATAAGTTGAAAATTTAGTTTAAAAAAAAAATTTGTTTAATTGTTTGATTAGAATAGAGTTTTCAATACCATCTGATACATGTTCAAAAGCTCTTTCACTTATCATTCTATCTTCGTTACCATTCTCATTAGGAAGACCTTAAAATTACTCTGTTTCTCATACAGATGCGCATAGGCCTCCATACTGGCACAGTCCTGGCTGGCGTCGTAGGAAAGACTATGTTGAAGTATTGCCTCTTTGGACACAACGTGACCCTAGCTAACAAATTCGAGTCAGGGTCTGAACCTCTGAAGATTAATGTCAGTCCCACTACCTATGAGTAAGTGTTCTTTTAATATTTTTGAGCGTTATGTCTATAGTATAGGTCTCAGATGAAATAAAAAATGTAGATGTAGCATTGCGAACAACGAAGTGACGTAATGTGTATATGTGCATTGCAAGGCGTAGTTTTAACCAGCGTCAATCCATCTACCTTGTTTATTTTGATCTCATTAAGCATACAGTATTTAGTACAGTCGGGTTAATTTAATGATAATGATCAGTACAGTTACAATTGACTTGATTTGAGATTGATTGAATTTGACGAGACCGCTGGTCTAGTGGTTAGTATACCTGACTGCTGCGCTAGGGGTCGCGGGTTCGTTTCCCGCCGGGCAAACATTTATGTGACAAATATGTTTGCCTTGCGTCTGGGTGTTTGGTATGTATTATAAGTATGTATTTACAAACAAAAAGTATATAAGTATTATACTTTAGCTACTGGTTCCCATAGTACAAGCTTTGCTTAGTTTGGGGCCAGATGGCGCTGTGTGATAATGTCCAAGCATTATTTTTTATTTGATTACGAATTCTTAAAACTGGTAACTAAAGATAAGTAAGTTATAAGTAATATAACAATTCTACTGGTTCCCGTTAATATTTGAATTACATAATCACACTTATATTATAATTGCGAAAGTGTGTGTGTAGGTACTCTCTTCACGCCTCAACGGCTGAATGAATTTGTATGATATTTGGAATGGAGGTAGCTTATAAGCTGGATTAACATATAGGGTAATTTTTATCCCGGAAAATTGTGTGGTTCCCGAGGGATAGTAGACTAGCCTGCGGGCAACGCCCCAGGTAAAAGCTAGCGAGTTAATAAGTTAGGTACAGGTCGCGGCACGAAACTCTAGCGCTGAGCGAAACGTGGAGGGGATAGCTGCGCATGGGTACCATCGCGCACGCAATACAAATTAGTAATTTAATTGCTTAGTTAAAAACAGCAAAATAATGTTTTAATGTAAAGTCAAATAGTAAGTCTAGCGGTGAACAAAATATGGAACTTAACTGCGTATGGGTACTGTCACGCACGCAAATATTACTTCATGTTACCTACAATATAATTTTTAACAAGTTTATGGGGAGTAGAAAAATAAATACACTATCGGATTTGTAAATTTTTATATTAAATACCAAATAATAAAAAAAATTATATTAAGTCCGAATTACATAAGAACCTACTGAAGTTTCTTCTCAGGATAGAAGAAACCTGCGAGTTCGGCAGGGTGTGGACATCAGACACCGCATTCTCCTTTCCGATATCTAGTCCGAATCAGACAATGGTCTTACACCTTCAATAGTATCCCAACAGGGCCTTTTGCTTACTGAGGGCCCCGGCTCAGGGCTGCTTCGGTCGTCGGCACTAACAGCGTCATCGTCATCAGACTCACCAAGGCTATCCTCTGAACTGTCACCATCAACGCGAATGATGAATTCTTCTGTAACCAAATCCACGACATGGTCACTCTTGACATATTGCTCTTCTATGTCCTTTACCTTTTGGCATAACTTTCCCCAATCCCAAGCACCCATCAGCAAAACTTTTTCTTGAATTAGTTCTATACATTTAGCAACACTCCACTTCACATTTTTACTGCCTACATATTGCTTTATGTCAGACCATGCCATTTCGATTGGATTTAGATCTGGGTGGTATGGTGGCAGTCTTAGCACTTGATGTCCTTGCTCTGCTAGTATCCTGTCAATTGAAAATGTTTTAAATCTATCTTTGTTAGCCCGTATTAAATTGTATAGTTGAGGTTTTAGTAGAGTTTCCTCATATTGTATGCCCTTTTCAGTAAGCCAACCCTGCATGTCAGCTTTTTTGGAATTAGAAGTGGGTGCAAGGTCCCATTGTTTATTATGGTATGATGCGTTGTCGACTACCACGACAGAATTAGGCGGTAAGTTCGGCAATAACTGTGTCCTCAGCCATTTTTCGTAGTTGTCGTAGTTCATATTGTCGTGGTAGTCGCCTGATTTCGCACCAGCTTTAAAAGTTAACAGTGCGTTCGGTATGAACCCAGCCTCTGATCCTGCGTGGACAATGACCACCCGCTGTCCTTTGGAGATAGGTTTTTTGAGACCTTTTGTAGTACCATCGGTCCAGGCTTTTGGAGCAGAGTGCGATGAATCTACGTAAGATTCATCTGTATATACGATGGGCCTTCCCTCTTGGCGATATTGTTTTATTTTGCGTAAGTATTCGATACGTAGTAAACGTATATTTGAACTTTCAATCAGTACTTTTCGATTGTTTTCAGTATTTTTCCACCGAAACCCTAAACTCTTAATTATTCGTCGAAGACTTCGTTCTGAGCCTTTGAAATTTATATCTTCCTCTAGCTTCTTTCTCAACTTTCCGACGGTGGGAAGTTCATTATTTGTCCTATGAAAGTTATGTATGCACCTCTTTATTAATCCTTGATCAAAGTTATCAATATCTGTGACCGGTTTTGATCTGGAGCGTTTTTTGCCTGGTGTTCTAAATACTGATAATAAGTCGGAATTATTGGCTTCAGTGGAGATTTTCCTTACCGTTGCTATGGACGTCTTTGTAGATTCAGCTGTCCTTTTCTGAATTTTCTGTAAGTCACTAATTATACTATTTAATTTTATATTTCCCGCCTGAATAACTTCTGCAGTTTGTTTTATTTCACTTATATCTACAGTGCTGCGGTCAGAATCGAGTAAAATACTCGCAGCTTCGCCAATTTCACTTTGAATTTGTTTCAGGGAATTAATGAAATCATTCGATTCCCTTTTCAGAAAACAATGCACGTCAAACACCATTTTCCGTGCCTGTCTTTTCAAAACAGTATTCCTTCTCGGCCTCGGCATTTTCACTGTTTAAAAACTGTTCAAACTTAATCAAACAGTGAATAAACTAACAAACACAACAAACAAATCAACAAAACAAACTTAACAAAAAACAACAACAAAAATTAACGATGACAACAAAACAATTCAGAACGCGACTGTACACTGGAAGTGCGCGGAGCGTCGTATCGGCACGGGGGACGGAGTACGACTGGAGAGCCAATCGGCGCAACGCACGCTCGCCCTTCACCCCTGTACCCCGCCAAGACACCTTATTTTTTACTTCTGCGCAATAACGGTCAGCGCTAGAGTTTCGTGCCGCGACCTATACTTTAAGTTTTTGTTTAGAAATCATATGCGAAATTAATTTGTTTATTTGCCTCAATGTTTTGGCAAATTTATAAAGGACATTGTTATACGAGCTGACTTAAATTATGAAGTCACGTCTATAAGCACAAAATCCTTATCTACCAGATGGCTAATAAAGTTCCCGGGTTTCGACATGGAGCCACGTGACCGCTCCTGCCTGCCGAATTCATTCCCGAAGGACATTCCCGGGACGTGTTATTTTCTCCACAAGTATTCCCACCCTGGTACTGACTCCGAGGAAAGCCAGGTAAGTAACTTTTATGTTTAGGTTAATGATGAGCTAAGTTCTGCGTAAAAATGTGATAAGTCTCTTAGGAAAAACCTTTAAATAAATTCAATAAAAGTTGGCGTTGAATTAGTGTTCTGCTAATACCATAAACAAGCTAAGGTGGCAAACAAGCATACGACCCGCTTGATGGTAAGCGATTACCGTAGCGTACGGGCTGCAACGTTATTACTTGCGCGTTACCGACCCTGCAAATATCTCTTCACATCCTTCGTAAAAGACCCCTTGCTGCACTCTCTTGAAAACACAGCAGGGAGCTAATTCTACTTGAATAATAAGCATTTTGTATTAAATTAACAAAGTATTTAAAAAACTCCCCTCGAGCGTAATCCCTAAGTGCCGCACGCACATAAACTCATCCCTAGTTACGGACTCGCTAGACCGAATATTTATTTTTATGTGTGGGTAGCACTTCTCGGTCCTACTAGGTGTACAAATTACCATAATATATTAATTTTGTATCTCTTAATTCTTTAAGTATTAGCAAGACAATGGTGCCAATTCTGTCGTACAAAAATACTAAACTACAATAATTTGACAGTTCTTAAAGTCTTGCTATCCCTTTCTCATGTGCAGGGTTGAATAAGGGTAGCAATACCTTTGGAACTGTCAAATTAGCTTAGTAATTTTGTACAACAGAATTGGCACCAATAACATTTAGTTTAATATAGTAGATCAAAATACACAGAACCAAACATAACAGCCGTACATTGTATCTTTAGTCGTATTATCACATGGATGTAATACCAAATTATGTAGCGCACCTAGATCGCTGTAATTACTAACTAAATTTACAGGGAATTGTGTAACTAAACCCACGATTCGACTAATTGTGAGGTGTTTGCTTATTCAACACACCCTGAGGAGAGCACATACTGATACATATTCATCAGACGTTGATAATAGTTTGTACGAACACTGTATAGTCTTGAACTATTAAGTCTGTACAGAAGATTGAACAAAACGTAACTTACTTTGGAAAGTTAATTAGGGAACAGAATTCATGTATAAAATAAATATTGATACATTTCTAAAGAATAACGAATGCATAATTGGATCAAACCATTCTAATCTACTAATTGACTATGATGTAGTGTTGTGTTTCTGCAGTGAGTAAGGTTGCCACTCCACGATTATACGCTGCGCTAGTAGTAATTCTGCTAGCTCAGTGAGTCCTCATCAACAACATGGTGAGCAACGTGTTAGTGGTACCCCTGGTATTGCTACCGGCTACGGTGACTGCTTACCATCAGGTGTGCCGTAAGCTTGTGTGCCACCATAGCGGTACCAAAAAATATTACTGTGATCTATTTGCACTTGAAAGTGAAAATGTGCTCTATTCAAAGTTTATTTTATTCACCATCTTTAATTTAAGCTTCCACTAGATAAATATTTTAATATCAACGGGAAATACCCAATCCTCTTTTAGTAAAGATGAAATTCCTTTGATGATATTGGCGGTTGAAAACAGGAAAATCATTTCGGTGATATAAGGCTGTATTCATTCCTTTTTAAAGGAAATTACCTCCTTATTGGCCCAAACATTTGAAATTGGCTATTAGGAAACTTTGGACAATCTGATCGATGTGCATCTAAAAATATAAAAAAGTATGCGTATATTTTACACACTTCGGAACACCACTGTTTGCTCCATACGGTACAAAGTTTGTAATGAAATTCTGATTCAACATTCTCTTGTGAACGTAAGTTTGGAAGAATTTGCGAATAATTCTTTATTTTCTCGGCAGGTGAAACACATTCAAGATGCGTTAAAGGACTTTGATATAGGACAAACAAAATCTGCGGATATTGACACTGAAGATCTGACTTAGCCGATGATATAAGAGTGTAATCTAATTTTGACAATGTTCTAGTTGCTTCCAATTTTAGGAAAAACTTTGTTAATGTAAATACTTATCTGAATTCCTTTGTTAAGTGTTCATTAAAAACTTTTTTCATCAAAATGTTGGATATAAAAATGTCACTCCAAAGTTTAACACTCTTAAGACTTTCCACTTTTCGATGTCGGTGTTATTTTTGTTAAATATTTGCGTAAATGGCACAGCTAAAGTCGTCCACGTTTCATTACGTCAACTTGGTGATCGTATATATAATTTGCTGCGTGAAAACGTAAAACACTGAGAGTGCGAACTTGTCCATTATTTTTATTTTAACTATTAATAAGTTTTTTTTTAGCAATTATATTCTTATCTATGGGGATTAAAATGAATGATCTGCACCTTAGTATTGAGTATTAATTTATTTATAAATTGAACATGCAGTTTACAGAGATATCTCGAACACACCAACCAGCATGTTGCAGACAAAACTAAATTATTAAAGGAAAAGTAGAAAAAGAATCAAATAATTAATATCAGTATTGCCAATAATTTCAATAAAAATAAAAAACGTGACAATTGCATTATGTTTCAAACCGGATTTATGTCATATTCGGTTCAAATACAAGACAAGATTATTTATTTTCTATCAATTAACTAAGCTTTGAATATAACTTCCCTAGACTTCTTCAGTTAGTACTTAAAAGGTTGTGTGATTCATACGTGATTAAATCTCAGTCTATTTCAAATTAAGAAATTTTACGGTAGTGGAAGGTTTTCGCCTAGAACTTCAAATATCCACATTGCTTATTATTAGATCAGTAGCCAAGTAGCAAGAGCGACTTTCGACTAAGCGTTCGTATCGCTTTCGACTATTTTTGCATGGGAAATATAACTGCCCTCGTCGGCGAAAAGTGGAACTAAAAGTTCGTTATTCAGTTACTTTTTCCAAAACGTAGTCGATATATTACTTGCTACCAGTATAGGGAACGTTATTTCACAAGAGTTCAATGTTGTTTCCTTTGAACATTAGAAGTCTTTGAAACGTCAAAAGGCGCTTCTGTTTAATTAATGAAATGAGATTAAAATGTGAGCGCTAATTTTAATGTTGTACCTACAGTTTCTAGTCACAGTAATTTTAAGCGTATACTCGAACGTAAAATGACGTTAAATGTAAAAAAAATATGTAATAACGATAAATGTGTAATCGAATCTCGTTTAGAAAGTATAATATTAAATTCATAGATGTAATGTATAGTGATGTATGTAAAGCTTTATGTAATACATAAGAAAATGTTGAACCTGGGATAATTACGACTTACCTAGTTATAAAGCAAATTGAAATTGCTGTAGGTGAAATGTAATATAGTGTAATGATACTCTGAAATTTCTATTGTAGAACAATCTAAGTCACATATAGCTATATACGAATGAGCTCGTTTTGACATAACTACGTTCAAAATATTATTGTGTTAATCATTTTATCTTTCCTTCATATGGGTTTGCAATATTATTATTTTTTATTAGTAAGATTTATTTAATTTCTTATTTTGTGTTTTTTTTTTATTTGTTAACATTATTATTAAAAGTTAGGTATCGTTGGCAATTTTGGACGACAAAAGTAATAAGTTTAATATAAAACGTACTGTTAATATACTCGTACACACTTTACCATTATAAACACTTTATAGGTATGTATTCATCATCAGCCTATAGACGTCCACTGCTGAACAAAGGCCTCCCCCATAGATTTCCACAATGACCGATTCAATGCGGACCGCATCCAACGCTTGCCAGCGACCTTTATCAGGTCATCGGTCCATCTAGTGGGGGGCCGTCCGACGCTGCGTTTTCCAGTGCGTGGTCTCCACTCTAGAACTTAACGGCCCCATCGGCCATCCGTTCTACGAGCTATGTGCCCTGCCCATTGCCACTTCAACTGGCTAATCCGTTGAGCTATGTCGGTAACTTTAGTTCTTCTGCGAATCTCCTCATTTCTGATTTGATCTCGCAGAGATACACCCAGCATAGCCCTCTCTATAGCTCGTTGAGTGACTCTGAGCTTTCTTTTCCCATAGTGAGTGACCACGTTTCCGTTCCGTATGTCATCACTGGTAACTGTTAGGTATGTATTACTTAGGCCAATTATTTTTTCTACAAAAGAAATTTCAGTACGGTACCTAAGTTTTAGCAAATAGATTTAGTATTTAGACGGCTAATATAATATTTATACTGAAATTTAATTCAGTTTTTTCATAGAATATTCTATTTGTTTTCTTCCGCTTTATTATCACAAGTGACTTTTGTAATTTAACTAAAACAAAAATAATTACAGATCTGAAAGTTTAATAAAACGTAAAATTGTTCTCTTTGTAGATGGGTAAGTGTCTGAACTGTTAAGTCATTAATTATATTTATTCTAGTCTTTAGTTCAATACGTATATTTCTTTTCTTAAATTATGATTTATGTCTCGATGCTTAAAAATAAATCCATTTATAACGTGATTTTTAGTATACTCGTCTTAGAATAAAAAATGTACTTCTAAACTAAGGAAATAATTAAGTAAATACTTGTAAATAGTTTCAACTGTTCTTACAAAAAAGCGTGTGTTCTAAAGTAGTTAATGTTGCTTACTGCGATGACTTGAAGAATATTTTGTATATTAGATAAGTGATGTAATATAAATACTTGCAAATCAGTATAAAATATTTAATCGTTTTTATTTTCATTATCGCAATTGCACCTAGAATTAATTTTCAAGCAATCTAGTCGCATACTATACGGGTAAGTTTTTTTTAAATTTATTTCTGATCTATATCCAAAATTGCATGAAGAAGATGACAATTTAAAATGAGAGAGGTTGATATTTAATAAAGTGTAAATCTAATTTAGAATTCATACTGATTGTGAAGCTATTTCGAATAAGCGAACAGCTGCTTATTTCAATTTAAAATTTTAATAAAACCAATTTGCCGGCAGCATTGTTTTGAAACACAAACAATTCAAATCAAACCGTCTAACTTTATAAATTCAATATTTGGGTATATCGAATTACAATTAAAGCATCGTGAAGCCAGCGATATCGCCAGTGTACTGCTTCCTTACCACTCGACAATCAATTCTGTGAACTCTTGCTTAAAGTCTATTTTAGCTTCTAATCGGTGCCGTGCATTTAAGCAAACATTCAATCCATAATACTGGTTTGTACAATTTAATTAAAAAATATACTGTAGTGATTAAAATATATTAAAAATGGAATTAATGGTGTTAATTATGTTTTACTAAATCATTAAATTAAACCAATTTGACAGGGCTTAAAGTATTGCCATCCTTATTTAACACACACATATGAAAGGGATAGCAAGACTTTTAGTCCCGTCAAATTACTTCCATTTTGTGATTTTGTACATCAGAATCGGCACCATTTTTAGTCATAACATTCCATGTAAAATTTTGCAGTGTTGTGATTTAGTGTACTTGCAAGTATTTAACTATTCATGTAGTTTTAAACTGAGTTTTACTGTAAGTCCATCATGCTATGCTTTAAACTACGGCACATATCGCGTAGATTACTTAACACAATATCTAGTCTAGTCGTTAAGGATAGGAAAATACAAGTTCATTTCGCCGCATGAATCAGCATCTTTTGAATTCATTATTTTCTATGATACGAAAGTTTTTTCTTATTGGGTTTTTCCTTTCTTTAATATTTATCATCTTTTCAGCCTTCTTTTTGTGTGATATCAAAATTGTTGGTAAGAAAAATATTAAGTTAATAATGTAAGTTTGGTAGGGCCAAGATAAAGTGTGACTTTTGACAGGTTTGGTTACCAATTTATATTTTTAATCGACGTGTCATCGTTGGTTTCCGACACTTTTTCAGCTGTCAAAAGTCATCTTTCACCTTGGTCCTACTATTATATAGACGTACTATAGTGACTGACATAACCTCTTGTCTCAAGTGCGAGTCAAAGTTACAATTAAAATATATTATGAGCAAATACGATATGAATCCTATCCGAAAAGGTTTTAATCAAAAAATATATAATAAATATTTGAAAATGCACATACAGGCACTACTTGTCTTCTAGGCATCCACCTAGCTGGATTTAAGAAAAAAGAAAATAATAATGAGACTGGCAGCTGGAGAAAAGAAAAAAAAGTCTATTCTTTTTAAGTTTATGCTTTTATATTTTTTAAAAAGCTGCTTCATTCGTTCTGTTCTTCAAACGTGTAAGCATTACTAAAGCTAATTCCAAGTAAACTAAACTAAACTAAAATCACTTTAAATCTGTATTGATGTGTAGAAACGATCTAGTGGGTATTTATGTAAAAAATACTAAATTTTAAATTATGTACTATACATAAAAATATTTGTACTTGTGTTTGAGAGTGAAATATATCTGTATGTGTGTATTCGTGATAGGAATTAATAAAAAAAATGTAGAAAGCTACCAAGTTTGTAGTTAACTAGATTTTCTATTACTTATCTTCCTTAATAAAAACTGTCATTCTCATGGCCTTTGTATCCAACTTTTGGGAATTCGGGTTTTTTTTTCCAAAAAAAATATGATTATAAATATTGTACCTAATTAACACGATTTAGACACCAATATATTTTTATTTCAAGTCTATAAATTATTGTCATTTCTTATATCTAATATGTTGTAAAAAATGTATGCCGTAGGAGCAAATATATATATAGTACCTACTTACTTGTATTCTTATAGAAAATCGTTCTATTCATACTTTATGTAATATAGGTATTGCCTAAGACCACGCCTTCTTTAGGGTTTATAAATAAATAGACACGAATCTTTAATAGAAAATGATATATTCACTATCAATGTAAGTTTGTACCTCACGCTGTTTCGTGTATTTCGATGGATTATGATTTGAACCGGTTTCTTGTGAAGCCGTTGCTGTGAATGCACTGTTAGTGAAAACTATACAAATAAAATGTTTCTTTCGTATAACTGTGTTTTAATCCATAATCTTTCATTCAAAATTTAATAAATTTCAATTAATTATAAATAGAGCATTATTTTCTCAAACTGAAATAAAGAAGTTCATAGTTTAAGTGGTCAAATTATTTAAAATAAAATATGAATTAGAGTTACATTCTTAAAAATATGGAATTTTGTAATTCTTCCAAGACAAACAAAATTCCTGTTCATAATAAAATTATGCCACAATCTACATTTGACACTTAATAAAGCTACCGTCATAAAATACGAACGTCACATTTTTTTTAAATGTCGCCAAGAAGTCCATTAATCAAAGTTCTGCAAAATTTTAAGAAAAACTCGAGAGAGGTGCTCGTTATGGAAAATTATATGAAATTTTATGGAGAGAAGTTTTCGAGTCGTCGAGCAACAACTAATTTTGTTTGATGTTAACATTTAATAAAATACACAGTCAATTTTGGACAGGCTCCGATTTATAGACAAATATACTCTTTGTAAATCGATAGATGAACGTAATTGAAATTTTCGCGTCGCGAAATATTTAAAGACGTATCCGCTGATAATGTAAGGGTTGTGTGTCGGTACTCATTTAAAATAAAACACATGTAGTTAGATACAAATATTCGTCCTACCCACGAATCAAGAAGACTGCGGACGCAACTACAATCAGTCAGCTCGTGACCACGGCCGATACAAGTAGGTCGAAACGTCGCGGTAAATAAATAAAAAAGACTCGTTCTATTGTTTTATATTATTTAATATACTTGTAAAATTAATTTAACTGGTGAACAATATTGTATGATTGAGTGTAGTGACCAGTGAATCTGAAAAGTGGAAGCAGTGCCTTCACGCAGAAATACTGGTAAGTAATTTAAATTACAATGAAATGATACTCGTATAACCATTGCAAAATAATGTTAACATTATATTTCCTTCTTCATAAATCGTGTATGTGATTGGAATAGGAGTGGATTAATTGCCTCAAGCCTAATGCTCGGAAATGTGGTAGTTATCGTCTTACTCACGTCATCTTATCAGTAAAATACAACAAGACATATTCAGTAAGAATTAATCAATTATACATAAATATCAACACGCTAAGTTCCTCACGGGTTAAGCAGAGTATAGAGCGACATTTCACTTTTGACTTACACACCTCTTTTGCTTCGTTTACTTCAAACAATCTATTCATAAATCCTCCATAATATTTTTTTTGTGTCAGCATCGCGTGAATGCTGTTTTAAGCGTCCATGGCCTACGGTTACCGCTTATCAGCAGTGCTGTATGCTTATTCACCTTACCGTGGTATATACCTTTAGATAATAAACTTTCGATAAACGAAAATATCTTTAATGTTGTTTAGTTATAGATCTTAACTAAAACCCAGGGTTTTTTTTTAGGGATATGGTCTCTCGCAGTTAGTTCGAGGGAACTTTTACTGCTTAACCGGACTAAAGTGGCGAGGCCATTTAAGGCCTCCAGCCAGAAGGGGGACTTAATCTAAGCAACAGAACTAGGGGCGTTGCTGGGAGGTGGGCTATGGAGCCGTGACTGATTTTGGGGACGAAGAAGACGGGATGAGTGCGACGGTCCTCGCCGGCGTGGGCGGTATTGGGGTCGGTTTGGATGTTTATCTGCGGTTATCCTTCAATTTGACCTGGTCATTAGGTTTAAAAGTTCATAAAACTAACGCTAAATTTCCTCGTCATTTCGAGCCCATAAACGCATTTGAAATAGCATAATAACTACTTACAGTTTATTGCTTAGAGGTGATGCGGAAAGTTAATACGTGGTAGTAATCGTGAGCCGAGGCTATAACTTTGATTGGATAATAAGTACCTATACTTGTTATTATGATTTTTATTAACAAGATTTGAGGGATAGTTTGTAATAGATATCTGTAAGAATTATTACTTTGTTCAAAAGTATTAGTTTATTTTTGGAGATTTATTTTTATTTTTAGGGTTCTGTATCGGAAGGGTAACCACGGAACCCTATTACTAAGACTGTTTGTCCGTCAGTCCGTCGGGCCGTGCGTCCGTCCGCTTATCTGCCAGCGGGATCCCTACGGATCATGAGATCAGCCCGAACAGGAAATTTCAAGTATCTACCTACGTAGATACTTGAAATTTTCTGTTGCCGCTATAAGAACAAATAATAACAATTGTAAAGATCGATGTAAATCTACGATCATGCTTCTTTCTTTCTTTCCTTCTTGATCATCCGTGTTTATATGCGTTATATAACTTGTTTGAAATCAATTATGTCTTACGGAGCTAGGAGAATCTTAGCATTAAAGGTATAAATGGTAAATTGCAAACATATAACCTGTTTAAATTTACGATTCCCCTGAACATGAGATTTTACGAGCCTTCTCGGTTAAAGCACGACTTTATTGGTTTAGTTATGAGTAATTGAAAATACGGTCTGGGTTTTAAAGTGGCATTAATGATGCAATAACTCTCAATGGGAATTATATTATTTAAATGAAAGACATTTATAGTCTTTACACAGAGATTGATAAGAATAGATAGAAATAAAGAGTATATATTGAGATATAAATATTGTATTTAGATTAAAGAGTCATTTTTAACTCTTTATTTATTTATTTTATTCAATAATTGCTCGTGTATCTGTACTTATAACTAAAAGTATTCGTAATATTCTTAATGTACAAAAAGCCGTGATGGCCTTGTGGTTGAAGCAACAGGCCTGTCATCTGATGGGCCCAGGTTCGAATCCCAGCCTGTACCAATGAGTTTTTCTAAGCTTAAGTACAGTGATTAATCACATCATGAGCTTTTAAAAAGAGAGGTAGGGCGATTTGGCATATCCCGTGGGTTATCCCATTTAAATTGGAGCCGCCTGACTGGGGACTGTACCTCCGCCTTACAGAAGACCGCAGTGAAATAACACTACTTGATGTAGTGTTGTGTTTCTGCGGTAAGTAAGGTTGCCAGTGCTCCACGAGGATACGCTGAGCTAGTAGTATTGCTGCTAGCACAGTGAGTCCTCATCAACAACATGGTTGGCACCCCGTTAGTGATACCCTGGTATTCCTAGCGGCTATAGGCTACGGTGTCTGCTTACCATCAGGTGGGCCGTATGCTTGTGTACCACGTTACTTGTATAAAAAAAATGTATCACTTTAATATTTTACTTAACACTTATTTAAGTTTAAATACATTATATATTGTAGTACCTATTTTTTTATTATACAAATTATTATATCTTTTATACCTTTATATGATATCATCTTCTTTATCTACTTACTATTTAAAGTTAAATATATGAAGTATTTTCACATACTATATTAGCTAACATTTTCTTGTGATTTATGAAAATATCCGATTATCACACCGCCGATGACACCACTGGTCTATGGTTAGTTTATCTGAGTGCTGTGCTACGATTGGTGGCGATTTGATTCCCGTGGCTGTTTGGTAAGTATTAAAAATATGAATTATTACGACAGAGTGTACACTATATAGTTTTAAAATGTGGCCATATTGACAACTAGCCTTTACTTGCGGCTTCGCCCGCATGGTTTTACAATCTCTCGGGAACCACACAATTTTATGGATATGTTAATCTAGCTTATATCTAATAATCTAGCAATTTAAAGAGAGGTATGCCGAATTGACCTTGCAGCAGGATACACTGAGCTAGTAGTCATGCTGCTTGCCCAGTGGCTCCTCATCAACAACAGTTGGTGACTCGTTAGTTATATCCCTGGTATTGCTAGCGGCTATACGCTACGGTGACTGATTACCATCAGGTGGCTCATATGCTTGTATGCCACCTTAACGGTATAAAAAAAGAAACGAAATTTCATGAAATCCATTCAGCCGTTGAGGCGTGAAGTTGGTACAAACACACACACAAACTTCGCCTGTCTAATATTAGTGTCACATTGGTGTCAATCTGTTGTACGAAATCACTAGACTAAACGGGACTTAAAAGTCTTGCTATCTCTTTCTAATGTGCGGGGATAAAAAGGATGACAATATTTTTGTCTTGTAAAATCAGTTTAGCTTATTGTTTTTGTACAGCAGAATCGACAACATTGGACGACTCTTATAATCTAATTTTAATACAAACTCAATGCTAAGCAGACACTTTTAAGCCCATGGGGCCAAAGCTAAACGCAAACACAAATCGGAGTAGTAAACCTTAAAAATAATACCGATATACAACCGTTGTTTATTTAACTAGTTTTATAACCGTTTAAATATTATGAGTTTGATACCAACACGTGGTTAGCGTCAGATAGCGATATTGTAAATATTTACAAATCATATTTTAGCACCGACCTTAAAATATTAGCATTGGAAATGTATGTTTGTTTATCGATTTGTGATATTTTGATCGGATTTCGTCAGCTATTTGTTTACTTCCTGTGTCTGTGAATTTTAAAACGTACGAGTTTTATGTTGTTATGACATTTATAATGTGTTTATTGAAGCATATATTGCACATCTTTTTAATTTTTATAATTTCCATTAATTTTTAATTACTTTTGATATATTATGATGACAAGTTTTCTTAAAGAATTATTTGTATTATTTTGCTTGATTGAGCAACGAACATCCATACAGTTTGTTGCTCAATCACGTTAAAATGAATCAACGGATTTGTATCAAAATTTCGCACTCGTATAGTTTATAACCTGGATTAACATATAGGCTTTTATTATATACTACTTATAGGATAATTTGTATCCCAGGAAAATCTTAAGTTCCTGTGGGATTCTAAGCTCAACGCGGAAGAAATCGCGGGCAGTGGCTAGTGTGACAATAATTCTACTTAACTGCTTATATTCTCTTTGAATTCTACGCTAACTTAAGAAAAACGCTCCTGAACGAGTGATGAGGGTTTTCATAACAGTTTAAAAACGATGTCTGTACCTACCTACCTATAACTATAGCTTCATAAACAATGTGTTTCCACCAGAGGATACATTCCGATACATTTGGTTATAGAGAATATCTGTAAACCAGTAAATAAACAATTTAAATTGAATAAGTTTTCAACAATTCCCCTGAAACATACGCCAGTATCTTTGCAATGCTTCGCGGCAAATACTCTTATTGAGGATAACAATTGAACCTCAAAATGTTGGCTGTCCTATGACTGGCGATAAAAATTGGAAATTCTAATAACTTTAGAGAATCAAATGTTCTGGAAAACTCGAATTTTTGATATACTAATACTGATATTTTGAATAAGATTTTGTTTCTTTAAATTTATTTGGTTGGTTTTCCCATTCTAAAGCAATTTGAGTTTAATCGAAATTTATACTAAAAAAACAAATACAAAATATCTTGAATTAACTCCCCTTAATTAAGTTACAAATGTAAATAAGGATCCTATTAGCAGTGATCCGCCCTAATTGTTCGTTTAAATTTATTGCAAATTATAACGTATTCCTAACGAGTTTGGGTGTAAAATGTAATCAGTTCTTTAATTTATTTATCGCGTCACATGAAAAAGAAAAGAGATTCTTCATCCGGAGAATACTATTTTGCTCAACCCATCGCCGTACTACTAATGTTTTTTATTTTTTTTATATTATATAAATTGCATTCTTCTTATTCGTTCTCTCGGATGAGAGAGGTCGTGGTTGTGTGGATGATGGGATGCACATGATAGAATTTCGTCATTAGATTTGTGAATTGTGCTTAATCTTAGTTGGTTAGAATAGTTGCTTATAATATGCATTTTGTGACGGTTCAATGAGTCTAGGACTTGATAGATCTATACAGCGAATAGGTGAACGCTTGATCTCCTGCCTTCCACCTGACCCAAGATAATATAATAAAATTATATAAATTAGTATTAATTTAAGTACGCTATGTTTCCACAAAAATGTTAAGTAGAATCAAACGACTATGTAAAAAAAAACATGCCCCTTATGAGACGTTCTTTCCAATACTGAATCGACATCCAAATTTTGAACTTGAAGGCCAACGTGAATGTTTTAAGCGTTGTCAACTCAAAATTTAATTTCGTATGTTAAAAAGGAGTACAATCAAAATGTATGTGGCATCAGATTTGATAGACGTTTAATTATTTACCCAGTGGCATGCCAAATAAATATACATACACCAAAAAACATAGCACTTATCTATCATCTCGATGACACATTATTTAGGTATATAACTCGTTTACCATACATAAATAAATAAAGGCTCCGAATATGATTTTGTACCATTTGGTATCGAGACCCTTGATCCGTGGGGTCCTAGCGCTATAAGGCTTTTTAAGGAAATAGCAAAAAGGTTAGTCGACATTACAGGAGACCGAAGAGCTGGCAGCCACCTCGGACAAAGATATAGTTTTACTATTCAGAGGGGGAACGCTGCCAGTATCTTCAGAACCTTGCCTACGGGGAGTCCTTTAAATAATATATTTTATTATTTATATTATATTTTTAAAGTTTTTAGTTTAAGGTTTAGTTTTTAATTGAAATAAATGTAACCATTATTTGGTCTCAATAAATAAAGTATATAATTATATTCTTGAAAAACAATTAACGATTTGATCCGCGTTGGCCGTATCCCAAATACTTTACGAATTTATTTATTCAATAATAAACCATTAATCCGGGTAATAGTTACAATGTTGATAATCGGACGTTGTATGGTACAGTCAACCTAAACAACTGACTCATCGAATAAATTCATTCGAAGTATAAAATTACACTTAATTCCACAGACATTTCTAATATAAATGTACGTGCTTATTTCAGCTCCAATTGGGATTCAAATCCATCATGATTTGAGCAAAATTCATAACTTATTGGACTACAAAGACCACCTACAAAAAAAGTTTAGATTTCAAAGCGTCAAAAAGTAATAAAATAGTCAACAATCAGACAAACGAAATATTTAGTGATCAGCTTAGTGGTACAAAAACATTTTTAATCTTACATAATATCCATACTTATTAGTATACTGTTTTATAAATTCGAAAGTAACTCTGTTTGTTTGTTTGCTTGCTACCTTTTAAGGATGAAACGTCTGAACGGATCGAAAAAAAATTACAACGATATAGATGATATCCTGGGGATAGACATTGCTAGTTTTGTCTTTAAGCAAATGAAGATAAAGTCGCAGGTAACAGCTAGTATCTGTTTAAAGGAATGTGTAGAATACATGAAGTGGTACCCAAATCAAACAGCAGTATTTGGCGTTATTTGTTCCACACCCTTTGCTCTGTTTTCATAACTATTTTTCATAAGCAACTTCTTAGCCTTTCTCGTGAAAGGCCCTTTAGATCATAGGTCACAGCGGACAAAGGCGCGTAATAGTGATTTAAAATAGAACAGGGTGAAAGAGGTCTTAGATCACTGACATTATAACAAATGGACTTCGAGTCCCCAGTCAAAAATGTCTGGAGTAAAATGAAATACAATTTTAATACAGCAACAATCACGCAATGTGGAGCGTAATGAAGATGCGTTAGCTGATAAATCGGTGCAAGCAAATTCAACGCAACGAGACAACACTGTTTTTTCTATAATATATACGTTATAGCTACATGTATAAAAGGATATAGGAGAACTCAGGCCACTGTGTGATTTTCGTACAAGACCCAATGTGTGACTTATTTAATAGCTGCATTGGTTTTTAGAAAAACTCATTGGTACAGACCGGTAGGATTCGAATTTGCGTCGCTAGAATAGCTGCAGGCAACGCCCAATACCACACAGCCACCACGACTCCTTATCATAAATATAACATATTGTATAGGTTTAAATATGTAAATACTTTATATATATTAGGTCCTTACATATGAAATTGGCGTTTTTCGTACTGGCCACTTTAATCACGAATTTCTCCTCTTTGGTAAGGAATTCCAAATTCAAATTTGTACAGCTATAGACTCATGTATTTGTGCTTCGATGATCGTCATTCATTTGTTTTTTTTCTTCTGTTTTTTTCTGTTTGCGTCACTCATTTTACAAAATGGAAAACCTTAAATATCGCATTATTTACGAGTACGAGTTCCGCCGTGGCACTAGTGCTGCGGAAACAACTCGAAGGGTGAATGATGTGTATGGCGGTCGTGTTGCAAAAGAAAACACAGTTCGTTTTTGGTTCCAACGTTTTCGTTCTGGAAATTTCGACCTGCAGAACAAGCCCCGTGGACGGCCTGAGACTCAAGTTGATAATGAAGAGTTGAAGGCTATTGTGGAAGCGGATCCATCGCAAACCACGTCCGAGTTAGCTGCAGGCTGCAATGTTAGTGATAAAACTGTTTTAATTCACTTGAAGCAAATTGGGAAGATTAAAAAGCTTGAAAGGTGGGTACCTCACGAATTGACTGAAACAAACCGGCAAACGCGCGTCGACTGCTGCGTTACATTACTAAACCGGCACAATAATGAAGGTATTTTAAACCGAATCATTACCTGTGATGAAAAATGGGTTCTTTACGATAATCGGAAGCGCTCAGCGCAATGGTTAGATCCTGGCCAGCCAGCCAAATCCTGCCCCAAGCGAAAATTAACCCCAAAAAAGTTACTTGTAAGCGTTTGGTGGACTAGTGCCGGTATTGTTCATTACAGTTTTTTCAAATCTGGCCAGACTATTACGGCTGATGTCTTTTGTCAGGAATTGCAAACCATGATGGAAAAGCTAGCGGCTAAACAACCTAGGCTGGTCAATCGCTCCACGCCACTGCTGCTTCACGACAACGCTAGACCACACACTGCGCTACAGACGGCTACTAAATTAGAAGAGCTTCAATTGGAAAGTCTAAGACATCCTCCGTACTCCCCGGACCTTGCTCCAACAGATTACCATTTTTTTCGAAATTTGGATAACTTCTTGCAAGGGAAAAAATTCAACTCCGATGGGGCAGTCCAAATCGCCTTCAAAGATTTTATTGATTCCCGTCCGACTGGTTTTTTTAGTAAAGGGATCAATGAACTACCTATGAGATGGCAAAAGTGCATAGAAAATAATGGTTCATACTTTGATTAATTAAATATATTATATTAAAAAATATTCGACTTTTTGTTCCTCCCATACAAAACGCCAATTTCATATGTAAGGACCTAATATATCCTTGGTGATATATTAATGGTATGTATAGGATTTAAAACGGTTTTTAAGAGTAAATTGATAAAGTAAAGTAGTAAAGTGACATAGCAAAACTTCTTAGGTCTGTTTACCGAAGGAGACGCAGAGGCGTAAAAATGCATTTAACAACCATTGTTGCCGACTGTACAAACAATCTTTTGCCCTACCCGGGTCATGTTTGCCTCAGGATACGCGTTCTAAATGTTCTGAGAGTATAATTAATATAACTAGGTTGGATTCATGTAAAACTTTTGTTTGTCTTCGTTTCTCTACGTTTCGCATGACATTCAAGTAAGGAGTTACATTTGTCTTTTGTAATTGAAAAAAGATTGTTATCTGAACGAATTTTGAAGATAATTAAGTTATTAGTTATTATTGATAAGTACACTGAGTATAACACAGATTTAATATAATCTTTTTAATTAATATAATTCTTAATAAGCCGTGGTGGCCTTGTGGTTGAAGCAACGGCCTGTCATCTGATGGGCCCAGGTTCGAATCCCGGCCTGTAGCAACGAGTTTTTCTAAGCTTAAGTACAGTGATTAATCACACCATGAGCTTTTAAATAGAGAGGTAGGGCGATTTGGGATTCCCCGTGGGTTATCCCAATTAAATTGGAGCCGCCCGACTGGGGACTGTACCTCCGCCTTACAGAAGACCGCAGTGAAATAACACTACTTGATGAAGTGTTGTTTCTGCGGTAAGTAAGGTTGCCAGTGCTCCACGAGGTTACGCTGGGCTACGAGTATTGCTGCTAGCTCAGTGAGTCCTCATCAACAACATGGTTGGCACCCCGTCAGTGATACCCCTGGTATTACCAGTGGCTATAGGCTACGGTGAATGCTTACCATCAGGTGGGCCGTATGCTTGTGTGCCACCGTAGTGGTATAAAAAAAAACTAATATTTAAAATTCTCGTGTCATAATGTTTGTAATAAAACTCATCCGAAACGGCGTAACTGATTTTTATGTTTTTTTTGTGTATATTCGGTGGTCTGAGAACAGGACGTAAATAATTTTTCATACCCCTAAGTGATAAAATTGGTCCATTGAATTTTTTTTTTGAAGTTGATTTGCCATATTACTCTTTTTTGGCAGTTTTCCAGGTCAGGTAGTATTTAGTATATATATAGTAGCATATACCATAAGAATATTGCATATACTATCTAGTCTGAGAAATAAGTATACATAATAAATTTCGTAGGTACTAAATTAGGATTATCATGTCATGTTTGTACCTACCTGCTAACACTGTGGACCTCGTCTGCAGTAAAAACAATTGCTTATGTACTGATTTGTGTACGTTCCACACGTTTTCCATTTAAAAAACAAAACATAAGTAATTTATATTATGATACACTAGCTTCTGCGACTACGTCCGTGTTGAGCTTAGAATCTCTGTGTAATTTTCCCGGGATGAAAAGTATCCTAAGTAGAAATTTCATCCAAATCCGTTGAGTAGTTTTGCGTGAAAGAGAAACAAACATCCATCCATCCATCCATCCATCTATCCATCCATCCATCCATCCATCCATACATCCATCCATCCATCCATACTCACAAACTTTCTCATAATATTAATAGGATTCCGGATTTATGTTCTATCGATCCAAATTTCAAATACAATGGTAATATATTGAATCGTACCGATTAACATAATTCTCTTTACTAAACCAGTGACTACGCACTCTTAGCTATTTTCAAAATCTGCATTGTGAATAACTATCAAAGTGAATCTACAATTCAACAGGGTTTAAAGTTATGTCCAATTATAACTGACCCCTAATATTACAACATTACAATAACTAAAGAGGTCAACATAAATGGTCTGGATTATTTGCAGTACAATGAATTCCTTGAGATAACAGTCACAGTGAAAACGTTAAGGCAAGCAGGAATTAAGCTGGTTTAAGCCTCGATAGACGCTTTATAAAGCTTTTAAGCAAAATATTTATCTATGCGAGACTGAACAGGACAATGAGTCGAACAAACTATTGTACTGAAAAGAATACACTAAAAAGATTTGAGAGGTAGAGCGTATTGGGGTCTCTCGTGGGTGTTCCCATTAAAATTGGAGCCGTTCGACTGGGGACAACTGTACTATGATTAAGTATTGTGTTTCTGCGGTGAGTAATGTTGCCGGTGCTCCTAGGATACGCTGCGCTAGTTGTAATGCTGCTAGCAAAGTGAGTCCTCATCAACAACAGGGTTGGCAACGATTTAGTGATACCCTTGGTATTACCAGCGGCTAAAGGCTACGGTGACTGCCAACCATCAGGTGGACCGTATGCTTGTGTGCCACTTTAGTGGTATTTTTTGTTTTTGCTAAAATCACCCTAGCGGCAACGAGTACTGTAAAACTCATAGCGACTCCTTTCAGCTGTAATTTCGCATTGAAAAGACAATTGATAAAAACCAACTTTTCCCACACAAAGGCAAGCCGGTCGTGTGTGAAAATGGACTTATGTTCGTTTGGGTTGCCAGAAAAAATATACTGTTTTCCTTATACCCAACCCTTCGACATACGGGGACTGAAATCGAGTACCTATAAAGGGATTACTATACTCCAGAAATACTTATTGTTGATTCTGGGGTTATATCACCTACGCACAGTGGTGAATTTATAAATCAGGCCCGGCGTCTATGATCTTATTTATAAATGTGGTGGTAATATAGACCGTCATAAGTGCCTTTTTAGGGCCTACACTGTATAATGTATCTTTTGATTTTGATTTTTGTAGAAGCAAAAACTTGTGTAAGTCATGAGTGACATGGGGGTCAATACCTTCGGCCTACGATGTAATTGTTTCGAAGATATGTTCAGCCTTAATTTCATCTACATAGACAAGGAAAGCAATAGGAAAAACGACAGTGAAAAACTATTTAAAAAAAGAACAGTTTTAAAGAAGACGCAATTAATAAATGTAGCTACCAGGGAGCGGGCTACAAAAGCTTGCAGATATTTTTGTTCGACTAACGTAAAAAAACCGGCCAAGTGTGAGTCAGAATCGCGCACCGAGGGTTCCGTACACTCTTGTAGATAAGGTTAAAAGTAGACGAACTGCAAATGAGGTCGTTATTCGTCGGTGACTCCCAACAGCGCGATTCAGGAATATTTTTTAGTAATACGCATTTAAAAAAAAACAATTTACGGTTTTCAGATTTTTTCGTTCTAAGGTACGAAACACTAAACAGTGATAATCCTCCGCTTTCATCACACATACAATTAAACAGACGGAGCTCAGTGCAACCTTGAAAAGTGCATAAGTCTATACCTGTAACAAGTTTCACCATTTTCAAAAACTAAATGAGAAATTGTGATGGTGGATTCAATATTATCCGGCTACAAAGCTAAGGCCATTTCACAATAATGTTCGCTTATATTCCACAATTCTGAACGGATTATCATCCATCCATCCTGAGTAATGTTACCTAACACCTATCTCGGATCACCGGTGAGTTTTTCAAGCCATTATTGTTCGTATTTTCGGTTTATCTAGACCGCGTTCAAAGCATAAACCTTTATTTGGCAAACAATGTCTGCAGATAAGCAACCAGCTTCTGTACAAACGGCGAATGACACGAATTTAACAGCTCTTATTGTAGGGATTTCAAGATTTTAGAAGAGATTTGGAATGTTAAATGAAAGCTTTGGTATATTTTTGCAGGTTTATTTTTAAAATCTCATTTCAAGAATGTTCCATATTTAGAAATACAAGGTTAGCTTAATCAAAAGGATGGATGCTATCGGGAATTCTTAAGAAGGAGGAAGGGAAGAATATCGCGGTCTCTTTAATATTTGTGGTACTTACATTTGGAACTATTATATTTATTACGAAATAAACAGCGTATAAAAAAATCCTACTTATTTTTTTTTCTATTTTCTATTATTAAAATACTACGTAATATAATAATCATGAATCAACAATAATAACTCAGAGTAGATAATATACTACGTACATAATAATCTGTATAAATTTGCCGTATGGCTTTTGGCATGGAGTAGAGTTTATAGGCTCTTGGGAAATTTATTCCTGGCTCGAATCCCGCAAGGCAATTGGGGGAAATGCTTATAATAAGGGATCGATAAAAAATTACTGTATTTTCAATTACAGCTAGAAATTGGGGATTAAGTTTGAAAATGACATCGAATCGTATCGTATAGGTATATCACTTTATATTCGAATATTCCATTGAATACTTATTAATTAATTTATTTATTTATTTTATAGTAAGTATAAACAACATATTTTAATATTTTTAAGAATTGAAGTTATCCAACTACCCACTAGGATAATCCATTTACTAGGTTTGCGGGAAATATGCAAATTGGAATATAAATATTTTCAACTAAAATCGTGGTCGTCACACTAGTATGTAATTAGATAGTTCATTTAACTTTGGTTCTAAGTCTAGACATCAAATAATTTACAATAGAACAAGAGAACGTAAACAATACAATTCACCTAATAACAAAGAAGTAATTATTTGTTAGAGAATTTGGTTAGGAATGCAAGCTGAGTACATTGCATTGATACTGATTGAAATAGAAATAGTTTACGTAACAGTATAAAAGGATTGTCCACCGATAAATGTTTCCCTACCCTCCGAACTAGTTAAAACTGTATCTCGGGAGGTAGTTCTCTTTACCCGCGTACACCAATGGTGTAAATTAAAAATGAAAATTATTGTAAATATGAAAGAGTATTTAATTAACTACCTTAGAGTTATTTATGTATGGCCGATGATATATGTTTTACCAACATAATGTATTATAAGGTACTTCTATGCTTCGTTTAGTTTGAATATATCTAGATAAACTTCTCACTGATTAAGCTCATGAAGATTTCTCCTTAAAGAAGACTATATATTATACCTCGAACAAACAACTACGCAATTAAAATTCTAAAAATTTAATTCTGTTTTAATTAGAACTCTTTTTAAATTTATTGGTATTAACGAACAAAGTGTCCACCTCTTTCTTTGCAACAATGAAACATGGCCAGTCTCAGCAGTGAACTGATAGCTATTGAAAAAGGCTTAGTTACTTCAATTATAATACTATATTTTTAAACCACCATGGTGGCACACATACATACGGCCCACCCGATAATAATCAGCGTATCCTCGTGGAGCACTGGCAGCCTTACTAACCGCAGAAACACAGCACTACATCGAAGTAGTATTATTTGACTGTGGTCTTCTGTAAGGTCGAGGTACAGTTCCCAGTCGGGCGGCTTTCAATTTAATGGGAAAACTCACGGGAGATCCTAATTTGTCCTGCCCCTCTTAAAATCCATTTTTATAACTGTAACATACTAAAAACAGCAGAGTGCATTATACTTAGCGTGCCTACTTTTCAGGATTTTACGCCACGTTAAAAATTCGTTTTATCTACACTATCTACACTAATATTATAAAGAGGAAAGATTTGTATTTTTATATGTAACGAATAAACTCAAAAAGTACTGGACCGATTTCAAAAATTCTTTCACTGTTAGAAAGCTACATTTTCACTGAGTAACATAGGCTATATATTATACTAGCTGCCCGCCCCGGCTTCGCTCGTGTCGACAAAATATTTGATAAATGTCTATAGGCGCCGAAACAACTGGACCGATTTCAAAAATTCTTTCATCGTTTGGAAGCTAAACTATCACTGAGTAACATAGGCTAGCTGCCCGCCCCGGCTTTGCATGGGTAGACAAAATATTTGATCTAAATGTCTACCCGTGCGAAGCCGGGGCGGGCCGCTAGTATTCTAGAAAGAAGAGGAATTTTAAACATAATGGCCGAGACCTATGTGCTTAAGTACATAATAGTTCAATGAGAAATATAGCGTCTGTATCTAAATTGAAAAACGTTCACTGTTCATAATATTAACCACGAATTTAAATACATGTTTTTTTACAATTTCGAAGCGATATAATTCTATGAAAGTACAAAAAATTCATCATGTTTTAAGTTAACGCTTTGAAATGACTGCTTTTGCACGCTGTTAATATGATTTTTTTTCCTTTTCATAAACGTCTGCGTTTATGTATTAAACATTTATATGGGCTTCGGAATATGCATTAAAATTATTATTTATGCCACAATTCGATTTTACATTTGCATTGAAGGTTTTTGTTTATTTGAGATCTTTTAATGTACCTACGATATATACATTCTAGTCCACGGACTAAGAAAAGCTAGACTACATATTCCATAGTTCTAATTAGGGATACAAAAACTAGAGAACATTTTCCTGTAAGCACATCTTCTTTTTCTGTTATATAAAATTATTTTAACGGTGTAACAAATCTCCTCCGAAACGGCTTGACCGACTTTTATGTTTTTTTTGTGATTTGGTTGCCCGAGAATTGGACGTAAACAAATTTTCATTACCCTAAGCTCAGAGTAGATAATAAAGTTACAACCCTAAGTGGGTGGTCCACGCCAATATATTTTTATTTTTTACAAATATTGTATATGGCAAAACAACGTTTTCCGGGTCAGCTAGAATACTATAAGTATAAACTCTAATATACTATCCTTGGGTACATTTATAAGTATAAACTCTAATATACTATCCTTGGGTACATTTATAAGTATAAACTCTAATGTACTATCCTTGGGTACATTTATTTTGAATGGCTACCTACATAATTTCAAATTTATTCCATCTTAATACGAATTTGAGCCAATTTAATGCTGTCAATACAATGCTTTTTATTACAGTGTACTTTTTACCTTTTGTATATATCAAATAAAAAAAAAACTTTATACATAGTTATGTTGTTCACAATCTTTATTTATATTGCATTGTACATATAAGACGTGGTAAAACTTTGAGTATAAAATTTACCCAACGCTTATTAAATTAGCCGGCTGTCACGAAGTGCAGTATAAAATGTAGCGTTCAGGCGGAAGCGACGTCACGAGACTAAACGGCGTCTTAACTGAAGATAATTTTATTAAGGGTCGGTAACGTGCATATAAAACCCCTGGTATTGCAAGCTACGGTAACCGCCTACCAAAAGGCACACCGTGTGCTTTTTTCCACCTTAGTGGTATAAAAAAAGATAATAAAGTAAGCTTTAAGCCAGAAAGCAGCTTAGACTCCATATTAAATCAATCGTTTCGATTTTACAAGCAGAATACAATAAAATACCCGTCCGTAATATAAAAATAATATTGAATTGATTCAGGTTTTACTTTGCGGAAATTCATATTTATAGAATACAAAATATATTATAATTTGCTTTGTCCGCTTAATGTTTTTAAATAATATTTCTTGGAAACAGATCCAATTATATTGCTCCATTAAATTATTTTCTCCGAAATAGGTATTGGAAAAAAAATCCTTTGCTTGCCTCAGATCTAATAAAAAAGGTAGCGGGAATTTTACTAACAACGAATTGACGCCGGTTAAAACTACGCCTTGCAGTGTACGTATACACAATTACACGCACACACTTACAACGAAACTACATGTGTTAAAGGCCGGTGCAACTTCGTTCTTCGCAAATATCCATCTGCCTTCTTTATTTGATCGGTGTATGTGATTGTCTATACAACTTGTGTCGATACCCTGGCTTCGTCTCATCTCCCTGGCACCTCGGTGGCGGCCGGCGCCGCTGCTGCTCAGCAAGAGCGCCTCAAGCACCGGAAATATGCATGTCTTGGTCCAAGCCACATATTTTCTGCATTTGCGGTTGAAACTCTGGGTCCCTGGGGCCAGGATGCTCTTCAGCTTTTCAAGGAGGGCTCCCGTGACAGGCGTGCTGGAACATATCTCGCTCAGAGAATCAGCATTGCTATCCAGCGTGGAAATGCTGCCAGCGTTCTTGGCACACTCGCGCATGATTCCAGTTTGGGTCAGTTTTTTAAACTTTTTGACATGTTTTTGTAAATAGTTTAATCTGTCTTGTGTCAATAAATGTAAAAAAAAAATTTTGTCTATTCAATAATAATATTTTAGCCAGCTCGCATTTTCCCGATACCCCGAATAGAACATAAGCGCTTTCCACCGGTAGCAAAGTTTAATTAGCTCGAAAACATTTCGGTGTTTAATGATGCGATAGACTTAATTAAATTCGTCTACACTACCCCGGGGCCGTTTCAAACATAACACCGTATCAAATTATAAACTACTTTCTTCAAATAAATAAATTGATGTTAACTAATCATTATGGACTTGTTTTAATTGGAATTTAATATAGAAATTTTGTTACTGGAGTAATTTATTAGTTTACTATATAAATATTTACGTTATTATTTTGTTGTTTGTTTCCTTTGTAGTTGGATAAACGTGTTTATGTTTAAAATGGAGGTCTTGGGCTTATTTTATATTAGAATTCGTATAGGTTATGAAATTATCCGTACAACTAACGGTCGGAAGAGATTTCATAGAATTCTGCCTATTCTGAAACTATAAAGCAGTGTTTACTTATTTCAGGGAAAACTTTAAAAAATATTCACTGATGATAGGCAACAGTGATAACATAGATTAATATGCATATCATATAGGTAGATGCGGGTGAAGTTTCGGGAAAAAGATAGTATATAATTTCATTTAGGTATAATAACCTCCCTTTAGTCGGTACCAACTTAGAAGAAACACACGTGCTGTAAACAACTGTGTAGATAATTGAGTAAAATTAAAAAAAAACAGCTATTATTATTATATACGACGAGACCGCTGGTATAATGGTTAGTATACCTGACTGCTACGCTAGGGGTCGCGGGTTCGATTCCCGTCGGGGCAAACATTTATGTGACAAAGATGTTTGCGTAGTATGTATTTACAAAAAAAGTACATAAGTATTATATCAGCTGCAGGTCCCATAGTACAAGCTTTGCTTAGTTTGAGGCGAGATGGCGCTAGATTTTCCATTTATTCCTAATTTATTTTTATATTTATTCTTAACAGAAACGCTGGGACAGGTTATAGGAACAAAACGACAGACTCAATGGTAATTGAAAATGCTACTGGAGAACATCTGCATCCTATAACTACGGATGTGAGAAGCTGTGGAGTGGGCTTCGTGAGTGATCTATTTAGTTGAAGCTATAAAAATCGCAACCAATCGTGCACAAAATAAAATAAATTGGCCAAGTGCGAGTTGGGCCCATCCACCGAGGGTTCCTACTTAAACAAACATAACTATGGGGTCGATGCCTAGACACGGCTATTGCACCGTCTGCAAATAATAAGTTTGTAATACAAAATAACTCATTATTTTTTAGAAAATATATATCAATACAAACCTAGTGAGCATTTCCAGTGTGTACTTGTTGCCATTATTGAGATAGACCAAAAAAAGTAAAAAAAAACGTTTCTAGTAGTGAAATCCTTTTAATTTTTGTTATTTGTTGTTACAGCGGCAACAGGAATACACATGCTGTTAAAATTCAACTTTCTACCTATTACGGATTATGAGATACAGTCAGCTGATAGATAGACGGAGGTCACAACGGACAGCAAAGTCTTAGCAATAGGGTTCCGTTGGTTGACCTTCGGGTACGGAACCCTAAAAAACGAGCAAGCCTTACAGAAGTCGCATATGATGTGTAACATCTGACATCTGACGGCAAAATCTACCACTGCGCAATCTTATCGATCAAAGCAAATAGCGCGGTGACCCAGCGTCCACTTCGGTCCCTTTTCACAAAATCACTCCCACAAATTACAAAAAAGCGAGAGAAAAGATATTAGACATTAAAACAAAATATTAAAGCGTCACAAATGTTTTTACATACTGATCTTTACGCTTACGGTTTGATAATCACAAATACAATTCTTATTGTTAATTAATACAGTCAAACAGTTTATATATATGCAGTCGCTTTAACCACACCGCCTCTGAGCTCAACAATGATAATTGGTTCTAGAAAAGCAGTTATAGAATAGATTTTTTTCATATCATAACCCAAAAGCATAATATTATAGGTGCCGAATTATTTCGTAACTCCTAGTTTTATGAATTTGCATCAGACGTGAACTTTGAATACAGAATGGAAACATATTTCACCCATTTCGTACGACATACTCGTTTGAAATATCAGTTTGAAAAAGTAAAATATTTCAATATGATTGTACAAAATTTTATTTAGTTTTACCTGTCACATTCCAGTGTTCGATTGAGCTGAAATTTTGCATACCTACACATTTGATTCCCGCAACAATACACGATTACTGAAATGGCGTTATTTTTAATTCAATATGGCGGACATCACAAAATTGAGATTTATTATTTTCACAGTAACATCTATGAATGCTTATTAAAATACATATTAATCTTTATCGGTCTTATTATGAAGGAGATTGTTCACACTGAACAATATTTCCGAGTAGCATTTTGTCTATTTCTATTTTCTTATTAAGTTTGTTAAAAAAAATGTAAACCACTTTTTTTTGACAAACGATATTCTTCATATTATTTTTTATGAAACTTTATAATAAGTTTTTTTTTATTAATTTCATTTTCAATTATATTATTAGAATCATTTTCTAAATCATCACGTTTACAATTCAATTACAAGGACATTATCAATAGCCTTACAAAACAAGCAATTTTCGAAGCAGATCAGCCAGCTATTAAAATTACGTTTGACGGTTCGTCCTCAATTTCCAAAGCATTCGATTTTTTATTGACGCCTCGGTGTGACGTTGAAAAGTTATAATTCATTCCTGGTAGCGTTTCAAATTTAATTTAAAACTCTTCACAACACAAGCCTTTTCAAAAACAAGGGAGCTCGAACAAATCTCATTTGAAAAATTTTCCTTGTCGAGTGAGGCATACAGACCCACTGCAGGTAAAGTTCGTTGACCAATTTAAGATTTTATTGTCTCTACTAATAACAAAATGTACATTATTAGTAGCATTTTTGAAAATATTATTCTTCAGACTTTCGCGAGCAACTATGCGCGATATTAATTTGTTTATTAACCTCGACGTCAGTCAGCTTGTGACTACGGCCGATGCAACTTGGCTGAAACGTTGAGCTAAAAATAATAATGAATCTCGTATTAGAACCTTTGTTACGTCATTAATAAAGTTATGTAAAGTCGTGATGGCGTTGTGGTTTTATCAACGGCCTGTCATCGGATGGGCCCAGGTACAAGCCGCGGCCTGTACCAATGATTTTTTTAAGCTTACGTACAGTGAATATTCACACCGTGGGCTTAAAAGAGAGGTAGGGCGAAATGGAATCTCCCGTAAGTTTATCTCATTAAAATTAGAGCCCGCAGACAAATAACACTACTTTGATGTAGTGTTGTGTTTCTGCGGTAAGTTAGGTTGCCAGTGCTCCACGAGGATAAGCTGCGCTAGTTTTAATGCTGCTAAAGTAACTACATAAAAGCTTGTAAATAATAAAAATATATAATAAATAAAAAAAATAAAAGAAACCCATGCAAAGCTGGAGCGGGCTGCTAGTTTTAAATAATACTAGGGAGGGCAAACTAGGAAGTGAGCCCACATTATACCGCGTTGATGACGGGCTCGCGTGTCAGCTAAGTATGAGAATAGCATTATGAAAATCGGTATTTTATAGCGGTAAAGCAAAAACTCCATCTATTGTAGGAATATGTTTGTAATTACAATTGTTTGTTGATACCATCTACGGTAATTGATATGAAAATTACAATCAGCTTGTCGTTAAGGCTTGATTGACCAGTTGTTTTGTCTCTTCAAATCAAGGATGTTAAATACATTTTTGAACATACATGCATCTATATATCCACGCACTGGAAAATGCAGCGTCGGACGGCCCCCCACTAGATGGACCGATGACCTGATAAAGGTCGCTGGCAAGCGTTGGATGCGGGCCGCATTGAATCGGTCATTGTGGAAATCTATGGGGGAGGCCTTTGTTCAGCAGTGGACATCTGTAGGCTGATAATGATGATGATGATGATGCGTCTATACGAGTACATACCATCACGCCATGTTTCTTCCAGAGTAGCCAGGGAGTCTACCGCCATTTCACTCATGAATGTTTTTTTTATAGCTTCTATCTCCTACGTAAATTGTGATAAAATATTGCAACAATAAATTATTATTATTAATTTGGGTCCCTTTTATTGCTTTCAATTATATAAATAACGTGGGGCGTAGCGCGTGAGCGCCGGGTTAAATTGTGAAATAATACTGTTTAACTATATTGATTTCACGTTTATTAGGCAACTGCCTGTCACAAAATACAATTATGAAGTCTCATACAACACATTCTACAGATTTGCATTACATTCTTTTTAAAAACGATATTTAATGTATAGAAGGAGGTTCAAGCCTTACACTACTTTCTTTGAACACTGTTATAAAATATATTAGTTTACAACTTGAGACATGCTACAGCCGCATTTTAAATTTAAATAACATTATTCTTCTTTCTACACGTAGTATATTATCTACTCTGGGTTTCTACGATGTTCTACAACTAAAAGGGGTCGATGAAAATTTAAATATTTCATTTGAAGCCCAAGTTATGAGCGCCTAGTAGATGTTTTATCTTTTTCATAAATTTATGACAACACTCTTGTACCCAAAATCTATGATTTGCGAAAATGTATTCGTATCGTTATGGCTTAGAGATGATAATATACTACGTGTTATGGTATGAATTTTGATCAGCGCCTCTATCGTCCGTAATAGGAACTACATTGCGTACTGTATAATCTTCTTGCGCATCGCAAAGGTATCGTTATTACATAGGTACTTAATGACGTTTTGTGTTAAAATCGCGGACAGTCTATCGCAGCTACAATATGAATACGGAAATCCTCTGTGATTGACCTACTGATAGGTAGATTGACTAACAGCGTAGGCAGAGAGTATAGAACGCCATTTCACTCTTGACTGTCACCTCTGTTGCTTCCTTTACATTCATCAATCTTTCATACATGCCCGCCGATTCCGAGTACTTTACCTTTCCATCATTGAGTACTTTGCTAATTTGATCCAGAACGTTGGACCTTGGCCTTCTATGGCGTCTTCTTCCACAAACACTGGCTAAAACATCGCCTAGACTAGGTTTTCAGACTAAGGGCGTGATCATATTGCTGCGTGCTTTCTCTTCGCTTTTTATGAAAACGTGATAAAGGCTTAGTGCAACCCACGCATACACTTCGCACGAGTCTGTGGTCGGTGACGTCATTCAATCGCGTAGCCTGCTGATATAGTGTGGCTCAACATTATTTGCATACCGTGCTACTGTTGTACTAGGAATGCCCAATATATAATAGTTAATCGTATCGAAATGCATCCTAATTATTCGTTTTTATCGATACACGGTACAATAGTAGATCGTTATTTGTTTTTGCGTAAGTTGATAAAGTAGTGATCAATAAAAGCTTACCAATTTGCTTATTAATTATTTGATACGAAATGTACATCTAATCTCTATGGAGCCCTCTATCGATTTGGATTGATTTTTGTTCCAAATTGCAGGATCAATAATGTCGTAAGCATTTAATTAAAAAAACTGGCAACTGCAGATCCTGAGTAGAGCGGACTCTGTTATATTTTCTATTTGCAACTATTAATAGCTGTTTAGGTACTGGCAAGTTCCATAAAAGAAGTATTTATTTAGAAAAAAGGGCTATAATTAAAAAAAAAAAGGGTTTTAACTAAATTAAATTTAACCCTGTATTTCATAATAAATAAGCAACCTGGTATTTCACCCTGGAATAAGGGCCTTATAATAAAAAATTATACGCGCAACAATTGCAATTTGCTTTACATAAAACTTTGCGTGTATGCTTATAACTTACACCACACGTACATGAAGGTAGATATAGCGAATCAAGTCACGTTGTTGATTGTATATATTGTATATGCGTATTATGCGACATCTGAATGCAACGAATACAATTTGCTGAATAAGATTATGATCATTCTACCACCACACTTCTCGCCATCAGTAGGGAATTCATCCTCACACATTGGAACCGAAATGGTGCCGCACGATGCGGTTTAAAAGGAGTTTTCTCCCGCGCACGATCGAATTGTGGAATGAGCTCTCCGCCGACATTTTCCTAAACGAGTACAGCAGGGGGTTCTTCAAGAAAAATCTCTTCATTGAATGAGAATGAGATCACCCTGAAGAGATTTTTGAAGGGTCGGCCACGCGCGACTTACATTCCTGGCGTCCATAAGCTACGGTGACCGCATAGCATCAGGTGGACCATTTGTCTGTTTGCCACCTTTGTGGTATAAAAAAATGTGTACTTTGGGAACCAGAATAGACAAAATATTGTTTTTTTTAAATACATTCTGGATACCAAGATGCCAGGCAAGCCCTACATATTTTCACATCAATATTTGTCACTGTAATATTGTCATAGACATTTAAATAGAGGTTATACAAATCTCAGCCTTATAATTGACTACGAAGCGCATTATCCTCATTAATTTCGCACAGTAGTCGAATTAAGCTTCATTATATATTATGCTAAGTGAAGTTACATTTCATTATGTAAATGACGCGTTCTGGTTTGATAATTGTATCGCACGCACCAGATTAGTTCATATTTACTCTGAATATGCTCAACACTAATCCCTGTTATAACAAACTGACATGTTTAGATTGTACAATAGGGATGTGAAATTATAATTCAATGTTCATATATCGATAAATCTTTTGCTAAACCTATACCTACGAAGTTTTTACCAGAGCTCCTCGAGGATACTCTATGCTGGATAACATATACTTCTAGTAGATAACATCCTTAGCAATTAGGGTGGCAACTATTTAGTGATACCTGTAGCATTGGAAGCGTCTATACCTAGACCACGATGACCGCTTACCGTACGCTTGCTAGCCACCTACGTAGTTTTTTAAATAACTGAATAGCATCATCACGGGCTCTCTCCAACCACACTAATATGCAAAATAGTTGAACCACTGAGGTTGCCCATAGCCGCTACCGCTAGCAATACCAAGGATATAACTAACGTAATCCTCGTGCAGCACTGCCAACCTTACTTACCCCAGAAACACAACACTAAATCAAGTAGTGTTATTTCACTGCGGTCTTCTGTAAGGTGGAGGTACAGTCCCCAGTCGGGTGGCGCCAAATTCAATAGAAATCCCAAATCGCCTTATCTCTTTTTTAAAAGATCATGGTGTGATTAATCACTGTATTTAAGCTTATAAAAACTCCAGGCCAGGATTTGAACCTGGGCCCATCAGATGACAGGCTGTTGCTTCAACCACAAAGGCACCGCGGCATATTAAATCGTACAGTCAAGCCACTGTTAGATAAAACAATATTATTTTAGGGATATAATACTTTAACCTACTAATACGAAAGTTTGTGAGAATGGGTGGATGGATGTTTGTTACTCTTTCACGCAAAAACTACTCTGACATGGATGACATTTGGAACACAGATAATTTATAACCTGGATTAACACATAGGAAACTTTTTAACCCGCGAAAATGTTATGTTCCTCTGAAATTCTAAGCTCAACGCGGACATAGTCGCGGGCAGAAGCTAGTTATACATATTCGTTTCGTATATAACAATTCATGTGAGAATCAATCTAGCTTACCGGAACAAGCTTGAGCGAACGTAATAGTCGTATGGCCAGAATGAATTACCCAATATTGCCACTGTTACTAAACTACCTTAAATTATAAGCCGTGCTCCGAATTAATATCCGGCGTGATACTAATTTTGTATTATGCGCATTGTTCCTACATAGCCCAGTCTCTGGTTGTAATATTTTGGATATTATTAAACCCACTAATATTTAACATTTACCAATGAGTATTTATAAACTTAAATACAGTGATTAATCATATCATGCGCTAAAAGGGGGAGGTAGGGCTAATTGGGATCTCTCGTGGGTTTCCCTTTAATGTTGGAGCCGCCCGTCGGGACGTTACCTCCGCGTTACAGAAGACTGCGGCGAAATAACACTAATTTGATGAAGCGTTGTATTTCTGCGGTAAATAAGGTTGCCAGTGCTCCACAGGGATATGCTGCGCTAGTAGTAATGCTGCTAGCACAGTTAGTCCTCATCAACCACAGGGATAGCAACCCGTTAGTGATATCGCTGGTATTGCTAGCGGCTATAGGCTACGGTGACTGCTCACCATCAGATGGGCCGTATGTTTGCGTGCCACCTTGGTGGTATAAAAAAAAAAACTTTTTTCTCCTAACTAGAAAGCGAATAGGGACACATGCAATCTTATGGGCGGTTCTTACCTGTAGTAGGCGAAACCCAGATTGTTCTGCGGGCGAAGTCGCCTGTAAGTGGTAGTACCTAGATTCCCCAGCTTCCCAGCTTCATAATCATATTCAGATCTGAAGTCCGCAGCTAAGTGCACCGGCAAGGGTCGTTAGCTATGCAGCTTGCGACTCAAGCTAACTCTGACATAATCCTATTAACAAGGAATTGTTTAGGAGTTATGCCAACAAACATATCATTGTTATAGCGTACCCGGGCACATTTGGTTAGCTCCGTCGTTTTCCTTGAGTACCGCAATAATAATAATAATAATGGTCTAGCAGGTGGCGAGTCACCGTCTGCCAATTTTTATCTAATATTGAGAATATTGCATGGCAGACGTCCGTAGTCTCATCTCATAGCCCAGTATCCTAAACCATTAACAGTTCACAATAATAGACCAATTTTAGTTTTCCCTCCCAATGAAATAGTCTCTACACTCGGCGAGGTTCATCCCCGGGTGCATCACTATGCATTCCGGGGATGATACTCGCCACGTGTTTCCCTTACCTAGTATTAAAATTCTCGAACGGGCCTCTACGTGTTGGATATATATCCCCACGCAAGCCTAGACAAAGGACCGGACCTTACAAGTCCGTGAATTTAAGAGAAACATAATAATAACAATAACGCACCACACACCTCGGACATCCTATAACAGACAGACAGACACACGCCACACAGTTCATTCCTAACTCTCATCAATCTGACACTAATGAACCAGTTAACTTGGTATAAGCCCGTGCCTGGTTCAAAACATCCGACCCCGAGTCGAGACCAAAGAAATACCTTTTACATAATAATAATGTCATTGCTAAATTGGAAAGGTAAAGAATACATGGAATCGGCGGGCACATAAGTTTTTTTTTCTTATACCACTAAGGTGGCACACAAGCATATGGCCCACTCGTTGGTAAGTAGTCACCGTAGCCTATAGCCGCTAGCAATACCAGGGGTATTACTAACGGGTTGCCAACCATGTTGTTGACGAGGACTCACTGTGCTAGCAGCATTTCAACTAGCACAGCGTATCCTCATGGAGCACTGGCAACCTTACTTACGGCAGAAACACAACACCACATCAAGTAGTGTTATTTCACTGCGGTCTTTTGTACGGTGGAGGTACAGTCCTCAGTCGGGCGGCTCTAATTTAAATGGGAAAATCCACGGGAAAACCCAAATCGCCCTACCTCTCTTTTTAAAGGCTCACGGTTAATCACTGTACTTAAGCCTAGAAGAACTCATTGGTACAGAGACCGGGGTTAGAACCTGGGCCCATCAGATGACAGGCTGTTGCTTCAACCACCACGGTTAAATAAGAATGTTAAAGGCAAAAGTTGTGTCCAAGTGAACTGGCGCTCTATAATCTTTGCTACCCCGTGAGGGACTTGGCGTGATAGTACGTACGTATGCAATTTAATTGTTCGAGTGCTTCAGACCGCCATTTGATATATACGCACATTTTGAAGGGGATTCAGGTATAATGTTCGGACATTATTCCCTCAGAGTAGATAATTTACTACGTATAATTATTACACAGCGCCATCGGATCTTAAACTAAGCAATGCCTGTACTGTAGGTACCAGACAACTAATAGAAGAAGACTTTCACACATAGCGAACACAAATGTTTGCCCTGGCGAATCGAACCTGCCACACCGAGTATAGCAGTCAGGCTTAATAACCACTAAACCAATGGCTGTGTTAATGTTAGTTTCCTTTTTCCCTACACTTAGCTCATACAATCTACACCGAATATACAAAGGCTTGTAATAATTTTATTATGTTCTTGGAAACTTTAATAATTGCAACTATTTCCTTTATTCTTTTCACCGCTTGCCTTAAAAGCGATGTGCTCATTACAACGCAGAACAAAAGGGCTCTAACGACTGCCGTAAAGGGCGTGAGAAAGGTTCTTCCGCCGTAATTTACTCGACACCGCGTTGAAAAGCCCCAACAAGTTTACTAGAAAAATTGCTGAAAGCAGTTCTACGTAACACGAGTGATATTTTTTCATTTAGGGTTTCGCACTCTTTTACTGGACCGTAGTTTTTACTTCAGATGCCACAGTTCCCTATGGTATTGACGAGGAAATCAAACTCGTGGTAAAGTTTCATCAGGCTATATTCATAATGTGTTTTTAGAAACACGGGCTTCAAAAATTCGGAAATAAATATATATATTTAGATTTTTTTCTTACACTAACAGACAGATATTACAAAAAAAAATTCAACTCTGCTTTGCAGATTCCAGTGTGTTATTTAAATATATATCTGAGATAATTATGATCATTTGTAAGACATATTTTCTAATAACCAATACCTACGCCGTTATAGCACGTATAATTTATCATTAATGCACATCAGTAGTAGTTGCTTTCAGAATTTTTAGTTCCAGTTTTCGCCGGCGCAGCGCTGGTAGCTTTCCCAAACAAATAAGGTTGAAAGCGATACGAATACGTAGTCAAAATTTGTTCTTGCTAAGGCTAATGTTCGTGACTGTAGTATTTCATTCGGTCGTATATCATCGGGGCTCTACGTGTTGGATACATATCCCCACGCAAGCCAAGATAAAGGACCGGACCTTACAAGGCTCCCTGAATTTAAGGGAGACATAATAATAATAATAATGAAACTTTATATAACACACATTCACAGAATATTCGTTTACAAGTACTTAAAGACAAATTAGAATTGTGTACGGAATAAGGAAACCGCGAGTTCTACTCGGACTTGGCCTTTCTTTACCAAGACTAGGCCGGGGTTTGACCTCTGGGAATGATAACAAAGGTTCCGGTGTTGCTCCTTTATTTATATTTATTTTCTCTGAGGAAGGAATGGTTTTATGTAATGTTAGCAATTAGTATTAGTTACTTGGAATGTTTTGGTTTTCATGAATGTACTTATTAAATAATGTTTTGGAGAAAATATAACATAAAAAATAATTTGTACGTACGTACACATATGACATGTCCTTTTGATGATGTCCCTTATGCGGTAGGCAGAGAGTATAGAGTGCCATTTCACTCTTGCCTTGCAGACCTCTCTTGCTTCTTTTTCAGTATTAATCTATAGTTATAAACCTTTAAATTATTATTATTAATACTATGTGTGATTGACCGAATGTATAAATAATGTGTTACTTGATCACAGCTGAAATTTAATTTATTAAATTCGGCTTTGAATTAAATTTAACTCGTGGTTAGATCATAACCTGGATTTAAGAATACTTTTATCCCTAAAAAGGCAGTTCCGTCGGTTTAAATATTTTGTAGTACTATATATATTTTCTCGAAGTTTTTCTATTAAAGTGTTAACTTTAATTAAATAACTCGAGTTTACGGAACGGAACTTGCAATCGTAAATTATAAAGTTTGAGCGATAATGTTTGCACGCGGCGAGTTTTGTTTGGTTAAAATTAACGCAAATATTTGATAAAATCGGGCATATTTTAGAAACAGTATTCATTGATAGTAAGAATAGCTGGAAAAAAATCTCCCCTACTTTGTCCTACTGTAAAGTGGAGATGGTCATAAGCCTTTTTATTAACCAATAGCTTAGATTTGAAATCCAAGCATTTTATAATAATGCTTGATAATAATGATGCTTGGATATAATCTGGCGCCAAACTAAGCAATGCTTGTGCTATGGAAACCAGCAGCTTATATTAGGTCCTTACATATGAAATTGGCGTTTTGTATGGGAGGAACAAAAAGTCGAATATTTTTTAATATAATATATTTAATTAATCAAAGTATGAACCATTATTTTCTATGCACTTTTGCCATCTCATAGGTAGTTCATGGATCCCTTTACTAAAAAAACCAGTCGGACGGGAATCAATAAAATCTTTGAAGGCGATTTGGACTGCCCCATCGGAGTTGAATTTTTTCCCTTGCAAGAAGTTATCCAAATTTCGAAAAAAATGGTAATCTGTTGGAGCAAGGTCCGGGGAGTACGGAGGATGTCTTAGACTTTCCAATTGAAGCTCTTCTAATTTAGTAGCCGTCTGTAGCGCAGTGTGTGGTCTAGCGTTGTCGTGAAGCAGCAGTGGCGTGGAGCGATTGACCAGCCTAGGTTGTTTAGCCGCTAGCTTTTCCATCATGGTTTGCAATTCCTGACAATAGACATCAGCCGTAATAGTCTGGCCAGATTTGAAAAAACTGTAATGAACAATACCGGCACTAGTCCACCAAACGCTTACAAGTAACTTTTTTGGGGTTAATTTTCGCTTGGGGCAGGATTTGGCTGGCTGGCCAGGATCTAACCATTGCGCTGAGCGCTTCCGATTATCGTAAAGAACCCATTTTTCATCACAGGTAATGATTCGGTTTAAAATACCTTCATTATTGTGCCGGTTTAGTAATGTAACGCAGCAGTCGACGCGCGTTTGCCGGTTTGTTTCAGTCAATTCGTGAGGTACCCACCTTTCAAGCTTTTTAATCTTCCCAATTTGCTTCAAGTGAATTAAAACAGTTTTATCACTAACATTGCAGCCTGCAGCTAACTCGGACGTGGTTTGCGATGGATCCGCTTCCACAATAGCCTTCAACTCTTCATTATCAACTTGAGTCTCAGGCCGTCCACGGGGCTTGTTCTGCAGGTCGAAATTTCCAGAACGAAAACGTTGGAACCAAAAACGAACTGTGTTTTCTTTTGCAACACGACCGCCATACACATCATTCACCCTTCGAGTTGTTTCCGCAGCACTAGTGCCACGGCGGAACTCGTACTCGTAAATAATGCGATATTTAAGGTTTTCCATTTTGTAAAATGAGTGACGCAAACAGAAAAAAACAGAAGAAAAAAAACAAATGAATGACGATCATCGAAGCACAAATACATGAGTCTATAGCTGTACAAATTTGAATTTGGAATTCCTTACCAAAGAGGAGAAATTCGTGATTAAAGTGGCCAGTACGAAAAACGCCAATTTCATATGTAAGGACCTAATACAATACTTATATACTTTTTTTTAAATTATAAATACTACAAGTATACATACCAAACACCCAGACGCAAGGCAAACATATTTGTCACATAAATCTTTGGCCCTGCGGGAATCGAAGCTGCGTATAGCTTAGCAGTCGATCTCGTCATTCGTCAATCCTTGTATCCGTCATATCCTTGTTTTTGTATTAATGTTCTTTTAAATATTTATTTTATCTAAACATTCTTTATTAACACAAAACATATTTTCTATATACAAAAAACAGAACTTTACCTACTAACTGATAACTAACTAACAGATAAAAGATCTGACCCAAACCAGAATAATTCAGGAGCTTGTCAAGAATGCTGGCAGCATTGCCACACTGGATAGCAATGCTGATTTTACATATTTATATATTATCTCTCTAACGTTAGCTAACTACAGAAATACATACAAACCAACGGACCAAATGTTCTGAAGTGTTGTATTGCTTATTACAAGCATACTATCGCATGAAAAGCTTATTGGCTCAGAGGAGATAATATAGTAAACTATTGGGTTTTATAAAACCATTTGAAAGGTTGTCTCTTGTCTCAAAATGTCGCCATTGTACATTTTTGACCCATCAAAGAGTCACGGACAATGAAGATAGGGCTGTGCTCGTGGAGTTGAAATATCGATAGTTTATTATAAAACTAGCGACCCTCCCCAGCTTCGCACAGCGTTAGCCATATTAAGTTAAATACCAACAAAACACTAATTAATTATGTTTACATAAAAACCTTCCTCTTGAATCAATAGTAAGTCGTGAATTTGAAGCAAAGGCCTTTCATCTGATGGGCCCAGGTTCAAACCCCGGCCTGTACCAATGAGTTTTTCTAAGCTTAAGTAAAGTGATTAATCACACCATGAGTTTTAAAAAAGAGAGGCAGAGCGATTTGGGTTTTCCCATTTTAAATTGTAGCCGCCCGACTGGGGACTGTACCTCCACCTTACAGAAGACCGCAGTGAAATAACATTACTTGATGTAGTGTTGTGTTTCTGCGGTAAGGTCGCCAGTGCTCCACGAGGATACGCTGGGCTAGTAGTAGGTAATGCTGCTAGCACTGAGTCCTCATCAACAACATGGTTGGAAACCCGTTAGTGATACCCCCAGTATTGCTAGCGGCTATAGGCTACGGTGACTGCTTACCATCAGGTGGGCCGTAAGCTTTGTGAGCAGTTTCCAAATGGATTCTGCTCACTAAATGATGGTGCAGACGACCTGTGTGATGTTGCGTGTTGACTTATTGTAATAATAGGATGTGTTATGAAATCACGCCATAAATGGGGATTGGATCAAATATGGCACATAGATAGATCAGAACTAGGAGTAACACAAAAGGTTAGAGTTCCCGCGGGATAAATATGGTTATGATTCGTGGAAAAAGTTGTAGACGAGACGTACATTATATCGATATAGTCTGCTAACTTTCGTATTTAATAAAATAATTATCGATATGCTAAACAAACATTGCGGACAACACTACTTACGTAATTTCACGGTCTACCAAACTTATTCACACTATCAAAGTAGAGAAAATAAGGGCACTAGAAATATCGGATAGAATAGGGCTCTCTATATTGTCGTCACGCAGTTTTCAATCCCGGGGTCCAGGTAGGAAGTGTCCGGTCCGGACACCGTCTTCGGACCGGACGCCGGACTAGCTGGAGCGCATTGGACCTTTCTTATCCCATTCACGGCGTCATAAAGCACCTCATTATGATTAACGTTTCGTTGAACATTCTGAATTGATAAGGATAAAGGATTACCTGGTTTTCTTACTTCTAGTACAGCTATATATTTTCTAACAACTAAAATATTAAACTTGACAACAACGCCATCTACCGTTTCCGAACGTAAAGCATCAATAGCACGCCATAGATAAACAAATCTAAATCGATCAATCCCTTTAGGAGGAAAAGATTATAAGATTTTATAAGTGTTTACTAAGTTGTCTTAAAACTCGTAGTAAGTTATTGGTATGGTTATAGTTTACACTTACACGTATCTTATATGTATATAGTTAACATTACATATATTTATCATATTTATTTATGCCTTTTTTTTAGCTTTTAATACAAGTCTTATGAAGAAAATTCTCGTGTCACTGTGTTTGTTACAAACTCCTCCGAACGGCTTGACCTAATTTAATTATTTTTTTTGTGCATATTCGGTAGGTCTGAGAATAGGACGTGAACTATTTTTCATACCCAAGTGATAAAGGTGGTCCAGCCCAATTTTATTTGGGCAAAAATAGAATGGAATTAATTGATATGGCAAAACGTTTGCCGGGTCAGCTAGTTATAATAAAATACGAGTTCCGTTCAAGTATGGAACATGAAATACACATCATAAATTGAAAGCCTTATATATTTTTATTAATTTTACCGCAAATTTAATTTAATATCGTGTTTTAATGCCATTTAGGTAATTTCCTAATCAAGGTTTATAATTAACATCGCCAGAGGTTATATGGGCAATGAATATTGTAGCAGGAGGCTTAAGCATTGTTTTTTCAGGCCATTAACTGCAGGCTATGGTTCCCTTTGTATATTAAATCACAACAATGTTGGGAATGAAGCTTAAAAACGGGTCGGAAAGGACAATTTTGTGTTATACTCTTTATTTAAGAGGACATCTCTTTGAGCGCATATCCCGGGCATTGGGAAAATAAAACTAGTTATTACATTCAGAAAATTTGATAAATGCTAGTGTTGGGCTGCTTGGTTTTTCTTTGTAACTCAGCCAGACCAGAACGGCTGACAGAAATTTAATATTTGAAACAGAAATAGACTCTATTCGCGGTAATCTAAATATTTTTGAAGCAAATGTTTGATTGTTTCTCAATATGTGTCGAATAAAACGCCGGCTGCCGTATGGGTGGGATGAAATTATCACAATATAAGGAAGCATACATTACGGATACATATAAAATACTGGATATCAAACAAAATTTTTAAAACACATAGTTATTGGCTTATAAAATTACTGTTGCAAAGACTCGGATCTTTTTTACTATCATTACTACGAGTACGTAGCTGTGTGTGGCATGCGTGGCCGTCTCTTTTTATTTTTAAATACTAAGACATTGCCGTCAATAGCAGGAGGCACAATTTTATTTTTTATTTTGCCAGGAAACTTCCTAAATTTCCACAACTCACTAAAGATTAATCGTTATTAGATGAATTGTATAGGAATATATAAAAGATCAACAAACTATGTAAGTATTCAGTATATAATATAGTGTAGAGTTATAACGCCCCGTGCTACGTATAAACGCAAAATTTTCCACGTATTTTTTTTTGTTATTTGACACAAACGAACAGGTACCCACAAATCCAGGTTGCTTCTGAATGCTCGCATTTATCAACTTACATTCGGTGCATAAATAAACCAAGTTCAAGGGTACGAGATAGCACACATTATGTATGAATGTATGGAAAAACACGAGGGGAGAGGAATCAACAAATTCTGAGGCTCGTTTATTCGGACAGAGAATAATCGGTGTCATTTGTAGAATAGGCCAACGTATTCATGTCCTTAGCACTCCGTTTTATAGGTATTTATGTGATTGAAATAGTATGGATGTGTGTTTACGTGTGTAATCTTTTAGCTGTGATAAATTTATACTGCTTTTCCTATAGTACTAAATCAAAATCCCTAATAAGGCACTTATGAAGGTCTAAATTACCACCGGTTGGGAAAAAAATGCCACCTGAGAAGAACCGGAATTTTTTTCATGTAACAATCATGCTATAACAATTTGTAACAAAATTCTTCTAGACATTGGTATGAAATTACAAATATCAAAATAAAAGCTACCAAGTTGGTTTTGTCACTGCTTTCATGAAATACATATTTTAAACTATTACAATTACCAGGAGCGGGGAACCGCTTGTGCAGTATGTGTCTATTTATTCCAAGCATTTTTATCATTTACATAATCATTAATTTCATAATAGGCTTTATTTATCAAAACTTTTTTGACATGAGTCTTAAACTTATCATAATTTAATTCGGTAATAGATTGTGGGATTTTATTGTAAAAACGGACGCAGTTTCCCATAAATGATTTATTTACTTTTGTTAGTCTAAACCTAGGAGCCACAATTTTGTTTCTATTTCTTGTATAAATATTATGGTTGTCTGAATTTAACTGAAAACTTCTAATGTTCTACCTACTAACTATACAAAAATAAAAGTTATTTATAATAGCGTATTTACGTGTAGATGCTGACTGCTCTTATCTTTTCTCTATGACCATTTCAATCGTTACGATGAGATACAGCCCACTTACAGACAGACGGACGGATGGACAGCGAAGTCTTAGTAATAGGGTTCCGTTGGTCACCCGTCGGGTACTGAACCCTAAAATGACCTAAAAAATTCGCACTTTTCGTAGCAGGTTACTCGTTTAGTGGTTACATTTAAAAAACAGAACGCTACAATCGCATTTATTTTTTAGGATAGATAAATAATATTTAAATTTAAATCTTAACGCACGATAAGTCATCTAGCTCAAATCTTGTCTCAAATAGACTTACCAACTCGTTAAAAACACGCTGTCCTGAGATGCAATAGCAACGCGTGGCAAAAACGACTGGTAATACCTCAGAGTAAATAATATACTGGTAATACAAAGTTGTTATTGCTGCCGCATCACGGTCATAATATAGACGTAAAGTATTATAGAAGCGCAAATATAATTGTAATAGCTGTTATCATTATTTGAAACAGACCAAACATTTATTCAGTAAACACAATAAATCACGTTATCCAGACATATTTATGAATCGCCCTTTACCTGAGCCAGCTTCATGTTTCATTCACGATAATGTTACTACGTCATGGTATAGGTATTCTTATGAACTCTCTCGCGAGCCCTTTGGAGTAAAGATGATCTAAATATTTAGACAGATCTACAGAACCCATTCATTTTTCGTGATTTAAATATTATTATGTACATTAGAAATGTCTACGTTTTTGGATGATTGTTGTAGTTTTAATCTAGCCCGATGTGGCTGGATCACCGATTTTCTAGAAAGTTACTACGGTTCTCTGCTTCTACTTTTAACGATTGCCATCGATGTCAAATTGGCAGACGATAAGAAATACGATTTGTATGTCATATCAAAAATGTACCTAAGCAATATGTAAAAAAACCGGCCAAGTGTGACCCGGACTCGCACACCGAGGGTTCCGTACAAACATGTAGGTAAGGTAGTGTTGAATAGAAGTGATAGTTTTTTAAGTTTGTTATAGGTTATAGGTTATAGGTAGTATATTATATACTCTGAGGTTATTGTAAAATCCTTTTTTTTGGTTATTAAACCACATAATTACGATTTGTTTTTAAATACGTTATAGGTTTTGATTCCCCTGTGAAATCGCAAAATATGCGTATGCATATACGGTCATATCTTTTCGTCAGGTTTGATGTATACTTATTAATTACAAACAAAAAAACAAATGTTTTCTCTTTATGATATTAGTATAGATACATTTCAGGGTTGGTAACGCGCGAGTGATAAGGTGTTGCAAGCGTCCATAGGCTACGGTGACCGCTTACCATCAGGTGGTCCATATGCTTAGTGGTATACAAAAAACAAAAGATAATTAAATTTTACATATAGCATCGCACTTAACGAATGCTGCGCAAAATACTGCTTTCAATTAAGTCATTATTAAAATCACAACGATCATGCAAATATACGGGACCCTTTTGTGTTAAAAATTCAAACATGAATTTACACTGGCATTTCATATAATCCGGACAGCAATGTGAGACGAAAATTAATTTTAGCCTGTACGATAACCCATTTAATTTAAATTATGAAAAGAGTTCGCATTATTTGTTGTCTTTTATAGAGAAGGGTAAGCGGATTGCTTTTCCAGTTGCAAAGTCAATTATTTCCAGCGATGGATTTATTTGACTGGCCATGGACTTCACTATTGATTGATTGAAGTGAACTTTTCATGAAATTTATATTAAACTAATTTAATATACAGACTTCAAACAAGATTTTTTCTAGTATAGATAATATAGGTACCTTCAGAGATAAAAATAATATATTTTTCTGAAAATAAAAATCGTTCTCTTCTCGTACAGCAGATTTTTTATTTTCTATCTTTAACGCCTAACATGACGATGAAAAAACAATGAGAAAGTCTTTATTTGCCAACTTTTTTTTCATTAACTCCAGGGTTGACACAAACCATGAATAATGCAGATGTCAAGAGGTTTGTTTGCACGCGTGACCTGCATACAGTAGGTACTGTTTTTCATTATTTTGTACATTTCACAATATATAAAAGGACCTTGCGCGTAAATATATGTGAGACTATTTTTGTAAGGGAGTTTTGAAGCGTACAACCCTAGAATAATTTGAAAATTAAGGAGGCCAAAGACGGGTTCTAAATAAAAAAAAACTGACTGTTTTTCGTGGTCTATTTTCAAAACCGGTGATTAATGCAGATACATTAATATTGACTGAAACCGAATGAGGAAACTGAATAAAGAACTTTCAGTTCAAAATTCAAAATAAATCTTACAAGAACAAATCAAGCCAATTACAGGCCAAGCGTGGGTAAAAAAGTTTTTATATCATCCCATTCACAGACCCTAAAATTTCAAGTTCATGACAGGCTCACGATCTCAACTTTCGTAAGTTTAAATGCTTTAGAAATACGCCGCTTTTAAAGTTAAAAATGTAATGAGGTTGGCAGTTAAAGAGCAAACATATTTCAAAAGATATTTTATAAAATATCAAGCCTAGGTTGGGTAATTTTACCTAAAATTTTGGGTAATTTAACGGTTTGTTACAGAAGTTTTGGGATGCCAGCAGAGTAGCCTGACCCTGCGTATTCCGAGTGTGGGTAAAATCACTCTTTATTTGTCCTTTGTATGTAACTAGCGACCCGCCCCAGCTTCACCCGGCCAGCGCTAGCCATGTAAGTTAAGTACATACAAAACACAAATGAATTAGACATAAAAACTATACTCTTAAATCACTGTATCTATTAAAAACTGTGTTGTGACTTTGTTGTATACTATGAAGTGATTAACGAAATAACTAATATTTATTTTACCGCAAGTACGGTTACCTATATTCAGTTATTTATTTCCCTAGGGTGTCTGACTGACTCACTCTTTGGCATCCCTGTACATATTATGAGGAAAACCTTTATACGTAGCTCATTTTACAAAGTGACTGCGCTGAAACATAAGATCCAAAGGACTCGATACGAAGGCGTAAAGTATCTCAGTGTGAGAACGAATAACCCTGATCGCATAAGTTTTTTTTTTTTTTATACCACTAAGGTGGCAAACAAGCATACGGCCCGCCTGATGGTAAGCGGTTACCGCAGCCTATGGACGCTTGCAAAACCAGGGGTATCACTCGCGTGTAGCCGACCCTTCAAAAATCTCTTCACACCCTTCTTGAAGAACCCCATGCTGTAATCCTTTGGGAAAAACCATGGCGGGGAGTTCATTCCACAGTTTAGTGTATTTTATACCACTAAGGTGGCACACAAGCGTACGACCCATCAGATGCAAGCAGTCATCGTAGCCTATAGCCGCTAGCAATACCAGGGATATCACTAACGTGTTGCCAACCATGGTCAGGTGGGCCGTATGCTTGTGTGCCAATACTTAATTAATGCCTTAGTGCTATAAAAAATAAATTTGGAGTTAGACCTTACATGAATATATACTAGCTCACATAATATAGATACTGTAGCGCACTCGAATGTGCTCTAAATAAGTTGGTAGGCCGTCTGGTTACATCGTCATTAGGGAAATACCGCATAGTGGCTGAAACCGCAGTGCATTTTAGGTGCGTTTTAGAATAAGCATATTGTATAAATAGATTGAACAATGTAGTGGTACCTTCATAAGTGCCTTATAAGGTAATGAATGATTATTGTTTTTAATTTGAATGTAGATAATCGATAGTGAATTTCATGTTTTTGAAAACATTCTCTTGTTAGAAATTCTGTGTATAATTTACGAACAAACGTTTGAAATCTACCTCCTTCGAAATTCATAAGAAACACAGATGTAATGTATTCGAATGTGGGATTTAATTAATATGTGTGAAGTTATTTGGTATCACATTTCCTTTTAATGTCATAACTACAATTCAAGTATTGCCATCCTTATTTAACTCTGCACATGAGAAAGGATAGCAAGACTTTCTGGTCCTGTCAATTTCGTTTACTTTAGTCGTTTGCACCAAAGAATCGACACCATTGTAAAAGTTTCTAAATTTGTGTTACCAAAATAACTAAATGCATTTTATTAAAATCAGGCAGACAGACCATGAGTTCGAGTCAAACTTAAGGAATTTCAAGAAATATTCTTCCTATTTAGACGCTGGTTAAATCACGGTCAAAACTATTACAGTTCTGATCCAGACACCAACGTGGATTTGCTAAGAGTTTTATGCGCCTACCCTAAAATAACATAAAATAACCATTCTAGCCTAAGCCTAAGCCTACGTTAATTAAACGGCAGGCTAGATTAGACCTTTCAAATCAGGGTGCTCCATGTAGGGCACTAGGCTAGTTACTTTAGTTACATTGTCATTAGTGCAAATGAAGTGCAGATGCAGACCAACTTTATGAGTTTCTTGTCAGTTTTTTACATAGGGATGTTGTCTGGTTTAGACTTAACTATAATTTATGTGTCTGATTAGGGTCTAAATTTAAAATTAATTTTCACTAATCATTTAGAAATTTATTCAGTTATATGATGTAGGATAAGATATATATGGGACAATCTAAAACTAAAGGAAAATAAATTAACCTAATATAAAAAAATAAAACACTTGTCCCAAATCGTTGTCACGCGGTTGTCAATTTTCACTGGGATTAAATTTAAGAATGTCATAGTTCATAAGTTTTTTGATTAAGATATTATGCTTGACAGAAGCCCGAGCAAGAATAATTTGCGACTACGTAATCGTATCGCCGTTGACTATTTTTATAGGAAAATGAACAGCGATGCTTTGGTGAATAGTGAAACTAAAAATTCATAAGAACTTTTTGATTTTCAGTTACGTTTTGGATTACGTAGTCGAAAGATATTCTTGATTACCAGCACTGTATCTTTGTATTTGGCTGCTCACAATGAAGCAGACATTTTAACGTACTGTCCGCTTATTTTGAAAATATACACATATTTTCATAACTTTGTCCTAATGTTCTGACTGATCAGAATCATAATTTTGAAGCGTCGTATTGGTTTAGTTTTTATTAATTATAATTTAATAATATCTTATATTATACATACAACCAATGTAAATAAAACCCAGCGTCTTCCTTTCTATCAGTTGGTTAAAATTTCGCTTACTAACGAAAAAATACTACAGTTAATCCCAACTTTCCTCCAAGATAAAAAGTTAATATTTTTAATAAGTTTCTCTTTAAGCCTAATAAATGCTGTAAAAAAGCTTGTTACCCACAAAAAAGCGTTGTTTTCCCTTGTATTATGTAATCATAAATTTCCATAATTGGCCCTGAACTGCGGCCCGTAGAGTCGCTGTAGCTTTAATCAGATTAATATTCATCTCGGACTACTTGGAATCGACCTTCGCTGGAGCGATGGTCGTACATTTTACAATCAACGCCATTTATCAGGATAGCAGGTCATTAGAGGGTTTATGACTGAAATTATAATTGGGTAGCTACTGTCATTTTTGTGATTTATGAACTGTACTACGAATAACCACAAAGGCATGGGTACTTCAAGAAGGGTGTGAAGAGATTATTGAAGGGTCGGCAACACGCGAGTTATACCTCTGGTGTTGCAAGCGTCCATAGGCTACGGTGACCACTTACCATCAGTAGGCCTGTTAGCTTGTTTGCCACCTTAGTGGTATAAAAAAAATCTACTTACTTAACTACCTTTAAATATATATCGATAAAGTACATTTATTTAAGGCGTATTTGTTTTTAATGTTTATTGTCTGTGCCGCTAGCAGGAACATTGTCGACAACGTATTCGAAAACGTAACTCGCGAAATGTCAAAATTGTCATACTAATTTTTAGTTCCACGTTTCAACGCCGCAGTGCTGTTCATTTTTCAATACAAAATTGTCGAAGGCGATACGAAAACGTTGTCGACAATGTTCCTGCTACCGGCACTGATGTATTATCATGGTGTCTAGAAAATTTATGTTGTCATCCAAAGAAGTAATGAAGGTAATAATTAAATTATATTTGATGAAATAAACACTAAACATAAAAAATATGAGTATGTAGAAAGTATGCTATCAAAGAAATATTATATTCTAAACATTATTTCAAAATTGGTATTTACATAACTTTTGATATAATTCATTAATATTATCAAATTCATTTTATTTAGCTCTATGTGCCTTGCGGTTAACATGCGGTTTGGTCGTTTTCAATTACCGCAACGGAATTTAATGAAATTGTATACTTTTAAACTGGTGGTCTAATTACTTTAAATTATATGATGTATGTAAGCCTCATTCTTAAAATTAGTTTAACTAAATGAAGCCTAACGAAAGAATATTCTGCACCTATGTATTCTATGAAGCCCGTCCAACTAAAAACCTAAGGCAAGTATCTAATTAAGACAAGAAATATTACCAGCCATTTATAAAAAAAAACGATTTCCAGAACACCTAAATGGCATGACGAGCGAAGCGTGAAAGCCTTATAAATATTCTGAAAAACACGGAGGCACCGTAATCAGCGATCTAAAGTAAGTAATCTTATGCCAAAGGAAAAATTGCCTGTATTTTTCATCGTGACACCGAGCTTCTGAATATTTTGAACTTTGAATCCCAAAATTGAAGGCTTTCACTAGCGTACTAGAGGCGACAAAAACAGATTTTGTTGGGCGTGGAGAATTATTTAATCAGATGATTCTGTCACATACGTCTAACGAATCAAGACTGTACGTGGATATCATAAACTCGATTATGAAAAAAAGATCACCCGATCTGCGCTCAAGGAGATCCGAACCATTTTTGTATTTACAAAACTCATCTAGATGGTCGTAAATCACCATACGCTTGATGATAAGTGGTTTTCGTAGCCTAAGGATAAAATCTTCTGTATCAATTTTATATTGCCCATTTAAGAGTATTGGAGTTTGCTCAATAAAATATGAATACTTCTCCTATTCATATAATCTAACTGGCAGTCTTATCGGTATAATTTACCCAACCCATCCGTCTTATACAAATGTCACTAGTTTTTGTTTTATTTTTAAATTAACCTCGCTTAATGAAAATGAAAGCACACCCAGGACTGCTAATAATGCGAGCCTTGCCTCGAATGAATTTCAGACATAATGCCACGATACATAAGAATGAAATGTGAATTAATTCAGTAAAGGTCACGGCTGGATGGGTGGTCCGCATGACGCCATCGCTTCTAAGTTATTAGGTTGAGGACAAACAGGGCAATTTTCTAATCGTCTCTAGGGTGAATCGCGGTTGGCACAGAACAGTATATATTGGCTCTACACGTGAATTTCGCTCGGCAACATTAGATACGATCAGAGAAATTATGGAAGCTTCTATTGACAAAGTTGCTACAACGAACGTCACACACGCACGTGCGCTTTTTTGCCTTAAATATTCATTTATTTATTTTTGATTGTATTACTCGATTAATCTTTATTTAAAAAAAATAACAAATAAATCTAGCTAGATTTATTTATATCCACGGCGCAGGTGTTATCTAATAAACCTAGTTAGAATTCACCTCAGATTTCGACATTTTATTCAATTAAGAAATTTCCCGCGACTTCACCCGCCATATAATGTTACTCTGGAATAGTTTAAGTTTCAATTAATTAAAAAAAATATAAAATCTGTTAGGTTTTTCCTAAAACAACCCCATACAAACCAAAAAAATCTTGTGTTAAAATATCTTCGGTGAACGCTTCTGTCTTCCTCTTCAGGGTCTTCTTAAGGGGTCTTTTTAGAAGACGTGAAGGTATTCTATTCTATACTATTTAGCCGTTGCGGACCCACTGCTGGGCAAAGGCCTCTCTCCCCATTTTCCAAAAAAAACCGTGAATATATAATTACAATCATTATGGACTTGACTTCTGGCTGACCAATTGCCAATCGCATTTATTCCACCAGGCTTAATTCGGTATGGAACAAGCAGCCGGCTACTAATGCTGTTACTTCGTAGATCAACTTTTCGAAGCCCTCAAAATGTCCAAACAAAATTTGATATTAACCCATTGCTTTTAAAAGCATTTATCCAATAACCAGTTCGTTAGGGCTACGCAATACCGTTATTTTTTAATACCACTCTGCCCTGATAGCTACTTTACAGAACAGTTTGGCAATATCAATTCCTATTATGACACCGATGTCATTTTGCAATCTAGGTTATATTGGGTATCGGATATGGTCGGAAATTGTTTGATAATGCGTTTAGTCGTAAGGTTGTTTTTATGATAAAATTATCTCATTATTCAGTCGTAAACTAAATTGGTCTTACATATGCCTTGGATTACCGAGCCGGCCGTAACGTTACTTAAGCCATTTGTAAGTATATGATCTCATGTAAATATTTCGTTTGAGGAAAACCAGTCGATGAAAGAACCAAAATATTTAAAAAAAACAAGCCTGCCCGACTGCCGGGCCGTTATCAACGCAATAGAACCCAAAACAATGATTGTTAGATTTTTGTCTGTTTGCCTGTGCGTTTGTGCGCGCTAATCTCGGAAACGGCTAAACCAATTTTGATGCGGTTTTCACTAATGTATTGTGGTAAGCTTCACCATGTTTGTTTTATTTAAATCAGAATATAAATAAAAAAAATTACGTTGAAAAATCAAACGATGGCGCTTCATCAGTTTTATAAGTCAAAAATAAATTCCACACGTGCAATGTCGCCGGCTCAGTTAGTCAACAATATATACTAAGATTTTGACCTTTGGAATACCGCATAAAATACCAATTGGATAGGAAAAATGTTCGTATGAACACACTCGCCTTAATCGGGCTTAAATAATAAAAATTATACGTGATGTGAATTTGGGAGTGGAATTCTAGCTTTTATTTAACTTATCTGGTCGGATAATACTGTAGTTTACTTTGTAAGTGTCAATTTTCTCTATAGGCAATGGGCCTTTAACATATCGTGTAAGAGCCATTTTATATTCAGGAGGAGTTCGAAAATATGGCTTTGTTTCGAATTGTTTCGATCGTAAATCTGATTATAAAATAATGGGATTTATATCAAAAACAAAAACATTTATTCAGTTTAGTACCTTACCACCAGTTCGAAAAAAAAACCACCCGAGAAGAACCGACAAGAAACTCAGTATGTTTTTTTATGTAACAATCATGGTTGATTATATTTTAGAAATACATTCCATTCCATAGCTGCACCCGCGATTTCCTACGCGTGGTTTTAATTATTTTTCATTTAGTAAAAATCTATTATTGTTATTTTACAAACAGACACTTCAATTTATTTATTTGTTAAGATCTAAAATGTGAAAATGTGTAGTGATATCACCCGTACTGTGTTTCATTAATTAATTAAGTCGGTTGAACACTTCATTTAAATGGAGTGTTCAACCGACTGAACCTCCAATGGTTTTCAATTAATTTGATGCATACCTTTAATCTGATAGTATGTTCGGATACTTTAATTTTATTAATTGGATACGCGTTTCCATTTACATCTTGCTCGGCGAACAGGGTAGTTAGATATCTTAAATTTTGTTCATGGTTTCGAAGATAAAACTACCGATTCCAGATGATTTGCTGCAGCAGCAGGTCAGTGTTGCCATGAAATTGTCATATCATTGAACTCGTGGGATAAGTGAATAAATCTGAATCTATCCAACCAGCATAAGTTGCTGGAATCTCTTCAACGACTAGAAATGACCTGATGATCTTCAAACGGCTGAACCAATTTTCATTAAATTATAACTAAGAACGAAAACAAAAAGATATTTTCCATTAAAATCGGTCATTGTAGAAATCTACAGGGGAGGCCTTTGTTCAGCAGTGGACGTCTATCAGCTTATATTGATAATGAGGAGTAAATAATTGGGCATATCCAATTCAGTGATGTGTTTATTAGATAAATACAACTTTTTAAACATATAATTGGTTAAATATAAAAAACACCATCATGGTAATCAAAACAGCGACAGACCACATTGACAGCATTGTTGATCAACGGTTATTTGGCATTTGCAGGCTCCACCTTCGTTAGTAGGACAGTCTGCGTCTACACTACATTGCACGCATTCGGCACGACCTTCTGAAACATTTATTTTACAGTCAGTACAAACTCTTAAGAGAGGTTGGTCGAGTTGGAATCGCCCGTGGCTTTTCTCATTACAATTGGAGCCTCGGCCATCGGCTTGAGACTCTACCTCCACCTTACAGAAGACCGCAGTCAAATAGCACTATTTTGATGTAGTGCTGTGTTTCTGCAGTCAGTAAGGTCGCCACTGCTCCACAAGGATACGCTGCGCTACTATTAATCCTGAGAGCACAGTAAGTCCTCACCAACAACGTGGTTGACATCGCGTTGGCAATACCAGTGGTATCCACTGGTATTGCCAGCGCTATAGCCTAAGGTCTGCCACCTTAGTGATATGAAAAAAAACAATTTGAACCCATTTCATTACTTTTTTGCAAGGGTTATTTTTTTCTATTGTTCTTCTGTAGTCGGGTTGCAGTTTTTCAAACATTTATGACATACGGCTTAGATAAAAGTCCACCAATCGAGGCTGTCGCATTTACAATTTGTTTTTAGCTCCGGGAACCTTTGAGCGCAGAGGGGGAAGTACATGTATTATTGGGTCAAAGCTGTCTTACCATATCTATCCGTGGGAGTAAACGATTGGACGGCGATAGTCGCAATCAGCACGATCAGCAGTACACACGCAATACTCTTCATTGTTAGAACTCTTCAATACTTTGATTATAGCAAGATGTTTTTGGTAAGAATTGATCCATATATATAGTGGATCGTTGAAACCATGAACAATTGGTACAACATAGCAATTCCGTTCTGATTATAAATGGCATTATCAAATAATGCAGTATATTCCGTTTTCTTGGGTAACATTCTAGACTTAGGGCAAGTGTACGATGTTAATGTCCTGGGAGTGGAGTCAAGCATTTCTTGGTTCTGGTAGGATTCAAGATTGTTTGGAGCCGCCTTGACGCCACCTAGTACTCTAAAAGGACAAGAATTTGTAATACCGTTGTTAGTAATTGCTTTATAATTATATATTAATGATAACACATATTTTCTTTCTTAACCAGGTGGTCAATCAACCGTGTTCAAAAATATTTTTATAAAAGAATTTTGCTCTTTTTGTTGCTCCACTGCCGAAGATTAATCGTTTTCATGGTAGGGCTTTTTTCAGTAATTATGAAGGTTTGATTAATGGCCTGTCTCCTCTTTAGGGACCTTCACTAGATCTAATTAACATAACTTTATTATTTTTGTTCGTTGAATTTACTCCTTACAAGCAAGTATAGATGTTTAATTTTTATCTTATTTAGATTTAGAACTTTGGAATAAAAGTATATGAAAAAAATCTTGGTGGTGAAAAAAAAACCAAGTCCATCCATCGACTATTTTTCCAGCTTAGCGGAAGCAAGCATACGGCCCGCCTGATGGTAAGCGTTTAACGTAGCCGTTAACAAATACAAGGGGTATCACTAACGCATTAGCAACCCTTTTACTAAAGACGACTTACTGCGCTAGCAGCAATACGTATTCACGTAGAGCACTGGCACCATAACTCTCCGCAGAAACACAACACTACTTCAAAGTAGTGCTATTTGACAGTGGTCTTCTGTAAGATGGAGGTACAGTCCCCAGTAGGCCGCTCCAATTTTAATGGGAAAAGCCACGGGATATCCCATTGATCCCATATTTATTGTAGTTACGATATGTAGCCGACCTAATACCGCATATTCCTACTAACAGCAATATTATTGGACACGCCTCATATCCAATTCTATGGAATTGAACATTGTTGCTTTATCTCTCGTGTTGCATGTAGGTAGTTTATATGATTTATTTCTTTCAATTATTGACAATTCCATGATCCACTTTATAAATAAAATATCGATATGTTTAACCGGACACAACTGACTCTGTGTACCAATAGTATATGTCATATATTTTTACGCCTACCCACAGGCGTCCCCGAGGAGATTTTTAACTTACAAGATTAGATAATGTGATAGACATTAAATTTGCTTTTTAGGGTGCCGTACCCGTAAGGGTAACCAACGGAAACCTATTACTAAGACTTCGCTGCCCGTCCGTCCGTCCGTCTGTCAGCGGGCTGTATTTCATGATCCGGTAGACAGTTGAACTATTCACAGAATGTGTATTTCTGTTGCCGCTTTAATAACAAATAATAAAATTGAAAAAAAGGGGGCTCCTAGAAACATGTTCCTCTTGCCAACCAATAGAGGCTTGAAATGCTCATAATGTTCGAATTCCTATAATTTCTAAAAAAAACATCTTTTTACTACTACAAACAGTACGGATCCTCGGTGTGCGATTCCAGCTCGCACTTATCCATTTTTTATAATGATCGTAATTATCCACATGTTATTACACCCAGTATAAAAGCAATTCCTACTACATACATACATTCATCCAAGCTAAGCACTTAGCTGCCTACCACCTTCAATATGGCACACTAAAGTACAGTTTGAATTTATTCTTATCTCAACATTTTAAGGGCGAAATACAACGTCTACTACCATTTTAACGCAAAAAGAAATGATATTTTCTTTATGAAGATAAAGTTCTGGAGCATTCTGTTTGAAATTAGCATCGTTTTTATAAAAAGCGGGAAATATGTTTCCTCGGCCTTTAGTGATATCGCTTCGCTAGTTTTTGACGCCATTTTTGTCCTTTTGTGTTGGATATCTTGCCTTCTATCCAAAAATCAACTCTAAGATGTATACCAGTAAGTAGGAAATAAAACTCCATCAACTGCATTCTTTCCCTGAACTTTTTACTTTATCATTATGGTGCTATCTGCTTTCTTATTAGACTGCTGATTCAGTTTTGTATTCGGGCTTTTGAAATAGTCTAAGCTATTAAAAGCATTTTTAAGCCTTACCCATTTAGCTTTAAAGGAAAATAATAAATACATAAAAATTCACAACATTCCCGAAAGGTCGTATTTTTTTCATTTACCATCGCATATCCCGTGGCAGACTGCAACGCCGCCATACTCTATTCATTAAACTCGGATTTACTCAGAGCTCTCACAGCCTGTACAACCAACTATACAAACAAATAAATACGTTAATGGTGTCTGTCTATGATTGCGAAATAAAGTCTATTTAAAGTTTACACGTACTATTTAATATCTGATCATCATTATGATTATATGAGATCATCATTATGATGATGATGAGTCAAACACGCTTTATTTATAAACACATTAAAAATTATATCTGATAGGTGTTTGTCTAGGCTGATATCCGTGATAGACTGGACTGATTTTGCTTCTGTAGTTTAAACAGATTTATCAGATTTTTGGAGGTCTTTCAGACAGTTCTGTACGATAAACTTTACACTCGAAAAAAAAACATTTATTAACAGGCAAAGGATTTTATCTACGGTCCTTTTTATCCCAGGCTACTAAAAATTAAGAAAAAGAATTCACCGTCCATGCGGACGAAGACACGGGCAAATGGTAGTTTTCTAATATACAAGAAAATATGCACCGGCATGACTGGGAGACTTTTCATATTCATTACTTGCCGAGTAGCCATGAATTTTATTAATGCGAATGTGATTACTTCAGATATCACTGGGAAGTACTCACGTTACTTGAAGAAGTACAAATACTTAGTATGAATAGTAAGTAATAACTTTTGATAGTAGTACAAATAACGCAGAATCATATTACTTCACGAATCCACTGAAGCACTGGGAAACATGGAGTAATTTTCAAAATAGAATATTTGATATCACCGGCTGCAACATTATAATGTTAGGTACATGAATTTATAAAAAGGACATCATCCATTTTGGTCCAAGCTGAAAGTGCCGGCCAACGCATTTTTCCTGTTTATTCTGTTATATCTTGCCCGTCTGAACATTTATAACTGCGGCACCAAAGCTGTAGGACCATAGTCGTTAATTTTATTTGAGTTCGAAAATCTGAATACTCATACATTTTGATGAAAATAGGAAATCAAATAGCTAAAACAAATGAAATGTCCTGTAATGTCCAGCTTTGGTGCTATGACAAGCTCTAACAGAATATACAAAAAAATGCGTTGGCCGGCACTTTCAAATTTAGACCAAATCTCTATGAAACATGGATTAACCCTAAGATTGGACAATATGACCAACTACCCTGTTTCAAACTCCATTCTCCAGTCCCTACCCAGGTTGTCTGGAGGAGATCACATCTGGTGATAAGACCGACAATTGTTCCGATTTATAATGTATTTTATGTTCCTCAGTTTATTTTGGTGTACAAGAGTTATCTTTCTATGACGTGTGCATATACGAATGAATAATGTAAACATAACCAATCCGAAACAGCTTAATCATAAAGATATACCTACATCAAGAAAATTTGGTAGACATAATAGAGATTCAGAGGAACCTTAGAAGCTCAACGCCTAACACAGTATGCCGAGAACAATTCGATATAAATTAAATTTCGAACACATTAAATGCTCAATTACCTAATAAACAGTTGGAAAGTTTCAACCAGCTCGGTAGCTTTTGACTTGCCAAGCGGGAATATTCGCGTTTTAATCTCACAAAATGTGTTTATAACGTAATTGTGTTGTTGTCTGAAGTCTGGTCGCGATTGTTCAAACTTTATGTTTTGTTTTAGATAATACTTTGCATTCATTGTTTCAATCTGGCTACCAAAGGAACTTTTGCATTGTTTTCGCGTCTAATCCCATATACCGCGGGATTGTGCGGTTCTTTATATATAAAAGCTATCGTTGAAGAGAAGTTCTCTGTATTTTATTTAAAAGTGAAAAAAAACACTCACTGATCACGAGATTTCTTACCTATGTCGGTCAGTTTCAGTATTATATTTGACTGAAATGACATTCAAAGTTTGGAGACCACAAATCTGTTTGAAGTGTCCTCAAAATACCATTTCGCACGTAAAATCGTAGGCTGTTCAAAAATATTGTGGCATCAAATTTGACTGGTGTTTCAGTATTCAGCCATAAAATAACGTTTTACTAGAATGACTCCTTTCTCGAAGAATAACGGATTTTTAACCTATATATTTTGTATCGTATGCGGAGGAATGAAGATAACGTGGTAAGAAAGGTATAATGTTTGAATGTGGATGGGTACAGGGGTCGAGGTAGACGTAAGAAAAGATGGTCTGTGTGAAAGATGACATGGCTAGAAAGGAATGAATACAGAGATGACGGCTGATAGAGAGGAATGGAAAAGAAACATAATATTGCGCCGACCACAAATAAAATGGGATCCGAGCATGCAAGTAGGTATGTATATTGTTAGCTTGCATACCTCAGTCCTGATGATAAGCGGTTATTAACCCATACATTGCAACAACGTGGGACCCAGTGATATCAATCGCGCATTGCCGATCCAGCTAAAATCGCTTCACACACTTGCAGAAAGCTATGCTGTAACTTTGGAATTCTGTTAGGACTAGCCCCTATGCCGTCACCAAAGCGTTTAGCGATCCTATCCACTTCGTTTATGGCCAACTCGTTACGATAATGTATCGTACATATACTACGTTTAATAGACATATGGATTTGATCGCCCGACGCTGCGAGCCCGACCCCCGACCCAGTTTAATCTGATAATTTGATAATTAAATAAAAAATTGAATTATTTTTTTTACAAAAATGGGTATGAAAAAATTCCGATGTTAGTTTCTTTCGTTTAGATAACACAAGTAGTTAGGTAAAGAGCTTCTTTTTTTATACCACTATGGTGGCATACAAGCATACGGTCCACCTGGTGGTAAGCAGTCGCCGTACCTTATAGCCGCAAGAAATACCAGGGGTATAACTGTGTTAGCAAGCATTATTACTAGCCCAGCGTATTCCCGTGGGGCACTGGCAAACTTACTCACCGCAAAAATCCAACACTACATCAAAGTAGTGTTACTTTGGGAATTGCTATTCTAATTCCAAGCCATCAACTAACATTTCTATGTTAGTGATGTTAACTATGATGATTTGAGTAATGTTAACTATGATGATTTGATAACTTGATTCTTCAAGTTATCAAATCATCATAGTTAAACACATACCTCCTGAGGGATAGGTCTGAAATAACTTAACGATCCATCTCCCATTAAAATGGAATCCCGCTTCCCATTGTTAGACTTGCGCGAGGTGTCGACTTAATGAAGTACTTCACAATGCCATTCATTCCATCCGCACTGTAGTGGCGGATCTGATGTAATTGAGATGAATATAGCTTGGCAAAATAGTCTAGATACGAAACTAAAATTGTGGCTACTGTCAACTATCAAAATGGAATCTATGTTATGATTGTGCCGTTTACTGTAAACAAACTAATGAAGACGCTTGATGCCAGTGTTTTTCAACGTGTGGGTCGCGACCCTCTGGGGGGTCACGAAGCCTCTTAGGGGGGTTGTGAAGCTTCCATAGGAGAGTTGCAATAGGTTGTGAAAACTACTGCAGTTAAAAAAAAGTTTAGTAAGATTTATTAAGATTTTTTTTAACTAAAGGACATAATCTTATTATAAAAAAAAGTCTTTACGTACATAATTATGTTTTTATCCCAACGCTAATTATGAAAATTAATAAATAATATGTTGGATTTTATATTTGTCATAAAATAAAGTACATGAAAATAAAGCAACGGATAGGGGGGTCGCGAAATATTTCTTCATACCAATGGGGCTGTCATGAAAAAGGTTGAAAAACTCTGCCCTTTACGAGCTACGAGGTAGTGGCGACCGTATTATTTTAAACTCTTTTTTGCCAGACTTTAGTAAGTAAATAGGTGCTTCTTGACTACGCATACTTATATTCACTTTTTTTGGGCTGCTTTATCTAATCACCAGGCGTGGTCGCATTTATGTCATTTTGTTTTCCATTTGTTTAAATTATACGCTGCGGGTCTTTTCAGCTCGTCTCACGTGTTTGCCGCGTTAATCTTTACACTTTTTTTCGTTGCTAGTGAATTGAACTAAGGAGCGGAGTGCCTGATCATGGGCGGTATATCTCCAAAAAATTACTGTCCTGTCAGTCCAAAAAATGGCACCGAATAAACTTGAGGTAAGAAGATTCTTTTCTACATTTGTAAACGAGATATTCAAACAGCTAAAATATAAAACAAATGATTTGGGAGACTTTTCCACGAAATAAAAGAAAAAATATATCCTGTATAAATCTTTAACGTGTATTGACACGATTGCTTCAGGGCGAATGGATGTGGAAAAAATATGCGAATCCGTTGAGTAAAACGTAACAAGACTTTGCGTTTGATATACTGTCAAAGTGGTTTTATGGATACGTGACTTGGGACTCAAGTATTGTATTCGCTTCACTTGATTTACCTTCTGTGTGTATATAGCCTACTCCTCTTACATCTTCGGATGGTAGTTTTAACATACAAGAAAATTATCTAAATACCTTGGACGTTGAAAAATAATATTCGGTCTTAAGCACGGATTATAAAGTTTTGACCAGTTATTTAGTGTAACGAATAATATTTAAAGTTTGAACTGGCCGCATTCTCTAAAGAAGAACCATTTAAAATATATTTTGACAAGTTTTTGTCAGGTTTTATTGTTATTACATCAACCGGCAGCCTAAGAGAATACAACCGCTACGCCAGACCGGCAGCACTGTAATATTGAGAAGAAATATTGAAGAAGAATATAATATATTAAATGGACAAGCTTCGCGCCTTGTACAAGTTTGAAATGGGTGATGTTTCGACTCAGTGGAATCATCAATCAGGATAATTCCACAGAGTGGAATATTTGTTGAAGGCTGACAAAAAAGTATACCAATCAAATGTCAAAATCAAGTGCAAGACGAAGTTGCGGAAGGCCAAGGTTGACCTTGCTACATAAAATTGCCAAAGCACTCAATGATGGAAAGATAAAGATATGAAGAGGCGATTAGTATAAAATAAGCAAGAGAGGTGTGCAATTAAAAGAGTGAAATAGCGCTCCAGGTCTGCACATTGCTCACCTCGATAAGGAATTTGCGTGATAATGATGTATTTACAAATAATCAAATATACTAGGTGCAGGCAATCATATCTATCAGGCTAAATTTGAAACCTCTGTGTTATAAAATACTACATTCACTATGTACACACGTTACATATAGGTACATCTGCACATATATAGGTCACCAAAATCCCTACACGAGATCATGATATCGGTGTGATTGTAATTGGGCGGATTATCGTGCGCCACTATATCGGCGATAATAATATTCCTCCGCATTTTGTGCCTACTAATTTGACTTTGCTTTCTTAGTTTCTATAATTGATAGGAAGGGGGAAACCTTCAAAAGGTACCCGCCTGCTGTAGGGGAGCAGACGGGGTATGTGAGATTTTTACTCACTAAACCCCCCCGGTGGCCATCCTCCGTGCATCTAGGAGGGCTCCGGGATCTCCAGTGGAACGCACCGGTGCCCTCCTGCACTTCGCCTGAGCACGTCCCGGGGGCTGCCATGTCGCCGCTCCTGGAACCCTGCCCCGGCCCGCTTGAAGGGGCAGTCCTCGGGGGCTCTCTCCCTCGGGGGTAACTGGCGCTTTATGGGACGTACTCAGGTGCCTACATCAATATCGGCGAAGTAAAACCTCATTACGCATAAACTGTACTAACGATCTTGCGGATTAAGCTCCAGTATCTAGTGTTGTTACCGCTACTCGATTACTACTAGCAATGTTTAGTGGTGTACATTTTTATTATCGATAACAATTTCAGGAGCCTCAATCGAAGTAACCAAGTTTCAGGGTCGACAACGCACGAGTGCTACCCCTGGTGTTGCAAGCGTCCATAGGCTACGGTGACCGTTTACCAACAGGCAGGCCGTATGCTTGTTTGCCACTTTAATGGTATAAAAAAATGTTTTGTAACTGGAACTCTATTAAAAATGTAGAATAAAATAATCAGGACTTTTTTTTTTGTTAGCTTAGTGCCTTGATGTGTGTTTATTGTGATAGCAATCACAAGAAAAATATAGAATAGAATAGAATAGAATAATACATACAACTCTACACATGACTATCTCTTATTAAAAAATATTATACAATAGTTTCTTATCAGAAAATATTAATGCTACGTGAGGTCTTTGAAAGCTATCAACATTTTGCCCTCCTTACTCGTGCAGTGCTGAAAATTTAGCAGCGCACAGTAAGGGATTTGTACCATCCCTATAAAGAACATGTAGGCACGTTAGGAGGCATAAGCGATACTAAGGGAATGAGAAACAACACGGTTACACTGACTTTATCTGCGTAAGATCGTTGGCTTAGAATTTAGCTCAAACGAGAATATTTATATTTAGATATGTAGTTCTTGCTTGCCAAACGGCAGATTTTAACGGCAGGCTTAAAGTCATTACCAGTTTTTACATAATTTATTACCTAAATGTATGTTTTTAGGGTTCCGTTCCTCAAAAGGAATAATTTACCCTTATGGGATCATTTTGTTGTCCTTTTTTCTAAAGAACGCGTGGAGTTATCATGTTGAAATTCATATTTTTAAATACCAGGGTCTATGATATCACACGAGCATCAAAACCTTGGGTACGGTAACCGTGGGTACTTGCCATTGACATAGAATCATGCAATTTGGCAAGAAGCAGTGTCTTGCAGCACATGTAAAGGGAACAATGTGAAAACCGTAAATATGTAGCTGAATAACAAAAAAAAAACGAATTTTCTATAACAATTATACAAAAATACTAGTTTGTACGGAACCGTCAGTGCGCGAGTCTGACTCACAATTGGCCGGTTTTTTTAAGACAACTTTCTTGTATTTAAAGTATGGAGGTTATATTTAAAAAAATCTGATATGTTTCTTCTTAAACTTATAGATTGTTATAAGCTAATTTAATAAATTTATATTAAGTCGCTTGCAAATTACTTTCTAATCCATAAAAAGTCAAGGCATGATAAGACTCTATCAACATGCCCAAAATAGGAGACACCCCATTAATTAATCCTTCATAATTACTGTAAAAAGTCGAATTTTCATCAAAAACAATTAATCTTCTGCGTGTTGTAGACTCAGACTTTTTATCTCTTTTATATTTATGTACATAAAAGAGACAGATAGATAGATAGATATTAGATAGATAAAATAAGGTTATTATTGACCTTCAGATTGGAGGTTACGCTTGTACCTATACAAATTTTCGTGGAACACAGATGCGAAACGATTGGCGAACGCTGAATTATAAATAATCCGTAACTGAAACACCACGTGCTTGAGAAATCCTGCAACCCTATAAGTAAGAGGATTTTCAGTACTTATGAGTTGGAATTTAAAAGGTGGAATCTCAAACCAAGCCAGGTGATAGAAAATTTGAAATCCACATGGATTTGTATAAAATATTAGTAAGAAGTTTTATTTAATATTGTTTCGTTAGCAAGTAAGATGGCAAACAAGCATACGACGCCTGATGCTAAGCGGTCACCGTAGCCTATGGAAGCTTACAACTCCAGGGAAAAAATCCTCTACGTTAAGGAATACACAACGGGGGCCTATGTTCGTATACCGTCGTTCGTTTTTTAAGGCAGCTGCTATACATGCCTCAAAACTGACTTTACATTCCACATTTGGTTTATTTATTATATTTATAATTGACCCCTGGCTTAAAATATACTTGGTTTATTAAATACTAGCTGTTACCTGCGACTTCTTCTGCATTTGTTTATTATATTAAATAAATGAAAATGCATATTCTTTAATGTTGTTTATGTCATATTTAACAACAATAAATAATTCTTGCATATTTTGATTTATATATATCACAAATACTTACTTATTTTTATTCAATTGCTTTTCCATTAATATATACTTAACTCTATATAAATGGATTCTATTCCGAAAATAATTCCAGGCCACTTTTCCTTACCTGCGTTACCGTAAAAATCTATAGTGTATTGATACAGGCAATTAAGCCAAGCATTACTCATTAAATAACCCGGGTATAACCCGTGTTGTTAATCAAGATTCAACGAACTCCACTAAGCAGGCCTCAACCTACCCGGATAAATTGCTTTGGACTAATATCCGGATTTAGTCGCCGCACGATTAACACGGTTCACGTGCTCATTAAATAGGTCAAAGGTTGTGTAAAGGTGATATTGATTTTCCTTTGTCAGTCTGCTTCATAGTTTTTGTAACTAACTACTGCGTGGATAACTTAGAATATATAAAATTCCTACAGATAATAGATTCGTCTTTAATACTCCATTTTTTTATCGTAGCCTATTTTTGTGCTACGAAGCTAGGAAGCAAGCGTCTGGGCCTTCTGATGGTGCCAGACCGCAAGTCACTCGTGCGCTGACAACTTTATTGTTGAGAAGACTTTTTGTGTTAGTTAGTAGTGGTAATTCTGTCCCCAGTGGGGCGGCACTTGGAGGCACCATTTTTTTTTTAAATGATTACATTTCCGCAATTTAGTGGCAATTTTTTCCGTCCTATTAATGTATTAGGTGATATGTATCAGTTTATCAGAATATCAATTTGTTAACTTACCCGGTTCTAACTGAATCAATCCAGTTGGAACAGCGCTTTGATCTGTGCAAATCTGCCTCAAACCGGTTTCGTGACGTGTGTTCCTAACTTAGTTACAGTGAACTGCGGAATTGCATTTGCTAGTAACAGAGTTAAATATCAGTTGATCGATCCACATGCTGGCTTTATTGGAGATTTAATGTTTTGACTTAAAGGGAATATTCTTCATTTAGATTAAAAAAAAATAGGTAATTTTTAGGTGTGCTTTTCGATAATATATAAAAATCGATCATCATGAAATTGTATATAGCTGGTTTAAATAAAACCGGTGTGAATGGGACTCGCGCGCCGAGGGTTCGATACTAAAAGAGAAAAAACACATTTATAAAAAGTATTCCTTTTAATTTCATTTTTTTATTATTTGTTGTTATAACGACAACAGAAATACACATTCTGTGAAAATTTCTAATGTCGATCACTGATCATGAGATACAGCCCGACGACGGACGGATGGACGGACGGACAGTGGAGGCTTAGTAATAGTTGGTTACCCTTCGGGTACGGAACTATAAAAAAGGTAACAGCGCTTATAAATTATTTTGCTGTTCAATAACACACCGTGTCTACATTATGTTAGAAAACATTTTTGTACGCCACTATTGGCAAAACATGCAAGTCACATAATATTTCAACACCATGCATAAGAATACCAATAAAATATTTTATGTATACTCATGTTTTACGAAATAAATCTATCTTTATCTTCGTCTTCATGAGCTGATGTGGCAAGAAAAACAACTTTGTATAACGAATAATTTATTGCTGTCGCGTTGCTATCGCAATCTATGTGCAAAGTGTTTTTGATCCGCAAATAAAGTAGGTAATCGTTGTTAAGTCAATTACATACAAAGTTTGTAAATATCATATTGTCATATCACACCTGCCTATCTTTCGTCTCCCTTTCACCTTTTTCTGTACCCTAAGGTTGTCTGGAAGAGATCGATCTAGCGATAAGACCGCCTGTTGTCCTCACTACTCTGTATCTGCTTATTTCTGTTAAACATGTTATTTTACTTTGTGGTGTGCAATAAAGTGTATTTGTATTGTATTGTATTGTCAATACATATAGGTAAATTAAAGTATATATATATATATATTAAATTTTGCACAAATTAAAACAGAATAACAACCTTAACGGTAGCTAATAAATCTTATTCGAAGAATTTATACTAATAACTCAAAGTTACAGAATCCAGTAATTATTTGTTCATAATACCTACTGCGAGAAGCGGTCCTTATCCATTACCACGGAATTCGTAGTACCAACGCAGTTACCAATGTAACTGCGTTGGTACTACGAGAAATCAAAAATCATTTATTTAGGTCCTAATAAGGCACTTATGAAGGTCTAAATTACCACCATTACTCACCAGAGAATTAGTACCATTGATATTCGACCCTGGAACCAGTGCCGGTAGCAGGAACATTGTCAACAACGTATTCGAAAACGTAACTCGCGAAATGTCAAAATTGTCATTAATTTTTAGTTCCACTTTTCACCGCCGCAGCGATGTTCATTTTCCAATACAAAAATAGTCGAAGGCGAAACGAAAACGTTGTTGACAATGTTCCTGCTACCGGCACAGATCGCATCTCAATTTCTAGGTATTTCATTAAGCGATTCTCTACACCTACGTGTGGCTGCTACCTTCAGGAATTTTTAATTTAGTCCCTAATCAGAGGAGGATTATACGGACAAAGTTCGCCAGTGGAAGATAAAAATATACTTGGCTATTCACTTTTAAAAGATTTTTGACAAATTCAGCAATATCGTGGGAAATGGCTTAGATTTGCCGTACGGTAATGTGAGACTACGGTCACAATTATTTTTCGCAACGTTATTTCCTACATTATTAAATATGTTTTGTGATATTATCGCAAAGTTGAAAAATATGTGTAGTGTTTTTTTTTATACCACTAAGGTGGAACACAAGCATACGGCCCACCTGATGGTAAGCAGTCACCGTAGCCTACAGCCGCTAGCAATACCAGGGGTATCACTAACGGGGTGCCAACCCTGTTGTTGATGAGGACTCACTGTGCTAACAGCAATACTACTAGCCCAGCGTATCCTCGTGGAGCACTGGCAACCTTACTTACCGCAGAAACACAACACTACATCAAGTAGAGTTATTTCACTGCGGTCTTCTGTAAGGCTGAGGTACAGTCCCCAGTCGGGCGGCTCCAATTTAAAGGGATAACCCACGGGAGATCCCAAATCGCCCTACCTCTCTTAAGAAGGTAGTGTAGTTACAACGTGATATCAAGCTACCTTTTAATTATTTGTTAATTAATCCGTACATTTCGCTTACAGATTTAACCTAAGTTAATTAAAAAATAATGAACCTTTTTTTCCAGTGGAGTAAAGCTTAGAAAATACCATAATAAAAAAGACAAAGAAGATTTATCATTCTAAGCGCAGTGCAGTGCCAAAGAGCCTTTACGATTAAAGGCGCTTTAAGATTAAAGGGCCTTTACGGTTAAAGGAACTTCAGCCAGGAACTGAATGGGTATCTGTTGTTAAGGCAGGCCCGACGTTTACCATCAGGTGAAGGTCTTAGCCGTACATAATTGTACAAATAAAGTTGAAACATATTCAAACTTAGTAAAATCTAAAACCATAAAATATGATATTTTATTAAAACCGTGCCTTCCCGGGCACTTTATTTTCACTTAAGCGTGAATAATTTATTACTTCAAAGTTTTGACTTTAATTAAATTACCTCAATATCAGATGTACAATGTTTTTTTTCTTTTTTTTTTTTTTTTTTTTTTATACCACTATGGTGGCAAACAAGCATACGGCCCGCCTGATGGTAAGCGGTTACCGCAGCCTATGGACGCTTGCAACACCAGGGGTATCGCTCGCGCGTTGCCGACCCTTAAAATTATTACCCTTAAAGTTATTAGTAGGGTACTATGAATTATTTCTATGAGTGGCACGTATTTGGGAAGTTAAGCAAATTAAATTCTAGGAAATTGCCGACAAAAACTAGTTTATAATACATAGCAAACACCCGGCTTAACGCAATCAGAAATGTTCTTGACGGGAATAGAACCTGCGATACCTACGTTGCACTTACACTTGAACAATTGCGGCATCGTCCACTAAACAATACTGCTTCACAGCGCTTGAAGAAAGTTTAACCCTTAATACCATTTTCAGTTGTAAAACAAACATTAACACAGCCTTGTTCTAATTTTACTGCCATTTTATGACACACGCTATATCCCCCTTTTTCAATGCGTTCCACACAATGTAAAGGTTATGCGATCGTAAAGGCGCTCGTGTCATACGGTTTTGTTTACTACGGGTTGATTATTTATGTGTTTTGATGCTATTGTGTTAGCGTAACATTGTTTTTAGTTCTCGTGATATGGATAGTTCCTTATTCTGCAAATTTTTTAATACAAGAGAGAGAGCCGTGGTGGCCTGTCGGTATGAAGCGTTGTCTGCTATTCTAGCGACGCAAGTTCGTACCCCACCGGTCTGTACCAATAACTTTTTCGAAGTAATGTGCAGTGATTAGTCACACCACGAGCTGTATGGTAAGGAATACATCGTGAGGAAACCTGCATACGTCTGAGAAGAAATTCAAAGACTTATGTAGTGCCTTAAGAGACGGCGACGGACTCACCATCTGTCACGTTGGCACCAAATTGTAACACCTCTGCCTAACCCTTCGGGGATCCTTGTGGGAAGGCGACAAGATATATTATTATTATTATTTTAATACTACCTGGAGTTTTTGGAGACAATGTAATGCACTGGGAAATCATAAGTGCCATTCAGGTCCGAGGTACTTAAATGTTACAATGACAAATTGGCATTAATTTTAGTGTCAAAAGGTACTGCGCAAAATGACACGAAATCATCATTCTTCTGGCGGACGGTAACAAGAACATGTGAATTCTTTAAAAAAAGTTTGACTACTACTGACAAAAAAGAATTCAAATTTATTTGTAAAAAATAATCATTTATTTTCTGATTACCTTATTCTTCTTCTACTTCCTCTTCCTTTACTTAATGGTTTTTTCCTCTTAATAATGACAACAAATAGACGCTCGAAATGCTCATAGAGTTTATACTGTCATATTTCTAAAAGAAGCGAATTTATTATTTGCGGTTGGTTCAATAGTATTGTCTAGGGATAAAAGAAACAAAGTGTCGTTTATCATATAGTCTAATTTGTTTTAGTACGGAACCCTCGGTGTGTGAGTCCAACTCGCACTCGGCCGATTTTTTTTGTAAATAATAGGCTGATGTAATTATATTCATCCAGCAATTTAGGTACATTTGTGGTCAGCTGACGTGTTGAATTGCAGTCAGCGTGGACATCGTTTGCATGGCGAGCACACAAAGTCACAAATGCTTTGTACCAGTTCGAGAGTCCGACTGGACTTTGTCAGTAGATCGATGTGTACTTATGATCTAACTTCCCAACAGTTGCAGAGCAATTCACATTCTAAAGGGCTCTTTGTGTGAGAGCAAATAGAACATTTACTCACTAGAACTTTCTAGTTAATGCAGTAAAAGTGTGGAGAACATGTACCCGATAAATTTCCTGTGAATGTTGGATACTAGGTTTTGACATTCGTAAATTTGTATGTTGCAGTCAATATCATAATCAAATGTACTTTTGCCCGTAACATAGCACACACCTACTGAATGTTTTCACCTGTGGCAACACGTATTCTAACTAAACACAGCAACCAGAAACCAAACAACAATAACTAAATAAAAACGATTAAACATACTTTTGACTGGTTAACTACACACTCGTTGCATTGTTGTATATTTTATAGACAGAAGGTTTCCCGGCTGCTACCTTTCAAAGCAAAAACTATATAATAAATAAAATAAACATTGATATGTAATGGCCAAAAGTCACCACACAGTGACCGCGAATGAGATGGCAAGACGAAGAGAGAGAGAGAAGACAAGACTACACCACTAGATTTGACAACACTAGCGTTGGACATTCTCGGAAGGCCTTTGTACAGCAGTGGTATGAACCAGGCTGACGTTAACGGTAAAAATGTAATGTGCAGAAATGTTAAAGGCTATCTTACCATCAGGCGAACAGCCATCTTTGTGTCAAATAAACCTTACATAGAAAAACCATTTCAATCTGTTCCCTTAGGCTATCATCTCGTCTCTATAAAGCTTCCAGAACGGCCTTGGCCACGTAAGCTCGTAGGTATATAATAATTATGTACATTATAAAGACCATTGCATACTGCAAAGCTAGCTACTAATCCATCGCTGGGCCTTTTTCGGTATTTTGTTGAATTCTGACTTTATTATTATACAACAGGGCTTTCCCTGCCTGTCGTAAAAGGCGACTAAAAGGGGGCCGATTGGCCCGTGGATACCCAGAGTGGGGGCTCTGACTGCCCTGTCAAGCGGGCCCGGGGCAGGTGGCAGCACGATGTGGCAAGTGCTGTCAAGAGCAAACGAGGGTTCCAGGGGTGGCGACATGTGCGACCGGTGCGTTCCACTGGAGATCCCGGAGCCCTCTTAGATGCACGGAGGATGGCCACCGGTCCCCTTAAGTGGACGGGTACCTTTTGAAGGTGTCCCCCTCGTCAACAAAAAAAAGGGTTGGCAACGCCTTAATGGCAATGGTATTGCTAACGCCTATAGGCTGACTGCTTACCATCAGGTTGGCCGTATGCTTGTGTGCCACCTTAGTGATATAAAAAAATATATTAACATAACATTTTTAATATATTGTTTAATTAGATACCCTAGGTAGGTCTGTTAGATTTTTTGAGAGGCTTGAAAGCTTTGAAACCCTGACGTAATAAGGGTTATAAATTATAATACCAACTCAAATTTTAATTGGATTGGAAAGTCTTGGAGTAGACTATAACATGCCCTCATAAAGAGGGTGGCCTCATAAAGGCAGTGAATGAAGGAAAAAAATATCTAATGCTATACTTTCCATCAATCTGCTGATATAGGTTCAAAATAATGTTCTCCTGCACATTTAACGTTCCATTCAATCTCTAAATTTTCACGCGCTTATGTTCAAAGGCACTCTAACTAAAGGCTCGGCGACGCGCGAGTGAAGGGTGGGCCACGGGCAAGTGATACCCCTGGTGTTGCTAGCGTATAGGCTACGGTGTCCGCTTACCATCAGGTAGGCCGTATGCTTGTTTGCAACCTTAGTCATATAAAAAAAAACATTCGATAAGCTAAGCTATGCTAATTTAGCTTTTGTCGGACGACCGGCTTGATACTAGTATGTAGCGTGGCTTGCACTGTCAATAAATATGTAAGTCACGCCCCAGTTAGTGCTGCCAAAACACATCACGCAATGAAAGATTGAAGATGGCCTTTGTCATGTGAAATGGGACATCGCTACTACATGCCTCTTCGATAAAACTTTTACAACCTTCATACGGTTTTTGTTAGAGGTGTAGTTTTTCCATTTATTGATATTATATCGGTCGCTTATTCATAAGGTTTAAAAATAGATGATTAGAATATCTTGAGCCGTGGTGGCTTTGTGGTTGAAGCAACGGCCTCTCTTCTGATGGGCCCAGGTTCAAATCCCACCGGACTGCACCAATAAGTTTTTCTTTTTTTAAGTGCAGTTATTAGTCACACCACGAGCTTTACAGTGAAGGAAAACATCGTGAGGAAACCTGTCTACGTCTGAGAAGAAATTCAAAGACGTATGTTATGTAGTGTCTAAGAGACGGCGAGGGAATCACCATCAGTTACGTTGGCACCAAATTATCTTCGTTGGAAAGTGAGTGAGTGTGGCAATGCTGCCAGCATTCTTGGCACGCTCCCGCATGATTCTGGTTTGTTCTTGTCTATAACTAGGTAGGTTAGGTATTGTTTTTTTTTGTAAATAGTTCAATCTGTCTTGAACAAATATTTATAACTAAAAGTAAAAAGAAATATTTTGTATTATGCTGGCAATTGCGCTGGCTCCTGTTTTGTTTTAAAATTTAATTTGTTTAACCTAAATATCAACTTTGCGCCATTTTAAATTAAATCTCTAATTAGTGTCGTTCAGGTACTGCGAAACTGCAATCTTCAACCTTGCACTATATAATTATAGAACATAAAATGTTATACCAACTAACTACAAAGCAGAAAGTTAATTGCAAGGAGCAATTACTTTTTCAGCTTTACATCCACGAAGGTAAATATTTCAAGGCAAAACGTTATTAGTTTTAAACTCAGCCTTGTGTTTTTTTACACTTTCATTTAAGCTTATTTCACTGGTTAGGAAAGCTATGGCTTTTAGTTAACTGTTGCACCTATATATTAAGTGCTAATATATTATTGTTTGGTTTATAATTAGTGTGGCTCTGCCGTTCTAATTAATGTAAGAACTAATAAAAATAATCCTTTGTACCTGACTTCACCGAAGAGGGTTATTTGTGTCCATGTCCATACTAATAAATGTATCTTTTTTTAAAATAAATAAATTTAAATTACATATGACCCAATATTTAATTTAAACTCACAAAAGAAATATTGACCCCTTGCCCAAAATACTCTTTAAAACCTAAACAAATTCATTTTTTATTAATTTGGCCTGTTTTACTTATTTACGCAGGTTGATTTCTGCACTGTAAGTAGTTGCGACAAAACAGCCAAGTACAATGAGCGTAAGCGTAGAATACATCGTGGCTGCGGCAATGCACAAATCCAAAAAAGCCCAAATTCTGAAAGAGTTGGGCGGGGCAACCCCAACTTGGCCCATATAGGGTATATTTTTTATAGCGTGGTTACTTTTTAGGGTTCCGTACCCGAATAGAACCCTATTACTAAGACTTCGCTGTCCGTCCTTCCGTCTGTCTGTCACTGGGTTTTATTTCGTGATCCGTAATAACTAGACAGTTGAAATCTTCCCAGTATATGTATCTCTGTTGCCGCTATAACAACAAATAACGGTGTAGCACTTCGGATTTTAGCCGTAAAATACATATAGATAATTGTACATAAAAATTAAGTTACCATTCTGTCTGTAAGTTAAGCCTGCGTTAAGCTGGGATATAAAAGTTGCGCGAGTGATTTCAAAACTCTCGGGGCTAGTGGCTTGCATTGTGTAACGTTTTAGTTTTAAATGTGTTTATTTTATAGCTGTTTTTGAGTTTGATACTGTTATTGTACTTTGAATTAGATTGACTGCGCTGTGGTAGCGCTGTATGATTTGTTTCATCATTCTTTTACTAATTTTTTTTTTTACCACTAAGGTGGCAAGCAAGTGTATAGCCCGCCTGATGGTAAGCGATCACCGTAGCATATGGACACAAACAACACCAGGGGTAGCACTCGGGTAGCACTCGCTCGTGGCCGATCCTAAAATATTTACTAAGCTAAATGAATAACCATTTTTTTTTTTAATAACGTTGATAATAAATTTAAAGTGCAGATTACTAAGGTTCATGGTTCATTAACAATGACTTCTTTATAGATTCGTACGATAAATGTTTATATACAATTTTGATATAAACATTTCGATAATACCTCCGAATTGTTACTTCGTAGCTCGCTTTCGTTTACAGCTGTACTGGCATTACACAATTAAGTATTTTCACTGAAACGGAAACCAACAAGACTGGAAAAACTAACTAAATTAGCTTCCATGAAAAGCGGAGAACTACTTTCCGTACACGGAAAAACACAATTTTGGACTGAATTTAAAATTCGGTTAACGCTGTAAAATTACATTAAGTAAATGGTTTTTTTGCTAGTTAGTGACTTAAAAGCACAGCTATTCTCTAGCTAAATAAGCCGCGAGGGGATCCGCTGCTGTAGGTATCCACCAATGTCAAAACACAAACTTTTACTATCGTTATCATTTTGTGTTACCAACTGTCACCAAAAACATCTTTTAACTTTTTCCAAAATTATAATAGGAATTCCAATTTTCGCCGCCGCAGCGCTGCTACTGCTATTTTCCCATACAAAATAAGAGATACGAATACGTATTCGCAAATTGTTCTTGCTAAGTATACAGGTACCAAAAACAGTCGGAAGATTTCAGTCCATATTATCCAGAACTCCATTGCTATGCACGTAATTTATTCCTACCTACAATTATTGTTTTATATAATTATAATACAGTCTTTCATGATTATGCCGTTCTATGTAAGGAATCTGCAGGCAACTTTGTTTTATTTTTATAGTAGGAATGCAAAATTAAATTGCCTATTTTAATTGCTTCTTTGACATTGATCAATCATTTTCATACATTTTTATTTAATACAATTGAACTAATATGTAAATCACGATTAAATACAATAGTGTTTCATGTGCCTGTACAAAAAAAACAGCTTTGTATATTCATTTAATTCCTTTAAGTCATGGTATAACGTGGATCAATTATGAATATAAATTGTTCACGAGCAATTCAATAGGTAAACCAAATTGAATCCTTTCATGTTATATTTAAGTTTCAATATATCACAAAATGTACGTAAGCTGTAATAGCTAAACTAATGATCAAACTCTGTAACCGCTACAAAAGGGCGGAAGTGTTTGCGCGAGCTCCTAAGTTCCGCTTCCGCTGTAACTTAGTGTGGCATAGTAATGACATCCCGGAGCTGATATGCGGTTAACTAATGTTCCTTACATATTATAATATGTTATGTACTGTAGAGTACTTGCATAATAATGATTTGTAAATTGTATTTTTTATTAATATGAAAAAGAACTTTAACTGCCTACTTATAGATAGGCAAAAGATTGAGGGAAGGAGGGTGCGAGCTAAGGTCCGGTTTGTACCTCGTTCAGCGTATTTCCTTGGCCATTCAAGGCCAAAATGCAGCTGGTATCTTGGGAACGTTTGAGCCGGGTACGTATCGGATCTAGTATTCAATGTGTTATGACGAGGCATGTCCCTTTTGTTTTTAAAACTTAATACATTGACGAAACCTGATGTGAATTCTAATTATGTTTATTGGACGAAGCCTGCGCCGTGGTTATAACTCTGTCTATATTTCTTTTTGTAAAATAAAATAGCGATTACATTTTAAAAAAAAAACTTATAGATAAAAGATCAGACCCAAACCAAAATCATGCGGGAGCGTGCCAAGAATGCTGGCAGTATTGCCGCGCTGGATAGCAATGCTGATCCTCTAAGCGAGATATATTCCAGCACACCTGTAAATTGACTGCCAAAATACTCAATGATGAAACATGTAGTCGGAACCGAAAAAGTGCTTTCCGCCTATCCCGTCAGGGACTTAGCTTGACGACAATGTCACGCGCCGTGAACCGCTTCAAAGAAAACATTTAAAGTGATATCTAAAGGCACGCTTTACTTTAAAGCCTTGTGTTAATTGGACTGTGGTGTGTCACGCAGGGGGTCCACGTAGGATGGTAAAATAAGACACTGGAGCAGGTTTTTTTTATACCATCAAGGTGACAAACAACCATACGGCCCGCCTGATAGTAAGCGGTTACCGCAGCCTATGGACGCTTGCAACACCGGAGGTATAACTCGCGCGTTGCCGACCCTAAAAGGTTGTTGTCGTGTATTGGCTACATGATGAAATCGTTGCCATAGTACATACGTGTTAGGTTTATATACCTAATACTTTGTATTAGTATGCAATAACCATGAATAGGGATGTACGTGCTAATATGTATAGAGCTGATGCTAACCACTACAGGACAAGTAAAACTAATTTTGGCGAAAGCTTTTACAATATATTGTAGACGTAAACGACTTGGCAACTAATTGTGTTGCTAAAGCGTGTCATACCTCTGATTGCCGAAACCATACCGCTAGGTGTGCCATGTCTCCTAATTACACAAATGGATTACAATTGCCGTTCGCATGTTTGTATTGTATTAATGCTTATGATGTGCTTTGGGCTTGGTGCTTCGAAACAGGTAGGATGTTTAATTCCATAGATGAAATTATATGTTTATGGTATTGTGTGTGTGTGTGTGTGCTTGCACGCAATCGTAGTGTCATTGAGTATCACAACCCCTTAGATTTAATGCAAAATTATGTAATTTATATAGTTTACTAGCGGCCCGCCCCGGCTTCGCACGGGTAGACTTTTATATCAAATATTTTGTCTACCGGTGCAAAGCCGGGGCGGGCAGGTAGCCTATGTTACTCAGTGATGATGTAGCTTTCTAACGGTGAAAGAATTTTTGAAATCGGACTAAAAATAAAAAATAAATTTAGGGGTGGACTACCCCTAACATTTAGGGGGATGACAAATAGATGTTGGCCGATTCTCATAGATACCGGATAAGCACAAAACATTTCATCAAAATCGGTCAAGCCGTTTCGGAGGAGTATGGCAACGAAAACTGTGACACGAGAATTTTACATATTACATTTACAAAACAAAATGTATATAGTTTATTTACCTCCCGACATTTCGACCGAGTTGCATCGGCCGTGGTCACGGGCTGACTCGGCTAAACAATTAAATATCGCGTATAAGATTCGTTTTCATGTCATTACTATGTGTTTAAATCGCGAAGGTTAGAAACAGTATTAATGCTAAATGCTACTTTCCAACGTTTTTGTTCCATGTTGAAAAGTGGAGACTGTTTTTGGCTCACTGTACTAATTATGATATGTATTTTCTCTGTATTTATAAATGCTGTAAGTTTCCCAATGAAGAGCGAGTCGTAATCGCGCACCGAGGGTTCCGTACTTGTAGTAAAAGAAGGCGAAATTCCTCCTTGAGTAGAAGCGCGTGTAAACGCAGTATCTGAAGTCCAGATACTGCGTTTACACGCGCTGGACGCAATACAAATTGTTATGCGCGAGTGTACGCGCGAACGCGTCATTCTCTATTCAGTTGACGCGTTCGCTCTCTAAGGCTCTAAGGCTTGCGCGTTTTTTTGATAATGCATATAGCGACATTCAAAAAGAGGCCGACCGCCGTGCTAATTTATTTATCTGCCATTGTTAAAGTATCTAATGATGTAATTTATCAAGTTACGCACAAGCCTAATTATACATTTTTACGAGCACAAATAGTGATTGTTACCTGTCCGAAATAAATTAATATTATTAAGCCGTTATAACAAAGTACAATATATAAAGCTATTATCATTCAATCATTGCGGTTATACTGCGAGTAACTATATTTATGGATGTATAATTTATTTGATTAGAATTTATACATTTAAATTAAACAAGAAAAGAAACTACCCTAATATAACATAATAAGCACAAAAAATAATAATTTAAACAATTGTCCCAAATTGTTGTCACGCGGGAGGGTGCCAAGAAGACTGGCAGCATTGTCCCGCTGTATAGTATCCCGCCTTCTTGACAGCGCCGCAATCAATCGTCGTGAGATATTTTTGTTTATTGTTTGGTAGATCATAATGACATATGAAATGCTAATTATAATTATGCTTTATAAGTTTGTTTTGGGTAGAGGTAAGTCCAGGTAGCCAGAAGCCTCTCCCAATTCCCTCCATGTCCCCCTTTCCACAATCAATTAGATTTAATCATTAAATAGGTAAGTCTGCAGCAAAAAATTTAAACGTTTTTATCTTGGTTAACAAATTTTACTGACTATATACACTCGAGCATATACCTAAACTACGAAAAACCTGATTTCCCAATTTTTTCATACACACAAGTTCACATGTATGTTAAGACTACTTATGCCATCTATTATCGGATAACTGTAAGCTTTAGTTCCGTAACTCATCGCTCGATGTCGTGACAACCGAAATACAATTACCTTAATTGTTACAATTTTAAAATAGACCGAAGCTTTAGTTTGTATTCGTTTTAAATATACGAATGGTATAAGGCTTTATAAGACTTATTTAAATGTGTTTGACCGGTATTTATTTGAATAATGAGTTGTACTACTTACCTTTTCCATATACGGTTTACGTTTTCGTCCAATCACATTGCGTCAGTGTGCGCTGGGCTCTTGGCGCGAGAAGTCGTTGAAGCGGCGGTGTATTTTTCGGCCTAAAGAATAAACACTCGCTTTGAAATTGTATGGCTTCAGTACGGCTCATAAATTATTCTCAATTTGAAAAGTGTTAGGAGTATTTTTGCTGGTAAGTAGAGTGAAAATACATCTTATTCGTTGCACTGTGAAGATTGTTAATGAGTGTGTGAGCAGATTTTTGTAATCTTTACATCGACGAGTTTTAATTAATCGTGTCTCAAAAAAAATGAAATTAAATTATTGTCGTGTTTACGGTTTTCATAACGTACTTACAATCTGTATAGTAAGCTATCATCAGCTGTGTATTGATTAAAATTAAATTTATTTTATCCTGTCTGTATTTATTTTTATGTAATTATTCACCAATTATTAATGTGCATAATATGCCTTGAAAAAATTAAATTGTATTTGTTAAAAGAGCGCCATCTTTCGCCTAATAGAATATACTAACCTCACTCAGAATCATACAATTCATACGAAACTTTTTGTGCTGCCATCTAGTGGCCAATAGATTTAGGTTCAGACTACCTGCTAGTTTTCTTTATAATAAGGAGGATGTCGCTACTAAAAGGATTATACATAACTTCTTTATGGTTGTATTGACATGAATATTTTTATTAAAAAGAAAATAAACAATTTTAAACATAAAAAATGTTCACTAGCAGCAAGAATGCCTATCCGGCTTTTATTCTGCTAGCACAGGGATTCCTCTCAACATGCTATCCTCTCAATATGCTATAGTGATAAGCCCTGGTACCTACATTAAGCGTCCTTTACTTGCGATGATTACCAACTATTTATTTTCGAAAAATATGCAAATTAATTTTGTTGAGATTTTAACAGACTTAAAAAAAGGAAGTCTTATGTTTGTCTGTATATAGTTTTCATGTTTACATATTCAGCGTTATGTCAATCTAGGACAAATTTCAAAAATATTATATAAGTACATCATTGATTATATCTACGAGTATACTAATATAATATTATAAAGAGGAAAGATTTGTATTTTTGTGGGTTTGTTTTGAATAGGCTCCGAAACGACTGGACCGATTTCAAAAATTCTTTCACCGTTAGAAAGCTACATTACAGTAACATAGGCTATATATTATACTAGCTGCCCGCCCCGGCTTCGCACGGGTAGACAAAATATTAGATAAATGTCTACCCGTGTGAAGCCGGGGCGGGCCGCTAGTAGTCTATAATTATAATCAAAGAAGTACATTTAAGATATTTTTTTCAGTAACCAAGATGTTTCTCAATGTAGTGACCAGGGTCTCTTTATAAGCGTATAATACTTAAAATAACTGAATAAAAAAAAGTTAAAATAATTATATTTGTTTCCTGTTTAATTAACATTATAAGTTAAAAGAAAATTAAAAGTAAAAGAATCTAAGTAATTTGTCAACCAAGTAAGCTTATCAATAAATAAATAAAAAAATCTTCTAAAGATATCGCAATGTAATTACTTCCTTTATGAAACATCAGCACAAAGTCTTCACTTAGTTTGTGCTTTAATATCCTCAGAATTTGCACAAGATCTCTAGCTAAGGGAAATTAAAATAAAAACCGCCCAGAGTTCCCCTTTGTCTTCAAAGTGATTTCCAGCCAAAGGAAAATGAGTCTTCCACTCAATGGAAAGTAAACAAGCTTAGGCTATATTTTCTTAATAAAATTGGTTCTCGGGTAAGTAAAGTTATGAGATATAGCTGCCCGCCCTGGCTTCACACGGTTGAAAACTAAGACATTTGGTGCAATCGTTCTCTTATATTCAATAGCGGCCCGCCCCGGCTTCGCACGGGTAGACATTAGTTTTGGAGCATAGACATCAAATATTTTGTCCACCCGTGAGGAGCCGGGGTGGGCAGCTAGTATAATATAATATAGCCTATGTTACTCAGTGATAATGTAGCTTTCTATAAACAGTGAAAGAATTGAAATCGGTCCAGTAGTTTCGGAGCCTATTCAACACAAACCCACAAAAATACAAATCTTTCCTCTTTATAATAATATATATATATATTCGTGTAGATAGTGTAGATACATACATTACGGCAATTCATTTTCATTTATATGTTTAGAAAGATAGATTAGGTAGGCGTAATACATTCGTCTGAGAAATCATGGAAATGCACATACAAAATTTCCACCCAATCGGTCAAGCCGTTTTGTGGTTGACATACCAACAGCAGCACCACTCGTATTTTTAAATCATCCAGAAAACCATCGCAATACCCGTATATAATTTCAACCCAATCGGTTCAGTAATAATCATAAAGTATACATATTTTGGTTAAACATATTCTGTTGATATTTCATTTGAGATTTTATATTTTCACGGCCTTTACTAAAGGGCGAATGGAGGTTTTGGCAGGATTTAGAGTTCAGATATTTTTGCATTATAATAATAACACTAGGCCATTATCACATAGGGCTACTGGCATAATCATAGTATATTATCTACTCCGTGGCATAATACTTGTTGTTGATAAATATTAAAAAAAAAACAAACAAACGTGACAAACATGAGGACAGATAGTGTCAGTTTAGACAACTTTTTTTTTTTTAATAATTAATCATTGTTTCATACCATTTGAACTATGCAGCAGCTCTGGGTTCCAAATTAAGCAAAGCTTGTACTATGGGAACCAGCAGCTGTTATAATACTAGTTTTGTAAACACATACATACTTATCATATATGTATTTTTTTTTTGTTTCAGATTAACGAGGACTCAAAAGTTCTAACATGGTAAGAATTATTCTTAGATATAATGATAATTACGTTTGATTTTGTATAAAATTTGTACATTTTATTTTCAGTACGGGTTCGTGAACTATGCTCTTGAGTTATTGGTGATGAAAACATTTGATGAAGAGACATGGGAGAAAATAAAGTAAGAGCGTTTATTATATCTACTTCTTTAGTCACGGCGTTTTACAGTTTCTTTGTTACATAATTATTATCATTATATACCAATCGTTCTTGTCGAATACGCACTATGAAGAAATGACGTGCCCATGGAAATCATCTGTTTGGTCTAGAATTGAAAGTGGCGACCAACGCATTTTTTTTTGTTGTATATTCTGCTAGAAGATTGCCCGTCTGAACATTTTTTACTGTGGCACCAAACCCGTAGGACCATTGTAGTTGATTTTATTTGAGTTCGAAAATCCGAGTTACCATACATTATTGTTGAAAATAGGAATTCAAAATTATCATAACAAATTAAATGTGCTGTAATTTAAAAATTTGGTGCCATTGTAATAAATGCTCAGACGGACAAGCTCTAACAGAATATACAAAAAAATGCGTTGACCGGCATTTTCAGAATTGGACCAAATATCTATGAAACATAGATGATGTCCTTCTTGAGATGTTATGATATTATGTGTATGTTAAATAAAAAAAAATGGTCGCAACGAAGTGACGCCGTCTTAACAAGTAGTATGTGGCATAGCATAGGTGGATTCGTTGAAGGTGTGTGCGTGTAATTGTGTTTATGTTGAACACTGCAAGGTGTAGTTTTAACAGGCGTCACTTCGTTGTTGGCAAAGTTCAATCTACTTTTTTTATTTGATCAGTGACAGTAGCAGGAATATTTTTCGACTACGTAAGCGAAAACGTAACGCGAAATGTCAAAATTGTCATGTAAGTTTTTAGTTCCACTTTACACCGCTGTTCATTTTTCACTACGAAAATAGTCGAAAGCGATATAATACGAAAACGTTGTCGAAAATTATTCATGCTCGCGCTATTGAGCCCATATGTGCAATCCCAACCGTTTTGTTTCAGGAAAAAAGCAGATGTAGCGATGGAAGGCAGCTTTTTAGTGAGACAGATTTACGAAGATGAAATTACGTACAACCTGATTACCGCAGCTGTCGAAGTGTTGCGTATGCATATTACAATTAATAATTAAAATACAATTTATATATTGATATACCTAATACCTGTTGACTAGTTTCTCAAGTCATTCCATTGCTGGTTGCATGTTTTCCTAGGAAACCTTTTATTGTTATTACCTAAAGAATTAAGAGGAGTACACCGAACCGGCTGGAATGTATGAAGATTTTGATGAATGTCAATAAAGATGTCTTCCCCGAAAGTTTTTGGCGTGATAGTATTTATGAAAATAGAGCGAGAAAAATACAGTTTTTTTTTATAAGGACAAAAACCAATACATATTGTATTACAAATATATTTTTTTCAAACATAGTTATAAATTTAATATGTACATATTTAAATAAAATTACAGAAATCCCAGCTCATGCTATCCTGGAACTGTTTGGCAAAACATTCTTCGAGTTCTGTCAAGATTCGGGATACGACAAGATCCTGCAGGTGCTTGGAGCCACTCCTCGGGATTTCTTGCAGGTCAGTAATGAATTGATGAACTGAGGTACTGCCAATTTTACGATACTTGTTAGTTGAGTTTTAGGTGCATGCATGCCAAGACTGCAAGTTTTTACCATATGGGTGCTCATTCTGTTGAACGAAATCATTACACTAAACTAATTTAATAGGACTTAAATTGAAATTCTAGTCACATGATTCTAATTTTAGAACTTGGATGGTCTACATGACCATCTCGGCACCCTGTACCCTGGAATGAGGTCGCCCTCCTTCCGATGCACGGAGAGACCGGAAGACGGAGCCCTGGTTCTTCACTACTATTCTGATAGACCTGGATTAGAACATATTGTCATTGGGATTGTTAAGGTAACCAAGTTTGCATTTATTGAACATGTGATTTAATTTAATCTGTTTGAAATGCTTAATGTTTTCTTTTGTAATTTTGGTCAGCGATTAAAATCTGCTTAAAAGTTATTATAACAGCATAATATGTTTTTGGCGACCGTAAAAATAAACGCAGCAACTAAATCAGGAATTTATTCCCACTGTAAATTCGATGTAAATTCGAATCCTTGGGCGTTATAGGTAAGAAGGCTAAGCCTAGCTTTCGTTGTTTTTTTATGACATCAAATTTAAGGGTGCCCAATATTACATTCCTTGCTGTAACCTTAGCGAGTACTATGGACTACGTATTCATTTCGCTTTCGACTATTTTTCTATCGGTAAGTGAACGGCGCTGCATCGGCGAAAAGTGGAACTAAAAATCTAAACTAAAAATGAAAATTTTAACATTTTGTGAGATACCTTTTCGAATAAGTAGCCGAGAGACTTTCTTTCTACCAGTGCCAGTACTGGTATCTATAACATCTTTGAATTCAGATCAGTTGATCAATTTAGTTACTAAGTCGAGCTCTGGTAGCATATCAGTTCTCTTTTTTGTTTGCATTTTAATTTGCATACATAAAACATTTTGGAGCTGACTAAAAGCTCATCAATTAGCTGAATGCCATTTAAATGATAGACTATTATAAGTCTTGTGAGATTTCCCACAGACGGTTGCCAGCAAACTCCACAACACTGAAGTAAAAGTGGAAGTTCTCAAGACGAAGGAGGAATGTGACCACGTACAGTTCCTTATCACTGAGACTTCTACATCAGGTCGAGTGTCCGCTCCGGAGATCGCTGAAATTGAAACCTTATCTCTAGGTACGTAGGTAGCAACTATTAAAACCCTGATGAACTACTTATGGAATTCTTGATGATATTATGGTTTACTATTATTATACTAACCTGGATCTCAAGTCTAACAATCAAACTCTTACCCATAATTAAAATTAATGCTTTACAGTCATAGAAATTAACACATCTCATTCCAGTAAGATTTATAGCCTTCATCATATCCACCTATGTATTTTTCTTATAACTGGTTAGGTCTAAGTCATATTAAGCAACAAATAATTTCCTGATGATAGAACTGTCTTTATTTTATGTATGGTAAAAAATGCGTATTTCAGAGCCAAAAGTCAGTCCAGCTACATTCTGCCGCGTATTTCCATTCCATCTGATGTTCGACCGCGAGCTGAACATCGTCCAAGCTGGTCGTTCTGTTTCCCGTATTCTGCCTAGAATTACTAGACCTGGATGCAAGATTACTGATGTGTTGGATACCGTAAGTGACATAATGCTCAGGGATCGAAGTACTCAAAATCAAAATCAAAATCATTTATTCAGTTTAGGCCCTAATAAGGCACCAATGCAGGTCTAAATTACCACCGGTTCGGAAAAAAAAGCGACCTGAGAAGAACCGGCAAAAAAATTAATTTTTGCCCCGACGGGAATCGAACTAGCGTAGCAGTCAGGTGTACTAACCAGTAGCCTACCGGTCTCGTCAGCAGCTATACTTTTAGTATTAGGTCATAATACAGTTTATACCAATAATAAGATTAGTGGTGAAATAAAGCCGAAATAAATGACTATCGAATAACTCTTCAAGGTACGTCCACACCTCGAGATGACATTTGCAAATGTTCTCGCACACATCAACACCGTGTACGTCTTGAAAACTAAGCCTGAAGAAATGACCGTTACTGATCCACATGAAGAAATTGCTTCTCTACGTTTGAAGGTAAATCGCTCAACAAATAATATTTAAAAGCCTTCCCTAACAGCTCTTCCAAGAGATTTTTTGCTTCAAGTGTGAATTAGAGCCGATGTTTAGTTCATAATTGTATATTTCAGGGACAAATGTTGTACATCCCAGACACAGATGTGGTCGTATTCCAGTGTTACCCCAGCGTCACTAATCTTGACGATTTGACACGGTATGTACTGACTGTTGTATATAATCAGTTAATACTAGAACATGCAAATGCTGTTCACTTCTCGGAGAATCCCATACTGTACACTCCTGAGAAAAACTTGGCAAAGGACTCTTTTTTTTATACTGCTAAGGTGGCAAACAAGCATACGGCCCGCCTGATTGTAAGCGGTTACCGCAGCCTATGGACGCTTGCAACACCAGGGGTATCACTCTCGCGCGTTGCCGACTCTTCAGAAATCTCTTCAAACGGTAAAATGTTGTCGTGGGCATCATGTCAAACAAATTCCCTGATCACTGTCCGTTATCCAAGCGGTCAATACTCAATTTTCCATCTTATTTTAGCGACCCTGTGCAAGACCATATTTGTGTATCCTGAGCCATCTCTAATTTATGCTTTACAGTCGTGGCCTCTGCATCTCCGACATTCCTCTCCACGATGCTACCCGCGACCTAGTTCTGATGTCGGAACAATTTGAGGCTGACTACAAGCTGACCCAGAATCTAGAGGTCCTGACTGACAAATTGCAGCAAACATTCCGAGAGCTTGACTCAGAGAAACAGAAAACAGATCGGTAAGCTTTTTACTGTCATCATAACCTCAAAATTTATGATTTAAATGTTGTACAAACTTTAAGCAAGTATTTGGACCGCTTGATGGGAAGCTGTCCCATAGTCTATATGTATATAGAGACACCTGCAATATTAAGTGTACCTAGAGTACTAGAGCGTTACTAGCGGTGGTAAATTAGACCTTCATGTAGACCTTGATTTAGATTCTTTAGCTAACCTTGTGTTGAGAGGAATCGATATGAGCAGCACTTATGTTTACATCTACACTCTAGAGCTAGAGGAATAGCCATTTTTTTAAGGGCCTACCACTAGAACCCGTACTCATTCCAAGAACACACCACTCTAAAGACAAACGTTATTCGGCTGTCAGTTACAGTAAACATGCTGTTCCGGAGAGCTCCTACTTTTAGCCGATGATGCCGTTCCACCTTACCTCTCATTATTAGCATATCATGAAAATATTGTTTTATTACATGTGTCTCAAATTTTTCAGGCTCCTTTACTCGGTCCTCCCCATCAGCGTGGCGACGGAGCTCCGTCACCGTCGACCAGTCCCAGCCCGTCGCTATGACACGGTCACCCTCCTCTTCAGTGGTATTGTGGGCTTTGCCAACTATTGTGCTAGGCACACAGACCACAAGGGCGCTATGAAGATCGTCAGGATGCTCAATGATCTGTACACAGCTTTCGACGTCCTTACTGATCCGAAGAGGAATCCTAATGTCTATAAGGTACTAGATGTCATATTTTGAAAAATCTTTTTTCTATACCACTTAGGTGGCGCACAAGCATACGGCCCACCTTCCTCGTGGAGCAAGCAACTTTATTTACCGAAGAAACACAACACTACATTAAAGTAGTATTATATGACTGTGGTCTTCTGTACGGTGGAGGTACAGTTTTCATGGGAAAACCTACGGGAGACCCCAATTCACCCTAACTCTCTTTTTGTCACTTACTTAAATAAGTACGACTAATATTTCACAATGTTGTATATATTTTACACATTTGAGCGCAAGATTCTGGCTTAACAGAATAGTCTGTATACTTTAAAAAAGTTAGTGTTTATTCCAATAACGCAGTGTGAAACCCTTGCGGTGTTTAATCTAGCCTACCTCCGTCTTGATGATCAGAATGAGAAATAAGAGAACGGTATTTTTAAATAAAAAATAATGATTTTGTTTATTTAAAGAGCTAAAATAATTCTATCATACCAGGTGGAAACAGTTGGAGACAAATACATGGCTGTATCAGGATTGCCCGAATACGAAGTGGCACACGCCAAGCACATCTGTCTTTTGGCTCTTGAAATGATGGATTTGTCACAAACTGTTACTGTAGATGGAGAACCAGTGGTAAGTAAAGTCCATTTATACTTTCAACGTTTTCAAGGCAAACATTTGTATATTAAGTCCATATGTTTCGGCAAAGTTTTTTAAATTAAGATCAAATAAGACCAGTATGAATATGGCCACAACTAGCATTAGTTTAAAAAAAATATCTCTGGATGGGAGCCAACACCCATACCATCATGGGACATTGTACCATAATGGCTTAAAAAACTCATCATCAACTGAACATCTTCCTTTTCTATTACATATTATAAACAATTTATAAACGACTATACATACAGCAAAAAGGACCAAAGGTTTTGGTGATGCTTACACTGTAACATAACTCTGGATATTTGCAACAATCTGGATACGTGCTTTTATATTCGGCAATTATAATAACAAGTTTAAAGTACGACGAGCTTAAAGGAACTTAAGCTTCTAAGTTAATCAATAATTGTAACATATCTAATTTACGAAGAACTTAAATGTTTAAACCTTTGCATCATAATCACTACTCGTTAAATTTGTCAGGGTATCACCATTGGCATACATTCCGGTGAAGTGGTAACCGGCGTGATTGGTCACCGTATGCCGCGCTACTGTCTCTTCGGCAACACCGTCAACTTAACTAGTCGGTGTGAAACTACTGGTGTTCCAGGCACTATCAATGTCAGCGAGGATACTTACAGGTAGCCAACAATTTAAAAATAACCCGCCGGTATTTTAAAGTTTAGGCACATACACTGAAATCTGTGGTGAAAAAGTCAGTGGTGCCAACGTGGAATGGCCGGTTCAAATTCTAAGCAAATTTTATGTAGAACCCACATATCCCTACACGCTTGGAAATTATCTCGTAGTATTATGATCAGTATATAATTCAGAAATCAGCTTCTAGTTATTTTGGACCAGTAAAGTATTAAGATTTCCACAACAATAAAATAAAAAGGTATAATGTTAGTTGTGAAAGCCATTCTAGGTTGTTCTTTAACATGGGGTTATGCTGGTTGTTAGTGGTATAACGTGGCAAAGACATTGCTTGTTTGTCCTTATAATATGAGTTTATTTATATAATACAATACTTTAGCCCGCAATGTTATTTAATCTTCGATCAAATCCAAATATCTATGCATAGTAGTAGGTACTGGCAGCTTCTGTATCCCCAAAGGCAGTTCAAAATTCTGCCACAGCATCCGTCTTATCATACATCGGCAGAGATGTTTCAATTCCACCGGCTTGAGCCCGCATCTTGAGCTTGGTATCAAATGATCTTCTAGAAGCTCTCCATAGTTTTCTAAAGCAATTTTTCTTTGGTAGTTGTAACCTTCCGGTAACTCCAAATGCTTAAATACGTTCTTGTTCACCGTGAACTTTATCTCAGGGATTGCTCTTAAGATTAACTTCAGACAGGTTACCAACTCATAGGGGTATACTCTTTTATACTCTTTCAGTCGGTCTAAGATAGATTCAACAGGGTTTGTTGATGCCGTTTCGTCTATAATTCTCGCGCCAAACCTTAGCAGTATCATAAGCATTTCAGCTGCTCCCATTTGTATGACAACTCTGACTGGTGATGCTTTACCACAGCTCTCTAGAGGCACGTCTATAAAACGGTACGAAATATCTCCTTCCTTATATTCTAAGTTAGCGTTTGTGGCATGGTCTAGGAAGAATACCAGAGCATGTACGTTCTCCTCTTTGTCCATGAAGTCAGATTTCCATCCAGCTAGAAAGTATGGCGCTGATGTACCGAATATTGCTCCTGAAACAGTTATAAAACAATCTTAATTAATCTATCTTTACACGAAGCAGAAGAAGAGCATTCAACACTTAAATCAATTGTATTATCAGAAGTAATGATAGTAGTCACCCCTTGTTAACTACAGTATAAAAAAAAATTAAAAAAAAATATGTTTGCTTGCCATTTAATAGTTCCATTAATTTATTTATCGAAGACCATATTTACCTCTGAACCTCTACCTAGTAATACGACCAAATATACTGAGGTAACCTCGAAATATAAGGCTATAGTATGGTGCTCATGACATGTAAAGAATTTTTTTTAGATTCGTAAACGTATCCTTATTCCTTACCTAAAAATATCCTCTCAAATGTACCCTCGCAGTTATAAAGTTCATCTAACAATGCCGCTACTACCCCATTGTCTTGGAGACTCCAATCGAAGGCCAACTTCACAGCAATGTACAAGAGGTTATGGTATTTTCCCATCAGACACACGTCACCATTGTGAGATTTACAATTGTTGTGGTAACGAAGAGCGGACAAAACGAAGTTTTTGCACGTTACATTGTCTGACTTGTTCTGGCCTGTAAGCAAAGTGTTTTGAGATAAAATTAAGATAAATATTGGGATAATACTAAAATACGATTTCAATTTCAATAGCTAATCCTCTAGTTTAAATACAGGCGTCATGCTGTACAGCGCATGCTCTTAGTAGCCAATTTTCTTATACAATGTGACTGAATTTGTCTAGTTAGTAATTAATAATAGCTTCACAAAGTCTTAACCAAACATCTGTAAGTTTAATAAGTTAATTTTTAATTATTGTTAAGATAATTTCTAACATATGCGAAACTGAAGGATCAGTGGCACACAAGCATAGGGCCCACCTGATGTTAAGCAGTGACCGTAGCCGATAGCCCCTGGCAATACCAGAGATATCACTAACGAGTTGCCCACCCTGTTGTTCATGACGACTTACTGTGCTAGCAGCATTACAAGTGTGCATTATCATCCTCGTAGAGCACTGGCAATCTTACTCACCGCAGATACACAACACTACATCAAAGTAGTGTTATTTCACTGAACTCTCTTTAACATTATATTGTCTTCACTGTAAGACTAGGAAGAGTCTCTAAAATTCTCTAAATACATTATTTTATTGAACACCTAAATCGACTACTAATTGAGACAAATTTGAATAATATCCACCTTTAGCACATCCTGTTATAACAGTATTAAAATACTCCACAAGTTCCCTCCTCCTAAACCTTACGTTTAAACCATCCCGGTCTATATTTTTGAAGACTTCTTCAAAGTAATAATCCATGAACGAATCCATAATTAATTTACTAGTCCAGAAGAAAATAAAAAAGTGCAGAATTAATTTATTTTGAAGCCATCAATTGCAATCACTATTGAAATGACAGACCTAGGTTTTTTTTTCCAAATCAATTCTTTATTTAATGGCACCTCAAAAAGATTTTTTATTATTTTGAATTTTGGTTTGATTAATTTTGTGTCAAAAATATACTTTATGACGCATTTATTTCTTTGTTCGTAAAAAGTTGTAACCATTTAAGTTTATTTTTGGTTAATAACTTCCTGCTGCGAGCAACTTGTCACTGGTCACTAGTCACTAAACAAGTTTTAATTGGAAATGGCAAAGTAGGTAGACTACGAAAGGACCTCTTTTGATGCAACAATAGGGCTATTCTTATTCTGTCTTATTAACACTTTTAAAAGCTTTCCCGTCTGTCTGACGCGAGGACTGGAATTTTACTGGATAGGAAATCAGTTGCTTGACTCGTTCTTTGCTACAGGAATACTATCAAGTGCAGGTAATCCACTTAGTTGGCTACGTATCTGGGAAGCCATATGACGTCCGATGTGTTTGTCTGCTGTGAAATGTGAATGCACAGTTAAAAAAATATCCCCTTGTTTGTAGACAGATAATCTTAAAAAGAGTAATAGTGGACAATAAAATTGTTACGATCATTGCCCGTTGTAACAATTCAAGTCAGTCTTCAGGCACTGCTGATTCCTAAATGCATTTTGTTCAGGGATGTATTTCCCAGGTCCTTTATCATGTTTGCCTAAAAGGAGTCCTTTGGCAGATTTTCCGCAAGATCAGTCCCCTCTGCCCTGGAGGAAAAATAACTCTAATTTGACACTAATTTCTATGCGTACAATCCATCACCAACTCGTTTTCCCTTCACTCTATACAAATACTGGGGGGCGTAGGGGGCGTGAGCGACGGGTTTTATTATAAAGAAAACAAAATTGTTTTTATATTATTTCTTGTTTTTTTAGCGACTGTCTTTCACCGAATACAATATCAGATTCCCAATAACAAAACACACTAATATATTGCTAACAGATTTAAATTAGATATCTCAACTTTTTTGTAATTCAAATAATACCTCTTTCGGTACTGAAGTATACGCATTTTACGTTCGTTCAAATTGGTTATTTCACCCATCTTTAGCACTAAAGAACTGACTCAGATCACGTCTTATTGACGGAGATAAGGTTAACAGCGGTCAGTAGCTGAAAATTGATCGCAAATATGTATATCTATATAAGCCGTGGTGGCCTTGTGGTTGAAACAACGGCCTGCCATTTATTGGGCGCATGTTCAACCCTCGGCCTGTACCAATGAGTTTTTCTTAGCTTAAGTACAGTGAGAAAGCGAGATATAGCGATTTGGGCTTTCCCATTAAATTGGGAGCCGCCAGACTTCCGCCTTCTGTAAGATAGGGAGGTGCAGTTACCGCACCTCCCTATCTTACAGAAGACCGCAGTCAAATAATACTACTTTGATGTAGTGTTGTGTTTCCGCGGTAAGTAAGGTTTCCAGTGCTCCACAAGGCTACGCTGCGCTAGAAGTAATTCTGCTAGCACAGAGACTCTTCATCAACAACAGGGTTGGCAACTCGTTAGTTATATCCTTGGTATTGCTTGCGGCTATAGGCTACGGTGACTGCTTACCATCGGGTGGGCCGTATGCTTATGTGCCACCTTAGTGCTATAAAATAAGTATCTCTTGAAACTTCCAGCTACCTGATGAGGGAAGACAACCATGACGACCAATTTGAGTTGACCTATCGTGGCCACGTGTCCATGAAAGGCAAAGCGGAGCCGATGCAAACCTGGTTCCTAACTAGACAGAAGATATAAAGGAACACATCAGTGTAGCCCTAGCAAGTATTACTGGCGACTACGTACTGGCATCGCCTTCAACTATTTTGTATGGGGAAATGGACAGCGCTGCGGCGGTGTAAATTGGAACTAAAAATTCCTATGAAAATTTTGACATTTTCAGAGTTATGTTTTCAAATACGTAGTCGATAGATGTTCTTGCTACCGGCCCAGTATTAAATGAAGCTATTTAAACAAATATTCGTAAATGTGGTCTAATACAGTAAATAGGGCTCTCTCCTAAAGATGTATTTAGTGATTTTGTAACTTAACTCATGTTATTATCATTTTGGCCACCATTATTAGTAGCTATTGTCAATCTGGATTGTTGTCTCAAACTGTAACATAGTTTATTATCACTGACTGTCTAAAAGACCAAATGAATAATGATATACCTACAGTTATGATCAATACAGTACCTATAGGTACGACACTTTTCTAAGCACACGCCATCTCTTATTTGCGTTGAATTTACTACATAGGTGCAAATTCACGGTTAAAATTTCATAAGACAATTACTGGTGCGTGCTTTTTTAAAAGTTACAGATGCGGTTTGAATTTGTTCGTATTGCGAGCATTTAATATCTGCAGGCGCCAAATAACACTTTTGATCACCATTTATTTTAGCGCTATAGAATTTATAATACATTGAAATTTTGGACATTTATTATTTACAACAAACAACTAAGCTATCTTCATAATATCAGCTAGATACCTAACGTACTGTAGAGTGTACCTTTAGTCTTCGCACCACTTTTTGGCCTAAATCCATATGAGGTCTAACTTGGTGAAATGATTTTTGCTTTGCTAATCTTTGAGATGGAATTTTACTTGCGGAAAATAAGCAAGATTAAAATCAGCTGATTTATTTTGAAATATGCCTTTTTAAGGAAATAAAGAAGTGTTTAATATATAGTTTCACTTAAAATATTATAATTAAACAAAACTTTATCATATGTAGTTGTATGTATGTAGTAACTATGTTGTTTATTTACATTGCACTGAGCCTAAAGAGGCCTAAAAGCTATATACAATTCAACTTTATATCTATATTGATATGTTGTCACTTTTCAAAACAAATCTAGTCACACGTAAGCTTTAATTTTATTTAATTTCATAATTTATAGTTAACTGAATGTTTGTGAAATAGTTATGTTTATGTAACATTTAAATGTTTACTTAACTGTCTATGTTATTAAAGGATTATCTAGTCAAATTTGTGTCCTTTTAATTTTACCAAAAATTCTGACGATTTTTTTGAATGTGCTTTTTAGGGTTGGTAAAAACTAAAACCTGCTTTCGAAGCTACAATTTATTAATTGTAAAAGCCGTTAAATATATATTGGACAATAACAATACGGTCTAAAACTAAAACTAACCTAATATTAAAAGTGCTTTCGAATATTTTTGTATGGCAAAATGAACAGGGCTGCGCGGCGAAAAGTGGAACTAAAAATTCGTATGAACAATTTGACATTTGGAGAGTAACGTTTTGGAATACGAAGTCGCAAGAAGTCCTTACCAGCTCTGATTTTATATGTATTTCTCGTATGAACTAAAAATACCTCAACTGATATACAAACAATATTTTGCATTTTTTTTTATACCACTAAGGTGGCAAACAAGCATACGGCCCGCCTGATGGTAAGCGGTTACCGCAGCCTATGGACGCTTGCAACACCAGGGGTATCACTCGCGCGTTGCCGACCCTACAAAAATCTCTTCACACCCTTCTTGAAGAACCCCATGCTGTAATACTTTGGGAAAACCACGGCGGGGAGTTCACTCCACAGGGAACCGCGTAGTTCGGGACCATTTTGGTTCCAACATGTGGAGATGAATTCCCCCCGGTCAAGAATAAGGCTTCTATGGTTAATATCTACCATAGAAGCCTTATTCTTGAACGGAAATAATCCCTTCTACACATGAGTTATCAATAGGTACCTGCTAATATATGGAGGTACTAGCATTATGTGGTTCTAGATAAAAATAGCCTATGTCCTTCCCCAGGTTATAATCTATCTCATTGCCCAATTTCATTACGATTCGTTCAGCCATTTAGTCGTGAAAAGGCAGCAAACAAACAAAGGAGTTTCTTTCGCATTTATAATATTAGCATGGAAGTATGACTAACAGAGGTGTTTTAAAAGGGAAACAGATCTCTGAGAGCTACTGAACAATTTTAAAGGGCTTCCAAGCATTCTGTTACTAATAAATAGCTACTTGATCTTTGCTGACATTGAGTAATTTAGTTTATTCAGAATAAATAGTTTTTGCTAAGTAAATTCCACGCAGACAAAGTCGCTATCTGCGTTATAGCCCAGTAATAACTTGGCCCGCGTCTTCTATATTTAAGGCACGGTTTTTAGACCGCAGTGAAATAACACTACTTGATGTAGTGTTGTGTTTCTGCGGTAAGTAAGGTTGCCAGTGCTCTACGAGGATACGCTGGGCTAGTAGTATTGCTGCTAGCACAGTGAGTCCTCATCGACAACATGGTTGGCACCCCGTTAGTGATACCCCTGGTATTGTTAGCGGCTATAGACTACGGTGACTGCTTACCATCAGATGGGCCGTATGCTTGTGTGCCACCTAAGTGGTATATAAAAAAAAACACGTATTTAAATAATACAATCAGTGGCATGTATTACCGAATACCTAAAAATAAATTGCTTGCGCTGGAATGCCTTTGCCTGTGCCTCCGGACCTCTGGCCACGATCAAACTCGTTTGAGATGAGATCCCCGTTTTTGTTATTGCTTCGAAAGTGGAAATTGAAGTTGTTTGTATGATAATAATATTTGGTATGTACAAAATAGCACATTCTTCGACTAAATCCGTGTTGGTAATATGCTTCAAGCTGTTTATTAGCTTACAGATAGTTTTATTTCGTGGTCCCAAAATCCAGGAATTTATAATAGTTGATTCACAATTTTATACTAAATGCTATATCTCCATGGAAAAAAATCCTAAATTCGCTCGACTGCTTGAATTGCTCCACTAACGTATGTAGCTTTCCTCGCGATATTTTTTTTCACTGAAGATCTCATCGTGCGAATTGTGTGATTAATCAAATCTCATTGGTACAAGCCGAATTCTAAGCTAGTAATACCAACCCAGCTTTTGTCACTTTAAAGATGGATACCAAACCCTTTATGTAAATTATCTGCAAACAGTTGATGGTCCATGATACGATAGAAATACTATCAAAAGGTTCACAACCACTGATATAGATATATAGTTACATATATGTATAGAAAGGGTTATAAATAATGCATCAATTCATAGATTGTTTGTCACACGTCAATACATCAGGCTATTGACTGAACTAACTACTGTCTGGAAGTGCCAGCTATTGTCTGCGAACACTTCCTTACTAGAAAGTTGACACGCTATTTTGAACTTTATTTCATGTGACTGTAGGTTAAACTGGGAAGTTGTGATGATAATTGGACTGTATTTCTTTTGTCGATGAATAGTTATTGAAGAATTGTTTATCCATCATGTGAAAAATCTATGTTAGTATCGTAGTAGATTGAATTACAAGAAACGCTCATTTCGTAAACAAACAAAATCAAACCCTACGTCAAACGCACAAAGTTGATATTAGGACTTCTGACACTTCTGAATTTATTGTTTCGTCAACACTCCAATCGACAGCAATGTCTTAGACATAAATTATGATCCTACTCGTATCTCTGAATTGTCGTGAATATAATATCATGTTAAAGGCTGTACTTAGTTACTAGTAAGAGTAAAAGATAACAATAAAAAAATAAATAAATTCTAGTAATGTTTAGGTATTCATTATAAGTACAGTATGTCTCCTAAAAAATCAGAGGCTTTTAAGACCGGAACCACGGTCCCGAACGCTACCTTACATTTGATAAATATTTTTGAGGGGGCAATTGGGCCCATGACCGTGGTCCCAAAATCCATCTTGCAATCTAATTTTATTTAGGGGTACAATAGGACCACAAATTTGCACATGTCTGTTACTACGTCTGGTAACCGCAGTTGTCTAAGGGCTACAGTCACCAACGAGAATAATTATGTTACAATTATTTGCCATCCTTTTAGAAACAAGTATATTGTCAAATTGGTCAATCTAAGTAAGTTTTTTTATTTTTTTATGTAGTGTTGAGTTTCTGCGGTTAGTAAGGTTGCTCTACGAGGATACGCTGCGCTAGTAGCACTAGCACAGTGAGCTCTCATCAACAACAGGGCTGGCAAATCGTTAGTGATACCGCTGGGCTGGTATTGCTAGCGGTTAAAATAGGCTACGGTGACTGCTTGCCATAAGGTGGGCCGTATGCTTGTGTATAAAAAAATGTATCTAAATTCTGGAGACAACAAATTCAAGCCTATAATATCTACTCAAACGCTGTAGAGAGACGCTGTATTTTTCCATACCTGTACTTCAAGTTACAAGCATGTTTCTATATACTCATTAAATATTTGCGACGAACGGTCAAGTTTTGGTTTGACCTTTACAAACTTTATTGAAGACTCGACGTCATCCATTACACATTTAAGAAGCAGTCATCATTGGAATTTGGAAGGAATACGGTAATGTACTCAAAACATATCGTAATTGCAATTCGATATTGAATTCCAGCGTATCTTGGTGTTAAATATTTTAAAACATGACATCATTGGTTTTAGAACTTGTCTAAGGCTAATTTTTTAAATGGAGATGTGTTTTTTTTTTTTATAGTTTGTAAGTTAACGTGACTTATATTGTTTAATCTGTTCATGGTAGGCCGTTTGGGCTATGGGAGAAGACGGGTTCTTAAACAACGGTTGGGGATTCAATTTCTGCCCTGATAAAACATATCTTGACAAAATAATATTTATTGTTATCTGTATAATACGTGCCTATATACTTATTATTCATCGATGTATCTATTTATGATTGATTCTATGTCAGATATAGAAGTTTTTGATTTTAGTACAAAAAGTTTCTGAACTATAAATAGGTACTTATTTAGTTACACTCTTTAATTTTTAGTCCAAACGTACTAATTCTAAATGTTCCGCGATCTTTTAGATAATTTTGTGAGAAATAATCAGACGCAAATATTATATAATTAATAAATTATCTAATCTCTCTTCTCTGTTCACGCAAATGACAAATTACACAACGGTTTTTTTTAAGAAAAAACAATCTATCTTTAATACAAAATTCTTGTGTCACAGTGCTTGTTAACTCGTCCGAAATAGCTTGACCGATTTTTATGATGTATCCATGTGTATTCGGTAGGTATGAAAAAACGACGTAAATTATTTTTCATACTCCTAAGAGATGAGGTGGTCCACCCCAAATTTTTATTTCCTATTTTGGACAAAATTAATATAGAAATAATTTAATATGTCAAAGCAACGTTTGCCGTGTCGGCTAGTTAACAGATATTAATAGTAATAAATTTAAGTGAAATTTTGGTGATCCGTAATCATCAAATCATCTTAAAATGATCCGTCTAAATTCTAATGTAACGTGTTTCTTTGCCCCTTATAAAGACATGAACGCGCTCAGCCGACATCGTTAGATATTTAGATAGTCAGGTGTCATGCACCATTCATAAATTGTGATTAAAACTTTATTATTATTCACCATAATTATAACAATTTAAATAGTGCCTGTCTACATAACTAACTTATTTAAATGATTTCAACTATCATTCTGTTATGTACCTATGTGTATTAATTAACTAAATATTGCTTACATAAGAACATACAAGTATTTATGTATTTAGGTTATTTATTTTCCTGATTTCGTGTATACTTTCATAATATTTTGAACAACAAAATCACGTACAAAAATTTTACGAGCCATTGCAAAAAGTCGACTCGTGCGCATATGAAGGCGACCGAGGTGGCAATGCATTCCACTTTATAAACAAGGTAATAAGTATTACACTATTGCAACATAAATATCAACTTTATTGCATAGTAGTAAGTTTTAAAATATATTGCGCGTAAATCAATTAACTTGTCAGTGTGAATGGGAAGGTTCTACAAACTAGTCACTTGAGAAACTACTTCAGTCAGTTTGCGACAAGCGTTCGTGAGTGTTGCACGCGTGCGCGCTTCGCTTTATTGGCCAATTTGAATTTCGAATTCGATCGTTCTACCGAACGGACCAATCGCGGGATCGAACGGTTCAACGGATTGATTTCTTTTCGCGACTTTTTTATACAGTGTGTTGCTTTTGCGTGAAGTGTAGTGTCAGTGTGTTACACTTGAGTGCTGAATAGGTCGGATATTTTCTCACGTATTCTGGTAAGGTTAAAGATAATTCTCTATTTTCCACTTTGACCGTTTTTATATTCCCTCGAGTATTATTGTCATTTCTGAATACATTACCATAGGTATAATGTAAATAATATTATATATTATTAATAATAAATGTATGGATTAGTAGGTGTCTAGTATCCACATAGATATCGTAAGTAGCTATCACTTTACGATTTAAAATTCCTTCTTTTTTGTAACTACCCTCATTTTATGTTTTTTTTTAGAAATATTTGTGTGATTGCTATAGGTTACCTACCTAACAGGAAATAATTTTATTATTAGAATTAATTATTTAAAGTTCCGTTGGGGAATTGATTTGGGCAGATTTCTTTTTCACTTATCAATAAGGTACCTACGTTTATTAATGCCTGAGGGTAGTAGGTAATTATTTCCAACCGTACACTTTGTTTTAATTGATAAACACATTTTGATACCAGCTAGACTCGTTTGTAGGTAGGTATAGATTTTTGGTGTTAGTTTTAGCATAAATAAAAATGGAACTTTTTGATCAACAAAGTGACGCCGGTTTTTTAAACATAGAAGAGCTTGTGCAAGGCATAGTTTCATTGTATTCGTCGTAGGTGTGTGCGTGTAATTGTGTAATGTATACTGCAGGGCGTAGTTTTAACCGGCATCACTTTGTTGTTCGCAAGGCTCCACCTACCAGTAGTCAGCAGATCCATTAATGTTGTTTGTAGTCGATTTACCTGCGCAAACTACAAATAAGAATGACGTTATATAATAAAATGTGTTGTTAATTTACACCACAAAAACTAAAGAGCATTGTTAACAGGATTGTATCTCACGACCTTTGTTCCGAAATGATGATGATACCAACATTACAAGTACGTTCGAGTAGCTAGAGTTTAAAGCTATGTTGATAATTTATCCTCATGATCATGACGCCAGCTTGTAAATCATTGTATCCTTGAATAGCTTTAGCGAACATATACCTACATATATATAGGAAATAGTGAGGTATAAAGTTATAGGTAGATCGGTACGTAGGTAAATATTTTAATTCCAGTAACACCTATGATCAAATTATATTTTATATATTGCCAGCATCACATTTAGTTCACTATTTTTCCGTCTCGTAAAAATTGTCCTAATGTCTCCCACAATTAATAAGATAACGGTCCAAATCATAAATAATAGTTTAATATTATAACTAAGTGACTGTAATTTGATTTGACTAGAAAACCAGACACTACTACACATAATATATATTGTAGGTTCTAGCTTTTCCCGAAACGTCGCTTGTGACGATTCTGAATCTTGACAACAACGCCACCTGTCGCGTTCAATATCAGGGACACACACACAAAAAAAATCAAAATTGGTTCAGCTGCTTCGGACTTACTGCAAGTGTTGTTACCCGCGGCTTCATCTGAATTTATAGTGACCGTGTGGGCCCAGGATAACATTTATAGATTATATTATAATCTATCTCGTCTCCTTGCCAAATGTTATTACGATCCGTTCAGCAGTTTACTCCTTAAAAATTAGCAAACAAACAAATAAATAAGTAGTGTTACTTTCGTACTTCAATCCCTATTTACCTTGGTGACGGCATCACGGCTGAACCAAGTTCGTTTTTTTTTTTATTTGTTTTTATTATTGTCGGGAAAAGGTTCGTATGAAAAGAAAAGTTTACCTATTTTTTTTTAATTTCGCGATAAACTAAAGGTCTTTTTTGCCATGGTGTATTTGACCTAGGAATTTAAAGCTAAGACAGGACATCGCCTGTCGGGTCAGCTAGTTTATAATAATAATATAGATGTTTATGTTAATATAGAATTTCTGTATAAAACGTTATGACATTGCGTGTTACTAAAGCATTACCGCCTTTAACGAACATGTTATCTGACCCTGTATAAAATCACGCACTGATTGCTTTTTAATAACGTTTCGAGGCTGACAGTTGACATTTCATATTGGTTTATTAAAAATATTAATAAAAAGCATGTTTCCTTCTTAATAGTTGAAAATGTCAGGTGTTTTAGACTGCTATATAAATTTTAATATTACCAACCTAATGACCGAAATTATAAAGTAGCTGTTGGGACGCGAGCACCCATTGGCTTCACCTACAGGTGGGTAATCAAGAATTTCCCGTGCACTCACAGCCTAAAGGCTGGTATAAATTTGAAAAATGACTATACATTTTAATCGATACTTTGTTGCAAAAATATTATAATAACCGCCACCGATGACAGTTGTTTAAATAGATGCCCAAAAATGATAAAGATTACGAAATCCCCATCAGTGGGGTAATTCAATGGGGATAATTGGAATAACCCATTTTATTAGGATTTTTGTATACCGACTGTGTGTCGTAGTTGGTAAAAAAACTTTCGTCAATTTATCATGCAATAGTTTTTTATATGCAGTTACATAATATTTCGTGATATTATAGGAAAATCTTCGGAGCTTAACGATTATGTGGTATGTATTTGTATAGTCGGTATGTATGAGTGTTTAAATACAAAAAGCTTTGGTTGGGACCCATAGTACAAGTTTGCATTATGGAACGAGATGGCGATATACGAAAATCATTATTATTATTATTTAAACACAATTTATTTTGTATTCATATTCATATTCAAATAATTACGTTAAAATAAAAATGCACATTAAAGGCTCTAGACAATACACAGGTGTCAGTTGACATCCGTGACAAATGTGACGTCATTTAGTGATACCAGCTACGTGCAAATGAACATATCAATAGCTTCTAGTATCTTCTTACCGACAAATGACAAATATAAAGATTATGTCAGCTGCAACAGTAAACATCTACACTAATATAATAAAGAGACATGAATTGTTTTTTTATACGTAACCAATAAACCAAAAACTACTGGACCGATTTCAAAAAATCTTTCACCATAAGAATGCTGTAATATCACGGAGTAACATCTATACTAATATTATAAAGAGGAAAGATTTGTATTTTTGTATGTGTTGAATATGCTCCGAAACTACTGGACCGATTTCAAAAATTCTTTCACCGTTAGAAAGCTACATAATCACTGAGTAACATAGGCTATATATTATACTAGCTTCCCGCCCCGGCTTCGCTCGGGTAGACAAAATATTTGATAAATGTCTATAGGCTCCGAAACTACTGGACCGATTTCAAAAATTCTTTCCGGTTAGAAAGCTACACTATCACTGATTAACATAGGCTAGCTGCCCGCCCCGGCTTTGCACGGGTAGACAAAATATTTGATATAAATGCGAACCCGTGCGAAGCCGGGGCGGGCCGCTAGTAGGTTATATATTATGTTGCTCAGCGGTCGAAGTCGCGGTGAAAAAGCAAGTATTATATAAATAAAAATGGTAACTAATATGATTATTCTTGTGTAACTTAAGTGTTCAAACAAGATTAATAAATATTTCTGAAGGTATTTAGTCATTTGCAGCTTATCATAGGATAACACCTTAACTTTCACCCATATACAAGGGTTATTGTGCGTCGGATTATAATAAAACGAGACAGGTATATATTTGTTACTCCTACGCTCTTCTTCTTCTTCTTCCTAAGTATGGCAATCAATCCCTTCAGGGACTATTTTTGCCAGTGTCGAGTGTTAGAGAATTTTCATGTTGCAAAATTTCTCGTGTTTGCCGCATTAAAATGCCTAGTGTCATGCATTCTAACGCCCAATGGAGTTTCTGGAGACAACCCACGGCAGTAGCAGATCGTAACACGCCTTTAGATTAGAGGTAACCTATTGACCAAAATGATAAATCACTTAACCCAAAAGTCGTATTATGGCATTATTTCCAATGCTCCTATAAATCAGTCACTAAATGAAACTTTACTGCACATATCGACACCAAAAATACACATTAAAGATCACTATAACACAATTTACGACACACTGGAAAAAATCTCAACCGCTCCGCCTGATTCCCGCCAAAAACTCCCTCCTACGCTCACACACTATTGTAATTAATGTGATAAATTTATTAGCTACTAAATTACGGCAATTTAATCTTAGAATTATATAAATAACAATCATTAATCATGAATCCTTATTTCCCTTCGTCACTGCATCACTCTTGAACGGCTAGACCGATTACGCTAATTCTTTTGTTTGTGTGTGTGTGTGTCAGGTAAGGTTCTTTAAAAACTTGTTAGGGAGACCTATGCAGATTATTGCAATTGCTCCATGAGGATACTAGTAGTAATGCTGCTATCACAGTGAGTCCTCATCAACAACAGTGTTGGCAACACGTTAGTGATACCCCTGGTATTGCTAGCGGCTATAGGCTACGGCGACTGCTTACCATCAGGTGGACCGTATGCTTGTGTGACACCTTAGTGGTATATGTCTTTCATTAATTATTTCAACAAAAACAGGGATGGCAACTCTTTAGTGTTACCCCTGGCAATGCTAACGTCTATAGGCTACGGTAACTGCTTACCATCACGTGGACCGTACGGAAGTGTACCTCCTTCAATAAAAAAAAAATGCTTCCGTGTTCTTGTATCCGCAAAGTTGACGATCGATCGGATTGATTTTTTTACACAGTGTTGTATTTTAATAGAATTGTGTTCTTTATGACTTTAGTATATCGATAGATAGATACACTTTGCTTACTTATAAAACTCTAGCTCACGAACTTTATCCCTTGCTTAGTATAGATAAATTGACTATATTTCACCTGCAGGCTACGCGGGCAAAGAAGCAGGAAAAGGCTAGTTGTTTTATACGTTTATCCGCGTGAGTCACTCTGCTTTCGACTGGAATAATATTTTACTCAAGTTTTCAACTAGACGAGTTTCGAAAGTGGTTTAACTACCAAAAACAATTTGAATAATCTAAGAAAAGATTAAAAAACTGCGCTTTTACGGTTTTGGGAGGTTGACTTTCAAGTAACTTTCAGTTAAGTAATGTAAAAATTGTTTCTATGAATGAGTTTAGTTTTAGAAAGTATATATAGTAAAATAAAATATTATTCTTTGAATGCGAATATGTACTACAGGTTTCCAAAATTTCTCTTATATTTTTTTAACTGAGCTCATACGAATTATCCAGGGTTTAAACAGGTGACTTGCATGTACTATAATAGAGCCCCTACGCGGACTATGCGATATTGAACGGTGATCGCTTACCATCAGATTGATGCTGAGATTACTTGTCACCTTTGTAGCGACCTCACGGCTACATAAACCAACGTTAGAATTCTACTAACTAGCAGGACAACATTCAACGAATGACAACTACATACGTCACAATCCTGCCACGCGCTAGCAAAATTTTATACGCAATTCAACATATATACAAGTTTCCGACTAGAACAGTCGGAGCCGCGGTTCCCCAGGCACAACACCCGCCTCGCTGGAAGATCTTCCCATTGCGGTGGCGAGCATGATCACCTCGCTCGCCCCACACCTTCATAGAATAAGAAAATAAAAAAGCGTGGGCTACCATTCAAAATTAATAATGCAACATTGGGTAAATTGTGATCCACGCACCTAAACGAATTATCAACCTTCCAGTTGAATATTCAACTACCCTCCGATAACAATCAAGTGATAAAACTTGACGTACAAGGCCTGAAAATACCAATAAATACTTCCAGAGGTCTCGCTTTACATTTGTATGAATCTAGAAATTATACAATGGATGTGACATGTTAAAACAAGACATCTATGATATTATTTTTCATTATCTTAAGTAAATTTATTAGTTTTACATTTAACACCATAATGATGTTAGTATGGTTGCAAATAAATAAATAAAAAATGGATGATGACACAAGCAAATTATGTAGTTGAATCATATTGAATTCAATTCAAAATCTGTATTTTAGGGTGTGCAAAGCTCGTGTTATAGATGGGCCATATCCTGTGCTTGTTTGCCACCTTGGTGGTATAAAAACGTAAAGAAAATGACATCTAAATTAGGTTTCTTTTCCAAATCAAAAGAGGGAAGGATTTTGGTTTACACATTTTTGACAGTCTGTTAATTTTGTTAAATTGTAATCTTGTAGTGTTAGAATGAATTTTCAATGGAATACTCGCATGTATTGTCGTAATTCGAAGCTAAAAATCAAAAATAAGCTTCACGAACACAAGCAATGGATATCTACCGCCTTCCGCATTCATCTTATAATACCTTAATACCTGCGCTCACTTGTTAAGTCAAGAATCCAATTATCACGTTCGCACATCTCTCCCGAGACATATTTATGCATCGGTGGGTCGAGTTATTGCTACAGAACCTGTTTCAGCTTGAATGTCGAAGGACCCCAGGCTTAGAGGACAAAATCAAGGACGGACGCATTCTACATTTTGAAACTTCAATTTCTTAGAAGTGATTGGCGTTAAAAAATAACTCATCAGTTTAAGGAATTCGAAGATCAAACTTTGAGGATCCCGAGAGTGTTTTTATTTTAAATATGAATTTTAATTTGGAATGATTAGATTCAAATTTAATATATTTCATTTATTCATAATGTTACATTAGATTACCATGAATGATAAAAAATATGCTTATGATAGATCTAAGGTTACAGGTCAGAAAAAAAGGTTTTAAGCCCGCACTAACTTTGTGTGTAATTAGTAGGGTAAACAACGCAACGTAGCATTAGTAACGCAAGTCTCAGCAAAATTATTGAGTAGAATCAGGCGTGTCGCCACTTTACGGTAAGTAATTTCATCATTCTCCTGCCCTTATCCCATATTATTTGGGGTCGGAGCAACATGTATTTCTCTACCATCCTTCTCTACTGTATTCACTTTCTTTCTGGCCATGTCATCTTTCACACAATCCATCCATCTTTTCTTAGGTCTACCTCGACCCCTGTACCCATCCACATTCATACATAAAACCTTTCTTACCACGTTATCTTCAATCCTCCACATAACATGCCCAACAAACGCTTGCTCCTCAACTTTTCTGTCACGAGAGCTACTTTCAAACTTCCTCTAACAAACTCATTTCGTACCTTGTCCATTCTCGTTACGCCACACATCCATCTCATTTGTAAATTTGAGCGAAATAATATACAAAATATTTAGTTTGAAAGAAGCTACTTCTTCTTGGTTCACCTCCAGTGGTTTTTTAAGCAAACAACAATATGACGTCACTGACCGGGTCCAAAGTATCGAGACCTTTATTACATCGTATTTTCATGGCAATTAAATGCGTCATAACGGTTACGAGATACGTCATAACAATGGGTAAAAAGTTTTATATTCAATTTCACTCGATACGGTTGACTAGATGGAATTGTCGCAATCGGTTCTGATCTGACACACCCTGTGTATTGTAAACATTTCAGAAGTTTACTGTGTAATGATAGCTTTTGTTGGCCTGGCTTAGGATATGGTCATTTTAATAAATTAATTAATAATGCTGGGACATTATCACACAGCGTCCGGCCCCTAACTAAGCAAAGCTTGTACTATGGAAACCAGCAGCTGCTATTTTTTTTTGTAAATACATACCAAACACCCAGACGCAAGGAAAACACAACATGTTTATCACATAGATAAACACCGGTGGCAATCGAACCCGCAACCTCTAGGGCAGCAGTCAGGCATATTAACCACTACACCAGCGGTCTTGTCAATTGTGGCTAACTTTCCAGACTTCCAGACAGGTATTTTTTAGGGTCGGCAACGCGCGATTGATACCCCTGGTGTTGCAAGCGTCCATAGGCTACGGTGACCGCTAACCATCAGGCGGGCCGTATGCTTGTTTGCCACCTAAGAGGTATGAAAAAAAAAGTTCTTTTAGGGATGCATTACTATTCAGTAGCGGTGAAAGATAAGATATTCAGGGATCTCGGGGCCCCACAAAAAGCTGAGGCTACTGGGTATTGAAAACTAATCTCAATGCCATTCCACCTATAATTAACTACGTTTTGAATGTTTTCCCTTCCGAAATGATACGGTTTTGAATATAGCTTACTTTCTGTCATGTTTCCTTCTTGTTTTTGGCTATGGTAACCAAATTATTTTCAAGGAACATGGTTTTAGTAATTTCAGAGAGTTAAAATTTAATTTAAATATAATTGCTGTTGTGAGCATATCTTTAACCAATATTAATTACTATCATCATTTATATCTGCATAGTTTGGGCTCAGAGTAGTTAACTGGTTTTGGTGTTCAACAATCTTTAAGGTTCAAAATATTTTACACTTCAAAAAGCCAATTACAGAGAATTGTAATTTTCGATGCATCAATTTCTTTAGCCAGCTACGGCAGTGAGTAACTTGACCAGTTTCTCGAAACCTTAACTTTTTATGATGTCCAGAAGGTCCTGAGGGAAGTCAATGACCCGGGATCACTTCACGGCTACTGCGCGCGCACAATGCGCACCTTACAAAGTATGGTTAACTATTTTGACTATATGTTTATTTGTTCTAGTAGGCTATTAAAAACCTTGTAAAAATACGATTTTGTAAACCATCTACATGTTTTGACAAGTTTATGGTCTCAAAAGCTTAAATATTCATAGGAATTTACGTAAAATAAAACTGTACTTAAATAAATTCCGCGCTTACGTAAAAAAAAAAAAAAATTATTCATTGAGATCTCATAACTATCATCTTCTTCTTCTTCTGGTGCCTCTCCAATCACTGAAGGTTGGCTATCAACTCTGAATATTTCTCCTTATCCCTCGCGAGGCGAAACAGTTCAGCAGCACCTGTGACTCCTGTCTACTCTCGAATATTTCTCAACCAGGACTTTTTTCTTCGACCAACACCGCGTTTACCCGCAACTTTGCCCATCATAATAAGTTGCAGCAAATCATACCTCTCGTGCCGAAACACATGTCACAGGTAGGCAACCTTTCTTTGTTTGATGGTCTGCATGAACGGGCGGCACGGATTAAAACAAACCTAAATTAATTATACCGTTTAATCCTTCCTCAGGAATCACTGTGTCTATTATTGAAAACTGCATTAAATTTCGTTGAGTAGTTATAAATATCTAAGCGAATAGACAGCGGAAAAGACCTCCTTTTATACTATGTAAAGATAAAGATTGCATTCTTAATCACAAATGAGAAACTTTGAATTTTGTTTATTTGCTACTCGCACTGATGCTCCTCTTGCAAGATCCAATAAGGGGATAATCTTACTCGGATAGGAGGATAGGATGGGAGGATAGGGGAGATGAGGTTACTAGGCATACGACCAACAAATAAATGTCATTTAATGACAAGCGTAGAGCAGTAGAAGTGAACGGGAGACACTACAATAGACATGGGTAAGCGCTTACTATAAATACCGTAGAGATGTACGACTTTCTCATCACTAAATTAATAACGGAAATAACCAGATTCCAGCGAGATCACGGATCAAATTTTACAGATTCAGGTCGTAATGTAGATCCCAAATGAATAAAACATGAAATATCAAACAGTTAACGATCAGTAATAATCGTATGATTAATTAGAATGCGGAGTTAAATTCTAACAAGACGGCATCGTTTGGGAAACTCGAACTAGAATCTCGGTCACTATACAGTTAACTTCATAAGGTGCCAGTCAATATTGTACAAGTATGACTCTCCAAACAATTCTGACAGAGAGGAGAATGGGTGGATCAGAACTACCCTCGTATAATCAAAAGGAAAATACTCAATCAAATATAAATAGGTGTTAATAATATTTTTGTGAAGTTGTTACTTGTAATGGGTTTAAGTATAGCTTTATTTAAGTACCGTTCATTTATACCCATTCTCCTTTATTATTTTCGACTTTATGATATCACTGTGTCATGTACGTTAATTTAATAGAAATAACACCGCAAATGTATTAAAAAAGCGCACGGACGAAGAATAAGGTACCACAATTGATGGATTTTCTCAACTCTAGAAGCTCTGCTTTGCCTACTTTATGTATTGACAATAAGAGCAATTATAATAAAATGTATGCAGTTAACGGTCAAACTAATGTCACGTTACTTTATAAGAAACGAATGAAATATTAATAATAATCATTTTCGTTAAAGCAGTGTCCATGCATCAAACAAGCAATCCAATCTTTAAAAATATTTAGCATTAAAATTCTGACAATATGGACTACAGTATGTTACTGATTGACACAACACAGTGACAATATATATATATATATACTTACCTATTATTAAAAAAAATCGTAAGGAAATCATTCCCATTTCAATGCAAATCCACCCAACAGAGTTTACAAAGATCTAAATCTTTTCTGTAGTTTTCTTTGCATTTAACCTTTATTTATCCGTGGAAGTTTTGCATCACTTAGTACAATGCACTAAGATTATTCTTTGCACCAAAAGTTCAATGGCATGTGACTGAACGTGACTTGCAAATTGTCTGTGCCACAAACATGTTAAATTCCTCTCACATTGTGGCTTTAAATATACAGGATGTCCCGGTTGATACAATAATGCTCAGAGCTATGATAGTATATGCAGATAATGGTGTCGATTCTGTTATTCAAAATGACTAAACTAAACTAATTTGACAGATCTAAAAAGTCTTGCTGTCCCTTTCTTATGTGCGGGGTTAAATAAGGATGATAATATCTTTAGGCCTGTCAAATTAGTTTAGTTAAATGATTTCGCACAACAGTATCGACACCAATATATATAAGTATATATAAGTCATCCTACTAATATTATAAATTCGAAAGTTTGTGAGTATGGATGGATATTTGTTACTCTTTCACGCAAATACTCAACGGATTTGGTTGAAATTTGTAACACAGATAATTTATTACCTGGATTAACACATAAGGATACTTTTTAACCCGGGAAAATTTTAGGTTCCTCTTGAGAATATAAGCTTAACGCGGACGTAGTCGCGGGCAGAAGCTAGTGCTAACTACATGACATTCAATAACACGTGTCGATCGCGTTGTAGCCTGTGTAATGATTTTCATTAAATTTATTGTATTTTTAATGCATCATAAAAAAAAACTTACACTTCTCCAAAAAACTTTTATTGTGTTAAATTCTATAAGCTTAGGCCCTAATAAGGCACTTATGAAGGTCTATTAATATTATAACGATGATATCATAGGTCTGCGTGCTACCTCTTTTTAACAGACTTCAGAAAAAGAGGATGTTCTTATGTATGTATCTATTTTTCACTAAAGGGTTCTGATTTAATGGTATTGATGTGCCATACCTCAGAGTAGAAAATATTGGCCATACCATACCATGCACATTTCAGAACTAGCCACTATTGCACTTCCTTGAAAAAAAATAGGTAATCATAGATAGATGTATTTTCATTATAATCTCTGAAGAAGCAGAAGACGGATCTTACAAAAAAAAAAACTTATTCAACTTTCTCGATAAAATTAATATACAAACTTAGATCTAGTACAAATCAGAAAATAATCCGAATGTTGATAACTTTATATAGAACTAGCTTTTTTCCCGCGACTTCGCCCGCTTTGCAATATAGTACTATATTATTACCCGTATTCCCGTAGGAATGAAGCAAAAAGCGCGGTAAAAAGTATCCTATGTTCATCAGGGATAATGTCAGCTTGTAATGATAAAATATTTTTTCAAATCGGTTCAGTAGTTTCGGAGCCTATTCAATACAAACAAACAATCAAATATTTCCTCTTTATAGTATAAGTATAGATTCCAATATTGGTCATTCGAATCAAAGTTATTAGGCCAACTAAGCGAAGCCCTGTATTATTATGATAGGAGAATCCGCTTTGCATTTTGATTGGCCACTTGTCTCTCATTTAGTCGCCACGCGCCGGTGGTTGGACTAAAAACTTTTCTATTATTATACGTTCTTGAGTGAAAGTGGTCGGTTTGTCATTTTAAATTTGTTTACATAGTTTGTTTCACAAGCATTTTGTCGCCATAATTTCCATATAAGCAGGAAGTTCATTTTTTTTGCATATTGTGTTAATTACACAAAATACGTTTATGTAAACGACGAGTTTGTTGTCTGGAAAATAATTGGTATTGTAAACATTGTTTTAAGTAAACAAAGTAAAGGATGACGACAATCGTTGCTGTGTGAACTAATTTGAAGAGGGGACTAAATGTTTTTTCTTATCTTTTATTACATACATACACGTATATCATCACGCCAAATCCTTCGCGGTGTAGCGCCATTCACTCTTGTCTTACAAACCTCTTAAGCTGCTTTAATATTCATCAATCTTTTCATACAAGCCGATTCCTAGTACCTTTCCATCAACTGTCCCACTTCTGGGCAAATATTTCCCCCACCCGTTAATTTGATTTATAACGTCCACTACATACTTCTGAGAAATGTTACTAATTTCAACTTGCTAATACCGTTGAGGATTAGTAATTCGGACGTGAATCATCTTCTTACAGGCTCTGTCCTCAAACACTTTAGTTGTATCTCGGGCTTCATTCACCTTTTTTATATAGTACAAAGGAAGCTAACAAAGTACCTTTGTTCTTTTTGTACTTACATGTGGTAAGAAAACTTCACCGTAGCCTATAGACGCCTACAACTGGGGTATTGGCGAGCTGCATAAGGGACGTACAGAATCCTTCCTGCATAAAAATATTGCAACAGTTTTACGTTGCTGTTGTGAAAATGACGTCATAATGTCTGCAATGTTGTTACAAAATAAGGCCCCAGCTTTCTTACCAGCACATCTTCGAGGATCTCTGAAAACCTTACTCGCCGCACGCCAACATTCCACAAGAGTAGCGTTATTCGACACCAAATTTCTGTGAGGTAGATTGCATCCCAGTTCTGATTTTGAACGAGAATTTCCTTTGTGATATAATAACAAAATTAGCATATTATTTTTTAAATGAAGCTCGCATTATCGTGTTCCAAAATGACCATATGCACGTATTTCATGACTGGCGCTCCAAGGAAAAGTTTCATGGTTCTCATCATCCTACTAATATTATAAATGCAAATGTTTGTGTGTATGGATGGATGTTTGTTATTCTTTCACGCAAAAACTACTAAACGGATTGGGATGAAAATTGGAACACAGATAGTTTATAACCTGGACTAACATGTTGTTGTCCCGGGAAAATGCTAGGTCCCTCTGGGCATCAATTTCAACAAGGTTGAAGTCCCAGGCAGAGTATAGTATACAATAATTCTCAGTTTATGCCCACCTATAACATTCTACACTTACCTAATATAATAATTTATTTAATTTATCCGGGTTACGTAGCACATCTTACTGACGATATGACTCGTGTGAATGACCTGCCTGACCAAATGGTAATCGAACGGAACCATTCACTCAATGCTTATATTAAAGTATTGCCGATTATGGAACTGTCAACTTTCTTCTTTATTGCCGACAATATAAGTTTCAGAATTGAAATTCTGCGAATGACTTCGTCTTGTGTGTGTTATTTGTAGAATATTTTAATTTGTTATTATAGGTAGGAAATTGCAGTCTTAAATCTTTTCTAAAGTTCCATCCTAAGACTTTACATCCTTATAAGCTCGCCATTAAAAACTAAATAAAAAGGGTAGCTTAATAATTTTAGTACGTATAGAGATATAATATATAAGAGAACTATTGGTTACTCTACTAATCAAATTATCTTTGCTTTTGAATAGGAGCCGTAGTCCTTGACTGTATTTTAATTAATGGTTAAACAGTAGATTAATAATAAGCAATACAGTAATTAACCACACCATGAGCTAAACTATTTTACTTGTAAAATCATTTAATATTTCTACAAATATCAACAAAAAAGAAAGAAAAGTTTTTTTTTATACCACTAAGGTGGCACACAAGTTTACAGCCCACCTGATGGTAAGCAGTCACCGTAGCCTATAGCCGCTAGCAATACCAGGGGTATCACTAACGGGGTGCCAACCATGTTGTTGATGAGGACTCACTGTGCTAGCAGCAATACTACTAGCTCAGCGTATCCTGGTGGAGCACTGGCAACCTTACTTACCGCAGAAACACAACACTACATCAAGTAGTGTTATTTCACTGCGGTCTTCTGTAAGGCGGAGGTACAGTCCCCAGGCGGGCGGCTCCAATTTAAATGGGATAACCCACGGGATATCCCAAATCGCCCTACCTCTCTTTTTAAAAGCTCATGGTGTGATTAATCACTGTACTTAAGCTTAGAAAAACTCATTGGTACAGGCTGGGATTCGAACCTGGGCCCATCAGATGACAGGCCTGTTGCTTCAACCACAAGGCCACCAGGCTTTTTTAGAATAAAATATCAACTTTAAAGCACTTGTAAATGTACCTTCTCTCAGTTCAAGTGTTTTGCGATTACAATTGTACATTCGTTTTTAAGTTATCAAGCACGATAATGTCTGCCGACCTTGCCGGGTCGTGAGTTGCAGTGACGGGTGATTAGACGGACAGACAAACTCGTAGAGTTATTATGTGTTCGTTGATTTTGTATATAAGTACGAAGGGTACTTTTATATTCCAATATTTTACGCTAGATTTTATATACACTAAGTTCTTAATATAGTTTTTCTACTATGTTTTTACTAGCGATACGATATAGAATAGCCTAAGTTTATTACTGATTATATAGCATTAACGGAATATTTTTAAATCGGCCTAGTAGTTTGAGTTTTATTATTACGAACAATTTTTTTTTTTACTTTTAGATAAACCAAAAAGGTGGAAATGTCAATGTGAAAAAAATTTTTACTAATATCGGATGTTTGCTACTCAATTATGTCGAAACGACCGATATGATAGAAAATATTATTGAAAATTGGCACTCGGGTAGGAGCTTTTAATAAACTTTTTTTTAGGCAGATAAATCTTTTTTGTCCACAAACTAATCAAAAGTATTTATATACGTGACTTAGCATTAACATTCCAAGAGAAAACCATAACCCAGTTCGTTACGGGTGGTTGGAAGTGATACCGAAGAAAAATTATACTCGTAGTTTTATGGTCCGTCGAGTGCAGAAATGGCCGTTGACAGAGTAGTTCCTTTGTATATAAAATTCATGATACTTTTAAAGAGAATGTTCATGCGGAAAGCTACCGATTTGGCACAACCACTTTTATTAATGATAATTAAATTAGGTAAGCTTAAGGAAGTATTTAAAAGTTCAAACTTTAATTATTAAACATTTAAAAGCCGCATTACACTTTTAACCGAATCGCTGTGTATCTTGTGGTAAAGAAGCGCCGTATTTGATATATTAAATTACTCCATGATAAGATCATCTAACAATAACTTATATGTTAAAATCCAGATTTATGAACATGATCAATAAATAGCGTACATAATTACACCTTCTGAATTGATTAACCCTAAGAATTAAGCTACGTAATCAAATTTCTAGCTTACTATCATAACCTTAAGGTGTGTAATGCAACTTTTGTGACTTTAATAATACTATGTTTGAACGCTATTACTAACTTTTAAAATTAGTAGGATCTTGTCCTCCGACACCAAAAGACACTACAAGCCACCACTTCCTTTTGTTCTGCACCACTTCACCCCCATTGGCTCTGTCGAGGGCCTTGAGGTCCTTAGCTTCATCGCTCCTCCCATTCCTCGGGATTAGAGTAGATAATGTACTACGTACAAGCCTCGGGTGTCCCACTAGGCGCTTTGCTACCGGTCTTCCTACCGGTTGAACAATCCACAATCTTAACACGACTTATTTACAAACATCCTCACGCCACGTCATGCCGGAACACCCTTTTGTAACGGGCAAAACTTCACATTACTTTAATTTGTACCTCTATCGCTTCCTTCATACTGATCTCTCCTTATTTTCTAAATACACGAGTCTGAATCTTCCTTGGCGTCCTCTTTCAGTTGCATCATTGCTTATCTTTTTTTTATACCACTAAGGTGCCACCCGGCCCACCTGATGGTAAGCAGACATCGTAGCCTATAGCCGCTAGCAACACTATATCAGTATCACTAACGGCTTGCCAACCATGTTGATAAGAACTCTCTGTCCTAGCAGCATTACTACTAAACTTATCTTACGATCGAACTTATCTGACGAGATCGCTGGTCTAGTGGTTAGTGTACCTGACTGCTGCGCTAGAGGTCGCGGGTTCGATTCCCGCCAGGGCAAACATTTATGTGACAAATATGTTTGCCTTGCGTCTGGGTGTTTGTTATGTATTATAAGTATGTATTTACAAACAAAAAGTATATAAGTATTATAACAACTGCTGGTTCCCCTAGTACAAGCTTTGCTTAGTTTGGGACCAGATGGCGTTGTGTGATAATGCTCAAGCATTATTATTATTATTATTATTATTATTATTAAGTAAAAGATATTTCTTTGGTCTCGACTCGGGGTCGGATGTTTTGAACCAGGCACGGGCTTATACCAAGTGAACTGGTTCATTTGTGTCAGAGTGATCAGAGTTAGGAATGAACTGTGTGGTGTGTGTCTGTCTGTGTGTTATGGGATGTCCGAGCTGTGTGGTGCGTGTCTGGGTTTTGTAGCATGAGTGAGGTTGGGTTTAGGAAACGGCGTACTAATTATTATTATTATTATTATTATTATTATCTTAAGACTTATTTCAAGTACACAATTACGTCCGTTTTCCAACTCTGTCTGTTCTCACAATGTAATTTATATTTATGATACAGAACATACTTGTAAAATAGTAATCTAGCCAAATAAAATGTGTGGTGTCATACCAAAAATACCAATTCCAACGAAAGTCACAACACACTTTCTTTGGCACAGTTAGTGAACATAAACTTTGAATCTCAATGTTTCACAACGCGATGCGGCCAGCGATCGTTGCAAAATATGAAATGTCATAATAAATATTATCATCAGCTTTGAAAGTAATATGAGCATTAACGAACGAATTTCCAAATACTCGTTAAGTATTTTATATTTTTGCAAATGATTGGATGAATGTTTATTTTCAACATCTAAAATGATATTCAGCCTAGCGTTGTTGTGTCTTAGGCGGGCGATACGCACGTGAAAACTCAGATGTGGCGCTCCTTTTTTGAAATTAATATTGCCTTTGCTTCCAAATTTAAAACTGGCTGAAAACATTCCTCAATATTCAGCCATATTCCAGCCCGGATTCGGTAAATATTTGCTCGAAAAGATCAAAACCCGAATTCTTTGGGATATTATCGATTCCCACGATAACAATATAAATTTACGTACCAGCATAGGCTTTTGTTGAAACCCACATCGAACTAATATTGTTTGCGTTGGAGAAAACTCTAACAAGCAAGTAAACGATGAAAAACATCAAAATTATTTATTTCGTAACAAACGTTTTTTTTCCATCTTTTTATCTTTATCTTTAGAATCGTATTTTATTAATTTAACGTTTTTTTTAAAAACAGTTTTAAAATACTGGCCAGATATTACCAGTTTTATTAAGGCTATTAATAAAGTATTAGATTAATATCAGCGGCTCATATGCTCGAGTTGTATAATCGATATCTCGTTTCGAAGTTCGAACTCAAATTTAAGGTGAAAGTACCGGCACGGGTGTTACGCGATTCGATACTCAATTATTGGGATAGAACATGCAATCGATACCATCGATACTCGTGTACTTACATGTAGTTCAGTTTTCTGACGATTAATTTTTTAGTGAACTTTCATTTGTTTTTGGGTGTAAGGGTTTTTTGAAAGTAGAACGGGACGGCATGTTATTGTATTTTTAGTCCTTTTGTACGGTAAAGATTCACGTAATAACTGATCACGTAGAAACATTGCAATAAAGGCAATGCGTTTAGTTGATATGATTTATGTCAGATAGAAATTAATTACTTCTGACCTAGACGCCTATAACGAATTGCTAATCCTTTGAATTGTCTCCAGAATCTCCAAGAACATATTAAAACCATAAAAAAATGGAAATTCTTTAATATAATACTGTAGAAGTATTAAAATGGGTTGACATGACATTTGATATGATATGACAGACAACCAAATGTCAAATTTAAATTAACATTGGAACATCTACAAATTCCAAAAAAAAAAAAAAAAATCTAACGGCCAGTCACATCCGCGCCGGGTACCTCTTACTTTTTATACAATATCCCATAACATGTGCCTCGGTAGTCATCGCAGGTAGCTGCATCCGGTCTGCTAACGCATATGGGCACCAGGAAACGAAAAAAGGAATAATTTTATACAGACGTTGGAAAGGTGTTGGTAGCATTCTTTGTTGCAAAGGTCGTTTCTTTTTCTACATTAAGATGATCGATACAGCAGGTTTAGCCATGCTTACTATAATAGTTAATTAACTATAATAGTTAATGCAATAGCAAACGAAGGAAGTGTATGAGAATTAAAAAAAATACGTTGTCACGTGGTCAAGTGTTAATTCCCATACATTTCTTTCGTTTTCTATAGTGTTAACGGTTATATATAGTAAACACGGCTACAGTTCACGAGATGTTGAATCCACCAATAAAATATGATTTCGATTTTTTTGATTTGAGAATTTGATCAACCAATTAATTTAACTAACATTAAACATTAACCATCATATTAAAAAAAACTAAGCGATATTTTTTCGTTAACGTGATTTTAAACCGATAACTATGAAACCAACTCTTAAAGAAATATTACCTAATATTTTCAACTGTTATAAATATCGATATTATTTATAAATTAACGTTTAAGTAATAAAATACAACAACCATTGTTGACATCTCTGTACAGTTCAGGTACTATCACGATTTTAATTTAATCATCTAGTAATGTAAACACTTAAAGGCAAAAAAGGTTAACATTTTATTGATAAGAAACCTGTTTCGTAAGTTCCTGTTGTTCTATAGATTACAATGCCGCCCGACTAGGGACTGTACCTCCGCCTTACAGAAGACGGCAGTGAAATAACACTACTTTGATGTAGTGTTGTGTTTCTGCTGTAAGTAAGGTTGCTAATGCTCCACGAGGATACGCTGGGCTAGTAGTATGTGCTGCTAGCACAGTGAGTCCTCATCAACAACACGGTTGGCACCCCGTTAGTGATAACCCTGGTATTGCTAGCGGCTATAGGCTACGGTGACTGCTTACCATCAGGTGGGCCGTATGCTTGTGTGCCACCTTAGTGGTATAAAAAAAAAACAATAAAAATGTGTTAATTCCGTTGACCTTATATCACTTAAAATACAACTCTTTTTTTCCTTATCGGTTTTTTTTTCTTCTGGGTTGATTTACGAGTATTCTTTTTCTTCTGGATTGATTTACGAGTTTTGACGTGTATTTCGAGGAATGTATTTCTCGGTAACAGAGTAAAATAAATCCCTGCGCAATATTAATAATAGTACCTAGTTTAGTATAGTAAAGTATGTACGGAACCCATTCAGGTCGCAAAGTCAAGACATACTGCCCCATCTTTTCTATTACAAAACCTTCACTTAGGTACCTGTCTGTTGACCAAATACATTTTAAGTGCATTATTTCTTGCAGAAAAGCGTGTCCATCTACGTAAATGAAGACACAATGTGGTCTAAAATAGGAGCTTAAGCTATTAATTGCTTAGTTTTTTTAATGCTCTGTTAACATTACAAGTACTTTACGGTGGAAACTTTGTATTTATTGTAGATTAGATATACGGCGGCGGACTCACCGTCTGTTACGTTGGCACAAAATTATCTTCGGTGTAAAGTCGGTATTGTAACACCTCTGCCTACCTCTTTGTAGACCCCTGTGGGAAGGCCTGAAGATATATAAGATACTAGAAATTTAAAGGGGAATGATTTGTATTTTTTTTGTGTGTATGTTTGTATTGAATAGGCCCAGAAACTACGGGACCGATTTCAAAAATTCTTTCACTGCTAGAAAGCTACATTATGATTGAGTAACACAGGCTATATATTATATTGATACGCGGATGAAGTCGTGGGGCACAGCTAGTAATATATAAAATATTGTAGATAGGTACACCAACAATACAACATATTGTAACATCAAGCTTAGACATTAATACACGAAACGAATTAAGACAATAATTGACGAGACCGCTGGTCTAGTGGTTAGTATACCTGACTGCTACGCTAGAGGTCGCGGGTTCGATTCCCGCCGGGCAAACATTTATGTGACAAATATGTTTGCCTTGCGTTTGGGTGTTAGGTATGTATTATAATCAAAATCAATCAAAATCAAAAATCATTTATTCAGTTTAGGCCCTAATAAGGCTCCTATGAAGGTCTTAATTACCACCGGTTCGGAAAAAAATCCACCTGAGAAGAACCGGCAGGAAACTCAGTGCTCTGTATTTTTTTTTTCATTTAACAATCTTTATATAACAATTTGTAACAATATAATATGTATAAATATGTATATACAAAAAAAAAGTATATAAGTATTGTATCAGCTGCTGGTTCCCATAGTACAAGCTCTGCTTAGTTTGGGGCCAGATGGCGCTGTGTGATAATGTCCAAGCATTATTATTATTATTAAGACAATCACATATCTGATATGTATATCATTAAGAAGCGTCCGCCATAATGTTTATGTCGATAAAGTCGCCTGATGTGTGGTTCTTAAGACCGGACGCCTACAATTTTCATGAACACGCGCTTATGAAGGTACGCAAAAATGAGTTCCTCTAACTGCTATCCAATTATCAAAAGATAACATCAGTTCTCGTTCCTAATTTGATAAAAGTGCAAAGAAACACTTAATGAAGGGATTATTTTATCAACCAAGCAATATTTATCTTATATTTTGCCAAGTGTCAATGAATGTGAATATACTTATTAGAAATCTTAACGGTTCCTTGATGAACAAAGATTTAAAATAAGAAAATAATAATTACATTTGGAAAGTCTAAAAGAAAACAATTACTTTTTGACAGATAGAAATGAAGGAACAATAATGGTCAAGCCTATAAGAATGAATATAACAATTCGTTGACAATTATTAAACTTGCAAATTCATATACTTAATTTCGATCCGAAAAAGCCACTCATTTTTCGTTCGAATAAGTTTCAATTATTCTTAAGTACCGAATTATTTTACTGAAGTTATTCAAGTTACCTCAACTAAGTAAACAAAATTTTGTACGACTATCTATCTATGCTTGCGGTTTCTCAGGCTCCCGTTAAATTATTTCAGATAAAAACTGCACCGAATCAGAATAATGAAACTAAAATAATATGTAGCATTTCGCAATGTAGGTACTTACATTAGATGAAAGCTGAGAGGAGACCACGGTTCATCATCATCATTCTCCTGCCCTTATCCCATATTATTTGGGGTCGGCGCAATATGTATTTCCCTTCCATCCTTCTCTATCAGCCGTCGTCTCTGTATTCACTTCCTTTCTGGTCATGTCATCTTTCACACAATCCATCCATCTTTTCTTAGGTCTACGTCGACCCCTGTACCCGCCCACATTCATACATAATTCTTTCTTACCACGTTATATCCACCAAATGTAACGACGCAATAACAGAACATCATATAAATCTCAACAGTACATCTCAACACCGAAACCTTTTCGGATTCTGCGGAGAGTATAGTGCACCATGTCAGTCTTGACTCCACACACGTCTTTTGCTTCTTCTACATTCATGAATCTCTTCATACATGCTCGTCAGTTCCAACTACTCTTTATATTTCCCTCATTGTATACTTTGTTAATTAGATCTATAAAGTTTGGCGTTGGCCTTCTTCTTACACTCTCATTCAAATTGTGCATCTTCTTGCTATCTTTCCTCGCTTATTTTTCGGTATTAAAGTTAGTTAGTTAAGGTCTTAATTATAGTGTTTTATCGCTACAGTCCGTGACTTACCACCCACGTTACAGAAGTCGGTCAGTGTTGATGAAAGCAGTGCGTGGACGGGTTACTAATATTATGACGCCGACCACGGACGCTTTCAAGTCAACTTTCCGCACTCGACTCTCGGGCTTAATACATCTGATGACTTAGGACTTGTGGTGTGTAAAGATCCAAATAACGATTTGTAGGGCTGCTGTCACCATTATAAGTGAGGCAAGACAAACAGATCGCGAATGTCAATGAAAAAAGAAGCCGTCGAAGGTCAAAGTCGAAGTGCCCTAAAGTATTCAGAGATAGAAGCAATACAATAAGTAGAAGAAGTAAATTAAGAAGATATTTAAGTAAAAGAAGCAAAAGAGGTGTGTAAGTCAATAGTGAAATGGCGCTCTTTGCCTAGCCCGAAGTGACTCAACGTCATGATATGTACGCATGGAATATACGAACATTTATCAGTCCTATCAGAAATATGAATGGTTTACATAAATCCGTCAAACAATAATACGTACAAAGCAAATTGTTGGAGACAAGTGCCTACTAGTTAATTATAGACATAACATCATTCCATAAAGCACGTTTTACTTATTAATAATGCACACACGAGTGCGTGATATCCGCATGTAAATGGCGTTAGGAAATATTCATTCAGTTAAATTTATTTAAACGTAGAATCGATAAAATTATGCTTATAATAATAGCCCAGCGTTGTCGAATCCCAGACAGGCGATATGCACGTGCGACCCCTTTGGTGGCAGTCGAAAGGTATTTTTCATAATATAATTCAGTCAAAGATTAGGTGAAATATAATTAATAAATTATACACAGACTTTTTTGGAATTTTTATTTTGATACCTATTTCATGAAAGCCTAAGACAATTTGATTGAATACTTTTTTAAGACCAAAAGACTTCACGCTATCAAATAATTGTAGTATAGCGGCGTAGCATGTATAAAGAGATCGATGAGTATAAAAGAACTTAGAAGTGTGCAATGCATGTCAAGGGTGTAATGGCGCTTTATATCTACTCTCTGCCTACCCGGTACATTGACACACATCGGAAAGTTATCCACAGCTGGCTGATGTAAATTAGTAAAATATTTTATCTATAAATAGATTCGTTTAATATGAACACATGTTTCCCATCGACGTATTTTAACATAAGCTCTATAATTATGTAAAGATAGCTATTTTAAGCTGCATTTAGATGTAACTCTTATGAAATCATAATTTCAAAGGTAGGTCATTGGTTTTGTACCATAACGAACGAACAGCCAGTGACAGAAGATTATGATAATATTAATATGTTAAGCAAAAATTTTGTACCCCTTTTTAAGAAAATTGCATCGACAGAGAAGTATGACATTTTGCACAGTCCAAGTTCATATGGAGGAGTGGAGAAAACTAATATTTTTATATAACAATGCATTAGAAAAACATTTAACTAAATATTACACACACTACCGTGAACACTATCATGCGTTTCGAATTTAGGTTACTAGCAGATCGCAGTATATAAATATCTAATTAATTTACTCATATGATTAACATAATAACAATTCTAAGGACACATAAAAAGGTCTTAATAGAATGCCTTACTATATCGTTAATTTCACCAGTTTGGTTACTTCACAAAGAAGAAGAAGAAGAAGAGAAGAGATGGACTTTTTAAGCCGTTTTATTTTAGAGAACGATCAAGAGAGAAAAACTAATGCTACCTACTACCATTTGTTCCAGAACGTCAAATGAAGTGTTGCCAACAATAAATATAAAATCCTACATTAATATGGATTGATGCTAAGAGATCACCTAACAAAAACTTGATGGAAAACTGAATGTCTGCTAATACGGCGACTGGTACGACTAGCTAACTGTACCTACATATACCTATTAACATTATGTGGAGCTTCGAAAGTTCTAGAAACTCGTTCGAAGGTAAACATGAGTGATTTAATAGAGATGCCATAATTATACGCAGGTATTTTAGTTCAATGTCTCATGCGCTTTTATGTTCACTTTTTGCTTTACTTTATTAATATGGATTAGGTGTTTTATGGGCAATGCGCGGAGGTTTTAAAGCTAGAGGCTTGGATGCATACAAAATGATGGAATTTTAAATTATTTATTTATTCTCTTGAATATTTATGATGCTGCCTTGTTTTTGCCTTGGATTTATTAGACGTAGGGTCTAGCAACAGTAGAGCGAAACTTGTTAATGCTTAAAACGATCTAACATTTTAAAAAACACTAGCTCTGTCAGCGACTTCGCTCGGCTAGCTATAGAATATATATAAGCCAAAGTTGTGATAATATAGCATTCTACTGGTGAAAAAAATATTTTTATAGGTCCATATTTTAATTAATTACAAACAAAAATACAATAACTTTCTCTTCATAATATTATTGTCAAAAAATAAACCTTCGACATAGCATTGCAATTTTTATGTGACATTTTGAATCTTTTGTTATCTAAGCATCATCGGCCGTGGTCACGAGCTGACTCTTTGTTATAGTTGTGACCGTCTCCTTATTTTTGATTCGCGGGTAGAACGAATACTAGTATCTACTTCCATATTAGTTTGTTTAAATGAGTCCCGACACAACACTCACGACATCCGCAGATACGACTTTTGATAGATCGTAACGCGAACATTTTCCTAACAAAAAAATTAAAACCACTTTCCCGCTTGAAATTTATGTATTTCGAAATTTCATTTTCTTTTTATTTATATCATTATAACTACTTGGTACCAGGGTCTAAGCCCCTACTGTTATTAAAATTATCTTCCAATGGTGTAATTATGGCCTCATTCTGAGTGGTTTGTAGCTTTTACTAGTCTGCTAATTATTATCATCATATAGTATTGGGAACTATAATTATGAGGTGTCTGAAAGGATTTTAATGAAGTAGCAGGCTTAGTGATCTAGTAGCTAAATGATGGTCTGCCTTGCTTAGGATCACGGGTTTGACTATTAGGCGTAGTACATAATAATATAACCAACACGTTTTTTTAATCTGTGTACATTTTGCACTGTAAATATGCTCTTTAAAAAATACTTTAACTTTTATTCGTTTATCTAGTTGGTTCTTCAACATTATATAATTTCATTTATTTATTTATTTATTTTAAGGATCTCCAACAAAAGATACACAAATGTACAATTTTCTCAAGCAATAGGTCCTTGTTCAGTGTGTTCCTTCACTTATAGGAGACCACAGCGTCCAATGTAGCAGTTTTTAGCAACAGGTTTTACAAATTTATAAAAAGATAATTTAAGCCCAACATTGGACTATTACAGAAACCAGGGAGGAAGTAAAATATAAATTTAGTGTTAAAATAAGTTAAAAAATAATAATAATTCTTAAACATTAAAGTATGACAAGTTTAAATCTTAATGAAAAAGCAACTGAGTTAAAACAGTATATCTACTAAATATTTCTTATAGTACGAGAGTCGTTCACATATGTCCAGGTCATGAGACTTAGAAAGGGCATTATACTGCCTACAAAGCCTTGGCACTGCGGCGTTATGCCCGAGGTTGGTGTTTGACGATGGAACGTTGAAAAAGTTAAATACATGTTTCCGAGGTATTCGTGAAGGAGCGTTAACTTGCAGGGCACTCAACAAGTGACTACAGTCTATTATTCCATTAAATAACTTGTGCAAGAAAACAAGATCGATTATTTTTCGACGTGTAGTAAGAGGCTGTACATGATAGTGTGTAAGTCTATCAGAGTAACTAGAAATAACCTTTGCTAGATGATCTCTGTAGGAAAGGTGATAAAGGAACCGTCTTTGTACGCTTTCTAATTGCTTGATATATACATTATAGTGGGGGTTCCAGATGATACTGCCATATTCAAGAATAGGGAATACTAGGGAGTTATAGAGAATAATTTGGGTAGAGGGCTTCTTGAATTCTTTACTATTACGTAATACAAATCCTAAAGTTTTAAAACCTTTTGAAACAGTTTTCTGGATATGGCCATCAAATTTCAGCTTGCTATCCATTGACAGTCCTAAGTCCCGAACTGTATCTACGTACGAGACCTGTTGGTTGTTTATATAATAATGGTTGCGTACAGAGGTTTTGTTGCGTGTAAATTGTATATAGTGGCACTTACTGACATTGAGTGACATTTTACATTCTGACATTCTACTGAGATCTTCCTGTAGTTGTATAGCGTCTAAATTTGTTTGAATGGGTTTCATGATTTTGATGTCATCAGCGAACAGATAAAATTTAGAATATTTAAAACATAGAGTGATATCGTTAATAAATACATTAAAAAGAATGGGACCTAAATGAGACCCTTGCGGAACACCAGATGTAACCATGAAATTATTAGAGTGATGACCTTCTACGACAACTTTTGCAGATCTGTTTTGCAAGTACTACTACTACTGTTGTGCAAGTAGTGAACCATTTTATCAATACCGCCTATACCCAGGTTGGATAATTTATTTAACAACATGGAATGATCTACTTTGTCAAATGCTTTACTGAAATCTGTATATATGGCATCGACAGGAATACGTTTATCGACAAATTCAGATAGTTTTGACGTGAAGTCTAGTAAATTTGTAGTAGTGGACCTCGTTTTTATGAAACCGTGTTGGTGTTCCGTTAAGTAGGGCTTAAGGTGTGCTGTTAATCGAAGACTTTCCCAAATATAGCTAGTATAGAGATGGGTCTGTAATTTGATACTAACTGTCTTTCACCAGACTTATAGATAGGGATTACTAAAGCTTCTTTCCAACAATCAGGAAATACTCCTTCTTTTATAGATTGGTTGAATATTATTGTCAAAGCCAGAGATAAAGCTTTTGCACATCTTTTAATAAAAACCGGGGGAATTTCATCACTACCTGCACCTTTATTTTCATCTAGACTCTTAAGAACTCTGTGTATATCATTGCAACTAAATTTCAGGTTACAGAATGTTGGTGTAGAAGAAGATTCCGAATGTATATTAGTGGTAGTAAAATCATTCATAGAAACATTGTAAACTTGAGAGAAATTATTGGCGAATAGGTTGCAAATATCTTTTACGTTACAAGCTGTTTTATCTTCGTGATGCATATGTGCTGGGAAAACACTTGTAGACTTTCGTTTGCTTTTTATAAAGGACCAGAATACCTTGGTGTTCTTAGTCAATGCATTTTCCAATCCTTCTATGTGCTTTTTATAGCAAATGGACCTTAGTTTATTACATCTGTCGCGTAGACTTTCAAACGATAATACATCTAGAGGGTTATTGTATTTCTTTATTTTAATATGGTATTTATAACTTTCATTGAAAAGACGTATAAGTTCCGACGAGTACCATGTTGGATATTTTTTATTTGCTGACCTTTTCATTGGGATACAATCCTGAATTATCTTCCGCAATATGTTATAAAATTTTGAACACATATCATTAACTGATATAGAACATTCAAATTCTCGATCCCAGTCAATAGATGTAATTAAACCGTTAATTTGGTCGTAGTTAGCTTTGAAATAATTAGGTCGAGATTTTGTCATAGATTTCATATTCTGGTTATCGGTTGGTAGAATTATATTAAACTCGAGTGAAGGATGTAGGGGGTCTTCGTTTAGTAAGCAATTTGTAGGGTGGTTAACTTTGAGTGCTGGTTTGTTACTTATTATAAGGTCCAATGTTCGGTCTTTGCAATTAAGGATAGTGTTGTATTGACTTAAGTCATTAAACGAGAGAAAGTTAAGTAAGGTTCTATTTACTTCGGTATTGCTCGATTGTGGATACGCTTGTGGTGAGTCGTTTCTTTTAGACCAACTTATACTACTTAGATTATAATCTCCAGCTAACAAAACATTCTCACCATTGTCGATTGCTCTTTGTGCATATTTGGTAAACGAGTCTAGTACATCTTGATGTATGGGAGGTGGTAAATATACAGCACATATAAGTATTTTTTCTTTTTTACCGCTTTTAGAGGAGCTTTCGACACTAATCCATAAGTCTTCACAGTCACTTTCGTACTGGGAAAGTCTTCTGGAAGTAAGATGTTTTGATACGGCTACTAAAACACCACCCCCATCCTTGCGATTTTTATACCGGCTAGTATTGCGATCGCGCTTGTAAACGACGTATCTATCATCAAACAACTCCGAGTCAAAAACACCACTGTTCAACCAAGTCTCCGTAAGCACTACAACATCGTAATACTGCAACGACATATTATGATAAAAAAGATCTGTTTTAGTTTTCAGACCGCGGACATTTTGATAATATACATTTAAGGAATTGAATGTTACTTAGATAATCTCTGATACATGCAAAAGGTTGTAAAAGTTATAAAAAGCGCATTAAACTAGTCTTAACTAAGTGAGTTCAGTGTTTCTTTGTTGCTGATGTAGACACGGTCTGACGTTTCAGTTTTTCTCATGAATACTCTTCCATTGCGTACCCAGACGAACTTGTATCCCTGGCACGGATCCTCGCTGCGGCATGGATTGCCTTGTTATCAGTGGAGAGATGTTCAACGACATAAATCGGTTGCGGCTTCTCAAGAGCCATACCGAGGTGACTAGTATTAAGTTTATTAGTAGCGTTATTTTTGTTTTTGTTAAAACTTATTGCAGCAGCGAGGAAGCCATCGCGCAGACGCGGACTATTAAATTTTATCAAAACTGAACGTGGTCTACTACTGTGTGAGTCTTTCTTGGCGATTCTTATGCAGTGAAGAATATCAGCTTCCTTTACCTCATTTTTAATTACATTGCCAAGCTGAAGAACTGTAGAAATCAAATTTTCCGATTTGTTTTCAGGTAAGCACTGTAGTTCAATGTTATTGGCTCTATTATATTGTTCCATCACTTTCATACGTGTATTTAGATCTTTAACAGATTCTTGCAGTATGACGCTTTCTTTTTCCAACTTAACAATCTTTTCCGTTTTCTCCTCTAATGAAACTTTCATTTCTTCATACTTCTCATTGAAAAAATTTAGTGATTGCTGAAAATCGTGGACAAGGTCGTTCATTTTCTTCAATTGTTCTTTGAGTACTCCCTGTAAAGCTCCTTCAACTTCTTGTTTAATAATTTTTCTAAGAGTGCCTTCTGTGAGTGTCACTGGCATGTCATCATTAGTGACTTACTCCAACTGGTCGCACGCTTGTGTCCTGCTACGTAAAGTGATGTTAGTGTCCAATTGTGGGCTCGGCGACCGCGAGACTCCGGCGTTGGGTGGACTCTCAGGGCGATGCTGGGTTGAGCGGATCGGGGTATCAGTATTGTCCCCACGCGGTAGCTTCGCCTTACAAGAGGGACACTTCCATGCCTTTCTAGTTTCCGTTTTCATTAACTTGAAGCGTTTGTCAGTTATATTTGCACAGAGTAAATCTAACCAATGCTGACATATTGAACACTGAATGGAGTCCCTGCCCTTAATAAGGTTCATGCAACCGGCACAGCTTTTTGTAGGCATTATGCACTTTAATCCTTCAACCGTTAATAGCTAGCAAGTTGCGATAAATAGCACGGGTAGAACAAAAAAAAAGCACTTTCCGTGATGCATGCAGCGTGAGTCGTTTAGTGAATAAGAGAGCTAAAAGCGATACTCCCTGATTGTAAATCAAACACTGAGACGGTTAAAATGTCGCGATCGAAAGGTCTTAAGCGCCGTGTAATCCGCGTCGCTTACGCGTTCTGGTGAAACACTTTTTTAAATCACAACTGCACAGAAAAAAATATGTTTGGTTTTTGAAAGTCTTGATTATTAACTTAAATCACAATAATTAGAGATTTCATAAACGAGGTTATTTATGTCTTCATTATATTAAACTAATTTACACATTTTTAAGCCGTTCTCTTCACTTTAGATGCACTATTAGTAATTTTTTTGACGGAGCGTTTAAAATTACGTCCTGTTGCTAAAGCTGTTAGCTGTCTAGTCTGTATTTAACAAGAAGCGTAGGCTACATGATTGAGTTTTGGATCTTCCAACAATTGAAGTAGCACCCAATATTCAAACTGTAAAATAAATATAAGTACAACAACATAATGTAGCTACATCCTATCGTTAAGAGAAAATTTGTATTTTTCCTCTTAATGAATAAACCCAAAAACTACTGGACCGATTTTAATAATTCTTTCACCAGTCGGACGCTATATTATTACTGAGTAGTTATTACTAAGTACATATACAGATGGATGATAGTATTTACTGTAAACTAATTAATATTCACATGTTGAAAACACAATTCTCATTTTAACACAACAATATGTCTTGAGTGGACCAGCAAAAACAAAAAACAACATTATCTACTAATTCTTTCCATTAGAGGTAGCTTTTATAACAATAATTAATCTTCAAAGGCAAACGTAAAAACTTATTTTTTATACCTCTTAACATAGGTAAAAAAATACTACTAAAGATAAAGAAGTGAGGGATACCCCTGGTTTTGCTAGCGGCTATAGGCTACGGTGACTTGCCAATACCATTAGGTGGTCCTAAGGATAGTCTGCCACCTTAGTGGTAGAAAATAATTTGCATTTAGTGTTTCATATTATGAACGTAAAGACTGAACATACTGTACTGAGTATATATATTTTATAACTATGTATTTTGAGTTTAAAGATCGGATTTTAGAACACAGATATGAAACTATGATTTGTGTTTTTATTGTTATAAAAGTTCAATTAAAAATGTACAAAACCCCCGGCTCAAAAAACTGAAAAGTTGATAAATAATATACTTTTAATAGTACCTTTTGGGCCTTCAATTTTGTTTATGATAAGCTGCGTTAACATTCTCATAAACTAACTTACCGTCGAAAATGTATGTCTCGATAGATCCTGCATACTTAGTAATAAGGCTAAAATTAAATCAAGTTATAGTAATATTTCTGCGTTTGCGCATCGTGACCTTGACATTTGATTAAGTCAAATGTCAGCTCCAAGAGGTCAATTCTCGCATTTGCGAGACTGCCCGAGTAATGTGACGAAAAATTATTTCTAGTTTTGGATCGATTGGTATAATTTCTTAGCATTTTGATCGAATGTGAACGCTTGAGATTATGATGTTGTATTCAGATTTCCGCCATGTTTTTTGAGATGTATCAAATAATATAACATGGCCCTTAACTATGGCCCATGGACTAAAGGTCAACAGTATAAAAATCTCACAATAATAATCATTTCCATGCAGTATAATACCTACATAATAAATAAATAAGATTCGCCTGTCTGGTATATAAGGTGCTAGGACCAAGGTAATGGACCATTTAATTATATACAAAACAAAAAAAACCATAACGATACTTCGTTTTGGTGTTATAGTCTAGAATTCTAGATGTAGTATTTAATGAAAACTAAGTCTAATTGGAATTATAGCTTACAAGAAAAAAAGACAAGCATGACTACTATTTTCATCTATAATTCACCAGCTACACAGACTTGAATTCATTAATTTTCCAATTAATAAGGCAATTCCGTTGAGCTTAAGTATGTACGAGATTTCTAAGAATCATAGGAAACGCATGTTATGGCAAGGCAAAAACTTTACGACTAATAGCTAGGGAAATGTTTGCTTTCTTCGGATCTCCATTCACCTCGAGGTGAGTGGAGGTTATAAATATAGTTTTTATCGCTTACATATCCATGTTATATACCAAGTAGGAAGGTGAAAATATGTGTGAGAATAAGAATTTTATTAAATATCCATTTCCAATATCCATTGACGAGACCGCTGGTCTAGTGGTTAGTATACCTGACTGCTACGCTAGAGGTCGCGGGTTCGATTCCCGCCGGGGCAAACATTTATGTGACAAAAATGTTTGCTTGGGTTTGGGTGTTTGGTATGTATTATAAGTATGTATTTACAAAAAAAAACGTATATAAGTATTATATCAGCTACTGGTTCCCATAGTACAAGCTCTGCTTAGTTTGGGGCCAGATGGCGCTGTGTGATAATGTCCAAGCATTATTATTATTCCCTTTATTAATTTTACATCTTAGGTGTACATTATTATTATTATGTTTCTCTTAAATTCACGGAGCCTCATGAGCAATACTCATAAGGTCCGGTCCTTTATCAAGGCTTGCGTGGGGATATCTATCCAACACGTAGAGGCCCGTTCGAGAATTTTAATATTTGGTAAGGGATACACGTGGCGAGTATCATCCCCGGAATGCATAGTGATGCACCCGGGGATGATCCTCGACGAGTGCAGAAACTATTTCATGGGGATGGAAAACTAAAATTGGGCTATTATGGTGAACTGTTAATGGATTGGGATACTGGGCTATGGGATGAGACTACGGACGTCTGCCATGCAATATGTCTCAATATTATTATTATTATTATTATCTCAACATGAACTTCATTCCAGTTCTTCTCAGGTATACTTTTTTTGAACCGAAGGTAAAGTAGAAATCCATAAGTGCCTTATTGTACCATTATTGTATCATTGTACCAGATACTCTGCCGGGAACATCGTTTACTACTTACCTTAAGTACAATAAACAGATTTTTGGTTTCGTATCAAGTACAAATAATTACTTTTCACTCCACATTAACTAATTTTACAGTTCTTAAAGTCTTGCTATCCCTTTCTCATGTGCGGGGTTAAATAAGGATAGCATTACCTTTAACCTACCTTTTACCTTTAAGTCAAGCGGCTTAAGTAGCTCCGTAATGGAATAGTTTTATAATAACCGTAATTAAAATTTATATCCCATACTAAAACTGGCAATTATCTATAAAAAAATGCATCTAAAATACTCCTTGAATGTTTAAAGTTTAGTAAAACTTTTGGCTATTGTGACTGAATTCCCTTGTCTAGCTTACATTACTTTGTATGACAAATAAATTCCTCTGCATTTCTTTAGTATGACGTATTTTTTAATGTATATGACTTAATTACCACAAATATCTACGAATTAAAAAATATGACATCGAATTATGCACCAGCTGAATTATACCTCAGAGTAGATAAACTTTATACTGATCTAACATGTGCGTTACATCTACATAAATGAAAATTAGAACCTAGAAATTGCATAGACAGACCGATGAAAATCAAATCACAATGTAATTAATTCCACATTACTGTTCTGCTCTCTCGTGACAAGGTAACATCGACTGGCGTACGATATCCAACAGATTTTACCTCTATATATGGTTATATCGTATATCAGAATATTTGAATATATAAAACGTAAATCCCACCCTTACGTTGATGAGTCCATTACGATTCTGCTTGCTTTCCAATTTATAGCAGTTTGTGTAAACGTTTATCAAACATTGATGAACCTTTTTAAAATGAAAGGATTATAGCTACATTAAGAATTCATATTTTTGTTGTCACTTATTCTATTCACTTTAAAAAAATATTGAAAATGTACACACATACATCTATACACTCAAAAATAGGTTTAACTTTCTTTGGTACGTAATATCTCAAGGAATTAAAAACTTAAAATAAACTAAACTAAGAAGAACAAAACTTACCTACACGTAAAAATAAATTAAAAAATATAAAAACATATTAAATATATAAATATTAGGTATGTACTTTAGTCCATCACTAAATCAATTATAGTATATGTATATTTTGTATCAGACTGTCTTAGCCTTTGTCTTTGAGGCAAAAGCATAAGCGCTTATGTGGTATTTATTTCAGCAATTTAATTATAAAAGAAAGTTATAAATTCTAAACATATACAAATATGACGGCTCTGATAATTTTGTAGGTTACTTGCGAGAGTGTAATAAAGATTGTGATCGTACCGCACCCTAAATAATTATTATAATATTTGCTTTACGAAGCTTGCATTACAATTTTCATATCCTCAATCTTCAAGGGTTACTAATGTCATCATTAAGAAACCCTTGAAGATTGAACACGACTGAGCACAACCCTTGAAAACGAGGAAGATTGAGTACGTCAGTCAAATTACATACATCTATATTATATAAAATTCTCGTGTCACAGTTTTTGTAACAAAACGACCGATTTTTATGATTTTTGTATATATTCGGTAGGTCTGAGAATAGGACGTCAAATTTTTTTTCATACCACAAGTGATAAGGGTGATAAGGGTCCAACCCAAAAACATATTATTTTTTGCAAAAAATAATTTATTTGGCAAACACCATTTGCCGATATGATGCTGAACCATCTTTGTAAGACATACCTATATTATTTATCACCATGTATCTGTTACTTCGGCTCTGCAGAAGTTTTTGGGAAAATGGATTGAAATATGCGAACCCGCGAGAGCTAAGATAAGTATTTTAGAGGTCATTACACTAAATTACCATACAATACATATAGATCATGATAGCTTAGAGGAAAACCTTATGTCGGACCCACAGTTATGATAAATCTTAGGACACCTCATATGTGAGAAACCATAAAGCCGTTTACATTTAACGGGTACAATGTGCCCTCAGTGCCGGTAGCAGGAACATTGTCGACAACGTATTCGAAAACGTAACTCGCGAAGTGTCAAAATTGTCATACTAATTTTTAGTTCCACTTTTCACCGCCGCAGCGCTGTTCATTTTCCAATACAACAATAGTCGAAGGCGATACGAAAACGTTGTCGACAATGTTCCTGCTACCGGTACAGATCAAATTTTAAAGCTAATAAAATTGGAACTTTGCGAACAAAACGAATTGAAGCCGGTTTTTTAAGCACGTTGTACGTAAGCGAGGCGTAGTTGTAGGTGTGTGCGTGTAATTGTATATATAAGTAACTGCAAAGCGTAGTTTTAACCGGCGTCACGGTTTGCAAAGTCTTTTTTTATTCGATCTGTGTTTTTTTTATGTAAGTACATACATACACTCGAACAATATAACCCTCTTTCTGGTCCCGTCGGCTAAAATACTTCCAAGTAGCACGCGCCATGTGAACGGTGACAGTGAAAGTAAAATGAATTATTTGTCAACGAAACTGTTGAGTTGTTACGTCAAAATATTACGTTGATTGTCAGTAATTGTGACGTCATATTGTAGGTAGTTGATTATTGGCTGTTAATTATTGAAAGTTGTTTGATAATTGCAGCGTAAATGTAAAGATGGAGGACACGGGCATAGTATAAAGAGAGGGAGTAGGGTATCTCCGGCCCAATTCGCGATATAATTGCCTACTGTCTTAGGGTTGTCACTTTTAGCTAAATATTAGGAGCGGCTGTTCGCGCTTCGCTAGCAACCGCATGAACAGCGGCAACGTCAAGTCGCGGTCCCGACTCGCCATGTCGCCGCTAGATGGTACAGGCGGCAACATACTTATTTTGAATTACGATTTTCTGTAAGTAGGTAGGTACTTAGTTACTATACCTACAATACTGAGAAATCGGCATAACTAAACGTAAACAAAGAAATAGCGGCAAACCAATTGCCAGATAAAAAGTACCTAATACATTCTAGTAGGAAATTAGGCCTACCTACCTACTTCCTGTGTGATAGAAAACTAATACAAACAAAAAATATGTAAGTACGTAGGTATCTCATCATCAAGTAAAATTATATTATGCTAGAATAAGTGACTAACTTACCTTTCCTGTTCAATAGGTAATCTGAACAGAGACAGGTCTGGAATCGATGAATTATTAAGACACCCAAACACACAGCAATACGTTCTTCTGCGATTATCCGACATTTTGATGATGATATTGATGAATAAATCATTTAGCGGTGCCGAAAAGCCGTGACGCGCGCGCGAACCTTGTGCAGTGTTAGCCCCGACTGGCGCACTGAGAAACGGGTCGAGATTTTGTTAAAGTGTGCGTGCGTCGACACATAGATACAATAGCGCACACATACAAGCCGCGAGCGGTGCGTTTGTATGAAGATAACCTACTTCCCCTCTCTTTATACTATGACACAGGGCTAAAAAGATATGAGTGAAATTATTCATAAAAAATATGAAGAAGGATCACTGGGCTATGTAATATATTCTTAGTAGGACACCAACTATAGTATAAATTCTTTGACAATATACTTGTTATAGGTACTTTATATGAGTATATATTAATATTGTAATCTTATCAATTATTCAGTCGAGCGTTTTAATACACGTCCTTGTTATTCACTATAATTTATAAGTCATATGTCATACATATTTTAAATACAATACATGACTAAGATTGAAGCCCTATATAAATTTACGATCCTTTTAAATTTCAACTTTCCAAAAGACGACGAATTTATCTTCACCCCTGAAATAATATAATAGACTTGTCCCACTTGTCCCGCAGTTTCATCCGCTTATTTCTTGTGCATTACCCGGCTTTGTACGAAGAACATTTTTTCCTTGTACATTGCTGGTAATGTACGTGGGACAAGTGGTTTCGTCAAACCGGTATTATCATCGTCAGCTATCATTAGATACTCATTATAGAACTTATAATTAGAGTATTACGACTCCTATAGTACATTATTAGTATCCTACTAATAATGTACTTATAGGTGTTCAAACTAGTGCTGATCCCATAACTAGTTGATTATCGACATTTATCAACACTTTGAATTCATTTAATAACTTTCTCTTTTTATTGAGATTTTTGTCGGTCTTCAAACTGATTACTTATGCGTGTATTTTTAATAGTTACGTTATACAATGATCAATGGTATGGTTTATTTTATTATCAAATTAATCCTACTTCCTTAGTCCTAGTAATATAATTAATGAGAATAAGTTCGAATTTTCTTTTGTTTGTCACGTTGAAACCGGGTACGGATTCTGGGAACAACCCACTACTGGATGTGCTTAGGATTTTTGCAATAAGGTAGTTATTGCATCTATGAATCAAAGGGACATCATCCATTTTGGTCCAAATCTGAAAGTGCATTTTTCTTGTATTCTGTTGGAGCTTGTCCGTCTAAACAGTAATTACTATGGCACCAAAGCTGTAGGACCACTTGTAGTTGATTTTATTTGAGTTCGTAAATTAGAATTTTCATATATTTTTGTTGAAAATAGGAATTAAAATAATCAAAACAAATTAAATGTACTGTAATGTCCAACCTTGGTGCCGTAGTAATAAATGCTCAGACGGACAAGCTTCAACAGAATATACAAAAATGGTGGTAGGCACTTTCAGATTTAGACCAAATCTCTATGAAACATGAATTCCTAACGGAGATCCTCTGTTTTATTAAAAATTGTCTTTATAATATGTGTATATAGCTTTGTATTGTAAGCCAAAAAATAAAACGGATAATATAAATAAATTATACAATACTAATCGGTATGTATAAGTAGCGGCCTTATCACAGGATATGATTTCTTTGACGTAGATAACTTCTATCAGTAGTGGTAGCAAGAATAACTTTCGATTAAGAATTCAAAAAAGTAACTGAAAATTTCAAAATGTTCCTAAAAATTTTTAGTTCCACTTTTCACCGCCGCAGCGCTGTGCATTTTCCCATACAAAAATAGTCGAAGGCGATACAATGTAATTCTTGCTCGGACTCCACATAAGGTATCTTCTATGCTCTATCTTCGGAACATTTCTATAATTTTAACACAGATAAAAGTAGGGCTACAAGCTAGTGTTATTTTGAACCGTATTGCTAATACGGAAAGGAAGTCAACGCAACGCTATTGAAAATAACGACACAATAAAATAAAGTTCTTTTGTTAAAGCAAAAATTGGCGTATGAAGGAAATGACACCAAATTAAGTAGACATTATTGACAATTCAATTTGGTGTGAAAGCAAGTATATTTTCATTGTTAGTTTATATTTTGTGATTGTATTGGTTTCGTAACATCTCTATTTTGTCTTATTTCATCAACTAATTTGGAGAAGCACGTTATATGTATAAGTAAGTTACCCTATTTCTACACGGGCGAAGTCACGGCAAAATCAGTCTTATGCAAAAAAACTAAAATCTTTTTGTTAAATACATATGAAAGTATAAGGCATTCCTACGTATCTCATTAATGGCTCGACCGATTTTAGCAGGACTCTCACTGGCAGATATTGATGTCATACGGCGTAACTAAGCTTTCTTTCCGTTTTGAAAAATAATTAGGGTGTCGCGAAAAGAACCTATGAAATGAAAACAAACAATTCTTCAAAAATTATCAATAAACAAACTAGCTAACAAACCGTAACTGGTTTGTCTATTCCATTATTATATAATAAAACTGATGTTAATAATGAGATAAGAAGCAACGTTACGCCAAAATCCAACACAATTGATTTATTAACTCCAGCCGCGTTGGGTACACAGCGGAACAGATCAACTGACCGATTAAGTAAACCATTTTTTGATGTAATCTCTTATTATTCGATAGCAATCGATTGTTATTCAAAACTATTCGAATTTAAATTTATAAAATATGAGTAACTTATAATTATTGTATTAATCATATCTCTAATTGCTGTGCTGACTTTCTTGATATGAACTTGTCAGTGCCAGATATGGATTTGGATCCTAATTACGTTAATACCAGTACCTACATATTATTTAAAAATATTGACTATAATTCTTCTGCCATCATCCATCATTCTTCTGTGTGCCGTTCCACCCCATCCTGTGATAAGTAGGTAAAGTGCTATATTATTCTATCTAACCACGTTATCTTTCATAAGAACTTTATTTTTATCATTCTCTGCCATTTCTAACAATATCGTTTACAATGTACCGAACAGACGACCAATACCAATTCATAAGAATACCAGTAGTGGTAGCAAGAACTTCTTTCGACTACGTTTTCGAAATTATAACTCTCAAAATGTCAAAATGTTGAAACGAATTTTAAGTTCAATTTTTCACCGCCGATGAGCTATTAATTTTCCCATACACATAAATAGTCCAAAGCGAAACGAATACGTAGTCGCGAGTTTTTCTTGCTCGGGCTCCAGTCTAGCCCATCTCCCTAGCTATGCCCTAAGCCTAGGTCCGAGCCCTAGTATAGGGCGCCCTTAGCATTTAGTTGTGTCTGGGTGGAGGCCGCATTGCTGTCGCATTTGTTCGGTGAAATAGAAAAAGATCCCGGAACTCGCGCTACGAGACAATACAAAAAAATACACAAATATGAAACTAATGGCAACTCAATAATAAATGCAAATCAGAATTTCTACTAAATGAAAATTAAATTCTTTCTACGAAAGGAGATTAATTATAAAAGTCTCAATTCTTAATACCTACTTCTAAATTAAGAAAAAGTTGTTATTTGCAGACAAATACATTAGCCAGTTGGATTGAACGGCCGCAGATCCGTAGCCGGGAAAGTGGTTTTAAACGATTTTGTAATACTTCGCAATAACCATAATTAGAATGCTGTGAACAGACTAATGATTTATAGAACATCTCTGGTATTTGTGTCGTGTTATTGAATTGGAACTCTATTATCTATTAATTTAAAGTTCATTTTATCCTGTACTTTACAAAGTGTTTTAAAAAAATATCTAAAGAAGCCTGAAGTAGCCTGTATAATGTTGCTTATATACAGGGTGACTGGTTGAACACTTTACATATTGATATAGAGTGCTCAGTACTCGATTCTCGTTCTAATTAAGCAAAAAAATAGGTGCCGAATATTTGCCTAATGTTTGGATAATTTATCTACTCAAAACAATAAGCGTGGTCACTCGCATAGTTTGAACGCGGCGCGGCCGCTGATTGGATGCAACCCCCTGCCGGGCGGTACCTCATCCCCGCGCGCGCCCCCGCCCTACGCGAGGCACTGCGGTGTCCACAAATTTAGAGTTTTAGCACATTAATTTGATGAAGGTTTTCTCTGTAGTTGATTTGTATTTTTTTTATTTTATATTTTTAAAGGTTTCATGTGACCATAAATTATCATGCCCTTGAGTATGTAAAGTGTTCAACCAGTCACCCTGTATAAGAATGAATCCCTACTTCCCTTGGTCACGGCATCACGCTAGACAGATTTTGCTAATTCTTTTGCGTTTTTTATTATGTAGGAGAAGGTCGTCACGCAATAAAAAAATGCAACAAAAAAAAACTGAACTTTTTTAATTTTTGGATAAACTAAAGGTCATTTTTTCTATGGTGTAATTAAGACAGGACAGCATCTTTCGTCCATCTTAAGTAATAAAATTACATAACGTTTATGAAACAATAATTTCCCATAGATCACACCGTAACGAAACAATATATTGCGATATCTGTTTGACCCTTGATTGCTACGGTACAATAAATTGTACAATTGCAACCATCAAAATATTCATCCGTAAAAAATCGTATTAAACCTGCAATGACGTTTCCAAATGTTTGGAAATCTTAATTTGCTTAAAATTTCTTTATTCACAAGTTTAGCAAATATTTTGAAACCTCTACATTATGGACAGTGACCAGTTACCTGGTTGGCAACTCGTTAGTGATACCCCTGGTATCGCTAGCGGCTATAGGCTACGGTGACTTACCATCAGGTAGGTCGTATGCTTGTGTGCCACGTTAGTGGTATAAAATAAAGTTATGTGCAATACCATTCATCGGGTGTCTAAAGTATTAATGTGGTAAATTGGACCTTCATAAGTGCCTTATCAGGGCCTACTCGTAAACTGAATAAATGATTTTTGATTTGACTTTGAATGTAAACATGCTTGTGATGCAAAACTAAATAAATATATTACCTGCCTTATTCTGTCGCGATTGAAAGATAACATTGATTGAAAGAAAAAAGCGGGTCCTCCTTCTCGCGCTAAAAGGTTATTTTTGCATATTTTCATAAGTTAACAAATCTTCGCCAAGAAATTGATAAACTAGAGAGCTAAGTACGAGATTTTACTCAGAAAAGTTTGCTATAAATATAAAATATTCATTTTTGTGTTTTTATACGTTCATCTATGTCGTTACTGAAGATTTTATGATGGTAGAAACACCGATTAAACCTTTTTATGTGCCCATCATTATGCTACAGCTGAATTATCTTTACTCATACTAATTTGTTTCTTTACAGGTGGTAAATAAACAACGAACGAAAACAGAGCACCTGCATAGATTACTGACCCAGTCGCGGCCGGCCACCGGAACCATTATGCCTTATACACACATCTGAACGGACCTGACCAGTACTACAAACGCAAAGTACCGTTAATTATGCCAATTCATTAACACGCCAACATGGAAGAAGTCACGACCCGCCCTAGTGTCGAGTACATTCCTCCTCTTCCCCCTAAAGTGAAGCAGAGAGGATCGACCACTTTCACGCAAATAACAAATGATGATGCAAAAAACACAGACGGGTTCGACACGACTGACAGTCGTATGGACTCTCTAAGTTCGATGCACTCGCTCGTCCTTAATTCTAAGAGTCCATCTGCAACGGTATTCGTAGCGGCGACCCAGTCGGACCGACCGTCCAGTGCACACAGCACCGACTCTCTCAACGGTCCCCACGTGGTCACAATTAGAATTAACACTGACGCAGACAAGCCTAAAGCGCCAAAAATATCCAGTGTTCATCTAAAGAGTGATGTAGATTTTGATGCCTTCAAAATTAACGAGCTGTACAAAAAGAACAATAGCCTGGTACGAATAAATGTCGACGAGAGTCGGTCGAAAATCCTAGAAAATGAAGAGTTGAAGGATAAGCCTCCGTATATTTATTGCAATTCGTATACAAGTTCCATGACCAACATGGTCATGTCCAGTGGTCAGTGCTCCCCGAGTGACACCCTTGACTCGGGCACCTGCAGTGACCTCGATGGCACTCCACCACCGCTGCCTAAAAAGAAGACTTCAAAATCGAGCTCCACAAAGAAAACCGTTTCGGTGACATTAATTAGTTCTAGAAACGGAAGCAGCCAAGGCGAACTAGATTTCGAAGACAACGACTCGAACATATCGTGCGATTCGCTAAACAGCAGCGAGTTGAATGGCAGCGTGCACGCCGATGAAAGTCATAGCGAATATACAAGTAAAAAAGAAAAGAAACATGCAGAACCACCGGTTGCGCCGGAGATGCCATCGTTCGCGACCAAATCGAACAATAATGATAGCTTTCTACCGCAAGGTCTGCTGCAAGACATTAGAGACCGTTCAGCGAAACTCAATACGGTTGAAACTGAAAGCGAGTCGAACGGCGAGCTCCACGAAGAAGCGAGCCAGAATATTAATGAACATGCTAATATTCCGAAAGAAAGTGCACAGCTTACATCGTTCCGTTTGGTTTCGCAGGTGAATAGTGAGTCGAAGAACGCTGAGTCTCTGCCGGCTACCCTGAGCAGCAAGACGCCTATCATTAGCGAGAGCACTTACGAGGATCGCAAGCAGGAAGACAAGATGAAACAAGAGCGCATGTACTACAGCAGCCACTACTTCGATACGGATAAGTTCTACGATTTCCATTTGAACGAAAAACAGTTTGATGAAGAGAAACAGGTGAAAAGTGTTAGTGTTATAAATAACTGTGATGTGTCTGAAGTGGAATATTTTGCCGGGATCAAGGACTATAAAAACGAGGAGATGGCGTCAACGATAAAGAGTTCGAAAGGCACTATTAGAGGCGTTAAGAACCGGGTGCGCGCAGGCATAGCGACGTTTCTACAGATGCAGACCACGACAAAGGTGAGTTTTCGTTTATTCTTTTTTTGTAACAAGTTTTTGCGGCTAACTACCTCGGTCGCACACGTATTAGCTTTAGAGGTCGCAGTTAAATATATTCGAAAGTGTAACTAGTAGACACGTACGCATATTCAAATTCTCATTAAACTGCGGTATGTTGAGGTTTTAGAACCTTCATGGTGCGTTGGAAAACAATGATGCCAGAAATACAGAAAGAATCGACAGCCAGTTTTTAATTACAATTCAGAATTTTTCTCGGTTATAAACTGTAAGTCCTGTTTGCACTAAAATATACTTGTTCTACACAACAAAGCCGATTGTTATTATAAGACATTGTTGGTTAATTAGCGGAAAAACGGTTAATTGTTGTTGCGAAATGGAAACGAAGGCGTAACTGTTACAGATATTTTGTTGTTTTCATTCCAAATTGTAACATTGTTTGGTAAAAACAATACAAAATAGTTAATATAAATTTTATGGTAATTGAAGAATAACTAAGGATTACCTCCTATAATGAAATTTGCATATATTTATCAATATCTAACATCAAGAGGTAACATTTGTTTATTTGTGTGAATCACTGACGAATTATTTACATGGACTTTTAGTCTGCGCTCAAAAGCAAAGTCAAATAACTTGGAAAACGCGGAATATATGCGAAAAGCGAGCCAGTTTCCGTTTGGTCGACTGTCAAAAGTCACGCCAACAATGCCGTAAAACTTGTAAAAACTACCCAAAGAAAGTGAAAAAGCTAATGGTAAACCATATTTTGTATAAGTAGATAGCATTGTTATGATAATTATCAATGATATTATGTGTAAAATGGGCTATAATAGTATTTTTGCGCTCTGGAACAGCGTATTTACTAAACTAGCGGCCCGCCCCGGCTTCGCACGGGTAGACATTTATCAAATATTTTGTCTAACCGTGCTAAGCCGGAGCGGGCAGCTAGTATAATATATATCCTATGTTACTTAGTGATAATGCAGCTTTATAACGGTGAAAGAATTTTTGAAATTGGTCCAGTAGCTTAGGAGCCTATTCAGTACAGATATACACACAAAAATACAAATCTTTATTGTTTATAATATAAGGATAGACTATTCTCTAAAATGAAAAACTGCTCTTTTCCTGAATTCAATAAAAAATAGGCTATATTTTTATCTTTATACTTTTCCACCAAAGTGAAATTGCCAGCGGAATGGTAGTCGCATACAAAAAAAAGCTTATGTGAAAAATATGCTTACTATACTAATCTATGGTATTATTCCATAGGCTTAGAGTTTCTTCCGCTTTTCTATATGTATGTGCAGGCTCTTATTAAAGTACTTGTAAGACTGGTATTTCCTACCAGTCCCACGGTGAAGTGTGTCGGAAGTCACCCGCAGTTTTCTAGACGATTCAATAGAACAAGAAAACTAAATGCAGAGAAAGTGCTCTAATGGAAGAATACTATTTTCTATCTTGAAAACAACTTCAAAGCTACAATTATAGAACTATTTGCTACTGTACTAATACCTTTTGAATAGGGTTTAATTGCAAGTTCTCATTAAGCGTAATAATTAGAGTATGTTATTAAAAATATAATTACGAGTAAATTATAATAATGCTTGGACATTATCACACAGCGACATCCTGGCCCTAAGCTAAGCAAAGCTTTTACTATGGGAACCAGCAGCTGATAGAATACTTATATACTTAATTTTTCTAAATACATACCAAACACCCAGACCTAAGGCGGTAATAGGTAACGTAAGGTTTGTTACATAAACATTTACCCCGGCGGGAATCGAACCAGCGACCCCTAGCGTAGCACCCAGGTATACTAACCACTAGACCAGCGGTCTCGTTTCAATAATTCTGTAGAAGCGCTAAACGAATAAGACAAAAACATGTTTACGAAAACTTCCATTCACGAATACCTTTATAAAAACATTATTTTTATAAATCAACAAAATAAACTAAATATGTATATTAAAATGAGATGTTATTAGCATATGTATGAATTTATGCATCAAGGGCGTCTTGGTCACGGCCCGTTTAATTCAACACGGTTACTGATTATTGATTTTTTACATTATGTTATGTCTTATGTTTTCCATAGCAGATTGTGGAATGCTAAAACCTACTGGCCGAGGCCTTCAACTCGCTAAGACCTCTAGCTATCTGTGAAAACTCCGACACAATCCTACTTTCTACCCTACTATCACTAAATAGTTCTAATCAAAGTCGCTTCCCGTGTCTGTCTGTCTGTCTGTCCCTATGTAATATTTTTTCCTTGTACATTGCCGGTAATGTAACTTGGTAATGTACGAGGAACAAGCGGTATGCTTAAATATTTGAAACTACGCAACTGAATTTGATGCGGTTTGTTTAATAGATAGGACCTTCCTCTAGAATCACTGTTCAAGAGGAAGACTTTTCTGTATAATTCACTTGTGTTTTGTAGGTATTTTAAGCCGTGCGAAGCAGGGGCGGGTCCCGGCAAAATGTTAGGTTCCTCTGGGATTTTAAGCTCAACTCGGAAGAAGAGGCGGGCAGAAGGCGTTCGTCTATTATCGACGGTGACGCAGAAAAAAGTGTTTACTTTTAAATAAACCAATCCATCAAATGTATTTATTTGTAGACTTTCATATTATTATGTTTAGATATTTAAAACAAACAATCATCTTTCGGTTTCATTAATCAATTAAATAACGTATCGTAAAGGATTAAGATTTTTAATTCCCCAACAAGAAATGTCTTCCGTGTGTTTAATATTAACCTTGGCCTGATTGGCCCCACTCTAGTACATTCGCCCACATTAAAATAATATGTGACTTGACAAATAATTTGTTTGACTATGACAATACTTTGGATTGAAATATGGAAAGTGTTGGTAATTTGTACTTAAAGAGAGGTAGGGCGATTTGTGATTTCCCGTGGGTTTCCCCATTTTAAATTGGAGCCGCCCGACTAGGAACTGTACCTCCACCTTACAGAAGACCGCAGTGAAATAACATTAGGTACTTGTGTTGTGTTTCTGCGGTAGGTAAATTTGCCAGTGCTTCACGAGGATACGCTGGGCTAGTAGTATTGCTGGTTGCAACAACATGGTTGGCACCCCGTTAGTGATACCCCAGGTATTGCTAGCGGCTATAGGCTACGGTGACTGCTTACCATCAGGTGGGCCGTATGCTTGTGTACCACCTTAGTGGTGTAAATAAAACTTTAAAAAAAATACTTACTATAATACAGTTTAACAGTGACTTAAATTACCTACATTAAACAGAAATTAACTTTGGCGTTAAACGCGCATTTAACCGACTCGTTAGGAAAGAGGGGTTCATCTTTTTATGACTGTAGATCTACCTTGTTCAGGTTAAATTTAATAGCGATTACCAGCTTCATTTGCGAGCCTATAACGCAACAACCATAGCGTGCCCATAGACTGCTAAACCAACGCAACAGAAGAATTGGCTTGGTAATAGGTAATAAATAGTTTTTGTACACATACAATATATCCACGATGTCTTATTGATACGTAAATACAATCGAATTTGCAATCAAACCGACAGGGATAAGGTTTCAAATTAAATAGCTTAGGTTTCTTGACAATCCGAGTAGTCTTCTTAGCGTACGCGAGTGATACCCCTTGTGTTGCAAGCGTCCATAGCTACGAAAACCGCCTACCGTCTGGTTTGTTTGCCTGTTTGACACCTTATTTTTATGAAGAAAATGTTGTTATTGTAACGATTGACATCTCAGGTATATAACCACGCATAAAAGAAGTATATTTTGTTACGTGCCTACCCAAATTACTCATAACAAGTAGCAATGCGTTCAAAACACCGACAACTTCAATGAAAGTCTTCTTGTAATTATTTTCTTAATAATGTTCTTTTAATCTCGTTAATTAACAGTTCTTTGTAAGCACCCGCTACGATGCCGAATGCCTATTACAATTGTAATGATATGCTAATTGTGAAGAGACTCGCCTTCACTCACTGTTTTCGGCAAAAATACTACATATACCTGAGTATACAGTCACAAGATGACGTCACAAGCATTCGAAACAGTCGAAGTGAGCGTAGGTAGTGAGTAATCCGAAAGGATGTGCAAGGCTTTCGTGAAATAATCTGTCCTCGTTACTTTGAAATAAGATACACATTCCTTTAAAGAATCCTTGTTAACTATTTTCAAACGAGATTCCAATAAGTGTAGTTATTTCTTGGATTGATTTCAAAACAAAACTACACGAATAACATGACAGTAATTACTTTTAAATATATAGAATACTTAGAACCGGAAAACATTTATATAGAGACTACCCGCTACCCGCGACTTCGTCTGCATTTCTTTAAAGACAAAAGTAGCCCATGGCCTTCCACAGGATATAATCTATCTCCTTGTAAATTTTATTACGCTCCGTTCAGCCGTTTAGTCCTGAAAAGGTAACAAACAGGGCTACTTTCGCAATTATTAATATAAGTATGGATTGCTGAATGTACATCGGAAAAGAAGTGTGCGACTCAAGAGTAAAATGGTGTTCCATACTCTGTATATCCCAGTCTGTATGTGATGAATTAGTAATTGCATAGACATATGAGTAATTGTGAAGATTTTACAGTCCATAGTTAAGCGCTTACCACTGTATGCAGATGCAGGCTGTAACAAAACATAAAAAAAATTCTGATTCTGATTCTGAAAAAATCAAAACTATTTTTTTATATACCACTAACGACCGAAATATACGACCTGCCTGATGGTAAGCGGTCACTGTAGCCTATGGACGCTTGCAACACCAGGGGTGTCACTCGCACGTTACTCGACCCTTAAACATTTATTTATTTCGTTTATTCGACATTTATTCAGTTAAGGTCCTTATAAGGCACTTGTTAAAGTCTACTTTACCATTGCCAGTTCTTCTGTCCAAAGGGCTATTTTTATAACTTTATTATAACCAACGTTACAAAGTTCTATAATGGAACATAAAACAAAATCGATTAACAAGTGGCGGAGTAATCGTGTAACAAATTTACAAAAACAAAAAAATACTGTCGAATTGAGAACCTCCTCATTTTTTGAAGTCGGTTGAAAATATAACCAAGTATGGACTTAATATTCACTTGCTTTTTACAACTGCAACAGACCATACAAAAAAACTTCATCATTAGCTAGTGGCTGCACGACGTAACTATTTTTATAATACAATGTCTTTGTTCGAGGAACTTTGAGTGGAGGCCTTGACTTTTCATGCATAATATTGCAGAACTTTCATTCGTCTGTCGATGCGAATAAAAATTGTTGATTTACATATACATTGCTACACGCTTCACTTGGCTCGCTCGAACGCCCACCTCCGTAGTTTGTAGTAATACTACACTAGTTCCGTCATTTCGCTTTGATTCTGAATATTATTATAGTGACATTGTGTGTAGCGTAATTTTAAAGAGAACGGAGTTTAAACACACGGATCTAATAGAAAAATGGACTGAGGATGAAGCACGAAACTAAAAAGGAGAGCTTACGAATATACATACATTGCTTACATCAAATAAAAAAGGTGGATAGAACTTTGCGAACAACAAAGTGACGCCAGTTAAAACTACGCCTTGCAGTGTACATATACACAATGCACACGCCTATAACTCAGAAACTACGCCTTGATTACGGACTACATGTTTAAAAAACCGACGTCACTTCGTTTCTTCAAGAAGTTTCATCTTATTTATTTATTTGCCCGAGAGCTCTTGACACTTTTGAGCGCGGACCTGTGCCGGTAGCAGGAACATTGTCGACAACGTTTTCGTATCGCCTTCGACTATTTTTGTATTGGAAAATGAATAGCGCTGCGGCGGTGAAAAGTGGAACTAAAAATTAGTATGACAATTTTGATATTTCGCAAGTTACGTTTTCTAATACGTTGTCGACAATGTTCCTGCTACCGGCACAGAAATCGATTTCTTATAAGGTCAATGCTTAAAATAACATAATTACGTTTTTGTAGTAGTTGGTGCCATGGAAATAATCCAATCATAGGTTTTTGTTTTTTGAAAAAACATATAACATATTAAGCATGACATACATATATATATAATACTAGATTTTGCCCGCGGCTTCGCCCGCGTGTTTTTTTTTGCCAAATTTAATAACTATCAGTCGTTTAATCTTTTAAAGCTAGCAATTGAACATACAAACAATGCCAGTAGCAGGAACATTGTGGACAACGTATTCGAAAACGTAACTCGCGAAATGTCAAAATTGTCATACTAATTTTTAGTTCCACTTTTCACCGCCGCAGCGCTGTTCATTCTCCAATACAAAAATAGTCGAAGGCGATACGAAAACGTTGTCGACAATGTTCCTGCTACCGCTACTGAGCTACTTTCGCATTTATAATATTATTATGGATTACATATAAATATAATTCAAAACTAAATATATGTACAGGTTTATTTTAATTGGGATATTATTCGGGCAAAATCGGGTAATACCAACTTTTGGAAAAGAACAAAGTAATCATCATCATCATCATCGGCCTATAGACATCCACTGCTGAACAAAGGCCTCCCCCATAGGTTTCCACAATTACCGATTCAATGCGGCCCGCATCCAACGCTTGCCAGCGACCTTAATCAGGTAATCGGTCCATCTAGTGGGGGGCCGTCCGACGCTGCGTTTTCCAGTGCGTGGTCTCCACTCTAGAACTTTACGGCCCCATCGGCCATCCGTTCTACGAGCTATGTGCCCTGCCCATTGCCACTTCAACTGGCTAATCCGTTGAGCTATGTCGGTAACTTTAGTTCTTCTGCGAATCTCCTCATTTCTGATTTGATCTCGCAGAGAAACACGGAGCATAGCTCGTTGAGTGACTCTGAGCTTTCTTATGAGGCCCATAGTGAGTACAGAGTAATATATTTTAATAATTTGATGCTGTCTGCATTATATCTCTTGTTTATAGCACGTTGCCGCCGTTGCCATTTAAATAGTGGATATGTATTTGCATCACCGATCTAATGGGTTAAGTAGCATCCAAAATGTTAATAGCTTAACGTGAAATTCGCATTCGTGTATTCTATTAAACAAGCTGAATAAAATTTAATTAAAGTAGTCAACCTCGTATTTCTTGAAAAAGCATTGTTAGCAGCTAAGGATAAATGTGGATGACTTACTTTAATTTTAAGCAAATGCCATTGAAATATGTACTAGATTTTTGTACTTTTAATTCATATTTAGTTTCTTTAAATATATATGTACCTATTATCCTAATTAATTTGTGAACCATTTATTCGTTTTTTTTTAAATCATAACTTAAGTTTAGCTAAATGTTTGACATTAATTGACTTTGGCGGTACGTAGTTCGCCGGTTAGCTAAATCTAATGAAGAGTATATATTACCAAACCAAAAAGTAAGTCCAAAAAAAGTATATGATATCGTTGGTGTAGTGGCTTGTTTAACTGACTGCTACGTCGAATAATTTATCTGACGAAAATTGACATTTCTGGAGTCTAGGATTTTTATACTACTAAGGTGGCACACAATCATAAGGCCCTAATGGTAAGCGGTTACCGTTATGTGGACGCTTACTACACCAGGGGCATCACTACCATGACCGACCGATATTGTTATGTGGTAAAGTCCACGCATTATTTATTTATATGCAATGGAGAATCTGGGTAACCGAAGTCATTTATGTTAAGTAAATATTATCTTTCACACAATATCGCGACCTGGGCAATTTAACCCGGCGGTTTTGAGGTAAACTAGAGATCGAACGTGCTCACTCAGATTGAATCTAACGGTGTCAAACATTAGAATGATTGTGGTTTAGCAACATACATATTGACCACAAAAGCTGTTATTTATACAGATTTTAGATTTGTTAAAGGTTTTTTCGTATAAGAAGAGTTTACTTCCCACATTATTTCTCTTACACAATTTTTTTTAGAATGTATGTGTTAAAACACAAAGAGAAAGAATGACTAACATATATAAAAAAATATCAAAAATTAAAATAAATACAACACTTGTCCCAAATTGTTGTCACGCGGGAGGGTGCCAAGGAGACTGGCAGCATTGCTCCGGTGTGTTCCAGCCTTCTTGTCAGCGGAGGCCTCAATCAATCGCCGTGGGACCTCCACCGCAAAATGTTATAAACAAATGATAAAACTGAATGATGAATGAATATTAGGAAGACGGTTACGCATAATACTAAAATTACCTACTTATTCATTACAGTTATTTATGCTCATATAAAAAAACCGGAGCGTAAATAATATTCAAATAACTATTCCTATGACTAACACTTTATGACTCTAACAGCGTTTCCCAAATGGTGGGTCGCGATTAGGCATGTCAATATTGGCTGATTTTATTTAACTTAAATTTAAATTAAGTTAATTGATAAATAAATATATCGATATTTTTAACGGTTGAAAATATGTATTAATATTTTTATTATGGCTTTGATATTAATGACGTTGACGTAATTAGGTATAATATTAGTTCGTTGAAGTTGATATGATATTTTTATTCGAATTCGAATTTTAATTACTGTCTGATAATGATTTTCAATTATTTAAAAGGTTAATTAATATATTAGACATCTCTAGTCGCGATCCGTTACCGGGCCCCGAAAATTAAATACTGGGTCGCAGCGTTGTCTCATTGTTTATAACCAACCATACACGTTCATCTATTTTATTTTCCCAATATGCACTATTTTCGCAATATATTATGCACTAGGAGGTCTAAAATACTTGTGATAGGTCACGATGGGGAATACAATAACCGGGTCAGGGCATAACAAAGCTTGGGAAACACTGGGCTAGAAACATGTAGACCGTATGCAGATGCAATCCAAAAGATAATTATTATACAAAAAAAAACTACCATTTATGTAATATTGTAGACATGTTGAGTGAAAGTTTAAATAAGAGAATGTATTACAAACGATGCGTTCTTTATTCTCGTCATTTTTAAATTATCTTTAAAAGGAAATATTACGTGGAAGCTTAGCTATCTATGGTATCAAAATAACTATCCCTTTTAGGCGTGAAGTCATAATTTGTACCCATCTCTTGATGCCGTTATGATGAGTTTCACGTCGGCTGGTTGAGGCCTCCCGTGACAGGCGTGCTGGAACATATCTCGCTCAGAGAATCAGCATTGCTATCCAGCGTGGCAATGCCAGCATTCTTGGCACGCTACCGCATGATTCTGGTTTGGGTCAGATTTTTTATCTGTAAGTAGGTTGGTTAAGTTCTGTTTTTGTAAAGATTTTAATATGTTTTGTATGAATATTTTTTATTAATTGGTGTTGACAAAACATTGTCGTCGACACAAAAACAACGCAATTTATTTTGTGTAAATTAAGCTTATTCAAGGACGAAGGAAAACATCGTGAGGAAACCTACATACGTCTGAGAAGAAATTCAAGGACGTTTGTAGTGCTTAAGAGATGGCGATGGAATCACCATCTGTTACGTTGACAGCAAATTATCTTCGGTGGAAAGTGGATGTTGTGACACCTATGCCGCTTCGATGACCCTTGCGGGAAGGCGTGTAGATACATTATTATTATTATTCAATTATAATCATGCTCATTTTATAACCCGGGTTTTTCGTAGTCCGGCTGGTAAGCGGTAACCGTAGCCACCAGACGCATGGAGCAATCACATAGGTGCTAACGACCCGAAAATGATCCCGACATTTTTCTTAGCGAATCCTATGCTAACTAACTTGAGAAAACAGAAAATATTGAAATCTGCGATCCTAGTGTCACGTCGCGCGATAATTTTATGGTACCCTCCCATTCTTCAAAAATTCACTCCACGTATTCTAAAATATTGCATTACTTTCGCATCTGGTCATACTAGAGTCTGTACCGTTTTTTTTTTACATTTTACAATAGCAATTTCATGTATTGCATCTAATATAATTCTTCATGCGATTCGATCATAAAGTAAATATGTGAATTTCTTCATTGTAACAGCATTGGCTTAACGTTGCAAAACATGATTTTGATAGGCGAATTGCGTAAAATTACTGAGTGTAATCCAATAACTCACGCTTACCTTGACTTTGATGTAATTATGTACTTGCGTTAAAACATACTCTATGCATTGTGTAACGAAATAAAAAAGTTATGGAATCCTTGTTTCAAGTAAAAATGATCTGTTTCGAAAATGTTACGTGTTATCAAAAATATAAAACTTTAAATATAATATATGGTCAAAAAAATCATATCACTAAAGAGTGAAGTGCATTTTTTTCATCGTTGACTTTTATGTAAATTAAGAATTTAATATTCAATGAGTAATTAAGATTATACAATCACTAACAATGCCATATGAATAACAAAGATGCTTGCTTACACCTACTTGAAAGTAAAAGAAATATTGGAAGAATATTTTTTCACAACCTTGAGTCAAATGGAGGTAAAAGCAACACGACTTCATAGTATCTATTTATTATTTTTATTATTTTGATATTGATATAACAGATGTTTATCAGAAAGCTACCGGAATCAAACGCTAACATTGTATACGCTGCCACAATCAAATGGGCTCAGATCATACAACAACATAAGTAATTTTTTTGTAGCGCAAAGGATCAGCATTGCCATACAGGGGGGCAATGATGCCAACCTTATTGGCACCCTCCCGCGTGACAACGATTTGGGACGTGTTTTATTTTTTTATATTAGGATAGTTTTTTTTTCTTTTAGTTTTAGATTGTCCCATTACATTAATAAATGTTATTTTATATTTTGTAGTTTTTCTTTTTTTAAATATAACTAAAATTAATTAAATAAATGTGAGTTACCGAAAAAAGATTGAAAGTAGTAAAAGGTTCTTGTATGTGAAAATGTTATGTTGCAATCGTAACCAGAATCGCAGGCATAGTTTTTAAAATGTCGGCAGACGTAGCATTCAAGGTAGGACGACTGACGCGAGATTTGACTGTTCTACTCTTCTTCCTAGGAATTTTGCTCTGTTGAAGGTAATGTTTAAATTGTATAATAATTTAAACATTACGTCAAATTAATTTAGCTTGATAACAAATTATATTATAAGATGAATTTGCATTGTACCTGAACGAAAAATAATACGGCTCAAGTATCACCGGAACATTATCACACGAGTAAGAAAATCCCTATTACGTAATACAACTGTATTTACATGTAAAAATATCACCCACAAATTAAATTAAGAAAGTAAAAAAACTGTCGGTAAACAAGTAAAGGTCTCAAAACTGTGAAAGTTTATTCAAAGTACACTCAAGAGGTAAAGTGTTGAAGGGAGTGGCAAAGGTTTATTTATGTCCCATTATTTATGTGCCGTCGTAATCTTTACATAGTATAAAACAAAGTCGCACCCGCCGTCTGTACGCTTTAATCTTTTAAACAACGCAACGGATTTAATGCGGTCACTAAATTATAGTAGCGAAAATCCGACCGACATGCACCCGTGCGAAGCCGGGGCGGGTCGCTAGTATAATAAGAAGTGAATGCGTATTTTTCGTGACGTTTGAATACAAGTCTGCACTTTCCATCCCTGAAGGGATATAAGATATATATTTTTTATAGTTAATTTATGTCTTTATTCAATTCGTAAGTTCGTAATAAAGGCGTAGGTTCGTAAATTTTACTGGGAGATAATATATATAGGTAAGGTATGGTATTCCCGCTTTCAATATTTATCGCCCTTCTTTGTTTTTAAACACATTTTTTAGCCCCTGACGCAAAAGTTGATATAAGTTTGACGTGTCTGTTTGAGTGTGTGTGTCTGTCTGTGGCATCGTAGCTCGCGAACGGATGAACAGATTTAGATTTGTTTGAAAGGTACATAAGTTGGAAGTGTTCTTAAGTATATTTAGACGATTTGGAGTCGGGAGTGTTTAATTTTTTTAATTTAGGTTTGTTATTATACGAAAGAAAATAAGAGCAGTGAAAGAAAAGAATGTTAGTATTAGATCCATCAGATATCCACACTTTTTTGTTCACGAGTGAATTTCTGATGAAAGTTTTATTTTAGTTCCATTAAAGTAATTTAATATTTCCTACCGCAAGAATGCAATTGAGACCACTTGATTTACGGACGACCACCTGTTCTGGGCTGAGAAGTGAGAACTTTCAAATATAATGTATATAGATATTGTGGTATAGACAAGCAAAATTAAATAAATAATTCGTGGGAAACCGAGTCCGTGGCCACTATAAAATCCCCGAATCTGTTACTGAATTAAATTATAATAATAAGTTTGAAATTCATATCAGAAAAGTATTCATAAATATAGCCTAATATATATTTTTTTGATTATATAGGAAATAGCTTCACTTTGCACAAGTGGCTCCCCGCTGCTGGTAACTAATCGAAATAGTTTAGAAATGGTCATATTTATTAAAGCAGTGACAAAACAAACTTGGTAGCTTTCATTTTTATATTTGTTTTTATGTTTAGAGGACTATTGTTGTACATTTTTATTTTTGTTCAAACATGATTGTTATGTAGAAAAAGACAGAACACTGAGTTTCCGAACCGGTGGTAAATTAGACCTTCATAAGTGCCATATAAGGGCCAAAACTGAATAAACTAATTTAGATTGTTGATGGTTTTAACTCAAAAAGAAATTGTTTTTGTATAATATTGATTTTTTATTTTTTTTTATTTAGAAAATGGCAATCATTTATTGACACAAAACAGATTAAACTATTTACAAAAACATTGAATTTTTGTTCGTGAATAAATTACAGCTTACAATCTAATTCAAATATTTCCTTTATGAATAAATTCAATTTTATAAAAAAAATGTGAAAGTAAAGTTTCTGAAATAATAATACATTAAATTTATGAATTCACTTTAATTAAATTTATAAATTATAAATATAGTGAGATCAATTCCACTTTCACAGGACTAATGTATTTTAGAAGTTTAATAAAACACTTATTGACAATTTAATATTTAAATCATAGCATTTTCGGTCAATATATACGTATATTTGTCTTATCTTTTAATATTCTGATAAATCACAAAACAATACAAATATAATTTTCAATTTAAATACCCGACTGTGTTATTAAAAACGTACACCATGTAAGTATATTCATAAGACATACACTCGTAAATATAACACTCTGTAATTAAAACAGCGTCAACAACATACATACTAAACATAATAGGTTACATACACATAAACATAAGAACAAAATTAGCAATCCAATTTAATGCCATATCCAGTATCACCTACCTCCATGTTCTCGATCCCATAATGCGTAGGCGCATTGTGGGTCGCCTCAAGGCAGTCTGCGTTCTTTACATAACTCTGCACCATGACTCGTAAAACTGTACTTAACTTGATAAACGGTCTTAGTTGATACCTTTCGTGCTTTAGCACGATAGCAGGTCAGTTAAAAATATACGCTAAAAGCAGTGACTTAAAGTCTAAAATAACAGTGTCTATAAGCAGTACTGGTGTGAAAGATTAAAAAGGGCTATGTTGGCTGAAACATGTAGAACTAATGAGTGACAAAAATATATTTACAATACGAATGTTATTGAAGGAAGAAGCCGTGGAAGGTCAAGGTCCAACATTCTAGATCAAATTACCCATGTACTCAATGATGGAGAGGTAAAGAGTACTCGGAATCGGCAGGCATGTATGAAGAGATTGATGAATGAAAAAGATGTGTAAGTAAAAAGTGGAATGGCTCCCTATACTCTCTGCCTACCCCGTGAGGGACTTGTGATAATTTGTATTCTCATAGTACTCCAGTCTTTTGTTCAATAAGAATCCCATACAGTAATTCTCGAACTCCTCCACACAATTTATTAATTATCATTTTAAAAATATTGTGCTTCAATATCGTGCGCTTATATCTTCTTTGCGAATGCGACGCGGCAGGAAAAACAAATTTGTATTCCCAAAACCTCAGAGCCAAAACGTTTTAAAATTTAATAATGGGTGGATTACTGGTGTGTAATTTGTGTTGCTTAATCAATATTTAATTAATACTTTTACACAATAATATATTTATTGGGATTAATTAATTACACCTGCTAGCGATATTTAGTAACTTAATAACACAGCCTTGTAGGCCACATAAATGCTTAATAGCACTTTTAATAGATAAGAATAAAGTCTTACTAATTATTAATTTCTCTTAATGAGTAGCGTGCAGTTATTTAGATAAGATAATTTATCTGGGATTGCTTGGGTAGACAATCCTGATTGACGATAAAGCAACATTTTAAAAAGATTATTTGCCCGGAAATTATACCTTATACCATGTACATTTACAGTGCAAATTTAAACGATTCAACCATTAACGTCGAGCAGCTGTTCTTTTTACTAAAGATTAATGACACTAGCAGGATTTTTTTTATTATAAGCACTAGCTTCTGCCCGCGACTACGTCCACGTTGAGCTTAGAATCTCTGAGGAACCTACAATTTTCTCGGGATAAAAAGTATCTTATATGTTAATCCTGGTAATAAATTAACTGTGTTTCAAATTTCATCCAAATCCGTTGAGTAGTTTTTGCGTGAAAGAGTAACAAACATCCATCCATACTCACAAACTTGCGCATATAATATTAGTAGTAGGATATGGCTGTCTGGTAGTAAGCGCTTGCAACACCCACGGGTAAATCGTGCGATGATAACCCTCCAAAAATCTCTTCACAATCTTCTTGAAGAACCTCATACTGTACTCCTTTGGCAAAATGGATGGAGGGGAACTCATTCCACAGTTGGATCGCGGGTGGAAGCTCCTTTGGAACCACTCAGTACTTATTTCTAAGGTAGCCCTTGGGACCGCGGTCCAGGTCCCAAGAGCCCACCGACTCTTATTATTTTATGGCAAGAGTCTATCAATTGCAATTCATTTGAAGAAACCACACAAAAATAATTTGTATGTAATTCTGTTAAATTAATAAAATTATGCGTTACAATGACAGTTTATTGCGTGGTAAGTATATAAACACAGGCAGGAAAAATGTGATTAGAGCATTTTTGCTTCCGTCAAAGGTTGTTGACTGAAATGGTAATTAACTTTTTATACCGCTAAGGTGGCGTATAAGCATACGGCCCACCTGATGTTAAGCAGTCACCACAGCCTATAGCCGCTAGCAATACCAGGGGTATCACTAACGGGTTGCCAACCATTTTGTTGATGAGGACTCACTGTGGTAGCAGCATTACTACTAGCACAGCGTATCCTCGTGAAGCACTGGCAACCTTACTTACCGCAGAAACACAACACTACATCAAGTAGTGTTATTTAAATGTGAAAACCCATGGGTAGTCCCAAATCGCAGTACCTCTCTTAAAAATTCTTATTTCAAGTATAGTGTATAATAAAGTCACTATAACATTACAATACCAAGCAAAGAGCTTCATCCGCAGTTTGCCATTACACTTTGTTCGCGCGCCTTCGACTCAATAGATTTCGTCTCCGAGCCATATTCTACACATATCCAAACCTAAGTTAGAACCGGGAATACCGGGAGTCGAATTTATAATACCGATAATGGTTTGCCAGTACCGATATTTCCCGGTATTTTTGGAACCTAGAATTCCCGGGAAGCACTACTTGCAGCTCATTACCAAGTGGATTTAGTATGGGCCGGTCACCATCAGCTAAGTAAACATGATTAACATTGCACATCAATAGATTTGCGCGGCAATAGCTATACAACTGGCCACAAAGCTCGACATATTTTTAATCGGCTTCTAAAAAAAGAGGATGTTGTCGTATAGACAAACGGATCTTACCCCGATGAAGCTATTAGATATTTACAACCCACCAACCAGACAAACCTGATCTGATTTAATAGATAGACATTCTGAACATACAGTTTTTTATTATCAGTCCATGTAATAGAGTGATTTATAAAACAGATAAAAATAATGGATTCGCGAACGGTACATACGGTATAACACAGCACAAACAAAATGTATCCTATCGCAAGACGAGTTACAGCGCAGAGCGTTGTTGTTCGTATTTTGTCGGATGATTGAGTGTCGCCGAGGTTTTTTCCGATCCCATACATTGAGATTGGAGCTCCGTTAGGCAGTAGGGTTATCAAATACATAATATATTTTTTTTACCTATTACCTATAAATATATATATATATACCATCTACATTTACAACACAAACTTTTGCGCGGAATTTTGAATAGTAGTACAAGCTGTATAAGCTGAGTTTATACTATGAGTCTGGTACTCAAATGCAAAAAAAACTTTTTTGTTATTTATTTTTGGATTGCCAATAAGAAACACTTAAAAAAATTCTTAAAGCTACACTGCAGAAGTACAAAAGCATTAAGTTTCTTCGCTCATATTTACTTATCACGAGATGAACTGCGCCGGCGTTAGAAAATATAAATTGCCTATTTAGTGTTTCAAGTGTAATAACTACCGTGATAAGGTGCCAGCCCTACCGTGCACTATAATTTCATATACCGTTTAGTCCGCTATGCTCCGAGTTATGATCGACGCAATGATGACACGAAAAGCAACCCGATTTAAAAATCTCAACGATTTGAGAAGAACCAATTTGTACATACATACCTATATGTGCGACAATGCTTTAGAGATCTGCACTCCAAGAGATAATAATCCAGGATAAATAGTCAATACCTTAGCAAAAAAGAAAAAAGCCCATATAAATACGACCTAATTATTGACGTACGTTTCAAGGCCCCCAGTGGAATGCGGACAAATTTCAAATTGGATTATTTTAAGCTCAATCGATCATTGTATTCACCTGTAGTGTGATCTGGCGTTATTTGTCTATCAGATCTTGATATGCCTATATCAGGCTAAGCTAAACATATGTATAATGAAATTTATATTTAATTAAAAACTATTCGCCGCGTGTATGAAACACCAACTTGTGAACTGCTCGACCGTACAGGCTTTTCTTGTGTTCGTAATTATCAGGACAAAGTATGTACTTTTTTCTAAATAGTACATATTTACATAAATCCACTGTGCATTCTTATCTTCTCCTAATATGCATAGAAAATGTTCGTGTCACAGTGCTTGTTACAAAACTCCTCTGAAACGGCTTGACTGACTTTTATGATTTTTTGTCTATATTCGGTAGGGCTGAGAATAGGACGTCCAAATTTTTTTATAATAATAGTGATAAGGGTGGTCCAAACCAAAAAAATAATAATTTTTTTTGGACAAAAAAAAATATCACACTAATATTATAAAAAGTTTGTGTGTGTGTGTGTGTTGTGTCTATGTGTGTGTGTGTGTTCCCTCTTCACGTCCTAACAGCTGAAAGGATTTGTATGTTAGGAATTGACTATTTACCTAAATGCAGCCATTTTTTATCCAATATGGCGGACAGCAAAAAATAGAGATTTATCATTTCCAGAGTAAACCCAACGATATGGGTATCAAATGAAAGTGCTTGGTGACCGAATAAAAGAGAATTAACATATATTGAGAAACTCATTTAACCCACTTGCTTAAGAATATGATTATGTATCAGTGATTCCTCACCTACTAACCACTAGCAGGTGTACCTTATCGCAATATTAAATAGTTTATTATAATTCCTCGGAATATTTATTCATCCATTCGCCTAGATACGGCACGTGTGCGAATACGTGATTTATTCGAAATATTTGAACTCTGATTTGGCAACACACAAAGGAGTTTTTCATCAAGGATCGATAAAACTGGGTCTAAAAGATAAGACACTTTGTAACAAGTCGCACAGTATTTATGTTTAAATAAAATATCGTAAATTTGATGTAATGCACCTATTTTAGCTAACACAAACTAAGTAAATTTAGTTTAAAAAGTTTTAACTTCCTAATATCAGAATTTGTTGAACAATTATTATAAGGTAAATTATAATATATGTTTTTCTATACAACAAACTTTTTGTACGCCGACAATGGTGTCGATTCTGTTGTCCAAAATTACGAAACTTAACTAATTTGACAGGTCTAAAAGTCTTGCTTTCCCTTCCTCATGTACGGGGTTAAATAAGGATGGCAATATTTTCAGACCTGTCAAATAAGTTAAGTTTAGTAATTTTGAACAACAGAATTGGCACCAATGTCGCGCATAATAATTCAATTAGTATGTCATAAAAACCAATACATTACTTGAAAGTACGAAGAGTTAATGTAACAAGAGAAGGTTACCATAAGGCAACATGTCACATCTCTTACGCTTCTTCTAGATCTCATCACACATGTCAATCTATCTATACTTATAAAAACTAGCTGTGCCCGCGACTTCGTAGGCGTGGATTTTTTTTTTTTTTTTTTTTTGCGCGGAACCCTAATTTTTTTACCACAATAAAAGTAGCATAGGTTACGCTTTATAGCTTCAGCTACCTTCCAGTGAAAGGCTAGACCGGTATCGCAATTTTTTTTGTGTTTTTATTGTCAGAATATTCTTAGTCTAAAAATATAGGTAGGTATGTGACAAAATTACCAGTACTCTGTAGTTTCAAATGAAAAAAATAATTTGGAATGTAATCTAGCTATATCTATGATTTTCAGACATTTATCAAGTAAACAACCTAATGTGTTTAATGTTGTAGCTACGTAAACAATAGCAATGCCCTTCCCACGCTTTCAACTTGAGTTCTTGCAAGAACGTTGCACGCATGCGTGATGCATGATGCACATACTTATTTACAGTCGGGCTAAGATGGATTGATGGATTTACTGGTGATAATGTGAACCAGCCGCTTAGTGTTCAGTTTTGTATTTATAGTACAGTGCCGGTAGGAGGAACATTTTTCGACTACGTAAGCGAAAACGTAACTCGCGAAATGTCAAAATTTACATACCTACAAATTTTTAGTTCCACATTTCAACGGCGCAGTGCTGTTCATTTTTCAATACAAAAATGGTCGAAGGCGATACGAAAACTTTGTCGTAAACTATTCATGCTTGCGCTACTGGTAATGAAAACAAACCTTCAATAAATGTACTTCTCCGGTGACATTAGGTAATATTTAATTACAAAGGTGTGTATTGCACCAACAGCGTTTCGTTATTTATACATAAAATGTATAACATATCTTGTCCTTGTCATATCGTTAATCGAAACTGTACACCCGCCCTTACCTTGCGCATGAGTCAATTTATTATGACAATTTATATTTCATATTCAGGTGGCTTATCGTAATTCGATACATCACTAAATGTGTTTTTTTTTTGTATCACTATCGTGGCAAATATAGGTCCCGGTACTACCAGCAACTATTTAAGGCTATATGTTATGCGGTCGTCCAAAATAAACGCTTTTAAGCTCTCGTGCTTGCCATATTTGAAGTTAAAAATATATCCTATGAATTCTTACAAAAAAATCAAATGCGAGAAATACCGACCCTTCAGAAGCTTCTGAAGGGTCGGCAACGCGCAAGTGATACCCCTGGTGTTGCAAGCATCCAAAGGCTAGGTAACTGCTTACCATCAGACGGGCCGTAAGTTTGTCTGCCACCTTAGTGGTATAAAAAAAATGCAGCGTTCTGTTCTTGATCTGATATTCAAACATAACGAACCCAGCATTTAGACCGCAGTGAAATAACACTACTTGATGTAATGTTGTGTTTCTGCGGTAAGTAAGGTTGCCAGTGCTCCACGAGGATACGCTGGGCTAGTAGTAATGCTGCTAGCACAGTGAGTTCTCATCAACAATATGGTTGGCAACCCGTTAGTGATACCCTTGGTATTGCTAGCGGCTATAGGCTACGGTGACTGCTTATCATCAGGTGGGCCGTATGCTTAGTGGTATAAAAAAAAAGTCTCATGTCAAGCGCACTACCGCCAACAGAAGAGAGATGGTAAACTTTTTTAATAAACAGTCTATTAGTCGTAACCAGCTATCTACAAGTTATAAAACAAGTTATAACGGTTAGCCTGGCGTTGATCACGACCTTGTGAGGCTAACTAGTGAGCTACCAGGGAAGAACCGGTCGGAAACTAGGGAACGTAAGCGATGCTATGTCCCACATGGGACTCTATATTTAGCCCATAACGCGGACTGACGATTATCGCTACTGTCATTATGGTAATAAGTACCTGGCAATTATAAAAAAAACATAGTATAAGAACATCTTGCGAGTGAAACAAGTAAATACAGGTTGTAAGAAACCAACAAGACTATTATTGAGGTGGTTTCTGAGAATCACCACATGATCATTCATTATAGGTTGAAACGGACGTTGAATGTAAAAGAAGCAAAAGATGTGTAAAAGTCAAGAGTGAAATGGCGCTCTATACGCTCTGCCTATGCCTACCCTCCCGTATTTTATACATAACTAGCGGCCCGCCCCGGCTTCGCACGGGTAGACATTTATATCAAATATTTTGTCTACCCGTGCAAAGCCGGGGCGGGCAGCTAGCCTATGTTAATCAGTGATAGTGTAGCTTTCTAACGGTGAAAGAATTTTTGAAATCGGTCCAGTAGTTTCGGAGCCTATAGACATTTATCAAATATTTTGTCTACCCGAGCGAAGCCGGGGCGGGAAACTAGTATAATATATAACCTATGTTACTCAGTGATGATGTAGCTTTCTAACGGTGAAAGAATTTTTGAAATCGGTCCAGTAGTTTCGGAGCCTATTCAATACATACAAAAATACAAATCTTTCCTCTTTATGATATTAGTATAGATTAGCTGTCCCGACAGACGTTGTCCTGTCTTAGCTATAAATTAATATGACAAACAAAGGTCCTTTAGTTTCCTTAACCTTCTACTGACCATAACAAACACAAAAAAAAGAATTACCGAAATCGGCCTAGCCATTTACGTGTGATGCCGTGACCAAGGGAAATAGGGATTCATTTTTATATATAGCGATTATATATATATAACACTGAATCAATAACATCTAGTTAAATCTTAAATAATATACATGCAGGTTTGTCCTTCGTCAGCCTAATTCAATATTAAGAGATTTATTTCGAAATGATGAGCTCAATGCAATGACCGTGCTTTGATGAAAATATTTGGAATTAATGATCTGTGAAGCAAGGTTACTCAGATGATTTAATTATTAATTATATAGAACATCACGACTTAACAGAAGCATTATTATGCAGACCTACTTGGTTGTTAATATGATCATGGATTTTGAAATGAGGAATTACGATTTATAACTCCACGAACTGTGCCGGTAGCAGGAACATTGTCGACAACGTTTTCGTATCGCCTTCGACTATTTTTGTATTGGAAAATGAACAACGCTGGGGCGATGAAAAGTGGAACTAAAAATTAGTATGACAACTTTGACATTTCGCGAGTTACGTTTTCGAATACGTTGTCGACAATGTTCCTGCTACTGGCACTGTACACGTAAATATAGGATAAGATCGGATATTGTATTCCAGTGCGGGAAGTTATTAATCTGTTGCGTTTTTAGGTGTTCTAATTAATTTATGACTGGAGTTAAATTTATTATCAGTATTTATGACTGAGATTTTGTTCTTACTAAGAAAAAATATTAGAGTTATATTTTTCTTCTCCTTGTGTATATGTATAGGTTCGATCGAAGTCTAAAATTGTGAACTCCATTTAAACTTGCTCAAATTCGATTACAGACCAATAAAATATTAATTGAACAATTGACATTCCACTTCTTACCGCATAAAAATAAAAAAAAGTCATCGCGATACGCTGGAATACTAAAATAACTGTTTCATACACGACGAAATTAATTCAGGGCCGGTATAAATTAAAATACCATTATTGTTCAAAAGGAATGCTTATTTGTTTTATATTTATTTTGCATTAGTTGCGACCCGCGACTTTGTCTGCATTAGGAGACAAAAGTAGCCTATGTTCTTCCCCAGAATTTAATGTACCTCCTTGTGAAATTTTATTACGATCTTTTCAGCCGTTTAGTCCTGAAAAGGTAGAAACAAATAGTTATTTTCGCATTTATACTATTAGTATGGAGTATGCATGCTCGAAGCCTCGTCAAGTATTTATTTAAATGTTATATTGAAGTGTTGATATTTACTATTGAAAATCGTATATTCAATAATCGTAAATGCTTTGAGATATAATATAATAATAATAATGCTTGGACATTATCACACAGCGCCATCTGGCCCCAAACTAAGCAAAGCTTGTACTATGGGAACCAGTAGTTCATATAATACTTATATACTTTTTGTTGTTCAAAATACATACGTATAATAAATACCAAACACCCAGACGCAAGGCAAACATATTTGTCACATAAATGTTTGCCCCGGCGGGAATCGAACCCGCGACCTTTAGCGTAGCAGTCAGGTGTACTAACCAGTAGACCAGCGGTCTCGTCAAATATATATTATTGCCTCAGATAAATTGACTAATTTAACAGCACCATTTCCAACGGTACAGCAATTGGAATTTTGAAACATTGGAGACAAGCTTAATTGGATTAAATAAACCTTTCCCGTAAACCAAATAACAGTATAATAATGTTTAAACACTACGCACACCGCCATCTGGATCCAAACTGAGCATAGCTAGTAATAATAACACCAGTGTCGTTAGCAAGAACACCTTTCGACTACGTATTCAAAAACGTACCTCTCAAAATGTTCATACGAATTTTTAGTTTCACTGTTCACCGTCGCAGCGCTGTTCATTTTACCATACAAAAATAGTCGAAGGCGATACGTGTTAGTAATCGCAAGCTATTCTTGCTACAATTATTGATATTCGCGCTACAGATGACTCATAGTACACTTTTTATTGAAAAAATACATATAATGGTGTCGATTCTGTTGTTCATAATTACTAAACTTAACTAATTTGACAGGTCTAAAAGTCTTGCTATCCCTTTCTCATGTGCGGGGTTAAATAAGGATGGCAATAATTTTAGACCTGTCAAATTAGTTAGGTTTAGTCATTTTGAACAACTGAATTTGAACCAATATCTCCATCGCATTAATTTTTACCCCAGTGAGAACCGAACTTTCGACACCTGGCATAGCAGTCGTGGTACTAACCACTAAACCAATGGGCCATAAATACCACACCTCACCGTATAAAAGCACCTCATAGAGGCTAATGACATAATAGGCACATTCAATACCGTAAGATAGCTGGTCTGATTGGAACCACAGGTAACTGAACTCTGATGGGGCGTGCACAAATTAGTCGTGTTGTACGCTTGCATGCAAAACACCTTCCGTAAGTCGTAAGATTGACAAGCGGAAAATAATAGCGCGACAAAATTAAGTAGCACGCTAATTTATTCTGTACTTAATTTATACAGTGGGTTGGTTTTATTAATTGTAAGCACGTTTATAATCACGAATATGTCTACTAATATTAATACAGACGTGATCTATACAACCTGCCTCATAATACCATTGATATATTTTAATTTATTGATGAAATACATTGAGTTCTGTAGAACAGCGTATGTTCCTAATCTTTTATGCTTCGAGTTATTGATATTTTAAACTATCATCCTTCCTTCGGCCGCGTAGATATAGTACAACATAGCCTTTACATAATATTAAGACTGTATATTAAAATAGAACAATTAGATTTTTATTGGTAAACTTTTTATACAGATTTACTCCATACAAACAAATTTGTGTACTTCTTTATGATATTTGTATTTTAGCCCTTTCAATTTTGTTATAACTATGGTCACCTGTTTATTCTTTATGAAATCTTACTCACCATTGGTCAAGGTTTTGTATTACTTCTTTGAAGTTATTACTTCAGCTTTCCAGTACTAAACTATGCAATATGCTGCGGTTTTAACCAAAAAGACTTTGTTACGTAATTATGTACTTGAAACTTTATCAAATTACATTAGTGAAGAAATACTAAATTCGTGAGAACTCGGCTATGCTAGCGATTCTGCGAGTAATTTGGTTAATTCAAGATTAACGCTTATTTATTGATCGTTCGCTACATCTTATTTGCATGTATGTGTTATGAAATATTACTTGGCTTAATTGTTTTGCGAAATTCTGACACAAAACCGCAGTCAAATAACAATACTTTGATGTAGTGTTTCTGCGGTAATTAAGGTTGAAATTATGTTTTTTTTTCTTTTTTTTTATACCACTAAGGTGGCAAACAAATACGGCCAGCCTGATGGTAAGCGGTTACCGCAGCCTATGGACGCTTGACCATTTTTCCAAGTGATTTCTAATATTTTTGTAAATTAACAGTTTTTAACCGATTAAACTATTCCCTCAACAAACTTACACGGCTAGCCAATCAATACGAGTTTACAATTCGCACTTGCGACATATTTACATAACTACATAGTCTACAAACAAACATACATACCGCAAAGAGCATCTGTATTACATAATCCCACTAAAGTGAAGAGGTCTCAATATGTAGGTGTGACAATAAGTACAGTCTAAAGAACTATCTATTGAACATTTTGAGGGATAATAAATAAATACATTTTCTAAGCATAAAAAAAACCTGATGTCTCATTTTTTACCCGACTACGACGAAGTCAAAAGGAAGGGTTATGATTTTAGCAATGTTTGTGTATGTATTTACGTATGTTCCACCGTAGCGCCTAAACTATTCGTCCGATTTTGATTAATAAGGTGTCAATCGATTCTTTATTATGGTCCGGGGAATCTAGTAACTGAAGGAGTCGAATTTACCCTCTAAACTCTGATTTACACCGATTTCATTGAATTCTTAACGCGCTTTTTTTAAAAATAAATTGTAGTCTACCCCACAGTTTTTCAAAAATATTATTTTTGCAATTATTTTCACGCGGCCTTTCTGAGAAAATTTATAGGAGTTCAAATGTACATAATTTAATTTGTATTAGATAGAAATGTATAGGTTCATATAATAAACGTATACCTACTTCTTGATATTAGATTTTTTATATTCTGTTACAACAGAATCCTTATTTTGTTCAAAGCTCATTCAAAAATTCAATTCTTATAAATTATAATATAATGTATGCTAAATATACAAGGTCTTTTTTGGTACGACATGGTCTATGTGCGAATGCAGCTAACTGTACTCTAATGGAATGGCCAGTCAGAAGGAAGTTACGCAAAATGTAGAAATATGGCAAGTAGGTACATAAAATATGTGAATGTAATATTTACTTGACTTGCCACCCGCCTTTGATGCAATTCACGATCGATTTGTCCGCATTTAGCTGATGTCAAATAAATATTGATTTTGCTTAGATAGCAAAGTCAGTAACGTTACGAATTCATAACATTTTTACAGTTTTTACATAATTATGTTAATTTATTAATTATGTAGGTATGTATCTTCTGACATAAAAGCGTAGTAATCCTGCGGGAATTTTATATTTCGCCGGTATAGTAATATAAATTATAAATTAATTCATATTATCCCTTCGAGTACGTACGGCAAATAAGTTTGCACGTGCATTTTGTGGAACACGGCTAGCACGCAGCGGGTGATATGGTTTAGTTTTTAAAATACATAATTTTAGCGCCATCTGTGAACAAAGTGATGAACCATTTTAACATTAGTCAGGTTGTTACTCATAAGTCATTGATATAAAAAAGTACATAGTTGAAACTGTAGATGTCGCTGTATTTGACGAAATAAATATTGATAAATAGTTTTTTTATTTATTTTTATTTTCTCATCCACAGAGTTACAAAGAAAAAGATGCCGGTAAGGTGGTAATATACTCCACAACTATGGGCATCGTGAGGAGCACGTACCAGCGCTGTGTTCTGGTAAAGAAGATACTGAGGAACCTACTAGTGAAGTTTGAGGATCGGGATGTGTTCATGAGCATTGAGTACCAGGATGAAATACGGGATAGGATGAGAAGTGACCAGATTCTGGTGCCACAGCTGTATGTTGATGGCCAGTATATTGGGGTAAGTTGCTTAAATAGTTTTATTTTAATAAGGGAATAGCTTCAACATTTTAAAAAAAGATTACGAAATAACGGTCCCAACCTTCCGTATTAGTTGTACGTAGTACATTTATCTATACTTATATTATAAAAAGGAAAGATTTGTATTTTTGTATGTATTGAATAGGCTCCGAAACTACTGGACCGATTTCCAAAAATTCTTTCACCGTTAGAAAGCTACATCATCACTGAGTAACATAGGCTATATATTATACTAGCTTCCCGCCCCGGCTTTGCACGGGTAGTCGAAATATTTGATTTAAATGTCTACCCGTGCGAAGCCGAGGCGGGCCGCTAGTATTATCTAATCTGAGGTATGAGTAATGTCTTGACCATGTCTTGATATTCCGGAATGAAAAACATCAAAGTTTTTGTATTTTGAATCCTAAATCTATATTTAAATCGGTTGTTTTTCTGTGACAAACTTCTTGCTGAATTCTTCGCTGTTAAAAGTCCTATCGAATCCGACAGTATATTTGAAATCACTTGAGTTTTTGGCGGGAATCAGGCGGAGCGGTTGGGATTTTTTCCAGTGTGTCGTAAATTGTGTTATAGTGATCTTTAATGTGTATTTTTGGTGTCGATATGTGCAGTAAAGTTTCATTTAGTGACTGATTTATAGGAGCATTGGAAATAATGCCATAATACGACTTTTGGGTTAAGTGATTTATCATTTTGGTCAATAGGTCACCTCTAATCTAAAGGCGTGTTACGATCTGCTACTGCCGTGGGTTGTCTCCAGAAACTCCATTGGGCGTTAGAATGCATGACACTAGGCATTTTAATGCGGCAAACACGAGAAATTTTGCAACATGCAAATTCTCTAACACTCGACACTGGCAAAAATAGTCCCTGAAGGGATTGATTGCCATACTTAGGAAGAAGAAGAAGAAGAAGAAATCACTTCTTGTGAATCAAGTCAAGGTGAATATGGCGGGCACTCCAAGTCCATCGATTTGGGGAGAACGCTCAGATCTCCCAATACTCTCAGTCCTAACAATTTTCGTGGAATACTATCAATGATCTAAAAAGTTAGCTTTACTAAGTGACAAAATACCTGTAGCTATAGCAAGAATACTTGCGACTCCATATCTCATATCGCCTTCGACAATTTTTGTATGGGAAAATGAACAGCGCTGCGCTGGTTATAAAGTGAAACTAAAAAATGATATTAATAGGTAATTTATTTTATTCCTAAAACATATATTTTTTTGTTTATATATGACACATAGGAATGAAGATAACGTGGTAAGAAAGGTTTCATGCATGAATGTGGACGGGTACAGGGGTCGAGGTAGACCTAATAAAAGATGGATGGATTGTGTGAAAGATGACATGGCCAGAAAGGAAGTGAATACAGAGATTACGGCTGATAGAGAAGGATGGAAGAGAAATACATATTGCGCCGACCACAAATAATATGGGATAAGGGCAGGAGAATGATGATATATGACACAAATTATGCATAATTATGGCTATTAATAATACAAACTCAAACTAAAGGAAAAGAAAAAATACTAACTTGACATAAGAATGTTAAATAAATAAAACACTTGTCCCAAAAAAAAAGACATTTTGAGAGTTACGTTTACGAATACGTAGTCGATAGATGTTCTTTCTACCGTCACTGGACTATTATACTACTAACAATACGGCCAAAGACAGGCAGATTACTAGTACCGAACAATATCTATAAACAGGTGTACAACATCTCAAGGGTAGACCAAATCCCTGAAAACGAGCCCTTCTAGGATTTAGAGATAATCCATTTTCAAAGGAATAGACCTTGAGCCTTATTTAAAGCGATACCTTACTAATAATTTAATATTGAGGTTATTAAAACGTAGGTAATTAATTATATCTTGTTTAAGCTTCGCGGCTATAATTTAAAATATCTAAATGTTTAATATAATTTTGACGGGTTTGTGCCGCTGTACCGAGATTGTGGTGCTTGCAATAGCATCGAAATATCGGACAGCCAATAATATAGAAATACCGTGGTAAGAACCCGTCAAAATGATTTTTAAAATTAATTATAACCCTTTGAAAATACCGTAAAACCTAAGTACAGTTTTCCATGTAATACGTCCTCCTTTTTTTTACTACTATGTTGGCACACAAGCATACGGCCTACCTGATGGTAAGCTGTCACCGTAGCCTATAGCCGCTAACAATACCAGGGGTATCACTAACGGGTTGCCAATCATGTTGTTGATGAGGACTCACTGTACTAGCAGCATTACTACTAGCCCAGCGTTGGCAAGCACTGGCAACCTTACTTACCGCAGAAACACAACACTACATCAAGTAGTGTTATTTCACTGCGGTTTTCTGTAAGGCGGATATACAGTCCCCAGTCCGGCGGCTCAAACTTAAATGGCCACTGTTCACAAGTATGACGCGAATGCAACCATCGCCCTCTTCAAACCACTACGGAGGGAAGTGACAGGGGCGTGCTTTACATTTTCTTTTAGGTAGGCACTCAACGGAATAACCTAAAATTTTACGTAGCAGAATAAAATACATATTCGCTTATTATTTTTCGTTATAGAGTGTATTTTATTTTGGTGGTGGTGGGGGGAGGCAATGACTTTTTGCCTATATGCAGTGCACGCCCCTGGGAAGTGAGCGACCGTCCCGTATTGCCGCCTTTGTTAAAGACACCTCACAATAATATAATGAAATATTTAATCCCAAACGCGAACTCAAAAATTTAAAGCAAGCAACTATAGCGCGCGGTAACCGGTTACAATTCAGAGGACAAGAAAACGTATTCGTGCGAATCAACAGCATATCGTTTAGGTAATAATATCCAAAATAAACAATGTTGACGTCACGGCCTTCATAACTCGTAATGGTGATGAAACACGTCAGTATCTTCCAATTACAGAGATATAAAAAGAAAAACGTTCCTACTCAGAATGGGCTAGTCCGTAAGCCGGCTATCATTACATTACTGTAGGGCTGCCACGTAATTAAAAACGACTAAACGTTTACGTAATTAAAAAAATAAATAAAATTTACGTAATTAAAAACGACTAAACGTTTACGTACGAGTTTTAATGTGTTGCTAGATTTTACCCGCGGCTTCGCCCGTGTGGTTCTAGATGATAGCCTATGTCCTTCCATAGGTTATAATCTATCTCATTGCCAAATTTCATTACAATCCGTTCAGCCGTTTAGTCGTGAAAAGATAACAAACAAACAAACCGTTAGTTGAAAGATGTTCTTGCTACCGGCACTGTAAAGTGTACGTACAGCCCTACTTAATAGGTACTCGCCTCATAACTTCACGTACGCTAACCGCGCGCCCGTATTTCAAAGTGCGTACCTACTTTATTGCATCCACAACCTGCATCGCAGCAGCCTCATCCTTACCTCCATTCTTATATCAAAAATGCAAAGCTCAGTATGTTTGTGCTACGTTTTCACGACTAAACGGCTGAACGGGTCGTAGGTAATGAAATTTGGCAATGAGATCGATTTAACCTCGGGTAGGACATAGGCTGTCTTTTGTCTAAAAAATAATCCTTAAGAGGGCGAAACAGGGTTTGAAAGTTTGTATACCGTCTTAATCAGCTAATCTCTTCTTACATAATTACTTTTTAATTCTCTAAAAGATTAAGTTAACAGCTAATTAAACATATTTTCGGTATTTTATGCGAACAAAAACCGAGCAGTGTGGTTTATAAAAGCCCTCTGCCTAAAAGTAGTTATTGTGGTTGTGCCTTAGGTAAATGTTTTTTAAAGTTAACAAATAGAATTTATTTTCAAAAAAAGAATGGAAACAATAAATACTTTTTTAAATGATGAAAGGATAACGTGCTCTTGCTTTGTGCCAGCAAATAATATAAGGAAAGAAAATTAAGTTTTATTCTTTAGTATTGAGATTTAGCTGTGAGAATATAACAGGCAATCAGCTCACGTTTTGTCATTAGTAGGAAAGAACTGAGAATAAACCTTTCTTTTAAAGTCGTCTAAAAAATCCTGAATCGAAATAGCTCGTAGCAAATTTAGATAAAGTTTTAATTGGATTGGAAAACTCTTAACGTTGACAATTATCAACAGTGAAATTCCGGTCTTTCATGACGTAGGTTAACTCATATTATAACCATTTTCATATATGTAATCTCTATATATAGAAATGAATCCCTATTTCCCTTGGTACGGCATAACACGTAAATGGCTAAGCCGATTTCGCTAATTGTGTCAGGAGAAGGTTCTTATGAAAAGAAAATTCGAAAAAAATCCGCAACCTAATTTCGCGATAAACTAAAGGTCTTTTTTTCTATGGTGTATTTGACATATTAATTCATAGCTGAGACAGGACATCGCCTGTCGGGTCAGCTAGTAGTATATACGAGTAAGTGACAGTATCGAGTATCGTGCTCATTCCCGCTATAGTTGTTTGCTTTCGTCGTCAAATCGATACCACCCCACCTGTTGGCCAGAGCACGCGCTTACACACACAAAGGTACATAAAATACATTGCGTTGCTACGATGTAGTTTACACGCACAGACACACTTATGCTGTTCTGTTAAGCACGCTTTAGTTCACGCAAATGAGCCAGAAGTAAGATTTGATGAAAAAAGCAGGGTAAAGGGTTAATCGGGATCTTCTCGTTCAAAATTGCAGTTAAACTGAGAGCAATACTACTGTATTACTCTCAGTTTAACTGAGTTTCCACTGCGGTGGAACTTTTTTTTTACTAATCTGGCACCCAGCGTACGGCTCTCCTGATGGCAAACAACGTAGCCTACAGACGCTAGCAATATCAGGGGTATCACTAACGCGTTGCCAACCCTATTTGTTGAGGACTTACTGTGCTACAAGTATATCCTTACTGCCATCACAGTATATCCTCGTGGAGCTCGGGCAACCATACTCACGGCCGAAACGTATCTAGCCGGCGGCCACACTGAAACGCCAGTCAAATCTGATACCGTATTACGACGACTTACGTATTGTGACGACGACTCAAATAGTTTCATAGGTCCTCAAACTTAGAATATCGTTTCAGTCGGCGGCTACACCTTCTAATCAAATATAAGCCAAGACCAGCAGTCTCTCTCAAAGTTATTGTGTATTCTATAATATTATAAATATGAATCACAGAATGTGTTGCTAGGCGCAAATCTCGAGAGTAGCTAAACCGATTTCGCTAATTCTTTTTTTAGAATATTCCTTTAAGTACGAGGATGGTTCTTACGGAGAAAATAAATAAATAATAAATAAAACGGGTAGACAAAATATATTTGATAATTGATTTGTCTACCGGGCGGGCCGCTAGTATTTAAATAAAAACGGTCTCTTAAATAAAAAAAGCCCTTAAAATGCTAATCCACCCTAGGGTCAAGCTTACTCAGCTTGGTAAAACCGCCAGTGGAATAATAGCAGAAAAATACGATGATGGCGTGAGTTTTTTGCTAGAATTAACCAGTGATTTGAACTTTCTCATAAATTCTTATATAGTGTTATTTATTCTGTCATTTTGTTGTCACGCAGTAAAACTTCAGCTTAGTGACTAGATTTATAGAGACATTGAAATTAATGTTGTAATATGGCTTTTGGGTAAAACGAAATGTCCATTTAAAACATAGATTTCATTTACCTCTGGTCTAGAGTCTAAGAACTTCACTACTTTTCATTTCTTTCACAAACTCCAGTGGTCTTAGTCTATATGACAGTTGCACGACGGATGCTATGATTTTGTAATTTTATAAAAAAACAATCGAACAAATTTTGAAAAATAATAACCTAAACCGCTTTTTATATTGCTGCTACGTCAACTTGACGTCAGAATGCTCATAACCATCATAAGGAATAAGCCCAAAGAAAACATTAAAATCGGGACACTAGGCATTTAAATTTAATTAAAAATAGCCCATGAAAACAATCATTCCACGCGTACGAAGTCGCGGGCGCAGCTAGTTAAAAATATATTTGAGGAAGTTAATTTTATTCTTCTTCCCTCGATACTTGCCGAAATAGTATTTGGAGAGAAAAAATAATTAAGAAGAAAAAACACCAGATTCGATTCAAATTTCGAATTACAATCAATCGCCGAACATTACAAAAATTATAAGACAAACGATCATCACGACAGATCTGTATCTCAATTCAATGCGATACTTTCTTGTTAAGACCGTCTGATCTCTACTCGTGAATATTAAAGAATAGGCTACAACGGCGCTGAATAGGTAACCGCTAGAGGCGAGCCATGTTATTAGAGCTCTTTTGCAGGAATCCGGTTAGGTCTATACTATATAGGGTATGGTGTATAATGCACATGTCCATACAAATAAATAAAATAGATGTGTCTGCTTATAATGTCAATAAAACTGCTTTTTATTAAATTGCACTTGCTGTCTGCCTACCACGAAGGGGAATTAGCGTGATGATATGTATATTAAAAATCGGTCAAGTGCAAGTTGGACTCGCACACCGGGTACCGTACTAAAAACAAACGGGTTAAATGACAAACTTAAATTTTCCGTTTGATCCACGGCTAATGCACAAACCGCAAATAATGAGTAAATGGGCTGTTATTTAAGAAAATATAGCAACACCCTCTAAGATTTTTATAATAGCTATCATATACCTGCTTACAACAACTTTTTATGGAATATTCTTAGTTGTTGGTTACAAATAATATATTGACTTGAAGTCAACAAAACTTTTAACATACTACCAAATTTATTAATAATAATAAGCTTTATTTCAGGCATAGGTACCCATACACAAAATTATAAATAAAAATAAATAAAAAATCTAAAATATGTACTAATTGCCATACAAATGCTTCCCGCACAAGTGGCTTACAAGCTGGCCCTCAGTCTTACTGGCAACAACACTCAGGAGACCGTTGTCGCTGTCCCGCAGACGACGCAACAGTGACGCGGTTAAAGAACCGTGTCAACTGTATAGATAGATGTTTAAGCATCAGAGGTCAACTGCAATTAGTCGCTTAACATGCCTTGTTAATCAAATAAAGGTACGGACTGGAAATAGAGACTGCTGGTCTACAAACGTTCTCAATCGAAACTGAATCTTATATAATTATCGTTAAGGTCATCATTGTATTTTTTGGATGACAAAATATGTTGGTTTAGACATAGTGATGTCATATTTGCGTTTGATATAGGAATTTTAGTATTCAGTCTGGTAACAGCGAAGTGCCGAAGTGTTTATGTCACATATTTAGAATGGTTATTATAGTAAGAAAAACAATTAATCTCAATTTCAATCAATCAGCAGTAGGATCTCCTATATATGTTTATACCACTAAGGTGGCACACAAGCATACGATCCATCTGATGGTAAGCAGTCACCGTAGCCTATAGCCGCTAACAACAGCGACTTAGCGGCTCATTTTTATATTATAGATAAAGATAATGCACTCAAGTTCAATAAAGTAGGATGAAGATACATACATATGAGAAAATCTTTTTGACAAACATATTTCCAGCGAAAGGCAGGTTTTAATACTCTTAATACCGCTAACGTTAAAACCTCTGAGAGGTACTCGTATAAGGTATTATCCGCGATTTTCGACGTTTCTTTTCTATTGAAAGATACGTAACGAAGACCGGCTCAGTATTGTTGGCTAGCAAAAAAAAAAAAAGATTATTGAGAAGATTATTTGTATTTAGAGAAGGCATTATATATTATTTCTTAACTTAATACTGTAAAGTTGAAAGTGTACCTGACTTATGTGACACACAAGCGTGCAATACCAGGGGGTTGCCAACCCTGTTGTTGTTGAGAGCTCAATGTGCTAGCAGAATATCCTTACTACTTCTGCAAACCTGTGGCGGATCGCTAGGATAGTAAAAGATAAAATAAATTATAATAGTAATCCTTTATACAATGTTTCATTACATGGCTTGGAACCTCTTCTTTTAAGTAAGATACCTGTATAAGAAGAGTGCCCTCTTTTTCTGTGGGCTGGGATGACAAACACAATCAAGTATATTCTAATTTATTCTTTATAATATGTGCAGTGTGTGCGTGTATGTGTGTGCATGTATGTGTGTGCGTGTGTGTTTGTATATGTGAGTTTGTGTGAGTGGGTAAAGTTGTGTATTTTAATGTTTGTGTATAAGTTTTTAATAACATAGAAATCGAATCTCAAAGCTAGAACTGCGAAACTATTTCCATACCCGAAATAAGGAGTAGTCCTTCACAAACTTCGGACGTACCTATATCACTTACCTTAGGAACAAACAACGGTACGCACTTCTAAAATCTGAACATTAAATGGAACGAGCTCCGTGTGCTACATAAGAGAACATTTTTCTTCCCTCCCTATAAAACAACTCATAAATTTCACTTAGAGCTTTCATATTCCATCTCACTGTTTTCCAAGTATCGCAACAGCCGCCTTAGCACGGGCGTATTCGTGTTTTACCGCTTATATTTAAACTAGCTTATACCCGCGGCTGCGCCCGAGTGGTTCTAGATATAATATATAGTCTATATCTTATCCAGGTTCTAATCTATCTCAGTGCCAAATTTCAAGTCCATCCGTTTAGCCGTTAAGTCGTGAAAGGTGAAAAGGAAAAGCAAACAAACAGAGTTAATTTTGCATTTATAATATTAGTAGAGATGGAGCAGTCAACGGACATCGGAGTCGATTCTGTTGTACACAGTCACTACATTTAACTTATCTGACAGGACTAAAAAGTTTTGCTATCCCTTTCTCATGTGCAGAGTTAAATAAGGATGGCAATACTTTAAGTCCCGTCAAATTAGCTTACTTTAATGATTTCGTATAACAGATCTAGCACCATCATCTCTAAAAAAATAACTTTATATTTGTATATTTATTCTCTATGCATTCGTAAACCATTGATCGTGATGAAACTTTGCTGGCTCACGCGCGTTTCTTGTACAAAACTCTAAATAAATACCAAAAATTCATACAACGATTAAGAATTTGGACCGGCTCATGTTGACTTAACGATCTCATTCGCAAAAGATTAAAACTTCTTCGCGAATGCCGAATTATAATAACCTTCGAGGAATGTAACTACTTACATAAGTAAAATCTGTTAATACTGTACGCAGTTACAGATTTTATTGTAAGCAAATCTTCAGTAGTTTCATTGTTAAAGATGAATTTTCTCGTAGCAAGCAGTAGCTCAATCTATCTCCGAGCTTGAGCGAGCTATATTTCGTCAGAGCTATAACTCGAACCTCAGTCTCTCCAGTAGCCCGAGCAAGAATAATTTGCGACTACGCATTCGAAATCGTAATCAAAATTTCATACTTATTTTTAGTTCCACTTTTCACCGGCGCAGCGCTGATCATTTTACCATACAAAAATAGTCGAAACCGATGCAAATACGTAGCTGTTTTTTTTGCTAGGGCTTTATAAATGGCTAGAGCGTTTAACTTCATAACCCAGGTGACTGACGAAATAAGTAAAGTAATATAGATGCCATAAAAAAAGAAGGTTAAAGACATTTATTCCCATTAAGAATTATTAACAAATTCACTTAACATGAGAACATTTAAAATTCTTTGTATAGTGTAACAGATAAACGTACAGGCAGACAGTACTCCACAAATTAACAGAAAAAAACACAATGTTGCCTTAAAAATATTGGCCCGTAATAGGTCTGCAAGAAAACCTATAACAGATGGCGTAGAATACCGTCGCGTGTCGTTGACAATAGGATATTCAATCTCTGCGTCCTTTCAGTTTCTTTTTAGTGCCTTCTCAGGTACTCGATTACGTTAGTGTTTTATGCATTTCTATTCATATATTTTATGAATCGAATCTATAGTCTTGTGGATCTGTACAAAATCACTAAACTAAACTAATTTGGCAGGACTAACACGGCTTAACAGATTTGGTAATGACTTTTGTTGTCTATTTTAAGCCGGGATAAGTCGTAAATATAGATAAAATTGCACTCGTGCGAAGCCGGGAAAGGTTGCTAGTAAACCCACGGGATTTTAGTAAACTAGTGAACCCAATTCGCACGACCTCTCAGGGGCAGAAATTAATTAATTATGTCTCCTTCTTTTTCAGGATGCCGATACTGTTGAGAAGCTGAACGAAAGTGGAGAACTGAGGAAGATGCTCAAACCTTACAAGGTATGTACTTATTTATCATATCGAATACTAGTGGCCCGCCCCGGCTTCGCACCATCCATCGTAAGAACCATCCTCGTGCTTCAAGGAATATTCTAAAGAATCTGCGAAATCGGTTCAGCCGCTCTCGAGATTTGCGCTTAGCAACACATTCAGGGATTCATTTTTTATATTATAGAAGATGTGATACCAAATTTGAATAATTAAAATAATTTGATGATTTCTTTTTGCGCTGTTAAAAACCTGAAGGTTGGAATGTCTTCCCTTAAAACTATTATGTTTTTAGTACCCACCCGATTGCCCCACAAGAGGGCTATGTTTTTCGTTTGTATAATATTATAAATGCCTGTAGCTTAGCGGCTTACTGGATCTTATCATATTGAAAATATCGTTAGATTTGTCTTGATAAAATAGTTACGTAAGACTCCATTTCAATACGGAGTCTGCGGTTTTAATGTGTTCGTTTTTTATTTTGCTTAATATTTACTTCAACAATAATAATCATTTCAACTAAAGCCACAGACCTACTTTTTAGTAATTTTCCTAAGTGTTGACTTCTGAATATTTTGGCGTACATGTGCGAACAGTTATATCAGTGACGAGTGACGTAAACATATTATGAGCTAGCACATGTGACTGATAATGTGGGTTGGGCCATCCATCAAGTGTTATGAAATATATTCACAGACATACATAGAGATTCTACGTTTTTTAGCCTATTTTGTCTGTGTTGAATAAGAAAGGAGAAGATTTAAGTATATTTTTTGTCAGGTTTTATCATTGTCAGGTTCAATTTATTATCTCTGAAGGTGGAATGAAAATCATCTTTTATACACAACCAAAGTGGCAAAGAAGCATTGTTTATACTTCCAAGGTGGCACACAACGGTACGGCCCACCTGATGGTAAGCAGTCACCGTAGTCTATAGACGCTAGCAATACCAGGGATATCACTAACGGGTTGCCAACCATGTTGTTGATGAGGACTCACCGTGCAGCATATCGTACAATTAGCGCTGAAAAAGCATACGGCCCGTCTGATGGTTAACGGTAACCGTAGCCTATGGACGCTTGCAACACCAGGAGTATCACTCGCGCGTTGCCGACCCTTCAGAATTCTCCTTATGATAAGCTGTTTATCACAATGATTGGATCTTTGGGAATTTGATTATGCTTCATTTTTTTATTGTTGTGTCCAGTGTTGAAGAACCCTAATAAATAAATACATTTCTATTAAAAAATAGGTAAATATGTACCTTGTCCAATTACACAACGCTATACCATGTGCAGCTCCAAATTAACGAGCATATACACATTTTTCCTGTAAAGGTACGTTCTCGGCATTGGTGAAATCACATGACATTAGTCTGAATTATTGCCATACTATAATATAGAGGTCGACTGAGAGCACTGAGTTTCTTGCCAGTTCTTCCCAGGTGGCTTTTTTTCCGAACCGGTGGTAAAGTAGACCTTCATAAGTGCCATATAAGGGCCTAAACATAATAAATATTTTTTTATTTGATTTGACTGCTTCTAAATTCGAAAGTTTGTGTGTGTGTTTGCACCCTCTTCACGCCTCAACGGCTGAATGGATGTGTATGAAATTTGGAATGCAGGTATCTTATAAGCTGGATTAACATACTTTTATCTTGGAAAATCTTGGGCGAAGGCGCGTTTCATTATATACCCTATATTTATAAAATAATTCGAGCATTTTGACGAAACGCTTTGCGGATACATAAATCAGTGCCAATTTATCCAAAATTGAAGCCTACTTTACTGCATTCAGTTACTTATGTATGTACAATTTCAGAGTACATCGGAAGAAGCGCAACGTTTTTTTCAAACGAATTTAATTCGATGAATCATAACTAGTGAACGAGTAGATTAAGCTAGATAAGTTTGTTTGGGCTAGCGGCTCGTTACCAGTGGCTCTCTAGTTCGGTTGTATTGCTTTTTATAAAATGTATGTTTTTTTTCGAATATTGTAAAAACAATATATATATAATATATGTAAGCTTATAATCTAAATAAATAATGGAAATAATAATAATAAGTATTTATTGACACATTCAGTAAAATTAGTAAAATGTATACTAACTTGCCGCTGAGAGGCAAGAAGCACATATTGCGCATATTTTGAAACCACCAGTGGATTTTCTCACACACTACTACAATGGTTTAAATACCATGAAAAATAATAAAATGCCATAGTCATTTTGTGTGTAATCACGCAACATCTCTGAGACCCTCCGCCTAGCCTTGGCCTTAATTGCAAAATAAACAATCACAGTTTGTTCGTACCTTCCTAGCATTACCACACCTTATGATTTCCTCAAACAGACCGCTGGTCTAGTGCTTAGTAAACAAAATAGACAGACTTTATGTATTGCAACACTTTTTTTATGTTGACAAAATGTAGAGATGAAAATCAATAAAGGTAGTTCTTTTGTAGTTAACAGCAGCTTTATTTCATATCTTCATGAACATCTTTGAAACATATTATTAAAAACAATCTCTTTATAATTAAAACCCTTTCACCACCATCTTAATTGACAGAACTCAACTCAACTGACACCTCTCGCTCTGTCTATATCTTTTCTCTCTCATTGTTCTTAATTCAAAACACCTATATTTATTTTTAAATCCTACAGCTTGGGGAAACCTTTGACTCACAGAAACCCCCCAGTGGCCATCCTCCGTGCATATAGGAGGTCTCCAGGATCTAAGTATTGTCATCCTTGTTTAACCCCGCACACGAGAAAGGGATAGAAAACCTTTTAGCTCTGTCTAATTAGTTTAGCTTAGTGATTTTGTAACCGGTAACATTATATCGTTATCTAATAGGAATTCATATGACCCACTGGTTGAGTTGGCGCTAAGTATGTTAAAATGCCAAAGACAATATTGATACATTCTAAAAGAACAGTGTTAATGGGCTTTATGAAACTGTGTCTATTTGCTCTCTCGTAAGACTTGTGAAGTATGAAGGGGAGGGAGATAGAGAAAGCTGAAATACACAATATTATTTTCGGAATCTTCGTTTGTCATCTTCAATATCCTTACGAATGAGAGAATAGCTTCAAAAATGTTGGCAAACAATGACAGTTACGATAAACTCAAATTCAAAAAATCTTTATTTGACTAGACTTTACAAGTACTTTAAAATCGCGAGAATCTCTACCACCGGATTCGGAAGGTCGTCTTTTGCTGAGAAGAATCCGGTAAGAAACTCAGCAATTACTCTTTTCAAATAAAATACATTATTAACATATTAATTACTTAAATGACAAGAATATATCACAAAAAAACAAGGATATAATGCTTGAATTACAAATCTAAGCTAGTAGTTAATAAATAATCGTAGTTGTGATACATGATCATACGAAAATTCCGCTTGTTCCTCGTACATTACCAAGTTACATTACCGGCAATGTACAAGGAAAAAATATTCTTCGTACATAACCGGGTAATGTACAAGGAATTATTTTTTCTTCGTACATAACCAGTTACATTACCGGTACTGTGCAAGGAAAAACTATTCTTCATACAAAACCGAGTAATGTAAAAGGAATTATTTAAATCTTCTCAACACAAACTTTTGAGAATCCCAAAAATCATCTTGGTCCTGGCCCGTTTAATAGAAGTTTTCAATTACTATTTTGTATTTCGCATTTCTTGTAGTCATTTCGCGTTCGCATCATTGTAACACGGCCTGTATCAGTTGCCATACAGGCCTAGCCTAGTTTAGGAACTGATAATATTGTAATACCAATTTTATTTGAAGTGACAATAAATAATTATTATACCTCATACTGTGACACGAGAATTTTATATATTAGATATAGTATATTTTCAACGCGTTCACATCGACCTTAGCAGAGTTGGCTATCATTACAAAATTAAACTTAAACTATTCATTCAAAAATATTTTAAGACGATCATCAATCAGCCTCACAATATGGCCTGTCATAATACCTATAGCTTATATCATTCAATTACTATACAAAAGATAATATTATAATCTGCTGTTCTATGGACGCAATTGCTTGAGAATAGTTTAAAGTTATTTGTGAAAAGATTGCCAAATCTTCAACAGTGCCTTGCGTCATCGAGAACGTGTCACACTCTTAGTTCTTGGGTACGAGTATAATATATGAACCACGTGACCTTGGCGGCCGAAGATTTAAAAACAAATGAATGCCAATAAAAACTAGCACACATATCTCTATAGCCGTGGTGGCCTTGTTGTTGAAGCAACGACCTGTCATCTTAAGGGCCCGGCCTGTACCAATGAGTTTTCTAAGTTTAAGTGCAGTGATTAATCACACCATGAGCTAAAAAAAGAGGTGATTTGGTTTTCCTATTAATATTGGAGCCGCCCGACCGGGGACTGTACGTACCTCTAGCACAGAAGACTACAGTCAAATAACAAAAAAAAAAAAAAAACATCAGATAACTATGAAAAAAAATGAGCTTCAGTATTGTTTGTAACACACGTAACTAGAATACAAGTTACTATTTCAAAAAAATATTTATGTATAGCACTGAAAGCAACAATATCGTTCGGCTGCGTATTCGAAAACGTTACTCTCAATAATTATGACACAATTTGCATTCTAATTTTTTTAGTTCCACATTTCGCCGGCACAGCGCTTTTCATTTACAGACCTAAGATTTTTCTCATGATTTTCCCATACGAAAATAGTCGAAAGCGATACGAATACGTAGTGAAAGTTTTTGTGGCCTTTGTTTTCGCCTCGCTACAATTTCATTATGTATACAGGCGATTCGAAAATTCTAATGTCAGAAGTACCTTTTGTAACCGTGTTTTCGATTGACTTCACTCTCTATAAATGTTCACGCGGTTGGCCGGATGGCAAACGTTATGACTTTTCTACCTTCGCTAGCGACACTACGGCCGTCTTGAATTGGCTCTCTTGGTATATTTTATGTTAAACTGAACATTTAGAACGCATGAGGAAAGCGCAAGGATAAAATATATCTGATGCAATAACATTTCCCGCGGCTTCGCCCGCGTATGATAAATTTGATCCGGGTCTCGACAACAGCGCTACCTACCGGGTCTAACTTTTGCTAAGAACTATCCAGAAAACGCTAAAGTAAAAAAATAACACTTTTTTTTAATACATAAAATGTTAAAGGAATAAGATTGAAATATTATATACACAAAAGTATATGTATATATACAACAAGCGACCCGCCCGGCTTCGCACGGGTGCAATAGACATAAAAATCTTCCTCAGGCATCACTCCGTCTGTTAAAACCGCATTAATATCTGTTGCGTAGCTTAAAATATCTAAGAGTACCGACGACGGGACTTTGCATAAATGTTCAAGATAGGTACACTTTTAAATGTATGCGTCATTTTAATAACGTCAATCAAATATTATTTTTCAAAAATATAAGCTTTTTTTATGCTTGCCTTGTTTATAAATATTTTTTTATCGGTTCAAAGCAATTATTAAATATTTTGCTAGATCTCTTCAATGCTTAATTGCAACAGACTTTTTTAATTTCTCTTCCAGTTCTCGATAGCTTAGCATCAAAATAACTACAGCTTGAGAACTTTATTCTTTATTCCTTGTTTCAATCATATATACTATATATATACTATTATACTATATACAATAATATTATAAAGAGGAAAGATTCGTATTTTTATATTTTTGTGGGTTTATATTGAATAGGCTCCGAAGCTACTGGACCGATTTCCAAAATTCTTCACCGTTAGAAAGCTACATTATCACTGAGCATCATAGGCTATATATTATACTAGCTGCCATCCCCGGCTTCTATCTACCCGTATATCTACCCGTACGAAGCCTGGTGGGCCGCTAGTTTTCTATAAATTTGAAGAATATGCTCCAATTCACGTCGTTGCTTCCAGCCAGGAAGGTCACAGATGCCCGCCAGCGTTGGCGGTAACATGCGGAACTGTAGTGTCTGCTAGTCAGACATATTGACGTTTATGTCACACGTAGACCTAGGGCTGCCATCTGTACCTTTATGTATGCTGTTTAATTATTTCTCATTAACTTATTTGTTTGACGAAACCGCTGGTCTGTCTAGTGTTTAGACCTGATGTTAGATCTGATTTCTACTCTAGGGGTCGCGGGTTTGATTCCTGCCGGAGCAAACATTTTACCTGATAAACATGTTTGCCTAGCGTTTGGGTGGTTGATGTGTATTACTAGCTACCCGCTCCGGTTTCTCACGGGTAGACAAAATATTTGATAAATGTCTATAGGCTCCTAAACTACTGGTCCGATTTCAAAAATTCTTTCACTGTAAGCTAAAAGCTTCATTATCACTGTGTATCATAGGCTATATATTATACTAGCGGCCCGCACCAGCTTCGCACGGGTAGACAAAATATTTGATAAAAATCTACCCGTGCGAAACCGGGGCGGGCCGCTAGTGTATTATAAGCAATATATTATAATATAATTGACAAGAAACAAGTATTCTATCAGCTGCTGATTAGTACAAGCTTTGCTTAGTTTGAGGCTAGATGGCGCTGTGTGATAATGTCCAAGCATTGTTTTATATACTGGACACAATACAGACACATAACTCCAAATATGTTTAACTAAGCTCTGTGCACTTCCCTTTTTTTTCTTTCCTCTATAGGTATGTTCTGTTCTTTATGTTAAAAAGAAATTATTACTTGTATATTCAGTCTAGCGCTGTCCGTTCCGCGTCTGGCAATATGCACGTACGAACTTAATTCGCGAACGAAAGCGCTTGATATGTAACCACAATATTTTTTAAATTTCAGAGTCCAGACGCTTGCAACACGTGTCAAGTGTGCGGCGGGTTCCGTCTCCTCCCGTGTAGGATCTGCAACGGATCTAAGAAGAGCCTTCATCGAAACCATTTCACTGCCGAATTCGTCGCGTTGAAGTGCATGAATTGTGATGAAGTCGGCCTCGTGAGGTGTGAAGCGTGCTAAAGACTTACCCATTAATTTAAATTTCGAGTTGAGATTATTTTAAAACACAATCGTTCGTATGAAAAACTAAATGCATTCTGGAATAGTTTGAATTTCAAAACGAGATTAAAATTTAAACTCTTTTTTTTATGAAACATTCCAGCCAGTCGTGTTATGCTAGAAAGTTTATTAAAAACATAGAGATTTTATAAAATATAGCTTTCTTGTAACACAAATATCGGAAGCAGGTCGTAATCAAAACGGATTGATTTAACATTTAGTATGCATGTAGTTTATAGCATGTTTTTCTATACGTTAGAGTTAGGTGGGTAATAAAATGGGCATTTGAACCCAAATATTTCCGAACTCAATTTTCTTGGTTATATTTATTTACTATAGTTAAATAATTTAGTTTTTTGCAATTTATACAACTACCCGTATAGTGTTAAAACATTTATTGTGTGTGACTGAAGATTACATAAAAGTGTTCGAAATTTTGAATACAGTTTTTTTAAAATAGCAGTATGATCGTGCAATTTGCATGGCCTGAGAGTTTGTTCGGAATTGAACTCTTTAATTCAGCACACAAGGTTCATTTCTGTTTACCAAATTTTTATGCATGGGTCTTCATCCCTTATACATCCGAAATTAGAGGATTGAATTTATAACAACATACTCTAAGAATGTATTATTGTTTAGTTAATGATAAATCTTCGAACAGTGCGTAATTTTTAATCGTATTTCCATACTATAGTAGGCTTAATACTATGGATTCTCATAATGAGATATTGAACCTTGAAAATAATGAAATATGCCAAACCCCAATATGATTTAAATATCAATATCCCCGTCGTGGTTTTCCCAAAGGGGTACAGCATGGGGTTCTTCAAGAAGGATGTGAAGAAATTTCTGAGGGACGGCAACGCGCGAGTGATACCGCTGGTGTTGCAAGCGTCCATAGGCTGCGGTAACCTCTAACATGGACCGTGTGCTTATTTACCACCGTTATGGTATAAAAATCAAATTGATGTGGGTATTGCTGGTGCGTCGTATCATCTGCACTGTACTATCTATACCCAGTATACATTGATATAAGGTTTGAAATCATAGGATACCATCTTAGGCAGCAGTATGCTGATCACGTCTGCCATAGAATTAGTAATTGATAAAGCTGGTCTATACCAGAGCCTATGCTCTCCTATCTTAGAGTTTGACTCACAATCAAGGGGTCCTGAGCAATCAGTTGTATGTAGGTACATGAGTGCTTAGCCAAATTTCTAATTGATTGAAAAAATTAAATAATATATTTTTATTCAATTTAAACAAATTATCTTCGTATTACACTTATGTACGTAATTTGTTTAAATGACGTTAAGAACAAGCATTGATGAAATGGAATGAAAAAAAGAAATAAAATGGAAATAAAATTGATGTGCTGAGAAAAGTACTGATATGTGTTTCTTCCATTAACTGTAATTAATTTTCAAGAAAAAAAAACATTTAGAGTGTATAAAATATACATTAAAATTGACGTAGGTATATTGAGGTAGGTCTGAATTCTTTTTGGTTACAGAAAATAAGTAACGATTTTTAGTGAACTCAAAACATACTAAATAAAGGTTAACGCTCTTAAATACAAATATATATTTCACAAGAATGTCTCCTATTAAATTTATTTTGAGAACTGTATTGTTGTGGGAAAACGTTAAGCACGGGCAAATCACAAAAAAATAAATAAAGAAAACATTCTTAATTTAAATAAATTTAAACCAAGAAGGAATTTAAATTACAATCATTTATGTTTGTGGGATAATTTTTATCAATCTTTGAAGAAAATAGTAGTGTGTGAATTCTAAACACATTCTATGTATTACATATATGTATAGGGTTTTATCGAAAATAGATTGCCATAAATTAGATGCAATAATATTTTTATACACTTGTTTAATTAATATGTTATGTTTTATATTTGTAGGAATTTTAATTAGCTTATACATTAGTTCGAAATATGAATCAATTCGAAAATGGAATATAAATTAATGGTGAACATGGCATCTAAAAATATTTAAGGTGTAAAATATATTTTTTAGTGTTGATTTATTTACGAAAGTGACTTAGCGCGTTTTGTAGCAATGGGCATTTAATGTATCGTACTTGCATGCAATTACACACTTCTTTATGTAACTTATTACAAAGGTATATAACGTAATATATATGTAAGAAAATAGTTAAATAAAATACGCGCGTAAGTACGTATGCGAGCCAATTGGTAACAGTGTTCTGACAGAAAATTTTAATTTGTCTTTAGAAATATGTGCATGTTTACTTTAGACTCGACACACCTAATACAATGCTATTAGTTAATCTATGCATAAAGTGCAACAAGCTAGATAAACCTATATATAACCTAATTGAGGAAGAAACAAAGCATGATTTACTGCTAGCAAGTTATACTGTTCAATCACTTTAGTGAATTTCGTGTCTTTTTAATTTTTTTAATACGTGACAGTTGAAATGCCCATAATAATGAAAAAATACTATTTATACCTATATAATGATATTTTTATTGCAACTGTATTCTAATAACAAGCCTTATGTAATATTTATGTACTTTATGTTACAAAGCCCATAAAGCTATTGTCAAGTTGTGATAGTAATAATGTTAAAGTGTATGTACTTAATACTTTTAGTTCGATTTTAGTTTGAAGTTAATTTAAATATTAGTTTCTACATATAATAAGATAATAATAATTTTTTTTTTACATTTTTACTCGTGGATAGCTAATTTTGTAAATACATTTTATTTCAATAAATATTTTTATTGATTACAATGTAATGTTTTATTTATCATAGCTTTTTTAATCTATATTTACGTATAATCTGTATCGTGTCTCACTTGACAAGTAACACCTCAGAATAATAACTAAAACTGACGCACAGCACCTAAATGTTTTAAATTTGGAACAAACATTCACATCCCAAAGTTCAAATTAAGAATTCTCATGAACGGGACGAGTTCGGATTCTTTAATGCACCAAAGAAGTGCAAATGTTTTGATTTTTTCACCCAAAACAGACAAGTCGATGCTTTGATGTCTGATGATAATATTGTAATATAAGGATTTTACTTGTAATTACAAATCAACCGTACGGTTCTACCTACGTTGATCACCAGCATCAGAAAACGCTGCATAAGCAAACAGAATTGCAATTATCTCTTACAATACAATGTACCTGTTGCTAAGAGCCCTAGCCGACGAGAAATCAATGTCACTTACACACGTATACCTGTTGCACAAACCGTATACACACACGTGGAAAACAATTACGCACACATCCAAACGAACACACCCCTCAAAGAACATTTAGCTCGCACACAAACAGTTTCAGGGTCTGGTTCACGCACACATACAAGTATCAGGGGTGTGAGCGAGCTGCAGCTAGGTCGGCAATGACGTCATGCCGAGCAAGGTCAATATCACCTCGACTGTCCTTTTCTAACATATTCTTGTACAGTATCTCCGTCCCTGTCGACCGGAGGCTCGTCTGCCTGGGATTGCACGCGTACGTTTCAAGCCTGTGTGAGTTTGTTGTCAAGGTACTTTTGGAGCGTTGTGTTCAATAATTTAACATCAACACTTCCTGAAAAGATACCTTAGTTAAGTCTTTGAAGTAAATTTCCATTAAAAAGAGCTTTACAACACTGTCATATTTACTGAAGGTATTTGAAATTCTTTGAGGAAGACCTTTATGGAGACATACCTTGTGCGAAAATGGCGAAACAAAATAAAATCCTGTCAATTTTGCCATTTCTATCTAGGTAGTAGCTCAGAGTAGCTAGCTATTGATGTGACTTACTTGACTTATGTTCCTGTGTTCCCTAGATGGGGCACAGTGCTCCGCCATCCCGCTCGATCTTGAGCTTCGCGCTTCGATGATCGTCCGACGCACCAGGCTTGCTGAAGGCGGCCACGCTTACTTTGCTTGGGGATTTCAATCTAGCTATTGTAGGGCCACGATAAATGGTGACTTTTGACAGGTCTGTGTATCTATAAATTCATGTTTTTAATCGACGTGTTACTAATAGGCTTACGTCACTTGTTTTAGATGTCAAAAGACATTGTTTTTGTATTTCAATTATTAAAATTAACATTTTAAAGTGTGTTATCATTTGCAAATAGGTATTTTAAAAATATTATCTGACTAACTATGCTCTATGATTCTTTCTTAAAATATACTGATTAATTTCTTAACAATACCGCAGCACATTTCTACCACAATATTACAATATCTACGACCATTAATATTTGCTCTCTGCTCATTTTATTTTATTAGGCACACGCAGTGAAGTTGCCGACAAAATAAAGTGTTTAGCATCCTGCCCGAGGCTCGAATAGTCGAGTCATGACCCGTCCACCCTCTGCTTCACCCACTGGTGGCTGACCCGTGCACCCACCCCAAGGGTGAAATTCTGAGCTGACCTGCACTCGCAGCCTAATTGACAAGGTTAGTGGTAGCATAGTTTTTTGCTCACTGTTTCAGCCTTTGAATGTACCTTTCTTTATTTTTACGTGTCTAGAACGGCGGGAGTTTTTTTTATTATACAACACTAAACAGACTACAATCAGAAAAAAATATAAATAAAAGATAATTACAGTGACAATCTAGATTGCAGTCCAGGTACATGTGCGTGCATACATCATAATCATTCTTCTGCCCTTTGCCCATATTATATGGGGTCGGCCCAATATGTATTTTTATCTTCCAGCTTTCTCTATCAGCCGTCATCTCTGTATTCATTCTCATCCTTTGCGGCCTTGTCATCTTTCACATGGTCCATCCATAATTTCATAGATATACCTCGATCCCTGAACCAATCCATATTCATACATAAAACCTTGCTATCCAGCGTGGCAATGCTGCCAGCATTCTTGGCACGCTACCGCATGATTCCGGTTTGGGTCAGATCTTTTATCTCTAAGTAGGTACGTTAAGATATGTTTTTGTAAATAGTTTAATCTGTTTTGTGTCAATAATGTATGAATCAATAATTTTTTAAACCTTTCACACTTTTTTTAACACTTTATCTTGTTCCTCCGCATAACAGGCCCATAGGATGATGCATATACATCAAACCATATGTTATAAACATAGCGATCAAAGTTACTATCGGTTTGAAACTGAATAATATTAATTTATTCAAAAAAAATATAGAATGCAAGAATGGAGACAAATTGCTTTCGTCAGCCAGATTCATATTCAAATAGGCGCTGGGTAACCGGTAACCGGTGCATTATTTGCATCGCTTAACCTGCATACGTATTATTATCATAATGTATAACTAATGTCTTCGCTCAAAACTGGAAGCGCTTGGTACAAGGAACATATTTTAAGTATTTATTTTATCTCATTAGCGCTCAGTTGACTTTTGCTTGCAAAAAATATCGGTTTTAAACAGTCGACCAATCAGGGCTGTCGCATTCGCGGTTTGGTATATTTTAACTCCTCTAGGTCACTTTTGAGCGCAGATCCAAAGTCTCTCTCCTTCTTAGGTCAGTGACTGCTTACCATCTCTTCGTCTTTTTAGGTCAGTGGTTACAATGACTGCTTACCATCAGGTGGGCCGGTGGCTTTATTTGCCACCTTTGTAGTAAAAAGCCTTCATCGTGCAAAACAATTTCCCAGCACCACCTATATTAGGTACAGTACAGACCATAACAGTTTATCGTTCTTCATAAAACAAGAACCCTTACAAATTTACATTTTCATTTAAAATCCCTAGTATTCTTACCAAGGGTCTTACGACGTTCGGAATAGGGTTGATAATGGATGTCACATGTTTTGAAGCGTACATGAAGTTGGTTGTAGACGTAAGAGCTCTTCGTGGGTCAAAAGAGGATACGTTGAGATAAAATAATGCTTTCATTTGAAGGAACAGGTATGTAAAATACGACTCTTAACTGAATACAGTTTGACAAGTAATGGTTTCAAGGGTTAAGTTATGATAATGGTGCCAATTCACTCAATACTTAGGTACGCTAATCTGTTGTGAACTACGCTATTCGGTTGTGAACAATCCGCCCGCCTAGTGGTAAGTGGTCACCATTAGGAGCTTGCTAGGAGTACCACTAACGCATTGCCAGTCCTATTATGTTGTGGACCCACAGTGCTAGCCGCATATCCCTACTGCCAGCACAGGGTAACCTAGTGGAGCTCTGGAAACCTTCTTCATCACAGAATACAACTACATCAGAAAGAGGTTGTTTACTTTTTGATATTTCTGATCAGATCTATCCTACTTAAAAATTACTAGTAAAAACAATTTTGATAACGACCTTTTGCAGCATTTCATGTGACCTAACCCAACCCTAACCCAACCCTAGATGAAGCAACCTCATGTCAAGGTACAATTAAAACCGGCTATCATAATATAATGCGTTCATACAATTTCGTATCTGTGCTGTAGACCGTTGAAGATGTCCTTCATCTGGAGCTCTTCCTGGATGTCGATTCAGTTTGTGCTTACAATAAAAATACATAGTCATCGAAACTGCACCAAAATGTAAAAAATCTTCTCCATAGGAAAAGCGGAAGATGTTCTAATCAGCTTGTAAGATTCGACCTAAAGAAACAAGCATTGCAAGTTTCATAAAAGTTTGCAAAAGCGAGAGTATTTTAAGCTGTTTTCGTGTTCTCGATTTTATATGTGCACATATTTAGTAAAGTGAAGCTAATCACATCTGCAAAGTCAAAAGAAACGTTAAAATTATACACATAAAGTACTTTTTTACAGTACAGACAAATAATTAAGCGCTGCCGAACCCGGTAAATACAAATTTAGATACTAATATAGATGTACTAAAGTTATTTTATGCCACATTCGTTGCAGCTGCTTCGTCTGGCTTCTAATGGTCTTGTCTGCGACTACTTATGAACCAACCAAATTAATGGCTGGAACCTTTACTGATCCGAACCATTATTCAATGTACTACAAAGGGACAGAGTTCAGATTAGAATGACAATAGTTGCCGACAACATTTTTATGAAACGACAGTCGCGTTGCTTTCATATCCAATGTAATTATAATACTATATTTTTTTTTATAATAATACAATGTAAGTCTAGTTCTTAATAGCCTGACTGCTATTTCGGTATCGCGGGTTTGAATCCCGCCGTGATTAATTTGTGTTTACGCGTTGCCAAACCTATGTAAAGAGGAATTTTACTGCTGCTAGGATAAGGGTAGAGAACGATTTCTTACTGCCAGCATGTCTTACATTACTATTAGCTTATAGTACATAATATACTACGTACAGCTTTAAGTGTTAGACGGAAATGATTAGGAAAATATCTTTGTTAGGTTAACGATAGGTAAACGCAATAGAAAAATAATGTATTAATACATTATAACTAACTGGTTATTACTGTTTAAATGATACAACCCTTCAAAGGCTAGATTTCCAGGAAAACCATTTTACCGTACCAGTCGACAATAAAATGAACGCATTAGAATAAGGACTCTAAGGTAAACCCTTATAATGCAATCCGTCTATTATTCGTAGATTAGACCTATTTAATAGTTTCGACATGATATACACATGGTAGCGTGGCCGAGCGGTCTAAGGCGCTGGTTTAAGGCACCAGTCTCTTCGGAGGCGTGGGTTCGAATCCCACCGCTGCCAGTCCAAGTGATCCACATTTTATTGCTATTATTAATTATTAATAATAATAATAAGAAACGGAAAGGCTGGTAAATTTTCCTTATATATATAATAATTCTTGCTTCATACTCTCTGGGGATATTTTTTTATGAAATACTAAATTTATAGATTTTTTACATATTTTGATAGCGTCTCATTCTATAATTTTCGCATTCGGTATATTTTAGACACCCATATCATAAAGGCGCCCACCGATACATATTTTTTGATTAATTTATTTTATGTTACATATCCATAGGACAGCATTGGCTCACGTTTTCATCTCCATTAGGCAACCGAAATAGATAGCAAACTACCCTAACCGTTTTAGTTCCAACTTTATTTCCAGTACTTAAAGTTCAAATTTCAGTATAAGTGCAGCACGAGTGTATTTTGTGATAACACGTGACGTGAACGCAAGCCGATAGAATCAATTCGACCAATAAGTGTAGAGCTTCATAGAGAATTAAGCCCTAAGTAATTGCGATAAAGTCGTACTTTCTATGCGAGTTTGACCCAACACGTGCTACAGTGCGGTTACACTTATTGAACTAATGCAGGAAGGGACATTGAAATTACAACTATGTTTTTTTTTAATTGCTAATAATTATTATATGGTGGCACATGCATATGGCCCACCTGATGGTAAGCAGTCTCCGTAGCTTATAGCTGCTAGCAATACCAGGGGTATCACTAATGCGTTGCCAACCCTGTTGTTGATGAGGACTCTGCTAACAGCATTACTACTAGCGCAGCGTATCATCGTGGAGCACTGGCAACCTTACTTACCGCAGAAACACAACACTACATCGCAGTAGTGTTATTGACTGCGGTCCTCTGTAAGGTAGCAGTAGGTACAGTCCCTAGTCAGGCGGCCACAATTTTAATGGGAAAACCCAAGGGAGATCCCAAATCGGTCTACCTCTCTTTTATTTGTTTAATTATCACAACATTGCTACCAAGAAGCATCGACGGTGGTCACGAATTGACTGCTTAAAGATGAATGATTGTTAATCAATAGCACTTAGTATAGGGTTCTATGTATGAGTTAACATACATTTTAAGGCTCTAAAGTTCGAGATCTCCAAAATATAACAGTTCGATTGAAATGTGTAATATCTCAGAGTAGATCATATACTACGTAAGCCTTCTTAGACCAACTTCAGAGCCCCAAGCCCCAATTACTTGCGGAAAAGTATTCGTATCGTTAACGTAAAAATTTCCTTGGTTAGCTGCATTTGTCAAAACGTCATGAGTACCTACGCGTGGCAACGACGGTACCTTTGCGATACGCAAGAATATACAATACGAAGTTTAGTTCCTTTTACGCACGCTTTGTGTCAAAATCCCAGTCATACACGTAACACAGATAAGGAGGTCTCACGTCGACTGGTTGAGGCCTCCCGTGATCGGCGTGCTGGAACATATCGCGCTCAGAGAATCAGCATTGCTATCCAGCGTGGCAATGCTGCCAGCATTCCTGGCATGCTCCCGCATGATTATAGTTTGGTTCAGATATTTTATCTATAAGTAAGTAGGTTAAGTTCTGTTTTTTTTTAATAGTTTAATCTGTATTGAATAAATGATGACACAGGTAACCATGGAAATGTTTATTTTAACGATACGAATACTTTTTCGCTCATTATAGATGCTTGGGCCTTAGATGATAGAAATAATAATGGCAGGTTAATTTACTAAGCGCATCCAGTATGGCTTATATCTAAGGTCGTCCGTCCCGGAGTGCTCGGACAGTGTGGGAACGTCAATGTCATGGCCACGTGTTTCCAATCCACGTTTCGCAGACCAATACATAGATATAGAGTCGCTTCAGTGAAAATGCTTAGGGTAGTCCACTTATTTTAGTTTAAGATATTCAACATTCTTCTGCCCTTATCCCATGAGGCGCAATATGTTTTTCCCTTCCCCCTTCCATTTCTCTATCAGCCATCATCTCTGTATTCACTTCCTTTCTGGCCATGTCATCTTTCACACAGTAAATTGGTTCTTAGGTCTACCTCGACCCCTGTACCCATTGACATTCATGAACCAGAACCAAAACAGAACAGCCAATAAGCATTGGAATGCACCGCGGACTTAAGGCCAGTTACAATCTGTTACCGCCGTGGATTTTCACCAGAAACTTCAATAAGCGTTCGAATTCACGACCCATGCAACATTTTATTGAGAAACTTGATCTTTTTTATACCTCTAAGGTGGCACACAAGCATACGGCCCACCTGATGGTAAGCAGTCACCGTAGCCTATAGCCGCTTGCAATACCAGGTGTATCACGGGTTGCCAACCATGTTGTTGATGAGGACTCACTGTGCTAGCAGCATTACTACTAGCGTAAGGCGAAGGTACAGTCCCCAGTCGGGCGGCTCCAATTTAAATGGGATAACCCACGGGAAATCCCAAGTCGCCCTACCTCTCTTAAATTTATACTTTGTTATTTATAAATTTACTTGATAATCCCCTTCCACTAGACACTGGAAAAATTGTCTATGAAGCGGATTTAATGCCTTTCAAAATATAATCCTAATGCCTCCAAGCAATCCTGTAACTTCACGCATCCTAATTACTGCGAGTCACGCACCGCTCGGCTCCTGATCTAGTTACCTATAATTTGGTCGATACCTAATGTTACACCCAATTAGGTAGGAATACCCATTGAGAGAGCCATTATTATTATAATATATCTTCACGCCTTCTCACAGGATCCCCGAGGAGGTAGGCAGAGATTTACATCAGTCACTTTTCAGCAAAGATAATTAAATTTTGGTGCCAACGAGACAAATGGTGAGTCCCCTCTCTTGGAGATTTGTTCTATATGTCCAAAAAAACGTAGTATTCCTTTTCTCTTCTTTACATCGTAGTCTAGTAAGTAGCTAATAGCGAGTATATGTAATTTACTCATACTTACGAGTATGTACTACCATTTTACCAGCCTTACTCAAATTAGGACAAAACATCGGATCCGTATCGTATCCCTCCACTCAGGTTTAAGCTACTCAGATAATGTACAAGGTTCTCTTGAAATTTATAAACAAGCTCATTAAAGCAGATAATTACGAGTATTGAATGTACTCTTACATTATTTAAAGGAAAAATCATAGCTAACAGGTCAACTAAAAATGGTAGATATGGTGGATGGAACTTTAAGAACAACGAAGTGACGTCGGTTCAAACTACGCCTTGCAGTGCACAATGCACATATACATTTTTTTTATACCACTAAAATGGCACAAGTATATAGCCCACCTGATGGTAAACAGTCACCGTAGCCTATAGCCGCTAGCAATACCAGGGATATCACTAACGAGTTGCCAACCCTGTTGTTGATGACTCACTGGGTTGGCAACATCACTTCTAGCAAACCGTATCCACCATGGCTAATTTCACGCACACCTACAACTAATACGATGAAACTACGCCTTACCCACGCACTATATGTGAAAAAAACCGGCGCCACCTCGCTGTTCGCAAAGGTCCATATATCTTTTTTATTTGATCTTAGAGCTGTAATAGTAGTAATAGTACAGTAAATTAGATCTTGGATGTCATGTGCTGTTGTTTCTAAGGCTGGCATGATCCTTAATCCTAAGTTATGACATGGTGTAGTTACCTGTCAGTAACTTATAACCAATTAGCTGTGCCTGCGACTTCGTACACGTGTAATCGGGTTTCGTTCACACTTAATGGTTTTTCTTTATACCGCATACGTCTGATAGTAAACGGTAACAATTAATAAATAGAAAATCCTACTAATATTATAAGTGCGAAAGCTTGTGAGTAAGGATGGATGCTTGTTACTCTTTCACGCAAAAACTACTCAACAAGGGTCGGCAACGCGCGAGTGATATCCCTGGTGTTGCAAGCGTCCATAGGCTGCGGTAACCGCTTACCATGAGGCGGGCCGTATGCTTGTTTGCCACCTTAGTGGTATAAAAAAAAACTACTCAACAGATTTGAAACACAGATAGTTTATAATGTGTTAACATAGGATGCTTTTTATCCCGGGAAATTTTTAGGTTTCTCTGAGATTCTAAGCTCAACGCGGATGTAGTCGCGGGCAGAAGCTAGTACATAATAATTTTATTGGAATTATGGCACTTTATTTGTTTTACCCGATGCCCCGCGTGCCTCTAGCTAGAATACGTCGTATACTTTTCGCAACAAAACCCTTTGGCATTTTAAGTACCCCTTACAATATCTGTGCAAAACAAAATTACATTTGCAATAATAATATTACTATCATGTTAGGAAGATATAGTCCCAAACCAATTTATTTTGACTTCCAGCTGACTTTGTAGCTTTAACATAGTCTGCTATAGGTTCTCACTTTCTAAGTAACTTTATTACACTTAATGACTGGCAAAATAATGAAAATTCCGAATTGAATCGCTCAATGTCAAAGAAAAGTTTCTACTTAATACTGAATAATGTATGTAGTTAGTTAGTTCACAATAATTTAATAGCGTTCAGGCTATGAATTTTTTTTTAGATTGTTTTATATTTGTTCCTACCTATTTATAAGGGTAGTCTCAGAAGTATATAATTAAAACGGTTGAGCTCCAATAATTATTTTATCGTCACAATTTTTACACAACGCGACTTGTCCGCGATATACCACTCGACACACGTGTACATAATCCCACGTTTCACTCGACGCACTGCCCAAGTATATAGTTGCTCTTTTTAAAAAGCAAAAGTGCAACTACTGTTCGAAGTCAATCACAGTACTCTTTTTTAACAAGATGGCCGCTTCTATTGCTACGTATATCAATACATTATTTACTTAATATTTCTACCATCAATTAAACGAAACATAATAAGTTACTGGCTTGAATATAAATAATTAGGTAATCAAATGGTTATAGGCTTACACTATACAAATATACGAGTTTTAGAGCAAAAAATTAAATGTATCCCAAATAGTTTTTTCCGAGATAAAAAGTATCCTGTATGTTAATCCAGTATATAAGCAACTTTCATTCCAAATTTCATTCAAATTCATCCAGCCGCTGCGACGTGAAGAGTGTACAAACACACACAAACTTTCGCCTTTATAATATTAGTTTGATAAAAGAGCACTGTGTCTGATGAATCTAGAAATCTGACTAGACACCTAGTTGATCACAACGATATTCGCCCTCGGATTATAAGGATGTGTGCAAGTCAAGAGTGAACTAGGAAATGGAATTGACATGATTGTTTGTGTACCCACCCACTTCACTCCACAATGGCTGAATGGATTTGTATGATATCTGGATGGAGATTTATAAGCTGGATTAACGTATAGGATAGTTTTTATCCCGGAAAATTGTGTGGTTACTTATAAGGCGAGTTACGTTATGGAAAAATCCGTATATGTATAGAACACAAGGACGTTGAAACGTTGGAAATTATAAAATACTAGGAATATTTTTTTTTAATATAATAATGCTTAGACATTATCACACGGCGCCAGCTGGCCACAAACTAAGTAAAGCTTTTACTATGTGAACCAGCAGTTGATATTTATTTTTTTGTAAATACATACTTATAATGCATACCAAACACCCAGATGCAAGGCAAACATATCGGTCACATAAATGTTTGCCCCGGCGGGAATCGAACCCGCGACCTCTAGTTTAGCAGACAGGTATAAAACAACTAAACCAGCGGTCTCATCTTTTTTTATGTTCAGCCTTACTACACTTCACGTAAATTATTTCAACAGGAAGTACTGTGCGTAATAGTCTCACGTTCCAAGAATGGTGATCGTTGTGATCTTCATAGATATTACCAACTACTTATGAAGAATCCTTCAAAGAGTACGTAGAATTCTCTTTGAAGGGGAGATTTTCTCTCGTACAATGAACAAAAGAAGAATCTTATACAGCTTATAAAGTGTCGGATATCCGATCATTGTGTAATTCTTCAGAATAATGACTTAAGCTCAGCTATACATTGGTGTCGATTCACTAGGCTAAACTTATTTGACAGGACAAGGTATTGTCATTCTTATTTAATCGCACCCTTGAGAAATGGATAGCGATAATGTTAGATCTGTCAAATTAGTTTAGCGATTGTGTACAAGATAATCCACAGACACCATTGTTTTCTTTATCTCACAAACTGTTGCGTTAGGACCTTAAAACTAATGAGCTTCCATCAAACATTGCTAGCATTTATTTATTATTAAACACATATATACAAACCTCGGCGACTCCCTTTCCGAGCAAGCAGAGATAAGAGATATAAGTCGACTGGTGCACCCCTTTTGCTTCATCTCCATTCATTAATCTCTGCATACATGCCGAGATCCGAGCGCTATTATAACTTTCCGACACTGAGTACTTTGTAGTAATTAGTATCCATGCTTAGTATTATAAAAACGAAACTAACTCTGTTTGATTGTTACCATTTCACGAATAAACGGCTGAACGGATCGTAATAAAATTTGCCAAGGAGATAATAATAGATTATATTCTCGGGAAGGACATAAACTCAAACTCAAAATGATCTTCATTGCCTAGACTTTACAGAAAAGACCTTTCAAATCGTCAGAATCCACCACCGGATTCGGAAGGTAATTTTTTACTGAGATGAAGTCGGCAAGAATCTCAGCACTTACTCTTTTAAATCCAAAAGAAATACATATAATATACATTTCAATTACTAACATAACATGAATATTTCATAATGTTAGAAATAAAATAACATTAGCACATAGGCAAGGATATAACGCTTTTAATTAATATTTAGAAGTTGATAAAAAGGCTTGATGAACAGCCTTCACAAGCAGCACCTGTTCACAAGTATGAAGCGAATGCTGCCATCGCCCTCTTCAACCATTATGCAGGGAAGTGAGCGAACCGTATTTCGGATGCCGCCGCAAGCAAAGGCAGTTTAGTAAGCATTACATATTTAAGTCCATATAAAACTAAATATATTATGTGAAATGTTTATTCAAGCAGAAGTAAAATTGTCTATGTGATTCGTATATGGTTAATTCATCAGACGGTATTCATAATATTTTCGTTTTCATTCATAGGGTATGAAATATCTTCAGTATAATATTTTCTAGAAACACGCGAGTCACGCGGGTGATGCCGCGGGTAAAAACTAGTTTAAGATGAATACCACGTGATGCAAGTCCGTTTTCATTGTTGATTGTGTTGGCCCAGCGACTTGGGTTAATTTAGCTTTGTCTTTTACCCTTTACCTGTGTTTTCTGTACCCTATAAAGGTCACGAGTTATTTGGGACCTTCAAAGAAAAACATGTGACTATTTGACCAGTATATTGTAGGCACCTAATGCAAAATGTTGTACAACTGGGAAAATCTCTTTGTCATACTTTATACATACTACATAGCTACATATGAAATGGACGTGAATAATATCGGTACCTAAATAATATAGGTTTTATATACTAAGAAAGTTAGCTAGACTGAATAAAAGACTAGTTATGTCACTCTTCGTTACGTAAAATAAGTATACGTTTGGGGTGTCACTTAAATAAATAAGACACCTGTATCTCAAACATTACACATGATGCCTCTTAAGTTATTTTAAATTATAAGGATATTTTTTTATTGATTTTATTCAATTTTTGTATTTTAAATATTTTTTTCTACATAATAATTAAAGTTTACTAGTAGTTTTATGTATGAATTAGGACATTATTCGTGAAGGTATGGTTGGTATTTTCACACCAACAGTGTTGTTGAGAGAACTCAATTTGCTAGCAGCATATCCTTACTATCAGTACAGCGTATTCTCGTTGAGCACTGGAAACCTTACCCACCGCAGAAACACAAAACAAGTATTCTCGGCTATTTTTGATCCCTGACGCAAAGAGAGGGGCTTTGAAAGAACGTGTGTATCTATGTGTCTGTCTGTGGCAATGTAGCTCGGAAACAAATGAACCGATATTGATTTAGTTTTTTTCTTTCAAAGATGGATTAATCGTGAGTGTTCTTAGCTATGATTTTTAGGGGATTTTGAGGCGGGGGTGTTATTTTTTTAATTTATTTATTTCCAAACAAAACACATAAATATCAGGGAGTGCCTTATTAGTAGGTAGGCACTTAAAAACGAATATACTGAAATTAGTTGTGATACTACTTCCTATTATAGGGTGCAAGTGCAACCCTGTAGCTTAGGTTAAGTAGCGCTCTTCCATAAAAATGACACATAAAATTCTATTTAGCGCATTATTAGGTTAAAACTATTTTGTTTTTTTTTGTTATATTTTTTTTTTATTAGTTATTTATACCAAAGAGAATTTATTTTTGTGTCTAGGATCCAAGTGATCGTAGTCGCAAGCGAAGGATTACTAAATAATAAGTCCGAATTGCAAATTGGAATCAATATTACGGAGCTCCTGTTAACGCCACCTTATCGTGTCAACAGACCGTAATTGTTTTCATTCGTTCGACAAATGGTCTTCATTGTGTTTTGATTGGTTGGGTTGTATTCGTTCCCTCAACAATATTCGTAGCGTGACTTTTTCACTTTTAATTTACCCAAGCAAATTAAATATCTTAAAGCAAATATAGACAAAATACACAAACAAGTTCTTGAAAGGTAAAGAATAAAATGTTTTGTTCAAACAAATATGAAGCCACGTGATTTCTACGCATCGTCATTGGTTGAGACTTTGTGACGTACGTCAATACGTCTTTTAATTAGCTTCCATAGTAGAAGGCAAACTGATGATAACAAAATTTGTGGATACAATATGGATAACAAAATTTGTGGATATAATATATAATACACCTGAATTCAAAATGTAAGTACCTACACCTTTCGATAGCTAAAGGGTCAATGCACTAAGCCCAATTTATAGCAGAGGACCAAAGTCTCAAGCCGTGGTGGCTGTGTGGTTGAAGCAACGGCCTGTCATCAGATGGGCCCAGGTTCAAACCCCGGCGGCCTGTACCAATGAGTATTTTTAAGCTTCAGTACAGTCACACGATGAGCCGAAAAAAAAGTCTTAAGGCAAAACCGAATGACCATTTCCCATTAAAAATTACAGCCGTCCAACTGGGGTCTGTACCTCCACCTTACAGAATATGGCAGCCAAATAACACATATGCTAGCACAGTTAGTGCGTTACTGATACCCCTAGTATTGCTAGTGGCTATAGGCTACGGGTCACCGTAGCCTATAGCCACTAGCAGCCATGCTTACCATCAGATGAACAAACAAAATGGTCTATCATGAGTATTTGTATGTATCTACGTAGTAAGTTGAATATAAATTATTTTGCCTGTCATTTTGTTAGTGATAAAACAAGCCTTTGAATGTTTAAACGACTTATAACTACTTGCGGTAAAGGTTTAGCTTATCAACGTCACTGGCAACTCTAGTGCGCCACCACTCTAAAGGCAAGGTATATAATTGTGGCGACACAGAATTCTCTAGTGATTAAGTACTAAGAAAGGGTTTCGGTCGATTGTTCCAACAATGTTCCCTTCGCTGGTCTCCTGTGGAGATGACGTAGAGTTAGGAAGGCAAGATAAAATCGGCTTGTATACACATTTTTTTATACCCCTAAAGTGACACACAAGCATATGGCCCACCTGATGGCAAGCAGTCACCGTAGCCTATAGCCGCTAGCAATACCAGGGGTATCACTAACAGGTTGCCAACCATGTTGTTGATGAGGACTCACTGTGGCTAGCAGCATTACTACTAGACCAGCGTGGAGCACTGGTAACCTTACTTACCGCAGAAACACAACACTACATCAAGTAGTGTTATTTCACTGCGGTCTTCTGTAAGGTGGAGGTACAGTCCCCAGTCGGGTGGCTCCAATTTAAATGGGACAACCCACGGGAAATCCCAAATCGCCCTACCTCTCAGAAACTCTACTACCCGGTGCGAACCGGCGCGGGTCGCTAATCCTGTATATAATAAATACTATTAGATCATACAACTAAGTAAATATAAGGGAGGACATTAAGTGGAACCAGCTGAATAAATCTCCCAACATGAATATTTTACTAAACTAATGGAACCTTATTTTAATACGCATACCTTTCCATTTGCAATAAATTTAAGCCGCTGGATAATTCCAAAAGTTAGGAACGCCTCGAATGATTTACCTGCGTATTTTCATTTAAATGACCAATTTTTTTCGAAACACAATTCCGTGTACTATTGCGGATTTGTATTACTTTGAATGAGCGTTTAATTCATGACCAATAAATATAACATAAATGGTATTTATGTCAGTACGTATTTTAAGAGAGGTACGAATTAACATCTCCCGTGGGTTTTACTTTTACCCATTAAAATTGGAGCTGCCCGGCTGGGGACTGTACCCCCACCTTATAGAAGACCGCAGTGAAATAACACTACTTTGATGTAGTTTTGTGGTTCTGCCGTGAATTAGGTTGCCATGCTCCACGAAGACGCTGCGCTAGTAGTAATGCTGCTAGCACAGTGAGTCCTCATCGGGTTGGCACCGCAGTGATACCCCTAGTATGATGGCAAAACCAGGGGTATCACAGCCGCTATAGGCTACGGTGACTGCTTACCATCAAGTGGACCGTATGACCAATAAAAGTACTTTCATTGTCCGCAGGCTGTATGCTTTTATTTAACTAGCCTCTGCCCGCGACTACTTCCGCGTTGAGCTTAGAATCTCAGAGGAACCTAAAATTTTCCCGGGATAAAAAGTATCCTGTGTTAATACAGGTTATAAATAATCTGTGTTCCAAATTTCATCCAAATCCGTTGAGTAGGCTTTGCGTGAAAGAGTAACAATCATCCGTCCATGCATCCATCCATACTGACAAACTTTCGCATTTATAATATTATAGGATTTTATATATTTTTTAACACCCAGACTTTTTCTAAACATTTACTTAGTACGTTAAGTACCTTCACAATATATTTAGCAGTATTAGAAATATAATAACCATATTTATAATATTCCAGCCCTAATGAATTTTGAACTCAACTTTCTTAGACCAAAGATTAATTTATGAAATTCGTTTATAATAAAGTCTGATTTAGCTCCATTTTAGTGTGCCGACGGTGACTTAGAGGATTGATTACGTACCAAAGTTACTTCGTGAATACCTTTTTAGGGTTCCGTAGCCAATAAAAAGGTAAACCTTGTCTTCAATTTTACTCGGCCATTGTTTAATAATTTCTGATAGAATTTTATAGGCGTGTTTCGTCATGATAAAATCCTATGGATTTTGTATGTATAATAACACGAGTTTGTTTTTTTTTATGATTTGAGATGTGTCTTAATTTATAGCCACTAATTATATTGCCATTTAATTTATTTTGTTTTGGTATTTATTGGAAATGACATAGACTTGCTAACTTATTTTTCATATTATAGAGGTACCTAATTAAAACGCACTTAGGAAAAGAAATGTAGGAAGCAATTATTTATATTTATTAGGCATTAGAAATACATTAAACTAATAAAAAATCATTACACTCACTGAATGTCGTTTGACACTAGTTTTACTGGATGGCGTAGAGGGGAGTTACTCAGTCCAGGCTGAATGGCATAGTTATAGCTACTTTAATTTCGAAATTGTGGTTGAATTTCTATCACTAGGCGATCGCAAGTTACTATAGTCGGTTCTAAGCATTGTTAACTCTACAAGTAGTACAATTATTTTCGCGTACGCCGCATTATTTCCTCTGAGTATCGGGTGCTTACAGCGGGAAATGGCAAATGTATTTATCGTGTAATTGTATTTTCTCGTGAAGTTACTCGTTTTCTCACTTCCAAAACTTCTTAAAGAATATCTACATAACTTATGAATGAATAAGCATTCAATGTAGACATCAACTAGCGTTTAATAAATATTTATACAAAAGTCTGCTTGAAAATTGCTCTCGTTATTAATTACTGACTTACCGCCCTCCTCTTAAAATACGTTCTAATAGGCTACCATTTAGCTTTAAGATGAAGTATAACTATGCTACTCAGTGATATGTACTGTCGCCCTAAGCGGGTAACACACACTCAGTTTTAACTGTACAGTCGAACTGCGATAACTGACGCCCCTAGTGTCTACACACGTTCACTTTAGTACTGCACAGTTGTCAGTTTTGTCTGCACAAGGTGTGTAGCACGCTTAATATTATAAGTGCTATTATTGCCTTCATTGTAGAATCCGTAGATCCCGAGAGATTATTTTGGAATCCCTTTTCACCACTTGCCTTTACAGTACGTAGTATATTATCTAATTTACTACTGCCCTTTTACTAGTACAAATAATAAGGTACAAAAAAAACAGAAGTTCAAATGATTACCCTATTCATACAAGCAAACAAACAAATTCTCCAACGTGCATTGTGTAAATTTAAGCGGAATAAAACAAGTTACAATACAAAATATGATAAGTAATTTGATTTAAGGATTTGTTCTAACATTGCCTACAATGCCGCCTGTTCACGCTACATTTACGCCTAACTTTAAAGAAATGAGTACCAAACAAATCACAAATACAGGTGTTCATAGTAAAATATTTAATTATAATATTTTGTAAGCCATATGAAAAGTAAATAGCAATCTGAAATCGTTTTGGTCTAAATTATTTATGGGTCTGGTTCACTATAGTCATTTACGACATTAAAACTAAATTAATTAATTATACTCTTCAGGTAACTAATTTGGATAGACTGGAGAAAAAATCATAATTATTCGATTAATAAGCTAGTCCAAACCACTTCAGGATAACAAAAATTTTCATTATGCTTTTAGTTACTGTTGTATTAAAATACCAATAAAATGTTTGTATCTTTTTAATTACTAATGGACTTTTTTTTTATTTTGTGAGCCACCGATTGGCTTTTTACCTCGAGACAGTCGATAGAACCAAAACTCTTTCAAACTGCATATAAAATTCACTTTGAACAAAGTGGCTCATTCGTTTTTCCTTTCAACCGTCAAATTTTATGACGACATCAGACACAGACGTATGGACAGTTCCTCTTCTTCTTCTTCCTAAGTATGGCAACCAATCCCTTCAGGGACTATTTTTGCCAGTGTCGAGTGTTACAGTATTTTCTAGTTACAAAATTTCTCGTGTTTGCCGCATTTAAATGCCTAATGTCATGCATTCCAATGCTTGCCGGTGTTTCTGGAGAAAATCCACGGCAGGAGCAGATTGTAACACCCCTTTAGGTCAGAGGCAACCTATTGACGAAAATGATAAATCACTTAACCCAAAAGTTGTATTATGTCATTTTTTCCAATGTTCCTATAAATCAGTCACTAAATGACTCTTTACTGCACATAACGACACCAAAATACACAATAAAGATCACTAGAACACAGTTTCCGAGACACTGGAAAAAATCTAAACCGCTCCATCTGATTCCAGCCAAAACCTCCGTATGGAGTTAAGTGTGGTGAAATATAAGGTTTCATAGTTTGACAGAAACAAAAAGGAGATCGATGCTTATCCCTATTAAGCTTTCATACGTCTTGAAACAAAAGGTCCCAAGTTCAATATCAAAATGCAGGACGAGTCTTTGTTGACCTACTTACCTTTGAAGAGCTTTGAAGGACGAACTTCAACGTAGGTCTATTAATAGAATTGTGTGGGTAAATGCAGCCTATTTCGTGGGATGCGAAATAGATTTCGTACGCAATTAATTTTGTGTCAAGGCTTCACTAAAAATAGCTACTTCATTTCAATAGTATTCGGTTCAGACTACAACAAATAAATTATAATGACTAATTCTAGTAAGGTAGTAGGGAAGCTCATTCATCCTTTTTAGATGTGTAATTATTATATACGTTAAAAGTCGTAGTGGCCTTGTGGTATGAGCGTTGCCTGCTATTCCAGCGACGCAAATCCCACCGGTCATTCACAGCACTGAGTTTCTTGCCGGTTCTTCTCAGGTGGCTTTTTTCCGAACCGGTGGTAATTTAGACCTTCATAAGTGCCTTATTAGGGCCTAAACTGAATAAATGATTTTTGATTTCGATTTTGATTTTGATTCGCAATCGGTAATTTAATTTATTGGAAATCACAATTATTTTCAATTAATAATTATTCGTTAATTATTACGTTTAATTAATATATTCCACATCTCTACAACAAACCGATAAATGTTGGCAATCCATCATACATTTTGTATAGTGGTAACAGTGTGTTCTATGTATGTGGTAACACTAAATGAAACTTCCTCTTCCGCTTGGACCGCGCTATATTCGAACGTAAACACTCTCGAGTAATATTTTATTAAATTTTCGAACGACCTACAATATATTATACGCTAACATTATTTCAGACTAGAGAAAATTTCCTTTTGCTGTTATAACAAACAATGCCGACGATGCATTCGAAGAGTGCGATGTATACCACCAAAAAGCTATTGTTCCTGCTTAGCAACAGGAGGGCGTACGTGTGTTTACCGACATAGAGTGAATAAAAAACAAACGGATACAATACCCGCCTTTCATGTTTACTTCAATTAATCAGTCTGTTTGCGTCTATTGCATGCGTACGAGTACATAGGCCTGTCTACTTCTACCACACCATTTTTAGGGTTCTGTACCTTAAAAGGAAAATAATAATGAACCCTTATAGGATCACTTTGTTGTCCATCTGTCTGTCTGTGTGTCTGTCTGTCTGTATGCCTGTCTGTCTGTCTATTTTAATGTATGTATGTCTCTCTGTCTGTCTGTCTGTATGTCTGTATGTCTGTCTATCTGTCTGTCTGCCTGTCTGTCAAGACCTTTTTTCTCAAGAACGCGTGGAGTAATAAAGTTTAAATTAATATCAAATACCCGGGTCTATGGTCTCTTTCAGCTGTGAAAATATCAAACCTGTAAGTCAATATAAAGAAAAGATATGACCGTTTATATCGCAAATTGACGCATATTTGGCGATTTCACTAAGGAACCAAAATTGGTTTGACTCGCACTTGGCCGGTTATTTTTTACATATAATACTACACGACAATAGACTTTATGAAGCCATATTACAAAAACATGTATTAAAATCCTTCCTATACACTCGGTTCATGTGAAAACATTTCCTTGATGGATGATTGTTCTCGATTTTCCTGACCTGTTTTCCCTATATTTGCTCATAGCTCGCTGGCAAAACAAGAGGCTCTCATTTGATTTAACACGCGTTATCGAATACGATACCGAGAAGTTGATATACTTCCTGAGTATTCGGGAGTTTTAATCTCATTGTTACAGTGGCCTTCGATATGGATTGGAATCGGTCACGCCTTACTTAAGCCACGGAATACATAAGACAGGCTTACCTGTTCCCAGAATTCGGGTTGGCATCGCCCTGTCAATATATAAACGAGGTAATTAAAATTCAGTTCGTGGAAATATTTTCAATTTGATTGATATATTATAATTAAATGTGACAAAAGAAATATTTTCATTTTAGAATGTGTCAGACTGCGAACAGAGCGTTAATAGAGTAATTAAGGAATTTACAATTTCATTCAATTCTTCATTTAATGGGAACACAAAAAAACATTTCGTTTTTGCCAATGTCATGATGGTTAAAGTGAGAATACCTTCGGTAACTTCGTACGGTGAGATGACCAACAAGAAGGCAGGCAACGTCCTTCTCGACAAACTATGGACTCCATTTTACCATCATCAGAAAAAAATCTTCATTTTGATAAAGAATCAATATGATTCGATTCACTTTTGCTGAACACGACGTGAAATGTTCAACACGTTATACGTTGCTTTTTTTTCTAGCTTACTCTGGCCCACTGCTGGGCAAAGGCCCCCAATCCCCTCCATGGTCGCCCTATCCACAGAAATATGGATATCGCCTATATAATAAACTAGCGGCCCGCCCTGTCTTCGCACGGGTAGACATTTAGATCAAATATTTTGTCTACCCGTGCAAAGCCGGGGCGGGCAGCTAGCCTATGTTACTCAGTGAAAATGTAGCTTACTAACAGTGAAAGAATTTTTGAAATCGGTCCAGTTTTTTTGAGTTTATTCGTTACATACAAAAATACAAATCATTCCTTTTTATAATATTAGTGTAGATTTAACACCGATGTATCTCTCTTTATAAAGTAAACAATTTTATAATTAATTTAACACCACTTCTCACTTAAATAAATTAAACAACAGGAATAAAAATATTGCCAACATGAGAAAGGGATAGCAAGACTTTTAGCCCTGTCAATTTGTTAAGTTTAGTGATTTTGTGCAACAGAATCAACACCAATACAAAATCTAGACAACAAATCAAGACAAAATTTTCCTTGGATTGTGGTACTAAGGAATTTACAATGGGTCACCCTAATTTGACATTGCTACAAGCATAAGATTTCAGATATTATAGAGATTTCAGAGCTTTAAATAAGACTTACTTTTTACGGCAATCCCAGGGCATGTGTTTTAGCCCTGCATTATGATCCAATTACATTAACGAAAGGAAAGACTCCATTTCTAAGTTTCCTTATTCGAACTAACAAGGGTCTAGTTGGCGCGTAATGATCTCGATACTGGTATTGTTCTTAATGTAATTGGTATTGAGTTTACTGAGGTGGCAAACGAGCGAGCAATCCGTCTGATGGTAAGCGGTTACCATAGCCCATGAAGGTTTTTTTTACTAAGGTGGCATCAGGCATACGGCCCACCTGATGGTAAGCGGTCATCGTAGCCTATAGACGCTATCTCTCGTTAAATATCGGAGTTGCCCGTTTGAAGCATTCTGACGCATTAACCTCATCTGTTGAAAAAATAGCAATCCTTTACTGGTTGTTGTTGTGGTATTTCTGAGATACCAGTCCCCAATTTTTACACTGCTGATTGCTGACCTAGTAATGATAGCGTCCTTCACCGATTTACGTAAATAATAGCACCACAGATATAAAAATGGAAAAATAAAATCAAATTCCACTTACTCTGAAGCGGAAACTCGTGGACATGTGCATTCTCCCAGTCCTCACTTATGGAGCTCAGACTTGGTCACTGACGAAAGTTCAACGGTCCAAACTCGAGGTTTACCAACGAGCAATAGAGCGCAGTATACTCGGCGTTAAGCTGACGGACCGAGTCCGAAACAAAGATCTGCGCTCAAAAACTGGGATTGGGCTGGCCACGTTTGCCGGATGCCAGACCTCTTCTGGGCTAAAACTACCACATTCTGGTCCCCACCTATCGGACGCCGCCGTCGTGATAGGCCGAAGCGCAGGTGGCGAGACGATCTAGATATTTTCAATGCGGATTGGCCAAGCGCAGCACAACACCGAGGCAACTGGAAAGAGTGGAGAGAGGCCTTTGCCCAGCAGTGGGAAAACAACGGCTAGATAGATAGATAGATAGATAGATTGGAAGTACATGTATAATAATGTACTTAAAAAATTTAAGCAAAAGAGATACCGGCAAACTTCACAACTGCCATAATGAGTTCCCGAAGCTCTGTAACTAAATACCGGCAGTCGATAGAACTAAAGAGCCTTCGAGGAACTCTCCCGTGTTGAAAGCGTGTACACTTACTTTTTTTTATAATATAATTTAAAAAAAAAGCACATAAAAGATATATTTAATAACAAGTGAAGAACACGCGAGAGATTCTAGAAAACTCTCTAGTGATAACTCCACAATTGCGAAGCCATAAATCACCCATAAATAAAATAAATTTGTTCGATTAAAACTTTATTTCAATTTATTATGTCTAATTTAAGCTTTTCTAAAAGTTGGCGTAAACAAAGGTGAGAGAAGCGCCTTAACCATAAATCAGATTGGATTAAAAAGGTGTCAATAAATCTCGATATTTACCGAATTCATGCTTTTTTTAGCGCAGGTGCTATTTTTTTTATTTCCGCAGTCGGGTTTCAGTTTTCTTAAGTTGTTTGTAGATGTAAAAAGGCGTCGCAAGATCACATTTTAATAATCTCCAGCAGCATTATACCAGGCAGAGTAATGTAAATATATTGGAGCGAAATTGATCTCTACCACAAACACTGAAGGACCATGATTGAATTCCGGAGACTGGTCACGGAATTCAATTTAAAATTCAATATGTTCTGTAAACAGCAATGTACCTTACATCAAAGGTCAAAGTACGATTCGTTTTATAAGTTTTATTTGGTTTGTAAAATCCGTAAAGATTACTGGCGCCTTCACAATATTGATACTTACATTCTTCTTTCTTACTTAATCTCTATATATAAAAACAAAACCTTATTTTCCTTGGTCACGGCATCACGCGTGAACGGCTGGACTGATTTCACTAATTCTTTTCTTCTTGTGTTTGTTATCATCAGGAGAAGATTCTTATGAAGAGAAAAATTTGAAAAAAAAAACCGGTACATTTTTAATTTTGGGATGGGAACTAAAGGTCCTTTTTCAATGGTGTATTTTACATATGAATTCATAGCTAATGCAGGACAACGTCTGTCGGGACAGCTACTTATAATCATAAATTCTAAAAGATTTTTTTCCAATATTGAAAGACATTGCATGGCAGACAATCTCATAGCTCAGATATGCCAATCCATTCACAGATAACCACAATATCCCACGATTAGTTTTCCACCCCCTTGAATTAGTCTCTGAACTTGGCGAAGATACCATGTCCCTTGTCCAATAGTAAATATTTTATACCTCTATAATATTCATAATGATTACTAGTGGTCACAGCTCATTAGAGCTAGTCGGCACCCGACCCGCAGCGCCTCGTCGCTCACACTGGACGAACGGCTCAAACAAAAGACTCGCGATTCACACGGTCGTCCCGAGTTGCGAGAGCGTTGGCAATGCGTAGTTACCTAAGACAAGTATGCTATCAGCAAGTTGTCGCCGAATGGTCAGCTCTGCGCGAGCGCGTGGAGGGTATACACCTGAGGCAATCTGGTGACGCTATGGAGATAATGTAGTGAGCGCACATCCATACTTGTTCACATAAGAATACTTACCGCACGAAGCGAGGCGAATTGAGTTGGATGCCGGGTGGCTCTAATGAGCTGTGACCTTTAAGCTAAAATAAAATACCAATAAAAAAAGTCAACATTTTATTCATAAATCGGTATAAGTACTTACATTCACTTAACACTACACAGTTTACAAAGACTTAATTAATTTTACGACAAATAACCTAATCTCATACAAAAATATTACCTCTCATTCACCCCACTTGTACTTTCAATTACCATTTTTGTCCATCAAATACAATTGGGAAAATTAAATGAAACGAGTGCACGATATATTTCACCTAACTAGTATCTTTATATCCTACGCGATTACATTTTTAATTCACATATAGAATGGGTTAGGTTAGATTTGATAGAGGTTAGGTTAGGTTGGGCTTTGTTTGTCACGTGAATTTGGCTTTTTAGGAGATGGGAACGCTTATTTTTATGAATGAAGATCTGTTTTTATTATAGGACACTAAAGGGTCAGGATTTGAGTATCTGATTATAATTAAGGTGTAAGCGGACCTACAGGTATCAGAAAATTGGATTTCACAAACGCTTTATATTTCAAGTTTACAAACAGTGAAAAATATACTTAATTTGACATTTACAATAAAAATTACAATCTTAACATTATAAAAATCTTTAAACCTTAGCTCTCTTTATCCTTGACCGAGTATAATATAGAGAAAACAACTGAAAGAACATTTTTAATTACTCTTAAGTTTGTAGCCCAAAAATCATTAAAATCTCTCCTAGTATCTCATTGTGTGCTTAACTCTCAGCTATTTTTCTTTGTGAATTAAGCACGTTACTGTTACCTACATCAATATATAATTACCACAAATAAAATTAATTGCAAGCACCAAAAAATTCGACAGTAGTTTCTGGCTGAAGTTGACAGACCTTTTGCTTATTTAAGACATAAGCGCAGTTTGAACTCATAATTTTACACATCGATGTCTTGCACAGAACTCGACGTAAGAAAGATAATTTCAATATTAAATCTCCTTGTTTGTTTTATACGAATATACATTGTATTTATAAAATAATATTTATTTTTAAAATTTAGTTAATTTTTAGTTGTTTTATGTTACACTAAAAAATCTTTATTGATTTTCAACTCTACATAAACTTAAACTAAACTAAGAAGTACAAAACTTAAATACCTACACGTAAAATAATAGTCCCGAACCACTGGACCACAATAGTCACTGGGAAGTGTGCCACGAAGTCTGGCGGCATTGCCATTCATTAATGTTACACTTGCAAGAAGAAATATAAAAGTTTTTGATGCAAATTCCTCCCGGATTAAAAACGAGCTCGTTTGAGGAAGTGATATTGGTATCTGATATACATACAGATCGACGATATGTCTAATAAATACAAATAATCAACAATGTTGATTATTGACGAGACCGCTGGTCTAGTGCTTAGTATACCTGACTGCTACGCTAGAGGTCGCGGGTACGATTCCCGCCGCGGCAAACATTTATGTGACAAATATGTTTGCCTTGCGTCTGGGTGTTGGGTATGTATCATAAGTATGTCTTTACAAAAAAACAGTATATAAGTATTATATCAGCTACTGGTTCCTATAGTATAACAAGCTTTGCTTAGTTTGGGGCCAGATGGCGCTGTGTGATAATGTCCAAGCATTATAATGTTAGCAACAAAAAATATCGTGATATTGGTATCTGGTATACATACTGATCGACGATATGTGTAATAAATACAAATAATCAACAATGTTAGCAACAAAAAAAATCGTGACGAAAAACAATTTATTACAAACGTAAATAGTTATTTTTACATAATTATGCTTTCCACTTAAGATGTTATTTGTGATAACGTTATTATTAACGTGTCTAAACATAGGTTTTACATCTCTAAATAATAAAATGCTATATTTTCTTTTAGTTATTATTATACGAGATGAAAATAACGTTATTAAATTCAATAATTTCGTGTCACAATCTTATTGTTCAGGTTATGTGGTAGGTACATGCGTCTTCCAAGATAGTATAATAAATCTTTAATGCGAACGATAAATTTAACAAATAAAAAATACATTTGTTATTTTGTGACTTGATCTTAAATTTTAAAACGCATACTCTTAATAAATATCTCAAAGAAACATTTTAAGCGAGTATATTTTAGTCAAAGACAGGATGTTACCTTTATTACGAAGATGAAAGCTGTAGTCTATTATGTACATTAAATATTGGACAATAGGAAAAAAAATCAATACAACGGCATTAAATTATCGACATTTTTCAAATTAATTCCAGCCTTGAGGCGGTGGGTGGACGGGTAAGTCTGGATTAGTCCACCCACTAGCGGGTGAAGCCAGTGGGTGCACGGCTCACCCTTTAAAATGTATCACTAGCTATTCAGACTTTATTTTTTTATGTCGATACAAGCTTTTCACAAGTCTGAAGGTAACTTCCAGCTAACGATATATAGAGGTTGCTTTGAATACAAATTTCATCATAAAGAACAGTGCAGCGGCGGCGAAAAGTTTAACTAAAAATTCGTATGAACCATAATGACATTTTGAATTTTCGAATGATTGAAATTGCCGAAACTGGTAAGATCAGGCGGCCCTAACAATTTATATTGAAGTCTATATTCACTATCAGGTAATTCGCATGACAGAAGGATATAAATTTTAAACATTAATTTTAACACGATTTAAAGCTTTGTTTTCATCTTACAAGATCGTAACGTACATATGTAGCTAATAATGTTAAAGAGATTCTATTAGATTTTCATTTGAGAGGAATCCTGCAATGCTTTGATATATAAATACATATTATTGTCCGACACTAAAAGAATGCTTGGAACATTCATTGTAGCTTTGATATAAGAAATTATTTGAATTATTAAATAACATTTTATTCTTCAATTTATTATTATTTATATATTTTACACACATCGATCGTACGAAGGATATTATCTCGATATGATGTTTAAATAACTTACCGTAAAAGACAACAATTATGCGTTATATTATAATAATTGTATATTTACACAATGACATGACCAAGTCTTGAATTTGAAGTGTGCGTTATATTAAGATATAGTATGATATAAATATAAATATAAATAGATGTAACAGTGTATAATATATGAAAGAGATAGTATCAAACGATACAGTGTAAAGTGAACGTGACATCATACTTACGTTAAGTAAACATCAATATTATTGGATTACTCACAAACTCTACATTCTACATCAAAATGATACATATGATTACACGGGTATATGTGTAAATATTCTTCACTACGTTCAAACAATTCAAATAGCTATGGGTTAAATTCATTTCATCTACTGGAACAGTTCTATCCTCTACTGATATCACTTATATATACTCTTTATATACTTCGTCTACTGTAAATGGACATACAACCGGTTTCATCTAATCACATTCACTTACATTAAGTTTTGGCATCGTGAGATTATGTTTCGATTCTCCATCGTAATATATAGCTGAGCCTTTGGGAATGTCGACGCCATTTTGGATGTTAGTCTTCAGTCGGCCGAGCTGCATCTCTTCATCTGAGAAGAGGGGGCTCAATTAAAATGGTGATTATTTAGATAAAGATGATGATAATTAAATTGGTTGTCATTAAGATAATAAGGTGCAATATTGTGGTGATTGTGATGTTGAAGAAGTATCGTAGATAGTATTATAGGAGATGGCCATTATTATAGTGATGAAAAAGATGACGATAATTATGATAATAATAATTACTTAAATTTTATTTAAGCAAGAGCGATATTTTTTGTACAGTTATCAAAACCATATGTGATCAAAAACATCTACACAGTTCAAGAGGGTTCGATTAAAAAAGTAATAAAAGAAGATCAGATACCAGATAATTTTAGGTTTGCCAAGATCGATCCAGTTCTCTTATCGGCGAATAATGTGAAAATAGTCTTCAAGGCAATATCATGAAACGAGATCATCAAAATAATGTTGTCTATCAATAACTACACAAACCTTCCGTTCAAGCAACTCAGGCCACCGTTCTGCTGATTGTCGGTCGGGAGAGCGATGTTGGTGGGTGGACTCTTGTTCAGCGGGTACCACTGGGCAACCGGCTTGCGAGGATTGTCCAGCATCTCGAGCCAGTGCTCGCGACCGATCCCAATAAGGGTTGACCCAATAGCAGCACAGCCGATCAACTCGTTCGGTCCAATCCTGGGAAAAATGTTAATGAGTTCTTTAAGAAAGTTGTAGATATGTACAGGGTCGGAAATGCGCGACCGTGTATTGCAAGGCTACGGAAAGAAGCAAATAGACTTCTTCTAGAAGGTTGTCAAATTGTACCTACGGGGTCGGCAATGCGTTACTCCTGGTGTTGCAAGGGTTGCAAGGTGCCGGTAATCGCTTACTATCTAGCTGTATGATTCTTTTGCCATCTCAGTGGTACAATTTACAGTAAATCAAATAGTCGTTGTCGTCTACTTTTACATCCTGATATAAATAGGCATGATGCAAATTCTTTTTTTAAGATGATATTTTATGAAATTTATACTAAATAGTGACGTGATAAACATAGCCTTGAAACTATCGGTAGTACAATGAAATAACTTGATAAATACATGCAAAGAACTGACGAAAATATTAAAATGTTTCAAGGACCCCCTAATAAACAGCCTAGAATAGCAAAGACCTTTCAATTATTCCTGTATTCCCCAAACAACTAGTAAATATTCCCAGCGCTCTATTAAGCCTTAGGCATAACCGTGAACTCTGTATAAACGGATCCACTTAAGCTGACACAAAATCAAATATTTGTACAATATCCATCAATAAATTTGAATTACATTATCCTGATATTTACAGTTCAAGCAATGAAGACATTTAAGTCAGACGTACAAAAGGAACAAAAATCTACACGTTTAAGTAGTAGACCAAGTATGGAAATAAATGGCTGGGTACTTACTAAAATAACTAGGAGCAATGTCCTAGTAACAGCTTGAAGGACAGTAACGCCCAACAAGGTGCTAAGACGCTTAGCATGAATTGCCAATTTCGTAAGGACTACAATCGACGTTCGAATTACCGATCAAGAAGTTCATGAAAATACATTTAAGAATTCCAAAATAATAACGTTAGTCTAACTAACACTTAAGTATAATATCTTAAAGAATCCAAGATAAGATGGAAAAAAGTATTTCTTAAAATAGGTATCACATTGAGAGACGGTCTTTCATAATCAGTATGAGCGCCAAACGGCTCTCACTTAACATACCTGTGTGGTGCGAATTCTGTTGTGCACCTCGGCTGTGCAATTTTAAAATCTAGTAAGTGACACCTCCATGAAATTGCATTTTGTCTCTTAGCCATAAAGCATCGATTTGCAATGTCCATACGTCCAAAATGAACTTAGAAATAAGATTTTGAAAATTGATAAATATATCTATAAAAACTTAACTAAAACTAATAACCTTATTCTGTTGTTCACTGAAACTAAAATATTCACTGTTCTGACAGTACTTATTTGATTTGACAACACTAAAGATTAATTTGCCGGTGCTAAACTTAAATTTAGTGCAGTTTAGACTAGCGTGTGACAAGAGAATGACTAACCTGTCATAGTCAATAACTTTGACAAGCAGCGTGATGTCAAATACATTCTCGGCGGGTAGGTCGAAGACCAGAGCTTCATTGTAGACAGGGCAAAGAGTGTTCTTCTTTACGGTCGTCTTTTTCTTCTTAATTCGCTTGCCTTGGCAGATCAGGCAAATCTTCACGTACGGATCTAAAGAATAATAAATTAGAATACACTTATATTAACACACCTGCCGTGCTGATCTCAGTATCACCCAAGGGTTGACTGGTAGATAATGCCTACTACGGCATTCAGTCCGGCTTGGATATTTTTTGCAGGATGTTTTTAAATAAAATAAAAAGAACAGATAATAATTTAAAATTTGTGATTCTTTCATAATCGAAATCAAAATTGATTATTCAGTATGCCCTAATTAATACAAGACACTTGTGATTTACATTATATTAACACCGGTTCAGAAAAAATCTACTGAGGAGAACATTTGTATCTGTTTATCTGTGCGTCTGTATGTGACATCATAGCTCCTAAATGGATGAACCGACTTTGATTTAGTTTTTTATTAAGTAAAAGCCTTATAAGCCGAATTGTAAGCGTAATAAGTAATAAAGCATATTCAATTAGTTGTACATGTCATTTATGAATTAAGAAATTATCCTGAAAGTAATTTTCCAGTCGAACGTACTTTTTTTTATAATACGCATGGCCTCAAAATTACAATAACGATTAAATGTAAGTATGAAAACATTTGCCCGTAATAGTTGTCAACGAGCCGCCCTGAACGTGAACGGAAGTCTGTGAAATTTCCGACGGTATCGCGACTGGAAGCAATATATTCTAGTTTAACGGAAATATATGTACTACTATGTATTGGGCAGTATCTATCATAGTATCTGAATTGTGCGAAAGCTTTATCATATTTATTAATATTGAAGTTAATAGACTGTCTTCGATATTAATATAAATTTAGAAGCAATAAATATTAAATTATTAATTTTCTACTAATCACCGTCCTGGCCTTATCCTCTCCATTTTGCCTTAGTCTAGGTAAAGCGCTTACCTAGACTGGCCAAGTAAGATGGTTTTACGCTTTTAAAAACATCTTATTGGTCTATTCTTTTAACAAAGAAGTTCTATATAGTGTTTAACTTCACAGACCTGTCGATAGATATACACAGTGGCAACAGTTAATAAAATAAATATTACTTGTGTTCTAATATATTTGTTTATTAAGTGTTAACAAACTTGCCAAACATTCTATTTTTCAAAGAATATTCTCGAAGGATATAGACCTGATTGAGCAACCGTCTCGCGGTTTTTCTATAGAACAATACAACACGGTTGTTATCTCCTAGACAATGCAAAATTGTTTTTCATATTTTTACTCCTTAGTGATCTTATGATTCTTTTTAGAGAGTAATTAATTCTATACTTATAATATAACATAGTATGTTGCTAATAATAATACAAACAATGACTGAAGGAAAAATAAACTAACCTAATGTAAAAAAATAAAACACTTTTCCCAAGTTTCATCTTAAATAAATAAAGCTTAATATCGTTTCTTGGAAGACACACAGGTCGTGATTAGGACCCGACAAGCAATCTGTTGTCAGTAATATATTCACCTTATGTGTAATTAAAATCATGTATTAGATTTTTTTGTCCTGAAGATATCATTAACAAGAAAAGATAAGGATAAATCAAAGAACGATATACGCTTTGTTTTAATATTTTTTGTATAAATAGAAGTAAAATCCAGTGCAAAGAAAATTGTGTGCTGAAAAAACATATAGGGGTTTTTTTCTCAGTCTCTCACAATACCATATACATCGTTTTCATTGGAGTCGAGACACGTTTTCAGTCATTCAATCATGTGTGACTCATATACCTAATGTGTTAACTCTACTACAGAAACTAGTAGACCGTAATGATTAGGGGTTTTCTAAAAAAAAAAAAAATTCATTTAAATATCTACCAAATAAATGAATAAAACTAAGCGTTTATAAATGTACCAGATATTTCTTTTTCATAGTAATAAATTTTCCAAGTCCAACTAACACGACATAAAGCCCCTTTTGGGTCTTCTGGTAGTGCACAAAGAATATCAAAATCGGTCAAGTCGTTAAGGAGGACAGGTATTGGAGTTTTATATGTAAGGTAATATTGCATATATTTATTATTAATTAAATAATAAAATGGGTCCTCATTTACAAATATTACAGTCCGCAATACCCAACTTTATTATTTATGAAATGAGAACGAAGAATATCGATGTATAATAGACTTAGATAATATATATAATTTTAAAAATGTCTGCGAAACAAATTTAATTAAATGAGAAATTAACTTTTAAATAAAATGTTGTCAAACATTAAAAGAGAAAAGCAATAAATCACCACAAACTAAGTAATATGAAAAAGTTTTCAATACATCAAGTTGTGGTCTCAAAGCCAGTATAAATATATACTAGCAGTCCAAGAATGCTTTATTAAAAAAGTACACATATTAAGTAACATTTCGTCGACGTGAATAACGAACTAACATTGAAACGACATTCAAAGTCTAAAGGTTACTGTTTGAAGCGTCAAATACAATGTCATCAAAATTAAAACTTCTAAAGTCAATTTTATTTATAACATAAAAGATTTTTATGAGCTGAAATTTGGCATACACGTTTGTATCCCGTGACAACGCACGATTACCACCATTTTTAATCTAATATGGCGGACGTCACAAAATGCAGATTTCCAACATTTTACAAGATAATTTCCACAGTAACCGACCGAATATAAGCTTGTGGCTAGTATTCAAAAAAACTACTTGTTTTAAGACTGACTTTTGAATTTTACAATCACAAAAATTTCCGCACCTGAATAAATGAAAGGACACCATCCATTTTGGTCCAAATATGAAACTTGCTTGCCACTACTTTTTTTTGTATATGCTTGTCCGTCCGTCTGAGCATTTTTTACTAAGACACCAAAACTGTTTTGGCTATTTTGTGTTCCTATTTTCAACAAAAAAATATGAATATTCAGATTTTCGAACTCAATTAAAAACGACTATGGTCCTACAACTTTGGTGCCATAGTAGTAAATATTCAGACGGGCAAGCTCTAACAGAATATACAAAAAAAGTGATGGCCGGCTTTTATTTGCACCAAATATACTTTTAATAATACTTTTAAATGTTGACCAAAATGGATGATGTCCTTTCGACCAAATCTCTCTGAAACAAGGATGTCCTTTGTTAATGTAACCGTTGAGACTGACCTGACGAGACATTGACACTAACCTGACGAGCCGTTGACACTAACCTGACGAGCCGTTGATATCCATTGCCTTTAGATTCCTGGCCTTGATCACGGTGACGGTAAGCCGGCCAGCGGTAGGCAGGTAGCAGAGCGAGAGCATCAACTCGCCCAGGTCTTTCTTCTCCTGGTAGCAAAGAAATAATAAAATAAATATCTTATAAGGTATTGGTGTCGATTCTGTTGTAGAAAATTTCTAAACTAAACTGATTTGACAGGACAAAAAGTCTTGCTATCCCTTTCCCATGTGCGGGGTTAAATAAGGATGGCAATACTTTATGTCCTGACTAAATTAGTTCAGTTTAATAATTGCGTGAAACAGAATTAGCACCAGTGCACAACAATTAAATCAATTTTCAAATCAAATCAAAAATCAATACTAATCAATACTCTGGCCACGTGTTGCCTCGACCAGACACGCCCTGAGAGAACTTATTTGGCTTTTAGCCCACATTAAAATACCTAAGCTTAGCTCATTTGAATGAAATAATCTGTTTTAAATATACTATTATAGTATTATTATTCCCATATTTTTTTCATAATGTAGGTATTTATTACAATATTCATCATTTCATCTTTATTTGACTAGACTTTACAAGCAAGGACTTTCAAATCGTCAGTGTCTACCACCGGATTCGGAAGGTCGTTTTTGCTGAGAATAATGTGACAAGAAACTCAGCAATTATTCTTTTACAAAAATATATTATTTATACATAAGTTACCTTTGTAACATAATATGTCACAAAAATCAGATATGTAAAAAAATATACATTAGCGCAAAAACAAGAATATAATACTTGATTTTAAAATCTAAGTAGTTAATAAAATGCTTGATACCAGCCTCCACAATGACATGAGACATACAGCTTAGTGTCTTCGAGGCATGGATGGGACTTTAAGCCGAAGTAATAAATGGTATTTATATTGTATCACAACGAAGACTAGCTCGTTTTTACTAAATTCTGAAACATACTACATCGTACTGTCCAGACAAGGTCAACAAAAACCCATTTTATGACAACCCTAAGACATGCGATAAAAGTATTAACATCCTAATATTGTTTTCGAAGATAATAAGACAGGGTTGCCCCAGGATTCGGCGGGTCATTTCACAAAGGTGCTACCTTGAAATCTGAACTGAAAGGGACTCGCTTTGGAAAGGGACAAAGCATTTGATTAATGTTTTACTGGTCCTGCGATATTTACTGTACAGCTTTCAAATCCCACCTTAGAAAATTTGTTACCATAGTTTGGTAAAATGATTGGTGGTTTTATTTATGGGTGTGTTACCAAACTTATATTGAAAGGATTCTCTTTTTATTGATTTTAGGAAGTACATGACGTTTTTGAGACGATTTCATATAGTGATGTGACTCAGCCAGTTCTATAAAGGTGAAAACATTTTTGTAAATTGTGAGCGAGATAATACACAAACAAACACACTATGGAAAAACTGTGAATATCTCTATATATCTATCTATCTATCTATATATCTCTCGCTGTCACGTTGACACGAAATTATCTTCGGTGAAAAATGGGTGTTGTAACACCTCTGCTACCTCTTCTTTATTCGATCGATTTTTATTTAGTTAAAAATCGACTGTGTCGTATTAACAAGTCTGGAACATATCTCGCTTGGAGAATAAGCATTCCTATCCAGCGTGGCAACGCTGCCAAAATTCTTGGCACGCGCCCGCGTGATCCTGATTTGGGTCAAATATTTTATCTAAAATTAGGTAGTTTATGAAAGTTATTTAATCAGCATCAAGTGAAATAAAACCTTCATTTACTTAGTACTTAAGATTAATCTACTCAGTATTATCTTTGAAGTCTTCCTTTGTAAACCAAGTAAAGATATATTATTTACCAAGGTCAGTAAGTATAACCTTGCGGCGTAGTTCTGTTTATAAGCGGCCTAATCTATTTGTGTTTGTGTGCCAAAGTAAAATGTAAAATCTTTTACACGTGTCGTGTCGTTCTTGTAAGTTCCCTTAATAGAATATGAGTCAGAATGTCCTTCAAAGTAAAACTTTGGTTACGACAAAATGAGCGCCGTTTCTCTTTTGACTTGCAGGTTTGCTACGTATAATTTGATTTCCGAACAATTTTAAGAACAAATTGTTCGGAAATCATTTTTAAGAACAAATTGTTCGGGAATCCCATACATTTCAAGGGCGGGGCCCTTGAAATGTATGGGATGACCTTTTTTTAAACATAAGCCAAAGAAATCTAAAGTAGGTTATAACACTAAAAAGCCACTTTAGTCGCTTAATTTTAAGATTCCATTTGCTTTACCGTAGTGGCTTTATATTTCCACGGCTTAAGCTATTAAATAGAGCAGGTTTCTTGGTTCTACTAAACAGTCCCACTAGTCGACCTAATTTAGCCAAGCTGAAAATACTCGAGTAAAATCGTCTGGAATTTTCCTTGAAAAAATATTTCATAGCGACTAATGAAATTCTTTCGATGTAATATGTGATTCGGGGAAATAGCTCATTTAATTTTCTGTTGCTATGCTCTAACTATAGGTATATATAAATGTACTTTAAGGCTGTCTTTCCACTAGAGCAATGTGAATTAGACGTGTGAACATATACTGCCTCGGTTCACAGATGTAGATTTCAGATGTTTTCTATTGGACCTAGTTAAGGACCTAGTTTAAGCCGTGGTGGCCTTTGGTTTAAGCAAGCCCAGGTTCGAATCCCGGCCTGTACCAATGAGTTTTTCTAAGCTTAAGTACAGTGATTAATCACATCATGAGCTTTTAAAAGAGAGGTTTGCGATTTCCCGTGGGTTTTCCCATTGAAATTGGAGCCGCCCGACTGGGGACTGTACCTCCACCTTACAGAAGACCGCAGTGAAATAACTCTACTTGATGTAGTGTTGTGTTTTTGCGGTAAGTAAGGTTGCCAGTGCTCCACGGGGATACGCTGAGCTAGTAGTAATGCTGCTAGCACAGTTAGTCCTCATCAACAAGATGGTTGGCAACCCTGGTATTGCTAGCGGCTAAAGGCTACGGTGATTGCTTACCATCAGGTGGGCCGTATGCTTGTGCGCCACCTTAGTGGTATAAAAAAACCTACGACCTAGCGACCCGCACCGGTTTGGCACGCGTGCATTTCGGGACGGATTTTCTCTACTATAATATGCATGAAAACTAAATACATTATGGATAAAAAGCTTCCACAAGAACCACTCCATCTATTAGAATAATATTCTTTTGACTGGACTCTCGTATTGATCGTAGTACGATGACAAGCTCACTATACGAGCTTAATTGTGTCCGTTTTCCTGGCAAGATTTATTATCAAGTCGCTCTTATTTTGAAAAGACAAGTAAGGCTTTTACTTTTCAATTTGTAAAGCAAGTAATTTTAATAAGATAATAATTATAATGGAAATTAATGGATTGCTTTTAATTCTACAAGAAGTAAGTAAAATATGTAGACCAATTTAATAAACTGAATTAACAAATAACTAAATCTATATAATTATATAAAGGCTTTGTCCTGAATGACTGACGGATCAACGCACAGCCTAAACCGCTGATCGTAGAGACCTGAAACTTTGAGCGTATGTTCTTTGTATGTATCTTAATCTAAAACGTAAAATAGGTGTGCAAGTGTGAAGTGAAATGGCATTCTGTATAATCTGCCTACCCCCAAAGAGACGTGGCGTGATGATTTATGTATGTTAAACAAATAAAAAAAATTGAACATACCTGTGGTGCGGCCAAGATGTTCATAGTATACTCGATTTCCTGGTGAAGGTCGGCAGACTCGAGTAGTCCTTTCAGCACCACGTGACCAATCAGGTCATGACGACTGAAGCGATCGAAGTCATAAACTGAGAACTGAAGGTAGCGCTGACGCAGCTCCTCGTAAGGTACACTGTAGGGAATTAAACAATTATTTAAAAAAAGATCATCGGTGGCCTTGTGGTATGAAGCGTTGTCTGTTATTCTAGCGACGCAAGTTCGAATCCCACCGTTCTGTACCAATAAGTTTTTCCTACCTACTACTATATATACGAATACTATTCTGTACCAATAAGTACCAGGTAATTCTTGACTATCCTATATATGGACCCACCAGTGGGTGAAGCCAGTGGATATACGAGTCACGACCCTGATGGTCTATTTTCGACTATTTTTATTTCCTGAGATATTGGCAGCCCAAGCATAGACCATCTGTTCATCGCGTTGGTCATCGACCATGAGATCTTCTACCATCGACTTTCACCACCATAATTTACTTTTCGATGTTCTCGCTTCAATTTAATGGGAACCCACGGGAGATCCCATTCCGCCCTAACTCTTTTTAAGCTTGTGGTGTGATATATCACAGTACTCAAGCTAAAAAAAACACACCATCACAAACCAAAATGACACCACGGCTTAAATTTCTAAAGGCTACAGTGACTGCTAACCATAACGCCTGCTTTCCAACTTAGTAGCAGAAACAAGTCGTTAGTATAACAGAAACAGCTAGAATCACAACATAGCGTCTGTCCCCATGTATAGTTTGATCTTTAAAACTACGCGACGGATTTAGATGCGGATTTTTAAATAGATAGTGATTCAAAAGGTTTTTATGTATAATTTATTCGCGTTTTGTAGGTATTTAACTTAAATGGCTAACGCTGGCCGTGCGAAGCCGGGGCAGATCGCTAGTATTACATAAAACAAAACGATTTGCATCCTCACAGCGCCTTAAATGGTAAAACAGTTTATTTTAAGCGTTAACAATATTCAAATGATTCCCCAGCGATAGCCAGAGTAAACAAAATAGGTAATCACTGTTTATTTTGAAGCCCGCAGTGCTTTCATTCCATTAATTTTATCAGCACTTCAACTCAAAACTCCGCGGATACCGCCCATTCTTACAAGTACACCGGTTTTATTCAATTATTTAAATCTAACCTTTATTTAAATAAGAGTAGTTCTAAACGTTATTGATTTATTTATATAGAAGTAAATTAACAATTTAATTTGATTTTTTCTTATAAAATTATAGCCTGAATTAGAATCAACCTAAACTAGGTAACTGTTTTAATAAAAAAATAATACATTATAGCAGTTTTTCACTTTGACTGTACTTTCATGACATAAGCAAAGATGATTAGAACTGTGTTTAAATTGGTGGTCCCAATAGACCAATCAAAATAATTATGGGGCTTTCGGGACCACGACCACGACAGAACAATATTGATTAAATTCAAGATGGCTTTTGGAACCGTGGTCCCGGTCTCGAAAGCCCCACAACTCAATAAAACTATCAACAAATTTAATTGATGTTTTCTGCGGTGCTGTTGATCATTGAAGAGTTCCTTTATCTGAAGTCATGCTTACAATAAAAATGCATTATCACGTAAACTAAATCAAAATTTAATAAATAAACTCCCTAGGAAAGTGGAATTGGTTCTAATTCAGCTTGCAAGATTTGACCTAGACAAACAAAATCAAAAATCTGTTAGGCCCTAATAAGGCACTTATGAAGGTCAAATTACAACAAATACATTACTATACGTGGTACGTGTATATCCCGCCCTTTAAAAATCTTTCTTAGCCCTTCTCGAAGAGCCCCATTTACAAAACAGTTCTAAATACAAGATTTTAAAAAAGGTATATGTAGGGATACGGTTCGTCTCTATGAATATTCTTCTTTTAAAATACTTTACTTAATGTTGCTTTTCCAACCGAATATGCTTTCAACATCCGTAGCTTTAAAAAGAAAGTACTACCTGCCCTTTCTTTATACTCCATACAAACTCTTAAAAGGTTTACGCACCAGCGAGTGAATGATTCGAATTCTCACATTTAGTTTGACTCTTTGACTCGTTATACCATGATTGATACATGCAAAAAAAAAATGACAGAGCACAGGGTTTCTTGGCGGTTCTTCTCAGGTGGCTTTTTTTCCGAACCGGTAGTAATTTAGACCTTCATAAGTCCTCATTAGGGCCTAAACTGAATAAATGATTTTTATTTTGATTTTTTGGCCATACAAATATATTTGGTACTTTATATAACTAGATAATATATCCCCGCAACTTCGCCCGCGCGCGCGTAACCATGGGAATCGTTTTAGAGGTGATGGGTCAAGTGATGAGTCGGTGAGTACTATATAATATGTCTCTCGGTTAAGCTGTTCTCAAGTCAGTGGCAATATTTTTTATATAGACAGACGATCACAAGAAAAACACCTATTTCGCTTTATGCCTCAACGTTTGCATCAGAATTCCACCTTCAAAGGTATATAACATTTATTACGATGATCGAAAGTATCATTATTAACGTCACACTAACTAAATATCAATAAAATGGCCCCGGGCGACCCTACTCTATCATAAAGTACAGTGATAATTTTGACAGCTGTCAAACAGTAACCAAACTGTCAAAGTGTATAATAGACTTCTCACACTTGGGTGCACTCATTCAATAACCCCTAGGTCAACAACACGCCAACTCATTTATCTTTACAATAAATAAACTCAATACCGGAGATGTGAAAAGTTCAAAAAGATTCGCTTTCTTGCTTAATATTAAAAGTATTTTTATACCACTATGGTAAGCGGTTACAGTAGCCTATGGACGCTGGGAACACCAGGTTTTAAAAGGATTATTAAGAAAATATTGGTCTATGCCACCGCAGCAATAAAAATCCAATATTATTATAAGTAAGACACGTTTTTGTTTGAAATTGCCAACACATTTATGATTCAAAACATATTTTTCCATAAATTGATTATATTTCAGTCGCACAGTTTTATCATATTCATAATATTGAAGCTTAACTTCGATAATATTATAATGAACTCAGCATAGATTCCACAAATTTCGGACAATTTATTTAACAGGTAAACAAACACCCGCCTTCGTTGAATATTCTGGAAGATTTCAAGTTCCTTGAACCTTCAAAACTTTTTGAAGATAAATTAAAAATGTAATACGATATCAGTTACCAGTGAGGTAGACTGTTTTCCTTTTTCTAACTTCTAATGTTCGCACCCTTTAAAATAAAAAGAAAGATACTTAATTTTCAATTGGGGCAGATTAAAGGTAACCTTTTAAAACTAAAACAATCTAAAAGGAAAATACCTAAGTTAAAGACAAAACATAATCGTATCTTGTCTCAAAAGGGTTTCAATTATTATCTACTCATCTCTTAAAACCATAAAGGATTTCAAATTAGTGAATTATGTTTATCTTTCGGATTATGGAACTTTAATCTCTTTATAGAAAATAAGATACAGAAGACAAGAGGTTGTAATTATAAAGATGAAATGGGAATGCTAAGTTGGTTTTATAGAATAAACTAGCGGCCCGCCCCGGCTTCGCACGGGTAGACTTTTATATCAAATATTTTGTCTACCCGTGCAAAGCCGGGGCGGGCAGGTAGCCTATGTTAATCAGTAATAGTGTAGCTTTCTAACGGTGAAAGAATTTTTGAAATCGGTCCAGTAGTTTCGGAGCCTATAGACATTCAAATATTTTGTCTACCCGAGCGAAGCCGGGGCGGAAAGCTAGTATAATATATAGCCTATGTTACTCAGTGATGATGTAGCTTTCTAACGGTGAAAGAATTTTAGAAATCGGTCTAAAAAATAAAATAAAAAATTTAGGGGTGGACTACCCCTAACATTTAGGGGGATGAAAAATAGATGTTGGCCGATTCTCATAGATACCGGATAAGCACAAAAAATTTCATCAAAATCGATCAAGCCGTTTTGGAGGAGTATGGCAACGAAAACTGTGACACGATAATTTTATATATTAGATGAGTGATGAACGACTGACATGAAATACTGATATACAACGCGAATGCGATTGGAAAAAGATCCAAGTCCAAATTCTAACTTTATAGATCAAATTACTAAAAACCCAATGAAAGAAAGGTACAAAAGTACACGGAATCGGGCATGTATGAAGAGATTGATAATTGTAAAAGAAGCCAAAAAGGTGTGCTTTTCAATAGTGAAATGGCGCTCTTTACTCCTTGCCTACCTCCTGAGGGACTACATACGTCACACATGTATATTATGTATAAGAAAACAAAATCTCAAAATAAACGATACCTCATTACTTTTCGACTGGTTAGCTCTCTTGTCCTATGAAGCAGTTAGTGCTAAGCATTGTAGTTACTTTGACCTCTTGTCATAAAGATCAAAATCGCATGAGCACCAATTCCATCACGAACACCTCAGTCGATTGTAAAGCATGTTTAATCATCCACAAGTTCATTGCCCGCTATCATTTGTAACCATTAAAGCAATGTGTATGAAAACTTCGCAGTCATGTCAACAATTTTTGTTAAACCGCTTAGCGTGCCTTTGTTTTGGTTATTCATTTCATTTGTAATTTATTACGCGTGTTGGAGAATGGGAGTGGTAGAGCTGATATATCAGAGCAATGCTTTAGCCTATACATACAATACGAATAAATAAAATTAAAGGGTAGGTCTGTGATCATACTTTTTTAATAATTAATTTATTTCAGCCCAAAAAAAAGAACAGTCTTAGAAAGATTAAAATCAAGAAAAATATAAAAGAAGGAAAAAATGCAAATCAATTTAGTCACGTCATTTCGGTTCTCAGGCTGATGCAATTGGTATCTGTACATTATATCGTCGGTTCAAAATGAAACTAGCCAATCTGCAAAAGTCAAATTGTTGGGAAAATCGAATTTGTAATTGGTACTGTAAATCAGCGTTTTAACATATATTTTTATTGTTTGTTAATTTATTAGTAAACAACAATCATCTTTAAAGATATATTATAAAAAACTAATATTTATTACTATTTTAGGAATTAACGCACATTAGCATATTTACTATGGTTAGGTTAAGGAGAGCTTAAGCATTTTTGACGTATGAAAAGAAGCCAAAGTGGTAGATAGATAAATTGACTGTGGTGAGATATACCTCATCACATGAGTTTATTTACATTAAACTAGCCAAACTGTACCCCAACTATAGGATTTATTGTAATTACTTGTTTTGATGCCATTGATTTATTATGACAAACAAATTTAAATGCATATCTAATTGCAAAAATGTTTTATTCTTAAAATTTGCTGTGCCCGCCCGCAACTTTGTAGGCGTCGAATTGGCTTTGTTTACGAATTCATGGATTTTTTTTTTGCACGGAGCCCTATTTATTTTTCCAAAATAAAGGTAACCATAGTGATGCCTTATAGCATCAGCTATCTGCAAGTGAGCTAGTGATGTGCTAAGCACCGCTTGACTCGAGTCAGACTCGATTCGTGCTTTGGAATCGCCTACTCGAGTACCAATTTATACGATTCGAGTACGCCGCACTCAATTCCGTTACTCGAGTCAGGAAAAATCCATTTTGTACTTGCTGATTCGATTCTATTATGCGAGTCCAGCTGATTCGAGTCTTGCGTTAGAGTCCCATTTGAATTGAGTCTTGTATTTGAGTCCTACTGACTCGAGTCATGTTTTCGACTTATATTCGGTCTTGGTTTACTTCGTCTCTTTTTGTGGTGTACTAAAACAAATAGAACTTGGTCTCGTTTCTGGTTCCTAGATACCTCCTTAGTATGTTATGTAATGTTTACAAACATTTTCATTAAACATTATTGATTTAATATGGTTGTCATTATGCTAAACCTACATGTTGTTCGAAGTTTACTCCTTTTTGTTCTATAAGCAGTATTTATGGACTCTTATTTCTAAATTCGAGTCCTGGACTCGAATTTCTAGACTTGAGTGGATTCCAGTATCAAACATAGAACTGGAGTAGGTACTAGGCTCGAATCGCGGAATCGAGTCATGATTCAAATACCGTATTAACCGACTCGAGTCACCGAAACAGCGATTCAGCACTTATAAAGTGAGTTTCGTTCAAATCGGTCCAGCCGTTTCGGAGATTACCCAGAACAAAAATAGACAGACAGAGACATAAAAAAAAGATTTTTTGTTATTAGTATTCTATTTACTTGCATATGAATTTAGTAAGAGCTGTTATTTTAAGATTACAGACTTTTTGATTATATACCTCCTTGATGTAGGTAACAACAAACACGAAGCATACACGATAGTGTGCATGCCAGATTAAGATGAGCTGCTATTAGCTCAAAGTTATTTGAACATCTTACTGAGGGTTGTGATGCGGTAATTTCTGAACTATGAAACCGATGACCATAAAATATTTTTTGAGTAAATTTTTAACGTACCTCCTTACTAACAAAAAAAGGATTAAATGATATCGGACTATGAATTAATAAGTTACAGCCAAGTAAAGGTTTTGACTTTCATCCCCTTTCTCAAGGGAACCGTGCAGAATTTCGGGATTAAAAGAAGCCCATGTTTTACCTCGTAGTAAGAACTTTAATTGTGCGAAGTTTAATTTAAATCCATTAAGTAGTTACGGCATGTTGCGCGGCCAAGGATCTGTTCCTTGGCCGCGTAACAGACAAATAAAAATAACAGTTTGGGGTTCAGTATCGAATATAGTGCTCCCCAAAATTGATTTGAACTTGTTACAATTTTATTAAAAGAACAGACGTATGTAGATACCACATAGATTAGTATAATATTGTAAGGTCAAACATTTTGATTGCTTAGCAAATCAAGGTAAAGTATTCAATCTGCTACTTAGGCTAGTACAAAGGTAGAATACTGTGAAGTTTAGTGTTCCTGTTGCTTTTTGAACCACGGTAAACTATTAAATGTACCACATTGGCCAGTAGAATATTGTGAGAACAAATATTCCCATTGCATTGCGAACCAAGGTAAAGTGTTCAATTTACCACTTAGGCTAGTAGAACATGGCGATATTTTTGAGGAGTAGTAATTTTCGGTGTTGGTAAACTGAACTATATTCACATAGACAAGTTTACTTTTGGACGAAGTTCATTTTTGCAGATGTGGAAAAGGATTACATGCATATATCTTCTTCATTTTTAATGATATCGATTTAATATTTTACCATAATGTGGAGCAAAGGGGAACTTAAGTGATGTCATATTTAACTCAAAACTGCCAAAAATGCAGTTTGGCTAGTTTACTATTGGGCCGACGATATCTTTAACTTTAAATTAATTGTATGACACCATACTAAGTCCTGGGAGTGGAGGCAGTCTGCAGCAGGTCTTATTTTGCGTGGTGGTAACTAAAACTAGTTGGTTGTATGCGTAATTCGGAATTCTGGTTTGATTGAGCTCCTGGTCGGTGTGTTCGGTTTGTTCAAAGAGTCTACGTCGCTGAGCTTTATAGCACAGCGACGGAGACTCTCTACCGCGCGTGCTAATAATGCCTATTTACATGACAGCGACATCTAGTGGTCAAAAGTCCGTTAAACATTAATATTTATTGGCGTATGAACATGTTATTGGTAACTTAGTCGAAACGTCGAGGTAAATAAACAAATCGTATATAACGAGTCTTAACTCGTTTCATTAATATTCGTTTTGATCGCGAAAGTTTGACAAATAGTATCTACCATCTATTTAAAGAACAAAACAAGGTGGATAGAAGGCTTTATTAGGCTTCTATCTGACAAAATGCTAACTATTTTTCATTTATCTTATATTCAGAATAGTACAGAATCTTTTGGAACTATTTCATCAACCATTTTCTTTATTTTAGTTAATACTAATTTAATAAATAGCTTCATTTAATTCACATCGCTTATTATTTTCAACGATTTCTATATCAACTTGAAATTAAAAACAATTGAATACTGCTGAAACATAATTAAGAATTTCAAGCATTGAAGAAATACTAATTCAATAAACTAATTCAATAACACGTTGACACAAAATCTTGATAGTATTATCAATTTCTGAGTCTTAGATATGAATCAAACTTTGCATCAGTATTGGTAAATTCATGAGATGAATTTTAATAGGGAAAAAATAAATTTGTTACTCGCATAAAAGGACTTGAGGAGACCATATTTTGTATATATAGTGCAATCATTTTCTAATAATTTCAAACTCCGACGAAAATGAAACAAAATATATAAAGAGAGGTAGGGCGAAATGGGATCTTCTCCCATGAAAATTGGAGCCGCCCGACTGGGGACTGTACCTCCACCTTACAGAAGACCGTAAGAAAATTACACTAATTTGACGTAGCCTTGTGTTTCTGGGATGAGTAAGGTTACCAGTGCTCCACGGGGATACCCTACGCTACTAGTAATGCTGCTTGCACAGAGTCCTCACAACAGGGTTGGCAACGCATTAGTGATACCCCTGGTATTGCTAGCGGCTATAGGCCAAAGGGACCGCTTACCATCAGGTGGCCCATACGCTTATGCGCCACCTTACAAGTTTGATTATTTTACAGCTGAAAGAGACCATGCCCCCGGGTATTTAATATTAATTTCAATTTGATAACTCCACGCGTTCTTGAGATATAAATTCTTGACAGACAGACAGACGGATAACAAACTGATCCTATAAGGGTTCCTTTTTCCCTTTTAAGTTACGGAAACCTAAAAACTACTGTGGGATATCGTGTAAATGTAATTCTACGATTTATGACGTAGAAATAATACTACTCTTATTTCACCAAATTACTCGATGATGGAAGGAAAGAGTATTCTGTACCAGAGGGCATGTTTAAGAAACAGATGAATGTCAAAGGAACAAAAGATGTGCGCAAGTCAACAATGAAAGGCGCTCTTTGTATATACTCTTTGCTACCACGAAAAAGACCCGGCGTGATGATATGTAAGAATTAATCATGTATCGTTCTCAGTTGTATAATGCTTAGTCGCGTCACTTGCGTTAATGGTAAAATAAATAATGATAAATTAGGCTTACCTGAACAGGAATGTCTCATTGAAGACAGGGTTGAGATTCTTGCGATGTACTTTCGTTTGGAACTTCTTCTTGCGGTCTGGGAGCAGGAACACCTTGATGTAGGGGTCACTGCTACCTGTCACATCCTTGATGGGCAGGTCACGGGCCTCGAATATCTAAACACACAGACACATGCTTAATCGATATATTAAGAGGTAATGGTAAAATATTAAGTATTAAGGTAATTTTGTTCTTCTGTTTGGTAGTTATTGACGAGATTTTTATCATATCAGTAACTTGTAACTCTTGTAAGGCGGGACGAAAGGCTCTTATATAATAATCTAACATTATTATGATGTGCGCACTTTTTATTACATATGATAGATGCGAAAATCACAGGATTTTTTTTCATTAATTTTATTATAAACAGCTGAAGTGATTTTGCTAAAATTAGTTAAGAAGCTAGTGTCTATCATGAGGCACAATATAAAAACAGTATGTTTTATAATCGTCGTAATTGAGTGGAATAATCTGTCATATTGTGTTAAACTTCAGTAGGTAGGCTAAGTTCTGTTTTTTGTAAAATTTTATTCTGTTTTGTCTTTATTAACGTATTGTCACTAGCTGTCCCGACAGACGAGATTTATCCCGAAATGAAAATGTTCTTTTCATATCAACCTTCTCCTGACAATAAAAAATCAGTTAGCGAAATCGGTTTACACGTGACCAAGGGAAATAAGGTTTAATTTTTATATTATATAGATTAGTTTTAAACAGTGATTAAATTAAGCCAATCGTATGGCCTAATTAATAGAGCTGTGTTTTCACTGACATGATAAGTACGTTACTGATAGTCTCGCAACCTCTAAATTATCCCAATGTTCCCATACAAAATATATACCGCCAACCTATTATCATTTCTTTAGCCATCAGATAATTTGATCGAACTAAAAACACTCCTGGAAAATAAACAATTTCCCTACTCTGATAAAGCCATCAGTTAAAACCTTTTCTTAATTAATTCGAAGTGGGAGTCGGGTCTCGCAAACATGTCGCCGAGTGAACGCGACGGATGATGTTTCATAATCAGAGTCATCCATCATGTCTAAAGAGGCGCCTAAAAATCGTCGTTGTCATTTAAACTTTATACGTAAAAAATACTTCTCTAAGTAGTATTTTTATTGGTTACGGTTACCCAGTTTTTTAAAGAGAGGTACGGCGATATGGGATCTCCCGTGGGTTTTCTTTCTCATTAATATTTGAGCCGCCCAATTGGTGACTGTACCTCCATCTTATAGAAGACCGCCGTGAAATAACACTACTTTGATGTAGTGTTGTGTTTCTGCGGTATGGTTGCCAGTGCTCCAAGAGGATACGCTGAGCTAGTTGTAATGCTGCTAGCACAGTGACTCCAACCCTCATCAACAAGTTGGCAACTCGTGATATCCCTGGTATTACTAGCGGCTATAGGCGATACGGTGTCCGCTTAACATTAGGTGAGCCGTATGCTTGTGTGCCACCTTAGTGGTATTAAAAAAATATTAAACTATTAAACCCAGTTTTGGAGGCGTTCTGCTTAGGTGGCATGAAAGCATTCGGCCCGCTTGATGGTAAGCGGTCACCGTGGCCCACATGCAACTACAATATGGCATTGGTTATCACTAACGCGTTGCCAATTTTATTCTTGGAACCGACTAACTGTGCTAGCAGTTATGCTGTGATAACACATAGGGATATCCCTACGTCAGCACAGCGCATTCTACAGAATGTATTACATCAGAGTAGTGTTATTCGACTGCAATATTCTTCCAGCTGGTAGAGATCCATTTTTTTCAAGGGTAATCACGTTATACCTTACTTTTTTTATTTGTTGATTTCACACTTTAACGAACTCTTGCGTAACGTTTTTAATAACTTAAATTAAATCTCTAAAATTTTATTTCTAACAACTGGTGAATCAATTCGAAACCAACAATTTCCTCCAACAAACCACAATTCCTGCAAATTGGACGAAAACGCAAAATTGCCGTACCTTATTCTTTTCGGGTTCATTGTCCTCTTAAAAACGCTGACTGAATAGATATCGGGGAGAAATATAATAATACAGGCTTATTTTCTTCCGCGGTAGTTAAGGAACCGACCTTAATATAAGTTTTAATCGTGTAAAGACAAGGTCTAAATTTCTAGACCAAATTAACAAAGTACCCAATGACGGAAAGGTTAAGAGAACACGGACATATATATCTGCAGAACTTTGAAACGTTACAGAGTTCCAGATTTGTTTACTGTAAAATAAAAACCCGTGGCTGCCTTGTGGTTGAAGCAACGGGCTGTCATCTATGGGCTCAGGTTCAAATCCCGGCCTGTACCAAAGAGTTTTTACGCTTAAGTACAGTGATTAATCACTTGACCTTAAAAAGAGAGGTAGGGCGAATTGGCGTGACAGATCTGTCAGCTTAACTCCAATTAGGAGTTGGATTTATGCGTAAAAATATACAATTTTTATTTAATTTAAAAAAAATTATAGGCTAGAAGCGTAGGATTTTGAATTACTATACCCACTACATAACCAAGCCTTACTATATAGCTAATAGAAAACGGGCTTTAATTTTAGTACGCGAAGGTTTATCTTTTGATGGGATTTACGGTAAACTTACGATACAATGTAACTAAGTATGAAAAGGCTGCATACAAATAACTTTAAAACTTTGTCACAATATAATGCAAAGAAACTACAATGTAGTATATTTTATGTCTTCGGAATATTACCAAGTTGCGTGAACGATTACTGTTCGCGGCTACCGGGCTACAATGAAATATCAGCTGTATCTTTAACATGCTAATGTACATTTTTGCTTGCCGAAGACAAACTCGTATGGCAAATCTATAGTAAATATTATAAAAAAATTAGAATGTATTTGTTCCTTGGTGTGTGTAAGGATATTGAAACATTGGACCTACTGAACGCTATTTAATAAATTTATTACACCAATCATTAATTACTTAGGCTGTATTATACACCTACGTATACAATTTTATTTTTTAATCAATTTATACACAAGCAAATAGAAAAGGAACCCTTTTATAAAAAAAACTCGTCCCGAATTGTTGTCACGCGGGAGGGTGCTATAATAAAAAAAAATAAGTTACGCGAGCAAAATCACGGGGAACAGCTACTGGTAAATAACTTCCAAAATGTTTAAAATTCATTTTGACGGGTTCTTACCACGGTATTTTTATTTAATTAGTTGCCCGATATTTGGATGCTGTTGCAAGCACCATGATCACGGAACGATTAGTAGGAAAGATAAGAGCGGTAGGTGCGGTTTACGATAAAGTGTAAACAAAATGATCTACCCTCGCTTACCCCCTAGCTTTCTTTTGTTTGTCTTTAATCGTACACCGCACCTACCGCAGATCGTTCCGTGATCATGGTGCTTGCAACAGCATAGAAATATCAAGCAACCAATTAAATAAATTATGGAAGGTAAAATAGAAGGAAGGCGTGGCAGGGTACGACCAAGGATAAGTTACATCAAGCAAGTTAGGGATAAGATAGCCGTCACGTCGTATAGGGAGGTCAAAGAAGTAGCACTGGACAGGCAGAAGTGGAGGGAAATACATCGGCTGCACCGACAAGAGTAAAACTCTTAAATAGAAGAATTAAATAAAATACCGAGGTAAGTACCCGTCAAGATGTATTTTAAACATTTAGACCATACCCGCGAAAGTTTTAAACAATATATAAACCTCCAAAATGTGCTACGTATATATTTTGTACGTTGAACTATACATGTTACAGCTTTAAGCAAAGCTTTGATAAGTCTTATTAAGCAAGATTGTGTGAGCTGGTGACAATCGGTTCAATGAACCGCGCAAACTCAACTAATAAGATAAATCCCTCACGATTTTCCCAAGAGACTGAAAGGATGACGGGCTCCAAGAGCGATTAAGGACTTTGACACTTTACTTTATTTGCTTCTTTACCACTATTGATAGGCATTTTTAATATTTTTATTAATCAAAATTATATTATATTATGTTAATGTTTTAAAATTCATTATATATTATTATATTTCTCTATAATCATAGCTATTCTTGTAAAAAATACCAATATATGTTAATATAATATAATATAATAGTCCCAAAATAGGGTTGTCATCCGTCTAGGTTTCCCAGGATGCTTGTCCTAGCTTGGAATTGCGTCTGAAGAGATTTCTCACGAAGTATCCGAGTGATCAACCACCGTCTCTCGCCTTTCACGTTGGCAATTGCGTTAGTATTCCATTCCACCCTTACACCCTTGGCCTTGTGGTATGAAGCGGTGATTCTGTTCTAGAAACGCAAGTTCGAATCCCACCAGTCTGTACCAATGAGATTAGTCACACCACGAGCTTAAAAAGAGAGGTAGGGCTAAATGGGAACTCCCGTCGGTTTTCCCATTAAACATTCGAGCCGCCGGACTAGGTACTGTACCTCAATCTTACAGGACCAACCGCGCTTATTAGTAAAGATTGTTCTAAAGATTTATTTACCTTGACAACGAGTGCATCGACCTCTTGGTCGTACTTGAGAGCGAAGTGAAGTTTCCCGCAGAACTCCAACTCAGCACTGTCAGTGGACGACTGACGAACTAGCTCATTCTTGTACAGTTCCGGCTAGAACAAGCATATATAATTAGTACATACATATCATCACGCCAATTCCCTCACGGGGTGGGCAGAGAGCATAGAGCGCCAATTCACTCTTGACTTACCAACACATATGTGTTGGTAAGTCAACAGTGAATTGGTGAATGTAAAGGTGTGAGAGTGTAAAGTATGTAAAAATGAATGTAAAGGTGTAAGAGTGGTGAATGTAAAGGAGACAAAATATATATTTTGCCTCCTTTACATTCACCCATCTTCCTATAAAATAATAATGAACAGTAAATACATCTGCAGTGGTTTTTTATTGAGACTGAATATTTCTTAAGTTATACAGCAGAAAGATTTCAAACTAGCCTTATCCTTTTCTCTCGTAGAAACTGTTACTAAGCAATAATGTAGTTAACTATTTGTGAATGTTTTTATAAATTATATATAATATAAATAGTTTTTTAGTTCCCACTAAGAAACAAAACAAACAAATCCCTTTATACTCGTATCATACGAATAGAAGTATCAATAGATACAAAGTTACAGATTCAACTTCACAACCATAACCAATTTATGACCAAGTTATTATAGTCTATAATAATATCACCTCATAACCAACCCACTAACAATGTGTGGGTATGAACATAAATTTCCTTATTTATATTCTGCTTCAAACAACAACTTTACTGATCTCATAGCAATTTAAGCTCACAATGGTATTCAGCAATGATTTAGGTATTCGTCCGTGTAGCTTGCTTTGTCAAACTTTAGTGTCGTAATAAGGCAATACAGGTACCATTTATCTATATATATAAAAATGAATCCCTAAATCTTTTTTATTTGTGTTTGTTATTATTGTCAGAAGAAGGTTCTTATGAAAAGAAAAAACCGGAACCTTTTAAATTTCGCGATAAACCAAAGGTCTTTTTTTCGATGGTGTATTTGACATATGAATTCATAGCTAAGACAGGACATCGCCTGTCGGGTCAGTTAGTATATAATTCATGCCTTGCCACAAGGGTCCCAGAAGTTGTAGGCAGAGGGGTTACAACCCCCACTTTTCACTGAAGATAATTTGGTGCAAACGTAACGCGAGTCCGCCTTTTAAGCACTACTGTACTGTCCTTTTATTTTTTTCCGTAAAACTTGTGACAAATCGCTAATGATATTTAAAAGAATTATTATATTAATTCCTGTTTTCTAATAATACGTATGCTACATCACCAGTGCTATTCATAAGGGCTTAGGGTTGCAACTAAAGAGTTTCTCTACGGAACTTCAACTGGTTATAAAACTTCGTTGAGATAGGTCACCGACCTCTGATATTTGAGGTTAATAATCCATAGATTTTGGGCTAAATTGTACCAATCGGGCCACGTTGTGTAATTTGACGCCTGCACTGCCAAAGAACTTAACTTTCTCGAGGTCAATCGCTGAAGAAATAAACAAGAAATGTGTAGACTCAGAATTATTATTTATAAGTAAATTAATTAATAACTAAATAATAATAAGAATATAAGTATAAGTATAAGAATAATGCTACGTAGGTGGAGCTTCATTGGATTCCAGACAGTATTAATTCATGCTATATTAATTGTAAATTGTAAATGCAAGAAATTATTGACTTTGTGTCTGAAAGCATGTCCATATAAGTAAATTCTTAAAGCTGGAAAATGAAGTATTATTTTATAATAAATTAGTTAGTTGTTCCATAGTTGTAACTTCATACGAGTTACTTGAACGGAGTAGTCTGACCTACAAAGGTTCAAACAAATAAAGCAAGCTACCGGGCTTAACACGTTCGTTGCATTACGAGATCTATCAGATTTCTTGCAGGACTTTTGTATTGTGCGTTGACTATAATCGTGTTGTTTCACTCCTTGCGGGAGGCTCTAACGTGTAAAGTTCTTTAAGTATGTGTAAGACAAATATACATATTTGCTTCCTATTTAAAGGTGAATTCAAGGACATAAAAAAAAATATAGAGATGGATTAGGTCCCTAACGCACAGTAGTATAATAATGTCTATTCCTTGCGTTAGGAGACCTGTCGGTACTCGTGAAATCTTACGCCTCGTAGACGCAAGAGAGGGAGGGTGGGCGGCGCTGGCGCCGCGTGACTCGATTTAGTGTTGTCCTAGTATCGACGTGGGAGGTCGCGCGCACGGTTCGAAAATATCACTACGTAATTGTATTTTAAAGTGTGTTGATTATTGTTTATAAACAATGAGTAATTCTAAAGGGAAAAAGTGTAAAAAGTCTATTTATTTTGAGATATGTGAGATTTCAAAAAACAAAAACTCGACGCCGGTATATACTGCTGCATCGTCCAGTAAAATATCAATTTTGGGAAATGACGACGCACATTCAACAGCACTGACGCTTCTAAAAAAGCCAAAAGAATTATTACCATTTGCGCGCAATGCAAACAATCAATGTGCTTACCATGTTTTAATGAAAAACGATTAGTACGAGAAGTACTTTTTCAATCGACGAGATATGATTTTATTCCCATCACTACTTTACTACACATATTGAACTAGCTTCGGTTGCGGTAAGAGATACAATGGATACCTAATTTTTTTTGGTATTTGTAGTTTATTCTAATGTCATAACTATGTGCGAACCTTAGCAAAATGTAGAGCAATAGCCTCTCTTGACAAAAACTTCAAAATATTATGTTATTGATTTTTTGCAAGATATAAATTATTTTCAAAACTGTATTTTTAGGAGACTGATTAGGTCTCAAACGCACCAAAGGGTAGGTTAGTTTCGAGATCTTTAAGGTCTCCAAAGCACCAGCTGAAAGTTTTTTGAAAATGATAGCGCAGTGAACGTTTTAATCGTATATTCATTTCAAGCTACGGTGACCGCTTACTATCAAGCGGCCCATACCCTTGCTTGCTTCGTAGCATAAAAAATCTGAGCCTGATCAGCATAATTTGGCCCCCCTACAATGTCGCCGTTATAGCCTCTACGAGGGCTACGTAGCTACGATTGTTGATAAGTGCTACGCGCTAGCATTTTGAAGTATTGAGGTTTCGTAGCATATTATGATAACTAAAGTATTACATAATTAGATGTGTAACACCTACATTGATCGGGACCACACAATGAAACGGCAAATAATAAATAAAAAAACTCGACATTGTATGTATGTATTGCATGTCTCTACGACAAAATACGAAGCTATACATTAACTAGCTGTTTCCCCGCGACTTTGCCAACGTATCAATATAAAATATAGCCTATATTACTCAATGATATTGTAGCTTTCTAACGGTGAAGGAATTTTTGAAATCAGTCCAGTAGCTTCGGAGTCTATTCAATACAAACATACACACACACAAAATACAAATCTTTCCTCTTTATAATATTAGTATAGATTAAGAGATAGTTGGATTATAAATGCACAGATGCAGCTTACATTATTACACAATTTAAAAGGTCAGCAACCCGGCTACTGCTTATATTGCAGGCCTCCACAGGCTACTGATAAGCGCTAGCCTTACGTCGTTTTTATAATAATAATTCCCTAAGTTTTTTTGTGTATATGTGTGCCAAATTTCAATAACATCCGTTTAGCCGATGGTTGAACAAACAAACTCTCCCATTTATTTTATTTCATTATAGAATGAAGAATAATTTCATTTTACAATGGTGTCGATTCGGTTGTAAATAATCAGGAAACTAAACAAATTCGACACGACTTAAGTCTTGCTATGCTTTTCTTAAATGGGGGTTAAATAAGGATGACAATCCTTTAAGACCTGTCAAATTAGTTAAGTTGAATGATAGTACAACAGAATTAGCACAAAATATGACAAAATTATAATTTATATTTATAGTAATGGCTTTAAATAATTGCTTTCCCGCAGTAAATTAACTAAAATTAGAATTAATTACCTAAAAATTATAAAATCGACCATCTAAAAATACCCCTTTGAACATTTAGCTTCATTAACTCTTTGAAAGGTTCGGTTCATTAATTTTACGAATTTATTTTTGGAGGCCCATTATATAATAATAATTATTCTTTTAACCCAAAAAAATATAAACTATATAACTAACAAAAATGACTAACATAATTTTAAAAATTACGTGGCTTTTCAAATTATAGACTTGAAATTAGATATTGAAATGTCTGACAAAATATTGTATTTATTTGATGTTTATATTATATAGGCTTTTGATCAAGTACGTATTAAAATCCACTTAATTATTTCGGTATGATACTCTTGACAAAAAAATATCAAAGCCCTAGCAATGTAATTATTATATCTTTACACAACATTTGTAAATATCTTACAATAAAAATGAGCCTTATTATAATATTAATTAATTGTATAGTCAAATGATCCCAAACTAAACGTAGCCTGTAGATTCCTGCCTGTAAACTGTAGTAGATATATAAATCAACTAGCGGTCCGCCCCAGCTTCGCACGGGTAGACATTTATCAAATAGTTTGTCTACCCGTGCGGAGCCGCGGCGGGCAGCTAGTATAATATATAGCCTATGTTACTCAGTGATAATGTAGCGTTCTAACGATGGAAGATTTTTTGAAATCGGTCCAGTAGTTTCGGAGCCTATTCGATATAAACATACACAAAAAAGAGCAAATCTTTCCTCTTAATATCAGTATAGATAATACGAACACTACGCAAACATTTTTTTGTAGTGTATGTAATTGTCAGGCCAAAGTTTTGTTTGATAACACTAAGGTGGTAAACAAGCATACGGGCAAGCGGTTACCGTAGCGTATGAACGCTCGCAATACCAGGGGGTGACACTCACACGTTACCGATCCTAAAGTTTGTATGAAAGAAACATTTTGGAACATTATCATAAGTAAATCGCAATCGAAGATGAGGTGGGTCGCTAGTTTAATGTACTTGATGAAATAGCACATGTATTGTGTACTCGAGAATAGCTACTACGTAATCTGAACACAACTCACGTTTGTGAAACACGTGTCGGACTATTTCAAATAGCCGGCTTCTGACAGGTACAGAGCAGTAGTGCGTCATTGGAAACATTCCCTATTTGAAATGCACTTATTGACGTCATAAATATTTAATAATTAATAAATATATCTATACAGGTGTTTTTTTTTTCACGAATGTGGCACACTAGCGTACGGCCCACCTGATGATAAGCAGTCACCGTAGCTTAAAGCCGATAGCAATACCAGGGTGTCACTATCGCGTTGCCAACCCTGTTGTCGATGAGGACTCACTGTGCTAGCAGCATTACTTCTAGCGCAGCGTATTCTCATACGGAACACTGGCAACCTTACTCACCGCAGAAACACAACAAAGTAGTGTAATTTGACTGCGGTCTTCTGTAAGGGAGGTACAATCCCAAGCTTCAATATTAATGGAAATACCCACGTATAAGCTTATAAAAACTTATTGTTACAGGTCGGGTATTGAACCTGGTTCCATCAGATAATAGGCCGTTGCTTAAACCACACGGCCACCATGGCTTCCTAATCATGATGTATGTTTTGAATCAACGTCAAAATGTTTAATTTATCCTACCGGAATATGCTTCGAAAATATAGATACAGCAAAGAACTAAATAATAATATTTTTATGTACATAAAACATGGTATGTATAAACATAACAGTTGTAAGGTGCTAAACCTAGATCATTGTATTTCATCATTATCTTTTCTCATGGAGCAAAAACCCATATCTCATAATACTTGCAACTTAGTTCGCGCAGTATCTCAATGATTTAATGCGTGCTATCGGAACTAAGTAATTTTCTGCTAGAAACATTGTTTTGTTCACTCGTGTTGCAAGTATTTGTTTGTTTTTTAAACTTAATCAATGATTTTTACTTACGTTACAGTTTATAAGAATCAGTATAAAGTGTATAATACCATAAAAAAAAAACAAATACATAATATAAGAGCCCTAGTCGACTAAGAGAAAACGCAACGCGATTAAATACAAAACACAAGAAATGAACGTAAAAGTACATTTTTTTTTCGTATAAGATTATGAATACCTTATTATGCAACAAAATTAATTATATACATAAAATTCTAACGAATACAACATTTATTTAATCTTTTAACCACGTATAAAAATTAATGTGTTTTTATAAATTAGCATTTTATAATAAAGCACATATTATATAATAAAGCAATGTTTTTATATAAAAGCATATTTTATGAATGTATTATTCTCTTTGTACGAAGCAAATATGCAGCCCGTTCAAATAAATTCAGCTCTTCTCCCTCACAATAAGGCGTGAGACTTATAAGGATGTTCAGCGCCCTTATAACAGCCAAATTGCTGTGTGCATGCGTTATTTAGTCTCAAATTGCTCGCCAGCTCTACTGTTGATCCCAGCATAAGGCGTCGCCCTGAATACCCAGTCTCATAGGGATTTATATACCCTATTCTGACGTACGATTTGTTTGGACGCAAAATAAAACACAAAGATACTACATTGCATTGCCTTGTAGGTAATGAAACTGTACGGGAATATAAAAAATGTTTTTTTGTACTATTGGATGGTCACAAGGTTGAAACCCAAGAATGGTGGATGTATTGTGTGCAATATAGTATGATAATTGCCTAAAAATAAAGGTTTACATAAAAATCAACATAAATGTGAAAAAAAAACAACTCTTTACGATGTATTTTAGTGGAGCAATTTTTTTAAAGTTTTATCCAGCATGCTTCTACATAATAAGCTTTAAATACACGTGAAAACGAGTTCCAAGTTTATTTGTTGTTCAAAACCAAGACATTTGCAGTTTTAGCCATATTTACTATCTACAATCGTTAGATATGGGATAACAATGTATGGGAATCAAAATCTCTTACGTTATGTCATGTGGTAAAGTTTTTAATTCCTAATATTATAAAGCTGAAGAGTTTGTTTATTTGGACGCGCTAATCTCAGGAACTACTGGTTCGAATTGAAAAAATCTTTTTGTGTTGGATAGTCCATTTATTGAGGAAGGCTTGAGGCTATACTAGCTGCCCGCCCCGGCTTCGCACGGGTATAGAACATAATTGATAAATGTCTATCCGTGCGAAGCCGGGGCTAAAGGGAAGGTACAAATTTGGGACAACGTATTATTGTTTTGCTGCGGTACCACATATGCCAGACCTTTGGGTTATTAAAGCGCAATAAATATGTATCCTAAAAGTTTATTTTTAAATACAGTATTGAGTGCGCTCGTCCGAAGTTAAATCGAAGACTCATCTCTAACGAAACATTATTGTTTAGAAATAGCACTAAAAAAATTGTCTACACAAAGGTTCTTCAAACCTAGACTATATTTTCATTTTTTTAAATCACCTTTAAAATAATGAAATGGAGTGTAAACATTTTTTAATCCGCAAAGACTACGCTGTCGACTGCGAAATCGTAAATTATGATTACCGCGTCCTACGTCGTCGTTTGACAAGGAAAATTTACCCTTAATTAGAAAGTCTTGTTCAAACACAGTGATCAAGTCTCTTAGTTCAAAAGTTGAAGACCAGTAATTACTGGGAAAATAACCAGAAGCCGTATTCTGGTACAGCGGCAAAGGGGCTGTAATTTGCGTTGCAGACTAGCTCGGGTCTCTAATCTAGGTTCAAAGGGTTTTTTGGGTAAAAAATCCCTAATCCTTCACTTTTACTTTGTTCTTGAGTCTTAATATACATCTACTGTTATTTTTAGGGTTCCGTACTTTAAAAGGAAAAAAGGAAAGCTTATAAGATCACTTTGTTGTCTGTCTGTCAAGAATTTTTAACTCAAGAACACGTGGAGTTATCAAATTGAAATTAATATGAAATACCCAGGTACCTCTTTCAGCTGTAAAATAATCAAATGTGCGCATATTTAACGATTTCACAAGGGAATCAAAACCTATAGGGTACTTGCCGTTGACCTAGAATCATGAAATTTGACAAGAAGCAGTGTCTTACAGCAGAAGTAAAGGAAAAAATCTGAACACCAATAATATGTTTTTTTAATGCTAATTTCCTAATAAGTATTCCTGATTCGCGCTGTTGAGGGTCACCGACGAATAATGACCTCATTTGAAGTACGCCTACTTTTAACCTTACCTACAAATTTGTACGGAACCCTCGGTGCGCGAGTCCAACTCGCACTTTACGATATGTTTTTTACACTAAAAAGAACAAAGCATGTATGGTCTGCTTCGCTGTGGTCGTCTGTATCAATAGCCTGTTGCCACCTTTATATTAAGCGGAATTGAGTGCTAGATGCGTAAAGTACAACAGTATTTTTATGATGCTAAGCCGCCTGATGGTAAGCAGTAACCGTAGCCTATACCATTTGCAACATCAGGGATATCACTCGTGTGTACCGAGTCAGGTTTGTTGAGTTCAGTCGTCTCATAGATTATTCATCTTGTAATTACTGAACTTTCAGTAATATATTTTACCCTATTTCTACGTCGGTGAAGTTGTTGGCGAAGAGATAGTACGACATAGATTACAGTAGGGCCAAGATAAAAGGCGACTTTTGATAGGTCTGTATGGAAACAGAACATATCTTTGTGCATTCGGTTTATCGAAATTGTTAATAAATTGTAATTGGGTTTCTTAATTTTAAAATGTATTCGGAATCCTATTGTCCTCCTTAAATAATTGAATAGAACCCTATTATATTTTGCTTTTAATGATAATAATATATTCCAATTATTTAAATTACTAGCTGTACCCACAACTTCATACGAGTGGAATTAATTTTGATTCCAATTTCATGGGTTTTTGTGCGGTATCCTATTTTTCCGAAGTACGAGTAACTGGAAGAAAGTATCCTATATGTTAATCTAGATTATAAGCTAACTCCATTGCAAACTTCATGCACAAATCAATTCAGCCGTTGAGGCGTAAGAACACACACACACAAACTTTCGATTTTAATATAATAAGTAAGATTTTAATCAATAATAAAACTAAGAACATCATTTGTTATGATTATAGGAATAAAATTTTGCACTAACAGCTTTAGTAGTTTAAAATCTTTACCTTTATAAGTCCGATGGAAGAGTCGGCGCGCTCGAGGCTGCAGATGCTGAACTGAATGGAAGGCAGGTCCAGCCGGTGAGATAGCTGGCGTTGAAATGTTTGATGGCGCGTCGGGACTATCGGCAAAGTGGTTTGTCGGAGCACCTGCGTGAGAAATAATTCGAAAGGAGTAAGTAAGGCATTTATATATATACACAAGCGTACGGACCACCTAATGGGAAGCAGTCACCGTAGCCACTGGCAATACCAGAGGTATCACTAATGCGTTGTCAACCCTGTTGTTATTGAGACTCTTTTAAAACTCGTTGGAATTCCGCTAATCTTCTTATATCAAGAAATAATTTCGACGTGCGAGCGTCGTTGTCTTGCTCAGCTAGTGACGTGCCAACTTTTATACCTCGAATCCAAAAACAGTAGGTTGATTTCAGTTGCTGTTGTAGTGCAGACATGGGAGAATAATACATTATTGTTCAGCTACTGTCATATATGCAAAAGACAGTGGTGCAGCATAAGAGCATTAGAGCATAAATAAATACAGCTACCTTCCATAAGAGGTGAGAAGTTGGAAAATGTAAGAAGTAGCAGTTGCTCTCTAAATAAAATAGCTAGTCAAGGTTTTATTTAAAAAACATCGTAGAAGTGTTCACTAAATCAATTTTCTTTGAGATACAAAGCAGCTACTCAGATAACTCTGTTGTCTTAAAAAATGAAACGGAATACATTATGATTAATTAATATTTCGTTAGAAAAATATTACGAGATAAAATACTTTATTTTATTTCTACGCAATCATTGGTAATGTGATGAAATTTAATCATCTCTTAAGACCTTTAACGATAAAAAAAACATGTATGGGGTCGGCAACGAGCAAGTGACACCCCTGGTGCTGCAAGCTTCTATACGCTACTGTAAGCTTGTTTGCCAAATTAGTGGTATAAAAATTTGTTTTGGTGAAAAGGTACCTACTTTTTTAGTTTTTGGGAGAGAGTAAATATTCAGTGACTCATCGCATGAAGATACTTAACAGTCTCACCCTGATGGCTGATCCTGATCTTTCAGGAGTTCATGCAAAACATGAAGCAAATGACTCACGCAGACTTTAGACGACAAATTAATAAAATTATATTTTCTGTCACCGTTCGCACTTGAAGCAAAAGGTATATAGGTACCTATAAGCTATTCTTCTGAGAGCCCGTAGATACCTCTTAAACAAGACGTTTTCGTTTCATGGAAACCCTCGATATTCATATTCTTTTTAGTTTATCTTTTTTTGCATAGCCTGTTTCCAATTTTACATATCCTCACTTCAAGTCCTTCACGGGGTAGGCAGAGAGTACAGAGCGCCATTTCACTTTTGACTTACACACCTTTCTTGCAAGTGTAGCCTAATTTTAGTAAAAAAAAAAAATGTTCATGAAATTTTACATATAAAACAAATATTAATTATGGAAAACGATTGTCGCCTTTGAGAATTTCTTATTGATTTCTTTTTTTCGAATCCTTGTTCATTGACTGGCTGATTAGGACTTTTAGGACCCAAACTTAATAAATATTTTATTTCAATTCAAGTTAGTTTATATTATCATGATAAAAAAAAACATGTTAGTTTATTAAACTTGCCATCTAGGAATGCCTAGCTGGATTGAATAATGTCATTAGATCGAGACAGCTGATATAAAAGACAAGGCTAAATGTAGACGGGCTCTTTAAGATTGTCCTCAATAAAATCAAATTGAGTAGTCATATTAATCAAAGCCTTATTCTTCAATTCAACGCTTTTAGAAATTAATGAACTGAAAATCTAAAGGTGACTTGTATATTAATAAATTTACAAGTTATACAAATTGTGAAATTGTAACTTTATTATATTTTTAACTGCCTTTTCATAAATTTATCTAAGTTCGGAGGAGTATAGAAAGTTATTGAAAAGAAAAAGTATCGAGACTTACATTAATAAGTCATAAAGTAGGTTATTCCATAACTTTAAGCAGATAGGCAGTGATTGGACTCAAAGCTTACATAAGGCTTCCAACTTAAGTTACGCCTTCCATATGGGTCGCGGAAGATTTAGGCAGGGAATTACAACATCCATTTCTTTATTTTTTTATTTTATTTTTTATTTAATTAATTAGAACGGCTTCAAGCCAATTATACTAATTAATAGTTAAACCAGTCATACACTCAACTCGCAGTACTCCAAGCATGCCGACATTATCATCTGCCATCCATTCGCGAACACGTCACAATCAGGGTTGGACTCCAAGAGGGCGTTGAGCGCAGAGAGAGTGCGAGGGACAGGAGAGTGAGCGCGCGATACCCATATCCCACCGAAGATAATTTGGTGCCAAAATTTGGTGATCGTCACCGTCTCTTAGGTACTAAATACGTCCTTGAATTTCTTTTCAGACGTATGCAGGTTTCCTCACGAATGATTCCGTCACCGTAAAGCTCATGGTGTCACTAATAACTGCACTTAATTTAGAAAAACTCATTGGTACAGACCGGTGGGATTCGAACTTGCATCACTTGTATAGCAGGTAACTTAACGTGGCAAACTACTGTACGGCCCGCCTGATGGTTAGTGGTTACCGTAGCCATGGACGCTTGCAACACCAGGGGTATCACTCGCGTGCTGCCGTCCCTAAAATACTATTAACATATATTAACAAAAATATATCTGTATATATGGAGAAACAATAATCCCATATCAAAATGCAGAAGCATGGAAAATCTGACACCTGTTTACCAACCGTGAAGCGAAATTTGATCAAATGTTTGCCAAATGGTTTGCAATGAAAGCTTTTTGATGTTATCTTCGTGAGTGAAGGTTTTTGAGGCTTTGCCATTTCCACGAATTGAAATGACTCCTAATGGGTTTTGTTTGATAGCAATAATGTATGTTGATTGAGTTTGTAAGCAAAACGCTCAAGCTACTTTTTTCACTTACTAAATAGGTTGATGTTATAATTAATTTTCTTTCATATTACGTATAAAGGGTGTATGATCTATTCGTATTAACGTAGAGCAGTGGTCAAGTAATCTCCTTTTAAGATAGTTTTAACTAGAACTTTGAAGTTTTAACTTTATTAGGTCGCATATTTTTACTAAAATATCATGAAAGTGTTTCAGGGCTTAAATCTGAATACAATCTAAAGGCGAAGCAGCTTTTAGTGGAGGTAATAGAAATCATTACAATAATAAACCTGTAAATCTTCGGAATTCCATTTGTGTCCAAGTTTTGTTCCGTTTTATTTGTTGGACAAATACCAACTCCCCAAAAATTGGCATTGTTATTGAACAACCCATTAACAATGGCGGTTTGTTTATTAAGGCAAAATTACAATAAATGATAATAATTTAAAAAATACAAGAACGATTAATGATTTTGTTCTAAATTTGCACAGCTCTTTTGTTTCTTGAAGAAATCTAGAAGATTCTTCTACATTTGAAGAGACTCTTAATCTTCTACGTTTCTAAATCTCATCACGCATGCCCGCTGTTACCGAGTTCTTTGACTTTCGATCATTGAATACTTTGTCAATTTGATCTAGAATTGTAGATTTAGGCTCCCGCGGCTTATTATTGAGCCCCCAACCTGAGAGTAACCAAAACCGTCTTTATTTATGTTGAAGCTACGTTAAAATTACGTCATGGTAATTGAAATGCGATTGTTTTTTTATGCTGAATTTAAACTCAATGGTGATAACTAATCATCATATATACTTATTTAAAAGCTAGGCTCTTGTCGGTGGAGCTAGAGCCAAACCGTTGTATCGTGAGCCATCTCTTTGACCTCCTGGTATAACATAACGTTAGCCTTCGTCTTTATCTGTTGCAGGTAACTTATCCTTAGCCTTCCTCTACCACGCTTTCCTTCAATCTTTCCCTCTATGATATTACGTAAAAATTCGTCATGTCGTATCAAATGGCAAATCATGTTGCTCCTTATATTTTCAATCGTACTTACGATCATTCTTTTTTCTCCTACTTTCATCAAAACGTCTTTTGTTGTTACCATTTGATAACTCATAAATAAACCAATGCCCTTTACCTTCTTCCCATTATCCTTGTGCTCCTGGACGTACTCCTGCTTCAGTGGTTCAGTTTGAAGGTCGGGCAGGGAGTGGCTGATGCGAATAGCGGCTTGTCGGGACAGAGAATCGCAGTTGCTCTCCTGAGAATCACGTCTGGTCCTAGGGAAAGGGAATAAATATGTTGTTATTTCTTTGAGAAATTGAGCATGCCCTTACGCATTTAAGCTTGAAAGAAGCACAGACATCAGATTAAGATACTTGAAACGAAAAAGAGTGCAGCTTAGTTCTAAAACCTATATAACGTATTACTTTTGCTTGAATATTTTTTTCAGATATTTGTTTTAAATGGGCTTAAGCAGAGGCAGATTAGTGCATGACATATGCTCACTAAACTGCCTTTGCTTGCAGCGACGTCCGAACGACGGGTCGCTCACTTCCCTCCATATTGGTTGAAGAGGGCGATGGCTGCATTCGCGTCAGACTTGTGAAAAGGTGCTGCTTGTGGAGGCTGGTCATCAAGCCTTTTTATTAATTACTAGGTTACATTTGAATTTCAAGCGTTACAATATCCTTGTTTATGTATTTTTTACATAATATCTATTACTACTACTTACTTATATACTCTTTTGTAAAATATTTATGTTATGTACATAAGTAATTGAAATGTAAATTATGAAATGTAAAAAGAAATACATTATTTTGGTTTTAAAAGAGTATATGCTGAGTTTCTTGCCAGATTCACGTCAGCAAAAAAACGACCTTCCGAATCCGGTGGAAGATATTGACGCTTTGAAAGTACTTATCTGGAATGTCAAATAAAGATAATTTTGAGTTTGAGTTACCGTACCTGCCAATGAGCCAGCGCCACGTGGCCGCGCACTGGAAGCCGACAGCGGCTAGCAGCACCGCGGCCATTGCTGCCAGCAGCAGCGCTGCAGCGTAGTCCACCGAGCTGCCGCGCACGCTGCCTGGGGCCTCCAGGCTCTCCGGAGGCCACGCGGCTGGGAAACAAAACACTAATCAGATAGACTATTCTCTAAAGCAAAAGAGGGGTTTAGTCTACGTTCAACCCCCACAATTTCAACCCCTAAACGTTGTCCACGATCAACCCACCCAAGGTTAAACATGGGCTTTGTTTTTGCACCGCACTCAATTTTTTTTTCATTTACCCTGAATTTATGGATTGTGGTGTGTGAGAAATCGCGTGCTACAATACTCTTTGCCTACACTGAAAAGGACTTGGCGTAATGATATGTATGTATTCCCTTAGATATCAGCGGCTGTGGTGTTAGCTAAGCATAATCCTACTTTTCTATTCATATAATTAATGCGAAAGTTTGCATGTTTGTCATGCAAACAAGTGAATGGATTTTAATTTAATTAAAATCCACACAGATAAGTTATGACGTGGAGCTAAACATAGGGTACTGTTTCATCCCGAATAACAAAGAATACGCACGCAATATAAATAAAAGTTTGGCAACGTGGACGCTGACGAAGTAGCGGGCAATAATTAATAAAAATTATCGCCATTTTCATAATTAAAATTCTCCTAACAAAATTATATATTAAATTCTAATCAATAATTCTTAATAACAATCTGTCATAAAATTATTGAATCAATAGAATGATAAAGCACCCGTAATCAATCTTAATGACGCCAAAAAGGACGTTTCATACTAAACGGGACGGGCGACCGCATATAAATTTGATTTGAGCGTAAGTAATTAGTGAAATTTAGGCGCGGTAAGGAAGGTAACACCATGTAATGTGTTATGTTATGAAACAAAGCTTAATTAACCGGCGGAACAACACAAAGGGCCATGCTTACATTGTCACACACTGGGATATTAAAACATGAAGCTAAGTTTTAAAATTATCGCAAACGCTCATGTTATCATGTTGAGTAAATTGTAGGGCCGGTGGTACTTTCTAAGCAATTTATATAATTTTTAATGTAATGCTGCAATCCATAAGATTCGTTGCTTAAAACTCAATTATAACATCAAGTTTATAGCAGAACTTTGTGTAAAAATAGAGAAACGTAGAAAGCGACAAAATTGTGAACAGGTGCTGCTTGTGGAGGCTGGTCATCAAGCCTTTTGATTAATTAAGTAGGTACTACCTTAGATTTCTAAATCAAGCATAATATCATTATTTATGTGATAAATGTTTGTTATATATTCATGGCACGTAAGTATTTATTTAATTTATATATTTTATTTGAAAAGAGTAATTGCTGAGTTTTTTTAGGATTCTTCTCAGCAAAAAACGACCTTCCGAATCCGGTGGTAGATTCTGACGATTTGAAAGTACTTGTAAAGTGTAGTCAAATAAAGATGATTTTAAGTTTGAGTTTGAGAAATAAAGTTTGAATACATGTTATAATTAAATTTATTAAATATAAATATATTATTGTATTAATTTAATTTTTCTGAAATACTTTAGAGAAATAAAGAATTCTTAACCTAAAATCTTAATTCAAATATTTTCAATGTTCAAAATTGTACATCTTTCTACTTTTTTTTTTTTAATTTAATCATTTCATAATTTCAATTGTAATTCTCCTATTCGGGATGGAGATAATCCGAAAAGATAAAAGTCATAATAAATTATGCAGCCGTTCTTGAGTTAGAAGACCATGTAACTAACACGACTTTGTTTTATATATCTCAGAGTAGATAATATTCTTCTCCCAGCTTCTCTTAGAAACAAAGTATCGATTGAAAAGTAATGTACACTATTAGAAGACTCGACTCGTTAGGTATGCACGGACCGTAACCCGAGCCCGGATCATTAATCACTGCAGCCCGGGATCCAGGAGCTAGCTCGAATTATTACGTACAAAGTAATTGCACGATCACCCAGAGGATGACCAAAGACACACTATAATCCTTCTTTATTAATTGTTATACCTTTTTCTACGCAATATCTGTTCTACCTTTTATAACATGTAAAGCCAATATTAGGAAAATCTAATTGCTATGCTATTGGATTTTCCTAATATTTCTTCCTACTGCTATATTGTATCTTTTTATTTATTATTATATCTCTCTGTTGTGACAATTACCTGTGACACTAGTGACGTCACGGACCGGTCCCAACGGAAGATCAGCGCTTGTCCTTCACAAAACATCCAGCACATGCTGAGTTGGGACCGTTTCATAATGAAACGATGTTCTTCTACACTTGTATTCCTTTCGTATATGTCTGTGTTGTTATGAATAAATGTTTTCTTTCTTTCTTTTTCCCCGCGACTTCGCTCGCTTGTCAATATAATATATAGCCTATGTTACTCAGTAATAATGTAACTTTCTAACAGAAAAAAAAATGAAATCGGTCAAGTAGATTTAAGTTAATTCGTTACATACAAAAATACATATCTCTTAATAATACCTATTAGTGAAGATTCGGAGATAATAATATTTTAATATTGAAAATATCGAACTTTTGAGTCGTTTAAATAATAAGTTGGCGACTAAGATCTCATATTTTTCTATTTAAAAATAAATATCAATAATTTGAATAAAATTAACAACTTTGTAATCGAACAAAATAGTTTTATTTGCAAAACACACACTGGAGTGGTGTTATTGTAATAATAACGTCGATAAGGTGGAGATACTGTACCCTGGCTTCGCACGGATTTACATACACTAAACCTAAATGAAACCTTCTTTACATACACTATACATAAAAACCCTTTACAGGAAATACTCCGACAATTAGTGAATACTACATTAATATATGATGTGTTGTTTAAAAGATCTAAGCGTACATACAACGGGAAGCGAATTTGTTTACACTATGTCAACAAAAACCACTAAGGCGACAACCAAGCATACGGCCGACTTTCTGATAAGCGGTTACCGTAGCAATGGACGCTTGCATCACTATTGGATCACTCGCATTGCCGACCATGAATTCTATTATATACTTACTTCTTCAAGTTAAGAATAAATATATGTATAATTATAATAATAGATAGAATATTAATTATTACGTAAGTAAGATAGTGCCTATCTATATTGCTGTGCCCTAACCGGGCTTTTTGTTATAATAATTTCAGTAGTTATTAGTGCAGTTTCAGTTTCAGTAGTTAATAATAAATAAAAAATACTTATCGTTATCCTTGGAATGCACAAGGGATCTAACTATCCGTTTTAAGGTTGGCAGAAATTATTACCGTATTATCAAATTGATATCCCAAACCACAATTTGATCTACTAAGCTCCTAACACGGTAATGCTTGTATTATTCCAGGTACCAAGAATTTATTCTCTGACCTTGTCAATCAATATACCCTTCGAGACCTTCGGATAAGTCAAGTGTGTACACTTGGACCCTTAAAGGTCTTGAGTGGAAGAGCAAATCTTGTTACGTCACAATAGACATTGTCAATACAGAACGGTACAGATACCTTTCAAACTCTAAAGTAGACCGACAAAGGACATCATCCATTTTGGTCCAAATTTGAATGTGCCGGGAAAGCAATTTTTTGTATATTCTGTTAGAACTTGCCAGTCTGAATTTTTTTTTACTATCGCACCAAAGGTGTAGGACCATAATAGTTGATATTATTTGAGTTCCAAAATCTGAATTTTCATACATTTTGTTGAAAATAGGAACTAAAAATCATCAAAATAACTAAATTGTCCTGTAATGACCAACATTGGTGCCATAGTAATAAATGTTCAGACGGACAAGCTTTAACATAAAATACAAAAATAATGCATTAGCCGCCACTTTCAGATTTGGACCAAATCTCTATGAAACATGGATGATGTCCTTTGAAATCCGTTACAAAAGGAGATGGTTAGAAAAACCCACAGGAGATCCTAATTCGCCTTACCTCTCCTTTAAAGCTCGTGATGTGATTATTCACTGTACTTAAGCTTAGAAGAACTCATTGGTACAAACGGGCCTTGAACCTGGGCCTATCAGATGGCCACAGGCCACTACCGCTATAAGTTCATAATATTACTATAAGTTCCCATACTCTGAAGAAGACCAAGTTATATCCATATATATTCCAATAACAATATTGTATTGTAATACACAAATGTTTAGATACGAATTACCAAACATTATTTTTATACCTTTAAGCGTTCCATTAGTCAAAAGGTTGGATTGTGGTTCTGGTTACCATGACTACGGACGTTAGCAATCTATCTGCTAACACGTAATAATCCCCCGTGTGGGGTCACTAATCGAATTTAACCAGCGCACGTACACTATTATGTATCGAATATTATGTTCTAACAAGCAATCAAGTCCCAGACACTGAATTTATTTGAATTATGAATCGAAGATTGGAGGATACAAATTAATTAAGTATGTTACGTGAGTCTAAAAGAAAGACAAGATCTGATTATCTTGATTAAATTAACAAATCACTCGATGATGGAACGGTAGGCCGGTTCTTCTCAGGTGGTTTTTTTTTCCGAACTGATGGTACTTATAATTATGAAAAGGACCTACTTAAAGTAGTCCACTTTAAGTAGGTCCTTTTCATAATTATAAGAGCTTAAACTGAATAAATTACTTTTCGTTTATATTTTGGTAAAGTAGACGGATGTAGAAAAATCAAAAGAGGAACTCATACCCCGAAAGAAACTTGCCGTGACGATACGAGTATAGAGGAAGAAGCTAACATGATGGCAGTCAATTTGTGTAAAAATTTTGAAGCTAGCCATGTTGAGTAATGAGTTCCAACCCTATAATGGTTGGAAAGTCTTCTTAACATAGCAAATATATAGTAAATATGTTAAATCTGTTTTATGTTAATAAAGGACATGATCCATTTTTGTCCAAATCTGAAAGTGCCGGCGGCCGGTGAATCTGAAAGTGAAAGGGCCGACAGTATATTTAATTCAAATTTTGTGTAAGCCCTGGCGAAGCTGGGGCGCAACGCTAGTGTATTATAATAGTGGTAGCACCAACTTTATAAAAGGATTCATTTTAAAATTTAAATCCTTTCTCTTTGATGTATTTCTTGTAAGCTTAATTCAATTAAATTGATATTTACTTAACTATAATACTACATACATTTACAGGAAAATAAATGTATAAGTCTGTGTTCATTATTTGCGAGAATCAATTTAAAGCCGGCAGAAAATCTTAAAATTTTATTCAATTGTATGTAAATTTATTTATATTTGAATACTAAGCCTCTCTCAATCTCATTTTCCAAAAGTTATTAACATTATAAAAAACTAAATATTTCAAGTAATGCTACGAAACTGTGAAAGCAAAATAAAGTAAAAAGAACTATGTAGATGAACTATGTATGTATCTGTAAGTATGAAAAGTACTTACACTCACTCTTGAAACTTTAAAGGTAGGTAAATAAAAATGAAAACATTTCAACCAGGGTTGACGCACTTTGCAAAAAATACTTTGAACCCAAAACTTTTCATTACGATTGTTACCTGAAAATGTATTGTTTTTCATTAACCTTCAGTCGTTAAGGGTGTGTCGGATGCAGCCGTAGATTTTGCAAATGGTAAAACTTTTACAGATTATGTGCCCAAAACTTTTACTACCCTACCCTAAGAGGGTTATTGAACCTTTTACCACTTAAGTTATGTTAGGTATGCTTTGTCTTATACAAGTTTATTCTGAGTTCTTATCGATTGAACTCAGGGAGTCAATCCTTGGAGTCAATGAACTTAACGCATCCAACCAAACAACTTAACGAATAAATAGGAACTTTATTACCTGGAGCTCAGGGTAGATAATATACTACGTACCCTGGAGGCTTACCCCTCTTATTGCTAAAATAATAATAATGTTTGGATATTATCACACAACGCCTTCTGGCCCCAAACTAAGCAAAGCTTGCACTATGGGAACCAGTACCTGTGCCAGTAGCAGGAATATTGTCGACAACGTTTTCGTCTCGCCTTCGACTATTTTTGTATTGAAAAATGAACAGCGCTGCGGCTGTGAAATGTGGAACTAAAAATTAGTATGACAATTTTAACATTTCGCGAGTTACGTTTTCGAATACGTTGTCGACAATGTTCCTGCTACCGACACAGATATAATACTTATATCCTTTTTTTGTAAATACATACCAAACACCCAGACGCAAGGCAAACATCTTTGGCACGTAAATGTTTGCCTTGCCGGGAATCGCGCCCGCGACCTGTAGCGTAGCAGTCAGGTGTATTAACCACTAGACCACTAGACAAAATGTATGTCTGTTTCAACTAATTTATATATATAGTAGTCTGGTCGAAAAAGGCGGAAGGTCACCACCTGTCACATTGGGGCCTACAATCTCTTCGATACAAAGTGGGCAGGTATGAACTGCAGGCTGTCCTCTGCCAAGCTCTTTTGCAATCCCTTGGAGAAGGAATTGAAATAGAAAAAGTGATAGTAGAGATAAAAGAAGCTAGTGTAGAGATTTTATGACTTGAACTCAATAGTAATCTCTAGAAGGAACAACCTAATATAAACTTTGTAATAACACAAAAGTCACTCACATTACGCTAGCTATCTAGAACAATCATAACAATTCCATTAAGACTGTTTTTCCCTCGCTTCTTCCCTTAGTGGTCATAATAAACAGTTCTCATATTTAACGGCACACCTTTGTGAAACGAATGCTATATCGCGAGGCAACAACAAAAAAACAAATTACGCAGAAGTGAATTAATTTACGCAATTTCCTGAGATACGCAGGTATTTATTAGCTTTTCAAGAGTACCTTTGTCTCATAATTACCTTGTCGGTATATACCAGCATTTTTGTTTATATTATAACGATATGTATTATTTTCCAAAAGTTTATTTTCTTGTCGCAGCTTTTCATAGATACCCATATCTAATGCAATTCAAAATGACATTCGATAACACGGTGGCCCTTATTTTAATTTAATTTCATTACCAACTGGGAAGTAAAGTCGTCGCATCTCAAAGGACAAAAATGTATTAATGAAAAGCTTTATCAATATAGAATGTTTCATGAAACACTTATTTATTGTACCGTCAATAAAAAATATGATATAGATTGACACTGTTTCCGGGAGTTTACAGGAATCAGGCAGAGCGCTTGAGATGTTTAGTTTATATTTTCAGTGTCATAATGTGCCGTAAAGTTTCATTTTTAGGAGCATTAGAAATAATTCTGTGAAATTGGTTTACCTCTGACCTAAAGGCCTGTGCCAGTAGCAGGAACATTGTCGACAACATATTCGAAAACGTAACTAGCGAAATGTTAAAATTGTCATACTAATTTTTAGTTCCACTTATTACCGCCGCAGCGCTGTTCATTTTTGAAATACAAAAATTGTCGAAGGCGTAACGAAAACGTTGTCGACAATGTTCCTACTACCGGCACTGTAATGATTGTCTCCAGAGACTTCAATAAAAATTAGAATGCATGCCACTAAGCATTTTAATGCAAAAAACACGAAAATTTCAGAAACTTGATAATTCTCTAACACTCGACACTGGCAAAAATTGTCCTTGAAGAGGATTGATTGTCATAGTTACGAAGACGAAGACACTGTTTCCAAATTCAAACCTGAGAAGAAAGGGCGAAAAAAAATTTTTAATAACATGGTCTGTGGTAGGAAGTGGCTACACCCGGCAGCGATATAACTCATTGTTGTTCAAACTTATTGGGGCGGACGTGAGTGATGGGTGCGGGATCGAACGGGACGGGGTCGTATAAATTAATGGTTTATTTATCCGAAAAGAATTGCTGGTGTATATTAAGAAAAAAAAAATTGTATCAACGTTGCATTTTATTATTTTATTTTCAACCGACTTAAAAAAAAAGGAGGAGGATATCAATTCGACTGTATGATTTTTTTTGTATATTTTTATTGATAGGATAATTACGCGCGAGTGATACCCCTGGTGTTGCAAGCGTCCATAGGCTGCGGTAACCGCTTACCATCAGACGGGCCGTATGCTTGTTTGCCACGTTAGTGGTATAAAAAAATATTACATAACGAACCTATTTTGATGATTTCATTAATAATGTTTAATGATTTCGTACAACAGAATTGGCACCAATATTGAAGTAATTTTGTTTATTTCTCGCCTTTAAGCTGAAACTAAATTTGTAATATCCCAACCTACATTCTAAATGTATCACGTTAATTTCATATTCGTGTGTCATTATCATTATCATACACTATTCCATGAATGTCAAGGCGAACCGTTAACAGAGTAATGTACTGCGAAGTGATATTTACATGTTAATTCTGGACATCATTCAAATCAAGACCCGTCATATTTCGGCGGTATTAAGTGATGAGTTTGTAATAACATGAGTTTTGCAAGTGCATAATAATTATAATTAAATAATTGTATAATTGAATAATATTATTGTAGTTTCTTTAAATTACCGTATGATATGACATATTAAAATCATTAGAAATAATTGTAGTAATGCTGCGCTAGTAGTGATGCTGCTAGAACACGGAGTCCTCATCAACAGAAGGGTTGGCAACGCGTTAGTGATACCCCTAGTATTGCTAGCGGCTATAGGTTACGGTGACTGCTTACCATCAGGTGGGCCGTATGCTTGTGTGCCAACTTAGTGGTGTAAAAATAATCACTGCACTATAGTTAGGAAAACTCATTAGTACAGACGGGTGGGATTCGAAGTTGCGTCGCTAGAATATCAGGTAACGGTAACCACATCATAATTACAAAATTTCTTAGTGATTACTAACAAATATACAAACATACATGTGTATGCATACATATATATCATCATCAGCATAGATAGACTATACATTATAAGATCCTAAATGAGATATTTTTTAATTTTTATTTGATTGAAAAATTTAATAAGTACCTACTATTTAACAAAAAATATTAAACTTTAACTTAAAGGCGCAGTAAGTACAAATGAGGGTTTTTTCGTTAACTCATCTCAGTCCAGGTTATACATACCTACATCATCACACGCACACAGCTACAATGAATACAAGAAAACTACGCCTTGCCCACACACTACAAGTTTGAAAAATGCCACTCCGTTGTTCGCAAAATTCTACTATTCTGAGCCTATTATAAATATGCATAAATTAATATTTTTAAAGCTGGCAACGATCTTAGTCTGCATTTTCAACTTTATTATTTTCCAGATAAAGTTGAATTGAAAACGACTCTCAAAGACAAAGAAAAACATTCAAGGACTTTAAATACCAGGTATTTATACCTTGACGTGACAAGGAACTTGGCACTGCAGCGACCAGTGATTAGATCCACCCGACTCTTTGTACAGAGTACTTGGCCATCGTTTATTCATGAAGCAATTATGTACTGGCAACCCGACCGAATCTAATTGTTGTAACCTACTTCTAAATGCCTGTAATTAAAAGCTTTATTTCGTATAGTTGTATTATTTTGATCATAAGTTTTAGTTACGGGACTTTTGCTAAAGATTCACGTGTTACCACATCTGTTTTTAATAATAAGTGACTATCAACAGATATGCGTCTTTCATTTCTTTCTATTTGTTTCTATTTGGATACCATTATTGTAATTTTTACTAATATTCATGGCGAATCCGATAAAGCTTTTCTCTCTGAACCTGCACACTTCTGCTTCTTCCACATACATAAATCTTGCCTATCAAACTATTTCGGATCACTCTTTACATTTCTTCCCTTTGTGTTATCTGCTGATTTGATCTCAGAAGATCTCAAATTTCTCTCCACTCATTCACATCTTACATATATCACTTATTCGTTCTAATGGCCAAACGAAACAAAAAAAAAAAAAGAATAATATAGAAACTGAGTCTGAGTTTCATTCTGGTTCTCCCCAGACGACTTCTTATACACCATTCAAGTGCCTTATAAAGCCAAAACTAAGTACATTTATTCTTATATTCATTTTCTACGTAGCGTACCCTTTTTCATATTTGAAATCACACTCAATTTACAATATATTCTTGAAATCTATACAATATGTATAACTGTCTCAAATGTCGTAAAACAGGATGACAACTAAACAATACCGTGAGACAAGAAGACAAGAGGGCCTGAGGGAAACTTGCAATCCGAAGGTATACAAGCCCTTTAATAATGGCACGTCGTAGATAAGAATGGACGTGGTTTATGTTCTAGACAATAACGCTCGTACCTTGCTCGTACATTCTAATAAGATATTCCAGATTTTCAATTACGATATGTCAAATGTCAACTACTACATACGGTTGTTGATGTTTTTTTTAAATTTCATATGCTAGTTGTTATTGATTTGTGGTGTGTTTTGACGGACGGACCCAACGCGGATAACGACACGCCGTAACAATCAAGCAAATTGTTTAATTTGCTTTTGTCAAATTGCATTAGGCTGGCAATTGAGTGCAAAAGCGATGTCTTCCCTGTTACTAAGCCAAGCAGAATACTGAGGGAAAATCTTTTACTACAAGGTTAGGATAACGTGTTTCCTTACTACCAGAGGACCAAGCCCCTGTAATTTCGAAAACGTATTCGTATCGTAACGTAAACTTTTCCATTCAATCAAAAACAATTCCATGGTTACTTGGTTACCTGTTTTGTTGATGTACGTCCGGAAATTTGACAGGGGCGTTTTGTATCAAATACATAAAAAAACGACAGTGCCGGTAGCAGGAACATTTTTCGACTACGTATTCGAAAACATTATTCTCGAAATGTCAAAATTATCATACTAATTTTTAGTTCCACTTTTCACCGCCGCAGTGCTGTTTATTTTTCAATACGAAAATACTCGTAGGCGGTACCAAAACGTTGTCGCAATTTATTAACGCTTGCACTACTGATGATCATGGAAATGTTTACGTTAACGATACGAATACTTTTTCGCAAACATAGGTACTTAGTAAACACTCAGATCAAATGAAAAAGGTAGATAGAACTTTGCGAACAACGAAGTGAGGCCAGTTTTATAATCATATAGTGACGGGCAAGGCGTAGTTTTTTTTCGTTGTAGATGTGTGTGTATATTTACACTGCAAGGCGTAGTTTTCAGAGAGTAGTTTTATATCAGACTTCAGAGAGTACTGCGAATTCTCCAGAATCTCTAGAAACCTTACTCACCGCAGAAACACAGCATTACAAAGACGCATTAATTCCTTGCGATTTCTGTAAGGTGGAGATACCATCCCAGATGGACAGCTCCCATTTTGAGTGGGAGATAACGTTACATCTTAGAATTTCCCATAATAATAACTCTGTTCCCTATTATGTTATATTAGATCTCTAACAATCATCTATTTCAGATTGGTATCCGTGACAGTAGATAAATAAGGAATCTTATACGGCAGCTATTGTACTGTATCGTTATTCAAATTTCAATCACAATGCGTAAGCTTTGAATTCGAATTTCAATAGCATAAGTTGAGCTTCTGGGTCCTAAGCAATAACAATGTATAGATCGTTGCTTGAAACCTTTAGTTAACGGTTATTTTTGTAGATATAAAATCGAAATACGCAAATGTAGTTCCTCCTACTCCTAATATTATGTAATAAGTAACTGTAACTATAAGTCACCTTGTATCTGTTAATTATCCTGAATGCTGCATGTGCCGTCGTGGCCTTGCGGTCGAAGCAACGGCCTGTCAATTGATAGGCCCAGGTTCAAATCCCAGCCTGTACCAATGAGTTTTAATTAGCTGAAGTACAGTGTTTAACTACTACCTCTCTTTATAAGCGCATAGCACGTTAATCACACTATGCGCTTTGAAAGAGGTAGGGTGAAATGGGATAGGGTTATCCCATTAAAATTAGAGCCGCCTTGCTGGGGACGGTACCTCCACCTTACAGAAGACCACAGTACATTACTACTTTGATGTAGTGTTGTGTTGCTGCGGTAAGTAAGGTTGCCAGTGCTCCACGAAGATACGCTGGGCTAGTAGTAACGCTGCTAGCACAGTGAGTCCTCATCACCAACAATGTTGCCAACCCGTTAGTGGTACCCCTGGTATTGCTAGTGGCTATAGGCTACGGTGACTGCTTACCATCAGATGGGCCGTTTGTGTGCCACCTTAGTAGTGTAAAAAAATCTACGCGTTCGATCAAAAATGGTTTAATCCTTGGTATCATAAGAAATCAAATCAATTGAAGTCATTTTATTCATCTTTAAGGACTGTTTCAAACGATTATTTCATTTTAAGAAACAGCCTATTTGGTTCAGCTGTAGTTGGAGCGCTAATGAGTTTTCACGTGCATGCAACCAGTCACGGAACGGAAAACACTAGACTAGTTTTAGATGCATGGAAAACACTTACATTATTGACGAGACCGCTGGTCTAGTGGTTAGTATACTGGACTGCTAACCTAGAGGTCGCGGGTTCGATTCCTGCTGGGGCAAACATTTATGTGACAAACATGTTTGCCTTGCATCTGGGTGTTTGGTAAGTATTATAAGTATGTATTTACAAAAAACAAAATATAAGTAGGTATTATATCAGCTGCTGGTTCCCATAGTACAAGCTTTGCTTAGTTTGGGACAGGATGGCGTTGTGTGATAATGTCCAAGCATTATTATATATATATTTTAATAATCAAACTATCCTCAGTTTGTTAACATCAAAGTATTCCCATAGGCTTAAACATCATAAAGTCATTCAAGCATGACCTTCAGAGAATAACTAATAAAATAACGATACTGCAAACAGAGCACGTAGGGATACCAGTGAACCTCGCCTGAAGTCAGCTTCACCTGACCGAGGAAACTTTATAGAAAAAACGTGCTCATAACGATAATTTATCGATAAGGCTACTCGCTTATGAAAAGCGGAGAAACATTTCGATCGTGCAACATTCTGTTTTTAGTTGCAATGTTCGAGAAACGTCTCGACTAAACAGCTTTCAACTTTTTCGGTTATTAAGGTATCTGCCTCTGTACTAGGCATCGTTAGGATAAAGTTACAGACATACATACATAAATGCATATCATAGTACAAAGTCCCCTCGGGGTGGGCAACTGGGCAGAGAGTTTAGTCATGATATAAAAGCGAAAGCACCGCTATGTGTCTGTTTGAAACGTCTTCAGGACCATAAACAGCTAAGCGGATCTTGATGCAATTTGACAAAGTAGTGTGCGTCATGAAGTTATTTTTTTTTTTTACACTTCAATTGACTTTGGTTAATACTGTTCTGAGTTTAAATCAGGCAGTTTTCTCTCTTTCTTTTGTTACATGGAATGACTGAAATAGGCGTCAAAAATATTTAAGAAAAATCCGGGGTCAAGACAGCACGTCCTTAGCCGAGGCCCGAGCACCCCATATTGGTATGGGGTGCCCTTAACTGTGCTGATTATGCAACTTAGTCCCGCTCCAAGAAACAAAAAATAATCACAAAAATATACTGTACACAAAAAACAGACGGACAACAAAGTGATCCTATAAGGGTCCCTTTTTTCTTTTTAAGGAACGGAACCCTAAAAATAATAATACCGGCAGTACTTAGTTATTAACTGTGTCGCAGACATAACAATTGAACCCAGGAGAACGTAGCAGAGTTCCAGGTTTTTCTCCGGTTTCCGTTTTTTCGTTTCCGGAACTTACGCTACGAGAGACAATGCAAAAAACGATCATGACCGATATGAGATTCCGCTCAGTCGCCGCTACAATAGCCTCAGCTTAGTACCACTTGAGTAATTTGGTCACGCGCCTGGAATGAGTGAGGGGAGATATTCTGGGGCGTGTGTTCTGGATTGGAGACAGATCTTTGGGAAAAGCCCGATAATATTCGCTTTACGAAGTTGGTTTAAGACTATAATAGCAACAATACAACAAAAAATGTATACAGGCTTAAAGTGAATAATGTGTCTTTATTCTTACGTAACACGTGATACAAAACAAGTATCTTCTAAATATACAATTCATGTTAAATCGTTAACTTATTGAAGTAATAAAATCTTTAAGTTATTAGTGGAAGTAAAAAATGGAAATAATTTTCTGTTCCTTTTGTAAATCTTTTTTTTTATGTAGTTGCTATTGACGAGAATATAAGAGTTAACAACACTGCCCTAAGAATACCTACGTGTATTACAACAGTTTTTATCAATACAAGAATGTCCTAACAACGCGCTGGTAGTCGGTTATAGCTAGTAATATCTATCATATAAAAATGAATCGCTGAATGTGTTGCTAAGTGCAAATCTCAAGAGCAGCTGAACCGATTACGCAAATTATTTTTTTAGAATATTCCTTGAAGTACGAGCATGGACTCTTACGGAGAAAAAAAAAATTAAAACCTTGAACTAGTCAAAAAATGGGTACACAAAATATTTGATAAATGTCTACCCGTGCGAAGCCTGGGCGGGCCGCTAGTATATAATAAAAACATGATATTATGATAAAACTCTCTCTTTTATACTTTCATGAGCCAAAACAAAACGCAATTAGAACCCCTGTGACGTGATTGTAGATCAGACCAATATTTGACAAAATTAAACGTGTATCTCATAAAATTTAATAAAATCTCCCCAATGTCACTTTTAAATATAGAATTTCCTTGATATCGGGCGGGTGCGCGCGCAGGTCCCAGTTGATCATGACCTATATACGGGTCATACGCGGTTCGATTTTCAAAATGACCTCTAAATTTGTTCCCATCGCAGACTGAGTAACCAATAAGCGAAGGTAGAAAGTGATGGAGATAGTTTGTCAATACCGACCCATTGTTTATTCTTTGACATCTATTCATGGAGTTCAAATAGACTTGACACACAGTGAAGTGATTTATCATTTCGGTCCATAGGTTCTGCTTCTTCCTAAGTATGGCAATCAATCCCTTCAGGGACTATTTTTGCCAGTGTCGAGTGTCAGAGAATTTTCGAGTTTCAAAATTTCTCTCCAGTCCATAGGTTACCTCTAACCTAAAGACATGTTGTGATTTTCTACTGCCCTGGTTTGTCTCTAGAAACCACAATAAGCATTAGAATGCATGACACAAGTAATTTTTGCAATAAACAAACAAAACAACAAATGAAAATTTATACATATTTCTCTAACACTCGAGACTAGCAGAAATAGATCTTGAAAAGGATTGATTGCCATAGTTAGAAAGAAGAAGAGCAAAATATGTCACTTTAAAATCTGATTATCTGCCCTAAAAATCCTAGGTCTGTGATGTGTGAGCAATGGCAACCTTATTTACCGCAGAAACACAACACTACAGTCTACACCAAAGTAGTGCTATTTGACTGCGGTCTTCTGTAAGCCGGAGGTACAGTCCCCAGCCGGGTGGCTCCAATTTCATGGGAAAATACACGGGAGTTCCCAATTCGTCCTACTGATAAGGTGACATTTACGTTACTTTTACTTTGTAATAATAATTAGGGTTCCGCGTAAATATATTAATCCCATGAAATAATTCATTCCACGCGTACGAAGTCGCGGGCACAGCTACTACAGTTAATATATAAAGCACTGACTAACACAAAGGTATTTACGATTCGTGTGCTTTTAGAGTACTAGGTGGCCTCAGGGCGGCTCCAAACAATCTTGAACATTAATCTTACCAGTACCAAGAACTGCTTGACTCCACTCCCAGGACATTTACGTCGTACACTTGCCCTAAGTCTAGAATGATACCCATGAAATCGGAATATACTGCATTATTTGATAAATAAAATATTTATTTTGCCATTTCTAATCAGAATGGAATTGCTATGTTGTACCAATTGTTCATGGTTTCAACGATCCACTATATATATGGAATAATTCTTACCAAAAACATCTTGCTGTAATCAAAGTATTGAAGAGTTCTAACAATGAAGAGTATTGCGTGTGTACTACTGATCGTGCTGATTGGGACTATCGCCGTCCAATCGTATACTCCCACGGATGGATATGGTAGGTTAGCCCTGCCCTAATAAAAATGGTGTGCGTTACGCAAGCAAAATGTTGTCTCCTTTCAGGATTTGAATGATGCAGATAATTAGTACCTCGGCTTGTGTAAATGTGCGCGAATTTTTAAATTTGTGCGTCCAGACATTCCTGAGTTATTCACGAAAAAAATATTTTGCCAGGGTAACGTTACCGTAGCAAAACATTTTTTTCCTGATGGGCCTAGATATAAAGTAGGCAGAAAGATACAGGTGCGTACACAACACTTAGCATATTTTCTGTTTTTACTAATATATACAATTTATGGGTTTGTAGTTTGTAATAAGAGATATTACAAACATATAAGAAATTATGAAGTGATTCATAGGGGAAAGATAGTAAAGGGATAGTGAAAAACCGTCATTTTTTAAGTTAAGCGCATGAAAATTGGTATTTGGCTTTTCAGTTAATAATAAATAATCACGTATGTCAGGATTTTTGGAAATGCCACCGCTAAGGGGGTAAAAAAGGGGATGAAATTTTGTATGTAAATCCGTCAAATTGATGAAGTTAAATGCATTAAATAAAATAATTAAAACAGGTCTTATATTGTAAGCCGCGGGCAAAAGCTATCATTTATATATAGTTAGTAGGTACATGTTGACTTATTCACTAAATCACGCGTGCGAAGCCTCGGGCAAAAGCATGTTTAAAATAAATGTTTCAGAAGGTCGTGCTTAATGCGTGGAATGTAATTTAGATTCAGATAATAAATACAACACTTAATTGTATCCTGTATAATATATCTACACTTCTACACTAATATTATAAAGAGGAAAGATTTGTATTTTTGTATTCTTGTATTTTTGTATTTTTGTGGGTTTATGTTGAATAGGCTCCGAAACTACTGGACCGATTTCAAAAATTCTTTCACCGTTATAAAGCTAAATAATCACTGAGTAACATAAGCTATATATTATACTAGCTGCCCGCCCCGGCTTCGCACGGGTAGACAAAATAAATGTCTACCCGAGCGAAGCCGGGGCGGGCCGCTAGTGCTATATAATTGTGTTTATGTACACTGCAAGGCGTAGTTTTAACCGGCGTCACTTAGTTGTACGCAAAGTTCCATCTACTTGTTTTATTTGATATGAGTAATAGGGTAATTCGTTAAAAGTAACATAAACCAAACTGTACCGTGGGCCGTAAGCTTGTGTACCACCTTAGTTGTATAAAAACATATTATTATGTAGTGACACCACGTTGAATTTATTTCAGTACGTCCAGCTAATTGCCATGGGGAGTGTCAAGCAGACTCCGACTGTCCTAATTACCAAGCGCGCAACTGTCGGTGCTTAGATGACATTGATACTGGTTGCTGTCAATGTGATCAATCGCTATGAATTGGTTATTATGATGCTCCTATGTACCCAATAAACACATTGTATGTACTCTTTATGTATACTTATAATAAAACTGTAACAGGTCCAATTCAATACATTGAATATATTTTGAAATCTTTTTTGGGAGGGCACTCTACAAAGAAAAATAACAAAGGCGTTTTCTATCTATACTCTATACTAATATTATGAAGAGGAAAGATTTGTATTTTTGTGGGTTTGTATTGAATAGGCTCCGAAACTAATGGACCGATTTCAAAAATTCTTTCATTGTTAAAAGCTACATTATCACATTCCCTCGGGTAGACAAAACATTTGATAAATGTCTACCTGTGCGAAGCCGGGGCGGGCCGCTAGTATGATATAAAAATTCATATCACGTGTGTGAAGTGGCGGACACAGCTAGTGTTTTCATAATAACTTAGAATATTCTCTTGAAAGTCGACATAATAATTTAATGCTGGAATAGAAAGCATGTTTTTAAAATGAGTGATTTTTCATAAAACTGTCTTTCACTATTTAAAATCAACCAGCTGTCACTATTAAAAATGCCCTGAATTGGTATCTAGTTTGAATAATTAACTACAATATTATATATTTTATTGAGGCTCATAAACTCTAAACAGTCAGCGCGAAGGTACTATTAAAAGCAGTAATCAATGATTAAAAGCCTTCATTTTGATACGTGTATACAAACTATGAATGGTTTAATCTGTCTTTCACTGAATCAATGACCAACAAATTGAATAGACCAACAACTATATATTAAGTACATAGTTGTTCAAACTATATGGTTTTATTCTTGAATTTGCTTAATAGTAAGTACCAGCTCAATAATAATAAAAACTAAAACTAACTAGTCTAAAGCTAACCTAATATGTAGGTATTTAAGGCCGCAATATAAATTTAAAAATAAATGACATATTCCCAATGAGTAAAGAATCCTGGCAGATATTTAAATCATACCTTCATTTAAATTCTGCAGTGAAATATGAATTTAAGTACATTGTAAATATGATTGAATATCATATAGCTGTGGTTTAATACACAGAAGACAGGGTGAGCAAGATTAATGATTGCGCTTAAAGCCTTGATAAATGGAGGTAAATTTAATAAATACAATTATTGTGTGTGGTTCTACTTTACCAACAAAATGTAAGTAGATTATTTCCCTGTATTTGTAATTATTTTGGTAAAACTAATTACCAGATTTTCGCATGAAGTAACTGATAATATCTTATTGTGGCATATCAAGTGAAAAGGATGGAAATAGCGGATATTTCACAGCGCACAATTTATTGCTCTCACTTAAGCAACTAGTTTTCGTCGACAGGAAAAATAATTAGCAAAAAACAAAAAGTTTGTATAAAAAAATAATATAAAAATGTCACGAATAATTTTTAATTTGAACAATATTAAAGCAATGAAGAATCCAAAAAGTATTTGCTGGTCGCCAACATCAAGTGAGTAAAGATTACAGAGTTCCTTGAGGATACGCTGTGCTAAATAATTATGCTATACACATACAACAATGCAAAATAAACTTTAAGGAAGAATACAAACGATTTAGTTAGATAAAAAATTGCCATTTCCTTTCGTTTGCCATATGTCAATACTTCCAAGAATTCGATCCTTATTAGCGACACAACCGAAAGGTGTGATAATATATTGTGTGTTTCTTTTTCAGAATGGGTTCCATTCCTGGCTAGGGGTATTGAATTTTCAAACACCCAATGATGCTGTCTTAGTTTTCATCAAAATCGGGTCAGTAACTCTTTTTAGCACTTGAGATTTTTTCCAGTGTCTCGTTAATTGTGTTATAGTGATCCTTTATGTGTATTTTCAGGTTCATTATGTGACCGAATTAAAGGAACATTGGAAAAAATGCTGTAATATGATTTTGGTCAATAGATGTATTACCTCTGATCTATAAGCATATTATTATATTTCCGCATATCTGCTACTGCCGTGGATTGCCTCCAGAAACTCCAATAAGCATTAGAATGCGTTACACTAGACATTTTAATGCAACACGACAATACTGAGAACTCGATATTTTTCTTACACCCGACACTGACAAAAATTGACTTTGAAGATAATTGATTGCAATAGTTAGGAAGAAGAAGAAATGGTGCTCTATACACTCTCTCTGTCTACCTCGTGAGGGACATGCCGTTATGTACGTAGAAAATAATAAAGATGAACTGAAATAACTTTATAGATACACAAATGGTTATTAACACACACACGTTGGCTACATACGTACAGGATTTAAATCCCTAGGTAGTTCAAATACATTCAATTCCTACCTTAGAGATCCATGCCTTAATATCAATCAGTGTCTCCTTCACAAAATAGACAAACCGAATCGTATACTAATTGAATTCTGTATTTTTTACCAAAGTTTGGGACAAGGTGGTTAACCAATATTTAATATGCAATTACTAGATACTTATAAAAATTGCATATTGAATAAAATTAAATTAAATAGAATCTCAAATTTATCATTGGTGAATGTTTAGTTAACCAATGGATAAACGTGTACTCAATACAAACTTAACATTCGAATTGAATAAAAAGAGTTTTATTTTTCAATGTGTTCTTTTCGTTTTTGAGATTGCCTTTTTTTCATAAGGTTTTCTATCTGTATCTGATATGCTCAGATTAAATAAAAGAGGCAGATGTATAAAACAAATTGGATTTTATACAATATATATAAAGTATACAATATATATACATAAGTATGCTATAAAACTCCAAAGCAAAATCATCAAATACACATTGGAATTCAATTGAAGCCACTTTTACATCCAAACTTTTGATTAACTCTTTTGCATCAAAAGTTTATTCATAAATCTCTAACAAAATTTCCTTCAAAGTAAATGTTTTGAGAACAAACATATCATTTGCGCGATTTGAAATATTTCTTATCTCCATAATATTCCAAAGGAATGTTCAAAACTCCACACTGTACTCACGACCCAAAGAGGTTAATATTTTCATCACAGATTATTCGACTATAAATAACTTCATACCAACCTTATTCCTTAAACTTCAGAGTTATATTTCCAATGCACATTTACAGGAACCTTGGTAATTAATTTCAAACAAAACTGATAATACTATAAATTTCTAGAATCATTTAAATATTAAAATAAACTGGTAACAATTTTAACACGACACAACTAATCCCGACTCAATGTCGATAAATGTATGACTATCATCAATACAGAAGGAAGTTGCTATCGCAACCATTTTGTCGCTAACAATAATAACGAACAAATAAAATCTATTAAATTGTTTAACGTCTACTATATAATGTGTTCAAATTTTAAAAGCTATTATCTTCTTTTTCTGAATAGAAATGTGGAACGCGTTCTTTTCAATTAAATTTGAAAATAATTAACAAACCTCTTTGGCAAATAAATTAGAAAATGGGAATTAGTTATAAGTGAAAAGAAGGAGGCGGAGTTTTTGGCGGGAATCAGGCGGAGCGGTTGAGATTTTTTCCAGTGTGTCGTAAATTGTGTTATAGTGATCTTTAATGTGTATTTTTGGTGTCGATATGTGCAGTAAAGTTTCATTTAGTGACTGATTTATAGGAGCATTGGAAATAATGCCATTATACGACTTTTGGGTTAAGTGATTTATCATTTTGGTCAATAGGTTACCTCTAATCTAAAGGCGTGTTACGATCTGCTACTGCCGTGGGTTGTCTCCAGAAACTCCATTGGGCGTTAGAATGCATGACACTAGGCATTTTAATGCGGCAATCACGAGAAATTCTGCAACATGAAAATTCTCTAACACTCGACACTGGCAAAAATAGTCCCTGAAGGGATTGATTGCCATACTTAGGAAGAAGAAGAAGAAGAAGAAGAAGGAGGCGTGCAGGACCGAACCATCTCTTCTTCTCTCTCTCACCTCTATATTTGTATGGAGTTTTTGTATGCCACTTCATCTTATTATGAACACCATGTCTATCATTTGAATTATAACTAGATTCCAATATATATAATTAGGCTTTAGGTAGATACTTAATTATTAACTATTAATTAGTAGGTACTCAGAAAGAACAAATGAAAGAACAGATTAATAATGTTCAGTAATTAACCTATTTAAGGAGCGTAATAATTAAATATTGGTATTATACTGACAATAGAACTTATTGCTGTGGTTTTCTATAATCTGAACGTCTAAATTAGATTTCCATATCGGCAAAGCTGATGTCAAAAACTGTTTGTCACTGTACAGTTTGACACTCCGAACAATGGCTTAGCGAGCTTTTTAGTGAGTTTGTTATTATTATTCTGAGGTTTGACAACTGAATTATTGTTTTTAGAAAAACATTGCTGGTCTAATCGAAAACAATCACCCAATACAACCATTTTAGGCAACGCGCGAGTGATACCCCTGGTGTTGCAAGCGTCCATAGGCTATGGTAACCGCCTACCATCAGGCGGTCCGTATGCTTGTTTTTCACCTTAGTGGTATAAAAAAAAAATTAACCAATATGAAGGACGCATCTAATCATAATTATGTTACTAAAATTATAACATATTTAAAAAGCTGATATCGAACAGGGTCGAGACGAGCAAGACGTTCACCTGAGAGTAAGCATCACGCCCGTCCATACAACAGATGCAGTACACTGCGCTCCTCACCTCGAGACCTCAGTTAAGAAATACAGTGCCCTTAAAACCGGAACAAAGTAACGCTGCACTACTTCTTGCCGGCAGAATATTTAAAACGATGATTATAAACTGATATAGCTCATTTTTTCATTCAGTGTAACCCGGAAGGTCAAAATCACGCAATGCCCAATCCATTGAGGTGTGCCATGGATTTTGCGCACGCGCGTGACGTCACTCCCAGGCTTCTTCCATTTGCTCTTGACCCAGAAGTAGGTCATGATCGAGTCCCGCGCAGCCTCCGACCTTGTTCCCCGGATGTGACGCAGTTGAACATACCTAAACGATGAAATTATAGGTTGTATTCGGTGTACAAAGGAATCGCTTTGCGGCGCTTTCTTTGTAGAAATATTATCAATATCTATTGACAAGCTTTTGTTTATCGGTCTGTATTATATACCTCAAAATTCTTTGTTCTCTGGTATATATTATTGGCAAGATAACACACACTCCTTTGTAAGTTTAATGACTAACAAAATATATATACAATGCAAATGTCAGTAGAATAAGCCGTGGAAAACCAACGTCCAACTTTCTAGATCAAATGACCAAAGTACTCAATGATGGAAAGGTAAAGTGTACTCGGAACTGGCAGGAATGTATGAAGAGATTAAAAAATTTAGACGAAACAAAAGAGGTGTGCACATTAAAAGTGAAATTTGTATACTCCTGCCATCCCCGAAAGGGACTTGGCGTGAAGATATGAATGTATGTACCTATGTAAAGGCACTTTCCTTAGTCCATTTATCCATCAGGCTGGTCCTACTATACGTTGACAGTCAGTGGTCTCTACATAATGTAAATATATGATAAATAAAATGCAAGAGATACGAAGTAACTGTACTTCTTTTCTGGAGCTTCATGTGTAAATGTGTAAACTGATTACAGTAAAAATTATTATGACATATACGTGACTTATACTCAGCATACAAGCAGTTAACTTCCGTCTGCGACTTCGTCTTTGAAGGAATAGGATAACATAGCACTAAGATAATTGCAATTGTTAACGTGATTTAGCTTTATATGGGTGTTTTTTTATTGGTTCTCCGGAGATACAAACAAGGTAATTTTACCTCTTTGTAGTAATTATTATAGTTACCATGTTAAAACTGTAAGTATGATGTGATGTAACAAAACCAATATATAATGCCATTGTTTGATGCAATGTTCAATGTGTCCTTCGGACTTCATATTACCAATTTAACGGGTACCTACTAATATTGATAGATAATAAATACTGTGTAATATAGCCATGTGAATATTACGAAAGTTTCAATTGCTCAAATTAATAACACACGAAATTGTTATTTGAAAAGTTCTCGTTAAAATTATTTTATGGACGAGAGAATTTGGATATGAATGCTGTGAAATGCCTAATGGAAACGATACGTATGAAGAGTAAGCATCCTGATTGCTTTAATCTAAATAAAACCTTTTTTTTATACCACTAAGGTGGCACACAAGCATACGGCCCACCTGATGGTAAGCAGTCATCGTAGCCTATAGCCGCTAGCAATACCAGGGGTATCACTAACGGGGTGGCACCCATGTTGTTTGATGAGGACTCACTGGGCTAGCAGCAATACAGCGTATCCTCGTGGAGCACTGACAACCTTACTTACCGCAGAAACACAACACTACATTAAGTAGTGTTATTTCACTGCGGTCTTTTGCAAGGTGGAGGTACAGTCTCTCCTTTGTGAGTCAGGGTGCAGTAACAAACTCTAAAACTATTAGACTGTTTTTAAAATATCTTTTACTGATGCAAAAACATTTTAATGTATCATATTTCAGACAAAATGTGAATTTATAAAATATTCGCAGCCCTAAACATTTGTGGTCGGTTGCACCCCTGTATAATTTATATATATACATATATTATGTTATATAATACTACTATCATATGTCGTACTACAATTTATTATGAAACAGCTGCTGAGAGGTACGGGCAAAATAAATTCTCTTTACTCTATTTCAGAACATGAAGTACGTGGGTAGGTAAAGTCTTGTTTACAATGGGACTACGATACTATTACCTTCTTATTGTAAAAAAAAAATATTAACCCCTCTCGTACGAGTATTTATTGCTGTTTAATGTTTATTCCTTCAGGCATATTTATTTGTTTAGATTAGACTAATTCAGGCATTGTTATTATCAAATTCAATAGCATCCTTATTTGACTGGACTTTACAAATAAGTACAAATCAAATCGTCAGAATTCATATTCTAGACGCATCCAAATTTATGCTCATAACTGGTGTCTCGAATATATCTATAGTCTTCCAGATTTCCTCTTGAACAGTAAGCGGATTACATAAATATTAGGTCCTTACATATGAAATTGGCGTTTTTCGTACTGGCCACTTTAATCACGAATTTCTCCTCTTTGGTAAGGAATTCCAAATTCAAATTTGTACAGCTATAGACTCATGTATTTGTGCTTCGATGATCGTCATTCATTTGTTTTTTTTCTTCTGTTTTTTTCTGTTTGCGTCACTCATTTTACAAAATGGAAAACCTTAAATATCGCATTATTTACGAGTACGAGTTCCGCCGTGGCACTAGTGCTGCGGAAACAACTCGAAAGGTGAATGATGTGTATGGCGGTCGTGTTGCAAAAGAAAACACAGTTCGTTTTTGGTTCCAACGTTTTCGTTCTGGAAATTTCGACCTGCAGAACAAGCCCCGTGGACGGCCTGAGACTCAAGTTGATAATGAAGAGTTGAAGGCTATTGTGGAAGCGGATCCATCGCAAACCACGTCCGAGTTAGCTGCAGGCTGCAATGTTAGTGATAAAACTGTTTTAATTCACTTGAAGCAAATTGGGAAGATTAAAAAGCTTGAAAGGTGGGTACCTCACGAATTGACTGAAACAAACCGGCAAACGCGCGTCGACTGCTGCGTTACATTACTAAACCGGCACAATAATGAAGGTATTTTAAACCGAATCATTACCTGTGATGAAAAATGGGTTCTTTACGATAATCGGAAGCGCTCAGCGCAATGGTTAGATCCTGGCCAGCCAGCCAAATCCTGCCCCAAGCGAAAATTAACCCCAAAAAAGTTACTTGTAAGCGTTTGGTGGACTAGTGCCGGTATTGTTCATTACAGTTTTTTCAAATCTGGCCAGACTATTACGGCTGATGTCTATTGTCAGGAATTGCAAACCATGATGGAAAAGCTAGCGGCTAAACAACCTAGGCTGGTCAATCGCTCCACGCCACTGCTGCTTCACGACAACGCTAGACCACACACTGCGCTACAGACGGCTACTAAATTAGAAGAGCTTCAATTGGAAAGTCTAAGACATCCTCCGTACTCCCCGGACCTTGCTCCAACAGATTACCATTTTTTTCGAAATTTGGATAACTTCTTGCAAGGGAAAAAATTCAACTCCGATGGGGCAGTCCAAATCGCCTTCAAAGATTTTATTGATTCCCGTCCGACTGGTTTTTTTAGTAAAGGGATCAATGAACTACCTATGAGATGGCAAAAGTGCATAGAAAATAATGGTTCATACTTTGATTAATTAAATATATTATATTAAAAAATATTCGACTTTTTGTTCCTCCCATACAAAACGCCAATTTCATATGTAAGGACCTAATATTATAAAAATCATAATGTATACATAACGTAGTCACAACATTTGTAACCAAGATTTTTTTTTTTAATAAATATTGAACCGCTCAATGTGTACACAGCTTTAGAGGAGTATCCCATACGCCAGCCACACCTACGTAATACAACCGTAGACGTTCCACGTTCAAAATGATATTACCGTTTATTTATAGATATAATTTTAAATGATGTAATACCGGTTATAATGACACCGTTTATTAAGCGCTACGGTAAGCGTTATTACGCGCAGCAGGGAAAGGGTATTTTTAACTACCAAGGGGACATCCTGCGAAAGGGACATTTAAAGGGACGTTTTGCGAAAGGGACATTTTGCAAAAGAGACGTTTTGCGAAAGGGACGTTTTGCGAAAGAGACTTTTTGCGAAAGGTACGTTATGCGAAAGTACAATTTTTCGACGAAGCCTTCCATGGCATTTATAACTATGTTTATTAGATTTCTATCCGACTGTCTACATCCAGGTTTGTATAGGACATTATTTCAGTATGAGATAATCTGAAGTAATATTAAGATAGCTTATACAAATCTTACGCAAAAAAGGTCGCGGGGAACAACTTTATAAATAAGACACAGCTTTTAGTTATCTTAAATTTTCAATTCAAAATCAAGAGAATATAATTGGTACAGAAGCTATTATGACTTCCATAAAACATAAAGATTTCTTAATTAAACATTTTCCTTCGTTGAAAAGAACTAAGATACTACGTTATTTACACAAATAAAAAATAATCGTATTTATCTTTCAAACATGTAACGTATACAAGCCTCCAGGCCTTATTTTTCTTTATCAGATAAGTAAACTTATGAAAATAATCTTAGAAAGCTAATAAAGTCCACATATAACATTTTTGATTGCTATTTTTTTTTTTTTAAATCATACTTAGCCTAATTTCTAGGTAATAAATATCTCGTGTGCCTTGTAATCTATCTATAACATAAAAATAAATCGCTGAATCTGTTGCTAAGCGCAAATCTCGAGAGCAGCTGAATCGATTTCGCTAATTCTTTCTTTAAGAATATTCCTTGAAGTAAGAGGATCCTATAGAGATAAAAAAATTGCCTGAAAAATTCTAAAAACGGGTAGACAAAATATTTGTTAAATGTCTAGCCGGGGCGGGCCACTAGCAGGTATATTTTAATAACATACTCTTTCTCTTTCAGTGTGTAGTTATGAAAAAAAAAAATCGGCTTAAACATATCCCTAAAACCAATGTTAACTTTATTGTTAAGTATATTTAAATCTTGCCTAACTTCCACAACGCAAGGGGCATATAAAAACACTAGCTCTTCCACACGGCTTCGCATGCGTTTTAAAGTGAATAATAAGTCAACATGTATTTTTATATAAATGCTATAGTTGTTACCCAAGACTATTTCCATGGATTTAACTTTATAATTACTTTTTTTTTATACCACTAAGGTGGCAAACAAGTATACGGCCCGCCTGATGGTAAGCGGCTACCGCAGCCTATTATATACGCTTGCAACACCAGGGGTATCACTCGCGCGTTGCCGACCCTAATGACTGATTTTCACATAAACTTTCATCCGCTATTTTACCCCCTTAGGGATAGAGGCTCGAAAAATCCTTTCTTATCGGATGCCTACGTCATACACAGAACACACCCTCCAAGTTTCAGGTCTCAACGATCAGCGGTTTAGGCTGTGCGTTGATCCGTCAGTCATTCAGGACAAGGCCTATCTACACTAATATTATAAAGAGGCAAGATATTTTCGTGGGTTTGTATTGAATAGGCTCCGAAACTGCTGGACTGATTTCAATAATTCTTTCACCGTTCGAAAGCTAAATTATCACTGAGTAAAATAGGCTATATATTAAACTAGCTGCCCGCCCCGGCTTCGCACGGGTAGACACAATGTTTGATAAATTTCTACCCGTGCGAAGCCGGGGCGGGCCGCTAGTTATATATATAGAAGATAGATTTCATGCAATACCGCTACATTTTTCGGAATATTTTTCACTTTTTTTTTTAAACCACTAAGGTGGCACACAAGCGTACGGCCCATCTGATGGTAAGCAGTCACCGTAGCCTATAGCCGCTAGCAATACCAGGGGTATCACTACGGGGTGCCAAACATGTTGCTGATGAGGATTCACTGTGCTAGCAGCAATACTACTAGCCCAGCGTATCCTCGTGTAGCACTGGCAACCTTACTTACCGTTGAAACACAACACTACATCATGTAGTGCGGTCTTCTGTAAGGCGTAGGTACAGTCCCCGGTCGGGCGGCTCCAATTTAAATGGGATAACCTACGGGAAATCCCAAATCGCCCTACCTCTCTTTACATACATTATACCTCGAGAGTCATAATAAAACTAAATAGATTTCCAAACAGAATATGCTTAAGTGTTTACATTTACCATGGTGTATATAAATTAATTAACCCTCTTAGGAAAGCCGTAATTAGTTACAAACCATTTAACACTTTAAGCACGGTCTTCAATAAACAATAAATTATTGTAACAAATGTTACAATTAAGCATTCGTAATGAAATATTGTTGAGGAATATTAAACGTCTTCTCGCTGAAGCTTTCAAGAGTAATTACTGAACGCTATTGCAATAGTTAGAGTAACAATCAATATTAAAATGTTATGTACATATTAAATAAATACCCTCTCACGCTCCATGAGGATATGCGGCGCTAGTAATGCTGCTAGCACAGTGAGTCCTCATCAACAACATGGATGGCAACGCGTTAGTGATACCCCTGGTATTGCTAGCGGCTATAGGCTACGGTGACTGCTTACCATCAGGTTGGCCGTATGCTTGTGTGCCACCTTAGGGGAAAAATACGCCTTAAAAAATAAAACTTCCCTGCTAATACGTGAAAACCAATATTAATTTGGACGTTGCTAGTTGTCCGGTAATCGGACCAACAATTGGCGGAGTAATCGGGGAAAATATACCAAAAAAAAAAACATACAGTCGCATTGAGAACCTCCTTTTTCCTCCTCCTTTTTTGCAGTCTGTTGAAAAATGTGTGATACCTATAGGCAGACAGAAACACTCAAGTGTAATGAAACATAGATACATCAAAATAATGTCTCGATAAAATTCACCTGCTCTATGTCCTTGAATCATCCGGATAACCGGGCCAAGACCATCCGGGTATTACGGCGAAGTTCACCCGGGCACTTTTGAAGGACAAAATAAAATATGCAGTATGAATTCATACTATAGTCATAAATTATGCTTTACGGATGTATCCGGATATTACAACTGAGCTTTATATTTTGCACCATCATTTTTTTTATGTTTCTGCTAATATTATATATATTTTACTTTTCATTTTAAGTAAAGGCTTAGCGTTGTCATTTGATTTATAATTTGTCACCAGCTACACTAGCATGTAGATTTTTTTTTTACTAAAGGTGGCAAACAAGCATACGGCCCGCCTGATGGTAAGCGGTTACCGCAGCCTGTGGACGCTTGCAACACCAGGGGTATCACTCGCGCGTTGCTGTCCCTATATTATATGTATAAACAAAGATATGTGGGTGATGTCGCTTGTCTAAATTAAAAAAGACCACTTAAACCATTACTTAATTTAATGGACACATTATTCTATGCTGGCTAATCCTCTGTTTATAGTAAATTAACATAATATTTCCATAACTCTTAATCTATGATTAATAAGCTTTTACTGCGCTAATCGTAGTATCGACCCTAGGGTCATGGAACTTTGCATAAAATGGCTCACTGAACTTAAGGGTATTGTATTGACACCATACTGAGTCCTGGGAGTGGAGGGCATCAGCAGCAGGTCTTGTTGTGCATGGTGGTAAAATAATAGGTACTTCTTGAATGGTATACGTAGGCCGGTTTATTGGTTAAAGTCCTGGTTGGGCTTTGTTCAAAGAGTCTCCGTCGCTGAGATATATAGCACAGCGACGGAGACTCTCTACCGCGCGTGCTAATAATTCCTATTTACATTGCAGCGACATCTAGTGGTCAAAAGTCCGTTAAACAGATACCTGTGTAATATTTTTTAAAGGGTCACCACCGTATGGTTTAAAAAATACTACACTGACCATATAATAAATGACACTAGCCAAATTAACAAGTAACCTAACCTTACCCTGTTGCAATAAGAGTTATGTTCAAAGTTTTTGTGTATCTATTTGTCGTAGCTCTTAAGCGGATGCACCGATTTTGATTTACCTTGTTTGTTTAAAATGTGTCTCAATCGTGAGTGTGATTTTAAAGGTTTTTAGCCGGGATTGGCAACATTTTTAATCACTACGTGGGTAAGCCGATGAAATAAACTATAAACAATGTAGTAGTGTATATAAGGTTATCTGTTAATCGTAGCTAAACCACAAAAGTTTTTTCACCTTTTTCAAAGCAAATAGCAACCCATCCATTAGAATGGTACAGTAACAAGAATATAGTGATCGAAGCAATGAAATAGTCAAATACTTTGTATTCCCAAGCGGGGCGTTTTAAGATGTATCGCGGCTTACACTATCACAGGCAATTAATTTGCCGTTGTAGCTTGGAGACTATTAACTACTGAATGTTAATAATTGACATGCTATTTTTGACACGTTCGGGATTAATATATTTAATAGTTTAGTTAGATCATAAACTCTGACATCGTAAGTGCAGGTATATCGGAACTCATTAATACATTTGGTAGATTGGGTGTTGCAAGCGTCCATAGGCTACGGTAACCGCTTACCATCAGGCGGGCCGTATGCTTCTTTGCCACCTTAGTGGTATAAAAAAATAAAATGTGTACTGCTCTCTTTACCAGCTTATCAAGATGTGAGGCAGCTGACACACCTATAAACTTGTGACCTCGGCCGATGCAAATTGGTCTAAGCGTAATATCAAGTATAGGATTTTTTTTCATTCTAGACAAACATAACTGCGCCAAGTTCCATTCGGGGTGCAGAGAGTATAGAGCGCCATTTCACTCTCAGCTTGAAAATCTCTTGTGGTTATTCTACATTCTACAATCTCTTCGTTTATGTCCAACCGTTCAGACTACCTACTCTTTAACTTCCATCGTCGAATTTGTCAAGTACTCTAGTTTTGATGTAAAAAGTTGGACCTCGACCTTTCGTGGCTTCCTCTTGGTCTTAATAGAATGATCTGTGTTTTCAACTTTTCATACAATGCAAAAGCGTTCCTAAAACACTACTGTTATGGTTTAAAATGTTAACTACGTTAACTACAAAGACGTAAACAAAATGTCTGGAAAAACATTTTAAGATACTTAAATACTCGTGCTACACCGTAATACACCATACAATATGAAATTACCGTCCATTACAATTTTCGCGCATGGAAAACTCCGGAGTGTCCGCGAGCGAAGGCTGCGTCTATTTTCACGGGTTATTATTTCGGCAAACCTTTTATCGTATATTAGGGGGAAATTGTTTATTTGCAGCGGTATCTGAGTGACGTCACTCACTGTCCTCTACATCCAGAGACGATAATCTTGTTTGTGAACAGGTGCTGCTTGTAGGGTCTATTCTCAACCATACTGCATTATCAAGATAAATTCGTGCCGGTTTTTTGTGACGTGCAGGGGATATCTTAAGTAAAAATAGTTTTATACAACTTTTAGTTTCACCTGTCCGGTATGTGTGTGTGTGTGTGTAATCAAATCTTCCATGTTTAATTTGAAGCACTACGTAGTGTCCGATTGAGCTGGAATTTGGCATACAAATTTGGTTTTTAAAAACAATGCACGATTACCTTAATGCAGCCATCTTTAATCCAATGTGGCAGATGTCACAAAATGACAATTTATAATTTCATATTCACTCTATGATCTAGGTATCAAATGAAGGACCTTGCTGAGCGAAACATCACTTAAAAAACATTTTTGTCTGGTTTTACTTAATGATAATTAATATTCGGATATTATCACAAAGCGTCACATATTCCAAGTTAAGCAAAACTTGTTTCATGGAAACCAGACAAGTGATAGAATAATTTGTAAAAATACTTATAATACATACCAAATACCCAGACAGACCACGAACCTGCGATACATAGCAATCAGATATAGTACCCACCAGTCTAGACCAACGGTGTTCTTAACTTGTTCTTTTTTCAAATAAAGACATTCCAAGCAAAGCGGTCAATTCAAACGATTGGAAAGCGGTACTGAAAGTCTTTTTCTTATAATACAGTGTAAGGTTTTTAAGATGTTGATGTATCAACGAAGTCTTACACAATCCAAATAACACATTTGAAAGAAACAGATAACCAAGTCAAAATACATTTATTCAGTTTACACCCTATTAAATCACACATGAAAGTGTAAATTACTGCAACGGTTCGGAAAAAAGAAACCTAAGCTGAACCGGCAAGAAACTCTGTGTTCCTTTTTTTTTCACTTAACAATCATAACAATATAAAATAAACATATCTTTAAAACCATATAGGTGGGGCGAATTGAGATCTACCCATCGGGTACGGGTTATCCCATTTAAATTGGAGCCGCCCGACTGGGGACTGTACCTCCGCCTTACAGAAGACCGCAGAGAAATAACACTACTTTGGTATAGTGTTGTGTTTCTGCGGTAAGTAAGGTTGCCGGTGCCCCCCGAGGATACGCTGGGCTTGTAGTAATGTTGCTAGTACAGTGACTCCTCATCAACAGGGTTGGCAACTCTTAGGCGATATCACTGGTATTGCTAGCGGCTATAGGATAGGCTACGGTAACTGATTACCACCAGGTGGGCCTTATGCTGTGCGCTGTGTGGCACACCATAGATAGATAGATGCTAGCAATACCACGTGTATCACTAACGCGTTGCCAGTCCTATTGTTGTTGAGGGCTCACTGTCTTAGATGTATCCTTACTCTCAGCACAGCGACCTTTGACCTCTGGAAACTTTACCTCAGAAACAACACTACATTAGCGTACTATAATTTGACTGCCGTATGGTGAAGGTACAGTCCCCAGTTGGGTGTCAGACATCCACAAAGTTGGATCTCACCGACAGCCGGTCCTAAATAAACTGAGCGACAGTTAAAGACAAACGGCCTATTTAACTTCAAACTTAATTGAAATCTTACAGACTGAGTGGGTGGGAAATTTGTAAGGCAACTGGACCATTTAGGCTGTCAATTTTCATTGTTAACCTGTCCGAAACATGATGGAGGTTGAACAAAGACGGTTTAATTGAAAGGTCATTTGTTTTTTTGTGGAAACTATCATGAACGTAGGAAACAATACCTGTTCGGGTTTTACACAATCGGGTTGCTATGTTGTCTTAATTCGGTGAATTTACTGTATGTATACAAATTGTCTTTTGTTGGTAAAATGTTGCCTTGTTACATTCAAGAGCAATGAAGCCGGGCCGCCCGCCTCATTAAATATCTTAGCAACTAAAATAGATGGATATCTTATTGACAATAACTGTTCAACAAACTTTATTTAAATATACACTCTCTAGATGACTAAAAATATTAAATATTAATTAAATGTTCTAGAATGTTTAAGAACAAGGCAGACATGCGCACGATCTTAGTCAATAAATTATTCTAGAGTGTTCGCTTGTACTTAACATTTCACGTGCTTTACGTGATGTAAAGCAATTCTTATTATTATTGTCTCATCTCAAACCCGTCGTAAACGATGAATTATATTTTAACCTAATATAAATAATATAATATTTTCTAAATGTATAAAGTTTCCAGAAACTGTACATTGTAAGGAATATTCATGATCCATAGCGATGTATTACGTCCGTAGTCCCGGTAGAAACATCCATTAACTAGGTATGAATATAGGTAATATTATAGACAAAATTATCATACTTAAGTACACCAAAAAAAAAAAAATTGTATTCTTAATGATATGGCTACTTCTAATCCGATGAATGTGAGATGGATGTAGTATGTTAACAAAACGATTTTTCACTTGCGAATAACAACAGAGAAGGCGGACACCGCTACAAGTTAGCTCGTGACCACATAAAGCCGAAGTTAAACGCATGAAAATTAGTATTTGACTTTTCAGTTTGAATAAAAAATACATATTTCAGAATTTTTGAACTTCCACCGCTATGCGGGTTAAATAGGGGATGAGAGTTTGTATGAAATCCGTCATTTTTAAAGTTAAATCCGTTAAAATAGGTAGGCACGGCCAAAAGCTTTAATGTATACAGGTACATGTTGACTTTTTCAAATTGTCACGCGTGCGAAGCCGCCGGAAAAAGCTAGTATTGCAATAAAGTTATCAGAAAACAATATATTCACATAAATAATAACATTTTAATGTGAGTGTGATTATATTTGCATAATTTAGGAGGCACCATGATTGCTGTCAGTACCCACGAGAATACAACCGCTAGTCAGTACTGCCAGCAACTCCTAGTGAACTGTCATGAAAAGCCTTAAGCAGCTGATATGACCCTTCTTTTAAAAGTACCAACATTTAACATATTGAATGCCTCCGACAACCGAATATTGATTGATATCAGCCATAAACCACACCCCGTTATGAAGACATAAAAATAGTATCTTACATAGTGTGAATAAAACCTTTCTCTGATAGCACTTAAGGTGAACTACGCCAAAGGTGGAAACATAAACGAGTTATATGAAGCCTTATAGCTAAATAAACTAAGTTGTTAATTGAGTGTGTATAAAAATACGTCGACGGTAACGTTACCTTCGTTTTCTTCTTCTTCCAAACTATGGCAATCAATCTTCTTCAAACAATTTTTTTGCCCATTAGCAAAAATAGTCCTTGAAGTCCTTTTTTTTTTGGGATTTTATTGCTTGGTCGCTGTGTCCTTTATGTCAGATCTAATTTGCTTTTCTTCAATGTGAGGTATAAATTATTTACATCTCCTTGCTCAAAATTGAATTATTGAAGATAACAACGTTAATCTAGTTGATAGTAGGTATCCCTGAATACTACGCTAGATGTCGCTAGAACGATTCCCGTCGGGGAAAACATTTATGTGATAAACATTTGGTAAAAATATCGATATCAGAATATCGCTATCAAAATATTAATTTTAATTAGTTGCTTGTTTAATTTCATAATTAAAATTACGCTTATAAGCGCATACGCAGTCGTACCATAATCATAATTTTGGAAATGATTCCCAGAAACTAGTCGAGAAACTTACCCTTTTTTAGCGGAGATTTTCATTCATTTTGTTAAGAGCTTTCTTTGCGCGTCGCCTCTAATGAATTAGTGTTCCCAACGACCGGTTTTAATCACGTTTGAAGAATATAATTAATTAATGTTATTATCAAACACGTTTGCGTTAAAATAATAAGATAATTTTATTATTAATTATTTCTCAGTTTATTACATAATAATTCACGTAAAACAGTTTTAAAGTTAAGTTCATGTTTTCACTTAGCTGTTTGTATGGCATAACCGCGTACCTTACACCATCAAATTAGAACTAAAATTCAAACTGCGTTTCTTTATTACACAGTGGCTGTTCCCGACATGTGGCAGTGTCTGTTTTTTTATTTCTAATACCGTCCAATTAAACCACTTTCTTGGACATCTTTTCACGCATAGCAGGTTAGTGAAATAAAGTTTCATTTAGTGGCTGATTGATACGCACATTGTAAATAATGCTGTAATATGACTTTTGTGTGAAGTAATTTATCATTTTGGTCAATAGGCTACCTCTGACCTAAAAGCATGTTGCTATCTGCTACTGTCGTAGATTGTTAACTGTCTTGAGATTGTTTCCAGGAACTCCATAGAGTGCATGATACTGCATTTTAATTCAACAAAAACTTGAGAGAACAACAACTGAAAATTGAGAACTTGATAATCATCTAACATTAACACTGGCAAAAATTGTTTTTGAAGAGGATTGATTGCCATAGCTAGGAATAAAAAGAAGAAAAATAATATGATAAGATTTTACCAGCCAGTATCGAATGACTGACTTAAAACGAAATGAATTAATATTATAACCAAGTGTATCATGAATTTATGTCATATTCGTATCATAGATTGAAGTATTCTAAATTAATGCAAATTTCCCCTCAGAGCGTATAATTTTAGGAAACAGATATTAGAATCTCGGATTTGTAAAGACATACCGTATTTATGTTCTGAAAACCGATATTCACGGTTCAATTCACCTACTCAAAATTCCGGTTTTGAAATGAAATACAAATGTATGCTTGCTTATTAGCGTGTTATTAGCTGAATTATTTATACACACATACATATAGTACAATAATTGAGAATATATTCAATTTTGGATGGAATAAAACATTGAGTAAGTAATAAAGATTTTTCATGCAAACTGGATGGAGCACTGGCAACCTTACTTACCGCGGAAACACCTTAGTTGTACAAAAAAAACTCCTATACCGTTTTGAAAAATATTTCACTATGCACATAACACAGGCTATATATAATATTGTAATGTGGAGGAATTCGCGGGGAAAAAGCTAGTGCACTATCTATAGTTACGTAATGTAACTTACAACTCAAAAGCGCTTACGCTGACTATGGCGGCTGCTTTGTATAGTACTGAAGTGCACTGAAACTTTCGATTTCCTGTAATATACAGGCTTCTTGTTTAAAGAGGAGTTGGGAACTGCCTTTTGTAATGAAACCATTTCCAAGTACTCGACTATTGCAAACAGACTGAACATAGATTTTATTTAATAGCATTGTTATAAATGCACTTTTTTGCAATGCAATTTTTAAATTACTAGCGCCTTCGCTCGCGTGGTTCTAGATGACAGCCTATGTCCTTCCCCAGGTTATAATCTATCTCATTGCCAAATTTCATTACGATCCGTTCAGCCGTGAAAAGGTAGCAAGCAAACAAACAAACAAACAGAGTTACTTGTGCATTTATAATATTATGTATAGATTTTGAACATCGCATCGAATCGTAAGGCGAATTGTAATAAGCGCAACCTCTGTTTTTCTTCTTAAATAATAATTGATTGGCCTCGTACATATTTTGAATGAAATACTAAATATTATGTTTTGAAATTATGTGAGTGAATGTGCCAAAGAAAAAGTAATCATGGACAAATTTAGCAATCGTATTCAGGAAGGTCAAATTCGTAGCATCTACCGATGATAATCCATGAAAAGCTGTATGGAAACGTGGGTGGGGGATCTTACATAGGGAATATAAATCTTAGCATGTGGTCAAAAGTGGATCAACATCGCATAATATGACCATATCATTATATTATTACGTATAGCAAATACTTCTTCAAAATGTTTTTTTTACAAAATGTTCAGAGAGGTATGAAATTGGGAACGGTTAAAGTTTATATAGAGAAGTACATAACTATAATATCTAGTACATATATATTTATGTCTATATAAGCTTTGTATTTTTAGCAGTTGACATTGAGGTGTCCCAATTGTTATCGCTATTGTTAAAGGTGGACAAAAAAATACTAAGCCCTCAATCTAGATCAACTTAGGGACTCCTATCTATTGTACAGCTCACAAAGACTCCATTTTGTACCGTACAACCGTCTATTATATCCTGACAATAAAATACTGGCCTGTGGTAGTGCTGTCCCAAACGTCAGATAAGACACTGACAGGTATGTTCTTCATAGAATTATTCAGACGCCTTCACATACGTACAAACTCAGATCAAATAAAAAGGTACTTTGTGAAAATGATCAGGCTAGAACTATGCCTTGCAGTGTATATACAACACGCACACACCTACATGAATACAATGAAACTACGCCTTGCCTACGTACTACATGTTTAAAAAACCAGCGTCACCTCGTTGTTCGCAAACTTTCATCTAACTTTTTACTTTTTTTTATTTGATAGAAATAAAGTAACATAATATTCTAGGAACGCAGCTGTTTTTTTTTATATATGCCACTAAGGTAGCAAACCTTCATACGGCCTGTATGGTAAGTCGTTGCCGTAGGAAATATCAGGAGTTATTGTATTTACCAATAAATAATATATCTACTGATAAACATATTATTTCTAAATATGTATTCAATGGAAAAAATAAAAGGCTCTGAACCGGTGGGCATGTACAGAGATTGATAAATGTAAAAGAAACAAAAAAAAACCAATTTAAGAGTTGAGGCCTCCCGTGACAGGCGTGCTGGAACATATCTCGCTCAGAGAATCAGCATTGCTACCCAGCATGGCAATGCTGCCAGCATTCTTGGCACGCTACCGCATGATTCCGGTTTGGGTCAGATCTTTTATGTATAAGTAGGTAGGTTAAGATATTTTTTTGTAAATAGTTTAATCTGTTTTGTATCAATAAAATACGAGTTCATTTAAGAGTGAAACGGCGCTCTACACTCACTGCCTACCGAAAAGGACTCTATATACGGATATTTACGTTTGAACATAATGTGCAACGGGTATTGAAATGGTTGCTATGAGTGTGACCTTGTTCAAAGGTATACAGATTAATTACACGTCTTTTTCAAGTGTCACGAGTTTGACAATTTGTAAATGGAATCATTTTTCGTGTTCATTTTTATTCACTGGCACTCACGTATTGTTTCCATTAATTATATCCTACTAATAGTATAAATATGAAAGTTTGTAAGGATCGATGTATGGAATAAATGTGAATTTTGTAAGGATGAATATATTAATGTTTGTTAATCACGTCGGGGTCACCAGTGTGGGGCGAGCGAGGTGATCATGCTCAGCCACCGCAAAGGGAAGATCTTCCAGCCAGGCGGGTGTTGTGCCTGGGGAACCGCGGCTCCGACTGTTCTAGTCGGAAACTTGTATATATGTTGAATTGCGTAGAAAACGTCGCTAGCGCGTGGCAGGATTGTGACGTCATTCGTTGAATGTTGTCCTGCTAGTTAGTCGATTTCTAACGTTGGTTTTTATGTAGCCGCGAGGTCGCTACAGCTCAATCACGCAAAAACAGCGCGACAGTTTTGTATGAAATTTGGTACTCGTGTAGTTTATAACCTGGATTTACATAGGATACTTTACTATCTACTACTTTTTATCCCGGGAAAGTGTTAGATTCCTCGGGGATTTTAATCTCAACGCGGACGAAGCTGAGGGCAGATGCTAGTATCAACATATAACGAACGCTCATTGAAATTGAAAAGTTTATATTTTACTATAATTCTAAAACTTTACGGAATAATTGTATTATACATACGCGTAACGTTTGAATATTTTATATTATTAAATTTACTCCATCATATTCAAAGAAATTAATATTCATTTTACTCATAAATAAATTATTCAAACAGACACGCCTTCTGAATAATATTTTTTACACACCCAATTCTTTTTCACTTGTATTTTCCGATTTTATTACAAATTGCGGTTTAAACACCACAAAAATTTATTCATCCAACGCCTAAAAATTCAGCCGCTGTATATTAGTTTTAACACACCCTACTGTTTCAGTTTATATACATTCATCTATAAAATTGTGAAACCATAATTTCATTAAGAATTTAAATTAAGATAACCTAAGGAATCTTAATTTTAAGGTAAGCAATTTGTTTGAAAATATGAATAAAATTTGAAACTGATATAAAAAATATTGAATAAATAAAGTTCTTTTCACTGATTTTCATTAGGTATCGTTTTTTTTTTATTTTACATTCAATTTCGAATTATAATTCTAACACCACATAAAATTGGCTGGAAATATAGTCAAAATAAAGGAATATTAAAGAAAAAAACAAACATTTAAATAGGTCGGCCGAAAAAGTCCATTACAATTTACAGAAAAAAGGCACTGGTTTTTAAAATTTTGAAAAAGGAACACTAACCTTCGCTCGCCCGCGTTTCTCTGGAATCCTCTACAATCAACAGGTGAGATCGGGGACGCGCGAGCTCGGTCGCGTCAGAAGGCGCGAATGTGACAACTTTGATTACACCCATCGCGGTCGGCGGTCTGCGCGCGAATGTGCCCCGGCCGCTCCTGCTGACGCGACGGGGTGTTTTGGTGCAACCAGTTGCGCGTTATATTACTCGCGGTCTGCGGGGCGTTGTATGTACGCAGGTAGTACAGCCGAAGCGAAGGGTTGAGATTGTATTTAGTCTGCTGTTCGGATATTTCTTATTGTGATTTTCATATTTTTGTATTTTTTTGGGAGCTAATATGTGTGGTTCTGTATTCATCTTACAAGTTACAACGTTTCATCCTATAGTATGAAGTTGTTCACTTAATCCCAAAGGGAGTACTATCGAGAGCATGCGGAGTAAAGATGGGATAGTAATTAAAAATATATGTATTTAGTGATATAAATTGAAGATTGATTTTAGTATAATATCACCATCCTTGTACTAATAAAAAAGTCAATACTATATTTTATACCCAAATCATATCAAAAATTACATTAAACGCTTCTTGAGGCGGTGACTGCACAGGTCATTCTTAATTAGGCGTCCACCCACCAGTAGGTGAAGCCAGTGGATGTACGGGTTACGACCCAAATCGATGGCATTCCATACCTTGAATTTATTTTTCATGGCTCGTTGAAGACTGAATAGACTTAGCTAATGAGCCAAAAAAAAATATCACCGCATTTTCCAAAACAACAGTATAACTGCATCAACCGCAAGCATAATGTTTCTAAATACCCGACTTGATATAATCCGCAGCGAGAATAACACAAACAAACAATGCCACAGTAGAATGGTACAGAAATACACAGACATCCAAAAGGTAAAGTAAGCTTAATTTGGTTATGTCTCACTCAGCAAAGTTATACCAGTGATTTTATTTGTCTTTTGTGCTTCCCCCGTATAACTCCAAAACACTGCAACTCTGAGATAACATTAAATCTGGTCGTTTAAAAGTCTCATTATCATAATAAGAGTCGACAAAAATAGAGCAATGCGATAATGTTTAATGACTATAATTATGCTTACATACTTTGATATCTACACTGTATATACCTTATGGTACAAGTTATATAAGGCTATTATGGTCTTATAATTTAAGCATTAAGAGGCTGACAGACAGACAAAGGTTTTGTGTATGGCGAGCGAGGTGAAAATTCGCAGCCACAAGGTAGTAGTGCTAGAGTGGCACACAAGCATACGGCCCACCTGATGGCAAACGGTCACAGTGTATAGCCGCTAGCAATACCAGGGGTATCACTAACGCATTTCACAGCATGTTGTTGATGAGGACTCACTGTGCTAGCAGCATTACTACTAGCGCAGCGTGTCCCCGTGGTGCTAGTTATTTTGTACAAGGTTTTCAGCAGATAAATAATGAATATGCTTATGTAACTTTGGTTTGAACTATTCCCCACTACTGTAGGACAAATATTGTGACTTATCAAAATATAATACGGCCCATATTACTCAGGGCTCTGCTTTTGATATCAATAAATATGTTCTTTATGTTGAAAAGTATTGACGTGATCGATCTGTCTGTATATTACAGACTGACTGATCTATCAAGAGACAGCTCAAACCACTGCACGGATTGCTCTGAAATGTGGCACGCAGATAGTTATCATTACGTCATAATGACTAACCTCGCATTCCTTGGGACTCCCTAAGAGGATAAAACAGGGGTCCAAAGTTTGTATGAAGAAACAAGTTTACATAAGACTTTTTATTAGTACTTCTGTTAATAAAGTAGTGAATTTACATTTTAGGGTTTTTCAAAAATCAACCCCTAAAAGGAGTGAAATTAAATAATACGGCATCCTGAATCCACGGGCAAAAGCTAGTTAGCAAATAAAGAAACTTGCGGTCTTTCTTTATCTCTTTCTCATGTGAGGAGTTAAATAAGGATGGCAAAACTTTTTGTCCTTTCAAATTAGTTTGGAAATCAAAATCGACACCTATTTCTGGTTGACGCCATCTATCGCGTATGAGGTAAGATGCGTTGTCTTGCAGCTAAGAGGTCGCCACTACACTAATCATATTAACGGTAAAGTTTAAACTATCAAGTTCCCTGGTGTAAGCCCTACCAATAATGGCCCTTTAGATCCTTCGACAATATTAACTCGCCTGAGTGCACTAAAGTTTAATTACTATATGATATTGCTTCTGAAAGCTGCCACTGCATTTAAACGGTTTTTAATTAAGCCACACTTGCTCGGATAAAGGATGTAAGGTTGAAAACGATAAAGGCAAAAGTAAATGAGATACATACATATTATTACACCAAGTCCCTCAAAGAGAGGCAGAGAGTATGAAACTGCATTTCACTCTTGACTCACACACTTCTTTTCTTTTACTTCTTTTATATTAATCAATTTCTTCATACACTAACTGAGTATATTGAGAGTTTATACAAGTATGTGTTTGAATCGTATCATTAATAATTTCGTCTAGGGATCTTTTCATTCTTATTTTTGTACTTGCAAATAATTAACAATTTGTATATCCTGCCGCAAGTGCGTTAGTAACCTTTGATCAAGTGACTGACAGCCCGATTTTTTAAACGTCATACATATTTATCGTCACAAATTAATATATGCTATCAAAGAATAATATACAGATTATATATAATTAAGATTATAAGATAATAAGAAGAAGAAGATAATAAGATTAGATAAATAAATAAAGCATAATATTTACAGTTTATTTGAGAGCTACACATAATATTTAAAAAGATTTTAACATAACACGTCATAAAGATCACCCTGTTATTGTTTCTACGAACGTGCAGCTTTCTCGTAGCCTGTAGCGCTACGGCGTAGCTCATCGTAGCTCTTTGAGTTCGTTTACTTTCCTACACTGTTTGCCAGCCAACGTTTGATTAGCAATGTTGGGTTAATATCTAGCATTTTGTATATCTATACTAATATCAAAGTACCATACGTAAATGAGTTATTTTATTAATTAAATGTATTTCAGAAAAATGAATGATATGCGACACAGATGTTTTTGCTTTGCCGTTTTATGGTACCACTACACAAGCAAAGGTTTTGTTTCAAATTATAAACCACAAAACATTAATACCAACTGCCTACCATAACACAGTTTTGACGAATTCATACTAACTCTGATACTTATTTGTCTGTAAATTAAAATTACATTGCTGTGCCCTAAGAGGGCTAGTGTCATTCTTTTTTTTATAGATTTAATGTAACACACAGCTAACCAATAAATACGAATATTAATATTGGTTGTAGCACCGTAGCACTGTAGCTACGTAGCTCTGCAGCGCTCGTAGCACATCGTAGCTCTTAAATTAGGCTCCCATCGATCCCATCTCACACGCTTCGCCAAGAACCAGTGACCCCCAATAACCTCCAAGCTTGCATTGAATACTCGACAATCCGTGTTATTATTTGAAAAGGCTCAGCATAAAAAAATTGAAAGCCCTTGTTTCAAGTCAGTTAATTTAATAAAAAACTACGATCTTTATAAATCAGGATAAAATAACAAAATGACACTACGAATGTGGCAGACAAATTAAATCTAAGATTGTGTTTTTGTTTTTTATTAGGAGGTAAGGTCACTGAATCCAAATTATATTGTTTTTATAAGAAAGCTTTATAATAATCGTCCCAAAAAAGGATATTATTATCCCAAGACATGAACAAGAAAACTAAAGGCCATTTATTATAATATTAAGGCACTAAGCAAGCTTACCGTCTGCCTAATGTTAAGCGGTTACCAAATTTGGACGCTTGGAACACCAACTCGCGCGTTACCGAACGTACAAAGTCTCTTATTCTCTTCAAACCCTTCTTGAAGCCACATGCTAACTCCGTTCGCAGATGAAATTACAAGCTACACAAAGCAGCAATGCTACATATATTAAGAAGTTCTGTCTCTCTTAGAATTCCCTTTGGAGATCAATTTCAACAAGGTCAAGGGTGTAAGAAGATAACGTTATCGATTCACACCTTTGACTTCGCACCAGGTGATAACGATACAATCTGACCTTGAATGTCCAGACACTATTCTGGGCATTAAATCTATGGACGTGATAAAGCGATTTTGTTACCACTAGGAAAACTGAGTTTCAAAGAATTTTAAGTGGGTTAATTTTTTTTTTACCTCTACAGTGAATAGTGATACACTAGCGCCTGGTAGTAGGCAGTCATTGTAGCCTATAGCCGCAATACCGGGGATATGACTAACAAGTTGCCAACCATGAGCCCGAGCATGAATAAATTGTGACTACATTTCGTATCGCCTCGACTATTTTAAAAATTTTAAAATACACCTGAGTTATGTAAATTACGTAAAAACATACTCTTATTAACATTGTAACCTTTTCAAAACGATTAGCCTGAAAAGCGAACCAATTTCATAGGATTCACACTGGGTTCGCGAATGAGTAGAATCTAAATGACGCCGTTTTTGTGCAATCAAAGCCGAATCAAATGCTGCCAGGAGAAACGTCCAAAATATCTTGAGCCGTATATAAACGAGATAGTACTTTTTCTCGTCGTGTTTTATTCTGAGTACAAACTGGTGGAGAGGTCGAGATAATATGGACTTCATTTGGTATCGGAAAACGCTGATCATTGATTGACTCTAGACACGTAAATATTACGCAATTGTGTAAAAAAAATCGAATATACCTGTATTCGTAAATTCGGCACATTGAAGAGAAATGGCGAGAATTTATATTTTGTATCATACATTAATTAATTCCCTTATCTTGCAAATAAGTTGGTATATATGTGGCCCTGAATAATTATATTGATTGAAAAGCTATTCGACAGGAAAGAAGAATTCATCTTTTTTTTCGAAACTGGTTACGTAGGACCTGTTTCCTAAGCAGCCTTATAGTCACCAAAAGGTCATGACAATATGGCTGTGGTATAGTAAAAGCTAAGAGCAAAGGCAATTCTGAGCCCTCGTAACAGACATAAATGTCACATCTTCCTTTCGGACTTCCAACCTTGGAATAAATCAAGATGACCTTAAAAATTCTTAAGTTACAAAGTAATGATCTTCGTATTAGCATACAGGAAGCAAACTGAAAGTAAGTACACGGAATCTTATCAAAAATACAGCACGAAATAGAACTTTATTGCTCAGGGATAAGAACTCAATGCGAAGCCTTTTACGAGCAACAGGTTACCCACACTGTAAAAGGCGAATGAAGATGTCTGTGTATATACCGGAAGTGTCTTTGCATATGGACGCGCGGGCTTTAAGCGCGTGGACGTGCGTGAAAGGGCTTTCATGATGAAACTGCATTGTTGTTTTTAATATATACTTTATACAATACATTTTACACAAGCGAGTCTGTGAAGAGTAAATTTTCCAAAGCTTTTGTAAGATTAGCTCTGCGGAGTGTGACGACAACTGTTCGCTCCAAGTATTGCTAGCACAGCGAACACTCTCTTTATGTTTTCCAGCGCGTTAGTAATACCCCTAGTACGTAGACAATGCTTCGAATACCACTTATCACTAAGCGGGCTGTACATTAATTTGTTCTATAAAAAATCATATTCTGTCATTTTTACAGTAGACATTAACTTGAGCATGATATGGCAACTAATTTTGTAATCAACTGTTTAATGTTATACCTTTGTATGACACCCAAGACGTCGATTATTTCTGCGCAGTCAATCAGCTATTTGATTATAGGAAAAATATCCTTGGTTGCATATAACATCGACTGCTTACAAATTCGAATAATTAAATACATGAATGAATAAAACGTTGTAGTTGTATACGTATATAGAAACGTAACTGTATATGTATATACATTCTCTCTCTCTTCTCTCTCTCTCTTTCTCTCTCTTTCTTTCTCTTTCTATTACGTTATCATGCATGTATTAAATGCACAACGTAACCGTTCAGACAAATACGCGCAGTCTTTGTGCTACAAGCAGAGACTTCCACGTGTGAGCAGCTGTGGAGTACGGTTCTACACGAACATGGTCTCCCCTAGTTCCGTAGATGTTATTTCTACAAATGGAAGCGGGAACAGGAATTGCCTTGCAGAATCAATGTTTGTGTATTCCTACTTCTTCAGCCAATTCTATAAGGTCTGTGATGAACGTGCGAGACTGAAAAAAAACTACCTCTATTTTATTATGATATTTTAAATGTATAGTTCTTGTTATCTTTACTAAGTGGTAGGCCTGTTATTTAGTAGCTTGCCACTGGGAGACATGCGACGTGAATGTTTTAAGCCCAATTCGGATTTGGCAATAAGGTAGAGATTATGGCAAAAGCGTGGAACAAATGTTTGGCGTGGTTTTGTACAAACGTTGGTTCAATCATTTTATTGTTATACAGTACACCGCGCAACAAATATAATTAAAAACTCAACTTACTATTACCAAGTCAATCATATTCTTATATAACGTTAAAAGTAAAATAATTAAATTGTAAACAAAAATCTATTTTATTGCGTAACCATTAGTCTTATTTCGAATTTTATCAGATAATTCACATTTCAATTTCTTAAAGCCGACAAAAGCAAAAGTTCAAGCTTAATGAGGAACTTATCATTACTTAATAAAATAAGGATATATTAATTATTATTATACAATTACCAGTTTTACCCTGAGTAGCTCTGAGGCTTTGTCGCACGAACGTAAATGCGATATACGGACAGACAGAATGAAGGGAGACAATAAGTCTTTCACTTTCCAATTATGTAACAAAGACCCCTAAGCTGCTAATATTCAATGTTTAATTAAAGGAAAGAACGTGATACAACAATTAATGGCGTCTACAAGAAATCACCACAGACTTAATATAACATCGTTTTAAACGCACCAAAGACAAATAGGTTTTTATTTTGAGCAGCCATAATTTTTTTAATTATTTCCAATGAAAATGGGAATTGCAAATGAAATTGCCAAAATGTAATTAAGATTGAGCTCTAAAAGTAATTGAGAACAATTATTTCGTTTTTAATTGAATTCCACGAAATACTAACGTTATTATAGATGCCATTGTATTGAAAAAGCTGAGGTCTGTTTATAGGAACGGCGTTAACGGATGGGACCGTCTCGCCTTTTCAATTAAATTATACCTTAAATCGAATTACATTAAGTCACTAGTTGAAAAACCGTAGACAGAATATTTGAATGTGTCCTGTAATTCCGATATCCTTCTCACAATTAAAACAAATCTAAGTATACCTTATATATTAGAATTCTTCAGTTATTTAGACTATCTATCTTATCTTACTATTATTATAATATTAAAGTTACTTCAAGCAAGTAGCCGTCACGTCGTATAAGGATGTCAAAGAAGTAGCACTGGACAGGTAGAAGTGGAGATTCATCGGGTGCACCGACAAGAGTATAACTCTTAAATTCGACTTCGCCCGCATCAATATAATTTAAAGCCTATGTTACTCAGTGCTAATGTAGTTTTCTAACAAAAAAAAAACCATCACCATGTTTATTAGTTAAATACAAACCTTTCCTCCTTATAATATTAGCGTATATGTACATATATTATTATAACATAACCCTCCTTGTGGCGCAGTCGGGTGATAAGTAAGTCCAATCTGTGGCCATTGACTTAGGGTCCTCGGCCTTTCCTAATCACACTCCATTACACTCTTCAGGCTGTTCAACCAAGTGGGCGAGACCTTAACCGTCATCATTCAATACTAACTGAATCAATCATTTAGTAACAAATTCAACGGACTATGACACTGTGACTTGACATAAATATTTTTAGCGACCCATCAGGAATATTATTAATCGTGTGTTCAAATCTTATTTTGTCTGCAATACGATATGCGGTTAATATTAACAGCAGTGAAATTCTAGAAAAACATGACATTGCTCTTGTTTTTTGATGCGAGATGTCAAAAACTACGTCAGTCTGCAGTCAGTGTGCTAGTGCTGCGGGCTGTGCAAGTGAGAAAGATAAATTTGTGGGAATGTCCAAACATCATTTATTTAGCGTCCGTATCCGCGTATTCCTAGAAAAAAAATACCGTTAGTTCTTTTTTGTAACCCAGACAACGCATGGGAAAAACTTCATGATAATCGGTTTAGTAGTTAAAGCGTGAAAGCGTAACAAACATACAAACTTTATTAGTTTACGAGATGACGAGAAGCCTACTCAGTTTCAGAATAACACGCAGCCAATATTTTCCCAGCCTCCGCGTGTTGTGGTTACCACATGAAATGTTAAACCGACCGCCTCTTTGCTAGATTTTTTCTAGATCGTCTTTATGAAATACAAAATGTAATATAATTTGCTTTAATTCGCTTAATACGATAAACGTTCTTCAAACAGCCTGCGCCCAGGTGTGATTTCTTCCGACACGTGCTTTGGGACCTTCACGTCCCATCAGGGTGCCGCCACGTTGATCGAGCGTGATCCCACGAGTTCTGGATGCCGTAACAGCGTCACAACACCATGCTCGAGTGAGACGCCACAACTACCCGAAGACCTTTCTAAAACTAAAGCTGAGAAATAAATTATATTAAATGACTCATTTCTTGACGTGGGAAGGCTATATATAATGAACGTAACATAGCTACGAAGACGTCATGAAATAGCGATAAAACTGAACCAGAGTATCGGAGCTAGCTATTAATATAAATTTAATTATCGCTACACTTAAGATATAAAAGTATATAGGTAATATAACAACAGAGGTCACACACAATAAAAAGGTTGAAGTCCAGTAGTTGATCCCTGCAGGTCAACTGGTCTTCAATATTTCAACATCGACCCCTAATCTATAAAATGTCATGACTAGACAGATTTCTCGTAAATGGACAATGTACATGATAAATAAAAATAATCCAAAAATGGTTTTATATCACTCGGATGACAAGCAATTGTACGGCCCTCCCGATTGTACGCAGTGACCATAGCCGCTACTATAATCTATAGAAGCTAGCAATACCAGTCATATTGCTAGCTTGAACATACCAGTACGTTGCCAACACTATTGTTGGTTATAACTCACTGTATTAGCAGAATATTTACGTTACTGCCAGCGAATCCTAGTGGAGCTCAGGCGACCTTACCCACCGCAGAAATATAACACTCCTTACACGTAGTGCTATTTTACTGCAGTATTCTGTTAGTCGAGTTGAATAACCTTATTTTGAAGACGTGTAAAATTCTTCCTACAGTTAATTTGATGTTCATTAAAGCCGTCAATTGGATATAATACGTCTCTTGACCCTTCAACCTGGCCTCTATAAAAGTGCTCGTATCGTAAAAATTTCACGGTCTCCAGTGACCGTACCATACTAATACTAATCCACAGCCTAAAATATCCTCAGAGTAGATAATATACTACGCACAATATAGCCTTTATTATAGGATTTTTATCACTAGAGGTGGCTAGCCTAATGATTCTCAGTGATTTGCTACGCAAATGTTAATCACGGTGAATTTAAATCACTAGCCAGCAATGTAATAGTTGACTGAATATTAAAAAAAAAAACTTATTTTTATACTGTCAAGACAAGTCATACCCTTTAGCCCGACCTCGAAATCACTCAAACTCAGGAGTCTACGTTCCAAGCCAAGCTTTACCACTTCGGTCACAAGCGTATATCAGCAAGCGACGTTGTTGATATAGGTACATATTTAAAAAAATGCTAGACGGATTATCATATAGGGTAAGAATTTTCAATAATAGCTTAATAAGGCCTTGCCATTATTTTATTATTATTGGCATTTCTTAAAAGATCTGATTTCATTATAACTCTTTCACGATTATCGATAACAGTTTAATGTCATGAATTGAATTTAAAGACTGGAAGCACAATAAGAACACTATAAAGCTTCATTCAATTTACTGCAAATGCCATCAAATAGTCTGGAAGAAGTCTATCCGAGATTATATACAACAGCATAAACACAGTAATGTGGTCACTGAACCCATTGTACTCTGTCTAATCGTTCTATTCAGAACACATCAATTATACCTAGTACATTCTAGATATTTTCTCTAACGTGGAGGTGGGTATAAGTGTCACAGTCAAGCAGCTACTCTTTTAAAACTTTTTTTTAAATTGTACATCACTTTTTTAGTTACATTCGGTTGAAAATACTTCGGACAGGATATTTTTGAAAGAGGTACCCGTTGAAAACATAGATTAAAATAAAATAAATCAGAGTAGCAATCAAGATTACACGAGTTGTTTTTCCTGATTTGTATTGGATATGTCAGATCTCTTAAATTGTTTTATATTCAGTATGTGCTAAGATAGGAATGTCATTATTAGAATTTCGAGGTTTGAGTTTCGACTAACATTGGCACGGGCGTTGCTGATTTCTCACAATTCTGTAATGAAATATGTAAGTATCTTCGTACTAATAAATACAAATTCTACTACAAAAAAGCACAAAAGTGAAATTTCTTTCTTTTACCGGAAAAATCAAAAGCACCTGGACTTAATGGCCGGTGCACTTGATAACAAAATATTAAAATCTGTCTGTCTGCACAAACAAGTGTACAAGTGAACGTACAACTAGTAACTCTTAATTTAACTTATTAATAAAATAAAATTAATGCTATTCATAATAAACAAAATCCCTAAAAAACTTAGAATATAATATTTTTAATAATATCTATGTCTTAAGAAAAGATATTTGAACGAAACAATTTTAATTGAAAATTGTTTTCATAAAACGTTTGATAGCATCCAGTCCACTGACTCCATGACATTCAGAGCCAATGGAAGGTGGAAGTAAGAAACTCTTATTTCAATGTTTTGCCAATACCCACGGCAATCGACAAAGAACAGGGAAAACTTGGAGTATACAAAAAGCTCATATTTTTTTTTAATTTAATTACTCAAATTAGACTTACAAATTATTAACAGGATTGGTTGGTACATTGAAAACATTTTTGTAAAAGAGACTGTGGTCCTCACACTAGGCTCGGCCTGTGCCGTGAGGGCCTCGCTGTAAAACTGTTTTATGCCATTGCCGATCTTAACTTAAGGTTTGGGAAACGAGCGCTGGATGATTATTCTATCAAACACAATCAATAATTGTTCAATTACTCTATTATTACTAACGAAACTTCGGGAACGTACAAATTTAGATCTTATTTCAGACCTAATTAGATTGCAATCCCAACTTCTTTTTCCCAACTTCTCTTCGCACGCAAGCCCACCTGATGGTAAGTACGGTCACCGTGGCCTATAGACGCTAGCAATACTATATACTACTAGCTTCTGCCCGCGACTTCGTCCGCGTTGAGCTTGAAATCCCAGAGGAACGTAGCATTTTCCCGGGATCCAAAGTGTCCTATGTGTTAATCCAGGTTATGAACTATCTGTGTTCCAAGTGTCATCCAAATCCATTCAGTAGTTTGTCCCGCACCAGTGTCATTTCTCTAAACTGGCAAACTCTCCACAGTTTTCCGAGTCCAGTTTCCACTCCGCCGACCATCTGTTACGATGTTCATTTTTTCTCATTCCCGCTGTCTACCCATTCTATGCAAAAACAACAAAGAACCACCCCTATTATCTTTATGTAAATGTTGGAATGAAGCACCGGGTTTTTATTGTTCTAATAGAGTTGGTCTCGTTGGCTCAGTGGCTTGTTGTCTCTGGAATTAAATATTTATGTGAACTCTTACCTTAGATACTATATTCCTTAAGTACATAATAATGGTGCCAATTCTGTTCAAAATGACTAAACTCAACTAATTTGACAGGTCTAAAAATATTGCCATCCTTATTTAACCCCGCACATGAGAAAGGGATAGCAAGACGATAGCGAAGTCATCAAAATCTCTATCACAGTCGTCACTATTACTTGTACCTAGTATATAATCTACTCTGAGCTACTGATTTCACGGAGAGCCATTTTGCAAAATCACTCACTACATAGTACAAAACAAAGTCGCTTCCCGCTATCTGCCTGACCTTACGTATGCAGAACTTTAAAACTACGCAACTGATTTTGATGCATTTTTTTATAAATAATTTAATTGAAGAGAAAGGTTTATATTTAAATAAGATATTGGTATTATTCTTTACATGTATAACTAGCTTCTGCCCGCGACTAAGTCCGCGTTAATCTTAGAATCTCAGAGTAACCTAACATTTTCCCGGGATAAAAGTTTTTCCCGGCATACATAGTATCCTATGTGTTAATCCAGGTTATACATTATCTGTGTTCCAAATTTCATCCAAATCCGTTGAGTAGTTTTTGCGTGAAAGAGTAACAAACATCCTCCATCCATACTCACAAACTTTCGCATTTATAATATTAGTAGGATTCATTTGTTTTTTGTAGATATTTAACTTATATGGTACCCAGTATAACCAAGTAACTCTATACCGTTGAAAGAGTAAAATTTGTTGCGGACCGCAAAATACAATGTAGTTTAGTGTTACATGACATTACATAGGTGTTCCGTACGAGGAGACTATCAACTAACGGTAGGGAAAGCTATGAATTATGATCTTGAGAATTTGCGTGTAGACACGAGACCCTTGTCCTCCTTCGTCAAAGGAGAATGACGTAATATAAAGAGCTAGGATTCGACTTTCCGTAACTCAATATCACAGAAATGGGACCCAGATGGCTTTTATACATAAAGGCATACTTGTTAGTGTATTCTTGAATTAAAAATCTGATGTAGCGTTGCCGTCTATCGAAAGTCTAACGATAGCCTGTGGTAATAGATTCAATACTATTTCCACATTTTATGCTACCGATATTATTGATAGTAGCGATATCATAACTGTGCCGGTAGCAGGAACATTCAGTCATACAAATTTTTAGTTCCACTTTTCACCGCCGCAGCGCTGTACATTTTTCAATATAAAAATAGTTGAAGGCGATACGAAAACTTTGTCCTACCCTACTGATGCTTGCCCTACTGATTCCTAAGGTCAACTTTCGATAGTAACACACGGCAACAGTAATTTAAAAAATAATAATATGGATGTACATAAATAGAAAACCCGATTTGTAAGTTTATTAAAACTGGATCTTCGGCAACTAAGTCACGGAAAGCAGCAGAAGTTAGTTTCTGAGAAACCATTTTAATTGGACAACTTTGAAGCTTGTTAAAAGAAATTGATAACTATTTCATCTAATTTAGTATCTACGGGTACCGACATAATAAAGCAAATACTTATAAAAGGATCATAACTTTATTATGCAATGGTGTCGAGTCTGTTGTTCAAACTTACTAAACTTAACTAATTTGACAGGTCTAAAAGTCATGCTATCCCTTTCTCATGTACGGGGTTAAATAAGGATGACAATATTTTTAGACCAGTGCCAGTAGCAGGAACATTGTCGACAACGTATTCGAAAACGTAACTCGCGAAATGTCAAAATTGTCATACTAATTTTTAGTTCCACTTTTCAGCTCTGTTCATTTACCAATACAAAAATATTCGAAGGCGATACGAAAACGTCGTCAATGCTCCTGCTACCGGCACTGTAGTACTAAGTTACTAAGTGTAGTAATTTTGAACAACAGAATTGTCACCAATATCTGCTTAACGAATTTGTAATTAGAATTCGCTATAAAAATATTCTGCGATATGTCAAATTACACTGACAAACCACTTTTGATATCGCAATCTAGCTTGTCAGAAATTAGAAGCTTATTCGAACACATGAAGAATAAATAGCACTGCATGGAGCAAAGCAATACACACCGTAATCGAATCGTAATAGCCTTTAAATATGTATGAATACTTTCTGATCACAACATGATCATAATTATTACGTACCTGAGCACTACAGTTTAATGTTTATCCTTAAACGTACACTAAAGTGTACAGCCTTTATCTGCAAAATTACGATGTATAGCTTGACAAAATAGTCTAGAAACGGACCTACATTTTTGCCTACCTTACTTTAAACAAACCAATCAAGACGGTTGATGTTCTATATGAGCTGCGGTGGGTTGCCATACGAACGACACAGTGGCGACCCTATTATTATATTCAATTTATTGCCAGACTGTAACGGTTAAAGAACTTAATTAACAATAATGTTCTGCTTATTTCAGATCACATTTTCATTAAAATGTAAGCAAATTCTTGTAGTAAGTATATTTAACTAAATAGAATATTCATTTAAGCTTCTAATGAGCTGGCAACTCAGGGTTGATGGCCGGGATGCCTGCTCTGAGGGTCACATGTTCGATCTACGTACAAAACTGATATCCACTTTCTTTATCTAACCGTGGACACCTCAATAAATCATTGTAACCTTCAATATGACGTAAAATAGATTTTCTTCGTTATCCCTGAATTCCGGTGATATTTACGAACTCCGAGGTTGTTACGATATCATTATTTGTACGAAAATAGACAAGTTATTGGATAAGGGATACGTAATACACCAATATTTTCTATTGGAACGATATACTTGTGGAAAGAATTTTAGACCTAGTTTCCTACGAGATCTTGTTTACCCAGACATCTCTTTCGGAAAAATGGTTTATAGATTTAAAAAATCTTGCCTTATTTATGCCATAGACAATTATTTTTTGCCCTTACATATATTTATTTTTAATGTCTTTATGTATTACCTACGTGGCTCATTGGTAGTGTGGTTGTTTTGACGTCAAAGTACCGAGTTTGATTCCCAAATAATATAATATTTCATCATGTTTAGAATAGTATTTGTAGTGTCAGAAAATCGATGATAGATTTGAGTACTTTCTTGTTGATAATGCTATCAAATCTGTCACGTTAGCAACTTAAAAAATATCTCTTTTTACCTAATAAGGTTGCGCCACGCCTTAAAATTAAACTACTCTACGTTTTTTAATAAGAATCATCCTAAATAGATGATTCGCTGTTGAAAAATAATCACATTTCTTAATTAATTTGACCGCAACCATCGTTGTTATGATAATTAGCCCATAATTTTAAACTAATAGTGCAATTAGAGCCATCCTCGTGATCTCCGCCGGCATAATGAGGATCCGTTCCCGAACCCCAGACTAAACATGAATACCTACTACGCCCAAAGTGTAACCATTAGCTTCAGGTGTCGAAGGGCATAAAATAATGCATGTTGCTTCTACATGCATTATTTTAAGAACATCCCTATAGAAAAAAAAGTCAAATATTTACAATAGCAGAATGTTTTCTGCGTCTTTAATTACGACTATTTAATCCGATTGTAGTTAGCTAGTATTTTTTTAAACAGATTATAATCCTTTAAACAGTCAGATATCTACTGTAATCTACACAATCAGCACTTCTATACTAATATTAAAATCAGTAAAGTTGTATTTTCATTTGTAAATAATAAATCCAAAAACATCTGAACGATTTTCTAAATTCACTGAGTAACATAAGCTGTATAGCAATACCTATAGCCTGCGTAGCAACGCAGGCGACGTCACGGTTAAAATGCTAGTTATAAACATAATTATTTAAAAATATTTTTTATTTATGTTATAGCTGAAAGTAGATAATATACAATACAATACAATACAAATACTCTTTATTGCACACCACAAAAGAAAACAAAAATACATACAAGAACAAAAACAGTGTAGTGAAGACAACAGGCGGTCTTATCGCTAGAGCGATCTCTTCCAGACAACCTTAGGGTACAGGAAAAAGTGAAAGAGAAATTAAAGATAGGCAGGTGTGATTGAAGGGAAAATATTTGTGATAAAATAGTACTAAATATAAATATATTACAATAATATATATATATATATACACTACATAGATAGGTAAATACAATTTATAAAGATAAATAATAGTCAGACAGCAGTCTTTTAAAGGAGTCCAGTGATTGAGCTTCCCTGATGGTATGAGGCAAAGAATTCCATAGACGAACAGCCATCACAGTAAAGGATTTTGAGTAGGAGGAGGAGGTGAATGTAGGAGTATTTAGGAGGAGTTCTCTGGATTTGCGGAGTGGGTGCAGGTTGGAAGAAAGAAATTCGAAGCGTTCCTGTAGATATGAAGGTGTTCTAGAGTCAAATAAAAGCTTATAAAGAAGTAATAGTACGTGAGTATTCCGGCGAAGTCGAATTGGAAGCCACTTGAGCCTACGGCGAAATTCTGAAACATGGTCATATTTAGAGTTGCTCCTCTGTGAGGTCAGGATAGTTGACGTCTCCATAGTCAATGATTGGCAGGAGTAGGGACTGGGAGAGCGCAATTTTAGTGCCAATAGGAAGGAAGTTACGCAGTCGTCTGAGGGACCCAGCGGCAGCGAACAATTTTCGGCTGACCTCAGCCGTTTGTGGAGCCCAGGATAGTGTTCGGTCGATTAAGATGCCCAGATCCTTGACAACATCGCTGAAAGGTATGTTAACACCCTCGAATAATACGGACGGTAATTGTTCCCAGTTCACTACACGCTTGATATAAGCCTACCACTACCAATAATGATGGATTTAGTTTTGGCAGGATTCACCTGAAGTCCGTGCCTCCTGCTCCAGTCTGAGATTAGGTCTAGGTCATTATTGGTAGTACCAATAGCACTGGGAAGAGAAGGTAAAGATGTTTGTGTGTATATTTGGAGATCATCTGCATATAGGTGGTAGGAAGAAGTGATGTTATGGGTAATTGATTTAATGAACATTGAAAAAAGTAATGGAGATAAGACGCCACCTTGAGGGACGCCCGCGGATGTATTGCACCATGATGATATTTTATCATCAAGGCGTATACGCTGCCGGCGTCCGAACAAGTAACTACGAAACCAATCAATTACCGTTGGAGATACATTATGAGAGCGTAATATGGCAAGCAGTATGTCGAAATCGACGGTGTTGAATGCATTGCTAAAATCTAACAGCGTGAGAATTGTTAGCTGTGATTTCTCCATGCCTGCGCGGATATCATCCGTGACTTTGACTAAGGCCGTAGCCGTACTATGACCAGGACGGAAGCCAGATTGAAAGGGGTTCAGCAAGTTATGTTTTGCCAGGTGCGTACTTAACTAGTTATGCACCAGTCTTTCCAGCACCTTGGATAGGAAAGGTAGGATGGATATTTTCTTTGGAAGAGGAATAATCTGCACTTCTTTCCACAGTGATGGAAAAGAACTAGAGGAAACAGAGGAATTAAAGATGTGGGTAATGATAGGGGTGAGGAAATCTAAGGGAGGAAGGATCATTTTACGGCTTATGTTGTCACAGCCGACCGCATTGGAGGCGATGGAACATATAGCCCTCCTAACGTCACAATCGGTAAATTGATTAAATGAAAACACAGGACAGTTGGGAGTTATGGTGGATGAAAGTCGATTTAGAGTGTCGGTTTTAGTGGCTGAATCAAATTGTGCAGCTGAGGAGAAATGATAGTTTAATGCGTCTAAATCCAGACTACTGGTGACAGAAGAACGTTTTTGTTTACCAACTCCCAATGTCCTTAAAAATTTCCAGATATGAGCTGGAGCACTGTCCTCTATGGATTTGTGTATGTGGCGTCTTTGAGCATCCCTACACGTCCTATTGCAGTGATTCCTTACAAGCTTATATTTTTCGCCGTATTTGTCGGGGTCTAATTTGTATTTAGCTTTTAAGGTGTTTTTCTTGGCCTGTATGGATCGTATTTCCTCAGTGAGCCAAGGAGCCGGGAGATGCTTCACCCTAACAGGTCGAACAGGAGCGTGTTTATCATAAAGTTGGGTCAGCAGTGAGTTGAAGACTTCAACTTTTTCATTGATTGACCCCGCATCACTGATGGCCGTCCAATTTATCTGCTCTGTGTCCTCCAGAAGACGGCGTCCGTCTATGGCACCGAAATTGCGTTGAAGGAGGATTCTGGGCTTAAACTTTGGAGGGCGGATCTTGTATGAGAGGTAAATGAGGTCATGAAAAGAGAAAGCATCAGCTGTGCATTGACCATGTGTAGCAACATGATCAAGCGAAGAGACATGAATTAGGTCGAGAAGAGAAGGGTCGCAGTGAGGAAATAAATGAGTAGCTGAGGAAGGTAGAGTGTGAAGGTTAGAAGAACCGATTATGGATTTCAAATGACTGGCTCTATGGTCACCTTTGAGTAAGCAAGTATTGAAATCACCCATTATGATTGTATGGTCAAATAAAGGAACAAGGTTTTCAAGTAAGAGTTCAGAGGAGGAAAAATAGTTGACGTGTAGAGAAGGACTGTAGAAAACACCTAAGAGGATTTTTTTATTAGATATCATAACTTCGATGAACAGATATTCTGAACCATCGGAGGAAAGAGACTGAGAGGATGCATTGACTATGTTGAATGGGATGTGAGCTCGAAGGTAAATGGCTACTCCACCTCCTCCCCTTCCTGTACGATCATTTCTTATTAACTGGAAGCCAGGTAAGGAGTAGGAGGAAGTAGGCATGGTTTCAGCCATGACTCCGAGACAAGAATAGCGTGTATATTCTTGTTTTCAAATGACGTCAGCATATCAGGATAGTGTGCCGGAATACTCTGCGCGTTGATATGAACGATATTAAAATTGTTGGGAACGTCAAAAAAAAGCCATAAACTAAGGAAAAAAAAAAAAAAAAAAAAAAAAAAGTGGGTGAATTCACGTGCAAGTTACGAATCTATCGGGTATAATGATTAAACGAATGTAACGGCTACCCATATTCATCCGATAATTTAGGAGTAAATGTGAGACTATCAAAAAACAGTACGTAGTGAATTAATAAATATCGGAGAAGTGGGTAACTAGTAGTTTGTGTGCAAGTACGAGAAAGATAAGTTATTTCCTTGCTGTTCTCTTGGGCCGAGCTGATACAACCTTAGAAGAGGTACCTACTGGAACAGTTGGAGTAGTGTTGAGATGTTCCGGCTTCTGTAACTTCTCGAGTTCGTGTATTGACGTCACTCGATGCCGGGTGCCATCTGGCCCCAATACGATGATGCAGCCATCCCGCGTCCAACACTTGCTGACACCAAAACGTTCTCGGGCCTTCATGAACACTCCATGACGGACTTTGGTGAGGAATTCGGAGAGTGTTACACCTGTCCCCTTGAGTGCCACCTTTGCATACCAAATTTTGTCCCGAACAAGTAGATCCTTCAGCTTAACTACTATGGGCCTCGGTTTGGTGTTTGATACCTGCCCCATGCGATGACTGCGACTTATATCTGCATTGCTGATGGGGATTTTCATGCGGCTTGAAACTACATTCACCACGGTAGCAGTAACATCTTCATCCTTTTGTTCGGCCACTCCGTGGAACAGCAGTATTTTCCTGCGGCCCCACATCTCCAGCCGGTCCTGCTCTCTGGCTAACAGTTCTACTTGCCGCTGCAGTGTAGACAATGCCTTCATGATGAAGTTTTTAAATGAGGTGAAATTGGCCAAGAGGGATTCCGACGCTGGTGTAACAGCTAGTGGGGCAACCTGCAAGCTATGCTAAACTCCTCCATTTGAGTGCGGAACATGTTAGCCATCTCCTCCATGGTAGCTTTCAATGTGTGTACTGTGTCTGCCATTATATGTTTTTTTTTAACAATCACAAGGAAATTTCGAAGGAAATCACTGGCTGGCAACAACTATTGCTAAAACAACATGTATGTACTACAATTGTGTAGAAATAAACACTTTAACTATTTTATTATGTAAAATTAAAATGGATCAAATTGAATTTGTGTTTAGTTTTCAACTACCCCCAACTACCCGCGTACTACTAATATACTACGTCATAAAAAACGTTTAGCATCTAGGTCCTGGTCTATGTGATTTGTCTGCCAATTTTATTTATATCCGTTTAGTAAGTGTGATTTATATCTGTACAAATACCTAAATTAAATTGTCTGACTGTTTGTTTGACTTATTGTCTGACCGATTTTAGCGGGACTTTCTCTGAAAGATAGCTGATGTTTAAAGCGTAGCTAACGTAGCTTAGGCTACATGTTTACTATTTTCATAAGCTACAACTGATACAAACAACTGAAGTTGTAGAAAGGAAGAGCTATAAAATCTAAATAAGCCCCGTTAGGACTCCATCGAGGATGTTGTTAGCCAACCAGAAACATTACACAAGTAGGTCAATAGCTTTGTACTCCACTTTGCGTTTAACATGTTGTAAGTAAAGGTTCATATTAGCTTGACCTTCGTGTTGACGTCGATATCAGATAAAATAATAAAAGCAGATAGAACTTTGCCAACAACCATGTGACGCCGGTTAAAACTACGCTTGGCAGTGTGCTTATTATAATACACAATTACACACACACACCTAAAGCTTAACAACACGTTTAGAAAACCAGCGTCATTTCTATGTTTAATTTAATCTGAGGTGTCGATGTAATTTTAGGAGTCTAGATCTTTTTATCTGAACTAGCTGTGTGATTGAGGCGGTGGGTGGATGGGTCATTCTTGATTATCTTGATTAGCCGTCCACCCACCGGTGGGTGAAGGCAGTGGGAAACGGGTCGCGACCCCAGAAATGCGTAAGCGTCAAATTGGATTTGTTGAAAATCTATGGGTATTTTTGCGTTGAAACATAATATTTTTTCTTTTCTTGGTAATAGAATCATATTTACTTTCATATACATTTAGTAAAAAGGTGTTATTTTTACGTTACAGATAGACACTTCAATTGTATTTATTTGTATAGATATTGATGTATAGAAACGGCAATTAATTTTCCACAAAGCAAATTTTATAAAGCAGGTAAGTTCGTGTTTTGATAACTGCCATTGTGTTTAACAGAAGCATTTTCAAATTGTTAGGAGAAAGGTACCACCTTAAGTGCTTGACTGAATAATTCATGAAATTCGATAGAGCGCTAGTTCAAAAGGTACCCGCTTTGTTAAAGTACTGTGAAAAGTTTTGGCTAATAGGCACCTACATAATATTAAAATGTAGCGGGTATGTTTGTTCTACCTAGCTATGACAATCGATCCTCTTCAAGGACCAGTGTAGACTTTTCCAGTGTCGTGTGTGAGATAATTATTTTATTCTATATAATATTGCATTAGAGTGTGCGCGCACTGCTTTGCGGTGGAAAAAGGTGCGGCAGTTGACGGTGAAAGACGGCGCGTTGGAAATACGGCAGTTCTGGGGTCCGCGTACTGCGGCGAGCAAACGCGTATAGGGATGTAACATCGCTCATAAAAAACCGAGTCTTCTTCCTAACTATGGCCATTAAACCTTTTCAAGGACTATTTTTGCCAGTGTCGAATTTTAGAGAATTTTAATGTTTCTCAAATGTTCGTGTTTGTTGCATTAAAATGCCTAATATTATGCATTTTAGTGCTTAGTGGAGTTTCTGAAGACAATTCACGGCAGTAGCAGATCGTAACATGCTTTTAGGTCAGAGGTAGCCTATTGACCAAAATGATAAATTACTTACCAAAAGTCATAGAGCATTATTTCTAATGTTCCTATACATAAGTCAATAAATGAACTTTACTTCACACAACGACACCAAAAATAAGCATTTAAGATTACGCGACACTGGAACAAATCTTCAGATTCAAATTCAGTGCCCCCTAAATTGAGATGTCTCTTCAGTTCAGTTCAAGTTCACATCTTAAGATAAAAAATATTATCAACCGCTCTGGCAGATTCCCGCCAAAACAAATGTTCAATGATTTTTATAAAAAAAAATACGCAGGAAGCAAGTATATTTTTACCTATTTAACCTTAAATTGGTAAAAATATTATTTATACTGGCATTAATGTGTCAAAAAAAACATGAAAGTCGTCTGGATCTAGAAAGAAATGATATTTTTCCTCATTCTTCAAAGGGTCTATATTTTTTCCTGGTAGCAGTTGCCAGAATTATTAAAATGCTTGTAGCTTCAAAAAAAATACATTAAAATGTAGGAACTGTTTGAGGCTTGTTTCGGACAACGCATGGCTCATAAATTAGCATAGGTATTACACTCATTCAATAAATACAGAAATATACGTAGTATAATATCTACTCTGAGCCTATGCTATGAAGGATTCGAAATTCGAATGAAATGTTGACACGTTCTATCCATAGACGTGAAATAAAAACCGTAATACATTATAGCGTAGCGGTTGTATTCTCTTGGTACATTATTGTATCATCATCTTGTATAATTTTAATGTGGCACAGAAATCGTCAGAATGGAAGATAGATAAAAAATCAAATGATAAAAAGTATGTATCAGTTCCGACTTAGCGAGCTTTCGTATTTATTCTGCGTCTCCGACGCACGACACGACTGGAGTTTACAGCTTTAACGACATCAGACAGTTGCCGGACTTGTCGTTAAAGTAGAGAACGTTTCTGGTTGTATAAATTTTTCCTTTCATTTAGGAAAATCGATTCTTATGGAGTACCTCTAATAACATCATAAAATGTGTAAGCAATTTACCAAGTTTAATATTTGCTTTTATTATTTTAGTAACAATACGAATATATACCTACATATTTATTCTACGGCTCCTCATTTTAATTCTAATTTAAACCTTTGTAGTTGGTTTGTCCGTTGAGCATTAAATAAATTAGGTTTTCACATACATTATGACTCCAAAAAGGAAAACAATGTCAAAGAAAACAAATGGAGCTGTATAAAAATATGCCCCAAGGGCGGGCCGTTAACAACGAGCACGAGATAGGATTTCAAACGTTACCATTTATAATAAATGGTTTAACCTTGACATTAAGACCTTGAAACATAGAAGCTTTGACATACAGTAGACAACAATAATATTTGTTATTCTTCTGTTCTTTGTTTTCACAGAGTACATAACCACTACTTTGTTTCGTTATCTAATGTCAAAAAAAATATTGAATAGGCTGAGATGAAATAAAAACAGGTAGATGGAATTTTGCGAACAACGAAGTGACGCTGGTTTATAAGGTTTCGTACCCGAAGGGTAAATAACGGAACCCTATTAAGTTTTGACTGTACAGTTCTATGTAGTATATTATCTACTCTGAGGTTCTATCTAAGATCGTCAGTTCAACTGCACAGTTGTCAGCTTTGCCTTCACACCTTCAGTTTTAACTGTGCAGTGTAGCGTGTGTAGCGCACTTTACTAAGACTTCGCTGTCGATCAGTCCGTCTGTCTGTCAACGGGCTGTATCTCATGATCCGTAATGGGTAGACACTAGACAGTTGAAATTTTCACAGAATGAGTATTTCGGTTGCCGCTATAACAACAAATAAATAAAAAATAAAGGGGCGCCTACTAGAAACATGTTGGTTTCGTTTTTTTTTAAATCTATTTTAAAAGACATCCAACACAGCCTTAACCGGTAGAAACGGTATGAGGTGTGAAATCATTTTGATTTGTATTTTAAATAGAAGATACATCGAACAGTAAAGTAGAAAATTACCTGTAAACATCGCCTGTAAAACAGAGGAATATAACACCAGACTTAATTTTATTGAAACAAAAGTCAGGAGTTCAAAGTTCAACATGTAAAACCACAATAGCAATAAAGTTAATCTGTAGCGCTTCGTGTTACTTTGAATAATAACACCAAACACAAATCTTTAGTATTGTATTTATTGTCTGTAGCTTAGAAAATTCTATCTATTACAAAGTACCTACATTGCTGAACAACCTGGCTGCGGTAGGAATTATTTTTTTCCTTTAGTTTCGTGACCTTTTGGTTATAACAGCTGTTATGCATTTATTTGGATGCGAAACTATTTAATAGAATTCTGACTAGCTATGCCCGCGACTTCGTACTAGTGTTGTCTGATTTATTATTGATTTTAATAATGATATACCCGAGTAGATAATGGTGCCAATTCTCTTGTTCAAAATTACTAAACTTAACTAATTTGACAGGTCTAAAAGTCTTGCTATCCCTTGCTCATGTGCGGGGTTAAATAAGGATGGCAATATTTTTAGACCTGTCAATTAGTAGTTTAGTAATTTTAAACAAAAGAATTGGCACCAATATACCTCTTAAACTATTACCGTTTCTATGGAGCTCTGTATTAAAAATCATAAGATATCTGCAATGAATGATTTGATGAAAAGTCAGAAGTCCAGAAGTACAGAAGTTGTAAAATGTAAGAATAATATAATCCTAAAAAAAATTGTCATGTGACCTATAAAGTGAAGCGCCGAGGGTTACTACGCAAGGTATATAAAATAAAAACGCCAGAGATAAGTAATACATCAATTTATTAATAGTAAATTAAATCCTTATTCAGGGTCATAATCTAATCTGTATGGCAATGCATACAGGAATATCTTAAAACTTACATGACTAACCTTAAAACTGCTCAATTTCCTATAGCAAATTATTGAATAGGATAATAGACAAAAGAGGAACGCTGTTGTGTTAAAGTAAATTTTCTGTCAATATTTATTATGTGAAGGTAAATTTGTCTGGAATGTTAATCATTTTAGTTCACTCGATGTGTTTTTGAATATCAATATATCTCTCATCTAATTATACCAACGTTCAGATAAAAATCTTTGTCATGTTTTATGGGCTAACAATAAGTTATTGCCAATTGCAAATTTCTCTGAAGTTGTAATGGAAACAAATATCAGGTATAAATTCGTAAATTTAAGATGTAGGTTACAATGTATATAAAATAAATTATCGATTGTTCTTATTTACAAATCGCGGAAGATGTACTATACGCGGATGATGACACAAACTTGCTCGATTTTAAGTGAACATAATTATTTATTGCTGACAACTAACATTTCGTTCGATCGAGCAAATTTGCAGGTACCATCTCCATTTCACAATGCTATGACCCATAACGATCTAGAACAATCTATATCATTGGCATTCAGTCAACGCTGTTAACTATTCACAACTTAGGTAATGACTTAGATAATACGCCTTACATTTGACGCACATCTAAAGTAAGCAAATATGATAGGCGTCTTGTTATTAATTGTTAATTTTAACAGCCTAGCGGTTTAATTTGGTCATGCTATCTTATGATAGTTTATGCAGCTTGAAACAAGTAACTGATGACACGAGATATAGTTACTGATGTCCCAAATACTCGCGTCGCCCTGTTTTTAGTGAATACTATAAACAGTTAATATAATTGAATACAAAAAAGACATAACTTATATGCTATCCAGTTATAAGTCCAAGAATCACGGTCTACTTCACAGTTCGATGCCAAACTAATGTACTTAGCGAGTGGCCTATGTAAGGCTCTACTAGTAGAGTAGTTTGCAAATGAAGTTAAGTCCACGCAAGTCATTAATATGTAGTGAAGTATAACGAAAAAATGTAGGGTTTGGGAGGGGTTGGCTAGGGCGGGGAGCTAGCTAGTGCTGGACACTTGCTAGACGGGGAGTTAGCTAGGGCGGGGAGCTAGCTAGGGTAGGGTATTAGGTAAAAGGGGCATGTGTGTGTTTGTCAATGGCGTGCGTCCCGTCGGTGATCGCGGTCGCGGTCGCGGTCTGCCGGCGGCGGGTCGCGTTCGCGTCGCTCGCGGTATCGCTCCTCGTAGTAGGGCGCCGCCCCCGCGCGGCTCTTGCCGCCCACCGGCTCGCCCGCGCCGCCCTCCACTACCGGCTCCACTGGCGACTTGCGCGGCCTGCACACACATTCACCAACTATAATCTTATTCTGGCTATAGTTGCTAATGCCCTAAAGGTTTTACCCCATCAGTACGTCTCATTTCTTTTAATACCTCTAAGGTGGCAAACAAGCATACGACACTGATGGTAAGCGGTCACCGTAGCCTATGGACGATTGTAACACTAGAACTATTGCCGCATTGCCGACCCTTCAAAAAACTTTTCACACCCTTTTTGAATAACCCTATGCTGTACTCCTTTGGGTAAACACCTACACTCGGCTCGCTCTCCGACTTTTATTGATTCCTTATGAACCTACTAGAATCGTCCCAACTCATAAACATTAGACGCAGTTCAGTAGCATCATTATTCAATAACAATTAAAAAGCTTACACATTACCCCTGGATCGCAAAGCGAGCAGTAACTTTAAGAAATACGGCGTGACGAGATTTTCATAACATATAATTCCTGCTAACAAAATAAGATTGGCAAAGCTATCTAGTGATATATCTGGTATTAAAAGTGCCTGTAGGCTTCGGTTTCTGCTTACCGTTTATCTTAAATGTAAAATATTTGACGTTACGTCATGTTTGGTATATGTTAGGTTATGTAACAACAATCTTACCTCTCCTCCCGACTGTGTCCCCTATTGTAATGGTCAGCACGTTCCCTGTCCCTAGAGCGAGACCTGTCGCGTTCACGCTCACGGTAGTCTCTATAGTACCTGCAACAAACATACAATGTATTAAATATCTTGTTACACGAACCAACGTGCGGTAGAACACTGGTACGTGACGAATAGGGATCCCCAAGAGAGTGAAGAGCAAAGCTGGGTGTGAGCGAGATGAACTTACGGGTCACGTTCCCGATCGCGGTCGCGGTCCCTCGATCTTTCCCTATACCTGCAGTCAAATTGCGTTTACTCAGCTTTCAAACTTATGAGTTTTTGCTAGCGCGATCACCGTTTCGGTGAAATATTCACCATTTACATAGTATTTGTAATCGTTCAATCGCTTGCAAGTGGGGTGGGGGGACATTATGCTTCGATGTACCTATTAAAAAAAAAAAACGAGTGATATATATGTATAAGTAGAAAGTAACCACACGTTTGAAAGCAACGTTGCCAGGAGTTTATTTATAATGAACTTGCTCGACCTTATGTGCTTCCAGGGGTAGTGTTGTTCTTGTTACCGACCTGTCGCTGTCCTCCTGATCACGGCTGCGGGAAGCGGGTAGGGTAGTAAAGTCTAGTCCCAGAGAGTAGGGTAGTCTATTCATAGCGGGTAGGGTAGTGTAGTCTCAGCGGGTAGGGTAGGGTACCCCCGATGGGTAGGGTAGTATAGTCCCAGTGGGTAGGGTAGCGTAATCCCAGTGGATTGAGTAGTGTTCCCAGCTGGTAGGGCAGTGTAGGCCCAGTGTGTAGGGTAGTGTAGTCCCAGCGGGTAGGGTAGTGCCGCCTACCTGTCGCGGTCCTCTCGGTCGCGGCTACGCTCGCGGTAGCGGCTGGCGGAGCGCTCCCTCCTCCGGGGCGCGCGATGGTGCGCGCGGGCATCCCTCTCGCGCGACCTCGACCGCCGCGCGCGCTCTCCGCTGCTGTACGACTTGCTCTCCACACCGTGCAGCGTGTCTTGCAGGGACGATATTAGGATCTTGCAGCGGTCATCTTGCGCCACCTGCGCGAGCGTACATACATACAATTATTGGATTTTAAAATAGCACTATGTACGTAATCATCAACTTTAAATTAAGACTTGATATCATCTTCGAGCTTAAAATGCGCAACTAATTCAACTACTACAGTAGTTATACTAGAGTCCTTGGCAACTATACCCAATATAATATGGGTTACTCAATAGTTACGTTTACTGTAACCCATAGGGGTATTAGAAAACTTATTATAGGATCCACTTATACTACTTACAAACACTAACTAGTTGGTGTTTGCAAGCTCTGTTCATCACATTACATTGGCCTCAATCGCATCGCATAGCAATCTTTTGAAGTGTATAATAATAAAGAGCGATGTGTGTAGTAAGTACCTTGCTCTGCTTGAAGAGCGACTAGCGAGGTTGTCCTGCAATCTTTTGGAATGTATGCTAACTCGCAAAATGTCAAATTTTCTTACGAATTTTTAGTTTCATTTTAGGCCGGTGCAGCGCTGTTAATTTTCCCGTACAAAAATAGTCGCAAGCTGTTCTTGTCAAGGCCTCAGATCCCGATTAGTGCATGGTTTCAGGAGCGATTTGCGTAATTGTTCTATCATTCGGTAGGAGCTATCGAGGAGATAATTAAATGTGTCGTGTAGTGAGACCTTGCTCTGTTTGATGAGTGAGATGGCGGTGACGAGGGTCTCGATGGCCGAGGCGTACTCCCCGGCGGCCGCGTCGGAGACGGCGCGCGCGATGGCGCTGGAGGAGACGGTGCGGTTGCGGCTCATCACCTCCTCGAACTCCGCCTCGCTGATGGCCAGCGGCGGACCCAGAGGCGGCAGCCCGCGCGCACCCTCCGCTGGCGGGTAGCTCTGAAACAATATTCATATTGAGATTTTCCGACTCTGGATACAAGGCCTTTTGAAACGGCCTAATAATTATTATTTTTTCTGTCACTTCGCCCACGTATAATTTATATACTAGTTTATTTTAGTCAGAGTTAGTGTAGATCTTTTCATTGGTATTTTTTAATAGTTAAAGTCTGTATACCGATACTTACAAACAAACAAAATGTTAATAATGTATATTGAAACAACACTTTAGCTTCTGAACTTCGAAACAAAACTAGATGTGGTGTGGGGACAGTGATATAGGGACAGGCATAGAAAAAAAACTGTAAATTAAACTACCCTACGTGAGCGAAATGTCTGAAGTATACCCTTAGGGGTGTGAAATATAATGTGTACTGACTTGCGGCGGCCTGCCGTAGGGTTGTCGCGCGGGCGGCGGCGGGCCCTGGGCGGGCGGAGGCGCGTGCGGGTGACCGTAGCCCGCGCCCGGACCTGACAACACGCAAATCCTTCATCATCACATCGCCCACAATGTACCTATACTTCCTTCCTGTTACGAGTAGCCTGCTACACAATAGTGTTGTAAGCGTTGTACTAGTGTAGATATGTACAACATGAAACATTTTGTTCCACTGTTTAGATAGTACACACTGGAACAAATCAAGTCTAATTAAAACTTTCTCAATGTTTTAAAATCGCCAAATGGACGACGTATGACAATCAACATCGGAAAATATTTAAAACGTAATTATTTACTGAATATTCACAGAATACCATTTCTTATTTTGATTTTCTTATAGCACTGTTGTCTATCTTTTTGCTACGAGATTAGCAATCCCAGTAAATTTATTTATCTTGAAGCCCTCGTGAAGAGGGTAGGCATCATACAGCATCTGAGGCTATATTACCGGGCGGGCCTGGTTGCGGCGGCTGCGCGGGCGCCGGCTGTGCGGGTTGCTGCGAGAAGAACGCGGGGTTCACGTGCGGCGCCGGCGCTCCGGGACCCACACCTATCGACAATACAAACCACCGGTTATTTTCTTATACTTACCTACTAGTTTGAGACTCGCTTAGAACTCGCTATTAGTAAAAGTTGCGAATAAAAATCTCTGTTCAGGTTCAGATTCGTTACTATATACGATATCACGTAATATTATTGCAATAAACTACACTGTAAGACACCCATTAACATACATTATGAAACAGTAGACAGTAAAAAACATATTCGAATATAAGTGTATATGAAATCGATTCCATATTACATATCGCACATACGGTGCTAAAACGTCACTTATGCAAATAATGTAATTTTTCAGGAGAACCGTCTGAAAATTCAACATCCTATTACAACATATAGTTCTTCTCGACTAAAGATATAAAATGATAATATCTAAACTTAATTTTAAAGTAAAAGCAAACATCTCACTTATTACTATAAAAAAATATAAACTTTTATTTTATTGCACTGTATGTGCGATAATATGTTGATGGATTTTACTATATATATACGTTTTAAGCTCAGAACTTTTTGTTAAAGTATAGCTCGCTCATGATATTTTTGTATATACCACTAAAGTGGCAAACAAGCATACGGCCCACCTGATGGTGAGCGCCAGTAAGCGGTCACTGTAGCCTATGGACGCTTGCAACACCAGGGGTATAACTCGCGCGTTGCCGACCCTAGAATGATATCTACATGGACTTCGGTGACCGCTTACGATCAGACGTGCCTTACGCTAGTTTTAATTTCTTTTACTTGTTCTTAAATATTATTGCCTTGAATATCCAAATTGATTGGAATATTGATAACCTGACATGAAATGTTCTCCCTCTCTTCTAGCAAGATTCTAAGGTACGCAATTATTAAAGTTATCTTGAATTTTAGTAAATACTAGCTGTGCCCGCGACTTCGTATGCGTGGAATTAATTTTGTTGACAATTTCATTTGCACCGTTCAATAATTACTTATAAAAAAATATATGCCTAAGTTATGCTTATAGCATCAGATACCATTCAGTGAAAGTCCTGTTCAAATAACTCCCGCCGTTCGGATGTTGTTCACAATTTTATGGTTTTTTATTTGTTGTGCGGTACCTTAATTATTTTTCCAAAAGTAAAGTAGCCTATGTTACGCCCAGTAAAATCAGCTATCTCTCAGTGAAGGTCTCATTCAAATCGGTCTAGCCGTTCGTATTTTGTTTATAATTTTATGGTTTTTGATTCGTCGTGCGGAACCCTAATTATTTTTCCAAAACTAAAGTAGCCTATGTTACGCCCAAATGTAACGCCGTAAAATAGCTACCTACCAGTGAAAATCTCGTTCAAATCGGTCCAGCCGTTTCGGAGATTACCCCAAACGAACAGACAGACAGACAGACAGACAAAAAATTTTTTAATTGCTTTTTTTGTCATTAGAAGCGTGTTTACTTTCATATGCATTTCGTAAAAAGCTGTTATTTTGACATTACAAACAGACACTTCAATTTTATTTATGTGCATAGATTACCTTACTATCTGTATTTCATATTCCTGGGAGCATCACCTCACCATTTGACCATTTACGTACAAATAATATTTTTATGAAGATTGGTCATAAGGCGATACTTTACTATACCCCAAAATATGACAGAATTATCGTTTTAATTATAGAGGTACTCTAGAGCTTGAAAAAGATCATAAAGTCGTGGTGAGATCGTTCATTGCTAAGGCAACATTTGACAACGACTCAAACTCTTAAAACTAAGATCGTGTAAGCAAAAATAACGCAGCGTGCAGTAGTTAAGTGGCTCGTCGTATTAGTTCAGGCAAGGCGGTTAGCTTCAAAGTCTTAAAGCACCTTATAACTTATTGGTACTTTTAACACGACTACGAGTCCTCTGTTCTAGTGGTTAGTATAGTCTCTTAGACACTACAGACATACGTCCTTGAATTTCTTCTCAAACATGCATATGTTGTTATTTTGATTTGTAGGAAATTGTTTTGTTTAGGAAACCTGCATAGGTTTCCTCACTATATTTCCCTTCAGCGTAAAGCTCGTGGTGTGACTAAAAAATGCACTTTAATTAGAAAAAAACTTGTACAGACCGATGGGATTCAAACATGCGTCACATCTCACGGCTTAGAAATGTTTCGTACCACAAGGCCACCACGGCTCATCTATAGAGACCGCTATAAACATCGCCGAGCTATGTAAGGGGCGTCATTAGAGCTTAGCCATATATGCCCGTGGTTAGTGCCACCACCGGTGCGGTGTGTGTGTGCATGCGCGCGTGCGTGGTGTATAAAGAGGTGTATATATAAACGCATCGTACCTGGGTAGCCGTTCATACCTGCGTGCTGCGGCAGCGGCGCTGGGCCGCGCGGGGGGCCCTGCCCGTGCATGTGGTGCGGGCCCAGCGGCTGCCCCGGCGGCTGCAACATAATACACATATATAACTCACCTAATTAAACCGACTTCAGTACCGGTAGCAGGAACATTGTCGACAACGTATTCCAAAACGTAACTCGCGAAATGACAAGATTGTCATACTCATTTTTAGTTCCACTTCTCACCGCCGCAGCGCTGTTCATTTTCCAATACAAAAATAGTCGAAGGCGATACGAAAACGTTGTCGACAATGTTGCTGCTACCGGCACAGCTCTGCGCTTAAGTAGTGTCCGCACCGAAAACACTACAAAAGGGGTATACGATTAAATCGCGCGCCAGTCTCCGTTTGGTCGACTATATTAAACCAATAAATTTATGAAAATTCCACGTGGGCCGCGAGTGTAGTGATACATGTGGGGGACTAACCGCGTGTGGGGGCGGCATCTGGTGAGGCATCTGGTGCTGCGGCGGGCCGTACTGCGGCGCGGGCTGCCGGGGGAGGTGGTGCGGGCCGCGGGGGCCGCGAGTGTAGTGACACATGTGGGGGACTGACCGCGTGTGGGGGCGGCATCTGGTCGGGCATCTGGTGCTGCGGCGGGCCGTACTGCGGCGCGGGCTGCCGGGGGTGGTGGTGCGGGCCGCGGGGGCCGCGAGTGTAGTGACACATGTGGGGGACTGACCGCGTGTGGGGGCGGCATCTGGTCGGGCATCTGGTGCTGCGGCGGGCCGTACTGCGGCGCGGGCTGCGGGGGGAGGTGGTGCTGGCCACGGGGGCCGCGAGTGTAGTGACACATGTGGGGGACTGACCGCGTGTGGGGGCGGCATCTGGTGGGGCATCTGGTGCTGCGGCGGGCCGTACTGCGGCGCGGGCTGCGGGGGGAGGTGGTGCGGGCCGCGGGGGCCGCGAGTGTAGTGACACATGTGGGGGACTGACCGCGTGTGGGGGCGGCATCTGGTGGGGCATCTGGTGCTGCGGCGGGCCGTACTGCGGCGCGGGCTGCGGGGGGAGGTGGTGCGGGCCGCGGGGGCCGCGAGTGTAGTGACACATGTGGGGGACTGACCGCGTGTGGGGGCGGCATCTGGTGGGGCATGTGGTGCTGCGGCGGGCCGTACTGCGGCGCGGGCTGCGGGGGGAGGTGGTGCGGGCCGCGGGGGCCGCGAGTGTAGTGACACATGTGGGGGACTGACCGCATGTGGGGGCGGCATCTGGTGGGGCATCTGGTGCTGCGGCGGGCCGTACTGCGGCGCGGGCTGCGGGGGGAGGTGGTGCGGGCCGCGGGGGCCGCGAGTGTAGTGACACATGTGGGGGACTGACCGCGTGTGGGAGCGGCATCTGGTGGGGCATCTGGTGCTGCGGCGGGCCGTACTGCGGCGCGGGCTGCGGGGGGAGGTGGTGCGGGCCGCGGGGGCCGCGAGTGTAGTGACACATGTGGGGGACTGACCGCGTGTGGGGGCGGCATCTGGTGGGGCATCTGGTGCTGCGGCGGGCCGTACTGCGGCGCGGGCTGCGGGGGGAGGTGGTGCGGGCCGCAGGGGCCGCGAGTGTAGTGACACATGTGGGGGACTGACCGCGTGTGGGGGCGGCATCTGGTGGGGCATCTGGTGCTGCGGCGGGCCGTACTGCGGCGCGGGCTGCGGGGGGAGGTGGTGCGGGCCGCGGGGGGCCCACTCAGGCCCGGCGCGCGGCGCCCCGCGCTGCATCTGAGGCGGACCTCCAAACTGCACACGCACAAATATTGCATCAATAAATACCGTACAAGTCACTACTACTACTACAGTTTAGGTACTTCGGGAGTTTTCAGCCTCGGTTGCCTCGACCAAAATAGCCAAGCACTTACAGTGTGTAAGGTCAACAGAGAAACCGGGCCGATTTCAAATTATGATTTTAACACAAAACAAAATTTGTGTAATAAACACACCACTTACTTGCATTGGAGGCCTATGGCCAGGCGGTGGACCCTGATGAGGCGGGGGCCCCTGATGCTGCATATGATGGGGCGGGGGCCCCTGGTGTTGCTGCATGTGATGCGGCGGGTGCGGGGGCCCGGGCGGGGGCCCACGAAGCTGGTGATGCGGCCCGGGGCCCGGCATCATCATGCGAGGACCATTTGGCCCGGGACCATTGGGACCACCACCGAAGAAATCTAATTATTGTAAACAAAAAAGTAGATCAATTGGTGCATCAAATATCCTCAAATCCAAATATCGAATATTTCAATAAATTGTATTCAATATCTTTATGGATTTCACTTCGACTCTTTCGTAACCATGATTTTGATTTTGTCCTAAGATTTACATTTGGTTTGAACGCAACCCAAAACAAGAAAACTTGTCTATCTATAAAAATAAATATAGTTTGTTTACCTCCCGGATGGGGTCCAGGGGGACCTCCCGGGTGTGGGCCCCTCATTCCGGGGTTGTTAGGTCCCGGGGGCGTGGACCTAGTCTTCGACTGGCTCTCAAATTGGTTCAATGCCTGTTGGATTACACACTTATGTAGAGCATACAGAGGGAAACTCCTTATCGAAACAGTGTAGTATGTATGTAGTACGTTTACAGAATGTTATTTATGGACATTTTCATTATATTATTGCGGATTGCTTCTATAATGTGTAAATAGTACATACTATTTTTTAATATTTGTAAATAATATAATTTTAAGATATTTTACTAAAATGAAATCAAGATTAGACTTTCAATTTCAGACGTAACAGAAAGCGGCAAAGCTCCTCAGTTTTACTGCTTAACAAGAGAGGGTGGATATTCTTATGTATCGTGCCCATAAGCTCAATTTAATTCTTATTGCACCTTAGAAATATTTCCTCACAGCCTTAAATGTCTCCCGCGGTTTATGTTTGTAGGTATCTTGGTTGTTTGGAGGGTTTGGAGGTCTACCGATTTAAGAAATGCGTTACTTGTCAGCCCATCACGGTACTGTTAAGAGCATATCACAAAGTATAGTTAAGAAGTTAGATTTTTTCATACTTTTCATAAAATATATAAACATAGGTATCTGTTTTACGAATTAGAAAGGAAAAATTCAGTTTTCTTATCTGTGATCATACGGAGATTCTTAACATCCACCAAAATGCATAAGGTACATCGTGTAGTTGTTTGAAGTCTTTATATGTAAGTAAGCTCGTTAATACTAAGTGGAAGGGTACCTGTTTAGTGGGCAAGGTAACGACGGGATGCTGTCCATGTATCTCTTTCTTGGGTAGTCTGTCCATGACCATCCTGATGGATTGGTCGGAGCCGAGGGATATAACACAGAATCCCTTGGACTGACCATTGGCCCTATTCTCGAAGAACTTCACATCTTGGAAGTCATTCACGCCAACGTCCGCGACGGCGTTAGCTATGTCCTGGTCCGTCACCCACTGAAAAAGGCGTTATTCACAACTCAACTACAATGTAAATACTGCGCAGTCCATGTCAAATGCACAATACAATACATACGTGGCAATCCTCTGTCACACTGACGAGCCTCAACCCTCACTAATCCAAACGTTTTCTCGCGAATGTCAGTTCGAGTAAAATAAAGTCCCTATACGAAATACCGGTAATTTGTATTGAAAATGTTTCAGAACAATGCGTTACTTTGGTAAAATCGGGTCCTAGTCTAGCCTAGCTTTTTCACTACAATATCCAAACTTTTGAAAATTAACTTTCGTTTTCGATATAGCGCAATAGGATACGTCGGGAAAAAAGGAAACAGTTTTCGTTGTTACTATTGTTTTATTTTCACCATCACAGATTGTCAATGGAAGCACTATGCTAGTAAAGATATCATAAACAGGATATTCGCAAAACTGCTTGAAACGAACAGTCGTGTTCGGGAATATTGAACCCTTTGCCAACAATAGAAGGAAATATCAATACAGTTGATAATTTTTAAAGGTATTTTTTACATATCCATAACATGTAGTGTTCAGAAAACACTCAATGAAGTGGCCAAGATATTTCACAATTGAACGACTTTACTGTCTAATGTACAAAGAAATCTGTGTTTATAAACCGGGAACTAGCAGATGTTTACATTTAGTTTCTATGAAACTTACAGTATTTTATCTGCCAATACACCGTTACAGGGGAGCCGTAACTTACAAAATTCATTACAAACAAAAACGTGGATCGCAAACATAAATGACTGAAATTGCAATTTCATTGAAAATATGTGGGTTCATATAACGCGATATAGTGATTTATAATATGATTAATTAAATAAATAATTAAGTACAATTATGTGTCATTTAAAATCTATTAAGTTTATTTAGTACGTAACGATAATACTGAGTAATTTGATATAGTTTACTGTATACAGTTATTTACAGAATTAGATTTACAAACTCCATCTGGTAAATGCTGGTGAGACAGCTGGAGTAGATATTTAACATTTAAAATTAGTACACTCATACATAAAACAAAGATGGACACGTTCCAACCGCCCATTAAAAATAAATACAAAGTCAAACGCAGCACACCCCCGCTTATAACTTCTTTACCAACAATAAAATCAAAATAAAAAATATACAAGTGCTACATCAGGTAAAACAAGCGTAAAACCTTACCTCGCGACAACCTGAATAAGAAAAAACATTAGTAGAAATCATAAAGTAAACCAGAATTTTGGATTTTCATTTGAGCAAATATCTTCAGCACAAATTTATTTTCATGCAATCCCAATATTCCGATTATTCATTGACAAGCTCGGTCATAAACGTAATTTTGAACACAACTGTTCATAGATCACCATATAGTACAAGCTTTGCTTAGTTTGGAGCCAGATGGCGCTGTGTGATAATGTCCAAGCATTATTAATTTATTATTATTTATATTATATAAATGTTGTATACCATCCGCTAATTTAGACTGTAACACACAACTGTTATTTACTAAAGCGTAGAAACCAAGACAATAATGCCCACAGAGCTGTAACCTTGCATTGTGGGAACTAATACAAAAAGCTATCATCATTTATTTGTGCAATATACATACTAATTAGTGTATAATCAGTGTGTGATCGCTAAGCAACTGTCAGGAGTAATGTTAACATTAAGACACAGGATGTTAACCGGGACAATAGATAGATAAACAAGTAGATCATACATCATCTTTCATTAACCAGAAGTGCATACATCATCCAAATCGTGCTACTTATTAGGATCTCATGTAAACAACACATTCTTAAAACATTATAGTGTTGAGTATTCAACTAAGACAGTTTTATGATCTTTGGATACTATAGTTATAATCAAGATAAACAATTATTGAACCTGTTTGAAGCAATAGTAACAAATGATAGGACTTCAAAATCTATGCCATTATCCACTAAAACAGAATGTACTAATGTCTACATTATAATATATATTATATATTCATGTATATAATGTGTTGTTTACAATTTCCCTAATTTTATTATCATATAATGTAAGTATTCATATACCATAAAAGAACATACCTGACACTTCATAGAGATATTTACAACAATATTATAGTTTCATACACTAAGCATTTGGCAATAGCAGCACTATACCTAGTCATTATTTATTAAAATAAATGTAACATTCAACTACAATTAGATATTATTGTTACAATTATATTTAAGTATGATGGTCTGAAAGTTCTGAATACATTTTGACAGTGTTTGATTTGGACATCATAAAAGTTATATTAAGTTCTATACATAAATATGTATGCAAACTAATCACTACAATTCTAAATTCTAAATGAATTAGCACCAAACAAAATTGTTTTGTACAACACAGATATGAAAAACAATGGACACATAATTGCAAATATCTCTTATCAGTGTCAATGTATTTTATAGAAGGGTAATCAATAAAATAATAATAAAGAATATTTAAAACAAAAACCGACAAGACTAAAATATCACAGATTTAAGCTTCTGCAATAGCAGAATGCATATAAGGAAATCGTAAACAAATAGTTATATAGTTGCTGCACGGGAAAAGTACTAGATATTTTTTAATCATTGTAAATTGATTCACACACCTATACTTTTACTCCTTACCTTCAAATCAAAGGTATTGTTGACTTAACACCTTTTAAAGCTTTGCAAAGCCAAAAGCATGTTGTGTGTAGTGCATTTTAAATTAAGTTGTATACTAGGAAATATAATGAGAATGCTCAATTCAAATACCCATATTAGCTTTGCATCAAGTCACACACAAGAAACTTTTGGCACTGCGGAAGACTTTAATGAAATAGCTCTATAAATAGCAAAGAAATTTAAGCCCTAAATAATAATAGTTTGATTGCAACACATATAAAAAATAGTAAGTGAATCTAAAATGTCTAATCACTGAGAAGGAATTAAATATTGGCCTAAATTTCAATTCTATCATTTGAGCTGTGCTTATGTCTCACTGGGGGTTCTATGTCTTATTCCAATGGATTTTAATGTGTGAACAATTTACTTATTTTATTCTAAAGCAAAAACAAGATTTATTCCGACTAGTCAGTGTTTTCGAAACAGCAACATTCCATATCAAAACAGTCCAGCACTCCCACATTACCTACTTTTACAAAGAGTAGGTGCAACTTAACAAAAGCAAGCTAATTAACAAAAGGATTTAACAACGGAAAAACATATATCTTTTTGAGACCTCTTTTATGAATACTTGTTTTTGCTTATAAAATTTTGATATAGCAAAATTATTTCTGTGTGAAGAAAATATTAACAAAACTAAGATGGGACAAATTTCATGTTAAATAAAATGATAACGCAAACAAATAAATTCAATTGATATATACAGTCTTAATTGTTATTTTGCTATATTTTACTGGTATGTCTGAATTTTATTCTTAAAATTTAATTTATATTTTATATAATTTTAGCCAAACAATTTACTTTGTGAGTTCTATTGCACCTTAATAATTCATAATAATATATCAAAATATGTATAATATATAAGTAGAAATATGTAAAAAAAATTAGATTCAAAATATAGAACTCACAAAATATTTAATACTACTCAATGTAAACCAAATGAAAATATTATTCAAATTCAGTTTGGGAATAACATACTGATTAGGTAACTTTATTTTCAAATGGTTCAGAGTAGGTCTGCCAAAAGACCAGATTTCATTACTTGATACTTCAAGAACATTGAAGTATAAACAACATCAACATAGAGCCTGGTCCTGTACCTAATAAAATGAAAGTAAAAAGTGTAAGACATCACCACAAGAAATAAATTCTGCATGTAGAGAATTATTGATTGTAATGCAATTACAAAACATTGTTTGAAATTATGTAGATAATAGGTTCAAAATCTGGCTCATGCATACTGCACATGGGACTGTCCATATTTTATAGAACAATACTGCCATTTATTCTATGAGTCCATTCAGTACATTTTAATAAGTCAATCCAAACAATGGTATCTCGGCACCTATACAAAAACAGATATTCATGTTTTTTTGTTATTTTAACTATGTTTTCTATAACGCAGGTATAATTATAATAATGGAAAAAATTATAAAGATAAAAAATTTCAATGTTACAATGAAAAATTTATTAGTTACTTATGTCATCCAAAAAGGAATTTAGTAACAATGAAAGCCTAGGTAATCAATGTATATAATATATAAGTTAAGTAAATGATTAAACTATTAGACAAAACAGTAGATATCCTCATGTGGGAATAGTGTAGAAATCAGTCATGTCTTTATTATCAATATATTAATTAATTATATGTATATAATCAACTATCCTATCCACCATGACAATGGTGAAAATTAACATTTTCTCGTGCTTATCACAGAATATTATACATGTTGTATGAAATATACAAATGATGCCAATTTTTTACGTCTTAGTTCTAACACCTCCCTCAAAGCAATGAAACCTGGCAAACTTAGGTGGCAGGCCTACTCGGACATCCGTGTTTGTTTTCAAAATAGACAAAAACAGACGTCAAATAAAACAACTTGATCCTATAATACAAACTAAAGGAGACAAATTCAAGTACAAACCCATGTTAGGTTGCCGACGTAAAGTTGAAAGCGGCGGCCATGATGTCCGTGGCTTGATGCATTGTGATATGGAGGACCACCGTTTGTCTCCTCCGAGGCATGCGGGTGCTGCGGTGGCCCGCTGTTTGGAGGCCCGTCACCATCGTCGGGTTTCCCGGCCGGTGCTGCGATCACGTCGTCGTATAAATCCACGTTCTCGCCGCCAAACTCATCCTGCAAACAAGCCGCAAAATTGTGACAGCTTTTGAGTGATAAATACTAAAGACCACTGCCTGAAAGTTCATTGAGGAAATAAATAGAGAGTCCGAATTTAAATTAAATTAAACTAACCTGTCTATTAAAATCAGATTCAATATCATCAGCGTACAAATCTATATCCACTCCTCCGTCCGCCATTTTGCGTCTTCTTTCAGTCGATCGAACGACGCGACGTTCCTTCGACAGTGGGCAGGGCGGAAGTGGCTGTGTGCGTGTTGTGTGTGTGTGTTTAATGTTGCCACCTTGACAACAGATATAATAAACACCTTAAATCAAGGCGTAGTGGTTACCTACTCTGTGACAGTCTGTGACCATAAGGTAGTTTAAATTATCTACTCTGAGATAGTATTATTATCTACTCTTAGCCATAAATAAGCATAGGTAGTGCAAAAATGCAAAGTATACAAGAGTGTACAATATTGAACCTGAAAAAAAGGTACTTTAACTATGGACTAAACTCTCTCTAATTAATCTGAAGATCGGACAGAATTTTGGAATCGGAAATCGGTCGTACTCGTTTATTTATTTTATTTATTGCTTTGGACATAGGTCTCTTGTCAAGCCATTCTCGGTCAGAGTTCGAATGAACTATATAATTAATAAGTATATATTAGATTAGAATATACAGCAGATATTTCCCTGAAAAAATAATGCAGTAGGTTCATTGGATACCGTCATGTCTTAGCAACGAGGAAGGTTAGGCGCTAATGTCGAAAAGGAAAAATGAAAAGGTGTAAAAAAATCCTAATGTCTATAAATATTGGTTATAAAATAAATTTAATTTATACGTAGTTTAATGGTGTCGATTCTGTTGTTCAAAATTACTAAACATAACTAATTTGACAGGTCTAAATGACTTGCTATCCCTTTCACATGTGCGGGGAATATACATATTTAAGGTTTTCTCGAACACAAGAGATGGCGCTATAAGACTACACACGTACCTAGTAAGTAGTCCAATAACTATAGCTCAGACTATCGGTGTTGAGGCGAAAGACAGCTATATAGCTACATATTGACTCAGAGTAGATATATTATATTGACAATATTAAATGGATAAATAATAATAAAAAAAAAGGTTAAATGTATTATCTCAGAGTAGATAATATACTACGTACAAGTATTATCCGTATATTTTAATATTTATATTATATTTTTAAGGTTTTTAGTTTTAGGTTTAGTTTTTAATTGTAATAAATAATTATACTAGCAAAAAAAAAAGTATTATCCTAATTAATAAATATTGCATTTAGCGGCATCTATGATCCAATTTTGAATTGTTCGGTTTAACATGATTTGTTATTGTCATGTGGTGCCCTCTAGGATACATCAGTGAACTATCTACCAACTGGTGATATGACATAAGCGACGACATAGCATAGATGGCATGCGCGGAGCAGGTAGAGCGGCGGGAGGGACGTCATCAATCTACCCCCCTCCTCGCCATTTTCCGTCAAGCTAAGCTCTGTCTGCTCAATTCAATCAAGTTAGCTTCTGTCAGTCGCTGTGTTTGTGTATTGTGTTGTGAAAATTCTCTGTGTCGATGAATCTCAATGGGAAATCGTGCTAATTACGACTCCAAACGATGGGTCGACTATTGTGTTTGTGTCTCTGATGTATGGCTCGTATAGTGATGATGGCCAAGTGATTGGTAAAGTGAAGTGTTTTGTGGCGTATGCTGGGCTTTCACAGCAACTGTGAGATCCTTTCTCTGGATAGATCGTCAACAAAACGAGGATCACAGTACGGGAAGGTGACGCACCATGTCGGCTAAGAGCATCCCCGGAGACAAGGTAGGTCCCTTCTAACTAAACTTATTGGTTGCCGTGACCTGCCTACGTCAACCAGCACTTTTGGGCCGCAAAGGTCATTTTTTTTGTTTCTAAACGCGCTCCTTTCTCTCGCGTGGTGTCCATTTGAAAACCAAGCTTTCAATACATTTTATATTACAACCACTTTAGTGAAGTTAGTTTTTAATTTAAGCGTGAGGTAGTCTGAGTAGAATGTAGGTGTGTACCTACATTATTATTAAGCTATGTAAATTATATAGTAATTGAACTTCACCAGAATTTGATTTGTGTTTGTTTACTAGTATTCAAAATGTGCTAATGCTCACATATGAAATTATATTTCAGTGACTAAACATAAATAAACATTAAGAAAGAATATATTGTTGTTTATTCACACAAGCACAAATTACAAATACAAAGTTGTTAAATAATATACCCATGGCTTAGGATTTCTTTAATATAGACCTCCTTAATATTTTTGCTAGAGTGAAAAACAAAACATGTTTATTTCCTTAGATTTTATTGTAAGCTAACAACTAATTAATAAATTATTTTATTTACAAAGCTCATGTTCTGATTTGTAGACTATGGACATTGATATCAGAACTGGTAATTGGGACCGCATGGTTTTGCAGGCACATTAGGATAATAACCATATTATCTTTATTCCTTACAATCAAAACATTAAGTTTTTTTAATCACCAACAATGACAGGGAACATAATTTTTATGGAATTTTATTTGTAAATATGTTAGCTGCTAAGAAATAGGTACATAAAATATTTTTACAAGAATATTTGGCAGATAAGTAAATACAATGGGACTTAACCCACTAAGCTAAAAAGTTTGGTTTTTAGTAGGCACATGAATATTTATTTAACAATAAAAAAATAGATTAAAATGATGATGATAGGTAAGATGTACATAAGGATTGAACACTTAAACAGCTTATAACAAATGTGATATTATATAGGTAGGTAAGTACTTTTCTTTTTCTTCACCTCTGTTGTTATATTTGTTATTTGTATAGTAAACTGTAAACACATAGGTAACCATATGTAGTCATTTTCTATACTGATATTATTGTATATATATTGGTACCTAGTTTATAAGGTAAGGTGCCCTATTTATTCTTATTTTAAAACTTTGTATTTGTAATTTGTGCTTACTTGTAAACCCGTGATCCCAATTACCAGTTCTGATATCAATGTCCACAGTCTACAAATCAGAACATGAGCTTTGTAAATAAAATAATTTATTAATTAGTTGTTAGCTTACAATAAAATGTAAGCAAATAAACATGTTTTGTTTTTCACTCTAGCAAACATATTAAGGAGGTCTATATAAAAGAAATCCTAAGCCATGGGTATATTATTTAACACCCAAATCAGCTAGCAACATGCCGGAAGGGAGCCAGCAAGAGTCAGAATTGTATTTCTATTGTTTTTAATTTATTGATAAGTTCTGTCATCTCTTATTTTCAAGAAGAAATTTTGATACAAAAGTAAAATATTGTGTGAAGAAAATTAATAGAATAATTTCATATGAATAAAATATATTAAAAAGGTTTATAGCAGGTTTTTTTAAAGGTGAGGGTGAGACACTTGTCATCATAAATTTGTCTTGATGGTGCGAATGATGTGATTCCTTCCATGTTCCATAGCACAATCTTCTTGGCCATCCTATGGGCTATGGCAGCAACATTCTTCTCCCCCTTCCTTGTCTTCTATTCAACCTACACTTATTCTTCTCTCCTTCTGAGATGTTGGAGAATAAGCCGTCATACACTACTCTAAAAAAAAAATATTTTGTTTGTTCAACTGTCTAACTTTAAACTTATAAAATTGGGTGTTTGTCTACTCCGGTTCACTCCACAATTCATTTAGTTATTATTTGTCTAATTTTTATTTTATTTGCCTGTGCAATGGATTAACTCCGAAGATCAGATAGCACTAATCAGCCATGTTGAGTTAGAACTAGTGCCGATTCCAAAATTTCTTGAGACTAGAACATTGTGATATTGGTACCTACCTAACGAGGCGAAGACCTGTTCGTTTCATCACACAACTAACTGAAGACCATTTTAAGTCCAGGAACCCAGGACCTCCCTCACCTCTCAAACGCGTAAGCGTTTAAACGCATAAACGCATAAGTGTGGTAAGCTAGTTAACATAATAAGCTGCTGTCTACGCTATATTTTTCCCAACGTTTCGAAATCATATACCTACCTACCTACATACAATGAACGTTATATGTGCCTACAGTAACGGAGCTGGCATGAACAATAATAAACTGGAGTGACACGGACAAGTCTTCCGTATGAACGCACCACTGAACCACAGCACACACGCCCACAGACCGACTTAATATAAAACGGGAAGAATGTTTTTTAAATAAATTACCTCCTAGTAAAAAAACTATTTTTATAACAAGCTTTTGCAGTATTTTATGTGTGTGCTGCGCTGCTAACCGTTGAAGTTCCCTAGTCGGGAGTAGTCAGAACTCAACTCTGAGTGCAGCACCCATGTCATGGTAAAACTTAAAATCGGCTAGGTACCATAATAAAATGCGTACACAAAATTGGAGATTTAATTTGATACGGAATAGACTAAGAATAACTTGATGTCTTACCTATGAACGAACTATTTACTAGAAAACTAACCAATCATTAAAGTTAATATATAAAAACACATTATTGTCGGTCTATTTAAAACTGGGTCAGGGTTTCAAAGGTAGCAATCCCACTAAATCAAGGCTTAAAAGACCCGAAATGCGGTCCGTTTATACAATAAGGCGTGGGGCGGAATAAAGGTAACTACAGATTATACCAGCATAAATTCACAAATCCAGTATAATTTGGCTGCTTTTTAGTCTGTACAATTTTGGTTAACCCGACGTTGTCTTTTCGTCGCCTGGCTTACCAAACAGACTCTCTGGGTTATTAAAGTTGGAATATTCAGGTTCGCAAAATTTTGCCAGCTCTAAAAATGTGCTCTTAATTTTCTTCCTGGGCGTTTATTTTGCTAACTAAGATAATGAATGAATACATTTTGTTTTTGAGAATATACGTGTTAGATCTGCTTTGATACCATCTAAAAAGATGCCTTAAGTTTATAATGAATGGAATGGACGCCGGGTTGATTTAGTAATGTATGTAAAAATTAATCATATCTGAGCATTAAAAATTGTAATTCGAATTATTAACTCATATGAAACTAAGAAAAATATTGATGCAAATGCTTTTGATTTCCTTAACTTGTAGATGAACAACCCTATAAATTTTCTTGAAACACATTTTTGTTGAACATCATGACTGTCAAACTTGTAACAAAGTATAATGCTTAACTGCATCATTACATTTAAAACAAGTTCCAGTGAATACGGAGTCCCGTGGCGACCGGTTTCAGATGCTTAACCCAGACCTTGCTAAAGCACAGCTTACGCACACACTAGGTTGTGTCTGATTAGCATATTTTTAGGGTTCCGTTCCTTAAAAGGAAAAAAGGAACCCTTATAGAATCACTTTGTTGTCCGTCTGTCAAGAATTTTTATCTCAAGAACGCGTGGAATTATAAAATTGAAATTAATATGAAATACCCGGGTATGGTCTCTTTCGGCTGTAAAATAATAAAACCTGTAACTCAATATGAAGAAAAGATATGACCGTTTATGTCGTAAATTTTCGCATATTTTGCAACTTCACAAGGGAATCAAAACCTACAGGGTACTTCCCGTTGACCTAAAACCATGATATTTGGCAAGAAGCAGTGTCTTACAGCACAACTTAAGGAAACAATCTGAAAACCGTAATTACTAGTTTTTATTGCGAATTCGCGAGACCGACGAATAATGACCTCATTTGTAGTTCGCCTACTTTTAACCTTACCTAAGCCTTACCTACAAGTGTGTACGGAATCCTCGATGCACGAGTCCGACTCGCACTTGGCCGGTTTTATGTGCTGAGCACAATATCATGCTTGGCGCGGGTTCTTTGTAGCTGTCAGTCGAGCGATGAGAAAACAACTTCACGCTGGTAGCGTAACAAAATTTACTATGAAGGGTTGATACAAAAAAAATTTAGGTACGTTTTTGTTCTTATTTATAGTCTTAAATTACGGTTTTAACTAATTTTGTAGGTTGACATATTCTTTGACAACGATAAAGCAAAAAGGAATTCTTAAACTTACATGAGAGGTGTTTAACTGTTTGTGTATTTTTTTTTTTCAATGTTTGTAACTATGCACTTGATATCAAACCATCTTTGGTTTGCAGTGTCCCGAAAAGGTGATAAATAGAATTTGGCCCAGGTACTGCCAAACAGATACTGCCGTCTCTTTGTTGGCTTGTTGCTTGTTGGTATTCCCAGAAACTTCAATGGTTTCTAATGAAATTTGCCACGATTACCCAAAAGGCAATAGGCACCATGTCATCTATCGAAAAGATTTTTGTCCTGTATGTTTATTAATTCCAAGGGTGAGATCAAACTTTCAATAATGCCAACCATAATTTCTTACGACAATGAGGTAAAGGATAAAAGAACAAAGTCGCTTCTTTACGTATAATAATAAACGCGGCGCGCCCGTTCCCAAATCCCCATTCCACCCCACCCTTCAGCAATTTGCCCGAAGGAGATTTTCAATTCCTCGCCATGTATTCTTCTCTGTTCATTTTGTTTTATTAACTTCAAAATGTTCTGTCATCTTATTTACTGCGGGTTGGGTTTTTTCTTTTAATCATAATTTTCGTTGGATGCTGCTGTCAAACAAATGAAACTCCCCTTTCCCTTATAATTAATCGAGACCGTTCCACGGAGTACAGTTTGGCAATGAGTTTAGCCATACTTTGGGCCTGGCAAGCGTGGGGTCCATTTAAAATATTCAATAAACTGTGTCAAAATGTATCTACCAAAAATGATCAAGTCTATGTGACAAATCATGCTGAAATATAATGTAAGTATTATTGTAAATCGAAAAAACGTATTTGGAAGTCGCGGGGCACGCCTAGTACAAAGAAAATATTTTACAAATCAACCGTCTAGGCTTCGCAAATCACTTTCTCTCTTAAGTTACGCAACATTACGACTTCATATTGTCGTATTCATAGTGCTAAATCGTTATTAGTGAGTTTGAACTCATTACGCTTCTAAAAGAAAACAATTACCATTATCCACTGAAACAAAGAGCTCTTTAAAAAGGGAAAAAAGTAGGGACAATAGCTGATTGCGTGGGTAATAGGAAACTTACACTGTTACTGGATATATTATTTGGTTAGGTTAGTTTTATTTGTACGTATTATTTTCAACGAGATTTGTTTATTTTTATTTCCTATTTCCTTTAGTTTATTTCCTGGGTTAGAAGTTATCAATGATATCCCTTACCTTAATTATTACATACATCTACATATATAACATCGCGCCAAGTGCCTCACGGGGTACGCTGAGAGTACCGAACGCCATTTCACTCTTGAATAAAATTGCACACCTTTTTCATGGTGGCACACAAGCATACAGCCCACCTGACGGTAAGCAGTCACAGTAGCCTATAGCCGCTAGAAATACCAAGGGTATCACTAAAGCGTTGCCAAACATTGTTGATGAGGACTCAGTGCTAGCAGCATTACTATGAGCGCAGCGTATCCTCGTGGAACACTAGCAACCTTACTCACCGCAGAAACACAACACTACATCAAAGTAGTGTTATTTATTTGACAGCGGTCTTCTGTAAGTTTTGCTTCTTTACATCATCATCAATCTCTCGTATGCCCACCGGTTCGGAGTACTAAATTTATTAACATTGTGTGATACGAAGATTATTACGCGATTCCACTGGCACCATCATACATGGCATCTGATCTGACCTTCACAACTGATTTCACAGAGAAATTCAGTACCTACGTTAAACCGGCTTTATCTACATTTACTGGCAACTCCTTCTCTGTCAGAATAATTTTACTTATCTCACATCTAAAATCTATGTAATACCTATCTATTAAACAGGACCATTAAATGAATATGAATGAAGATGAAGATTTCACTAGCAATTCTCATAAAATTTTCCAGTGAGACACTCAAAAATGTTCAATTGGTGGGTAAGGTACTTCCACCAAGTTTGTTTAGACATGTTTAGTTTTCCCTTTTTTGCGTAGATCTACTGCGGAAATGTGAACCCAACTTATGCCGTCTTACGATGCTTTTTAAACCGGTAAACTAATTAAATACTTATAACGAACATTGGTAAACGATATTTAAATGATGGTAGTTTTAATTCCTTTAACCTTACAGAATGCGTACTGCGTAGGGAAGAGACTAAAAAACGATTTTCGGCATTAAAAAAATAAGGATCACTTGTGCATTGCTCCTTTGGTACTTTCCAATATAAAAAACACTATCCTATATCGTTTGCACCTGCTTTAGCTCCAAAGTTGTTCGTGAAAACGCTAACATTCGCAGGAATCCAATTGCAATCGAATCGGGCACTAAGACGTGAAACCAAAGCCCCGTTTCATGCAAATCGGCAACATTTGTACCAGCTTTTAGATTTCAAGAAGCTTCCAAATAAATTCGTATTGCATTGCAAATCTGTTTTGCCTACTTAGGTACTAGGTCAAAGTGTCAGTTGTGCTCATTCGGTGTTGACCTCAAATTGGTGGGGGTTAACGATCTGCAATTATGACGAGATGAGACTCGTCTGTCTCGCATCTTGGACTCGAACAATAGTCAGCTAACTGTACCCACGTCGACAGTTTCGTCATGCTGACTGAGCCATTGCTAAATTCCCCTGGTCTACATAATTCCACTTTCCGCGCTGCCAGCGTAGCGAGGTGAACCTACCGCAGCAGGCGTTTCTTACGGTTAATGTTCCGGCACAATTATTGTCGCATTGGACTCGGTGTTTCTAAACCGTTCGTGAATCGTTACAGGGACTGGTTTACTTTGTCTTAATTATAACAGATTCAAATTGTGCATACGATATAGCTTGAGCTACGCGGGTAACAAATATATGTAAAGAAGTACTAACCAAGATTTTAAATCTTCGCCTAGTCAGTAGGGACTTGTTGTTTCAGGCTCTGTTTATATTCAGACTTAAATCTACTGCTATGAGAATGTATGGCATATCTTTTGAAGGTGCTGTCACGCATGCTTCCCAGACGTGTATAAAAAGTGTAAACATATAATGAATGAACAAATTAGTAGTACTACCGCTACTGGCTATTTACGAACACAATATCGTGGCGTTGACAGCTTGTCTAAAATAATGAAGCTGAATAACAGCCACGTAAAGTCCATTGATGTGCTTACGTAAATAATTACGTACTATATGTATAATATAGTGTAGTAAGTATTCGATTTTGCTCATTCAGTTCAGAGATAAGGGCGGTCATAACTTCAGTCCAGTTTTTCAGTCAGTCATTCAGTAGCTTAGGAATAGCTATATAGTAATAGCAATTTTTTACACACATTTTTCATGTTGTCTAAGAAATCGGTGAGGTTTAAAAACTGTTAGTTGCTACCGAAACTAAGACAAATGCCTAATAAGTAATACGTAGCTTTTGCCTGCAACTTTGTTCGCGCTGAGTTTGGAATCCCACAAGAACCGGAAATTTTCCCTGAATAAAAAAGATTATATGTGTTAATCAGGGCAATAAACTATCTGTGTTCTAAATTTCGTACAAAACCGTTAAGCCGTTATTGCGTGATTAATCAACAGACATCCATCTCACACACATTTATAATATTCGTAGGTATAAGGATTAGTAGAATTGGTACTTGTGTGTACTCTGTCTAAGGAGTAAGTCGGTAAGCGTGCCACAATTATAACGGTAAGCAATGGCTACTGCCCCGATCTCGGCGATAATGCGCGAAATGGTTACAATGGTTACTGTTTATCCTGGCTAACTCGCGACGTCGACGTGCCCTGGGTCGTTCAACTTTCAACCATATTTAGAAGTGATTGTAAGTTCAAAGTAGCCCTACCTTTTATCGCAAGATGTACAGCTGACAGTAATGAGATTTTACCGAGATCGGACAGGTGAGCGTGGGTGCTCGATGCTTACACAAACTACACGAAGTGGTAAAGTATGGAGATACTAAAACGTGAAATTGACTCGACTATTCTGACTCATAACATAATATTCTCATTGGTTGATTTTTACCACCTACGTGTGTGCACTTATACCTAAAACACGTTAAAATACAATTTATTCATGGCTACACTAATATCAAAATGCATACAGGCTGGCCATACAAGAACCTACACTAAGTATTTTTTATAATTCTAGAATAAATCGTGTGCTACTGTCATATGCCACCACACAGGTAGTAGGCATCACAGTTTCAAAATATTCAATAATATGTACTTTTTTTTACTATACGTATTGCATAATAAATTGTGTTCTCCCGCGGATTTGATGAAACAACTTTTCCAGGTTTATCTAATCCATGTTATGAATCGCTGTTACATCAGCAACATCGCTAAATATATTTTTAACCGTGTTGAAAAAAGAGGAGGTTCTGTGTTCGGCTATACGAGTTTCAATATGACGACCAGTTGGTACTCTCAAGTGGTAACATGACATGACGTTGTAGAATGACACCTAATGCTCGATTGAATGCTTGAGTCCTACCTAGAAATCGAAACTGTCTTTACATCTATCAATTTATCACCACTACAAGGCAACCTTCCTAACCGAACAGGATATAATACAATTTGCGAAGTACAGAGAATACTTTTTATATCACTCAAAAATGTATTAAATTCACGTAGATATAGTCACAGACATGATGTTAGCTTCCGCGTCGCTATTTCATCATAATAATCCTGTCAGAAAGTACGTAAAAATAATGAGAGTAAGAAAACGCGTAGCTAAATTAAAACCGTCCGAAAAATAATGTGAAAACTATTTGCTCTCTGTTTTCGAAGGCGGTTCCTCTTAATTTTATCCGGGGCGTTTCAGCTAGACGTCGGAAGAATTGCTTCGTGCCGTATTAGAGTGTTTGCCTACCCGGATGTCCCGGGGGATGCCCTCCCTGCCGTAGGGAGAGCCGTTCGCCCTGTTTTCACCTCCCGAGTGGAACAATAAATATACTGGCCGCTACGCCGCCCCGACACAGTACTGCTCAGACATAAAATATAATAACCAATCATTTATAAGAGTTTCGCCTTTACTAAAATTACGCGCCCTACTAAAATTAGCTTGGTATTGGTTTATTATTAGCTAACCTCTAAAATCAAATACACGCCAGCGTAATCTGTGTTATATATAATTGGATATTATACTGGGATTATTTTTAATTATATACAAGGTTTTGCCATCAGTTAAAGTTGTATTTAATCAATAATAGAATAGTGAATAGGTATGTGTTTTATATTTTTTGTTCGTTGCTATGCGCTCCTATACAACTACCACACTGAGTGGTAGTGTGTACACTGCAGATAGTAGAATGCGCGCGACTACACCCGTCTAACGCTATAAATAATAGGTATTTTTGTGGTCCTGATGTATCCGTCCAGAGTCTGCGCGCTGTGCCTGGGCACCGCCGCCGGCACCTCCCTATTTATGGCACTGCACTCAACCGATTATCTTCAAACTTTCCTGAGTTGCAGAGAGCAGTCATTGGTGAGGTACCTAGTACCTACTACTGCGAAGGAAAAATTGGCACTGCAATGCATACCGAGCACAGCTAGTAGTAAACAATAACTACTGTAGGTACAGGTTCCCACAAATTGGATATACTTTGATTGATTATTGTATTCATTCAAACAGTCTATGTTAATGTGGATAATATTTTTGTTTTCTTTATAGCAGTAGCACTGGAATGAATAATTGAAGCATTTGTAATTTAAGTCCAAATTGAGTGCTGAACCGAATCTTATAATAAAAAAAGTTGTTTCGTCATGTCCTAACAGTCGTAAACCGGAGCGTTTCGCTTTATGTAATTCTTTTTTATTATAACTTGTGTATTTCTAAACTGACATTGTATTTAAAACAATAGTCAAGGCGCTCGAACAAAGCAGCTCATGTAAACTTCACAATAGTAATTTATTATACTATTCAAATTAACACTCGTGGATGATTCGACTCCGAAGAATCGAAGACCGTTCACTCACACTAAAATCCTAATAAATGTATACAATACAATGTCATACTTATGCAATTTGGAAATCAGGTTCTGGCAAATAAACCTATTTTTCTTCAGATGACCTTGTTTGATCTTTGAAGGCTGTTAAAACCAAACTTTTTATATAAACTGGCCGATTAGACGATGAACAACCATCAACGTAGTTTGATTTTCCATAGCATAAAAATATTGTTTTTATTTGAGGATCATATTTGTAGCTATCCCAACTATGTCGAATGGAAAATCACGTCTGTAAACTAACAATACTTCGTTAGTTAAGCCATGTTAACGCGGAGTCACGGATTAAAAGTTTGAATCTATTCGTTATTGCATCGAAAAAGGTCCAAATAAGATTAGAGTAGGAATACACGTTTGACAGGCCGTTAATAAGAACATTGCACCCTTGTTAGTTTAACACCCACCCCCTTCTATGTACTCGTGCGTAATTTTATACAGGCGTGTAAGCTTACCGCCGTATGCCGGAGTTGTATTGTAATTGAACAATGAATTTTAATGAAGTAAATAAAATATAGTATTCTTAAAAGTTGTCTTTGGATGGTCTGTATACGCCTGTTTATACGATCCAATGAAATTCGGTGAGGTTTTGTGAATCGCGCTCTCGAATGTTCGTGGTAAAAAAAGCACTGCGGGTACAGCAGCCCGAACCATTACGGCCCTGCCATTCATTCATTAGTATTTAGAAAGAAAAAGAAGCATCGCACCACATGCCGGGCACAGGCTATGTTAATACAAACAGAACTAAAACGTACGCAATTTATGCTACTGTGTTCGTTTGCCAAAATGACCATTTAAAAGAAAAATCTTATTTTTTATTCCGTTAGAACCCTAATGAGGTATCTTATTAACGTCGTACTCCCCATGGTTTACTGTATATGTTTATAAAGTACTTATAACATGTGTAGTGTACACTTATATTGTGAATAATTCACTCAATAATTATTATTCTTATGCGTTGACTGGCTCCCAGGACGATTACACTCAAAATACAAGCAATGCTAACACTGAAGATGAATGAGAAAATAGCTAATTAAAAAATATCTAAGTCATTTCGAATGAGAATGCAAAAAGACATTTTCTCATAACTCACTGAGTGATGTAAGCAGAATTGACCAGTCGCCGATCGCAGCAGACTTTTCCATTAGGACCCTGCCGCGATGCCGGCAACCTCACTCGGCCCATTACGCCGCAAATGGCTTGAGCACGAGCTAGCGGAATTCACGCGATATTCTCTTTTCACGCTGCATATTCCATACTAATATTATAAATGCCAGAAGTAACTGTTTGTGTGATTGCTACCTTTTCAGGTTTCAACGGCTGAACGGATCGTAATAAAATTTTACAAAGAGATAGACTATATCTTGGGGAAGGAAGTGGGCTACTTTTGTCTTTTAAAAATGCAGAAGAAGTCGCGGGTAACAGCTAGTTTCATATAAAACAGTCTAACGTGATGAGTGACACACTTTATATAATTCTAAAATCAACATCGTGAGCCGGCCTGACATTGGGATTTGAGACACGGCGTATTAACTCATTATACTTTTTTAAGCCATCTAACCCTGAACTGAATCAAGATTCAAGACAAATTTGCACAACAAAATCTGGTCAAGTGCGAATCATATCTTAGCTTTAACGTTACCATTCCATACATACATACGATTATGTAACAAATATTTGTTGAACATCACGTCAACTGAAGGTTAGGCTCTTATTCCTACTATTGAAAGAGGCTGGCTAGGGTACTAGTATCACGGACCGTTGCGATGTCTGATATTCTCCTCTGAGGCAATAGCGTTTATGAATTTATTGCTTCCGGTTAGAAGAAGTTACAAGTGGACTAAAGTCTTGACGTGACGAGCGCATTGCAGTGCCACGGTGGTCCTTCCTTACGATTTAAGGTCAAAGTTGAGAACTGCATCTCGTCGCCTGGTTTTATAAACGAAAACACCATCGTACACTGTTCTATAGTCAAATGCTTAAAGTTCGTGCTTAGTTACTCTAATATGCTGGTCTGTAATACTTATTTTATACCAGCTACAGCTTTATTTATACCAGTTTGTAATTACTAAGAGATTTTGGGTCAGGCTATTCTTGAAGTTACGACTTTACGGCTCTCAAATGGTCGTCAAAATTACATTTCAGCAGCATTATAAATGTTTTGGGTGGGACTCCCAAACTGTAAACGTGAAATCGTTTTAGCGCGTAGTTAATAAAATATGAGCTTTACTCAATTCTCAGCATATGTGGTAGTTTGATAAATCCCATCAATGTTTCTTTGTGGGGTCGTAATCGGATTATACCGATATACCAGCCCTTGGTGAACCTGTAACTACTACGTATCGGCTTATCAGATTGGAACTTCTTGTCGTAAGAATTTCCTATTAAATTATATAAAGTATAATAGTGCTGAATTGTTAATACAGTTTCGGTAGTAAGATGTTTTTTACAGGCACGCACAGCCGTCAAAATAGCTTTGTCATTCGCTAATTCAATAATGTAGTTTAGTTCAGACTTCAGACTGTACAAGAAGGGTTTCCTTGACAAATAATTTGTATCGTCGGACATGAAACCTGCCGTTGTAGTAATTGACATAGGCCCTCGCCCCTGAGCGTCATGCGAACTCATTTGTCCGTCCCGGTGACTCATCGGAAACTCGAGGGTGTTGTTTAATTTATGAGCATTTTCAAATGACCGCAGCTAAATGACCATTTATTGTTTCAATTAATAAATTGGCGTTTATATTGACTTCGTATACGTCTAAGTTTTCTATGCGAGTTGTGAGTACACAATTATGGTTACATATCTAAACATTAATATTGAGATTAGACGTAATTTAATGCTTTGTAAAGAGACATACCAATAATCCTTGCTAATACTCTTGGGGTCGGCGGGTTGCCTTTTCCACGACATGTGGCTTTATAGCGCAAGGCTCGAGGGTGCATTCTCAAGTGCAGTCCAATAATCCGTTTTAACGCGATAGTCGCGTGTAGACCTCTTTCAAGGGTGTTATGTAATTTTATTTCACCCTCTCTTTGTGTGCCATTTGGGATTTGCGCCTTGTGCGATAGTGTACGATCGAACCTTTTATACAGATAAAAGCAAGAAAATATCATTGTCGAATGTGTTCACGGTAACAAACATAAAAAGAATTTGATATAAATGACGATATTTTGTGATACCTCTTCGTTCTTACTCGGCAGCACTGTAACAATGGTCTAACAAAGTGAATTCATGGATGCAAACTGCGAGAATTATATTTAGGTCAGTGCTATCGAACAATGCCTGACCAATTTATCTGTTCCTCTCGCTTCTGAATCGTACATCAAGCATAATGGGCACATAATTCGCTTCTAGCGCACCGCACTGACGCGGTCCGAATACGGCCGAGATGCGGGCAGATCGTGAGCGCCGATAACGTGGGTAGTTGGAAGTTTTATAGAGCGGCCGGCAGCGTAGCCTGTTTTCGCGTTATCGCCAACCGGGGGCCTTAAATCAGGACCATTTTATTCCTTAAGCTTAAGTCTGACCGACCACTAGCCTCAGGGAACGATGGAAAGGGGAGATGTTTCGTAAAGTAGCCCATTCACAGGATTGAAGACCCTTCATCGCCATCTTTACAGCAGCAGTATCAAATCTATACTATTATGATACTGCGCGGTATAATTTGTGTGTCGCGTTAATAATTTAGCCAAATTTTCCGTTTTACTTTATGTCTTGACTGGAAACAGCGCTGGACAAGATTGTGGTGTTACTTTTACTGAATTGGTCGGATAAGGGTGTATTTCTCAGTAATCGTTTAGTACGATAGTTAGGTCAATCTAACGAGTAAATCGCGTGTCTGTTGATAGTGTAACTTCCATAGAGAGTCGTACGTTACAGTTAGTTCCTTAACTGGGCATGAAGTCATTAAACTTTCTACCGATGATCTGCTGGCGGAGCATCGGCCGGCTTAAACAGGTCTTGTTTTGCTATTACTTGACTAACGAATACTGGAATTAGGTGGTATTGTGCATAAAGTAAATTACATCTAAAGCTTTAAAAGCTTATAGCTTGTACAAGCAACACAATAAATTGATTCACAGAGAGTATAATCTCTATTAATATCGTCTCATCCATTTGTTTTATAACAATATTTCTTAGAACCTAAGACAGACTCTGAATGTCACTTTTATTTTGAGCCCTAATTCAATGTTAGCATCATCCATGATTTTGCTAAAATGTAAGTTCTTGTAATGCTTTTAGCCTGTGCCGTGTCTTTATTTTCGGAAAGCTGTGTCGTAGTTGCGACGCTAATCCTAAACTACTAATGTAAAAACAATTAGGTATTATTTTCAAACTCTTGTAGAATTATCTCCTGAGATTGTATATACGTACATATAAGGTGAGATGCTTTGGAAAGATGTTAAACAGCAAAATAGTTGGTATGATTTGTGATTATCAAAACATACAAAGCTTACATAGCAAAATATACATTGCATGTCTGAATTTTTCATCGCACAATTTTTATTCCCGAGTGGGGCTGGAATTTGCAACCATCGACAACAAATGCACTTCCATATGTTCGAACAGCCACTCAAAATACAAAGGACAATGAAAAAATAATAAATTTGTTTCGTGCAATCTCAATTAGTTATATGCATTTGAGTCACTTTTGGTGAAAATTGCGACAAAACTTAATCTAATCTTAGACATACACGCAAGTAAAAAAAATGGCTATCCATCTGATTGTAAGTCATTGTATAACGAAATGACTCCCAAAGGAGCCCTGATGCCATAATTCAAATGAAAGGGAAAGGGATCTTTTGATTTTTGGAGAACTGGATTATGATAATGGCGACTGGTTCGCGTGTAAAAGTGTAAGGGAAGGAGATTAATTTATATATAATGCCTGATTTTGTGTCGAGAATTTATATCTAGCGCATAATTCTTGACTAAACTAAGCTAAAATGGCAATGTTTCTATTTGGATATTATAATATAGGTATTAAAAATAGTAAGAGTTAGCTTATATTACGTTTAACTAAATTAAACCATGTGTAAAGAAAGTGTTTATTTTATCTCCATATCAAAATGCAGTCTACTGCCGTTTTATAATAATTTAAGGTACTATGATTTCATGAACGAATCAAAGCGTGTGGTAGAATGATCCCAATAAGAGGTAACTTCACACCTATTCCGAAAAAAGAGGGTGCTTAAACAGCTTTTTGGTGAAGATGCTCCGCGTGTACGATTACAAATCTCGTAGATAGCTCCCACATGGTTACCGTGCTGAAGATAAATCTTGTCGACGTCACACTTTCCTTCGTTTGAATTGCGTACGCCGATGACAGACGGAATTGTCAGATTGAAAGAAAAAAGAAATGAATGATTAACAGGGTATGTAATTTCAGCTTAGGTTATTTTTACTTTCTGGTAGAAGTCCACAAACTTAATCTTACCAGTGAATAAAAAGCTCTTATTTTCTTACATCGTGTTATCAAGTTATGTATGTCTCGTTTTTGCATGATCATTGTGGATTATTCTGAATGCAGAATGCATATCAAACGAGATAAAAATGAATGGGAGACACGAGTTTCCCATTAGTTGCCTCCAGTCTGCTGACAGGAGCTGACGTTCAAAGAGCTAACACAATTTCTTTTTTATTACTGCTTCGGGTAAAAATTTCTCCGTACCGAATCGCAAACAAGGATAATAGCTCTAACTCTTATGTCGCATATTTAGAACCATGGTAAGAAAAAGTACATATTTTCTCTTGTTTAGTAAAGGTATAAGCTAAACAATGGACTTATATGCAGATAGATTAGATTGGGGTACGTGGTCTAGTGACATATTTTTTTACGCTGATACAGCTAAAAAAAGTTCCATACGTTTTTGTATTAAGCTGAAGATAAACATGGTTTGTTTGTAAAAAGTATTCCCAAGCACGAACGTGACGTATCGACGAGGAGACTGGGTTATAGTCGATAAAACATGTAGGGACGGCTATTTATGGCGTCTTTCATAAAAGGAAACATCTGTTTTCCTTATTTTAGTGGTAAGTGTGAAAGGAGACCGCGTGTGTGCCACCTGCGATCGTTGGTACTTTTATGATGAATTGTTTCGCTTGCCTAAACTTGGCGCATGACGCATCACACACATTAACGCAGACGATAAATCCAGACCCGAAATAAAAATATTGTTAGGTAATCTTAAGAGAGGTAGGGCGATATGGGATTTCCCGTGGGTTTTCCCATTTTAAATTGGAGCCGCCTGATTGGGGACTGTACCTCTACCTTACAGAAGACCGCAGTGAAATAACACTACTTGATGTAGTGTTGTGTTTCTGCAGTAAGTAAGGTTGCCAGAGCTCCAAGGGGATACCCTGGGCTAGTAGTAATGCTGCTAGCACAGTGAGTCCTCATCAACAACATGGTTGGCAACCCGTTAGTGATACCCCTGGTATTGCTAGCGGCTATAGGCTACGGTGACTGCTTACCATCAGATGGGCTGTATGCTTGTGTGCCACCTTAGTGGTATAAAAAATACTTAATGACACCATTATTCTCACAATACTGCCCAATATTTCTGAAATAAAAAGAGTAACGTCACGAAATTTAGTCAAAGTAGGTAATCACTCAAGCGTTTAATTGCCTAAAGAAACTGGTAGGACCAAAAAACTATGGGTCTAGCCTCAATTTTTTGTCTTTACAAAAAAATTTTGGTATTGCACAACAATGGATAAGGAACTTATAGCCCACCATGTTCTAAGATAATAAGGTGTTACTTCTACAATGCTGACGTTATTTCAATATCCTTGGAACTTGGTGAGATTACAGGCGAAATCACGCGTAGCCAATTCTGTTCATTGCGCCAACCTAACCTTGGTACAGCATAAACGCAACACTACATATAGGAACGTGTAAATTAGCTCTTCCGCTCTCCTTCGTCTATATACCGAAATGCCTTTAGCACTGCCATTTTTTACCGTTAAATATTCTGTTCTAATATCCTTCCGGCAGAATTATAACTTGAATAATGATTTTTCTTTAACTATTGCAAGTTTGCTGAAAATATTATGTCAAATTGTGTTTAAAACAAGAAGACTTAAGATTAATTCATATAAATACAATGTACTTGGCTTGACTTGATTACTAGAATAAGGATGATAATGTTTTTTCTTTTGTGTTTTATTTCCAACCGACGGCGGACAGGCTCAATGTCCATATTTTGACAGTATTAATAGGATTGTACATTATTTATGACTAATAATTGAATGACAAGTAGTGTCCCTGACGTCATCATTTTATAAGCTGTTACAAGGTCTCAGAACTATATCCGTCTATTTATATGCTTATAAAATGTTTTATTTAATATTGCCGACTGCATTAATAAATAATCGAATAAACAAAATATATGATGGTAGAGATATTATTACTTTTTTTTTACAAAACCGTCAATGTTAACTAAACTGTCACAAGTTACAAGATTATGTCATAAGTTACTTCAAGTGGATCTTATAAATTAAACACGTGTTGCTTGCATGGTGTTTGATAGACTGCACGTTGATCCCACACACGAACATTATGTCCGTATCACGGATGCATTATAAGTTGGGAGTTACATTGATCAGCGGCACAGATTCTTTCATATGACTATCATCTCCATCATGAAGAGATACGGTCGAAATTACAAGGAGAACTAATAATAAGGTTAAATTATAATAATCTCCGGGTGTAGCGCTGACTCGCCTAACCAAAAGTGCTGTGAAAGGAAGGAGTTAAATAGTGCACACGTGGCAGCATTCTCGTAGTACATTATAGTAATTCTATAAGGATTGTTGGTTCACGGACCTTGTAATGATTCGTGTCGTGTATTATACATATTTGACCACCTAAAAACTTTGGCATAAAACAGAGTGGAGCAAGATATTAATTCGTGTTATTAATAATGCTATTCCTTGATTGTTTTTCTTATAATTTTCCTCTATAGTTTTGCCTTCTCTAGTGTTTCCATTGCAGAACTATTATAAGGTAAAGCTTAGGCTTCGATAAATCGCTGCATGATCATATTATGAAAAGCATTTGTAAAAGTATCACTTGTTGTTGTAGCAATGGCTTGGCTTGACCTTATTGCACGATAATGTTGAGATGATCGAACTGATATGCACAGTGTTGTTTCAAAACAATGGCTCATTCATCTGTCGACAGCGAAGCGAAGAAATAGTTCATGATCTGGCAATGGCATGTGAATCTTTTGTTGCAGATAATGTGTTTGCGTTCGTTTGCCTCACTTTATCCTTCGCACACGATAAGTCATTGTGACAGAGAATATTTTTATATTCATAACCTTTTCATTGGTACTGACTAGCAATGGTAGCAATATTTCATCTATCGCTCCAATTAATGCATTGTCAATCCCTTAATGAAGTTTGAAACAAAAATAAACTTGAAATATTTAGGGCTGTAACAATGGGGGCATTTTAGTTCAAAAATCTATATCTAAAGGGGTGAAAGAAATTGGATGTCAAAATGAAATGTGTCAACGGCGCCGCCGCGGCGTCAACTTGTGTCGTGGATGCAATTGGGGCGCAGCTTATAATCAATAAAGATACATTAAAACGAAACCATGTCTATAATTATATGCCACACAAGTAGGATTGGTCACCAGATGTTCTACTTTCATTAACATTAAGTCGTTTATGTAATTATAGCGATATTACCCAACAGTTTGGTCTCACGTCCATTTACGATGACAGAGCCATGATCTAACTGTATTCCACTATTGTTGTGTGCGAAACTAACACAATTGGGGCAGATATGTGTTGCGTAGTTTTAGTATGTTTGTTTGTAAACAATCATTATTGCGGGATGTTGAATCGTCGTGCTAGGAGATCGATCGTTGATTGAGTTTTACCAAATAGGTAATTAATTGCGTAAATTTAAATATTACTTCAATTTAATTAACATAAAATCCTCGGTATAGCGATTTTTAAAACTGGTTATGATGGGAATCTCACAAATCTCGAAACCCTGCTAAGAACGAAATACATTGCTGACATACACAGACTCAATTATGATGAAGATCATATTACTGCTATCGAACTAAGGTTTCCGTAGCTTTTAAAGCCACTGGGCCCTAATACGTGATAAAAGAGGACAGAGGTTAACAAACGAATAGCACTTCGGTTCATGTGAACCTAATCCATCCAACCCAAATCTTCCACAATACCTTTAATTCAATTTATTCATTTAACTTAGTTTTTAATTTGTATGCTTCTGTGACTACCTATTTAACTGTAAAAACAGTCACCATTTTTCAAATAACTTGTATAATTTTATTATAATAACTGTATATTACGTTGGTAGTAGGGTCCTATAAATTAATAAATGTGACCAGAAATTTGAACCTGCGCAGATTCTTCTCTTCTCTCTAGCCACCTCCCACTGAGATGTCTAACCTTCCAATATAAAAAAGGTCAAAGGAATCGTCACCGGACGTGGACAAACATAGGTATCACATGTTGGGCGCTCGCATTAATTGATCAGCCGTGACGGATGCTGCTCGTTATTGTTCACTTTCATTAGCATCGTGTTCATTATCATAATGTTGTGCCACATAAGCCGTCCTTGCTTTTACAACTGTTACAACTATTGCCATAGACATATTAACTATTGCACATTTCTCTGTTTTGTTTTATAGAAAAGTAGATCATCGTTTCTACATACATTTTATTTAGATGTCTGTGTGGGTGTAGTTGTCGAACTATCCTATAAGTTTTATCCGTAAAATAATTAAATAAACTAATTATGTTTTTTTGCTTGTTCCAGGTAACCCATCTACGATCAATTACGGCGAATAAACTCAATTACACAACGCGGTTACGTTAGCAATACAAGAGATTAAAAATATTGCAGCTATACTGACAGATACATAAAAAAAACCATCACATTTTTATGTTGCAGTTCCAATATGATATCAAATAGAATTTTCACTTTTACTATATAAAATTTTACCATCACAGCGCATCCTCGAGGAGCTCTAGAAATTAGTCACTGTAGGAAGGAACACGACACTTCACTCCATAAAAGAGTAGAAGATAGTGCATTTTTTTTTATTGGTCTCGCACTGTGCATTTCCAAAGAAGCTCAATGAGCGAAATTTGATTGTTTTTATATTAAACTAGTGGCCCGCCCCGGCTTCGCACGGGTAGAAATTTATCAAATATAGATGACCCGGTGAACTTCTTATCACCATTCAACAAATGTTTGACAGGTAAGAACAGTTTGTATGGGAAAATAAATTTGTCGTTTTTAGTGTTTTACTCGCAATTTTTCCATATTTTCTCAACCTTAAACCTTCCCTGGACTTCCACGAATATTTCAAGACTAAAATTAGCCAAATCGGTTCAGCCGTTCTCGAGTTTTAGCGAGACTAACGAACAGCATTTGATTTTTATATATATAGATGTATTTTGATTGAACGTAAATTAATAATAATACACCGCATGCCTACAATATGGTAACTAATTATTTCACCGTATCACTCCACTACAGAGTCCTGCTCGGTAAATCTAATTTCCTTTAATATGTCTTTTATGCAAATCGGGGAACTAAACGCGTTATCTGTGGGATGAGATGAAAGCGGAATACTAATAAATACCTACTACCTTTATCAAAGGGTCTACAGCTGAGCCACATACATAAATAGATGCTTCTACTCACGCGCTGATACATTCTTAAATTATAATCTATATTTAAATTGGGTTTAAGAGCGGTTTCACAAAAGCAAGCTTTTATCACTGAAATCGTTTCACAATGTTCTCCTCAAATTAAATCTTTACTTACGTTCAAAGCTTTATTTCATCTCCTATTGCAGTTTAGTAAATAATTTGAAAACGTATTTAAAGAGGGCATTAAAGCATTTGCTGGCAATGATGTGGTTTCTTGGATGCTGTGAAAAATGTACAAAAACTTAAAATTTTAAATAATAAAAAGCTCAATCCATAAAAGCTAAAAAAATCATGTGATACTGGGCCTAATTTTTGGTCGTTTTATTTGAAAACGCATTGTTAGTTTTATACCTTGTGAAAGTATTTTTATTCACAAAGACAGGCGACAAGAATAACGATTAGGAGAGAGAACTCCTACTCACAACTCTGTTTTGAAGATTTTATGTTAAATCGTTTTAGTGTTGCGTTTAAAAATAACTATCTTTATTCTCATATCGTTTTCAAAGAATCATAAATCACACGAGCTCATGATTTGCTGTGTATTATGTATAGCGTCTATGTGTGTATTTGAGTGAAACTTCATGCATTTACGCTCGTATTAGTGACATTTTAACCAAACAGAGAAATCGAGGAGATGTAATGTTTGAATCACGACGTTCCTTTCACTCTAAATGATGCTGATTACGACACGAATTGTGTGCGGCATTAGACAACACAAAATTGGACCATAAGAATACCTGTAATAAGTTTATGTTTAGTATGTTATTATGATGTTAAGCGATTAGGCTACAGAAGAACAAATCAAATGTGTTTGTGGCACCCAAGATACGGTAAATACACCCTAAGTCAGTTGTGATTTGTCAAGAAATAGATTGTGTTGTGTTTACCAATTTTGTTATTAGAGACAATTATGATTTGAATATAAATGTATGTATCTTTAAACCTCCACAAAAATTGCTATAAGATAATACGCTACGTATGAAAGTCTGCCATTATTATTTTCGTTCACCGATCGATTTGGTTGCACCCTTACCAATCAGGGTTAACGATAACGATGTTTCATACGCCTCGCAACGAGACGTCAGGCACGATAATATGGTCTTAATGAACCGTGTGATAGAACACATTGTCGAACATCACAAGGAATGATGATGTAAAGTAATTGACTTTGTGATTTGGTCGTGTATGCTTCGAAATAGACTGTGGAAGGTAGTGACTAAGTCCCTCGGATTACTTTGACGATGGTTGTGCATCCTGAAGGCAATTAAACGCCTTATTGAATATTATTATACAAGGGTTTTAGAGTTTTATAATATGGTTCGGAATAATAAGATCTGATTAAATTCATGATTGTAAAACCAGCCAAGTGCGAGTCGGACTAGCGCACCGAGGGCTCCGTACACACATGTAGGTAAGGTTGAAAGTAAGTGAACTTCAAATGAGGTCATTATTCATCGGTGACTGTCAATAGCGCGAAACAGGAATATGTTTTAGTGATATGCTTTAAAAAAAAAACGTTATATTGTATTATACATAGGTATACATATATATATATATATATATATATATATATATATATATATATATATATGTATTCTTTATTAGCACGACGCCAACGTAGAAGCCTTAAATCATCGTGACCACATAACCTACATATCAAGAATAACAGCGGTACTACAACCTATTAAAATTTTAACGAACCTAGAATAACGGATTTATTTCGCTTCAATTACATTTAGTAATTGCTACCAAATTGCTTCTGCTTCGATTGAAATTAACAAACACATGAATTTATAAATCAGGTGCGCGGTAAATATAGTCTGTAATCATCGTGTTATCGGTTAATTACTGCTCCGTGTCACTGAGATTTATTGTGTAGAATTGTTTACTTTATAACTTTACTACTAGTAATAAATTGATACTTTTTAAAGACTACATGGGTCAGACAACATTCGAAACAAGTAGACTTTGTTTCAATGCCCCTTAAAAAGAATTTAAAAATAAGTGATATTATAAACCTGACTGTAGAGCTTGTCAAATTTTAATAATATCGGATATCTAACCTCTTTTTTGCAACCTTCATATAAATATGAATATATCATATGTTGAAGACAATAATAACTAAACAACCCCTTTAAATGATTCTCCAATATTCATACATCCATGTGGTGAAGTAATACCGGCTATTTATTTACTAATGTGGTAGCACTGTACCTATACAAATAACCATGTATTTAATTAGCATATAATTAGATATTGTATCAGTCGATAAATCGATTGATACATCGGATAAATAATCGATACTACTAAATAACGCGGCAGATAGGCGATGCGTGCTAGTAGGTACTGCCGCTAACATTTTCCACTCGATTAGCTGCCGATGAAAAATTGACATCCGACTCGAGTCACGTACAGCGACATGCTCGAGGTGAACCGATTATTGATTCCCATTAAAGGAACCTCTTCGTATAACGTACCTGCTATTCGTGCTATATCTACAAAAAATATAGCCTGAAAATATAGACTCGCCACTGAAAAGCTGCCGTCAGTTTGCGGCTTTCAAAGGCTGTGTCCGAAAATAATTACTTATTATGTCTTAAGTCCTACTAGGGCACTCATTTATTGCAGTAAGTATGTAGTAGTAGTAAATTATACTCAATCTCAGCGACGATGCATATAATTCACACTGTTCTTTATGCACTGTAAGTGTAAATAACAATTATAATAATATGTGTGGATATGCCTTGATCAGCTTATTGACCTCTTAGCTAAGTAATCAATCTATCTGTTTCAGAAGTATCTTAGGCATTGACCAGAAACTTCGATCCAGGACCGGATTGAAGTTTCTGGTTAGCAAAATTTTGAGATTAAATGGCATTTGCTTATTTGTTACCTTTGCTATGAACTTGATAACATTATCATTGTTTATTGTCTAATTAAGTCAAGTAATTGTATTAGCATTATTTTGTAAACACAACTAATGATCACTTTAATCAAGTAATCAACAACTCGCTTTACTTAATTGAAGCTTAATGCTAATTGCTCTTAAATTAGAATTTCTCTTTAATATCAACATTTTCTGGTTGGTAAACAGACTAAAATACATTTGTAGTAGGCGGATCATTGACCATTGAATCTTGATTTTCAGATTCATGCCTAGGGTTAAATGCTTTCAACTTTGTTTACGATTGTAATGCTTAAAATACAAGCGTCAATATAGTTGTTATGTAGAAAAAAATCATACTTCAAATTAAACATTATCGGATTAAACAAAAATTAAATGTATCAAAAGATTTAGTCTGATTCCTATCTGGCTCTAGGTCGCTTTGTTCTTAAGCCTGCATTTAGGGATTTTAAGGGCTGAATATTCAAGAGCTGTTGAGATCAGCGGACGGTCAGACGTACCGTGTCGGATTTTGTAGGAATAGTGATGCCATGCCCCATCTGTGAAACTATTAACCATAGAAAAAGTTTGCAAAGCGTGAATTCGCAGCTGCTGCAGTCTTTGATAGTGTAAGTTCTTGTCTACCAGGTACAAATTCAAGTTCTATATGTATTTTTTTACTGGTGCCCAACATAGCACTCAATAAAACACCCGTAAAATATTTGCCCAATTTACCAAAGTTAATGCAGCTTTGCAGTTTTATTTACGCACCTTTATCTATCCCAGAGCACCTTTTTTTGTACTGAATAGCGTTAAGTTGCTTATAAATAAAGATCTTAGCACGTAGCTAATTTAAGAGTGCATTACCGAAAGGCTGTAATAGACAAAAAGAGATATTCCAGCCTTTTGCTCAGTTTTGCTTATTTATTTCACCTCTCCTTTGCAGAGCAAGTATTTCTTTTAAACAGGTTCCGCTAAAAATACTTTTCTGTTTCATTCTAGTTACCATTATCATGCCCGCTTTGTTGGGTCTCCCACTCTCAGGTAGTATTCTTGTTAAGAATGCGAATATTAGTTTGAGAACTGTCTTGAAATCGTCGGACCATACATTACTAGAAAAGTATCTTTCTGCGTAACCTTTAATAATAGGAGAGATATCTTAAGTGAAGTAAATATTATTTCACGTTAAAAAGTGAAAAAATACTTTTTATAAAAAAATAAAAAAATAATTTGAAACGTGTAATGAATGATTTCATCTCGTGATAATCATCCCAACATTCCCAACCCACCATGATCATTTACCTAGTGTTAGACCTGCAATGGCAAGATTTGTAAAGAGACCGGCTGGGTAAGTTGTGAGTACCACCCCATCCCCAATATTAGATATTGTTAAGCCAAACGGTCGTGTATATAAAAATGACTATTCCGGTTTCAAGGACCTGTAGCTAGTGGCATTACCTACTAGACATAACGGAATGAATAATAAAAACCTATTAGTGACGTGCAGCGAATGTAAGGTCTAGTGGTACTTCAAACGAGCAGCCGCTTACCATTAGACTTGATCACCTGGTCAGTTGAGTTCTAAAAGAAAGAAATATGCTGCTGCTAGAGGTGATCCGCCAAAGACGTCATGTTGTACACATATAATATTCTTGTATCAGTTGACCTCCGACCCGTATAAGCACAAATAACCCCATTCATTTAATGCTACACAAAAGGACGTGCTCCTGCCGTCCCGACACCTGGGCTTTATAGATTGATGGCTGGACCATAGCTGGGGGCTGATACGAAAAATTTGCATACTAATGTAACAAAGGTTCAGGGGGAACTATCAATGGATACCGGACATTTTATGCGCCCGTTTTTGTTGTTCGATAAAATTTATACCGGTTTATACGAGGCGAGGCAATCATCGAAGGACGATGCTTCAGATGATGATGATTATAAAGGATAGTTTTCCTGGAAAGTGCCTGAATTATTAATTTTACTTTTATAATAAGGCTTTCACTTTCGTGATGATGCTGAACGAATGGATGTACATACATTGAATGATAAGTATTTACCTAAGTGTCAGATACAATTATATACTGGGTTATCAATATATAAAACACCAGTGTAATCGACGCTGTAGATCAAAAAGTAGTGAGGTGCATAGTGAAACGCTGATCGACGTATCGACATGGCATCGACATGTTCGCTCATCGACTATTCATCGTGGACGCGTTGTCAGCTCATGAATATTGATGCTACTTTCGCGGGTATCATGTAATCCCCCCCATGATGCTGTGCCTGCAAACTCATTGGGTATATAGTCTCAGTATTCTCACCGTTTTTAATAGTTTCAGGATTAATTACGGCCCTCTGGGTTGTGAAAGGCTATGGAAAAAAAAGCTCACTGCTTAAAACAATTAAAATTTAAATAATAATAAATTTTGAGCTCACAATCTTATTTCAAAGTTCCGACACGCGCTGAATGAAACTATTGAGGAGTCGTAGTTTCCGAAACAATGCGATCATAATTGTTCAGGTATCGATTTGGAAACTCAAACTAAAGTTACTGAAGAATCTGTTTACTCTCCTAGTTCCCTAAGTTACGTAAAATTCACTCAAACAAGCACCCGAACAAATTGCGTACGAGGAGTTAAACTACTTAATTCCGAGAGGAACGCACTCACGAGTGGAGGCAAACAGAGCCTAATCCAAAACTACTTGCAAGCAGATCAGGGTAATGTAAGAGCATGCGGTCCTCCCATGAATACTGATCAGGGTCCGGTAGAATGGCATGTAAGACGAGAAATAGAGACTGCTTTAATTGTAGTACTGTGTCTGTAAGAGATGTCAATTTTTTTCCTCTGAATGTGAAGATTTCAGTCAGAAGAAACTATTTGCCTTAAATATTGTGTCATACTTTTTATTCTAATCCTGTTTTATAAAACCTTACCATGCAAGAAGAAACTTTTACAGATCCTTCACGTATGCGTCCACCGTGAATCAGTAATAGTGCCGTCTATGTTTATAATGTACGACTTTAATCCTGTTATTTTGTAAATTCATTCATCGTATTTAATTTAATATTATTTATGGCTAACAGTAAACAACTTTGAATAGAAATGCACATTCCAAGCGTATGTTTTGTCTGCTAACACTGAACAAGTAGGCATAAAGCGTATCTACTTCAGAGTATGCATGCATCATGTTCATTATAACACCGAAGGCTATTTTTAGACCTGTTCATGATCCATTACTTTCATAACTAATGGACGGAAATCTATTCAACATTAACGGACTTGTATTGAACAATATTTCGGAACGGAACGCAGTCAATTAGTGTTGGTAGTTTTTTTATTTGTAAGTATAATACATAAGTTAGGTATCATCAGGTACGGCATATTATCGTACATTACTACTTATCAGTCGATATCGAAAGATAATGCCACATAGTAAATTCTTACAATATAATAAAAATACCCGCCTATTCTTTTAGCAACAGTTATTCAGACGCAATATCAACGAACTCCTGAACCCTATACAATATTTTTAGCTGTTTTTATGTAATATGTAGCTTTAACACAAAATTCTAATTAACCTGATTTACCACTGATATATAAGGTAGCCACGTAGGAAATTAAATATCCAGTGCAGGCGTGGTTCTTGTTTGTGCATTACCCACTTCCAACTCTCCGCCCCGCCTTTGCTGTGGACTCAGCTCTTCATGGCGGTGCAACATGATTCGTGGGTATATGGTATATTTGGTATACTTGCCTGGAAACGTGCTCGATAGTCATACTCGTAACTACTAAGTATACTTAAAAATGCGAAAATACTTTAACATATTTTCTAAATAAGAAAGAAAGAAAATACACATATTCATAACAACACAACACAGAGACATATGAGAAAGGAAGACAAGTGTAGAAGCATATAGTGTCGTTATGACACGGTCCCAAATCAGCATTTGCTGGATGTCTAGTGAAGGACAACCAGCTCTGATCTTCCGTTGGGACCTTCTAAATTATTTCTTCTAAATAGCTTTTAATCTACATTCTTAAACAAACAACCTGATATGCTGTCCAATCTATTACATTCAGCGGAAACGGCGGTAAGTGGAAAGGCGTCATGGTCCTTCGAGCCGGCCTTAGGGCGGGAAACCCGGCCTCGACCCCGTTGCGCTCGGTTGGACGCCTCACTTTTTTTTTTGAGAAGCCAGAAAATGTTCTTTATCATCTTTAAGTGAGTGTTGATTGTTGGGCAGCTGTGGAATTAAAGCAGTATGCATTCCATACATTAAAAATAAATGAATAGTACCTTATAACTGCAATTCTGCAAGTGATTACATTGAAAACAGTAAACCTTAAATTCGGATGATATCTAATCTCGTCATATGAATTAGTGAAATCATGATAGGAATAATATTTTATGTATCGTTAGAGTTAGAAACGTTGCCTTTCAATTTAAAATGTTTGGCAGTATTCTAAGATCCAACCGTCACTTACAGACAGTTTAATTAATTTTCCGGTTGTTCTAAACTAAGATTGGTGAAATTCATCAAATTTTCCGGGCTTTTCTCGTTATGAGATTAAAGAGGTTTCTAGTAAACTAGCGCAAAATTAACATTTTAGGCGAAACGTCTGTTTGTCTCATTAACGATTCATAACGCAATCTGACGTAGGTACATACCAGCCTGCAGGCTGTAAGAACAAGTAGAATTTAGTTAAATATAGGTGTACATGTTCTCGTCACCGTTGACCCTTATTTGGTAAATTCATTCCTATTATGAACGTGTTCGTTACTAGAATTTAAGATTATTTACAGGATAAAGAGCAAATATTTTTTGATTTTTAAATTCCAGTTTTTTTTTACCTTACAAATTAGATAACAATTGATTGCAATAAATATTTTAAATAGAAAATTAAAAGAGTAACCTCCATGTTCAATAAACTACACCATTAGTAAATGAATAATGAAGAGTGCTACCAGTGTACAAGCACCAGTGTCGCAGTATCGATTGGCCGCTAGCGAGGCAAGGTCGCGCTAGGTCGCCTCACACGTGTCACACTAGACAGAAAATTTAATTTACTTTATAAGCTTACATTTAGACTTGTTTGCCGACCCAAGAGAACAAACAGCGGCCTTTGAATTGTTGCCGTCCATTCGTATCGAGTCAAAGATATACTAACCGATTCATACATCAATTATTGTCACGGCATCGATTCACTTTCGGAGTAAACAGTTTAGATTACTATTATCTTTGGCTCTTGTTTTGCTCACCTCTTTCTATTATTTCTCATGCATCATTTTATTCTCCTGCAGTTTCCGTCTTTATTTTCCGTCGTTGTATCTCGAAAGATAGACAGAGTTCTCCATCGGCTTCTTACATAAGAAATAAACGCAACAATTTAATTCAAGTTATTTACAAAACTATTGCAATTGACACTCAATCACATCACAAAGTGTCATTAAGTTACGTTAATACAGACAATAATGCAGGAACAATGAACATCTATTTCATTACATTCGATTCAACAGAAATCATATTATACAATCGTCCGACGAAAACGCTCATCAGACTGAATTGAACAAATTGTCATATCAAATTGGGGTTGAAATTGTATTTGCTTCATTATGACAATACGTTTTGCATATATTATTTTAATAGCATATACTTAGCTATATATTTATACTCTTGATTTTTTGGTTAATATTATAAATGCGAACATTTAATTTATTTCGTCTGGACGTTAAAATGGCATTACAAATTTGGCGTGGGAATGATGAGAAGTAATATTTACACATGACATAAGATAGAACGTCTCTTTTTTCATGAGCGTATTTAAAAGTTAACAATGTATAAAAAAGTGGATCTAGTGAAGTAGTGACATTACCAAGGCGTATTTAAATGTACTAGGATACACGGATTGGTCAGCTTCCGCTCAAAATATTCATTCGAGCATTTACGATTGCGTACACGCATACATTTCGACAGTTTCATGCATCAAGTAACCTAAAATTATGTATGTAGATATCCAAACCTTCCGTTTAACGTCCGGGCACGATGTTTCAAATGTTACGATGCCTGCAAGCAATCTTTAAAATAACTATTAAAAAAATCGTTCTACCTTTCTCACAATGTAGCTTCTAATTTCCCTTGCGCTTATCGATCATGGTAATCCGTTAATACACACAATAACTTATATAATATAGGGTTGTTACTGTTGTTATAAAGAGAACTCTTTCGCGGTAAGATCGCTTTGTGACTATTCTAACTGTACTCATAATTATGTTGGATGCTTGTCCTTTTACATTTGTAGAATGAAAACATTTAGAAAATACATACACAGTAAATACACTCCTTCAGTCAATACAAGCCCTCTACTTTTATAAGGTGAATTGAATTGACTATTATTGAAGTTAAAATACCCGTGTCAATCGGTTGAAGGGAATGATATAAACATAGTAATAGAGTTGTAATTTGGAAGTTGCACGTATTGTTACGGTTACAGTATTACGCAGAAATCCCGCGAACTTTGGGGTAAATTCTAGGTATTTGTTAATAAAGGTAAATGGCGAGGCCTATGGTTAAATGCGAGCGAAAATGTGGCTATATTGCGCGCTATGTGTGTTCCTTGTACATTCACGAAAACAACGTTTTTTGTTAAAGTATTGGAAGTCCAATTGATTGAACAATTCATATATGTTTTATTCGGTTATACTAATGAATATCTTAAATAAGTTTTTATCATACCATAAAGGTGGGAAGCAAACATGCGGCAATCAAATTGGTGTTACCGTACGTAGCCAATGGATGATTGCACAAAGCCCAAGGTTTCACTCAGTCATTCCTAACTTTGTATTCAAAAGGCGATTTCAGGCGGCAGCTGTAATAGATACAGCTTTTCTTGTACTTGCAGCCAGCCATTGAGATGAAGGAAAACTACACCCCACGAATGAAACGAAACGCAATGCCACATAACATAAGTGTAATTTAATTTGGTTGCGTTCATCTGTAATTTAGAGATTTAAAGGTAACAAGAATTTCAAACACCATAAATTCGGATTCAGGGACCTCATATTACCCTATCCCGCGTATTGATTTTTTAAATATCGGATTTGTACACACACGGTCGATGTACATGAAGAACCAATTTAAAACGATATCGTTTTGTGCTTTTTGCCATATCTGACATATTACATGTGCACTTTGAGATTGACGGTTGGTGTAGATCTAGCTAATTAAGCATGGTTAAAGCAAGAAGAATCTGTGTTCTCAAACTGTGGTAAGAAAAGGTACTTTATAAACTCGTGATATATTTTCTCTCCTCACATAATATTGCTCTTGACACTCGCTCCTTACCCATTGCACATGTGTACAAGTGCGTCGCATCCCACTCCACTCACTTTTAATATATTACTCGCAAAGATACGGCAGCACAGGCGCCCCGTTTTGGAATTGGGTCACAGTGTCAACGTATATATCCAAGTTTCGTCCACGGTGCGGATCGATCAGACGACGAGTCGCGCAATTTTTCACCCATCATGCACACCCGTTGAACGAAGGCCAGACCCACTCGAATCCCTCGCGTCTGTTAACTACAAATTACTTTAATGACGATGGGATTGATGTGGATTAATGCAAATTTTATTGGTCTCAAGAGCTGTTTCCGAATTTAGTTAAATTTAATAAATAAAATGTTACATTCAGTGGCACAGGCAGGATAAGACCCGAATATTGCAGACTACGTAACAGCCAACATCTAACAAGATTGCCACTGTTTTATCATTCTTGTTAGTAAATATCAATACATAGTATAAAACAAAGTTGCTTCCCGCTGTCTGTTTGTCCCTATGTGAGCTTAGACCTTTAAAGCTACGCAACGGATTTTGATGCGGTTTTTTATAGATAGAGTGATTCAAGAAGAAGGTTTTATTTACTTATATGGCCAACACTAACACTACGAAGCCGGGGCGGGTCGCTAGTATTTAATATGTTAATGTTTATTTTTATTCATTGAACTTTTCATTTAAGAAAAGATGTATTTAGAATAAACGTCCGTGATAATAATTATTGCATCTAGTTTGAAGTTTCTAGCTAGTGCTTTTAGGTTTGATATATATTCATTTACTTCATTACCCTATATGGTCATATGTGGTGCAGTTATTTACAGAATTACTTATTTTCAACAAAAATAAAACTGTAATGTCAATAAGAAGACACTGTCAAATGTGTCGTCATATCAAAAGTATCCGTCGTATCCTAACGAAGACTTCTTTATGTACAAAGGGCCCTAAAAGCTTTTATGTAACATCAAAAACATCATTATCACATGATGACTTTACTTATAACACCAATAACATTCCGCTGTAGACAGACATTTTATTTTCTTTGAGACGTGTACATTTATCTCTGAGTCGCAAACAATAAATCTATCGGAAGATCGCTGCCACGATCAGCCCTGTACCCTTCTCGTTTATAATAACATTTGATCTCTATATAATTTCGAGAATATTTGCCTTTTTAGAGTTTTGTAGCTTAGTACCAATAAAACTTGTTCTAGTAGAGTTTACAGTAAAACATGGATTATGTACATAGAGTAATTAAAATTTTATTTAGCAACTTGGTTGGTAGCTAATAATTTAATTTACAACGGATAGTTCAGTTTTCTGTATGATTGGTACATAACGGAGACTGTGTTTCATTATTTAGATAACTGTCGTATTACAACTGTTAGGACTACTGTGTAACATGTCTGATATTATAATACATTATCTCATTCTTGCTTTTTCTATTAGTCTAGAAAATTCGGCATTTGCCTCATTCACTAGACAGATTTGTGTTTGTTTCCTATCACGACGGATATCATTGCTAGGTAAAAGTAATTGAATCGGTTTTTTATTATGACTTTTATTTTTTATGTGCTAAAACTTACGTGATTTGGTTCTGATATTCACGTCAATATTAAAATGGGAAATGAGCCTGTCCCTTTATTTATTAACATACAAATACATAAAGATAACTCTTTTCACGATTAAAAGCCTGAATCGAAACTGTGTGTATCATGAACATTTTTTTTTAATGGAACACTATTTCATTACCTTCACCCACTTGAACAAAACAGCTAGTTCGCTAGCTAGAATGATACCTTCCATTGTGTACCACTTTCGCATTTGCTTTGTCGCTTTTATCTTCGTGACTAGTTTATATGAATATCATTCTCCTGAGGATTCCATATGTTCGTTTCTTTTCTTTGTTATTATTTCAACTCGTTCGTGGACCAGTCGGACAACTTGGATTTTTGCCATCTTTGTTTATCACAGGCGGCGCGAGCCTGCTTCTTATTTTAACTTACTTGTATGATTTGAGATGTGACTTGTAACTTAAATCGGCGAAAATGACGAACTCTGGAACTAAAATATAAAATACGGTAGTTTGAAAATACAAAATTTTTAAATACAGCAAAATACCTTTGTACCATGCATGCAAATAACTGGAGAAGAGTTCAGCATACATGTTTATACATACTATACACACTACATAAGGTATTTTTTCTGTTGGTAAGATTTGAAAGCGCGAAGAGCGTTCAAATTCATTCAATTCAAATTGGAGCGTAAAGGGAAACTGCTAAATCGTGATAAAGAGCAGAAACAATGCTGTGTAGATCTAAAACAAATAGTTGTTAGTACGCGGAAATTACAGGGAGCGCTCTATTGGAGGCCTGAGGCGATTGTGCTTCGGAAACAACGCCATTTCGGGATTGAATCACTCCATAGTTTTGATTGCTTTTCTCGTAATGTCCATTCCAACATTTACAACTGTGAATATTTTTTTATTTACCAATTTCCAATAAAATTTACTCTAGCTTTACTCATATGGCTTGTACAAATTGACCTTCTTCTATTTGATTGATTGGATGTGATGGATGTTTTTTTTACTTGTTTTAAATCACTTAACCAATTTTTAATTTACCAAATACACATATGTATGTAGAAAACTGATCTCTCAACTTTTGAATAAATAAGCCAATTCAGTTATTCAGGTGAAAAATATACGAGTATTCGAGTACATATTATTGACACTATTAATTCTTCCTAAGAGAAGAGAATTTAAAGCGCCATTTTACTACAGAAAAGTTTGGAAACATCAGCACAACCTCTGATTATGTCTGTTTTCAGATGACTTCGCCGTTGCCTAGAAGGCTACACTACAACATTAACAGATCATTTAGCTGTTTCCCAACTTCATATAATAAGAAGAAAGACTTAAAGGCTTTTATTGTAGCATGTCACCATTTCAATATGTCACCGTTATACCGTGTTGGTAATGGAATCGGAATGAGTTGTATTAATCGGATGTAGGTCACTAGGTCAATGAGAAAAGCAGTTTCGACCATAATATTGATAAGCATTAATATCACATTTGAATTGGTAAACTAGACATAGTTTTATGAATATCTCGGTATATCGTCAATTACACGAGCAAAGATAATTAGAAAAGGATTCGGGCGCGAGATGCAATCGCTCCTAATATATCCTCTTGAAATTTTAAATTTTACTAATGCTTCAAATTTCGATGACTTAAAAAAATTGCTTTCCTTACAAATTTCCTTTTTACTGACCCTTCATTAAAGATTCGTAAGTATTGTGTTCGTGGATATTATATCGTTCTCTGTAGTTCACTTTTACTTTTAACGAATTCTCGAACTTTCCAGACGCGAATGTTCCTAAATGAAGGCCTCAATTATATACAGTCTCATCCACCTTTTTCGAGTTCTAAGGAAGACTATGAACAGAGATGTACGTTTTCCTTTTAATGAACTGTTCTCTTTTATCTTGTCGACCTTAATTTCCTCTCGGCGAAGAAAAAGCTTACCTTTCCGAAACTTATCTTCATTATCGGACGGGACAAAAACATGGGCTTGCTTGCCATTAGTATTAAAGAACGCTTGATTTGACTTACGGCTGGCATTTCCCTCAATCGGCCCACATTACCAAGAACCTTAATGTATACGTCACCTTAATTTAATTTATCAGACACCTATAATCTGACGGAGCTCACGATACTTTGGTTTGGATAAGTCGACGTCTTGTATGTTCTTCTTGTTTTGTTTATATTAACAGATGTACGTACTTACGTTACGACGTAAGGATGACATAATTTTTGTTTCTATCTCATTCGCAATCAAAGTATTTTCCGGGTTATCTTAAAAAAAACGTAAGTACAAAATACATATTCTTGATATTTTGGTTTGTACGGAGTTCTGAATATATTTCAGTCGTCGACAGCCTTGACACATATTTATTGAGCCATTCATGAAAGAAGCACACAAGAATATAACCTCAATGGAAGATGGTACCTATTGCATTATGCATATCTTTGACATCACAATTAAGAAATAGAGATAATAATAATGTTATTTAAAAGTACATATATAGTTATTAATCTCTGTAGCTAGCACTCGATGGTACTTTATTCCAGAGATGATAGTGCTGTAGACGCTCGGAGACATTAGTGTAATTTGATTTTATTTTTACATTTCACTTTTCCCATATTATGTCTGAAAGCTTGCACCTAACAGTGTTTCTCACTACTTCTTACTCGACCCGTTACTAACATAGAGCCCTAGCTACACTTGAATGTATGTATGTTAAAGACAATATGTGCAAACATTTATTTATCAGTCATCTTTATCTTGTTATTCTAATGAGACGAATTGAAAAATAATTGAAAACGCATAACGTAATAAGAATTAACATGCGGAATCTTTACAATAAACTTTTCAAATTCAATTGCTGATATTTTTTTAAGATGTAAGCCGGAATATCGTTATGCAGTGAAGCAGTGCAAGATAACAAAACGTGAATGTTCGCGTTTGCTTACAGTGAGGCATCTGGTACTTGTAGTTTCCTCCTCGTGGGGACAGTTTTAATTACCTCCGAGATTGCGGTTGTCGACTGCCTCGACAGTGGCACTACGCTGATTGTAAATAAGTTTTTTCCCTCGGCGTACTTCGAAATTAATCCTTTTAGAGTGTACCCTCCCGATAGCTTATTGTTCTCTGTCCATAGCAACGCCTAGGAAATAACTGTGTTATTCTAATTTAATTTGCGTAACGCTACGCTGCTATGCTACCTACGGTATAACATTGTTATTAAGATGAACGTGTTAAAAGATTGATGGAATGTAAAGGATGCAAAAGAGGTGTGTAAGCTGCTGCTTACCCCGTGAGGGACGTGAGCGACCTGGCGTGATGATATGTATGTATAATATTAAGATAAAATAAATATTAGTTGATACATTAGGTTAGGACACAGTTGGAGACATACATTTTCACTCAAATATTCCAATTAGAAGTTAGCTTACCAAATTCAGAAACACCTGGCGTGCGCTCCTAGGAGAAACTACTTTAAATTCATTAATAGTTTGATGACGTAATATGTCGCCTGCAAACTTCGTGCATACTCGGCGGCATGTTTGCAGAAATTTGTATCAAAATTGTGTGTGTATTTAGATAATTATATCCTGGTTGTTTGAGAAACGATTTAGCTTCAAATTCTCATTGAATCGATACACTGTTTATTATTTCGCCGATATGTAATCGATGCTTGCGTACATTTTTTAAGGATTCGATTCGTATACGATCTCGCTCTTAGTTGATGAAACAGCAAGGACTCGCGACGAGTCAATTCAGACCAATCGGATCCGATTCATACCGGATTTTATTTGCATGACCCAACACTTGTTCCAGTTCAGTTCATGGGCATATTACAGTTTTATTGGCAGCCGCGCCCGGTTCAGCTGTAGCTTTCTAATCAACCTGATTGCTCTACCGTCTACACTCAAAAAAAATATGACATGAGTTTATTCACACTTTTTAAATGTTCAATTCAAATATTTTATCGGTAACCACTATTGTTATCGATTTGTAGATTTCCAACTACTCCAAGAATCTTATATGCAACTAGCTGTGCCTGCGACTTCGTACGCGTGGAATTAATTTTGTTGACAATTTCGTTTGCACCGTGCAATAATTACTTATAAAAAAATACCCAAGTTATGCTTATAGTATTAGCTACCTTTCAGTGGAAGTCCTGTTCAAATAATTCCCGTCGTTCGGATATTGTTCACAATTTTATGGATTTTTATTCGTCGTGCGGAACCCTAATTACTTTTCCAAAATAAAGTCGCCTATGTTACGCCCAGTAAAATCAGCTATCTACCAGTGAAGGTCTCGTTCAAATCGGTCCAGCTGTTTCGGAGATTATCCCAAACAAACAGACAGACAGACGGACGGACAGACAGACACATTTTTTTTTAATTGATTTTTTGTCATTAGAAGCGTGTTTACTTTCGCATTTCGTAAAAAACTGTTATTTTGACATTACAAACAGACACTTCAATTTTATTTATGTGTATAAATAGGTTTTTAATTTAAAGAATGAGTCGCGGAAAGTTTTTTTTAAATACCTGGCTGTACATATCTTCCGTCGAAATTATTTTTAAATTGTGAATGTTAACTACCTTTATTACAATTTGCCAACAATTAAATATTATTGTTATGAGCTTTTAAAGTGCAATACCCACTCTGGTCGCAATGAATTTGATATTCAACACCAAAATTAGACTTATTTATCCTGACCACTACTTGTTTTCCTTCAAAGGCAAGTCGCTCAATATATGTTGTACGAGTAAAGTCACTTGCTTCACTGAGACGTCATTTTGGTGACGTGGCAACCAAGCACAACAACTACGTGTCAAGGCGCAGGTTCCAGTTTGCTCAGTTGAATAAAATGTGGATATATAACCTGAGTTAGTTCAATAATTAACATCTTTTATTTGGAGACTTGTAAAATGAATTCTAGTAAATAATATTTTTCGTTCTCAATAGCAAATGCATGCTATTATTTGGCAAATTTCAAGTAAACATTTGAAATAGCAGCGTTCAAAGGGATCTATAATTTTACTGTATGTAAAGATCTACAATTTCACTGTATTGAAATGACAAAATATTCGTTGAGGGACGCGCAAACTGAACAATACCATGCCAGTGCGGTATGTGATTCCACATAGTTTTGGAGGTGTTCCTTCTACATAATTATTCCTTAATTGATTGTCACATGTAACTCCACCGGTATTGGGAGGCAGTGGGAAAGCAGTTAGTCGCTGGAAAATTGTCAATATAATGTAGTCTCCTGTTTTGTATATGGATTGAAAAGTGGAAGGTAATGGTTTACAATTGCCTCTTTTTGCGGTTAGCCGCCTGATGGTAATAGCCGCAGTACTGTGGTTTCCTTTCTCTAATTACATTTAAGTTTTGAGAAAGTCTTTATCTATAGTTATTAGCCTTGTATATTATTTATTTGTTTTGAAAATTTACCGCAACCTGTTTTTTAGTATTTTGTTACGAAGGTAAAGATTCGCATAAAATGAATGTGTATATCGCGCGATGATCTTATAAGTCTACGATAAATGTTCTATCCCAATTTATTGCCGTACAAAATGAGATGTTGAAAGCATTTTAGCTAGATCGTTTTGTTGTTTGAATTGTACGAGCCAACGACAGGTTGTAATGTCGGAACTATCTTCATGGCAGTATCCACAACACAATGAGTGTCGTTTCACAAATATAATACAGTAGAAGTTGAAATTTCCTTTCATTTTCCTCTTTTAAAGTTCGAACAAACAAAAAACATTGTACAAAAATTTTCAATGCAATGTTTCAAGGCAATGTTCCTAAACATTCGTTTGTTGACATATTTTCAAAGATAAAACGATAAACTTTTAAAAACTTAATTTTTTCGCATAGACTTAGATACATATTACACATTACAATGTGTCTTAAAAGCTTTTATTAGCGCTACGTGCAAAATTACAAGTACTCGTAGGTAGGTATGTTTGTTGGTGTGTCAGCGAATAGATTGGATTGAAGGCGAATAAACACAGACAGACACACAGACGTCTGGCTCGAGTGCAATGCACCTGTTTACAAACAAAAGGACTGCAACTTTTTTTAATTTCAAAGTATACCCTGTAACAATATCGTATTTTTAGAAATACTTTACATTTCCTTAATTACTTTGACCGTATTCGACATCAGAATAAAACAGTCACTGTAACTAACAACACCTTGATACAAATTGGTGAAAATATACGCCTGGTAATTCTAAATTTATGAATCTATTAGGAGGGCCTTCCAATTCCGTCATTTGGTGTATTTATACAATTTCAATTATGTCAATTTAAAGAAGCTAGCTATGTTTAGATGTTTGCAGTGTATTGATGTTATTCAAGGCACGATCTTTTAATCTTTATTCTTTGTTATCCACAAGAACTTTTGTACTCTACTCTAGTATATATTAAATTCCAGGACTTCTGACATCAGATTTACCAAGCATCACGAGCGACCTAGCTCTTTTGTGCTGGAACCACGCATTTGAGGTTTTCCCTGCCGGCGTCCTATAATGATTCCCTATCATCACAGCATGTATAAATACAATGGTTGATATACTTAACGGTATGTGGTGCGTCCACACAATAACCCAGGGTCATCTATTCCGAGCGCCCTCCTCTCGCCCCTCCACTCACTCCTTGGCTCTTATAAACAACGTTAAGAATTTAGATTGCTTTCCGGTGCCCGCAGCCGTTTCGCCACCGATAAGGAATTTGTCCACTTCGATTAATTTGTCGGAGGTTTCTAAGACTTTTGCTATTAGACCCAATGTATCCTCCGTTGGAGGTTCTCTTGACATGGAATGTATATTAGTTTGCCAAGTCTGTTTGTCTATTCAGAATAGTTTTGTTCCTTCCCTCAGTGGTATCTGAGAGTTTAAATGCCATTTACTATTGTGTAGTTTGTCAATTATCTTGTGCATCTGCCCTGATCTAATTAAAGTTACCAATGACAAATCAGTCAACAAATTGTTATGTTATATTAAGATTGAATAAACAACCTCAATGTTTACGTTGGGCAGGTGCAGGATGCGTGTAGCATTGGGAGATTTCCGCTTTATCCAAATTAAACTCCACAGATTTACAGCTTTTACCGAAATTCAACGCCTCCAGTAAGTCGCAGGTGTTATGGCTAATAATAGCAATATAAAATAATTATGTATTGATTAATGTTTCCGTTGTGTTGTCTTTATCAGTCAATATACCTACAAATCGAATTGACAGCGAACCGTTGTCAGGCTGCGGCCGAGACTGGTATATGTTCCTATTCTCACAGATTTGTGACAATGTATAGTCTGCTAATTCTATTCATCATAGGATATTGAAAGTAGTAATTGAATGGAGTCGGAATTGTTTTTAATGTAATATCTGACTCAGACAGGGCTCAGACCAGAATAGGTAAGTTATTCTGTTAATATAGTCAATGCTAATGTAATGAAACAGTACGCTTCGTGTTATGCAAGCCTGGCGGACACCCCGCGGCGATTTATAGTCGGCGGCTACAGCGTAATTAAATTCAGCAGGCTCGGTGATGAAATGTCCGGGACGGTTGGAGGGCGTGCATTGTATAGGTGTCCTAAAATTCGTCGGCAGTCAACGGCTCTGATTGAATTTAGCAGTAACAACCCTCCGCGCTATTATGTACGGTAATAGCTGCCGATCGCTGTGATTGTAATTTGAAATAGGGGCGCGGGGAGTACGTGCTAAGAAGATATTTGAGAGATATCAGATTTTATTACTATTGTTATGCTATGTTGATTTAATACCTCCTCAAGTCGTTGTATACTTCACGAAGTCGTGCAATGAATCTCATTTGTACGGTGAGGAGTTTCAGATATCCTGCAGAGAAAAAGCTAGAACGAATCGAGTCCTGAGAGTATTGAATTTGCAGTAAGTCTGGACGTAATATCCTGCTATCGAGTCTGTCCACTGAACTGTATTGGCCAGTGGCCGGAACTACGTCGCCGGCCAACCACTATTCATGCGGCATCTCTCGCTTTACACAATACACGCGAATCTATTGCAAAACTACGTTCGAGCTGCGAAGGTAACGTATAGCGATTGTTCAAGAGATACTTAGTGGACAAAAGATCAGGTAATAAGGCACTTGAAGTAGACTTGTTCGTTATGTCATGGTTATTGGCATGTTAAGCGGCTATCATTATCATATAATAAATAGTGGATATATGCCATTGAAAATATTGAAATACATTACACCTAAAGAGTATACAAATGTTGTATTTGCATTTTCCCAGAGCATCCATTTATATTTACATAATACAGCCATGGATGCCGCCGCGCTAGTTAATAGATAACTTTCTAGTTCATATATTATACGGATTATATTCAAAACTGTCTTGATCTGTAAATTCTAACAAAAAAAAATACAAGAAGAATGTTGTGATATGCAAACAAAAATCACAAAGCCAGTCACCTGTTTCAACCTAAAAACAAATCAGCCACTGAGCCTTATGTCTTGTTTGTATTTTAACATTTATTGTCATTTTATAAAGAAAGCCTTTGTGAATATTAATCTTCTGTGGATCTTGTGAAAAACGTGTATAGAATACGATATTTGTGCTTATGATTACTAACTTTAATCGAAGCTCAGCTTTAAAAAAACTGTAACTAATTAAAGTGAGTACTTTATAAAGTATTAGTTCGTTTCTTCTTTTTCAGCAGTGATATTCTGCTAATATATTTGCTCCATTTCGGAAGAGAATTTCGTTAAGTCGGCTTACAACGGTTTGTTTCTGCAATGCAACATTTCGATTCAAATATCTACTACGAATTTGGACGCTGATATTTTAGAAAATTGCAAAGCTGAGCCTTCACTGAGCATACCGCATACTAAGCTCTGTCAACAGCTCGTTGACAGTTTTAACACTTCTAGCCGAACTACGGCTCATAGCCGACGACAGTTTACGAATAAAATTGACAACCTTGATTCGTGGTATGTCAGAGAAGTCCCTATGGATTTGATTTGAAGTTAACTTATTTTACACATAATGATAACGTGATACCAAACTGGGAATCAAATATATCTTTACGCCTGCCCACAAGGGTCCTCGAAGGTGTATGCAGAAGTGTTACAATACCCACTTTCCACCGAAGGTAATTGGGTGCTAACGTGACAGATGGTGAGTCCATCGCCGGGTCTTAGGCACTGCATACGTCCTTGAATTTCTTCTCAGACGTATGTGGGTTCCTTACGATGTTTTTCTACACTGTAAAGCTCGTGGTGTGACCAATCACTGCAATTAAGTTAGAAAAACTCATTGGTACAGACCGGTGGGATTCGAACTTGCTTCACTAGAATAGAAGCAACACTTCATACCATAAGGCCATAACGGTCCTTTTTATGAGGATCAAATATAAAAAGTAAATAGGAAAACTTGCGTTAATTGTTTTTCATCTGTGTAATTCATTACATAGTTTTATATCTCTTGAATAACTGTATATTCTGATCTTGTATCTTTAATGGCGAATTAAGCAATCTACAATTATTATTCCATTAGGTGGCACAATAACTATTCATCCAGTTGGATAAACATTGCTCAAGCCCATCAAGGCGGCAATCTAATCTATACTGTTGCAATAAAATCTATCAGTTTCCTTTATTATTGGCAATTCTACATGCGTTATCGTTCTTATGCCATTATCTGTATCGGTGGACATTTGACTCTAATTATAATATCTCTTATTGACGCCATCATCATTGAAACACTTTATTCGAGCTTGTTTTCAGTGCGCTTCATTTAAATATTGTTTTCGTCTATATAGATGATTTACACCATCCCTGAGTGTTTGGCCTAAGATAATTACCTCTTATACTTCATCATAATTATACTCTACGTCTACATATACATCATTGTTCTGGACTTGATTAGAAACTTGATTTGGGGCGGCATATTATACGAACAATCTAACGAGAGGGTTGCCTCCCATCCGACTACTGTCTACAAGCAAGCTTGCTTAACTTCGCCGATCGATCAAAATGCGCACGTATGACCTCTTTACAGGGTATAAAATATTTATTTAAAATTCAAGCACAAAAACCAAGATACGAAAAGAATATTATGTAAAAGTGTACCAATGATAATTTTAATATGATTGTACATGATTACGAATTAGTTTTAAGACTTTTAAATATAGTTTTACTAATAATTAAGTACAATGGTTAATTAACAAGTGAACAATGAATATGAATACTAGTAAAGAAAGAATATGCTCTTATTATTGTAATGGCCACATAGAATTATCATAATATAACGTTATTTGTTGAACAAACATCACTGACTAATGTCGTCTTTGTTTCAGGTATAAATACGTTTTGGCGGCAGTTCGTAACGAGGACAAGGTTATAATTAAACACTGAAGGAGAACACCGTATATCTTTCATGAAACTGTCTTCCGTATTTATTTACCAACAACAAGTCCAATAAACTAAAAAATCAGATCCGACTGAGTATGTAGAACGATGACGTATTTATGTAAGTAGATCGCACGTTACATTCACCTAGTAAAACTATACTGATAGTGATGACACAACAGCGACGTGTAAGTAAATAATAGTAATACATACTAATGATAGGAGAGATATTCATATCAAGGTCAAACATAATTTGTTAATGACATTTCTAAGTAAACAATTCTAACGAACGTTCTATCTAAATACAGACTGACGAGTAGAAATTATAATCAGTAATCCAATTGTGAAGTTTATTAAGGAGATTCGTGAAGAAGGCATTCTAATAGTTGTAAATAATACTCGTATTTGTAACGCACAGTTGAGAGATTGGTTCAATCCAACTAATAATAGTTATTCTATTATGATCCAGAAGCCGAGGTCAGCTGAGTTCGGTGCAGGAATCCAACCAGTTTACTGGTCATCCGATGCCTCGACTCATGTAGTGGCTGCTTTGAATGGATATTGGGTTTCTTTAACAATGATCATTCTTCGATCTGCTAGACTAAGCAATTATTTTCTGCATAATTTGTTAATAAAATCATATAGAGTAATTCAAACAAAGCATAACTCTTCATCCCATTAATAAGTTAAAATAAAAACAACAGTTTAGACTCAATTGCAATGTCATAGGATTTAGTTCTGTCAGTAAAGTTTTGTTAAAGTAATAAAAGTCTTTCTGTTTTTATTAAGGCTTGGCAGAATGAGTTCTCAAGGCTTACACATTTATTTGCGTACCTTTTTTATTACCAGTTTATTGATGAGAGATCGCGATATTTTACTTTAGTATCAGGTGATTTTATAGTTTCCAATGAAGTAATTTGTGTAGGTAGAGTCTTCATAAGCTTTTCATCGGATATCATATCAGATCAGTTGTTCTAAAAGTAATCTGCAAGGTTTATTTACAGTCAAGGTATATTGAGTAACCTCGTGGTCTCCAATCCAAGCGATCCCTTGAAAGTTTTAATAGTGATATAAAAGTACTTTTAAAATAGTTCCTGCACCTGCTTCTAGGCTAGAAGCTGTATCGTAAAAAAGTTTCAGGTGTTCTGGCAACGCCGGTTTTAAAGGATGTTTTCCTTTGACACCAGAACATTCTTTACGGATAATGTATTGTTCGGTTTCTAAAAGTTTTGTCAAGGTCAGGTTTATCTGCACACTTGATGCTGTACTTCGGTACGGAGATTTGAACACTTTGGATAAAGACTTTTATCTCTAAAGTTTCTCTTGCGCCGGATCGATGCTTTTTGTTATCCTACTCGGCTGATGTTATGAGGGTGGGTGTGATCCGCCTTTTTTTTCATTGATTTGTCTGATAAAGTATTTTCAGCGCCAATAAGTTATGTTAATGTGAATAGTGGAATTTCTAAAGACACCTGCCAGTGTTCCTTATCAGGCGAAGTGCTTACTTACTTGCTTAGACTTTCATCACGTTCTAAGTATCATAAATGAAGCACGGATTAACGTGTTTGCTCTCTGCTCGTGCAACCGGACGACAATATTCAGTTTGTCACGGACCCCGTCCTCTTTATAAGAGAAACGACGAACTCATTTAGCTCTTTAAAATGATTGACATTCCCATATAAAGATTCTCGAATTACATTTATATGTAGGATTAACGTCTTGAGGACATTATTACTATACTAATATTATAAAGAGGAAAGATTTGTATTTTTGTGGGTTTGTATTAAAGAGGCTCCGAAACTACTGGACCGATTTAAAAAAATATTTCACCGTTTGAATGCTATATTATCACTGAGTATATATTATACTAGCGGCCCGCCCCGGCTTCGCACGAGTAGACAAAATATTTGATAAATGTCTACCCGTGTCTGGCGGGCAGCTTATACAAATATAAAATTGACGAAATTCGTTCTCTTTGATTAAATTAGCAAATCTAGGTTATTCAGCTTTCGTTTTACTTAATTAACTTATTAAATTCCATGTTATCAGTGAAAGTTTTATATACGTACGAAAATATTGAAACGAAATTGAAAGTAATATGCTAATAGTTTTTATAATTTCTCGATGTAATGTTACTGTGTACAGTTTTCTCCTTCGAAAGTGCTTTGAGTGACACAGACGCACGAGGGCAAAAGAGAAAGTTTTTATTTCTGTTTGTCCACACAATGCCCTAAGTTGATCGGTAACTCGGCACGCCATGCGCCATCGCGCCACTAGTGATTTTAGTATTCAGACAGAAGAACTGTCAACAATACCTCGTAAAATAGTTTATTTTGACATTATGTTATGATAAAGCATAACAAATATTTGGACAACTGTGATGTACGTAAATATTGACTCACTACAGTATAGGTAATAACATTTGGATGTGAATTACCGTTATCATGTTTACAGTCCAGTAAATGTAGTAGTAGACATTTCAATTATCGTACGAATACAATTACAATACGGTGTACGTAAAACCGGTTGTAGAATTATCGCGTGATATTGGAGCGGTACCTAACGTTGGGCGTGCGGCGCGCGTCGCGGGTCAACGCGCTCTGACTCACATACGGGCGTGAACTATCCGCGCGCATGCGCGAGATCACACGTCCACACGTCATATGCGGTGTGCGCCTGCGACCGGGCGGCCGGTACAGCTTTTTAAACCGGTACTTGTCTATCACACACCTACAAACACAATGTCGACGCTGCTATTTAATATTAAGTTAACTAGTGTGTACTCGACTTTAGAATTTATAAGAATTATGTAGAGGCAATGCAGATCTTACAGTTCTTGCTCGGTAGTAAACAAATCGAAAGATAAGTGTTATAATATAATGAAATACATTCTCTGCCTACGATGACGTTCATCAGATTTTTACATACGTAAGGTTTTTTTTTGCGTTATTACGTTTCCATCGGTAAAAATCGAAAAGCCGGACTTCAAGTCCGGCTTTCCGATGTAACGGAGGGTAATACCCGTCATAAAAGTCGGACTTACTAATTTCAAAGCCGGACGCTCAACAAGAGAATTGTTAAAAAAAGGAATAAACATACTTAATAAAATTTTAATTTACCGTCATAATGTTTATATGTACTTTTCTTTTGAAAACACGGTTTTAGTAATTCCCGTCTCTCGCTCCTACCGTACCCTACTGCTGACTGAAGTTATTGAATTGAACAATCGTTAAAAAAGCCGGACGGGCCCGACGCAGTCACATTTGGCCGGACAAGAGGTCAAATCAAAATGCCTAACACTGTTCGGCTTTATCCGGACGGATGGCAACGCTATATGTGAGTATGTGGACGTCGTTGTCTTTTCTGACTGAAATTTGATCTAATCTTATTTGATGTTTGTTTTGGCTAATGAACCGTTCTCATTGTCATTATTATCATCAGCTGCACATAATGCATGAAGAATAATTTCTAAGAAAGAGGCGACCAGATTACATTGTATGCTTTGTTCTTAATAAGTACTAAATTGAGTCACGACACGACTACCGGATCCGAGTCACGAAATCAGTGGAAATGGAAACAAATCTTTGATAAGGCTACCGTTGTGATAACAGTTTATTTTAGCTTTTCCTCGCTTTATACACTTAGTGACGAACCTAGCTTAACTCGGAAATTTTAATATTCGTGGCCTAGTTTCTTGTTCCAAATGTATGTGATAATTTAAGCTAGTAAAAACATATGTCGAATTTCAGTATTCAATTTTAATTATATTCATCAGTTAAGGTCGTTTTGACACGCTTTCATTAGCTCCTGTTTGTCTACCAATGTAATGGAATCTTTCAACGTTATTTTTAACGACATCAAGAAGTGTTAATTAAAAAAAAAATACAGCAAAAAGACTGATTTATTTACAAAACCCACAGCCAACAAACATATTACAGAGATCTTGGATACCTAACATATGGCTAATAAGAGGGAAGGTTTACATTCTATAAATTTTCTAGTTCCTAGAGTAGACAGCAATAAAATAAACTATATATATTGATATGTGTGTGTGTGTGTGTGTGCTTGCGTGCATATTGTGTGTGTGTGTGCGTGTTACATCTTTATTTATGTTTTGTCATCCTACATAATGTTCATAATTACTGTTTTAATTTTTTTTATTACTAAATTAATGTCTAAACGTAGTCCTAGTGTTCATACAAGGATCATCAGGATATAAACATTTAAAGTTTTTGGTTTATTAAACTGTAATTATTTATATTATACAAAGCATACTGCCAGGACAGAGGGTGTTAGAGGAGATCTAGAAGAACTTTTTACAACTCTAACAAGAAGTTGCGGTATTTGGCTGCGATTATGTGTGAGTTGGAGGTTCTATCCTAGAAGGATAGTTCTTATGAAAAACTGGTGATACCGTTGTGCCCTGTTTTACAACCGGTTTATCTATGAGGGGTTTCCCTCTCTTGGCACACTGTTACAGAATTGATGGTGACATAACTGTAATGCCTTGAAATAGGAAATTATTTTCTAGAACGTGAAAGGCCCCGCATGACAGAGCGTGATAATAACACAGCACGTTCTTTGTGCAAAAATAAAATAGGAGATCGGCTCCTGTATCAAGCACCGTTTCGTTTCAAATATGTAGTGGCGTTTCTCGAATGAATGCGACGCAAAGTTACAAAATACCTTTTTCATCGCGTTATTGTAAAGCAAACACAACTGAACTGAACAATATGGAAATATGTCTGCAATTTTCCACTAGGTATTGAATTAATTGTATGCGCTCTAGTTAACGACACCTGTTATTAAGTTAAACGACGAATGGGTTCTATTTGGGGACTTTAAAAAAGTGCTCTTTCGAATACCACTTCATAGGTCAAAAATCATAACAGTCCACCAAGTACAGCCGCCGATAACGAAACTATAAAAGAAAATGCCACTCATCCTGCATCGACCGTGACTCATGTAATTTGAACCCCAAGATCGATTTCTGGACCAGCCACAGAGATCCTTCTAATCCTTTGCTTATGCCGCTGTCAAAATGTTCCCTCCCTTTAACGCTGCGAAAGTGTTGCTGGAACCCACATCACCTGTGGTTTATTTTTCCGCAAATAATTGACACTCTGACAAGGGTACAATAAGATGAATTGCGTTGCGTCCGAGGTACGAATATTGTTCAAAATATTGACGAGTATTCATACGTCGTTGGCCAAAAATGGTATTAATATTCGTTAATGAATTTTCTAAAATACGTCAACAATTATTTTTATGAAGAAAATATAGTAAGTAACTATGCTTTCTCATGCTAAATATTTCGCCAGCGAGCGTCTTCACTAGAATTATATGAGGTAGATATGGTGAAAATATTTGATTAAAGTAATAAACTAAATATTATGAACCTAAAACTAAAAACCTTAAAAATATAATATTATAATAAAAATATATTATTAAGAGGAGTCCATTAAGCTAGATATACATGTAAGATGAAAGCATGATAATTAAATAACATTAAAAATACCAAATAGCTTTTATAAGTTGTAGGGAATATTTCTCGAAGTTGCACCGAATTTTAATACGTTGGAAACTTGGAGTCCAATTAATAAACTTTAATTAATCAAACTTTTCTTGACAGTTTAAGTAAGTATTTAATAGAAGGTAGGTAGACAGAGCTAGGAGTTTAATGTTAAGATAACATATATTAAACTGTGTTTAAAACTCGGATGAAGTCTGAATAGCTTTCCGAAAAAGTGGTGCTATATTCCGAAGCATTGTCTCTGTGGTAACTCATCTGTTAAGAAATATAAATTACTGTTCAAATCGAATGCGTTCAGATATTGTGATACTAACAGGGTTGTTGGTGCAGGTTTAATCAGAATGAACCTGAATGAAGTAAAAGAAGTTACTTCACACATCAGTGAAGTTTATTGTACTGACATCGTAACATAACTAATTAGTGAACATCAACCTTGTGTATTGGGAGATAGCAAGAGCAGTTATCAGAACGTGCACGTTTGCCCAGCAGCCACTTGCAGCCTGGGCTAGTCTGTAGCCTTAGCTTAGCTTATAGTAACTTTCCTAATATCATTTCTTCTTTTAGGACCAATACTTTGCCTAAACGACGAACGCCAATCATATCAGTACTTTCAAGGTCCAAATGGTATTATTTTAGTTGAATGTCATCGTGTTCTAGTTAGGTCTTTATAAACCTTCTACAGCCAGCGAGCGGTTCGTTTCGTAAGGACTCTTTCGAGTTCGTGATATTCCAAAATGATTTGAGATATAAATCAGGTGTAATGTCAGAGTCAAAAGGGGTAGAATGGGTTGGCTGTAGCGACCTCTGAAACTTTTGAAGGCATGTCGCGAACTAGCTGTAATAAATTGTTTCGACGTATATTTTAAGTCCGAGGGCGAATGAGGAAGTTAAACATTTTTTAATTACTTGATAATAGCTTTTATTAATAGCCGTATCTTTTCCGTTCGCATATAAAAGCTTAACATTGGACAAGTCTTATGGGTTGTTGGTGTCTTATCACATTTTAATCCTTATTCTCCAGTGACATATTAGATAACAATAGTATTCGCCATAATGCGCGCCAAATCCGACAGGGTATCTATATCGGACATAACACGTAGGTACGTCCCCTGTTCGTTTCGTTACTCACAAAGGTCATGCATTGGCTGACCTTAATCCAGAATTTACGACGCTCTGAGTTCACAACAAAATATAAACGTTTTTTCTTATCAGTTTTATGTATGACCGTCATATATGCCGAGCATAAAAAGTGCGGAAGCCACTTGCTCCTGAAAATGTTTTGGCGTGTCAATTGAATTTACTGAAGCGGAAGTACTGGGTCGGCTGATATAAAGATGTAAGAGAAGTTTCATGTGGCCGTATTAAGTAATATTACATCGAGCTGTCCAAAATTCTCTGAAATAAATAGACTATTATTACTGAACCGCGTTCGCTGTGTGTACCACGAAACTACCTCATATGTTTTTAAGAGCAATACATGAAAATAAACAAAAGAGAATAGCGAATTGTATAACAAATTTCAATATGTAGGTAAATGGAATACGCCAATTGATGATAGAAATATTCAATTAAACCAATGATAACACGAATAACAATGTTAAGAAATACCCTTGACCGAATTGGTTTGCCGCATTGGCGCGGTGTGTGACACATTTGTATTTGTAGGTATATTTTTATGGGATCTAAATATACCGACCACATCTCATCATTTAAGGTCGGCAACGCGCGAGTGATGCAAGCGTCCATAGGCTACGGTGACCGCTTACCATCAGGTGGACGTATGCTTGTTTGCCACCTTAGTGTTATAAAAAAAAATATAATTAATAATCATATTCAACTCACCTTCGCCATTATTATATGGACTGTTTAGAAATGAGAGATTAATCTATCTTAACCGCATTTAACCTGAAATATTGTTTTATTTTAATTGTACGTGACGTGATGTGACTATTTTACAAGCTTTCATTCAATTTGCAATATTTTTTAGTTTGAGACATATCTTTCTAGCTGTATAAGAACCACTTAATTCAATTTTTAGGAATAATTAGGATTCCAAAGCTATTTCAATCTCGCAAATGGCTAGCTTTCGGTGTGATACTCGGCAGGTTTAAATCGTCCGTATTCGTCCTTTGAATGCAGGTCAGTTGGAAATTCCCATCAGCGAAGCATTCGCTAGGATTAACGGCGGGCGGCACAGCGTCCAACACGATATAATCTTTTAAATTTCTGAGCTTATTTCGGTGTGAAAATGTTTTTATATATACCTAGAACTAGTACGTACAAAGTGTCTAAAATGTATAGTTTATAGGTACTAGTCTCAAATAAGGGACGGGATACATTCATGTTTGCAGTGACAAAGAGCTGGGATGTTACTTTACTACCCGTGCAATTAGTCGTCGGTTCAGGGAGCTCTCAGAGGCGTTGAACAAAGACTTATCCAGGTCAACCCTGATTAGACTCACACTAAACTAACCCTGCACTCTGCCACTGAAGAAAATTAATCCACATGGAATGCACGTATTATTTTTTATCTAGAAGACAGGTTTTGCGGTTTTCACATAACATAAATTATATTTTAAATGTTTACAAGTTCAACAAAATAAAAGCCTAAAGAACATATTCAGGCCTTTTCATTTATTGTTTTGCACCTAAAGTAAAATAAAAATATATATTAAAAAATCGGTCAAGTACGAGTTGAATTTGCAAAGCGTACTAAAAACAAAATAGGTTAAAAATAACAAACCCTAATTAGCGGTTCGATCCCTAGACACGGCTACTGCACCAACCGCAAGTATTCAGTTTGTTATAGTAAATTCGCTCACTTTTTATAAAATATAGCAATACTCACTCTATGAGCATTTTAAGCGTCTACTTGTTGCCATTATTAAGACCAAACCCCAAAAAAACACTTTTCTAGTAGGGAAGCCACTTAATTTTTTCATATTTATTCATTGTTGTTATAGCGGCAACAGAAATACATATTCCGTGAAAGTTTCAACTGTTTTCGTATCAGGAGACGGACGGACGGATGGATGGACGGACAGCGAAATCTTAGTAATAGGGTTCCGTTAGGGTATGGAACCCGAAAAAACAGATGACGATCGCTTTGGAAATCGATGCCATCAATGTTTAGGGTAAAGTTCAGAAATTTAATTATAATAATTGAATTGATATATTGTATCTTTAATATTCAAATGATATATTGTATAGTTGAACATGTCGGTTATTTAATTTAGTAACTAATACACAATAATGTTGAATGTTTAATAATGAGGTCTGTTAATTAAGCCTGGTATCGCTTTCCTGTTTTTATCCGAATTATTTCAACATTATTTTAGTACCAGGATCATTTATCCTGTTTTGTTGTTAAGCAATTTGCTATCTTGTTAATTGAACACCATGCTTTTTCCTCGTGACTTCTGCCCTAAATATTCCATAAGTAATATATTAATTTTCTGGCGTAAGAAAATAAAATAAAGCCTATGAAAGTTAGTATGTTATTACTATGAGAGTAAGTAATGTGTCATGTTAACTTATATTCTTGGGGCTCAGTAGCACAATAAGCACTTCAGTCCACAAACCAGTGTAGCTTACTTGTCTATGCTTCATTCTAACGATCTCTGTCATGTTCTCATAGGTAAATAAACTTTCTTATTGATGACATAGCATAGACCATGTCATATAATACATACCTATAATATAAACCCTATCATTAATTCTCCAGCCTTTATCCTATGCTATCAGCCGTCATCTCTGTATATACCCTTCTTCTTTGGCCATGGCCTCTTTCACACAATGCATTTATACTTATAATCCCTATATCAAATTCAAATGCACAAACCGAAATCGAATCAACGAATCTGCGGCTTGCAGTTAGTTAACAGTATATTCATATAATCATGTATACATTTGTGTTGACCGCGTGTTTGGTTTATAATAATAATTGAGTGTAATTGCTGTAGTGCCACGAACGCGCGACGTGTGGTGATTAATTGTCTAATTGGGTTCACTACGCTGCCCTGGAGGTTTGCTTATTATAACATATAATCAACGTGTCACACTCGCACAACGACCTAAAATGTTATTGAAATGTCAGCTTAATTAAAATATGGAGCTTACATCAACATCGCCCCAGTGATATTCGAACCCGCGCGTACAACGAGATTATGTATAATATACTAGCGGACCGCCCCGGCTTCGCACGGGTAGACATTTATCAAATATTTTGTCTACCCGTTTTTAGACTTTTTCAGGCATTTTTTTTAATTTTTCTCTCCGTAAGGACCATTCTCGTACTTAAAGGAATATTTAAAAAAAAATATAAGCGAAATCGGTTCTGCTGCTCTCAAGATTTGCGCTTAGCAACATATTCAGCGATTCAGTTTTATATTATAGATTTGTGTCTAGTCAGACACACCAAATACGATTAAAAACAAGTTTATTGTATGTATAGTTTTTTAAACTTTATTGAAAATTTCAGCCTCTACCTCCTATTTATACCCGACCACGACGAAGCCAAAAAGAAGGGTTATGATTTTAGCATCTATGAATATATTTGTGTTTGTATTTACGTATGTTCCTCCGTAGCGCCTAAACTATTCATCCGATTTTGATGAATAAAGTGTCAATCGATTCGTTATTATGGCCCAACATAGGCAACATTTAATGTTGGATTATAGTTTTTAAACTTTTTACTTGTGTTCAACGTCAGACGTTTCAAAAGATATATTATTATGGTCTATTCCCACTAGTTTAGTTGACCAGTTCAGTTGACTGAACTGGTGGGTTTTTTTTCTCGGTTGTTCAGTTTTATACGAACAGTAGACAACGTTGGTTTAGGGAATAAGGTCTCGTATGGATACGAATCTCAAAAAACAAATTCAATAGGTGACAGTTTGGTGATAATGGTCGTCTCCGTAGATAGTTTGGTTCAAACCTTGAAAGGTTTTTTGTCAGCCTGGAATCCATTCATATATATCTTTTCGCAAATGCCCAGCTCTACGATTATGTACGCCTTTCACGCCGCCCATAAATGTTTCCCGGGGCGGTCCTGAAATGATCATCCCTTTGAAATCTCGATCTTCTTATCAGTCCTTACACTCGTAGATGTGGTCTCTCTCGAATTGATCTGATGCGACTTTACGTCCCAGGTTGTTTGTGGTCAAGCCCACTTTTTGTGTCGATAACGTCGATATCCCAACCAAAGAAAGGGAATGCAACGTTCATTCATTCAGGATGCCTTTTGAATCCAATCTTCCTTTGTCGTGAGTGATTTTTATGTCATCAATCTCATACGTAAGGAAAAGTCCCTTTCGATTATACTTTGTGTAAGTCACATAAGCAATAGGTATACCTTTTCGATAGAACGCGTGAGATTTCGTTAATGCAGAGACATCTCTCCAAGAGAACCTTGGTGTAGGTACAGAAGAAAAAGGCGATAGAGAATAAAACAAAAGACAGGTGCACGAATAAGCGTGATAATGAGAATTTCAGTACACGATAGTTAAGTTTTAAATTATCAGGCGATCTGTGTCCGATCGAAAACCTTCCAATTGAGCTCTCTCAATTGAGTGCGTCGATGAATTAGTTTCAATTAGCGAACCAGATCCTCTCTTTCCGTACATTAAAATTGATTGACTGTCGACCCCAGGTGAATATCTTCATATAATAATGAAATAACCAGTTTTAGTAGCGTTATTACGTGCTGAGTAATATATAGTGTATTTATACATACATTATGTATAAACGTTAATTATACATTCCAAATTTATCTTACTTCTAAGGTGTAATCTTAGATAATTACTAGCTGCCCGCCCCGGCTTCGCTCGTGTGGACAATTTTTTTTTGCATTTATGGGGATGAAAAATAGATGTTGGCCGATTCTCATAGATACCGGATAAGCACAAAAAAATTCATCAAAATCGGTCAAGCCGTTTCGGAGGAGTATGGCAACGAAAACTGTGACACGAGAATTTTATATATTAGATGATGTAAAACTGTAAATAAAGACGCCATGAAACGTATCCTACGTTTACGGCGTTCAGAACTAATTAGTTCTAATCTAATCTCGCATTAGAAGTGCAGCGGGCGCTTTCAGATTTTATGCAGGGACCAACTGTTACCATATCAGTTGCGGAATAGACGAGGGATGCATACTGAATGCCGCAAGATGAATTCGCTAGCGTTCGTACGCGCATATTATGCATGATGCTTTAGCAACTTTGGAAAGTTCAATTCTCCGCCACATGCCGTTGTATAGCATGCATGAGTTTGATGATGTAAGTTCATTACATTTTCATGTGTTGTTTGAAAAGATACATCAAAGTTAGATTAACTGAGCTGTTATTCCTATATGTTCTTCTCTGTGTTATTAATTGTAACATAGTCTTTCCACTTTACGTGTTATTTCAACATCAGAGTGACGATTCCAAAAATTATATTAAGTAGGCTTGCGCCCTGATGATTTTGCTTTATGTTCGTCTGTTTATTATTAAATCACAGATTCGATTCTACTAAGTACGGGACTCATAGGAGTATAATAATGGCTATGGTGGAAGCTGGCTTGTATGGAATAATTCCAATGCTATGTTTCCAGCGGTGACGACCAAAAGCCTAATGAACGTTGAGCCTAGCTTATGTTATTATCGCAAGAGCTGGATTGTTTAAACCTCCATTCTATAATTCTCTCTTTTGCATCAATTTTATGCGTTACTTATTTATAAAAAAAACTAGCTGCCCGCCCCGGCTTCGCACGGGTGGACAAAATATTTTATAAAAAATCTTTTTTTTTAATTTAGTGGGAGGTCAAAAAGATGTCCGATTCTCCCCAATATGCACACAAAATTTCCTGAGAATCGGTCAAGCCGTTTCGGAGGAGATTAACTACAAACACCGCGACACGAGAATTTTATATATAAGAAGAAGATATACACATTGACTACAAGTTGTTATTACTTATGTTTAGAGTAACGATTGCAATTATTCGCAAACAATACGGCTTAAGTGTGTCTAGAGAACTTAACTTTACATGATATTAAGGGACTCGGCGCGCCGTGATGGTATGTATAGTATATTATGATTGAATGAGTGGACGTGCCGCCGTGAATTGTAAGATTTATTTACATACAACTAGCTGTGCCCGCGACTTCGTAAGCGTGAAAACGGATATTGTTCACAATTTCATGGGTTTTTTTATTTTTTGCGCGTATCCCTGATTATTTTTCCATAAGTAGCCTAAGTTATTCATAGTAACATCAGCTATCTGGCAATGTTTTCACCGTTAGAAAGCTACATTATCACTGAGTAACATAGGATATATATAACACTATAAGTTAACTAGTTAACTTACCTTAAAAAGTAACATTATCGCCTAATTAAGAACATGGAAGACTGGACTTAAAGCATTTTTCTTTCATGTAACGGCCTCTCCTTTATAATACTGCTGTATTAAAATTTATTGCCTTCAAGGGGGTGAAGCTTAGCACCAAAATATGAAACACGTTCGCCCGATATATCCCTTTAATAGCTCCCCAGCTTCCTTTGAAGGTCCTGTAATGCTACTAATTATAATTCAGTATATCAGCTGCCAGCGCCGGTTATGTAACGACCGCGGCTGTTGTTAATTAAATAGCTAGATACTTCATTAATATCTGTTAAACAATACCGTTATTATTGGAAACAATATTTGCCCAGTGAATTTGAGTTATAATGCCGGTGTGTACCTGCATGTAAATACTGTAGATTGTTATGTAACCACACCAGATTATATTCGTACATATTACCTTATTCTATTTGTGGTTCTCTCATAATATTTATATTTTGAATTGATTCAGGTTTTACTTTGCGGAAATTCATATTTATAGAATACAAAATATATTATAATAAGCTCAGCCGTGGTTTCTTGCGCGAAGAAACCACGGCTGAGCTCACCTGGGCGCAGGCCGTTCGACCGTATCACACTCATTAAGCGGACAAAGCAAATTATAATATATTTTGTATTCTATAAATATTTATATTGTTTTGTAGTGTTTGTGAAAATTTGTAAAAGGTATATATATTGAACATACACATTATAATGTCATGTTTTTCTTCGTATGATATATTATGCACCTATTTATTGATATGTTTTTCATAATGGCACATATTTAATTGTAAAATTTTACCTAAAAATAAAATTTGAATTAAGCGACTTACCCTATTCCAATATTATGTTAATTAACTAACATGTATCATGATGGTTCTTGTAAAAAGTTGCCTTTCCCCATATTTACCAACTTATGTTATTAAGCTTCATCCATTTGTAGTTATCTCGCGCCTGAGTATTCCACAGAGGAATACACTTGGCGATCCTTAAATTCTACGGATTTATCGCGACACAGACGTTTTTACTTCGGCCATTGCTCCTGTGCGTGCTCACAAACCGGCAGTGAGCTCAGCTAAACATTCCTCGAAATCCCTTTTATTCCGCTCTGCACCCGAAAAACAGACAAATGATTGTCGCAGTTGCAAAGTTATCTCGTCGCCGTCGCCCGCCATTTCTTCTAATTCGTGTCGCCAATGACCCTGGAGCTGGTTAATTAAAGAATTAATCGCTATTCCAGGCCCCAGAGACCCGAGGGATATCCCGCTGCTGAAAATTTGTCCGACGGTCATTAATCTTGATGTTTCATGATGGTGCTGTAGAATTTATTTCTTAAGAAGCATCCTAAAGGCTTTTCGATGTTAATAATAAATAACGCGATTCTTCTAACCCAATATTTATGCGCACGCATGTTATTTATTGGATGTATTTATAGGTGGGGATACAACAAACTCCCCGGGAAAACATTAATTATGTATGTGCATCTATTGGGAGCGAGGCGAGTGAGCCAGCCGAAAATATCGTGATTAATGCACATTCGAAACGCAATTTGCACTGAGCTGTTGAATCGATGATGGTGTTTCATCAATTGAAGCCTACGACCAATATGACGTATTGAGCTATCAACACAAAATCATAAACATGTCCGGGTTGATTCGCTTAGATTTTTGTATGTCGGCTTTACTGATTCGTATTAAATTCATCAATTCAACATACATGTATATTAAAATAAAAAATACCCGTGTTTTGTAGTCAAACCTGTGTGGTTTTGACCTACTCTCTCGCGATATTTGTTCGTGAAAATTTAAGAGAAACGAAATATGCCAGAAATGTTGCGTTGCGACATAATTTCCCAGTTTTCTATGCTGGCTTGTAAGTTGTAATAATTTAAGATATTCGTGGTGAAATGAAAATCGTCATTAGGTTTCCTTGAAGCTTTTGAAGATATTTACAACATTACATATTACATTCATAACTAATATAATATCATAATATATCTCAGAGTCATGCGACAATGAATGAATATGCCAAAACATTTATAGGCGCAAGCAAGCCGTTATTCACACGGAAGAATTTTGAATAATGTATGAGAAAGAAAATAGACGCGCACTTCATCCCAGGATTTCACCGCTAAATTGTATTTAGAATACGCGGTATAAATTATTACTCGCTCATGTTGAATGCCGCAAATATTTTTTATGATTCTCGTTTATTTATTTATATTTGTTTAACTGGTTTTAGTGGCATTTTAGATGTGAGTGTGATATGCTTGTGCTTAGAAAGCAACAAAGGATTATCTTTCAATCCATACACATCAATCGGTCATATTAATTTATATCGAAATATTGAAAACGGCTTAAATTCAAAGAATTAACCTGTAGTGGAGTTAAACAATGGATATTTTTTCTGGAGTTATGGAGTGACATTTAATTGAAATAATTATGATTTAGATTTAGCATTCAATTGCAGGAATTATAAATTGAGTTCTCTTGTATTGTAATCATATCACAATATTAAACATTCATTCATACAAATAAGGCCACGATAGAAATGGTTTTCACTACTGCCGCCATAGCTCCTTTGGGAAGTGCTGTGCTAGCAGCAGATACTTGTGTACAGTGTTCGCTTTGTATATTTAGCCAATCTATTGTCTGCAGAGCTCGTGAGTTCACGACAAACCTTTGCAAAAACCGCCACAATGAACATGTACAAGGCAAAGCGCGTAATAGGCGTGGATATGAAAAAGGACAATAAGGTACCGGGCAAATGCGAGAATAAAGCCATACTGCACTGTTAGTAAAATACCGAGGGAAGGCTACATAAAAATTTAGGGAGACGCGACACAGAATTGTCTACCTCTAAACAATGCCCGTGAAAAGCATCGCTTGTTATTAACCCAGAAGGGTGCCTGTACCCAAAGTCTTTTTAATAAATCCACATCGGATTCGTAAAGTGAACAATTCTTGTGTTGCTCCCCTCTCCTCGTTAGCTTCCCGTTTTAATGATCAGAGTTGTTCTTTATTGTCGCTCTGCAAGTAATGAAGTTGATGGCTTAACTTTTTATAATCTCAAAAAAGCGTCTCTGCCGACTTTAAGTCACTTTTGCATTTCATCATCCATCCTATATCCTATAACTACTGTTCATACGTTTGCGCTTACTAAGTTGAGAACACTATTGGTGTGTCAAAGTTATAGTGAATAATGTAGAAGAAGTAGTATATAAGTAAATCATAAAGTATGTCAGCAGCAGATCCCTTAAGTTACACAAGACCGTCACGTCCGCCAAACGTCATTGAAAGTTTCAAACAACAAGTAAACTGGTGGCGGGAGTCTTTTGCACCGAGACTACTTTCTACCCTAAGAATATAATATAATATTTCCGTCACGTACACTCGCGATAAACAATTAAATTAATTTCTTTAATCAACTGTAGATCGGTAGATACGAGCTTCAGAATGAACTTGGCGGATTAAATATCAACCGTCTATTCAAGCTTCTTTGAAACTTCATTATAGGCATTCAACTTTCAATTTAAACTTTATATCTGTTTGAAATAAATTTTCGCGTATTTCTCGTTAATTTATTTTCAGTTTAACCCCACAACTTAAATCTTTAATGCCTTGGTTGCATTTTAGTTGAAACAAACTATCCAAGAATGACTATCCTCCTGCATTTCTGCGTTTGACATTTGAAATTAAATTCTGCTGTAAATTCCTCTCTCATGCTCATAATAGACCGAGATTTAAGCGAGACGGACAGAAGAAAGACTTCTTGAAATAATGATATTTCTAACTTCTTTGTTTATTCAGACTATAGATACATGGAAACAATTTCATTATACATTAGTTAGACCATTAAATAATGTTTATTAGGCTTCCGTTTCGATTAAGTAACTTAACTACTGCCTAATGCCTACATCATAAAAAGATCCAAGGAAGACAATCAATTTTGGTGCATATGCAGCAAATTTTCAGTAGCATCAACATTTTTCATCATTAAAAATAAAACAAAATAATATTATTCTCAGTATATATTCTTCTCAAAATATTTGGTAAGATAGTTTTTATGGCCAATTCATAGCTTATGAATCAAATGGCCTGTTATATTATCTCAGAGACAATGACTAAGTAAGGTTTATTAGGAATTAAAGTATTCCTCATTCATAGCGATCACTCTTACAGCAATTTACCAGGCTGTGATCATATCTGTTATTCTCCAACTTGTACCAGATTCCTAACCCTAACGGTGTCTCGTTGGCCACCGTTACTTTGTCGGTTTCCATAGCCTGCAGTTTCTAACAAACATTGTTTAATGCTCGATTAAAGCAGAACGCGATTTGAGCACAGAAATAGGGGTCAATTATAACTCGGAACCTGTTCCGAAACTTCAGTATGATAATCAAAGTCTTCTAGCAATGTCATTATGGCATATTGTGACATATTTGTAAGTTATGGTAGTCTATTAATTCGATTCGTTATTAATATATCCTATATTATGGAGAAGGAAATGTTTTAGGTCAGAATGATATCTTGAAATGTCACCTAGGTCCCAGACATGTTATTCATGCATTGTGGCCCCAAATTATAAATAAATGGTGTCCCGCAGCACATCAAAGCAACTTTATAGGCACCATTCTATAATCTATTTATAAACGACGTTTTTACGCTGCATCCACCCAACCGTATATTTGTGCAACACTCGTTCAGGATGCGATTGTTGAATGTTGGCCAGCGCTGTCACGCCTCACATACACAATATGTGAATAATAATCTGCATACATTACACGAAAATCTGTTTGTCATTGCATCTTGCTTGGGTTGAATTTTAATGTGATCAATTTTATCGATGTTTCTGTAATATTCAGATTTGAACTTGTGAACGTTTTGTCTATTTCACAAAAGGAAAATATTCATGTTCCTTGCATGTCTTTCTTAAATTCTAGGACATCCATATATCCTAATTCGAAAAATGTTTTATTCCCCGATGCCAAAGCAAGAATGTTAAGTTCAACTTCTGTGAGTTATTACGTAATACTTAAGTTAGACTTTTTTCAAGAACCTTATTATAGGATCGGTCAGTTCTATCATTCACCCATTCACTGGTGAACGAAAGCATATTGCATTCAGGATTCCATTTCTTATCTCCGCGATACTGACGACAGACCGAACGAACGTCGTTTGACGCCATTACAAATATGGAATTATGGAGCGCGAGAATTGATTTCAAAATGCATTCTACAAATGATGGACATGATTAAATCCCCAATCTCCATTTCTCTAAATGATTTACTTATTGTCTGTCCGAGTAAGCACTTATAATAAATTATATATTGTTTGTTGCAGGTATGAAATCAACCAATGCACTCTTGGCGATCAGCTCTTTTGGTGTGAGTTTTAATATAAGAATATTGAGAATCCTAGTGTGGGGATGGGCAGATTATAAACGGCAACGACAAACTTATGCACAAAATGTACGGTTGTTGTAGAGGCGTCAGTGCTCTTTGTTGACATAGTCCTTCGAGCCGGACGTGTCGTTAATTGAGTCCATACGCTAGAACTAATTACGCGAGCAGTGTAAATTGAATCTTCGATGAGCCGCTATATTTAGCCGAGTACTGACAAATGTAATGCCGTAAACAATTAACTCCAATCGACCGTAGTTGATGTACTTTACTATCGAGACTTGTTGATATGCGGTCTGACAAGCAACTGGCATTATTATAATTTAAAAAATAAATGCAATTGTAGTTCATGCAATCGATCATCTAGGAAATGTACATCATTCCAATGTAAATTGCATTCAGGTCAGTTTAAGGTACATTCTTCAAAGGCATGTTTCTGCAAAATGATTTACTACATAACATCACATAGCAAATTATTTATGATTATGGAAAGCTAAATATCTTTCCATTCTTTCCGCTTAAGCTGTTTTCAAATTTCTCCTAAACAAGAAATGTATCAATCAATCAAACCAACCAATAGGGTAATTTTCTGCTAGATTACTTGAATTGCATTAGCCACGCTTGAGGTAGCGTGCCAACTAGAATATTGATGGCTTATTTAGCTAAATAGCCGAACAGACGTTCAATTTGATCAGTGCAGTGGTTTGCTGCGATGCGAAATGCATTCATAAAAGGGCAAAGTCCAACGGTATCAATTTATAACGTAAAGAGGTGAGAAACGGCTGCTTGACGCAAGTGTCCGTTATGAAACTGTAGAAATGCACTGTGTACGTACGTATATTACATCTTGATTTACGTGACAAAGAACGGTAATTTACTTTACAAAAGATTGTGAACATTATACGGTTTGGAAAGGATATTGGGATAAAGTTATGAATTGTTTCTACTGACATCGGTTTAATACGTGTACAAATTTTCTAAATAATCAGACGATTTCAAGTCGTCTGATTTGTAAAAATTTTGTTGAAAAATTCCAATGAATTAATAGATAACATACGTACCTACACATAGGTGAAGCTATTAAAAGCGTGTTAAATATTTCGTTCATTACTGTTTGATAATACCTATGTATCAACAATCGAGAGGCATACGACGTACGCTTCACACTTCTCACAGTCTTATAATTTCCAGAATTAAACAAATAAATATCTTATTAAGCCGTGTAAGAACTAAGAAGTAAATATTTCAAGATAGAAATTAATCTCTGTAACTAATAAGTGGGTACATTAAGCTCTACCTATATTACGCTTAAATTATCCTTAGTCCGCTTTATGATTATGATACACCATGAAAAGAGCTCTCTTCAAGTTGTCGGTTACCGGTGCCACTTACAAACATCCTCATATAAAGTCACTCCTTGTTACACACATATCAACGGTACTCCCAGTAATCCGTCTGTGATTTACGTGGCCCAATATTCCAATCCAAACCATACCCTTTGGGATTGGGACTACTCAGTCTCTAATCCTTAGATACAACTTATTTGGAAGTTACAATATTAATAGCCACCACTTCTAATCATTCACCAAAGTTGCGGCGTAGATGTGCGAAAGCGTTAAATTTTCCTCAACAGAAATAAGGTTAACAGGCATGCCAAAAAAGTAATTAAACACCGATTGTCAATTACCCGCGTCCTCGCAATGAGGTCGCCGCGCACAATGCAATGCTTCACGGCCTAGAAGCTATGAGTAGCAGAGGCCTTAGAACTTAATACAGACGGGTTTCTTGATGGCAAATAAATTGCTGTTCAATTGCATTCTCAGTTAAAATTAGTCTTTATATTGTTGAGTCAGTATTAGTATTAGACATATTCCAGTTACTGGATAAACGTTTGAATTACATGGGCCGACGACGTCATCACAATCATATTTTATCTTTAACTTTTACATATTATAATAAACATATAGACTCAGGTATTCGTAAAAAAATGATGTGGATATCAAAAACGATACCACCTAATTCATCGGTTTTTTAACAACAATCAACTTAGTTTACTTCATAAGTGTCAGGTCCTAAGGGATACATATTTCTGATTTCGCGCAACGTTGACGGAGTGGTCCATTTAAACAGCCCTTAAATTGGATCAGCGATTTGTCCCCAGTAGTGACTTCGCGAGTACGTTTTGTATTGGCTTCAAAACTCAATAAGGTACATCTGTTCTTGGACGGTTTTCAGTCACGATGAACGAGACATTATCTGTTTGCTAGAATATTGCGAGTACATCGGGTTGATTATACTTGACCGAAATGATCAAATCCCCCAAATTTCTACACGGCAGTTGGATTTCTGGCTCATGTTGACATAATAAGCACTTTATTTTATGACCCAAATATTTGTTTCTTGATAATTAATAAATTATTTTATTAATTTATTTAAAATCGAAATCTAATCGTATTCGATAGTAGTGAGATTAAGTCGCAAAGCAATTTAGTGGTACCTGTGCGGTACGACATTCTAATCAAAGGGCCGAAGGTCGCAGCTAAGAAATCATCTGAAGCCGACATAATCTGGTGGCTATTATTGGATGCATTGTAAGGCTTCTAGTTCTGTCGACTGTGAATGGATTGAATTTGTCACAGCATGCGTGAAAATGGGGTGTCTCCTATAGTGTGTGGATGTGAGACGTAAAATTCGAAGTCGAATTAGATTTGTTATTTAATCGGAACAGAAGAAAAGCCTTTATGGTATGTAATATATTTACACGCAATTATAAAATACTTACCAAATTGTGGTTATAAACATCTACATTCGCTCAAAACATTTTCAATCTTATCTCGATTTCGTTTGTATAAACTGAGCAATTGTAGAGCGCATTGATATCAAATATAGGAAATTGAAGAAAGAAAACGGATTTTACACTTTTCCGCTCGGGAGACAGGATCCCTTGTATTTCGACTTGACATTTTCTATTTACAAATCTCACTTAGAAACCTTTCTGGTGTAATTTACCTAAAGTGAGCTTCCGAAGCATGAATGCGATTACCAACCACACCTATGTCGATCACGTGACGTGTGACCAACAAAATTAATTTAATTCGCTTCTCCAAAATTATTGCCGTCTCATTTTCGCACCAATTTGTATGTAATTGAACGCGTACCTACAGATTCCTAAATCAATAAGTTTGGGACATATAACAGAACTTTATTGAAAGTAATTTAATTTTCACTCACATCACAGAAACTATTGGCTTTTGAAGTTAGGTAACGATAATGTTAATCAAAGAAACGAAATGTTTCAGATAATCTTAAAGGTGGCGGCTGTTATCAGTCGACCAAGCGATAGCCCAGTGAATTGAATGAAAATTATCCAATTCTATTTGTTTGTATACGTACTCTCTTGTAGTAAATTAAATATAGAAAAGTAATTCTTAGAAAATTATTCGCTTAAACGCGATACGCTTAATAAAATGTGAAAGGAAATTGTTCCTAGAAAATCTAAAATAATATAATAATTCACACCGTAAATTACTTGAGAATTGTTAGGTTAGTAGAAGTACAACCACGAAAGCCGCGGCTTTGTTCAAGTACAAAGCATTATGTCGGTGAAGGACGTCTGTTGAACAAGGCTTAGCATCAAAACCTCCGAATTGTCTATCAACGTGTAACTAGACGCGAGAGCACTGAGCTCCTGTTTGTCATCGGGCTCAATGCCTGTCAGACCCACTGCCTCTAATAAGGACGATAAGGGGAGGACAGACGAAAATTAATATCATCCCTTCATAAATCATCGATAAAGTTGCGATATTATGGACAGCCGGCCCATAATGTTATAAAATATGTATCTAAAATAATATAATAATTCACACCGTAAATTACTTGAGAATTGTTAGGTTAGTAGAAGTACAACCACGAAAGCCGCGGCTTTGTTCAAGTACAAAGCATTATGTCGGTGAAGGACGTCTGTTGAACAAGGCTTAGCATCAAAACCTCCGAATTGTCTATCAACGTGTAACTAGACGCGAGAGCACTGAGCTCCTGTTTGTCATCGGGCTCAATGCCTGTCAGACCCACTGCCTCTAATAAGGACGATAAGGGGAGGACAGACGAAAATTAATATCATCCCTTCATAAATCATCGATAAAGTTGCGATATTATGGACAGCCGGCCCATAATGTTATAAAATATGTATTGGTACATAACTATTTCATTACATTTATTTTCTCATTGATCTTAAAATAAACGTTTATTGAATAATATCATCATATTAGTTTAGTCACACATTTTACTTTACGACCCAATTTTCGGTCCTGTTAAAAATAACCGCGCGTGATTTAAGAGAAGTGCATCGTGAAAATTTGTTTCCTGAGGATAAGTGTGACATAGGTACGTGCAAGGGTGACACATTAGACCATTAGTGCAAGTGCAGAGGCCGGGTGACGTCACAGCACAGTCGTGCTCGAGGGCCCGACTCGCGAGCCAACTAGGCCACTAGGGTGCAGCATTGAACGGGATTTATCCGCAGTTTTGTTTGACCCTCAGGCAGGCGGTCGCGTCATTGTTTATTTGTATACATAGACGATATTGATGTGAACCCCACAACAGAGTAATAACATGCAAGGCGGAATTGTCTCGGCTACTCCATCAACTTGCGACGCCCAAAAGCATAGATCGAAAATCCTACTTATTATTATGAATCACGCCTAAGGCCTAACCAATTAAGCGAGTTTAAGCAGCAAAATGTCGGCATTCAGTTCTTAACGATAGCAGGAAATTTATATATCTGTGATGTCGTTAGCTATCATGCCATACACAATGTATTAAAGTTGTTTTATCCTCGCGCAAATTAGACATGTTATATCATGTAATGTGACTGACGCTGATCGTTTTAACGTACAACCCGGAAGCGTCGACAACAAACTGTCGGCCCGGTACAAATCGTCGTAAGATATCATTCGTGGAGAGCATTTATCATCGTTCAGGCTTATCCCGTCACGGCATCCTCTCTCTAATCATCGCGAATTCCGTGTTCTACAATGAATCTGTTAGTAGGTATGTATGTACCTTGTTCATTTATATTTCAGACATTAAGAGTTAGACTAACTTATGAACCATAAATATACTTATAAAAAAAATACTTATCAAAAATTAAGAAGCGTGTACTTGTAGTATACCCTTCTTACAAAAAAGTTTTTTTTCTTTAGGTGGTTTAAAGTAAATACCCTGTTGGCCAATAACCAACTTCAAAAGTTAGCGAGATCTAATTAAGCTATTTTCATACGATGAGTTTTTAAAAGTCTAAAAGTAACATCTAGAATTTTCAACTAAACTGCTCCTATTTTCCTTCCTCCCAAGGTATAGGAAACCAATCCGCTCACACTCATGTTCTAGTCAGATCCCCGTCATTGATCGCTATAATATCTTATGTAAGCTTCCACGTGCTTGAGTATCAAAACCTACGAGAATAAAGATGCCGAAGGGTCTTCTCATTCCTCGTGGGCCGGTCATTAGGGCGCGATCGGCCATTTCCTGGGCTTTCGCTAGGCCGGACATCCTTTTTCCGCAGCCTACCCGCAACCATAGGAGGATTTTTCGCACAAAACTTCTTATGAAACTGTTGCTTTAATATTTTTCAGCAAATATCTAGTGTGTGTACTCATAGTGCTCCCGTACCATAACTGCGACCTACAGAATCGTTGGATTTTATCTTGTTTTGGCATGTAACTAATGTAAGTAAGAGCAATTTTTTAAGGACACAACGTAACGTAATATACGATCTAATTCCTCAAGATGCCACTTTTCAATATAACTATTCTCTAGAGACAGAGGTCTGAACACTGAAGCGCATTATTTTAAGAGATGAAATTCCGCTCACGCTCGCATTTCATTTCTTACCATATTTCAAATGTAGTGCACCAATAAAACTGCGCATCTGTTTCTCTAAGATAGTGTTACAAACGGAAAGCGACTTCAGGTAACTTACTCACGGTTTCTTTATTATTGGATAGTGACAGTTCAATTTGTAAAGGAATTAGTAGTGTCGAACATGCAGTTCATTTGACAGCTCGGCTTGGAGATACATGTCTACTTTGATTAATTATTCTAATAGGAAGCTAGTCCGAAAACGTGTATTGCTTTTGATTAATAAATTGAAAGATGTGATCAACTGATGAGTATGCGGGAAGCTAAACCTTTGTAATAAAGTAAAGTAGCGCCCTATATCCTCAGTCTACTAGGATAAGGAACTAAGGAATCCATAATATAACACCGAATGCTTGTGCTTTGTACCGCACGAAAAATATCCGCTGCTCTTGGATCTCATGGCCTTGTTGGCTGCACTGCGGCTACTTGAACACGTCCGTCCTACCCCTTCGCACATCGTTCCGACTGATTGGAACTGGCATTTTATTGCAAAATGTATACATTAATGATTTCGTATTAAGTTTATTTTTCACTGTCGGTGTGTGATGGGAATTAAAGAGATCATAATATACTGGCTTTTCGGTTAGTATTTTCTTCTGAATTTAATTAAGTTTTGTTTGTCTTATACTTCTTTTTATTTATTGTATACACATATTTTAAATTTCCCTGTATAAATGAAAGTACGTTAAAGTTAGGAGACAAGTGATATCTTAATAGTTCCATATAGATATCCTATTAAAGGCATGTCACGTAGCATCTAGAATGTACAGAATTCTTGCCATCCATAAAGTTCCGTGTAGTGCTTAAAAGGAAAACTGTTTTTTTAGCCAACTTTCACCGCAGTAATATATGTACATATTGATTCGATTCTTGAAACTAATTTGTGGAAGAACATTCATTCAGAATTTTCGTTCGTAAGTACTTTGTCCATATTTATTGCAATGCTCGCCATAACAGTGGGACTTTTAGTTAACCATTAGCGAATAGGATGTAAGCTGTGTTTCCTTCTCTACTTTATATCATTTCGTTTGAAGAAGCTTCCTTACCATGAGTATTTTTATTGGTTTTTATGACTAAAGCCTTCTATTTCATATGTAATGAGTATGCCAAATGGTATTACTTTCACGGGGATTTCTTCGTGCTAATGTTATAATTGTTCCGGACAGCGATGGTAATTAGAAGAGAATCCTTGGCCCAATTGGCTTTTAGCGAAACGCGGTCTGCGGACCAGGCCAGTGACGTCACCAGCCCAGCGCCCCCCGGGAGCCAGGTGGGCCATAAATATTATTACGTTCAATCGAACACAAAGAAAGTTCCGGTATATTTTTATTAAGACTAGCTCCACCATGACATCATTTTTCTTTCGCGCTGATTATAACTAACATCCATTGAGGTTGAACGTTGTTTGCACATTGCTGTGTAATTTGTATTATGATCTAAATTGGTAGTTGTGACTGTCGATTTAATTTGGTTTTTCCTTATTTATTCCATTAATTTTTATTAGGCATAGGATTAATGTTGTAGGAAGAATTACATGTATTTTGACAATCTCTCTCTATTGCATTACGAAACAAAATGGTCCCCTACTGTGTGGTTTCAAAGATGCTCCCGCGGACGCTCAGGTTTTGGACCGGTCTCGTACCTAGTACTCCCAAGTGCCTGCAGAATGTTGTTCTTGAAGAAGACCACACCCTTTTAATAAAACCGCATTCTGTACTACATATTTGTGTCGGGCTGGGGCACCGTGCGAGTGTTATATGAACTTGAAACCGTCAGGCTACGGTAACGGCTTCCCATCAGGCGCATATTTGTTTGCCTCCTTAGAGGTGTAAAATATACCTTTAACGTAATACATAACGTACTCGGAATCGGTGTAGGTGTACATGCATGAAAAGATTGATGAATGTAAAGAAGCAAAAGAGGCGTGTAAGGGTGAAATGGCACTCTATACTCTCTGCCTAACCCTCGAGGGCTTTAGCGTGATGATATGTATCATGTGAAAGGATAATGTATATGTATAAGTATGTACGTAATGCACATTTTTATTACAAATGAGCTTTTAATTTTTTATAGGGTAATTACCGGGTCGTCTGATTTAATTAAACACGTTCGTTATCTGTGTAATTAATCGAAAGGGTCCGTTTAATTATACATTATGGCCTGGGGATGCTAACGCCACTATTAATATTATTTACCGGCCTCGTTAGCACCATAATTCCTGTCCCGAGCTGGCCGTTGTTGTTGTTATCAATTACAACTTAAGGAAAACGAGGACTAACATTGCTATGTTATGGCTTCCTAGTAAAGTTACGATGGCTTGGTTTTATAAAATAGCAATGCGTATTATCATGTAATTCAAACTTTTTGGATATAAAAAGGCCCAGGATAAAGAGTACCAATTAAAAGCGCAACAAGAGCGACAAGTAGTGAGGACTAATTAGGTTTTTCAATGCAATAAGGCATTGAAAAACCATTTCGACACAACACCATAATTACTTATTCCAGTATCTTATGACGAATCGATTTAGCAGACTATCAAAAGTGACAGATTTTTCATAATGGGGCCATAATGACACTAGTAGAAAACAAATTTGCAGTCTGTGTCACTATTCAATGTGTGTTACATTAACACAAATCGAGTTAATAGTGATTTCTCTTGTGTGTTTTTTTATGTATTCATTTCCAAACATATTATTATATTTCTTTAATTAATTCTAAATAACTAGGTACCTATCTTACAATGGATACTGGATACCTATCCAGATAAAATCTGAAATTACTCGATAATTGTCTGCCAAAAGGTTCACCCATCTATAAGGTAGGCCATGAGAAATCTATCTCCCAAACTCGGCTTATTGCGGTCGCAGTTCATAAAACAGGCTATTTAATGGAGGTGACACGAAGGCCGTTTCATTATAATTTTAGATGGGCTCGCCCTGACTGGCTCCCGAATAGGGCTTCACAAAGTTTGGGTCGCTATCGATCCATATTATGCACATAAGATACAAAAAAAATTGAGCAGAAAGCAAATGTTTTAGTACGATATATAATAAACTAGCTTTTGCCCACGGTTTCGCCCGCGTGGCTTTGGATAAAGATAGCCTATATCCTTCCCCAGGTATTAATCTATCGCATTGCCAAATTTCATTACGATCCGTTCAGCCGTTTAGTCGTGAAAAGGTAGTAAATAACATTTTTTTTTGTTGCGTAAAATGTATGAATACACATAAACTAGATTTAAGAGAGGTAGGGCGATTTGGGATTTCCCGTGGGTTATCCCATTTAAATTGGAGCCGCCCGACTGGGGACTGTACCTCCGCCTTACAGAAGACCGCAGTGAAATAACACTACTTGATGTAGTGTTGTGTTTCTGCGGTAAGTAAGGTTGCCAGTGCTCCACGAGGATACGCTAGGCGGGTAGTATTGCTGCTAGCACAGTGAGTCCTCATCAGCAACATGGTTGGCATCCCGTAGTGATACCCCTGGTATTGCGAGCGGCTATAGGCTACGGTGACTGCTTACTATCAAGTGGGTCGTATGCTTGTGTGCCACCTTAGTGGTATAAAAAAAAAACGAATAATCAGTGTAGGTGCTTTTACACCGTTATATAAACTTGCTACTACGTGATATAAACTCTGCCGTCCCTTATTAAGTTCATACCTGGGCGTCGTGCGTGATTGATTCTTACCACCAGGGCTCGTCATGTCACTGCTCTTGCCGATGCAGCTGGTGCTCCATCTGTCCCTATACATCTCCGCTTGACCTTCTAATTCGACGACCTACGTCATACAAATAATTAAGTAATTTACTCCAAAGGTTAAAGCGAGTAAGACCTAAAGCAATTTCCCCGAAACAGATTACTGGTAATGGTGAAAGTAGCCATGCCGGTGCATTGACGTCACACCTGCGTTCCATATCTATCGATCGGGTCTAGACTTGGATGGAGGTCGCACGTCACTTTCCTTTGTCTACAACAGCAGGCACTAACCACCGATACAAATAAAAAGGATAAACCCTTTTTATAAATCTAACAAACAACTGAACGCGTTAGAGCTGTACTTATTTGTATAGATTTATTTATTTACAACCATATTAATATCTTTACAGTAGTAATATATTGTCACTAATGCGATGTTAAATGTAAAAAATAAGAATATTTAAAATTAATTTAAATCGATTTACTTAAGTTATTAATAAAAAAATAAAAAAAGATAATGCTATCGCTAAGGAAATATTGAATTAAGGGAATTTCACTAGAGGGAACCAAATTAGTCCAGCTGCTTTGTTTCGTCAGATATAAAATATTGATAGAATTAAATTACGCTTAATGTATTTTGCTCTCTTATCGTGGTGATAATAAAAGGGACAAAATGTTCGGTTTATATTTCCTTTCAAAGCTCTCATAATATTATAGTTGTGTAAAGTTTTAAAAGAAAAATGTTCTGTTCTATCTAAACATTATTTGCTAAATGTGTTTGTGTTACAAATACTGTGTTCGTACGTCGTACGTGGCTCCGCATTCAGTTTCTAGTTTTACACAAACCCATGGGATTTCGTATTCTTCTTTAGCTTATTTTCGTTCGAATGTACAATTTAGCTTGGGGCTTGGGGATTATAAAAACAGCTACGTGGTCTAAATGTTATATATTTCGTTCGTGACTTTTGATTATCACGACAATCGGTCGAAAGGTTAATGATATGCCACAGGATCGTGTTCAAACTTCATTTCAAATATTTATGGGTCTGAAATGGCTTGGAGCTTGACAGATGTAGGTTTTCATTTCGAATTTTGCGAAGTCCTGACTGAAATGCCTGATATTTCAGATATAGTACAGACATTTTAATAGTAAAATTAAATCTTGATTAATTAAATTCCCAAGCGGAGGGATAGCGGGTACGAGCTTATAAGTTGGAACTAGAAGTTGATAGTTTTAAGTCCAGATGAGACCGATTGACTAACTAGTTCACCAATTTGCATGAAGTTTAATCGAGATTGATGGATAACTGATTTATTAAACCTACTTACTTTAAATTGGTCTGACTTATTTAGTAGGCCTGGCTGACTGCTATACCCAGGTCTCATGAGTTTAATTCCCGTCTGGGCAAACATTTATGAGACAAACATTTGTCTGTGTCTTGTGTTTGGATGTTGACTATATATGTATTATGAGTGTGCACTGAAAAAAAAAGTATTCTTTCAGTTGCTAGAACTAATACCTATCCGGCTTGGGACAAGATGGCGATTTATGATAATGTCAACATTTAGTTTTAAGTAAATTAATGAATATTAAATATTCATCAAAAATATTGGTCAAACACCCGAACTTATGACAGATCTAGAAGACGGCATAATATATTTTTATTATGGAATGACGCTGGTACTGTCGTTTCGAATAATAAAGCCTAAACTATTCAAAGTCCATATTCCAATATGCAGTAAAAAACCGCAGCCCACGCCAGCGAAGGTATAGTTTTCTGAGCATTTTACAATATACTTAGGTGTAAGACATAATTTACCTTACTTATAATAAACTTCCCGTCTCAGATGGACCGGATTGACTTAATTCCTTTAAGTTTCCGACAAACTCTTTTAGTTCCAACTTCAATTTTGTAACTCATCTTTATCCCCAAATAACATCTTCTACGACTATCACAGTATTCACAGTCCTACGTAAAATAGCTTTTATTTACAGAACGAATGTCAAACAGTCAGTGGTAATTTAGACCTTCATAAGTGCCTTATTAGGGCCTAAACTGAATAAATGATTTTGATTTTGTCATTGCTGAAAATAAATTAAGTTTATTTACAAAACTGGTACCGATCTTGTTGTCATTGCGCTGAATAAAGGTACATGAGTAAAGTTTGTTGGCTCCAGTAAGATTTGATTGTCAAATGCCAATAATGTCATGTGACACAATGTGAGCGTAATTTAGGAGTCCAAATATAATTATAATGCAGTTCAGGTGAATACGGAATGTATGGGCTTTTGGCAAGCAGGCAGTAAAGTGTGTGGCAGGAATAGAAATAGCCAGTACGTATTAACAAGTAAAGTCATGTCTGTAACTGCTACAGAAATATCATTGACTGTATCAACGGTATTCTTACGTTAGTGCAAAAATTTGGTACCTATTAAAAAGTTTTCGATAAAGGACATCATCCATCTTTCATAGAGATTTTGTCCAAATCTGAAAGTGTCGGCCAACACATTTATTTTGTTTATTCTGTTAGAGCTTGTCCGTCTGAGCAGTTATTACTATGGCACCAAAGCTAGACATTACAGGAAATTTCATTCACTTTGTTATTTTAAATTCCCATTTTAAACATAAATGTATGAAAATTCTGATTATCGAACTCAAATAAAATCAACGATAAATGGTCCTACAGTTTTAGTGCCATATAATAAATGCTCAGACGGGCAAGCTCCAATAGAATAAAGAAAAAAATTGCGTTGGCGGGTAATTTCAGATTTGGACCAAAATGGATGATGTCCTTTAAGGTAAAAGCAGTAAGATATATAGAAATTACTGTAGAAGCGGTGTGCCATTATGTTTAGTGCCCGATCTTTGGGTAGAATAGATAGGTAGTAAAGATTATATGGTAAAGAAATATGCTCGAGGCGATAATTGGTTGATTTACGACACCCCAAGCCCAAATAACCAGGTCAATGGTTTCCGCGGCGCTCCCTAATTTATAGGTGCATTTTTCACGAAATACATATTTCAGTAAATTATCCAAGTAATTTTCATCGAAATCTAGTCATGGTCAAAACATTAAATATAAAATAGAAGGTTTTCCTGAAACATGTGCCATTCTTATAATTGTAATTTATATTGTCTTTTGTCATGAAATATATAAATTATTTCATGACAAAAGCCACCAGCATAATAGAAGCTTTATCTCCCTCATGCCATGGTCACGCTCTTTAGTAATTCTTCCTTCAATCTATTCAATAGATATACATATATTGTAAAGATAGAGAGATATAGAAATACTCGTATCGGTCAAAAGTAATCTATTTAATCTGGTTCTTGAATGCTTATTCCATTTGCCTTTAAACCATGCTTTAAGCGTGATTTGACCCTGATGTCCATGGCAAGTATCATGAATTTACCTACAATACGTTGTAAACCAAAATGAGCCTTATAGAAACGACGATGGTATTATATAGTAGAGAGTCGATTATTAATACAAGAATTTACTAAAGGTCATTATTAATTCAGCAAAGAAGTCAAATAAGAGTACTTAGCCTACCATTCCGACGATAAGCGGTTCGGAAGAATTGAAAGTTTGCCAATTCAGCGTTGCGTAAAGTTACAAAATAGTCAAAAGATTCGTAAATCTCACGATCGCGACATTCAATGACGTATGAGCTGCAGCAGATGGAACACTTTCACTTTAAATGCAATACGTAAGCGGCGGCGTGACTAAGTCAATTGCGTGCGCAATCAAGAGCACCGGGATCGCAAAATTATTTGTTGTTACATCATAGGATTACTACACTATTTTTTTACACAGTGATGACTAAACTTATGATCAAATGTTATTTAATAATAAAAAGGATTAAGTTTGTGCAGTTAGTTCATGAGTTGTAACTTTTCTTAGAGGCGCGATTTTGAAAAAAAAAAACATGGATCCCACACAAATTTTGACGCTAAATTACCAACGGTATAGTATATGCTAGCGAAGTCCTATAAACATGCACTGCTTCCTCCTCTGCTTTTAAGCGTCAGTATGTATGGTGTATAAATAAAACTCAGTAGTAAATGATTAAATAATCAAGTAACGTATTAACTTCCCGAACATCCTATAACTATACCTTATATGTATAAGTATACCTTGAGGCAAATTGTTATCAACACGCTATTTGGCAGCGTATTTTGAAGTTCCCATAAATTAGAGTTCCAAATCTGGGCTTGGACCGAACTTTGACTTTTGGCCGGCATTCCCAAATGCGATGGAGTGATTAGACGGGACTAAGCGTGCACAGTGTACTGCTCTGGCAGCCCGCCAGGGAAAGTCGTGTGTTTCGCCCGCTCTGCGGTCACCATGTCCTATTTTTGCACGGAATAACTCCTGTGCATTATATATTTATTACATTACGAACACGTCAAATGTCAATGCCATTGTACGGAAATATCATTGTTTGGTACTTTATTTAGATGAACGAATTTAGACTCGAAGTGAATGTGGTTTCGTAAATTTAGCGGATATCATTGTCAGTATATTAGGTTTAAGTTTTAGTTTGAAAGAACTATTTTAATGTGTCAAGTAAATAAAAAAAAAAAAGCAACAAAATTGACTAGAATAGCATTTCTATACGTAGTATTGATGTGTAACAGCAGGAGGAGGTAATAATTAAATCTAGTAGTATTGTCAATACAATACAATTATAAAGAACTTCGAAGTTAAACCCGAAAGAGTCTGAGAGAACTTATTTGAATTGAGTACATACCCCAAACACAATTATACATACAATAATAATTTAAAACATAATTATATAAGACAACCCTACGCAGACACACACACACACACCACATAGTTTGATTGTTTTTCTAGTTTTGCATAATAATATATCTTGCAATATGTACGTACCGCACTCTATACTTAAAGCTAATTTGTTTAAGATGTAACATGCAATAGATATAAGGATGAGCGGAATCTCCTATTACAAGCACACCCTTGCTTAAAAGGAGGCTTCCAACACTAAAATGTTAACTTGTTATGTTACTGAATAAACAATTTATTTATTTATTTATTTAATACAAGTCTGGGCAAATAACAATTCATTGAATGTAGTTATTCTAGATTTGTCCTAAGGCTAAGAAATCGCAAACGTGCTATGTAATATGAATACAAAACTTTAATTACTTTAGAATGGTTTATTTATGGTATGTAGGACAAACCGTGGGTAGCGCTGCCTATTTATTTACTATTATTAAATAACAACATTTGTTAAAGATTCAGTCAATTTATTCGTGTTATTAAATTACCAAACAGCCAAATACTTAGAATTCAATATTATCATTGTCTTCTTAGATGGCAAGTGTGTTAAGCGTCCCGACTTCAAATCCAATACTTATTTATTCCAAAGGGAGAAGTTTTTAAGGAATGACATTTATTTTTGTATCATTTTCCGACCCGATATAAGCTAGCTTTTACAGTACCTTGTGTACGGACGGACGGACAGACGGGTTACCTTATTGCTTATGCATAGGGTCGGGATCGTGAAGTATTTTTTGGTGCAGTGATTAATCATTAGTTTGCAGTGGGCGGGTCTGGTAGGGGACCGCCAACCGCCATATTACAAACACCGACATTCCTTTCCACTGCATTGCGCTGTAGAGGCTTTATTTTGATGTAATTTAACCATCTTCCTTTCCTTTTCCCAAACATTATTAAGATCGGATTTCTCATCCGATATGATATATTTTAGCTGGTCATCGGTAGCTATTTAATACGAGTAAGTACTCGAATATCCGTTTAATTAAATGTTTGTTTATTGAAATCCGCTAACAAAATAACCACCATAGTGACACGTATTTTTTTATCAAAACGATGTTTTTACGGTTCCGTACCCGAAGGATAACCAACGGAACCCTTTTACTAAGACTTCAGTGTGCGTCCGTTCGTCTGTCTGCCAGCGGGCTGTATCTCATGTTCCGTAATAGGTACACACTGTAGACAGTTGAAATTTTCAAAGAAATTCTGTTGCCGCTATAACAAAAAAATATGAAAATTAATAAGAGATTCAACGGGGCTACTATAAAACGTTTTTATTTTTATCGCACTATCTTATCTTAAAAACTAGACGTTTGAAATGCTCATAGAATTTACAATAACTAACTTATTATTTGCGGTTGGTGCAGTAGCCGTGTCTAGGGATCGAACCACAAAGTTGAGTTTGTAATTGAAACTATTTTATTTATAATATTTAAATTTTATTATTATAATTATCATCCTCAGTAACTAACTATAACAGGTAGTATGTCGCTCTATTTCGTAGATTATGGTACAGGCCCTGTGGCGCAACGGATAACGCGTCTGACTACGGATCAGAAGATTCCAGGTTCGAATCCTGGCAGGGTCGTCCATGTCATTGGCTTTTTGGTAAAGTTTTTTTTTTTTATGTATGTTATATTTATAATTAACTAGCGGCCCGCCCCGGGTTCGCACGGGTAGACATTTATCAAATATTTTGTATTCCCGTTTTTAGACTTTTTCAGGCAAATTTTTAACTGTTTCTCTCCGTAAGAACCATCTCCGTACTTAATTATTCAAAAAAATCGGTTGAACAATACGTAAACCTACTTAGCGGGTAAAACTTAGTTAATTTCGTAAGTTTAAAGACCAAGTATTGGCTTTAACGCGTTTTCGCAATTGCGAATTACGGACCGAAGCAATTATGTAATAAAAAAATAAATTCGTTAACGGGTTCCGTCTCAGAAAAAGTAATTGCTGGCCGAGGGAAGTCTTACTTAACCTTGGCCCAATTAAAGTTGCTTAAGGCAAGCGGGGCTTCAACATTTATTAGATTAATTAGTTTACACACCAAGAAGGGTGAATTTAATTTTGATTTGCATTGTCAGATTTATCATAAACATTTATGGACAGCTATCTCATCATGTTGCCAACTTCACTAAATACTGATAGTTCTTAGGAGCAGCATGTCCCATTCAAAATTGCAATGCAGTTGTCTAATATTCTTCTTCTTCTTCTTCTTCCTAAGTATGGCAATCAATCCCTTCAGGGACTATTTTTGCCAGTGTCGAGTGTTAGAGAATTTTCATGTTGCAAAATTTCTCGTGTTTGCCGCATTAAAATGCCTAGTGTCATGCATTCTAACGCCCAATGGAGTTTCTGGAGACAACCCATGGCAGTAGCAGATCGTAACACGCCTTTAGATTAGAGGTAACCTATTGACCAAAATTATAAATCACTTAACCCAAAAGTCGTATTATGGCATTATTTCCAATGCTCCTATAAATCAGTCACTAAATGAAACTTTACTGCACATATCGACACCAAAAATACACATAAAAGATCACTATAACACAATTTACGACACACTGGAAAAAATCTCAACCGCTCCGCCTGATTCCCGCCAAAAACTCCGTCTAATATTCTATATAAATTATGTAATACATTTGGTTCTATGTGAGAGTTGTCTTCAAGGTCGGATCCAGCTTGCAAATCGGGGGGTCCTATAGTCGAGGTCTAGTCAGGACACGCTCCCATTTCGATAACAATAAAATAAAATATTTTTTTTTAAGAATTTTTGTTTATTTTTATAACAAAATAATTAAGTCAAATATGTATTTTCTTTACTCTTTTTTTTTTTTCTATCGAAACATGTTATGACATCCTGCACTTAAATAGGTATACATTGCCCTGGGGTCAATAACCCCATGCCCCACCCAACACCTCCTGGATCCGCACTTGGTAGTCTTTTAAAACATACCGGTATTGATGTTTATTAACGTATGATATTGTATTATTGCAGATAAACTTGCGGCTGATACTGGTGTCCGGGAAGACGAAGGAGTTTGTGTTCAATCCTGTGGACTCTGCAGGCGACATCGCCATACATGTTTACGACAATTGGCCTGAGGGTGAGCTATATTACCTTGTATATGTTCAACGTAATCGCAGATATAAATACAATAATAACGAAACACTGTGGATACAGAATAGGAACAAAAGATCTATAGTAATCTGATTCGTCACCTTTTACCAAAAAAATCATGTAACGATCGCTTAGATGGCTGCCACGCCACAGAATCGAATTTGAAGATATTGCATCTAAATGGATATAAAAATGAGGGAGTAAATCACAATAATTTTACGGATTACGTTCGTCTACGTTTTCAATCCGATTGGAGAACGTCTAGAAGTTTATTTCCGTTGCCTTGCATATTTTTCGATGCAAACATTTCTAGGAATATTCTAATATCGACATACTTAGCTGCATACCGGCGCGCCCGGCTTTCGAAGCTTTTCTACTATATAGAAAACGTCTTTAGATTTCCACATAACGACTCGCGCCTCTCGTATATTTAGATCGGAATATTGTGCATGTGAAAAGCTTAGTTTGTCGTCAAGTGGTAATAGAGTTTCCGCGTTTTGTTGCATCGAATACATTGCTCTATGTAGTTTTTGTTTTGACCCAATAAGTAAAATAAATATAAATAACTCACGAAGTTACTTGTCCGTCAGTTTTGCTCACATCTCCATAATGGCCGCTGGGCTGGGAGAGAGCTAATTGTGTGTGTGCATAGACACTCGCTATACAAAGTACGGTGGGCTTGCAACTGTACTCTCCAAGAAACTTTGTTCGCAGTTATGAGCTCTTGTGTTGTTCCAGAACCACGGAACTCTCCAAACAAAACATGAGTTGTAATATTCTCTATAAGGTCGAGGCACGGGTGCAAATAATATAACGTCCGACCGATGGTTGAGCACTAGTTTTGCCTAAATGGAATAATATATACGAATAAGATGCAATATATTATCTAATATATAAAATTCTCGTGTCACAGTTTTCGTTGCCATACTCCTCCGAAACGGCTTGACCGATTTTGATGAAATTTTTTGTGCTTATCCGGTATCTATGAGAAGCGACATCTATTTTTCATCCCCATAAATGCAAAAAAAAATGTCCACACGAGCGAAGCCGGGGCGGGCGGCTAGTAATATATATATATACCTGAGTCCTTTTTGTCAAAGATCGACAACGCGCAAGTGATACCCCTGGTGTTGGAAACGTCCATAGGCTACGGTAAACGCTTACCATCAGGCGGGTCGTATGCTTGTTTGTCGCCTTAGCGGTATAAAAAAAGGTTGCCAGTGGCCAAAAAATTTGTTTCGTTTCTAGACCTTTTGATTTACAGAAGTAATTCCCGAGTAATAGCATAAAGATGTGCGAAGCTTAATACCGAATTGTATAAGCGTGAGATAAATAATATTTCTTTCTTGAGTGTTTGGAGTTCGTCGAATTCTCAGCTGCCGCGACGTGACGTATACGTGACGGGATTCCTAGATTATAATTTTGGTACGAAATGGTGTGTGTCTGAGAGAATGTCAGATTTGCTGCTTGTTAACTATATTATGAGCAGTTTATAAAATCTATTGTAAAAATAATAAAATATTATCGCGTATATCGTCTCAATCAGAAGTTAACTATCTTGATTTAATAGAAATATATTGTTGTACCTTCTAAACGATATCAGAACGCTTTCATGACTTCCAAGGTTAAGAAAATCTCTTCCCGGTGGTAGAATTAATATAGTTTTAATATCAAGCTCACTATGTGTTTTGGTATAACGGCCTGGGACATAACCACCACTTGAATGTACAATAACTTAGTTTGTTATCGTATGTTGTCCTATGATAGTCCACTGACAGGTAATGTGGATGTGAAAATGTGTGATGTATTATAAAAATAATTACGCTTATAAAACCACACAGCACAATGAGCTATCAAAAATATTTTTGTGCTGACATTTTGTATTGTGTGCAATGATGTAAAAATGCGATTGTGTCTTATGTCAGTCACATCTTGCGAAAAAAAAACTATTAGTCACATACATGCGACCTCATTTAGTGTTAAGTCAGGTCACTTATCTCGCCTAGTGTGAAACGTGTAAAGCACCCTTAAATTACATATGTATCTAGTATCCCTGGAACATAAACCTACATTTCTAAGTAGAGTAAGATAATCCCAATTGATGTTAAATGAATAAAATACAAAATTCCACTAGTACATATATTTTTACTTCAATTAACCTACATCTAAATTGGCAATATAAATTAAACTCACATTAATTATGTACTCTAGGCTGAATTATTTATCCTTGTAAATAAAGAACATTTACGTCGCACGACAGTGGCGCCACCCCGCCCGGTGGCCAGTTATTTACAACTCTACGGCGCTACGAGTATTCCATGCAAGCTCGCTACTCGGCAAGCAATAAACTGAGTTATCTTTATTTGCCAGTAATTAAACCCTAACTGATGTTAGTGGACAACACCACGCGATAGATACGGTGACTGTAAACAAATTATTCGCCGTACTGATACAACTACGAAGGATAAAGATACGGGCTATGTTAGCATTTTATTCCGTATTTATATAAATGTCAGTAACAACAGACAAAAATGGTAGCAAATTAAATAACCACGAAAAATTTAACAGTAGTGTTTTTTAGGTAGACAAATATTTTAGAAATAGAACAAAATATTTTAGTCTGAAATAGCGCCATCTACGCGTATAAAAGACGAAGCTGTTGTATAACTTGCCGTATTCGTGTTGTGTTAGTGTATAGCCGATACCAATGGGCATTTACGAGCATCTGTCATGAGCCTCCATAGCTCAGGGGTTAGAGCACTGGTCTTGTAAACCAGGGGTCGAGAGTTCAAATCTCTCTGGGGGCATTCCCGAGTACATACTCTTTTTGCGTTACAAGTTTTTTTTTTATTTACTGAGGTAAATAAAGCATGATTTAGATAGGTCGTATGGAAAATAATGAACTTACACCTGTTTTTATATTTGCAACATTTCCCTTTGTATTCGGTGATACAATAAGGTTTCCCTAAATATATTTCAATAGGCCGGACTCATTTTTATACATTTAGGCATAATATAATAATTTTATTGCCATCTTTTAGTGCAGGGATATTGGAGTAAAGTAACGGCTGATGACGAAATACCTACTTATCACAATAGATACTTAAATAATTTAGTTCAAAACCCCTTTTACGTTGAAGCACTAATACTTCTACAAGGGACGTTACATAATTTCTATTTCATTGTGCGCGCTCGAATATATAATATGATAACTCACTTCGATAACAATAAATGAGCGAGAATACTCGAATTAAGTGTATATTTTGTATTATCAAGTAACATCATAGGATTTAAAGTATTTTTACAAAGCACTTGTTTGAGTGTAGCTTCTACACACATTTCACTCTCACTATGTTTTCCAATACCAGGGATATCACTAACGAGTTTCCAACCCTGTTGTGGATGAGGTTCACTATGCTGGCAGCATGACTGATAGCGCAACGTATCCCCGTGGAGCACTGGCAACCTTACTTACCGCAGAAATACATCACTACATCAATGTACATATTGTATTTGAATGTGGTCTTTTGTAAGGTGGAGGTACCGTCCCCAGTCGGGCGGCTCCAATTCGCCTTACCTCTTTTAAATATTATGTGGTATCGGTTTGCAGCGGACTGGGCGACTGAGTGCGTGTCCCGCGCGGAGATCCTGCGGCTGATCTACCAGGGGCGGTTCCTGCACAGCTCGGTGACGCTAGGCGCGCTCGGCCTGCCCCTCGGCCGCACCACCGTCATGCACCTCGTGCCGCGCGAACATCTGCCCGAGCCCAACTCACATGGTACGTTTCCAAATTACATACACCATCATTCTTCCTCTTAGCTATGGCGATGATTCCTGGTCATGGACAATTTTCCCTTCGTCTATCTTCATGCTTTCACACAATAGTCCTCGACATTATACATTAAATAACGTAGAAAGGACTGTGCGACTTCGCAACGCCTCTAAGAGCGTAGTCAAGTAACAGTTGTCTGACGTAGTATGTTGTGTTCCTAAGTGGACAAAAAAATCTTATTCAAAGGATACGGATCGAACGACCTTTGAATGACCACTAGATTAGCACTTTTTTTTGACATTACATTATAACACAGCACAATCTGACCGCACCTAAGCAAAGCATGTTCTATGGTAACCAGCAGTTGATAGATTACTTATATACTTTTAATACCCAGAAGTAAGGCAAACACAAACGTTAAACACATCAATGTTTGCCCCGGCGGGGATCGAATCCGCGACCCCTAAGTAGGTCAGTCAGGTCAGGTATACTAACTACTAGACCGGTCTCGTCAAAATTAAATTAATCTATGATATTATAAATGCGAAAGTTTGTGAGTATGGATGGATGGATGGATATTAGTTACTCTTTCACGCAAAAACCACTCAACGGAGTTGGATGTGGAACACAGATAATTTATAACCTGGATTAACACATAGGATACTTTTTATCCCGGGAAAATTGTAGGTTCCTCTGAGATTCTAAGCTCAACGCGGACGTAGTCGCGGGCGGAAGCTAGTAGTTGATATGCCTAATTTGTGATGTCCACGGTTTTAGATCTTAGTGCGCAGTCGTTCTATCTTTGTTACACATAATATTGTTATCGCAAGTGTCAATGTAATGATTACCTTTTCAGAAGTCCGATGGATTTAACATTCCCTTACCTGTCCCATCCCTCCTCCCTTTTGCGATTATTGTAAGTCTTGAATATGTAATATTGTTGGTCATCTCATCTCATCCATCATTTACCTACTTTTACATATACGACGTCGTTTCGTAGTCTAGATTTTTTTATACCACTAAGCTGATAAACATACATGCGGCCCGCATGAAGATAAGCGGACACCGTCATCTATAGACGCTTGTATTGTAATACCAGGTATATCACTAGCGCCTTGACGGCCTTGTATTATACTGGGAGGAATCACTGTATTAGCAGCATATTGGTCCCATTACTAGAAAACTACTCACCGCAGGAACACAACACAAAATCAGATGTAGTTATTTGGCTGCGATCTTCTGTAAGGTGGAGGAAGGTACTGCCACGGTCGGACGGGTTCATATTTTTTTATGAGAAATCCCATTGCTTACTACACAATAGATACTTATAGATCCTTTACTGTACTAAAAAGTGGTAATGAAGTTGGCATATAGATACCAACGAAAGTTAGTTGCAATATCTACATATATTAATGGTTATGAAGGTTTACCGCATCCTTTGGAAAAAACATACCCAACGCCTCCCGAAATTCGACATAATTTTTTTATAGAAATATGTAGGAAAGTAAACAATAATGGCTTAGGTTGAGTTATTTTATTTTACATTTGGTTATACATTATAACTTTGCAATTCATTATATTTCCCACCACCCATTGAGGGCGGTACTGCCCACTTTGAGAACGTATGATGCAGTTGATGATTGTACTTTGCAGATCAACGACAAAAGAGTAAAGGCGGGTCGAGCAGTTGTTGCTCAGCGTCTTGCTGCATATTGTAATGGACACGGACACCGGACACCGGACACCGGCCAGGAGGGTGACTCGTTCCACGGACGTTATGTGTTCACAGTGATTAGAATGGATTCCACGTCGCCCAACACGCCCACATCATTTTAAATGAACAATAGCTAGACACATTCGTATTAATCCACTGTCAATTGTTTAACTTCGAAAGCACAAAAAGAAAACGCATATCCGCGCTATCGTTTTGAAAATATCGCAAGTTTATTAGACATAATAATAATTGTCGTCACTGCTAAATTTCCTACAATCTGAATAGGCTTGTATGCGACTGTACTGTACGATATATTATCTCACCGCGTAAATTATACTTAGCTGTTTAGGTAACGCTGGCGCCGCGGCCCGGGAATGGGTACTCGGCGACGATCCGGGATTTACTTGGGGCAGACAGACACAATTTGCAGTTCCACCTAATGTAGTTCTCTCGGCACTCTCATCGCCAGATTTAATCCGCAATGGAATACACAACGTTTAGTATTATAATTTAGGCCATCTATGAATTTATATTGTAACGTTATTATGAGATATTTATAATTAAAAAGGCAATGACAAATTTAGTAGTAAATCGAGCTGAGTGTAAAAATTATGTACTCTCATTTGCAAATTGTACATATATAGTATATTTGATGTAATGCATTAAGGAGATGTTCTCGCTGTATTGAATTATTAATGTGATAGGTTTCATGCAATATTTATGGGGGAATGGAACATTTGACAAGATATATTTTTAATTTCTAAATTATGCTAATTACTGCGCTAGTTGTAGGTATTGATGGGGTCCCAACGGATAATGTTTACATACTGAGATGTTTGCACGAACTGAACATGGCGACTGGACGAAATTCGACTATCTACCTTTAAATTTTAGTTGTAAACAATTAGATTAACTTCCGAAAGTGTCGCTTGATTGTAAACAGGTAATTGTAGATCTTGTGGGCAGTGCTTCGAGTTATTTGCTCCCTTTATAATTTCACTCCCAAGCGCTTGACTGTTACCAGAGTCTAATTATTGCTTTTGTAAATATCGTAGAGCTTTTTTATATATTTTTAAAAATACATCACATAGTACCGACAGTTTTACACGTATTCTTACTTATTATATTTTAATTAGATGAATTTTTATTATAATATTGGTTTAAGAATTTGAGTTGTCGTTTTAAAATTATTTGGCTTAGCCTTAATTATTTTCTCGTTGTAAGTATTCGGTAAAAAAATTTTCTTCAAAATTTCGATACAAACTTACAATTTAAACAAAATATTCTTGTGATAGTACAAATTCCTAACTTCTCATTAACAATGAATTTCGCTCAGTAATGTTGATCCAAGTCATCAAGTCAGTATTAAATAGAATTGAAATACGTAGGAAACACAGCGTGCGTCCACGTTGCTTCATTTGTTCCAATACACAATATAAACTTCAATAAATTGGATTATATATTTGCGTGAATCTGTTCAATATAGATTATATAAAAGAATCAAGGACGTAGGAATTCCCTCAAGGAGTCGTAGGTCTTCAGAAAACTTTCTTTTCATTATTTATAAAGAAATGTTTTGGACCTGGAATTGTTGTCATCATAACAAGTTGTAACGCAATTTGTTTTATACACATCGAACAAGCATGTTCAGGATATTGTAAATTCCAAGTGCTATACGTATTGACACATCTATCGGTCGTATTAAGTAAAAATATTCCATTTTGACGTCTTTTTCAACTTCAAAACTTAGTCATTATACGCGGCTTCGTACAAAATCCGCCATTTTGTGTTGCTGTTACGTCAAAGTGTTTTTTTTTACAAAATAGGGCCGTAGATTGTATCTGTGGTCCACGATGTAAGCTGACTGATATAATCTTGCCACACCGAGTATCTAGACTATCGAGCAAAGGAATGAATGCAGCAATGTGAGTCTATGACGGCTTCTCTGCCGGTGTGAACGACATATATTTTGGTTGCTCTGATCATTTGATGTATGTATGTATCTTGTTAAGTTGTGTAAAAATACGTAGTTTATATAAATAAAATTAATACACAATTATTTTGCATGTTTCATTTGATTTGCGCTTTTTCTTGCCCTGTACATATACTTAATTGTCGCTTCGATTGAGTATGTAAAGATGGTTGCAAGGATACCATCCGTTCTGTACACTTATGTCTTCAAATTTGGGATATTGTCTTCTATGTACCTACTAAAGTCGTAATGCCTAAAAGAGAACAAAATCGCCCTTATTGCTACAGGCGCAGATCTAGGCCGGTGTTCCAAAAACAATACTCAAGGACCGGTTGATCTCAGTTCACTTGATCATTACTTAAGGATCAAATCTATGCTTCAAGTAGTAGTATTGTCCCGAGTTTAATGAATCTCCTCTCAAATCTAGTTTTAAGTCGCGATTCGTGACTAATCGTTGTTTTTGAATAAGATTATTTCATAGTGTTCCTCATACAAATAAAACTCATTTCCCCAACTATTCATCATATTTCACATATCCTATCTTTATTTTTTTCTTTTTGTTTAGATGAAGGCACCAGGAGTTCATACCATGTAGGGAGTTATTGTGACAAACTATGCGGCCACCTCTTCTCTCCTTCTCTTCTTCTTTCTTCTCTCCTCTTCTTGAATGAAATACTAGGAGCCCATCATTACTAGTAGCTAACCTAACCTAACCTAAGGTTAGTTTGTAGTATGTATATTAATAACACCCTGTAATGTTATGAGATCCTGGTCTGGATTATAAAAACAAATTGTCGTAGCGGATCAACAGCGATCCTTTTAAACTGTAAATGATAAACAGTACTTAATAAACTACTTACAGATTTTACCAGCATTACCAAATAATCGGTGGGGGCAATTTTAAATAAAATAACACTTCGCTCTACGCCAACTAGTCTAGTAGGACTCAAGGGCGGAAACATCTCAGAAACATGATCTTTCTGTAAGTAGCTTCAAACTTCTCACAGAACACATTTTTGCTTGCTGCGAAGAAATGTAAGTACGCGAATATAAATTGGATCGGTACAAAAGGTGGCAAAAAAAAATACATTTATTATCTGCGTATCTACATATTGCTAGGTAGAAAATTAATTTGTAGGCACCTTATGGTTGGTAAGGGTACATCTTTGTAAAGTATGGTTGCTAATTAAAATACAGTAGTACCAATTACGTTGTATAAAATCACTAAACTCATTTGACAGCACTAAAAAGTCATGCTATCCCTTTCCCTAAAGCAAGTTTTAATATGGATGGCAATACTTTCAAGTCCTGTCAAATTAGTTTAATGATTTCGTAGAAATGAAATGGCACCAGTAAATACAGTATCCTCCTTTCTGTTACGAGCAATAGGTTGTTGCAACCATTTGTACATAAATTAATTATTTAACGTATTAAATAGTCAGCTTTTGTAATATTTTAGAGTATGTATGAATATTATATAATACATTATAAATATAGTAAGGATACCTTGTCCGCCTTGGCCTGGGTTAAGGTAACATAGCGCATTAGATCGATGTCTTCACGGTAATTCATAAATGTTAATACATAGCGTTATCATAATTACTCTTCACTTATATATGTACATTATATATCAATTTAACAACACTATTTAATCTAGAGGTACAAAAAGTATTTGCTAATTGTGTTCGGTTAAGTAGCAAATAATTGCGTAAGAATTAAAAGTCACGCTAGATTCATCTAACATCATGTATTTTAAAATAATATTAATACGTTACGTCAAAAAACAGAACTTAATAAACCCTATAGTTACCTATAGAATGATAAGAGATCTGACCCAAACCAGAATCACACGGGAGCGTGCCAAGAATACTGGCAGTATTGCCACGCTGAATAGCAATATTAGCAATGCTGATGAATCTGACCGAGATATGTTCTAGCACGCCTATTCTCATCTTTAAGTGTTTGAATGCAAATTATTTAGTAACATTTGTGTAAGTATAAGTGAAGAGTACAACTGTTTCCCCCATTACCGTAGATTACTGCTTTTTAAACTTCGTTACGTTTGTTGAAAATAATATATTAGGATTACGTATTTCAATTCCCTTTTAATTACTTCAGACTGAGATGGATGGACGGCATTTTTTTTCTGTTGTATATTTTTATTTATTTCAAAGTAAACTGTAAGTGGTGGGGGAAACAACATAAAATGTAAATATTTAAAAACTTCTTAACATAGTCAAATCTAGTATAAAATTTTAATAAATAGCTTGAAATCATAATTTTACGACCGTTGTGTGCTATTTTGAAGTAGAAAAGATATTATATTCGAACATTTTTTTAAAATTAAAAAACATATTCCGCAATTCCAATTTTCTTCTTTTTATACCAGTAAGGTGGCAAACAACTACACGGCCCGCCTGATGGTAAGCAGTTTCCGTAGTCTATGGTCGTAGACAGCATCAGGGGTGTCACTCGCGCGTTGCCGACCCTATCTTATTTATTGAATGGCAACATTCATATTAAAAAGTTCAGCAACAGTTTCCATTGTCAATGTCAACTTCAGAAGAGTACAACTTGTTTAATATGATGACTAATCAATGAAAATATATATAAATTCAACATATCTAATTATCCGACTGGGGCTTGTACCTCCATCTTACAGAAGACCGCAGTCAAATAACACTACTCTAATGTAGTGTTGTGTTTCTGCGTAAGTAAGGTTGCCAGTGCTTCACGAGGATACGCTGCGCTAGTAGTAATGCAGCTAGCACAGTGAGTCCTCATCAACAACAGGGCTGGCAACTCGTTAGTGATATCGCTGGTATTGCTAGCGGCTATAGACTACGGTGACTGCTTACCATCAGGGGGGCTAAATTTTGCGTCACCTTATTGGTATAAAAAAATCACTAAGTTCTTGTATTTTTTTAATAATAAAATGTATGGATATTTTAGCACCAGTGTTGCATGCAGCACACAACGGGCGATTTTTGTAATATATAATTTAAATATTGAACATTATTAGGTGTCACTGTATAACAGGTGTTTAACAACGTACATAATCTATATACATGTTACTATTCATTAATTATATAACAATGTTGATTAATTGTCTTACGTTCAATTATTTGGGATAAGGTCCACGGGATACTATGGCGCGTAACACACTACAAAATATGTCCGGAAAACTCGTATCAACTTTAAAAAAACTACGGTACAAAATAGCCCAGCATACTTTTGATAATTGCTATATTTATTGCCTATATTATTCCATACATTTTCTACGGGACTCTGAAATCTTACATTTCATTCCACCTATGAATGTGATTGCGAGTAATAATCAACGATATGTCGATACGTCACTCGATAAGAAATGAAAGAGACAGCGCTCTACAAAGTTGAAGTTAGCTGAAAGTCTCTTTCTAAAGCCCGATTATTACGGCCGACTACTGTAGCCTGCCTGAGCAAGAACGACTTTCGACATGGTATTCGTAACGATTTCGAAAAAAAAGAAGAACGCTGCAAAAAGTAGAACAAAAAATTTGCATGAAAATTTTGACATTTTGAGCGTTTATGCTACTGTTTAAACTATCGATGTATTTTGTTAATGATGTTGTATTCTATACCACCTTTTGTCCACGTCCATATTGATTAAGGACAAACTCCATACCAAATTTCGTCAAAATCCGTCAATCCGTTTGTGTCAGCCGTTACTGAGTATGTGTGTTTATTACATAAAAACTTTCGCATTTACTATCTATCAACCAATTACACAGTATTTAAAGAATACATATATATATATATATATCGAAATAATCTAGACAATAGTTGAATTTGTCAAAACATTCCGTGGTCCTTGCCAAACCTAGATAAGATTTTTACATACTTCAATTTTGAGGGTAGTACCTAAATGTTGCTTGAGTGAAATAACCGCAGATTAAAATATAATTTAGTTTCGTGTGCCGCCTCTGTAGATAGTGTCATTATTGTGTTATTAATTATTGTAATATTATATTATATTGAATTATCCATCGACTATGGGTTGTACATTGTTTGAATGACTTGCGTTTCGAGGGGTCAAATAAAATTTTAAGAATATACTCGGTGACTTTTATTTTGTATCAAATATATACAAGGCTCTTTAAAATTTATAATACGTAGATTCACTTTACTTTTTGAATTCAAGGCTAAGATTTTAAACGAGGCTAAGTAGTAGTATAGAACAAAGTCGCTTCCCGTCGTCTGTACGTTTAGATCTTTTAAACTACGCAAAGGAATTAATGCGGTAATTAATTTAGGTTCAATATAGTACATGTAAATTATAGTAGAGAAGAACCGACCCTAGACGCATTCGTGCGAAGCTGGGGCGGGTCTCTTGTATATTGCCAAGGGAATAAGAAAAAAAACTTAAGTGGGTAGTACGAAATCTTATTCCGTTACTCAAAACTGGGCATAAAAAAACTACATTGTCAACAATTAAATACTTTATACAAACATAATAAATTAATACATGTTCTATCCCGTGACCTTAGCAAGAAAAACTTCCGACTACGTACTTCATGTGTGGAAAAATGAAAAGCGCTTCGTCGACGAAAAGCGGAACTAAAATTGGTATGAAATTTTAACATTTGAGAGTTAAGATTTCGAAGTCGAATGTTGTTATTGCTAAGACTGAACGCACTTGTGGTAGGCAGTCGTAACTGTACTTACCGCACAGTAAGTCAGTGGGGGTACATGAAGAACCAATTCAGTATGAACAGGTTCCTATCTAGCTCCAACTCGGCTGCACTCAGTTGCTTCAATCGCTTCTCGACGTCTGCCAGCACTGCCAGCTCCGGTGGGGTAAGTGTTTCCTCGACCTACACACACACACATAAAAAAACTGTAGGTAGTTGAGTGCCCAAAAATTATAACATCCAATAAATTTCAATTGATAATTTGAGATCAACATCGACTAATTTATGCCACTGATGACCACCTACATGTATATTGTATGAGTGGTCAGTCAACGTGAGTTTAGTTAACATGAGAATTTAATATATCTAAGCCAAGGACATCATCCATGTTTCATAGAGATTTGGTCCGAATCTGAAAGTGCCGGCCAACGTTTTTTTTTTGTATATTCGGAGCTTGTCCGTCTGAGCATTTATTACTATGGCACCAAAGTTGGAAATTACAGGACATTTAATTTGTTTTGGTGATTTTGAATTCCTATTATCAATAAATACAACTACAATGGTCATACAGGTTTGGCGCTATAGTAAAAAATGTTCAGACGGGCAAGCTCTAACAGAATATACAAAAAAAATGCGTTGGCCGGCACTTTCAGATTTGGACCGAAATGGCTGATGTCCTTTGTTAAAAGTTCAAAATATAGCAAGTGAATTGGTCGGCTTCAATATTACGTCGTGTATGTTGTGTAGCGGCTCTCCGCGCAGCCGCATGCCGTGCACTATGGTGCGCACGCGGCGCTGCTTGTCGACGAGCCTCGCGTGCTGAGCGCGCGTGTGGCCCGCGCGCCGCAACACGTTGTGCAGCGCGCGCCAACACATCTCCTGCACCGTCTTCGATACCTGACACACAATTCACGTCCGTGCCGGTAGCAGGAACATTGTCGACAAAGTTTTCGTATCGCGTTCGACTATTTTTGTATTGGAAAATGAACAGCGCTGCGGCGGTGAAAAGTGGAACTAAAAATTAGTATGACAATTTTGACATTTCGCGAGTTACATTTTCGAATACGTTGTCGACAATGTTCCTGCTACCGGCACTGGTAGCGACCTCACCGCTATACGCAATTCCGTATATATACAAGTTTCCGACTAGAACAGTCGGAGCCGCGGTTCCCCAGGCACAACCCCCGCCTGGCTGGAAGATCTTCCCTTTGTGGCGGCTGAGCATGATCACCCCGCTCGCCCCACACTTCTAATCACTACATAGTATAAAACAAAGTCGCTTCCGTCTGTCTGTCACTATGTATGCTTAGATCATTAAAACTACGTAACGGATTTTTAATAGATAGAGTGATTTCAATAGGAAGGTTTATAATTTCATTTAGAATTTCGATCACTAAGCGACAACTAGTTATAATACTTACATCATTCAAGTTAATGTGGTATAAGTATATAGCCTTCGCCATTGCTCCAGACGACGCCGCTTTTCTCATCGGCTGGAAATAAATACTTTGAATAATATCAAACTGAGCTATGTTTGGAGAAGATTTATTTAGTGGCAACACTCACATGCATACTGATGAAGTGTTCCTCGAGGAGCTTGTAGGTCAGTTTCTTGCACTCTTTGTTCATCAACATAGCGTGCTTCTGGATGTCCTCCTCCTCTATGTACTTCCTCGAGAGGACCAACCTAACGCAAACATTGGTTAATAACGGCTTCACACGTTGGCCTCAACGTTGGCGTTGGAGCAACGGATTGTGTCAACAGATGTTGGCATCAAGGCCAGTCCTTCAAAGAGTGGATCGTGAAATAGAATTGGCTCCAATGTTGGGCTATTTTCTTATTGCTAAGAGCTATTTTGAAAGTTTGGACAATGAATTGACACGTCCATCAAAACTTGAACCAAAATTCGGGGCAAATGCTCAAAATGTCTCTAACCTCTAAAAGTGTGTGTGTCGTATGGTACCTATTTACCTAACTTTGGGTCTAGGGACGGGCAAATCTGGATTTTACTTACTCCTACTCACTAAGATGGCAAACAAGCATACGGCCCGCCTGATGGTAAACGGTTACCGTAGCCCATTGACGCTCGCATCACCAGGGGTATCACTCGCGCGTATGTATGGAAAATAGAAGTAATGGGGTACCAGACTTTTTCTTTTATATCAGAAGTGGCAGGTCAGGTACCTACGTCTTGTAGTTTACCAACGTGTAAGAGTCGCTATAAGGTAAGTGTGTACCGCAGTATCCGTGCGGCCTTGTCCCCCAGCCGCTCGCTGACGGTGTGAGCGAGCAGCTCGGCCGCGACCTCCTCGGCGGCCCGCGCCGCGCACACCACGAACTGGCCCCCCCCAGCCTCGCCCGTGCGACGCACGAACCCGCACCCATTCTCCTCTGTAAGGCGAGCATGAATCAATTGCGACAACGCTTTCGTATCGCCTTCGACTATTTTTGTAATGAATAATGAACAGCGCTGCGGCGGCGGTGTAAAGTGCTCTTCACATTGGCTTCGTAATAAAAAAAACAGGCGTGCCTTACGGTAGTCGCATGTCGTACGTCGTCGTCATAATTAAATAGACGCATATGATGTGTAACATCTGACATATGACGGACAACTCCACTACCGCGCGCGTTCATTGGTCGAATCAAACAGCGCGCGCTTCCCCGGTTTCCTGTTACACACTTCCGTCCCATTTCACGAAATGGCTTCCACAGATTGCAGGAAAGCGAGAGGAAAGATATTACACATCTAAGTAACAAAGTGACCTCGCCATCCTTAGATCACGTGAGAGAATTGTTAATTAGATCGCCGCAGGGCAGCAGTTGTAATTATAGAGAGGAAAGCTTTGTATTTTTGTATGTTAAGAATAAACTTAAAAAGCACTGGACCGATTTCAAACATTCTTGTCTCGTTAGAAAGCTACATTATTACAGAGTACCAAAGGCTATACTTATATTATACTAGCGGCCCGCCCCGGCTTCGTACGGGTAGACTTTTATATCAAATATTTTGTCTACCCGTGCAAAGCCGGGGCGGGAAGCTAGTATAATATATAGCCTATGTTATTCAGTGATGATGTAGCTTTCTAACGGTGAAAGAATTTTTGAAATCGGTCTAAAAAATAAAAAAATAAATTTAGGTGTGGACTACCCCTAACATTTAGGGGGTGAAAAATAGATGTTGGCCGATTCTCATAGATACCGGATAAGCACAAAAAATTTCATCAAAATCGGTCAAGCCGTTTCGGAGGAGTATGGCAACGAAAACTGTGACACGAGATTTTATATATTAGATTGCTACGAGGACGAAGTCGCGGGGAAAACAGCAAGTGGTTCATAATTTGATTTATTGTGCGGACGCTTAATATCTTCGTCCAGGCCGTGTATTAAAACACAAAAGAATATTAACCATTTTAAGGATAATTAACCCATTATATGAGATAAATTAACACCAACGTAATTTTTTTTCAAGCAGTAAAAATATAAACATTAAGATACTGATGTCCAAGTATTAGAAGTTGTTAAATTAAAGTATATGTAAGTAGGTACATACCCAGAACCTTGAGGTATTGGTCGAAGTACTGGTGTAGCAGAGGGCGTTCTGTAGCGGCGCGGCGACAACTGTCCTTTACGTCCAGCACTGATACCGGGTTCGATACCGGCGCCCAAGCCGGGGAAGACAGGTACAGCTGCTGCAGGAACTGACGGACGAGCTCGCCCGCTACACACAATACAACAGCTACAGCAACTGACGGACGAGCTCGCCCGCTACACACAATACAACAGCTACAGCAACTGACGGACGAGCTCGCCCGCTACACACAATACAACAGCTACAGCAACTGACGGACGAGCTCGCCCGCTACACACAATACAACAGCTACAGCAACTGACGGACGAGCTCGCCCGCTACACACAATACAACAGCTACAGCAGCTGACGGACGAGCTCGCCCGCTACACACAATACAACAGGTACAGCAACTGACGGACGAGCTCGCCCGCTACACACAATACAACAGCTACAGCAACTGACGGACGAGCTCGCCCGCTACACACAATACAACAGTTACAGCAACTGACGGACGAGCTCGCCCGCTACACACAATACAACAGGTACAGCAACTGACGGACGAGCTCGCCCGCTACACACATCATGATCATCTTAACATCTTCGGCATACAAGTAGGTAATTGGTTATTTAAAATTTTATAATTTAAAGTTACATCTCTTATCTTAAAATACAACAAAATAAGTCGATTTATCTAGTTGAAGTAACTGAAGTTTAAATATCAGCGTCGCGTCACAACGATGGTTCAAATCTTAAGAGGTTTGTAAGAAGCTGAAAGACTGACACCTGGTTTGACGTAGGTAACCGATTTTCCTCGTAAAATATTGCAAAGGTAACATGCAGATGACAGTTGCATTATGTAAGCATCAGCCAGATTGGGTTAAGTGTAGTGATCTCAAATGTTATGATATTTAGAAAGTATTTTTTTGAGGTATGAGCTCACCATTGTCATCAATTCTCCTTGATATAGCCTTGATCATGATGTCATCTCGGAAGTCTTGGTGGAATCTGTCATAGTTCACTTTCCAATAAATGTCTGGAATGATGATCATTCTTATTAATAGTACAAGAGGGAATTGTTAAGGTAAGCCCGTACTACTAAAATACTATATACCTATGTATATTGTGAAAATATTTTGATAGATGTCTATGAGTAATTAAATAATAAAATATATTGAAAAGATATGTTACTTCCAATAATATAAGAGAATAGTAATTGAACCAATAAATATGAATGATTGGATGTTAACTTATTCAGAAAAACAGCTAACAAATTTTATAAAAAAATTACATACTAAGACTGGACTCGAACATATGGTCTTTTATCCCGGAAAAAATTGGGTTTGCCCATAATTCCCACAATATTAGTTGGCCTTTTTAAAATTTACTATTCATTTTATTTTATTCTAATTAGTACATTGAAACAATAAACAATACTAACTATCATTAGCTTCAGCTAGATTTCCAGTACTCATAACTTGCAGGAGAACTCTAGAATCAATGTCTGGCACTATGGTGGCCACGGGCACTAGTGTTGGGACTTCACTGCCTTCCTTCAGCTCTGCAACAGGCGCTTGCTGGATGTATCCAGCTGTGGCCAAGCTTATGAATGTGTCTTTAAGGTTTATCACTGAAATATTTTTCTCCTGAAAAAATATTGTTATTTTTTTTATTTAAGTTAATCAACAAATTACAGAGATCCAACAGTACAATATAAACTTGAGGAAGTTTTAATGTAAGTAGAATAGAATAATTATTATCAAATGACAGTTGCTTTTTGCCAAAATCGGGTGATCAGTCCAAATGGAATAGAATGGTTCGATCTAGTGTCAACTGCAACTGGGTTTGGGATAAGGCAAGGGTAATGATGGTTAGAATTAGAATTAATATTTTTATTGGAATATGACTGCTAATTTAGGGTGTCAGCGGAAGAACTGGGGTGAGGCAATGTAGCCACCTTACAGAATATTGCATTAAAAACATATGTTGTGTTGTATTTCTGCACACAGTAAGGTTTCCAGAGCTCCTTAAAGACAGTATGCTATACACTAGTGATACCCCTGTTTTCAGCATTATCTTACTTTGTCATCCTTATATTTAGTGGCAATGGTCACTAGCAACACAGTGGCTGTGCATGACGCCTGCTGGAGCAGTTCTTCAACCAAAAGTTCCGCCTCACTGCCATATTTACTTTTCATCTGTAGTAAATATCTGAAATTGCAGTACTTTTTTTATTATGAACAATCATAGAACTTTTTTAAAGATACTCAATTTTTGTCTGGGGCATAGCTTATTACTTATTACTTCAGTTTATACCTTGGATATCTGATAAGTAAAAGTACATTGTCAGGAAGAAGTTTATAGTCCGCTAAGGCCTCATTTGTTGACTCGAATGTGGCCAGATCATACTTGAGAAGGGTCCGTAAGCTTTCAATAACCTGAAAATATTTTAATTAAATATTTTTGAATAATACTTTACAATTTGCTTGCAAACAAAATTATAACCTGTGCGGTGTCCAAATAGCGAAAAATTTTATTTACCTTACTGCGAGGGAGCCCAGTGGATTTCACAATTAAAGCTATAGGTTTAGTTCCGAATGTGAACAAATCATTGCCAACTTTTTGGACAATTTCGCCGAAATACCGATGAAGAATCACGGACACCACACGCCCGAGTTGATGTGACATTATTTTTATCTTTTACAGTAATAATTTAATCTTCTTACGTAAATACAGCTCTCACTTTCACTTAAATAACTATTCTATCAATTATCTATCATCGTCAAAGCCAATTTAAAAATATATAACTGTATTATAACCTAAAACCTTGTTTATTTACAAATTTTGACATGGCTTTGTACTTTAGCTTTTTTAAATATATTCCTTTTTTGTTTTAAGTAATGTCAATTAACCTTCTTCTTCTTCTTCCTAACTATGGCAATCAATCCTCTTAAGGGGACTTTTTTTGCCAGTGTCTTATAGTGATCTTTAATGTGTGTTTTTGGTGTCGTTATGTGCAGTACAGTTTCATTTAGTGACTGTTTTATAAATTAAAGTCAGAGGTAACCCTCTGACCTCAAGGCATGTTACGAACTGCTACTGCCGTGGATTGTCTCCAGAAACTGCCATAAGCAATAGAATCCATGACACTAGGCATTTTAAATGCAACAAACATTTGAGATACTTGAAAATTCTCTAACACTCGACACTGGCAAACAAAGTCTCTGAAGAGGATTGATTGCCATAGTTAGGAAGAAGAAGAAGAAGTAGTAAAGAAGTTGATGAAGTTGCAAAGCAACAAATAAAATGCAAAGTGCAAACTCAAACATAGTATTTATTACTGAGCACAGAGTACATTTACTGAGTTGTAACTTGTAAGCAAAACATACAAAACATAAAACGAAGTGAGAAGCGTGACGTCATCGTAAATAGTAAATAATGTTGCAGTGCTAACTTTTTATATTTGTATACAAAATGAATATTGAAAGTGCAGCAGTAAATATTCTCAAACGTGGAGTAGAATTAGACACGAAGAAACGCTACACCGAGGCTTTAGTTTGCTACCAGGAAGGACTTCAAATATTGGTGGACAAAATTAAAGGTACATTACCCAGAGACTATAATCATATGGGGTGCCCTAAACAAATTAAAACCCACTAACAATAATAAGTAATTAAAATTTACAAGTTAGGTATACATACACTGGACTTCAATAATTTCTGTATTCATTAAGTAATATTATTAGGTTTTAATGGGGATTGAAATCTAACGTTACATGCTATGTCAACTAGAATCTTGATTAAATTTACTTTGGTCTGTGTATTTTTTATTATACTTCTCACCCTAGGGGAACATGATGAATCAGTAAGGAACTACCTTAGAAAGAAGGTAGAAGAGTATATGAACAGAGCAGAGGCAATAAAGAAGCTAGTCTTAACGCAAAAAGAGGCTGGCCAGTTCCATGAGCAAGTACACATTGAGAACAATACAACTGGACACAGTTACAAAACATTGTTTGGACGGTTTCTAGATGAAGATGTACAGTTTGTGGTGGTTGAGGATCCATATATAAGGAGTTTCCATCAAGTATGTATGATAATTGCTTTTTTAAACAACTAGGTGACTAGACTAGTAAAGGACATCATCATTTTGGTCCAAATCTGAAAGTGCTGGCCAACACATTTTTAGCGGTTTTCAGGTGCCTTTTTTGGAGGAAGCTCGTACTGAGTGGTCTATTCGCTGTCTAAGTGGGGTGCAGCCTGACAATCCCAAGTTGCAAAAGTCATGGGATGAGTTTTTGTGCCAACAGAAGTATGGTGATTTGGTGGGAGGTGCAACAGGAACTGACTTAGCCCGGTTAAAAGCAGTCGTTGAACCAGAATCGGGTGCTTGGTTACATGCATTACCATCTTCCCATTTAGGAACATTATTAGATAGTGACACTGTCAGGATAGGTGCTGCACTGAGACTGGGGTGTCGGGTGTGTGAGCCTCATCGTTGCGTGTGTGGTGTGATGGTCGAGGACAACAGACACCATGGACTCAGCTGCGCTCGGTGTGCTGGTAGATTCTCTAGGCACCACGCTTTAAATGATATAGTGCGTCGAGCGATGGTCTCGGCGAACTTGCCTTGTGTCTTGGAGCCTCAGGGTCTCAGGGGAAGAGGCCCGACGGTCTTACACTGGTTCCATGGGCGAAGGGTCGTAGCTTGCTGTGGGATGCGACTTGTGTCAGCACATTCGCTAGTTCGCATCTTAGTCAGACAGAACGTTCAGCTGGGGGAGCTGCTGAGAATGCTGCTAGACTTAAGCACGCCAAATATGCGAACTTGGAGCCGGTGTATGACTTTGCACCACTGGCTGTTGAAACGGCTGGACCCTGGTGCTTGGAGGCTAAAAAATTTGTACAGGCGCTGGGCAAACGCTTGAGAGAAAGGGGGTGCGATCCAAGGTCCGGTTCATACCTGGTTCAGCGTATTTCCTTGGCCATTCAGCGCGGTAATGCAGCTGGTATCTTGGGAACGTTTGAGCCGGGTACGTATCGGATCTAGTATTTAATGTGTTATGACGAAGCATGTCGCTGATAGCTCCTTTTGTTTGTTAAAGTTAACGCATTGACGAAACCTGAGGTGAATTCTAACCATGTTCATTGGACGAAGCCTGCGCGTAGATATAAATCTGTCATATCTATCGTCCCTCGTAACTAATAAATAAATTTACATTGCATACAACAAATGAAATGTCCTGTAATATCCAACTTTGGTGCCATAGTAATAAATGCTCAGATGGACAAGCTGTAACATGGATGATGTCCTTTTTGCCAATGGCAAGCATTGCAACCATCTTGGCTTCAGATGCAGTTCCATCTAGGACCTTTTTTTTTGTTTTTTCCTTAGTTCCTAAGTCATCTTTATTCAAAAATGTCACTAGATACAGTGCTGTTTCATTTCCCATACAAAAGTAGTCGAAGGCAATAAGAATGTGTAGTCGCAAGTTCTTCTTGCTCGGGCTACAGATGTGTATAACACCAGCCTGGAATATGAATTATCATATTCCTAAAAAAAGGAGTATAATATTACAAGCATTATTAGCTTGTAATATTATACTCCTTTTTTAAGAGAACTGAGCAAAGTGTTTATTTTCCAGTGTCAAAATTTCCTCCGACTTTGTGAGCTGCTGGCGAGGAGTTGTTGCAACTTGAAGAACATAGAACTAGTTACATCGAAGGATAACAAGTCGGAGGGTGACCAAAGGGAGTGGTTCACTAACTTAGCTAATGACTTGTTGAAGTATAGAGTTAAACTCTTAGTTAAATATTCAGAAACACTACACGATAGACAAATATCGTAAGTTGAATTTTGTGACTATATACATCATTTATTTAAAGAAAATGTACTTCTGTCAGTACTAATATTCTGACAGACGCAAAATAAACAATAGAAGTTAAATGTCATCTAAAAAGAAGTATGCCAAAAGGTTACATAAAAAAAAATATATTTTCAGGTTAAGTTCCGGCTGGATAATAAAGATCGGCCGGGGTCTAGATTTCTTCAAACCACCAGAAAATAAGTTCTGCCTGGGAGTTTATGACTTAGATCTAAGACAATGTCACGAGACTACAGTAGATATAGTTCATTCGAAGAATGTGAAACAATCTTATGGGTGATATAGGGTAACTGGTACTCTCTTATAATACATTTGACAAAATTACGACTGCTACTGTAAAAGATCGTTAAAATAGTGCAGTAGTACCTAATACTAATTTTAAATATGATCATGGAGCTGAAGATTGTAAATGCATTATTGAGATGCATTGTATATTTTCTGAGTGGTTTGATGTTGCCTTAAGAAATATATGTAAAGCTGTGGTATTTATTTTCTTAAGTACAGTTTTTTATAAGATTATACTATGTGATTTAATTTGGAGGCTTGGTCTTTATACATCTATTCTGAGTTATTATATTGACTACGACGCCATCTGTTGCCGAGTAGCTAAATCATTGCCGTAAAATTCTGTTCAGTTTCTTTCGAGTTTTGAAAGATTGCGCTCGAAGTGCAAATAATATGACAATCGGCAAATCTATTTTTTTAACAAATACCTGCACATTTTAAAATGATCTGAATAACGGACAATGTTCATGAAAATAAATGTACGCAAAGTTGGATATAAAGCTTTATTTTGTAAACAGATAACAATGCACGATAATTCGGCCGATTATATTTGTAATTTCTTTACAATGTCCAATATAAAGTATATATTATACATAACTAAACACGTATTAAGTAGTGGTGGTATCGATGTCGCTAGACTAATATCTATAAAATAGAGCAGATTTTATGACACATTCATAACATAAATAATTTTTAATTATAGACAATTATTTTGTTTTTCATCTTCAACTTAAAGAAATATATCGATGAGAATGGAGAATCACTAGAGAATTTAATTTAAACTACAGAAAAGTCTCAAAATGTAACTTGTTCAGTGTCTATAGTATAGACCCCAGATATATACATAATAGTATAAAGATAATTTATTATATATAGCTTAATGGCTAAAATTAGTAGAAATGACGATGAAATGACTATTTAGCAAAAGGTAATGTCAATATAGTATGGCATCTAGTCACTAAAAATAGGTTATACAAATTTTGGTATAGTACTAAGAAGCATTTACAAAGCATAGTTTCTATTATAATTATGTACAATAACACTTTTACTAATAAAGTGGAATGTATAGAATGCATTTGGTCACAAATTCATTATTATATTGCTCGTTCGATCAGTATGAACATTTAAACATTTGAAACACTCGTCAGTTTATTAATAGTACATAATAAAATCATTTTGTAGTCACAAGTAAATACTTTTAACAATTTATCAGTACATAACCTGTATTCTTCGCATTAAGCTAGACATTTTATTTTGATACTTTAAAGAATTATTTCACATGCATAATCAAATTATTTACAATAAATCCAAAATCAGTATCATTGTACAATCGGACAAAATTAAACGTAGCTCTCTTGTTTAGCTGAGAACAGCATGAGGGATTCCATTAAATGTGGCCGGATCATTTCGTCTATGTCCTTTTGGTGGTCTTGAAAAGCTCCAGGGCAGTGCTTGTAGATGGTACGCAGTGCCTTGAGGCAGTGGATGAGGGTCTGATCTGGGTTCGAGTCCGTGTGGGGACCGCTCCGCTGCACCCTAACCATGCGGGTAAGGTGCGGAACACCCTCCAACTGGACTATTTGGTGGGACACGTCTGGGACTACTGCTAGCCTGGAAAATTAATACGAGTTTTTCGATAAGGAACATAAGTATTAAATAAAAACACGGTCCTCAATAATTAAATGTTGGTTTTGAAAATGATTGTATGAAAATGATAATAGAGAATTACACAGCGAATAGATTACAGAGATAAATTCAAATGCGAAGCCGCCACTGGTTGAGGGTAGTGTAACTGAGTATATGTTGTTTACCTGGCGATGGCCTCTGCGGCGTGCGTGTGCAGGCGGGCCTGAGCCCTCAGCTCGGCGGCGCGCGGCGCGTGCGCGGGCGCACTGCGCGTGAAGCACACCAGCGCCACCGACACGGCCGACACGCCCGACAACAACAACACGCAGCGCGCGACACGCGACAGGGACGCCAGGAGGGACGCCGTCTGCTCCTGCATCACCACATATAATAAGTACATTGTTACTTCTATACCAGTCTATATTTATATTGAAAAAGAGAAGCAGCGCGAGTCAAGAGTGAAATGGCGCTCTACACTCTCTACCTCCCCCAAAGGTTCTTGGCATGATGATGTGTATGTATGCAATTCGTTTGTTTTCATGATTGGGGTAATCTCTGGTAGTAATCAGAGCGTTAACAAGAAAAACTTGCGACTACGTGTTCGTATCTCTATCGACTATTTTTGTAAGAGAAAATGTACAGCGCTGCGGCGGCGAAAAGTGGAACTCAAATTCTTTGCAAAAGCAATACCTACCTTGATAAGCTTCTGAGTATGTATGTCTAGAAATTAAGTCATAAGAAAATAATACGGTAGGTACTTTACCATGCCATATTACGTGTAAAGAATCTTCTATACGAATATTTTAAACACTAAATTGAGTTTAGGTATGTATAGTCCTCTGTAACATAGGCCGTATATTCTGTAATGAAAATTGCGGCTTAAACAAAGACTTGGTTAGTCTACATACTTGCAAAAACACGGAGATGTTTGGTCCCCGTCGCTTCACAGCGTCGAGTAAACTTTCCACGGTGCGGTGTTTGGTAATGATCTCCACGATGTCAGACTTATTGCTGTGTTCTTCCTCCTTCTTCTCCAGTTCCAACTCTCGTACTAAGTTCACCAAACACGCGGTGCAAAGTAGAAGAAGCTGGCAGCAATCCGTCCGGGATAGAATAGCTAAAACAAAAAGATTATAATACTGAGCACAATAAAAAAAAAAACTATGGGACGTTGTTTTTGGCCATGTGTTATTCTTACTGATCAATAGATAGCGCTTTATCAAATATGAAATTAGAAGATTTTTTTTAATCAACATTTTATTTAGGTGCCTTTTCCAAATGTTATGCTAGCCCCATTTCAGTAAACATGGTATACAAAAATGTGTTAATCTATAAAAGTCTCATTATGGTTACATATATTCACTCGTTATTATATCGGAAATAAATTTATTGTGCATGTAAACAATAAGACGGAAATACTCGTTTGCATTTTGCTATTCGCCGATAGATGTCACTGCATGTGACTGAAATTTCTTTATCAAAATAGGAAAACAACTTACCGGTGATATTAGCTACGACACTGTTCAAATAGAGGTGTAGTTGAGTGAGATCGTAGTGCCCTCGGAGCCAGGGCGCGGTGATCTGGGTCAGCACAGTGATAGCTTCTCTCATTTGTGGTTCAGGGTTCGACCGGTCGGAGAGGATGTCAGAAATGATCTCTATGCCGCCACCCTAGTGGAAAATTAAAAAATAATTCACTTAAGTAATCCAAATTTAAACTTTAAAATAGTTTTAAGATATTGGTTGACAACAAAAAAAATGAAAAAAATATATTTAAAGTTAAGATTTTCAACCACAGATTCATAAAAAAAAATGCGTCAAACATGACTTTGTAATGGTATTTCTTTATATATATATTATTTACGTTATAAATTAAAAAAACATGTATTATGTTATGCGTCGATCCAACGCATAACGTAAATTTTACTAATAGATCAGTGCGCAAGAGACATATTAATTCCATCATTTACCTCTTCAAACTGTTTGACAGCTTCCCCGGTGACGCACACGGTCGCCAGCGCTCGCAACGACAACGCTTTGATTGAACTCTTATTGCTTTCTATAATAGCCGTGAGCAAAGCCCTGGGCACTCCACACTCCACGAAAGGGAGCTCCGTAATGTTCTTCATAATCTGAGAACATCTCTCGTGGAGAGAGCTCTCAGGGTTGTCGCCATGCAACGCTAAGTGTCCTATCGAAGTCAGCGTGCTTTTCAGAATCATGTCCGATGGCGGTTCTTCGATTATGGATACTAATGTCTGGGGAATAAGATTTAATGTTGCATTTAGTTTTTCATGAAGGTAGAATTTAATGAAGTTCATTTTTCAATTCTTTTTGGTAATATTTAAAGAAATTCTCACCTTCGTTTGCTGTACTAAGACAGCTTTAGTGGTCTCCAAAAAGATTTCTATCAGCGTGTCTAAGTGTTTCTGTACCACGCGCCATTCGGGGTTGCTCTCATTCAACTCTATCTTCACATCTTCTCCTACGTCTATCAGCTTCTGTAGGTACACCTGTAGCGACTTCTTTATCTTGTCCCATCGCTCGGGCGTCTCACCTGGAGGCTTTGTGTTAAGCGTGATGCTGTGCGCCAACACAAACTCGTTAATATTGGCGACCAGCAAGCAAACTTGTTCCTCACTCGAATTATTAGCATCGATTTGCCTGGAATTAAAAAAATACTTAGTGTAAAATCCGTCACGCACATTTAGTACTAAGTGTTCCTATTTCTTTAAATGAATTACCTTAACACGTCACTGTATTGATAGACGATGATCTGTCCATGAGTTTGTACTTTTTTTATGTTTCCTGTGATGGTCGCCGAACTTGCTGAGACCAGGGCTTTCATCTCGGTTCCTAGCGGCTTGCTCTGCAGCGTGGTCATGCATTCGTTCTCGCAAGAGCTCACCAAGTCGCACAGCCAGTATTGCACTGGCTCTGGCTTCCTCTCACAGAGACGTTCAAGTGTTGTCTGGTCTATACTCCTCTCTCGGTACAGCAGCTCGTTTTGGTTATTCAATACCACTCTGCAAACAAAACACATGTAATATTGTTTTTTTTATACAACTAAGGTGGCACAGAAGCATACGGCCCACCTGATAGTAAGCAATCACACTAGCCTATAGCCGCTAGCAATACCAGGGGTATCACTAACGCGTTGCTAACCATGTTGTGATGGAGACTCAATGTGCTAGCAGTATAACTACTATCGCAGCGTATCCTCGTGGCAACATTACATCAAATCAAAGTAGTGTTATTTGACTACAGTCTTCTATAAATTGGAGCTACAATTTTAATGGAAAAACCCACGGGCCTTCCCAATTCGCCTAACCCCTCTTTTAAAGTATTTGGTACAGCAATTTTCAATTAGCAGTAACTATGAATTGTTTTATGTTAAAGTACAATTTACATGTAAAAAGTATCCACTCACCCGCTACTGAAATTGTCCAGTAAATTTACCCTGCGTGTAAATTTCCTATCGCTGTTCGGTAAAATGTGTTTGAATTCATGGGGAGCCAGCATCTTTGGTGTTGACGTGCAAGCTAAGTTTAGTTGGACGTCGACAAAATTCATATCGTCCTCTTTAAATTTTTCTCTTTTAGAATCATGTGTTAAATCTTTATTTGATTTTGAATCTGTTTCGTAAGGTTTCTTTTGTTTGTCCTGGAATTGTGGAGGTGGGGTCACTCCCCTGTTCTTTAAATAATATGCATCTTCATCAACTTTATCCTTTGCTTGCATGTTGATGTCACTGTCAGTAGCCACGAGCCTTTCATTATAGTTGGGTATTAACATCTCTTGTTCTGGGTAACCAACTATAACCCAAGAGTTGAGTTCGTTTGACCTAGGCAGGCCAAGAGAAGGCACCCTGCTTCCACTTAAGACGCCACCAGCGTGGCTATCCACAACATTAGGCTTAGTCTTCTTCCCGGGAAATAATTTGAAGAGGTCTTTAGTTCTGTCTGTTTTTGTCGCCATTCTTTGCTTAGCTTTTGCTCCTGCTTTTTTAGTAGGCTTTAAATGAAGACTGTCCATAATATTTTTACCTAATATAGCTTTTGTTGGATTGTGAATTTGGTCCTTTTCGTAATTTGACTCTTGATCATCATGTGTGTCGTCTTCGATGATATAATCTAAGGAATGATAGCCATCTTGGATGTCCAGTATCTGTTGGTCTAATCTCTGCGCCTCGAAATTAAGTGATCTGTTCAACCTATTTCTTTGAAACTTTGGTGTTGTTGCAATTGGAATATTGTCTTCTGTAGACGCACTTCGTTTGTATTCAACTTTCATGGTTTTTGATCTCTCCGTTGGAACATAGGATACGTTTGAAATAGGAGTCCGCATTCTTGGCTGATTGATAACGGCAATCTCATTGTTATCAGCCAATTTAATGTATTCCAAGCTTTCGTCCGATTTATTTTTACTCGTCTCCAAATCTTTTACCTTAGCTACTTTAATGACTGTGGTGGTATTCACATTGTCCGTGTTAGATACAAATGTTTTTTTAACTGGATATTTTTTAGATGGACTTATTACATTAATATTTTTAACTGGTACTTCTTTGGTATCTTTTTGTATTGCACGTTTGTTTGGAGTATTTTCTTTATTACTAAAGTTAATTTGAGGTGTAACTTTAATGTCTAATTTATCCACTTTTATGCTACACTTACTGTTATTCGAGATTTTCGATATATCTGCTGATTTTTCATCATTAATGTTTTTCGGTGCAGGATATTTTTGTTCAGTCTTATGCGTATCGTGTGTATCTTTAAGTAGCTCCATGTGTTCCTCGTCGTGATGAACTTCGTAATATTTCTGTAAATCATACGGTGTTTGTATGACACTGCTGCTGCGTAATCTCGGCTTAGGAGTCGGGGCGTAGGCGATATCAGGAGTTCTACCATTATCGACAACATCCTTACTTTGCGGGCTGTTTTGGAAATCAATCGCTTGTTTTACAGTTATATTTTCGTTATTATTGGAGTCGCTGCTGCTCGCTGACTTGTTTCTCGATTCATCAGTTTCTGGTGACGGGTAGTACTGTGAAGGAGGCGGGGAGCTATCAGAATCGGAGAACCCGGAATCTTGACTTTTATGACTACCTGGGCTGCCATGGCGGAGAGGCCACTGGTTTATCTGAACATTGTTCGGCTGCGCGTTATCGATGTTATTGATTCTTGGTTGGTCTGGTTGGTTGGCGATCCAGTGAGGCAGCTGTGGCACCCAGTCTTGATCCTCCCTAGCGCAGTTGTTCGGCTTCCACTCCTGGTTCGCGACAGGACTGCCAACATTCGGCGGGGAGTCACCCCACCAAACCTTGCTCCGCGTTCGTTGAAAATTCGACATCCTGAAAAAGAACAAAAGGAATTACTCGTGGGAAGAGCGGACTAAGGCGACGGGTTTAATGATCGGTGTTGAAGTGACGTAATGTCTTAGTCCATTATAAAACCTATAGTTTGGAGGTGCGCGTGCGGCGATGCGTGGCAGCTAGTTGTGAGCTAGAGGCCAAATTGTCTGTTTGTTTATTTTTTGTTTGGTCAGTCATGGGAAAATACCGCCTTTATTGTGTGTTGATTATTCACAATTGAAATTGAAAACAAGGAGAGGAGTTATGACGTAGACCGCGTAGACGTCCCTTAGTAAGAATAATGGCACAGATTTAGGCAGATGTTAAAAACCGTTGCGGATACCATTGTGCACGAATGCAAGGGCGTTCACACACGGCCTGTGATTTGTTCCCCTCCGATTTGCCGGTTGACTTAGGAATAACAGACCGGTAATGCAACATTGGAAATACAATCGGTACTTTTTATCGATTCGTATAGTTACATCGTAATCGCACGTTTGATCGATTGTTGATGTTTCAAAGTATAAACTATACCATATAGAGATCGGTATGGTATTGATGACAAAAAATACTCAGCAAATTAATGCAGGTGTCTTAAAGATCTTTCACCTCATATCATACACGTTACTCGGCCGTATCAGTTTTATTTAAAACACAAAGTACGATTAGATAGCTGTTTATTTTGCAAGCATTTTAAAGATTTGTCAGACTGAGTATAGTGACTAGTCGTTTGTTAACGGTTTTCGGTAAGCTGTTGCAGTATCCGGGCTCCGAACTTAGTCTTACGAACCACTGCACAGCGCTCGACACCTCTAAACCTTAGTTAAATTGTGTCTTATTCTCAGAAATTTAGCTATACTATAAGGCTCTTCATACCGAAACACAGTCATTTAGTGGCAGAATATCAGGCTCGGCGAGTGAGTCACGTGCATTTAATTTTGAATTCATCATTCCAAGTTCTCTAACGATCTTATAATTGCTAAATTCTGTTAAAACAGAAAAGCGTTAGAGTGTAGTTTATAGTAATAGTTTATGGTAATAATTAACGGAATATGATGATCTCTGTAGTGGTAAACAAATCAATGTAAGGCAAAATTTGGTTAATAATTGAAACCAGCTTGTACAATTTGATATACGATAATCGATGTCATGTCAGCATTGCTCTGGGTCTGTCCTACCCGCGCTCTTGTAGGTGATATGTTGAAAATAGTTTATTCTACTTAGGTCCTAAGAAGGCACTAATGATAGTTGTTAAATCTCAAATCAACTTTGAACAGACACCAAATGTTTCAAAGTTATTGACCGGGAAAACTTAGAAACTGCATTTAGCACATTATTGTGTTTAGTTCTTATTAAGCATAGCGGCACCATTTGCGGTTTATGACTCAATGTATCTGATTCACATAGCTAATAATTTTAATAAGTACATACAATATCTCAATACGCTACTTGCTACTGGGTGGTACTAGCATTTGAGACAAACAATGCGACGAGTTACGTAGCTTACTCAGATCCTTTGATTATAGACCGGTATATAATCAAAGCTCGGATCTAATAAAAAAAAGGTTGATGAATAATTGCCAACAACAAAGTGACGCCGGTTAAAACTACGCTTCGTCCCTTTTTTATTTGATCTGAGGTAGCTTATTTGTAACAGGTATCTATGAACCTTGAAAGTTGAAACCGACTGTCAATTCTATCTTGACACTATCGAAATCTTGCAAATTGTTCAGAGGTAAATGCGAAGCATCACACTTAGATCAGCATTAATATTAAAGTGTTCTTTACAAATACTTTGGAGGAGGCCTTCACCCGGGGAGGGGATCTAACAAATAATCACAAAAATTTTAACTAAACACTTTCTTTGTATTTCGTGGGTTGCCATATGTGTAAAAAGTAAATAGCTACTGCTGACGTAAACACCTAGACCCCTCCACCCTCCATGTCATCAAAAGTAAGCAAAGCATAGACCCCCTGCCCCCTATAGTGCTTAAGTAATACTTGAACGGCCCCTATAGGTCCTTAAAATCTCTAAAATTGCGAGAAAAAGGACTCATTCGCAATGAATAGTGGTACATTTAAGGGACGATGGATGACACTGTTTTATGAGGTGTTTGTATAAATAATATTCATTGGTGTCCGGAAATACCAATAGCGTCAGCAGTAGGTATGTCTGGCTGTCACTCCTGTGCCGGTAGCAGGAACATTGTCGACAACGTATTCGAAAACGTAACTCGCGAAATGTCAAAATTGTCATACTAATTTTTAGTTCCATTTTCCCCGCCGCAGCGCTGTTCATTCATACAAAAATAGTCGAAGGCGATACGAAAATGTTCCTGCTACCGGCACTGTTCACAATGTACACTATAGGTGCATATCTTGGTTCCATAACTAATATTATAAACGCGAATTTAACTCTGTTTGTTCGCTACCTTTTCAGGACCTAACGGCTGAACGTATCGTAATGAATTATCGTAAAAAAATTGACAAGGAGATTATTTCCTGAGAAAGGCATAGGCTACTTTTGTATTTGAACAAATGCAGACGAAGTCGCATGTAACAGGTAGTTCTATAATATATACAATAAATAATAACCATTCGCAAATAAATACTAAGCAAAATAAAACGAATGGTGGGTGATGTACGGACGTCAGCGGCAATTAGCACTTGAGCACTAATCCATGTATCTCAAACTAAATGAACTATTGTGAAATAGTTCCGTTTCGTTGTGCACTAATGGCTAGGTAATTGACGCTAACGATTGCTAATAACGTTCTGTGTGTTCGAAAAACGGTAGGATTATGTCGTCATGGCTTGCGGAGAGCAGGTATCCCTATCAATTAGGGGTAGAAAATGCTTCAGTCTATTTGCGCTTCACTCTTAGCTCTTAATTAACACGTCAAGCTGTGGTCTGCCGCGTGGTTAAGCGGCCGCCTCCAATTTGAGACGGTCGGGTGGATTTTTTGTCCCGGCCTGTACCAATGTTTTTATTTAGTGCAGAGCAAAAGAGGTGTTGCTACGTGCAATTCAAGCGTGATATAGCGCTCATTACTCTTTGCCTACTCTGTGAGATGCCGTGAGGCACACGTTAAGGCGTTTGTAATTAGATATATATATATATATATATATATATATATATATTACATTGTCACTACATGAATAAAAATATTTCGTGTCATTGGAAGCGAGTTCGATTTAATTTACCTTCAAACTAGGGACATTTGGGTATTCTACAAGTTTTCTGCCATAACATATACGTAGCATACGTTACGCGATAATATAGTAGTGTTGGTTAGAATTTTTAAAATCGGCCTGTAGTTGTTGTGTTTATTTATTACAATTTTTTTTTTCTATGTGAAAGTCCTGTTTAAATCGGTCCAGCCGTTCGGATGTATAGTGCGTCGTAGAGAAGGTTCACAATCCGTTTGATTTTTTTTCTTTTCATAGTTTTTATATTCTTCCTTTGTCTTTGATAAATTGTATGGTATATGCATTAGTTAAAATGATTCATTGGTTGAATATCTTTATGTACATGGTAGCGATCATTTATATAATGTTAGTAAATGAGTCAACGGTTATCTATTACCTTCTTTATATGGTATATGAACGGTCTTTGCTTTAGACATGGTGAGTGTGTGCGGGTATGCGGGCTAACGACGATGTGCTGTTGAGCTGTTATCAGTTTGAGAAATTAATTATTCTTTGGATTACCGATTACTTAAGTACATACTTTTGGAAGTCACATGGAAATCACATGGCAATTTTCAGTAAAAAAAAAGTTTAAATTAATGTAGGTGGTAATTTAGACCTTCATAAGTGCCTTATTATTAGAGCCTAAACTAAATAAATTAGGTTTGTTTTGATTTTGACTGCACTTATTTTTTTTTCTTCTTTAGAATTAAATTTTGCCAATGATAGTATAATTGTTTTCGTAGTTTTAATTTTGGCAATAATTTGTTCCAATTTTAACTTAACTGGACCTTTTGTATCATTTGTGTACTCAAATTTGGAATGTTAAAAAATATTAATTAAAAATGTTGTTTTTTACATAAGTATTAAAAACAAAACTTTATCATGTACTTACTTTGGTCTTGGCATAATGAGTGTGCTCCAATATTGCTTATTCGTCACTAAATTAGCTGACAATCAGCAGGCGAAAAGGAAATTGTACCCTATTGCTGGTATATCATCAAGGTTGCTTTTACAATGTGGCGATAAGAAGCCCTTGTATACTTCCTTTGCTGCTTCATTGGAGAGAATAAGAATTTGACTTTGACATTCTAAATTTAAAGTCAGATGAAAAATTTATAGAAAAATAGTTTTTTATCTCGTATTCGGCCTGATACATACCTATATTTCGCGAAGGTTTTCACCTACATAAAAACTTAAACAGAGTTATTTGACCTTGTCAGGAGTTTTTGGCGGGAATCAGGCGGAGCGGTTGAGATTTTTTCCAGTGTGTCGTAAATTGTGTTATAGTGATCTTTCATGTGTATTTTTGGTGTCGATATGTGCAGTAAAGTTTCATTTAGTGACTGATTTATAGGAGCATTGGAAATAATGCCATAATACGACTTTTGGGTTAAGTGATTTTTCATTTTGGTCAATAGGTTACCTCTAATCTAAAGGCGTGTTACGATCTGCTACTGCCGTGGGTTGTCTCCAGAAACTCCATTGGGCGTTAGAATGCATGACACTAGGCATTTTAATGCGGCAAACACGAGAAATTTTGCAACATGAAAATTCTCTAACACTCGACACTGGCAAAAATAGTCCCTGAAGGGATTGATTGCCATACTTAGGAAGAAGAAGAAGAAGAAGACCTTGTCAATTTCCGGATACTAAGTAAGTTAGCTAAATACATCAATACAGGCATAAAAACGTATCTTATCGCTTACATACAGATTAATAAATCCCATAATCGTTGGTATTTGGTGCCCATACATCACGCCACATTAATTTATTGGTTCTACATACACATAAAGTAATTTGGTTCCGATAAATCCAACCCGCGACTGCGCTATAGTGTAGTACCAGAAATTGTTTATTCTACCACAGGCTGAAAAGTACTCAGACCATGTAAATCTCAAATCAAATATAGAAAGGTAGATAGAACTTTGCGAGCACCAAACGCCGGTTTCTTAAAAATGTACTTCGTGGGCAGGCGTAGTTTCTATGTATTCGTTGTAGGTGTGTGCGGGTCATTGTATATGTGCACTGCAAGGCGTAGTTTTAACCTGCGTCACTTCTTTGTTCGCTAAGTTCCATCTACGTTTTAAATTTGATCTAAGAATTAGATATCCAATTATCCAAGTCTACTTATAGGATATTAATTCGAGTCATCGGTGTATCAAATTGAAAACAAGCTTGATGACTTTTTGTTTCAGGTTGAATGTTCTCGTAGCTTCACGTTTGATTTCCTCCAAATTGTGCAATAATGAAAATTCTACCGAAAAGTATTAATTCCCCGGCACGGCTATCGTTACTTCAGCACTAAATTCTAAATTTGAAATTAAAAAGATATAAGCTATCAAAAATTCAAACAGAGAAAGAATACGAGGATCAGTCATAGACAATATTTTCAACTTAAGAATATTACCCACATCCTACATTAAAAAACTTACAGAGAGACATAGAATCTCCTACTATGTATTTAGAAGTTTGATAAAAATGTTAGCCCATCACATGCCCATCATTATTATTACAATAAAAGATTATAAAGCTTATTAGGCATCTTATTACGCATTAATATACATCGTTAGTACGCACATTAATTTTCGTCAAATTTATCATTTGAGATGAAAAATACATGATTTCTCAAACCGTGACAGTTCAACTCGAACCTTTCTGGAGCAGAAAACTCTTATAGCAGCGAAAGCATGACCAACATCCCAGATAGCAGCGGTACAGCGGTACAGTAGCACGTTTCCCCGCTCCATTAGAAATGGCCAGTCACAGATGTTCAGCGATTATCGTAAACGTGCTCGTAAGCGCACTGAATAAAATAAAAGCAGAAACTAGTACGTACTTAGTAGTTTAGTGTCAAAATTGACTGTTATCAATTGGTAATATATAACTTAAGTTGCCACTAGCTTTGCCCGCGACTTCGTTCCCGTGGAGTAAATTTTGTTTTCAATTTTCTGCGCGGCATTCTAATAATTTTTGTAATATAAAAGTAGCCATACTTACACCTTGTAATATCAGCTATCTACCACTGAAAGTTCCGTTAAAATAAGATATATTAGTTAGAGATTGATATAAAAACATAATTGTTAGGAGAATATTTTTTAATAATAACTGTACTTATAAAGTTATAATTAGTTTGAAAGTGAACTCTGGTTGTTTTTTTAGAAAACCATCGGGTTTTTCATTTTAATATTCTGATTGAAGGAAACTGAAATGATCACCCACTTATTATTAACAACAATTAAAAAATACAATTCCGAATTATGCCTATTATTCAAAAGGAATAAAATTGTAATTACAAACTTAAGAATTATTTAATTGCAAACCTTAAAATTAAAACAATGAGGATATATCCTTGAAGAAGTACAGAGACAACACCTTCCTTGCAAATTCAAATATGGATCTATAATTACAGTTGCAATATTTTATTTCTTTAACCATTCAAGAATAATAATCGCACCTTGACCGCTAGAATATGTAAAAAAAAGTGTAAATATGGCGGTGCACCTGGCGTAACGGTCGCGTGTCATCTGCTCTTCCATACGCCACGCTCGGCTGTACGGCACGCGTCCTACGTCGGCTGTGTTCCATGAGGAAATTGAAAAAAAATTATATCGAACCCTTTTTTGTGCAAACTTTTTGCTACAATAACGGGTCTTTTTTGGGTATCTATTTCCTTCACATATTTTGTATGGATGTTGGAAATACGATAAATAGAGTCGATATTGGAGCCAATTATCTTGCCACACACTAGTCTGAATAAATTACACAATATTTTAATGTGACGTAGTGCTGTCAAATAATTTTAAGTCCTGTATATACGAGTAATAATATTCAGTAGTTAGTTTCAGTTACCATAAATAGAATAAGGTTAATATTTTAGTTTAGTCAGAACAAGAGAATTGTCACTAATGTCCAATAAATCAATGCACTTCCTTGTATCTGAATCTAAATTACATTTACGTACAAATAATATTAACTTTATTTTATTATTTTTTCTTCCGTTTTAATTTTTTTATGGACATTTAGTAAGTCACATATAAAATAAATATCACGAAAAACGTTATTGCTGACAGTGACACGCTTTTATATTTTCCCGCGCTTTTCTTATGACATTTCAAAAAAAGAAGAACAATATAAAACCGTTACTTTTCACACGAACTCAATAGAGTTGTACGAGTGTCATCGATACCGATTTTTTATTTGGAAAATGTAAGCTCAAAGTGTATCGCAATAAAACTCATAATTCTATGTCACAGGATCTGTAGTGATTTGATCTCTATGGTTACGGCCAGGTGTGAGCGAGCTTGTTTTTTCTGCTAATGGGGGGATGGGGTCAGAATGTGCCCTTACAAACTAGATGCACTTCAAATTTACAGGACGTTTATTTATTTTTATTTTGGTAGTAATAAGTAAAGTACGAACGAACGAAATAAAAGTATGAAGTTGCATGACATATTTTAAACATTAATAATATAATAGGCATAAGGGTAATGCGGTTGGCTTGAGGCGCTTTGGTTCTGTGTTCGATTCCTAGGTCATGCAAAAAAATATTTGACTTTTCATACGCTTAGAGATTAGTCCGAGATTAGTATGTTCCCAAAGATCGGCAATGGGACCACCTGTCACGCTGGGACACTTGAGACCACCGAGGTTAGTGCTTGGGATCTAAATATTCGGTGAAAACTGGGTATAGAACTATCGACTCATATCAGGTCTCTTTGGAGGCCCTTTCCAAAAGCCATGGTATTTATACAATAACTAGCCTGCGACTCCGTTTGCACTGTAATCTACTTCGATTCCAAATTTAAGTCGAATCCGTTTAGCCGCTCTGCTGAGTCTTTTTTTCTAGCCCTACGGATCCACATCATTTTCCGCGATAAAAAGTATCCTATATGTTAATCCAGCTTATAAGCTATCTCCATTCTAACTTTCATACAAATCCATTCAGCCGTTGAGGCGTGAAGAGGGTACAAACACACAAACTAACATACAATCTTTCGCGTTTTAATAGTAGTGTGATGTATTTATTGGAAGCACTCCAAGCAAGGATATTGTGACTCATAGGAATACTATTTTACCTCGTATGTGCCTTAATAACATCATTGATAATTCTTACTTAAATTAAATTAAAAGTGGACATTTACATCAATATATTGTTGACATTGTTGTAATATATGTTCCTAATGCAAAAAACCTGATTTTAATGTGGGTCATCACATTAAAATCAGGTTTTTCTTCATTCATATAAATGTTTCCAAATGAATATACAATAGCATCTCGCACAACCCAGCAGAAACATGTGTCGCAAATTAATTTAACATTTTATTTATAGCGATGGTATTCTTAAAATATCAAGCTTGTAATTTTTATTCACATTATAATAATTATTTATCGATAAAACGCATTAAACCGATTGCTACATTCTCAATAAATTTTTTTAGAACACCACATTTGAATTTGGAAATTAAAAGAGTTCGCAATATTCCAAGCAGCCTGTGTAGTAACTAGGGGCGCCCCATATTCACCGTCCCCAAACTTAATAGTAACTTTACCGTTTTCGTAACATCTGTCCGCATGCCGAGAATGTAACCCGCCTTTATTGACGTGTTGAAAGACACGGGACTTCCGAGCTTCTTTCTAAACAGTGAAAGTAAATTATGCAACGATGTAGGAAACACCACATATTCATGCTAATTAATATTTAATAGAAAATATAAACAGATGGACCATGTAAATCAAATTGCAAACGAAAGTCTCCTAATACCTACTACCGTGTGAAAACCTTTCCTTTTACTGCTTTAACGATGCGATTTAGTACAAGTAAGTCAAGCATTTTGGCTTAACATTGAGCAATTTCTTCTACCGCAATCTCTCACCATAAACGAGAGATAAGAAAAGGAGTACAGCATGGGGTTCTTCAAGAAGGGTGTGAAAAGATTTTTGAAGGGTTGGCAACGCGCGAATGATACCCCTGGTATTTCAACCGTCCATAGGCCACGGTAACCGCTTACAATCAGGCGCCGTATGCTTGTTAGCCACTTTAGTGGTATAAAAAAGATAGCTGTTGGGTTTTTGACAGACGGGATAGTAGTGTAAGTTGTGAGTAGTTTCCAGAACTCCTTGAAGAGGCCCTATGTTGGCAGTGGGTAGAAATAAATTTTACCAAAACAACATTTAATAGTTTTGACAAGGTTTTGACATAGCATTATACATTCTTACATAATTTAAAAAAATCGTATTATTAGGAAAATCTCGTTTACCTTGTTTTAGGATGCAAATGTATTTGAAAATACTTGAATCTTGCAACACTGGCACTTAGCATGTGAATGTTTTATTTACTATATTTGGATACCATTACGGTATTGATGAAAATAACGTTTAATTATCTTCCCACCTTCCCGCAAGGGTCCCCGAAGTGGTAGACAGAGGTATTACAACAACTCTTCACCGAAGATAATTTGGTGCCAACGTGACAGATGGTGAGTCCGTCGCCGTCTCTTAGGCACTACATACGTCCTTGAATTTCTTCTCAGACAAATGCAGGTTTCCTCACGATGTTTTCCTTCACCGTAAAGCTCGTCGTATGATTAACTTAACATATTAATTTTAAATATCTTAGCTGCATGACCGATCGTTTGAATGCATGGGTGCCCTCCCTCTTTACAACGTACCATAGGCCACGCGTCTGTACCATATGGCCGATTATAAAGTGTGTTGTTTAAAAAAAACTAAAGCAGTCAGACACGTGCCACCAGTTAGTTTAATCACAATAAAAAGAAATGGAATCGTATTAATTATCATTCTACGACTCTGTTCTAGATGCGTGGGAGTTGTGAATTTTGCAGAAAAGGTTTGATCGGTTGAATTCAAATCTTTTAAACGTAGTAGGGACTATAAACGATATGTTTTGGTATTACATTAAGTTGTATTATAAATATATAAATGAAATATTTACTAAAATTGACATGTCTAAGGAAACAGAATACTTGAGAAACAATATTTATCTTGTGAACAAGTTGTATTCTGCTGTTAGCTTGTTTCTGGAGCCCCGAGTATTTATGGAATATCTTCAATGTATAACGTCCAAACCAGACAAATAAAAATACAGTTTATAATTCTATAGACGAGTTATGCAAGTTAAATAGTTTGTAAATTGTAAATGAGTTCAGTTGTAATGTCACAATTTACATTTGCCGCACCTTGGACTGTATATCATGGTAGCCTGCCAGACAAATACATCAATATCATCTATTGCAACAGCAAGAGATTATCTTAAGCTAGATACTCTGCATGAAGCTCATAAATTGTTGAAGGTTGAAAATGATTGGAAGTGTACGACAGAGGTAAACCTCTTTCGCTTCATAGACAGATCCTAGAAGTCTTAGGTAGGCTGGTTGGCTGATAGTGAGCATTGACAATTCTGGGAAATAGCTATTGTGTGAGCATACATTTTGGAAAGTCCTTGTTAGAACTAGACCTAGTGGGATTTAGTTATTATTCTGAGGGAATCCTGTAATACTTACCTCAGAATAATGACTAGCTCGCTACGATCCTTCCTCAAGCTGCCAAACCTCCATTCTAAATGAGATCAAAAGTTTTGTTCTTTTTGACATAACTCCTGTCAATTATACTTTTTAAGACGTTTTTAAGCCTGGATACACTGGTCTATAAACTGCCCGTTGTGGATTAACCGGTACCTTAGTATTGTTATTGGCAATGAATTGATTATGGGTGACATTTAGCTTTAACGTCGGTCAACTGCGGCAATTAACTTGGTACTTATTTAATTCTCCAGAGGCAGATGTCTCGCCGTCTATGGCTTGCGCTAAGCGCTTGACGTCATATAGCTTTAACCTTTAATGTTAGTAGTTTTCCTGCATTCTAGCTATTGACTATAGTTATATCTTGAACAATGTTTATCGTCCCAATTAAATACAAGTAGATTTAGCATAAAATAACTATTTGCAAGAAACAGACTTAAACTACCTACATACATATAGATATAAGAATTGCTAATAATGCTGGCAGCATTGTCACGCTGGATAGCCTATCATGAGAGACCTCAACCAGATGATGTATTGCGTGACTTACAATTACTAAACTAACTTAAATATTAACTTTAATATTGAAATTGTTATATCTTTATTTATTTATTTTAGCACTTAGAATATAATAATTAATTAATATTACACACAACAATCAAAACATTTATTTTCTGTATACCCCCCTTTTAACATACCTTACTTATTCTAAAACAGTGACATTTTATTTACGAATATTTGGTTTGGATTACAAACTTTTAATCCACTACTTTAAATACCACACTCTCCTCCCCTCCCTTAAAAAAAATATAAGATCAAAATTTTAAGATGAAAAATAACTCTATAATAGGAAAAAAATATATATAGATATTTAATCTTATATTAAATAACAAACCAAATAGGTACAACTAAAACTGCTTCTTCTCTTTTAAACCAAACATATTATATATATCTATTCAAATTATAAAAACACTTAATTTAGTGAAAAAATAAAATAAAACACATATTAACTAATTGTTCCTAAACTTATTGTAATTGTTGACCACACTTTAGTAACTGGTTAGCATGTCGCTTCCATGTGAGCCCGTCTACTTCTACCATATAGGTGTTCCCGGGTACCAAAATCTCAATTATTTTACCTAAAGACCATTTATTATAATTTTTTCGGTGATCTCTTGCCATTACTTTCTCACCAACTAGGAATATTTTGAAATTATCTTTACTATCCCCAGTCTGTTTGACATGGTCAAAATAAATGTTATCACTAGCCGGGTTTGGTCTCAGTAATGAAAAACGACATCTCAACTCTCTGCCTAACATTAATTTCGCTGGGCTTCGACCAGTCGTCTTATGAACTGTACTTCTATAATCAAACAGAAATAAGTTACAAGCATATTCTACGGTTTTACCACTTTGGACAATTTTCGTTATGTGTGTTTTAAATGATTCTACAAAGCGCTCAGCCAATCCATTTGTGGCTGGATAATATGGTGGTGTAAAGCTTTGTTTTACCCCTACTGTTTTACAAAAAAATCTAAATTCGTCACTAGTCCATGTAGGGCCATTGTCCGTAACTAAATGAATAGGGTATCCATATCTTACATAAATACTTTTAAATACTTGTATAGTTTTTTGAGCTGTTATATTATTCATAACGAATGCTTCAGGCCATTTAGAATAAGCATCTATAATAACTAAATACATTTTATTATATAGCGGCCCCAAAAAATCCGCATGTAATCTATGCCATACTGTTGGTGATTGAGGCCAGACAGTTAGCTTAACTTTTTCTGGATTTTTACGATTTTGCAAACAAATTATACAATTATTAGTTATTTCTTCTATCTCTTTGTCCATGCCTGGCCACCAAAAATATGACCTAGATATTTCTTTCATTCGTGTAATACCTAAATGACTAGCATGTAGTTCATTCTTAACATCATCTCTTAAATGCTGTGGTATTATCACCCTATATCCCCACAATACACATTCTTTTTCAATAGTAATTTCAGTCTTTTTTGTAAAATATGTATCATATTGTTCTCCTAACTCATTCTGTACAGGCCATCCATCTCTACAAAATCTTAGGATATCACAAAGGATTTTATCTTTCTTTGTTTCATTTTGAATAACTCTCCAATTTATAGATTTTAAATCTGATTTATTTATATAATTAACTATGTTTATTTCAAATGATTTGTTAATTATTATGTCTGTTTTTACTTCTTTACTATTATCAGTTGTAATAACTCTGGACAAATAATCTGCTGGATTGTTTTTCGATTTTATATGACTAACTTCATAATTAAACGCACTCAAGAATATTGACCAATATTGTAACCGTTTTGCTGCCATTTTCGGTATGCCATATTTAGGTCCCAATATTTTAGCTAATGCTTCGTTGTCTGTTTGCAATATAAACTTTTTCCCAAATAAATATTGATAGAATTTAGTAACTCCAAAAACAATTGCGAATGCTTCTTTCTCTAAAATTGGATATTTAATTTGAGTATCGTTTAATTTCTTACTTGCGAATGCTACTGGTTTTACGACATTATTTTTATCTTTTATAGATAGTATAGCAGCCACACCACTCTCTGCGGAATCACAAGTCAATATAATAGTTGAATTTTTATCAAAATGAGAGAGTGGTGATGTATTTGCTAGAGCATTTTTTATTTCTTTGAATGATTTCTCACACTCCTCTGTCCACTCAAATTTTTCTTTTCTTAGACAATCATACAAAGGCTTTAATATTATTGCCATATTTTGCAAAAATCTGTTGTAGTAATTAACTTTTCCTAAAAACGACTTCAACATTTTCATATTTTCAGGAGGAGGCAAAGACAGTAATGGTTCAATTTTACTTTGTATAACTTTTACACTAGTTTTATCTACCTGTAAACCAAAAACATCTAACTTGTCTTCAAAAAATTTGCATTTATCTAATTTTAATTTTAATCCAGACTCCTTCAGTCGCTCCAGAACATGTTTTAATTTCTCATATGTTTGAGCCAGTGTTTTTCCATATACATATATATTATCAATGTATATTACAATATCTAGTCCACCCAGTTTTTGTGACATCAGTCTTTGAAAACTACCTGGCCCTGTGGCCACACCAAATGGTAAATACAAATATTTGAAAATTCCCTCCTCAGTTACAATTGTTACAAATTTTTGGGATTCTTCATCTAACGGAGCTTGTAAATAAGCCTCTCTCAAGTCTAACTCACAGTAGTAATTATTACCTTGTAATTTCATCATAATATTATCAATAGTGGGCAGGGGATAGTGGTCAATTTTCAAATATTTGTTTATTGTTATTCGAAAATCACCACACAAACGAACTGATCCATCTGGTTTTAAGACTGGCACAACAGGGGTACCCCACTCAGAGTATTGAACCGGTTCAATACGCTTATTTAACAATAATCTATTTATTTCATCTTTAACCTTATCTTTTAACGCATATGGAACAGCTCTTGTAGGCATAAATATAGGCTTGACACCTGGCTCTATTGATAAATGTATTTGCTCTCCTACATATGTCCCTATTTTAGTATCAAATATTTCACGAAACTCCTGTTTAAGATGAGTAATTAATTTATCCTTAGACATTAATTCTAAACTATTTTGTTCAAACTTTGGTGGCCATAACTGCAATAAAGCAAGCCAATCTTTACCAATTATTGTAGGTAGTCCATCTTTAACAATAAATAATCTTTGATTACTTACATTTACAGATTTATATGTCACATTTAAATTTTCAATTATCCCTAAGGGTGTTGAAGTTGACTGGTCAAAGTTGGTGAAAATAATATTCCTTCGCTTAATTTCTAAATCTGGAAAATATTTAATTTTATTAGATAAGGTAATAGTACTCACATCAGCCCCCGTATCAACTTCAAACTTTAGTACCTTGTCATTTACATTAACCTCCAACGTGGCTGACGGAATTTTATTTCCATTCAAATAGAAAATATCATATGCTTCAGCGTCTTCACTATTCTGTTCTACCTCCCCAGTAGTGTGTTTAGATACTTCTTCATTCATTATCTCTGAATTATCACTCTTCACTATGTTCACATTTTTCCACTGCTTCTTATTACACACTTTGAATATATGACCTTTTGCTCCACATTCACTGCAAAACTTTTCTCTTAATGTACATTCTGTTTTCAGATGACCCAGTTTTCCACAGCAAAAACACGCCATATTTTGTTTATTTCTTTGAATATTTTGCTTTATTCCAGTATTAGTAGTATTTCTTGCAACAAATTTTTTATTTACCTTGAACATCTGTGATTGTTCTTGATGTTTCTCCTGGTTGAAGGTCAAGTTGTAGGCTGCTTCCACTGTTTTCCCAAGAGTAATCAGACAATCCAATGATTTATCTGCCACTTTTAAAAGTTCAAAGCGCACGGAATCACAGTATGTTCCATTTAATAATCTTTCCTTTATTTCATCATCTAAATTTTTAAAATTGCAGTTGTTTGATAGTCTTTTTAGATCCATCACATAGTATTCTAAAGATTCATTTGCTTTCTGTTTCCTTTGTCTGAACTCCGCTTGATGAATAGCATAATTTTTTACGGGATTATAATACTTTATTAGTTTTTCAAAAATGTCTTCATAACTTTCTTCTACAGGTAATCTAGGCGTACATAATGTAATTAATTTTTCATACACATTTGTACTAAGTTTTGTAATGAGCAATGGAACCTTTTTTTCTTTGGGAATATCATTTATAAGCACAAAACATTCAAACTGTTGGGCATAAGCACTCCAATTCCCGCCTGTAAATACCTCTAAATGACCTATATTATTCATCGTTGGTCGTTGAAATGTTGTTTTATTATCAATATATTTGCGTACATACAATCTGATGTCTTCTAGGGTATGTGATTCTTCAAAAACTCTCTCCGATCCAGCCGATAATTCGTTTGCAATCGCTATTAGTTCTTCTTTTGTTTTTGTTTGTATCCAAGACTTTTTACCTTTTTCTATTAATAATTTTGTATGTGCGTCCATCGAACCTTCTCGTCGCCAATGTTGTATCTTTATTTATTTATTTTAGCACTTAGAATATAATAATTAATTAATATTACACACAACAATCAAAACATTTATTTTCTGTATACCCCCCTTTTAACATACCTTACTTATTCTAAAACAGTGACATTTTATTTACGAATATTTGGTTTGGATTACAAACTTTTAATCCACTACTTTAAATACCACAGAAATAAATATGAATTCATTTTTCAACAGCCAATATGGAGAATATTTTTCAATTTATATGTTAGTTTTTCAAAATATCTCAGTCAAACTAAAACGCCTGCTACACGGTCGGCAACCGACGCCCGACAGAGGTGACCTTGGTAGTTTCCAACCGTGTAGACAGTGGTTTACAACCAAATTTCGCATGACCTTCCAACGTCCTTGGTTATGAGAGATGAGCTAACAACCAAGGGCGAATAAAGGGCGTTTGGTTTACGACCGACCGTGTATACGGTGGTTGGCAACACCGAGGCCGTCAGTCGCTGTGAATGCCTGTGATTTGAACATGAAGGTATATGGATTTGAATCGTCGTTTCGGTCAGTTTTCGTCGTAAGTCGTTTGTTTCAGCCACCGCTTCATCCATACTCTTCTTTTCTTTTTTTTTCTTCTACGCTCGCGCACAACCGTCAGTCGCTGTGAATAGTGTGAATGCCTGTGATTTGAATCGTCGCCGCGTCGTTTCGGTCACACGCGTTTCTACTCTCTACCTACCTATTACTATAAACTCTGCGTTTCTGGTGCAAGTCGCAACATGTCGGAAGAAAGACAAGTAATAACCGAGTTCATAGAACTCTACAGAGACCTACCCTGTCTGTGGGATCTTAGCTGTGAGGAGTATAAAGATCAAGACCAGAAGAGCGTAGGCTGGGAAATTTTGGTTGAAAAATTGAAAACGATTGATCCTAATGCAAATGTGGCATCGGTAAAACAGAAAATTGAAAATTTAAAAGCTTCCTATAAAAGAGAGGTAAAAAAAGTAAGTAAGCTACCTACTACTTATTTATTACATCATACGTAGTGTAGATAAATGTAGGTATTTAGGTTTTTGTTTAGGTTAGTTCGCCGCATAACGCGACGTCTGCGTCGCGGTTTCGCCGCGTTTCTTATGCAGTTAGAGCCCGTTTTCGATGTTCTTTTGTTCGTTAAACGTATACTCAGCGAACAAAACAACATCGAGAAACCTTAAGTAGGTATAGTAAACTGAACTCACTACATTGCCAAATGTTTTTTTACAGGTCAAAGACTCAAAAAAACGCACAGGTTCTGGTGCCCATGAAGTGCATAAACCAACTCTCTGGTATTATGACCTGATGAATTTTTTAGAGAAGAAAGATGCACACTTACGACGAGGAATGTGTACACTATCGAGTGACGATGTGAGTCCGATTTATATAAGGACCTACTTTGATACCTGAAAATAAAAATGTGGGTCTTCTGCTCATAAAAATAATAACTTTATCAAATGACTTTTTTTCAAAATTCACAATAAAATTTTTGGATTTCCCATACAAATCGATCAGCGAACTTTGTATGGGGTCCCATTTTTTTGAGAATTCAGTAAGGGTTCCTTGGGGATAGTTGTTCAGTTTCATGAGTAGAAGGCCCACTTATTTTTATGTTTCAGGTATTAAAGTAGGACCCTATATATTAAGGCAGAACCATTTGTATTTTAGGTAGGTATACAAATAAAAGAAGGATTTCTAATAATCAACATTATATTACTTTCATATCAATCATTATTATGTATAAGTAAAAGTACAAATGCGCACACGTTTTATTGACTCACTCACTATTGGGCACAACACATACCATTCTGTCTTGAAAAGATACTCTACCCGCACCGTTGAAAAAGTCTGTCAAAATATTCCTTATACGCCTTCCATCATTGGAAGGCCTTTGAATAGTCCTCTGTAGTGGGGTTAGGGATTCACCATTTGCACGCCATTCCCCTGATGTAAAGGTGAAATTTTTCATGTCTTCATGGTCAACGCTATTCGGCGTTAAATAAGTTTTGGACTTTTTTCTTAGAAAATTGTGCAATGCACAGCTTGCCAAAACAACTGCATCTACGTTTTCTAGTTCAAGATTTAGAGATTTCTTGAATACTCTAAACCGTGATGCGAGAATGCCAAAAGCATTTTCAACAATTCTTCTAGCTCGACTCAGCCTGTAGTTAAAGATCTTTTGCTCTCTTGAAATGCCCCTTCCAGGGAAGGGTTTCATGATATGTTTATCAAGGGCAAAGGCACTATCGCCCAAAAATACGAATGGTACTGATACGTCTGTACCTGGTAGCAAATATGATTCAGGCAGTCCCAACTCTTGATTCACAAGTTTTTCATAAAATCTTGTATTTCTTAGTATTCCACCATCAGACATGCTACCATTAGAGCCAGTATGAACATACATAAACTCATAATTTGCATTAACGATTGCAAATAAGACGACACTGAATGTGTCCTTGTAGTTAAAAAATAATGACCCGGATTTAGGTGGTTTTTCTATTAAAATGTGCTTTCCATCCATGCATCCCACGCAATTGTTGAAATGCCATTGTTGTTCAAATAATGTCGCTGTTGTTCTCCATTCATCTTCCGTTGAAGGCATCTGTAAATACAACAAATATTCAAATTGTTTCAGGAATCACAGGGTAATCCGGTGGTGAAAAAAAGAGGATATAGTTTGTTAGAAAGAAACAAACAAAAACTCATCGAAACAGCACAAGATTTCCTCGAAGAAAGCAAAAAAAAAACCAATACATTTGGTTTGTACGTAGGGGAACAATTAGAAAGCTTATCAGTACACCAAAGGCAAATTGCGGAAAAGCTAATTTCCGATGTAATTTTCTTAGGAAAAACTGAAAATCTCAGCTTTTATTCAAGGGTAGAAAGTAACAATCCACAATGTTCTTTCACTAATCCAACTGAATATATTACTCCCTCTCCTCATTACAATACTCCCTCTCCCCAATACAATACTCCCTCTCCTCAATATAATACTCCCTCTCCTCAACCTCAGAATAGTACTCACATACCTCAATATGTTTCACTACCTATTGTTTCTTCTCGAATAAAAGTTTTACCTCCATCTTCACGATATATTCAAACTCAACCTACAGTTCAGTCGATACAGTACAGTTCTCCATCACAGCACCAAACACAGCCTAAAGGAACTCCTACAGTAGTTCAAATCTCCATACCATCACCTCCTCTACCTCAGACCTTTCAGACAGATGACGAAGAAAATTCTCAGAGTATCACTGAAGGTCCTGCTGGTACGCTGTTGAAGGAGCTATTAATTTTCAAGAGTAAGAAAAAGTAATAAAAAATTGCTCATAACAATGTATAACAATTTGTGATTATCTAAATAAATAAAATAAAACTCACCTTAATTGTTTTCTTCAGAACCTTATATATTGCCCAACAAGTTTCTGGAATTATTTTTGCCAATAATTGATGTGATATTATGGCACTGTATCTGAGATCCTTGTATTCTCTACCAGTAGCTAGAAATCTTATTGTGGCTATAAGGCGTTCTTCTGCAGTGACAGCTTGTCTCATATTAGTGTCATTTTTAGTTATTAAAGGTCGCACCATTTCTAATAATTCATTAAACGTTTCAAGATCCATTCTGAGAAAGTTATCTAAATCCTCAGATTCAAGAAAATTCATAATGTTGACATGACTTAGTGTTTTTCTTTCTTTCAGCCATCGCTTCATCCATACTCTTCTTTTCTTTCTTTTTTTTTCTTCTTCGCTCGCGCACAACAAAGCCAAAACCACTCCCACACTTTCTAAATTTGACAAATTCGCTGTCATGATACGTCTTTACTGCTCGAATATCACGGCACAATGGCTTGTAGGCAACCGTGTAGTTGAAACAGACGTTTTGGTCGCCGACCAATGTCACCTCTGTCGGGCGTCGGTTGCCGACCGTGTAGCAGGCGTTTAAAACGCCTGCTACACGGTCGGCAACCGACGCCCGACAGAGGTGACCTTGGTAGTTTCCAACCGTGTAGACAGTGGTTTACAACCAAATTTCGCATGACCTTCCAACGTCCTTGGTTATGAGAGATGAGCTAACAACCAAGGGCGAATAAAGGGCGTTTGGTTTACGACCGACCGTGTATACGGTGGTTGGCAACACCGAGGCCGTCAGTCGCTGTGAATGCCTGTGATTTGAACATGAAGGTATATGGATTTGAATCGTCGTTTCGGTCAGTTTTCGTCGTAAGTCGTTTGTTTCAGCCACCGCTTCATCCATACTCTTCTTTTCTTTTTTTTTCTTCTACGCTCGCGCACAACCGTCAGTCGCTGTGAATAGTGTGAATGCCTGTGATTTGAATCGTCGCCGCGTCGTTTCGGTCACACGCGTTTCTACTCTCTACCTACCTATTACTATAAACTCTGCGTTTCTGGTGCAAGTCGCAACATGTCGGAAGAAAGACAAGTAATAACCGAGTTCATAGAACTCTACAGAGACCTACCCTGTCTGTGGGATCTTAGCTGTGAGGAGTATAAAGATCAAGACCAGAAGAGCGTAGGCTGGGAAATTTTGGTTGAAAAATTGAAAACGATTGATCCTAATGCAAATGTGGCATCGGTAAAACAGAAAATTGAAAATTTAAAAGCTTCCTATAAAAGAGAGGTAAAAAAAGTAAGTAAGCTACCTACTACTTATTTATTACATCATACGTAGTGTAGATAAATGTAGGTATTTAGGTTTTTGTTTAGGTTAGTTCGCCGCATAACGCGACGTCTGCGTCGCGGTTTCGCCGCGTTTCTTATGCAGTTAGAGCCCGTTTTCGATGTTCTTTTGTTCGTTAAACGTATACTCAGCGAACAAAACAACATCGAGAAACCTTAAGTAGGTATAGTAAACTGAACTCACTACATTGCCAAATGTTTTTTTACAGGTCAAAGACTCAAAAAAACGCACAGGTTCTGGTGCCCATGAAGTGCATAAACCAACTCTCTGGTATTATGACCTGATGAATTTTTTAGAGAAGAAAGATGCACACTTACGACGAGGAATGTGTACACTATCGAGTGACGATGTGAGTCCCATTTATATAAGGACCTACTTTGATACCTGAAAATAAAAATGTGGGTCTTCTGCTCATAAAAATAATAACTTTATCAAATGACTTTTTTTCAAAATTCACAATAAAAATTTTGGATTTCCCATACAAATCGATCAGCGAACTTTGTATGGGGTCCCATTTTTTTGAGAATTCAGTAAGGGTTCCTTGGGGATAGTTGTTCAGTTTCATGAGTAGAAGGCCCACTTATTTTTATGTTTCAGGTATTAAAGTAGGACCCTATATATTAAGGCAGAACCATTTGTATTTTAGGTAGGTATACAAATAAAAGAAGGATTTCTAATAATCAACATTATATTACTTTCATATCAATCATTATTATGTATAAGTAAAAGTACAAATGCGCACACGTTTTATTGACTCACTCACTATTGGGCACAACACATACCATTCTGTCTTGAAAAGATACTCTACCCGCACCGTTGAAAAAGTCTGTCAAAATATTCCTTATACGCCTTCCATCATTGGAAGGCCTTTGAATAGTCCTCTGTAGTGGGGTTAGGGATTCACCATTTGCACGCCATTCCCCTGATGTAAAGGTGAAATTTTTCATGTCTTCATGGTCAACGCTATTCGGCGTTAAATAAGTTTTGGACTTTTTTCTTAGAAAATTGTGCAATGCACAGCTTGCCAAAACAACTGCATCTACGTTTTCTAGTTCAAGATTTAGAGATTTCTTGAATACTCTAAACCGTGATGCGAGAATGCCAAAAGCATTTTCAACAATTCTTCTAGCTCGACTCAGCCTGTAGTTAAAGATCTTTTGCTCTCTTGAAATGCCCCTTCCAGGGAAGGGTTTCATGATATGTTTATCAAGGGCAAAGGCACTATCGCCCAAAAATACGAATGGTACTGATACGTCTGTACCTGGTAGCAAATATGATTCAGGCAGTCCCAACTCTTGATTCACAAGTTTTTCATAAAATCTTGTATTTCTTAGTATTCCACCATCAGACATGCTACCATTAGAGCCAGTATGAACATACATAAACTCATAATTTGCATTAACGATTGCAAATAAGACGACACTGAATGTGTCCTTGTAGTTAAAAAATAATGACCCGGATTTAGGTGGTTTTTCTATTAAAATGTGCTTTCCATCCATGCATCCCACGCAATTGTTGAAATGCCATTGTTGTTCAAATAATGTCGCTGTTGTTCTCCATTCATCTTCCGTTGAAGGCATCTGTAAATACAACAAATATTCAAATTGTTTCAGGAATCACAGGGTAATCCGGTGGTGAAAAAAAGAGGATATAGTTTGTTAGAAAGAAACAAACAAAAACTCATCGAAACAGCACAAGATTTCCTCGAAGAAAGCAAAAAAAAAACCAATACATTTGGTTTGTACGTAGGGGAACAATTAGAAAGCTTATCAGTACACCAAAGGCAAATTGCGGAAAAGCTAATTTCCGATGTAATTTTCTTAGGAAAAACTGAAAATCTCAGCTTTTATTCAAGGGTAGAAAGTAACAATCCACAATGTTCTTTCACTAATCCAACTGAATATATTACTCCCTCTCCTCATTACAATACTCCCTCTCCCCAATACAATACTCCCTCTCCTCAATATAATACTCCCTCTCCTCAATACAATATTCCCTCTCCTCAACCTCAGAATAGTACTCACATACCTCAATATGTTTCACTACCTATTGTTTCTTCTCGAATAAAAGTTTTACCTCCATCTTCACGATATATTCAAACTCAACCTACAGTTCAGTCGATACAGTACAGTTCTCCATCACAGCACCAAACACAGCCTAAAGGAACTCCTACAGTAGTTCAAATCTCCATACCATCACCTCCTCTACCTCAGACCTTTCAGACAGATGACGAAGAAAATTCTCAGAGTATCACTGAAGGTCCTGCTGGTACGCTGTTGAAGGAGCTATTAATTTTCAAGAGTAAGAAAAAGTAATAAAAAATTGCTCATAACAATGTATAACAATTTGTGATTATCTAAATAAATAAAATAAAACTCACCTTAATTGTTTTCTTCAGAACCTTATATATTGCCCAACAAGTTTCTGGAATTATTTTTGCCAATAATTGATGTGATATTATGGCACTGTATCTGAGATCCTTGTATTCTCTACCAGTAGCTAGAAATCTTATTGTGGCTATAAGGCGTTCTTCTGCAGTGACAGCTTGTCTCATATTAGTGTCATTTTTAGTTATTAAAGGTCGCACCATTTCTAATAATTCATTAAACGTTTCAAGATCCATTCTGAGAAAGTTATCTAAATCCTCAGATTCAAGAAAATTCATAATGTTGACATGACTTAGTGTTTTTCTTTCTTTCAGCCATCGCTTCATCCATACTCTTCTTTTCTTTCTTTTTTTTTCTTCTTCGCTCGCGCACAACAAAGCCAAAACCACTCCCACACTTTCTAAATTTGACAAATTCGCTGTCATGATACGTCTTTACTGCTCGAATATCACGGCACAATGGCTTGTAGGCAACCGTGTAGTTGAAACAGACGTTTTGGTCGCCGACCAATGTCACCTCTGTCGGGCGTCGGTTGCCGACCGTGTAGCAGGCGTTTAATTTGACAGTTCTACAGGTATTGCTATCCTTATTTAACTCTGCACGTGAGAAAGGGATAGCAAGACTTTAAGAACTGTCAAATTAGTTTTGTTTAGTAATATTAGCTTATTAAACGCCTGCTACACGGTCGGCAACCGACGCCCGACAGAGGTGACATTGGTCGGCGACCAAAACGTCTGTTTCAACTACACGGTTGCCTACAAGCCATTGTGCCGTGATATTCGAGCAGTAAAGACGTATCATGACAGCGAATTTGTCAAATTTAGAAAGTGTGGGAGTGGTTTTGGCTTTGTTGTGCGCGAGCGAAGAAGAAAAAAAAAGAAAGAAAAGAAGAGTATGGATGAAGCGATGGCTGAAAGAAAGAAAAACACTAAGTCATGTCAACATTATGAATTTTCTTGAATCTGAGGATTTAGATAACTTTCTCAGAATGGATCTTGAAACGTTTAATGAATTATTAGAAATGGTGCGACCTTTAATAACTAAAAATGACACTAATATGAGACAAGCTGTCACTGCAGAAGAACGCCTTATAGCCACAATAAGATTTCTAGCTACTGGTAGAGAATACAAGGATCTCAGATACAGTGCCATAATATCACATCAATTATTGGCAAAAATAATTCCAGAAACTTGTTGGGCAATATATAAGGTTCTGAAGAAAACAATTAAGGTGAGTTTTATTTTATTTATTTAGATAATCACAAATTGTTATACATTGTTATGAGCAATTTTTTATTACTTTTTCTTACTCTTGAAAATTAATAGCTCCTTCAACAGCGTACCAGCAGGACCTTCAGTGATACTCTGAGAATTTTCTTCGTCATCTGTCTGAAAGGTCTGAGGTAGAGGAGGTGATGGTATGGAGATTTGAACTACTGTAGGAGTTCCTTTAGGCTGTGTTTGGTGCTGTGATGGAGAACTGTACTGTATCGACTGAACTGTAGGTTGAGTTTGAATATATCGTGAAGATGGAGGTAAAACTTTTATTCGAGAAGAAACAATAGGTAGTGAAACATATTGAGGTATGTGAGTACTATTCTGAGGTTGAGGAGAGGGAATATTGTATTGAGGAGAGGGAGTATTATATTGAGGAGAGGGAGTATTGTATTGGGGAGAGGGAGTATTGTAATGAGGAGAGGGAGTAATATATTCAGTTGGATTAGTGAAAGAACATTGTGGATTGTTACTTTCTACCCTTGAATAAAAGCTGAGATTTTCAGTTTTTCCTAAGAAAATTACATCGGAAATTAGCTTTTCCGCAATTTGCCTTTGGTGTACTGATAAGCTTTCTAATTGTTCCCCTACGTACAAACCAAATGTATTGGTTTTTTTTTTGCTTTCTTCGAGGAAATCTTGTGCTGTTTCGATGAGTTTTTGTTTGTTTCTTTCTAACAAACTATATCCTCTTTTTTTCACCACCGGATTACCCTGTGATTCCTGAAACAATTTGAATATTTGTTGTATTTACAGATGCCTTCAACGGAAGATGAATGGAGAACAACAGCGACATTATTTGAACAACAATGGCATTTCAACAATTGCGTGGGATGCATGGATGGAAAGCACATTTTAATAGAAAAACCACCTAAATCCGGGTCATTATTTTTTAACTACAAGGACACATTCAGTGTCGTCTTATTTGCAATCGTTAATGCAAATTATGAGTTTATGTATGTTCATACTGGCTCTAATGGTAGCATGTCTGATGGTGGAATACTAAGAAATACAAGATTTTATGAAAAACTTGTGAATCAAGAGTTGGGACTGCCTGAATCATATTTGCTACCAGGTACAGACGTATCAGTACCATTCGTATTTTTGGGCGATAGTGCCTTTGCCCTTGATAAACATATCATGAAACCCTTCCCTGGAAGGGGCATTTCAAGAGAGCAAAAGATCTTTAACTACAGGCTGAGTCGAGCTAGAAGAATTGTTGAAAATGCTTTTGGCATTCTCGCATCACGGTTTAGAGTATTCAAGAAATCTCTAAATCTTGAACTAGAAAACGTAGATGCAGTTGTTTTGGCAAGCTGTGCATTGCACAATTTTCTAAGAAAAAAGTCCAAAACTTATTTAACGCCGAATAGCGTTGACCATGAAGACATGAAAAATTTCACCTTTACATCAGGGGAATGGCGTGCAAATGGTGAATCCCTAACCCCACTACAGAGGACTATTCAAAGGCCTTCCAATGATGGAAGGCGTATAAGGAATATTTTGACAGACTTTTTCAACGGTGCGGGTAGAGTATCTTTTCAAGACAGAATGGTATGTGTTGTGCCCAATAGTGAGTGAGTCAATAAAACGTGTGCGCATTTGTACTTTTACTTATACATAATAATGATTGATATGAAAGTAATATAATGTTGATTATTAGAAATCCTTCTTTTATTTGTATACCTACCTAAAATACAAATGGTTCTGCCTTAATATATAGGGTCCTACTTTAATACCTGAAACATAAAAATAAGTGGGCCTTCTACTCATGAAACTGAACAACTATCCCCAAGGAACCCTTACTGAATTCTCAAAAAAATGGGACCCCATACAAAGTTCGCTGATCGATTTGTATGGGAAATCCAAAATTTTTATTGTGAATTTTGAAAAAAAGTCATTTGATAAAGTTATTATTTTTATGAGCAGAAGACCCACATTTTTATTTTCAGGTATCAAAGTAGGTCCTTATATAAATCGGACTCACATCGTCACTCGATAGTGTACACATTCCTCGTCGTAAGTGTGCATCTTTCTTCTCTAAAAAATTCATCAGGTCATAATACCAGAGAGTTGGTTTATGCACTTCATGGGCACCAGAACCTGTGCGTTTTTTTGAGTCTTTGACCTGTAAAAAAACATTTGGCAATGTAGTGAGTTCAGTTTACTATACCTACTTAAGGTTTCTCGATGTTGTTTTGTTCGCTGAGTATACGTTTAACGAACAAAAGAACATCGAAAACGGGCTCTAACTGCATAAGAAACGCGGCGAAACCGCGACGCAGACGTCGCGTTATGCGGCGAACTAACCTAAACAAAAACCTAAATACCTACATTTATCTACACTACGTATGATGTAATAAATAAGTAGTAGGTAGCTTACTTACTTTTTTTACCTCTCTTTTATAGGAAGCTTTTAAATTTTCAATTTTCTGTTTTACCGATGCCACATTTGCATTAGGATCAATCGTTTTCAATTTTTCAACCAAAATTTCCCAGCCTACGCTCTTCTGGTCTTGATCTTTATACTCCTCACAGCTAAGATCCCACAGACAGGGTAGGTCTCTGTAGAGTTCTATGAACTCGGTTATTACTTGTCTTTCTTCCGACATGTTGCGACTTGCACCAGAAACGCAGAGTTTATAGTAATAGGTAGGTAGAGAGTAGAAACGCGTGTGACCGAAACGACGCGGCGACGATTCAAATCACAGGCATTCACACTATTCACAGCGACTGACGGTTGTGCGCGAGCGTAGAAGAAAAAAAAAGAAAAGAAGAGTATGGATGAAGCGGTGGCTGAAACAAACGACTTACGACGAAAACTGACCGAAACGACGATTCAAATCCATATACCTTCATGTTCAAATCACAGGCATTCACAGCGACTGACGGCCTCGGTGTTGCCAACCACCGTATACACGGTCGGTCGTAAACCAAACGCCCTTTATTCGCCCTTGGTTGTTAGCTCATCTCTCATAACCAAGGACGTTGGAAGGTCATGCGAAATTTGGTTGTAAACCACTGTCTACACGGTTGGAAACTACCAAGGTCACCTCTGTCGGGCGTCGGTTGCCGACCGTGTAGCAGGCGTTTTAGTTTAGTTTAGTGATTTTGTACAGCAGAATTGGCACCAGTATATATTAAAAACATACCGAGGTGTCGAGATAAGCATTTTTTTTTAATAATGGTTATTCTCAGTTCTCACGCCAGCCTATATCAGTATCACCCTCTCAAATGAAATAAAAATGATATTAGGAGCTTTGCAAACAACAAAGTGACGCCGGTTAAAACTACGCCTTGCAGTGTACATTACACAACTACACGCACACACCTACAACGAACTCAAAGAAACTACGCCTTGCCCACGCACTACACATTTACAAAACCGGCGTCATTTCGTTGTTCGCAAAGTTCCGTTCAATTTCGTGACATTTTCAATTTAATTAAATTTGTTAGAGGATTTGACCTTGATATAATTATCTCTGTCTGTTTCATCTCCTGCATGCGCTATGTTCAAAATAAATACGTCTAGAGGTCTGTGAATGTAGCCTTTCGCATTCCGAAGGAAGTGCACACCGTTGGCTAATGACACATGAAGTGATTTATCCACGTTTAGCAACGTATCAATTATACTAGAGCCGGATACATATCGATACGCACTTAATATCGGTTGGTTACGGTTTTATCGCCCTATTAGTGCCCTATTAGAACCCGTTAATTTTAAATCTGGAACATGGGATGTGGTGGGAAAATGTATTAACCGCATTTATTGCAGAAATATCGTTAAGTTTCTATGTAATGTGAAGTAATAAGTTTTAACGAATCAAATTTTCAAACGGAACCTTGAATACATTACGCGTAAAGAGATACAAATATTCTTTAAAGAGATGCAGTAAAGTGAATTACGTCTGTTGTTCCGGTTTAAATTTTTTTCTCGAGTACCTTCTCTTGTTATACCTACATACTATCTACTGCGAGGTTATACCTTAAGAATAAGTTATTCTTTTGATTATAAACTGTTCTCAATAGTTTATCGTCAGCAGGGTTGTTATGATCTAATATGTCTGCGTTATTGAAAAGAATAGCCTTTTTAGTAATGGTAAAAAAAATCACAAAATAAACCTATATTTCCTAGGCATCGTCAGTATATTATCTACTCTGTCTTAAGCATCATCTTTGGTGAAGTCTTCGCCGGCGAAATATGCATATCTTTGGTCTCGGCAGTTCTAAAGCCATCTTTACCTTTGGCCTTACTTTTGATATATTGCTTAAACATAATGTAGGTTCTGCAGCCAATGCCTGTATATATAATCATACTCTCAAGAAAGGCATACACTACACGTGCAAGCGACGCATTCCACAGTTGTTATTAGCTCGCCAAGTTTGGTGAGGATTGGACAAAGAGAATTCTAGTGCAGTAAAGTGAGACAGTTGATGTAGGTATATCGACGGTGGAAAGGAAAAACAAATGAAATGCCACTTTGGTCGAAAGTGAGTTTTTTATGCAGTTCGATAGAGGTTTGGATTCTCTATCGATCTGTCTAGGTTAGAAGACAATCGGAAGCTCATAAGATTTCAAAAACTCCATTAAAAATAAAAGATATATAGCCAATTCTGTTGTTCATAGTTTCTAAACTTAACTAATTTGACAGGTCTAAAAATATTGCCATCCTTATTTAACTCCGCACATGAGAGAGGGATGGCAAAACTTTAAGAACTGTCAAATTAGTTTTAGTTTGTAATTTTGTGCAATAGAATTGGCACCATAATCATTTTATTGTAATTTTAAACTTCGAGTAGCGCTGCTCAACAAATTGGCCAAATGGCGCTTCATTTGTTCTTCCTTTTCACCGTCGCATCGTATACATCTAACTAACTGAGGAACTTATAGTGATATATCTATCTAAATATAAATCTATCTATCTAAATGTAAACATGCTTAAAACGATGGAAATGGCATTCGTTTTGAAAACAAAAATAGTGCAGCTTTATTTCGAATTCAAAAGAATTGGAATGCAGTTCGAAGGAAAAGTTTAAAAAAAGTAGTCGAAGCATCATTCTTCCAACTTTACCATAATAATTTATGAGCCTGATTTATTTCATATTATATATAAATATATTTAGCATTTGCATATAAGTTAGTTACATCACGACTTAAGATTTGAATTATCGACAATTTATTCTTCATTAAATCTGATAATTCAAAGTTGTTTCTTTCAACAGGTGGCGTTGAAAGGAATCCCACGTATGTAACATCTGTGTTAATTTGTCATTTAACAAATAAGCATTTATTGAATGGAATGAGTCTGCCTGCGCTGACGCAGATGAAGTAGGGTTGAGCGAACTAAAGAAAATAATTGCATTTATAACTTCTTTTACCATTTTTAGGGTTCAGTACCTTAAAAGGAAAAAAGGAACCCTTATAAGATCACTTTGTTATCCGTCTGGCCGTCTGTCAAGACTTTTTATCTCAAGAACGCGTGGAGTTATCAAGTTGAAATTAATATCAAATACATACCAACCGGGGTCTATGGTCCCTTTCATCTGTGAAAATATCAAACCTGTAAGCATGCGTGAAGAATAGATATGACTGTTGTGTCGCAAATTTTCGCATATTTTACGATTTCACATGGGAATCAAAACCTATAGAGTACTTCTCGTTGACCTAGAATCACGAAATTTGGCAAGAAGCAGTGTCGTACAGCACAAGTAAAGGAAAAAATCTGAGTCGTAAATATGTAGTTTTATAAACCGGTGGGAATGTATGAAGAGATTGATGAATGTAAAAGAAGCAAAAGAGGGGTGCAAGTCAAAAGTGAAATGTCGTTCTATACTCTGCCTTGTCTGCCTACCCCGTGAGGGAATTGGCTTGACATAAATGTATGTTGTCTGGAATATGGCAATTATTGTCACACCTGTATGTATTTTTTTTAATATCGTGCTTTCTCAATAAGTATTGTTTTCAACATCTCTTTATTATATCTAATCTAAAGTATCTATCTATGCACTATCGACAGTTAGCTCGTGAGATGCGATTACAAGTTATCTGTTATTGAGAGATATTGCCATTACACAAAACTATTTTTTTTTTATGTGTACTCTCCTTGAAATAAGGTTTGAACAAATTTAATATGTGTATAGTATAAATGTCATGTCTATATACATAGAAGGCAACAGCACATGCACATGTATTAGTTTTAAAATTAGGGTCATCGCTAATATAACCCGGATATAGGCGATATAGCTAGAAGGACGAATGAGATAAATGTGGAAAATCCAAAGACATATTTGTGGGAAAATTTATTTCAAGAACAATGAATAAGAAAAACAAAAATTCTGTTAATTGTTAAGCTGACTAGTTTAAATATCACGTATGTAATGGAAGCAACAAATACTTTAGAATTGTTCACAATTCGTCAGTTCTTCAAGTAATGTAAATATAAAAATAATTAACATATTTCTTACGCTTTTATATAAGTAATTTACATAATCGTGTTGACGTAATGAACATCGGTTAAATGGAAATCGAATAATTTACCGACTGCAAAGTTACAAGGAGTGCGTAATAAAATCGATTCATATCTGTATTCTCGGATGGAATGCGAAGAGCGTTAAAGATCACCTGCTTAGTTCGCTGCAGTCTCCTTACTTGAATAATAATGAGATCTCATGCTCATTGCAATTCGAACATCTAAAACAGCCATAAAAAAACATTTTTTTTAATTATCGCGATGTCTTATTACGGCAAAGGGCCTTTGACATATTTCAGGCATTATGCATTTACCAGCTTCTTTTTGACAGATTTACCTAAAAATTAAGCATTAAAAATTAGAATTGAATAGATAGATAAGTCACCGTATGTCACAAATTCATAAAAAGAATTCAAGGCACGGTATTTGTGAGCTTTAGTTATTGTTCTGGAGTAATTTTAGACTGAATAAGATAAAGTCACCATTCATCACTACATATAAAACACAAAGACGCTTTCCGCTGTCTTTCTGTCCCTAATTATATATGCACGCTGAGATCTTTAAAACTACGCAACGAATTTTGAGGAGGATTCTTAAATAGATAGTGATTCAGGAAGAAGATTTATAATTCATTTGTCTTCTCTAGGTATTTAACGTATATGGTTAACGTTGCCGAGCGAAGCCGGGGCGAGTCGCTAGTTAAAAATATACGACTACTATTTATTTTTCTATAGTAAGTGTCATATCGTTCTTATTACAGGATGTGTAATTTATAACTGTTACGCTGTCCATTAAGCGAGAGGGAAGGGACACACCAGAAAATATGATATTAGCTGCGTACCTAGTGGTTTCCCTGACATAACTCTCGGGTGACAGGCATGATTCATTTGAGACCGGTCATTAAGCTTATGAACGTTGGTACTTGGTAGTGTTGGTACACACATACATACTTACTCCTTTACTGTCAAAAGAAGCAAAAGAGTGAAATGGCGTGATATGTATGAATGGTCTCCCTAGTAGTATTTCCATCCACCCACATCGCAATCGCAGTACAACATACTTACAATGTTACACCAAAATAAAATCGAAACATAACGATATAACAAAGTTTTACTCTGATTTCCAACGGAGCTTGGAAATCAATCAGCGTACAATATAATTCGTGCGAAACAAAAGACAGCGTTCCGCCATTTTAGAATCCCGATGAGTCAGTTTGCATGCCAATCACGTATGCAGTGTGGAGCTGTGAAGCCACTGCGTTACGAACCGAGTTACCTACGTGGTCTGTGGTCTACCAGGAAGTTTGTATCGCTTTCTTGTTTAGGTATCAATTTATGGTGGGTATTTATCGTAGCTATTGTTATTTTCGGGTCAGGTACATAATTGAATACGGGTCCTTGATATCAAAAGCTAATTTAATGTTTATTGTATGCATGTTAAGTCCACCTGAAGTGTTACAATGATTACTATGGCAGTAAAATTAGTAAAAAGAAAAACTAAAGCTATGCTAACCGTCATAAGCCATGCCACAGATACAGCAAACCTTAAACTTTTAGAGCTCTCGCGAGACTTTTTAGATGTATTTTTTAAATCATTCGTCTAAGTACCAGTTCAGCCAGTAACATGACATGACGCAGTTAGCTATTTTAAATTCATTCGCTGAACGCTGCTTATCACCATGCAACATGAAGTATTCTAAGAAACTGTGTTTTCAACTAATGTGGTAATGCATTTGTAATGTTTCAAAAAACACTGTCTTTTAAAGAAATTACCCAACGTTACATTTGGATATAAAATAGGTATGTAAATGGATAATCCTAGGATGTTGACAATTATAAGGATTAATATTTCCCCTTTCGGTGTCCAACTATTACAAGATCAAGCATACTTCTTTACCATCCTTTACTTTCACCTCTTATCAATCATATGATGTGTGATATTATGTATTCATGAGTAGAAAATTGTAATAATACAAATTGTAAGAATTTCATTAGTTTATACGATTGAGGACCTGTTTGTAAAAGCAGGTTTTAAGAACTGTTAATCAATGTATGCATAACTTAACATGCTTCATTCGATTCTTATTATGTAATAAACTAATCGATTATTAAGTAAGTGAATTACGGTTAAAATTACTTTGTTATACTTTGCATATCATAAAAAAGGGTTTGTCGATGAAAACGCATCCGGATTTACAAATAGTTATCACGAAGATTTTAAAGAAAAAGTAGCTAAGAATTTATTGCAGGAAGTATTTTATTTATATTAATTACTTTTATTAAATCTTGCAGTTACAAATTTGTTGCTAACCTCTTTTCAATAAATCATATCTATTTTAAATTTACTGGAACTGGAATACGGTACAGATTGTTAAATTATGCAATACATACAATGACAGTTAGCAGTCGTGCTCACCAGTGTTGCCATGAAATGTGTGTGACATATCGAGGTTGCATGCACAATGTGACAGCGTTTGATCACTCCGATTAACCACGGATTACGCGTATGCCTTTGTTGTTAAAAAATATTGGTAGCGATTAACCAATTACGTATAATTAAGCCGAGTCGTTTTGTAGTACTAACTTCAATTAAAAAATTAATCGAGTTGGTTTAATAACGCATTTACCGTTAATTACTGCAATTAAGGTGACAGTACATAGTTGCATTACTAATTGATTGTTTCGGACAATTCTTAGAAAGTCTTACCCATAAATTACAAAATAAAATGGCACTGGATATTTAACGTCATATAACTGCCGGTATTATTATTTGGTTTCAATTAAAATATGCAATTAAAAGAGTACATTCATTCATGCCAAAAATGATCGTTAAAATTATTCAGCTTGTGCCGTTCCATTGTCATTCAAATTTCAAATAGTCGAAATTTTGCCCCAAGCTAAGAAAGTTCTCGCATTAGCGATCCATTGGAACCGTTCACTTCACATTCACACGAAACGTAAAATCTATTGACACTTCCTGCATTTTGATGCGAGCTGCGATCAAAACATCATTATTTACATATCAACGAAAGTGTTGCCAGTTAATGACATAATATTATTGCGACATCTTCAGTCAGTGTTCTTGTAGAAAAGGTAGGTACTCAATTACTCATCAACATTATTTTATCACATCGATGTTGGTGTCAAGTGCTGAAATTATCTTGGGATTTGATTTAATATTGAAAGTTAGAAGATCGTTAATGTTAATTTTGAAGCTAAAGGTATCCAAAATATACCATATTATCGTATTGTAGTGTACAGAGAGGCTCCAAGACTTTAGTTCAATAGTATTTGAAATGAAATTGATATTTACTTATCCATAATATAACAAAAAAGAAAGTACCTCAGTTTGTTTTTTTTTTTTGCTACCTTTTCACGACAAAATGGCTGAATCTGGATCGTAATGAAATTTGTCAATGAGATAGATTATAACCTGGGGAAGGACATAGGCTATTTTTATCTAGAACCACACGGGCGAAGTCGCGGGTTAAAGTTATTTACCATAAGTATGGATGGACAATGGTAAGTAATCAAAGGGATGTGCCATTGTGTTTGAATGCTTGTCATCCGGGCAATATATATGTATGTAAATGATACTATGAATAATTGGATTTATTGTGTATATTACCTTTGATTAAAACTTGCCAACATCTGATAGATATAGATATCATCTAAGCTAAAATTGCGCGCTCCTCAACCCGTTCCACAAACAAAATAAAAGACCTACTGACTAACTTGATAAAACAAAATACGAAACGAAATAGGCTGAGGATCTCTACGCAAAAAAAGAAAAATAAGTTGTTGTGCAGAGAAACACAAAAATACCTACTAACTGTGCCAACTCACGCTAAAAACTATTCCATAAGTTCTTGCCACTGACTTCAAAGAGTTTCATTTATTGTAGAAAGAAATTAAATTACTCTAGTTATAATATAATCACACTAATTATATGAATGTACAAGTTTGTGTGTGTGTGTGTGTTTGTACTTTGTTTGTACTCTCTTAACGTCTCAACAGCTGAAATATATGTATAGGATACTTAATAATATACGATACCTAAAAAAAATATGTCGAGTGTTCCCGGCGAAGCGGAGTGTAGAAGCTCATAATGTATATGATAACTACTATAGGCGCATATTTTTAAATTGTAACACAATCTAACAATCAAGTCAACAAAAAACGATGTCAGTAAAGTTCAAAGAGTGAGTCACATCTGACGCAGTCCATTCATAAAGCTGAGGTGTGTTCCACTCTCGACTCGACTCCATTCGAGAAAATATTCTACGAACTTGGTATTATCTCGTGCAACGGAACTCCGGATATAACATTTATTTCGGCTTAGTCATACGCAATTTACGTTACTATTTGATTGATTAAATTAGTAAGACATTAAATTCAAAGAGTGTTTAAAAGAGTTTGTTTTAGATTGAGCGTGATTTCGATGCACTATTTAATCCATAACTATATTATACGCGAGAGTAACTCTGTTTGTTTGCCACCTTTTCACGACTCAACGGCTGAACGGGTCGTAATAAAATTCGACAAGGAGACAGATTATATTATATCTAAGAGAAGGACATAGTTACTTTTATGCAGATGAAGTCGCGGGTAACAGCTAGTTTAAATATGTATGGAAGGAAAGTAACAAACGTTTTGACACTAATGCTTATCTCAGCTAATATAGGTTCAAAGGAATCTAAAATATTAGGTCCTTACATATGAAATTGGCGTTTTTCGTACTGGCCACTTTAATCACGAATTTCTCCTCTTTGGTAAGGAATTCCAAATTCAAATTTGTACAGCTATAGACTCATGTATTTGTGCTTCGATGATCGTCATTCATTTGTTTTTTTTCTTCTGTTTTTTTCTGTTTGCGTCACTCATTTTACAAAATGGAAAACCTTAAATATCGCATTATTTACGAGTACGAGTTCCGCCGTGGCACTAGTGCTGCGGAAACAACTCGAAGGGTGAATGATGTGTATGGCGGTCGTGTTGCAAAAGAAAACACAGTTCGTTTTTGGTTCCAACGTTTTCGTTCTGGAAATTTCGACCTGCAGAACAAGCCCCGTGGACGGCCTGAGACTCAAGTTGATAATGAAGAGTTGAAGGCTATTGTGGAAGCGGATCCATCGCAAACCACGTCCGAGTTAGCTGCAGGCTGCAATGTTAGTGATAAAACTGTTTTAATTCACTTGAAGCAAATTGGGAAGATTAAAAGCTTGAAAGGTGGGTACCTCACGAATTGACTGAAACAAACCGGCAAACGCGCGTCGACTGCTGCGTTACATTACTAAACCGGCACAATAATGAAGGTATTTTAAACCGAATCATTACCTGTGATGAAAAATGGGTTCTTTACGATAATCGGAAGCGCTCAGCGCAATGGTTAGATCCTGGCCAGCCAGCCAAATCCTGCCCCAAGCGAAAATTAACCCCAAAAAAGTTACTTGTAAGCGTTTGGTGGACTAGTGCCGGTATTGTTCATTACAGTTTTTTCAAATCTGGCCAGACTATTACGGCTGATGTCTATTGTCAGGAATTGCAAACCATGATGGAAAAGCTAGCGGCTAAACAACCTAGGCTGGTCAATCGCTCCACGCCACTGCTGCTTCACGACAACGCTAGACCACACACTGCGCTACAGACGGCTACTAAATTAGAAGAGCTTCAATTGGAAAGTCTAAGACATCCTCCGTACTCCCCGGACCTTGCTCCAACAGATTACCATTTTTTTCGAAATTTGGATAACTTCTTGCAAGGGAAAAAATTCAAATCCGATGGGGCAGTCCAAATCGCCTTCAAAGATTTTATTGATTCCCGTCCGACTGGTTTTTTTAGTAAAGGGATCAATGAACTACCTATGAGATGGCAAAAGTGCATAGAAAATAATGGTTCATACTTTGATTAATTAAATATATTATATTAAAAAATATTCGACTTTTTGTTCCTCCCATACAAAACGTCAATTTCATATGTAAGGACCTAATATGTCGTAAAGAATATGCCAAATTTATAAAAAAATATTTAAGAACTCAGGTAATATTAATTTTATTGCAAACACAAAATATAATCCATAAAAGCTAATCGCGTATAAAATGTTTACACATCAGTATACTTGTCGTTAAAATACGTTTTTTTCATTCATTATTGTGTATTGCAAAAAAAGATGTTAACTAAAAATCTGGTTTATGTTCAATGTCATTGAGTCTTTTATGATAAAAAATAAGGATTGGAAAAAACCTAAACCTGTCTCAGCGAGCAAATTATGGTGGGTATAAGTAAAAAAATAACAATTTAAAATGTTTATTTATGAAATCATTATTCTTATGCAGCAGATGCGATAGCTTCAGGATTTTTAAAAACAGCGCCATTTTTACTAATGTTTTTAATTAATAAGTATACTATAATTACTATTTATGTTCTGCGCTATTTTAATTTATACAACGGAAAATATATTAATATAATTTGTTTTTGCATACAGCTTTGCATTCCTCCTGATTCCTAAGAGAGTTTTGTGACGTCATATACCTATGCGCAATTTGCGTAAATCAATGTGTCCAGAAAATTATCATATACTATTCATACAACTGAGAAAATCAATACACTAGAACATGTTTTATAAATTCTAGGACCTATTTAAAAAAAAACTTGCATTTCTTCTTCTTCTTCTTCCTAAGTATGGCAATCATCCCTTCAGGGACTATTTTTGCCAGTGTCGAGTGTTAGAGAATTTTCATGTTGCAAAATTTCTCGTGTTTGCCGCATTAAAATGCCTAGTGTCATGCATTCTAACGCCCAATGGAGTTTCTGGAGACAACCTACGGCAGTAGCAGATCGTAACACGCCTTTAGATTAGAGGTAACCTATTGACCAAAATGATAAATCACTTAACCCAAAAGTCGTATTATGGCATTATTTCCAATGCTCCTATAAATCAGTCACTAAATGAAACTTTACTGCACATATCGACACCAAAAATACACATTAAAGATCACTATAACACAATTTACGACACACTGGAAAAAATCTCAACCGCTCCGCCTGATTCCCGCCAAAAAACTCAAACTTGCATTTATTATGTAAGGTTGAAGATAATATGGATATCTTGGATACGCATTTTATTGCGTATTACTTCACAAAATGACAATTAACGAAATCCCATCAAGTCTACATTCCGTAGAGTAGTTATGCACTTGAAGAGTGGGCACTTGAAATTGTTTTATTACTTTCTAACAACTATTATTACTTATTCTCACATGTGGAAATACGATGCAAGCAAAACTTTCGATTATTTCATGATCCGTTTTCGAACTTCGTGAAACAACGTCATTTACATAAAACACGGTTGACTCATAAACGAATTTATATATGTAATATTCAAAACCAAAATGTTTTTTTTAATATACAATCAACTTTATGAGGAGTAAGTAATGCTGTGTAAATGAATATTGAAATTAGAATCAATTAATTTTACACCTTTTTTCAAGCAATTCTAATCTGGAGAAATGTTATTTATTAGCCTTCATTTGTTTGCCGTCGCGTAGTGTTGGTCCGACACTCCCCTTAACGCTATCGATGATTCATCGCAAAAACACTTCATTGTAAATAGTATGTCAATGTGTATCGGTTTAAAAGAGTAGGTCTTACTTGTATGTTTCCAGACGACGTCGCCGCTTTCACAGAAAAGCGGAAAGTGATGTGTTGTCGGACTCTAGTCTGTGGAGGAAATTATAGGTATTAGTGATCATTATAAGACACGGTGAGTTTCGTTCCAGTAGTACAGAGACAGTATTAGCTGTCTCTGAGATTATCTATCGGTATATCTATATATATACTAGCTTTTCTCCCGCGACTTCACCCGCGAAGCAAATAAATATACAATTCATAGCCTATGTTACTCAGCAATATTATAGCAATCTGTTGGTTAAATAATTTTGAAAATCGGTCCCGTAGTTGTTGAGTTTATTCATTACAAACATTCAAAAAATAAAATGTTCTCTTTATAATATTAATATTATACTGATATTAGCATTATTGATGTCTGTATCCTATAGTTGGTTATTAGGAGTTATGCCTATGTCTTTTGTCTATTCCAAGTGTCGTTGTATGTGTATATTTAGTTTTATGGCAACTTTATTGATGTGTAATATGTCTATTCTATATGATATGACCAATGTAGAGTTGATCGTCAAATGTCACTTGTCAGTTGTTCACGTCATATACGACTACTGAAATGCTCGATTTATGTATTTACCTCGGCGCAGGCGACGATCCGTTTAAGATACAAATGAAAACACTTCCCTGTATGAAGATCAAGACACGATTTTAAAGGATCGAGAAGAAAAAGCGATTCCCATAAACAAGTTACCATAACCGTGGCTACGCAATAGATATGTTAAAGAAAATCTCGAAGCTTACAAATAGCACTGTCAGTTATTTGTCATTGATGAAGATGGACGTATAAATCTTGAGTCGTACGGAGACATACAATGTAAGCGCAGACAAGAACAGTTTTTCCATTTACCACTTGAAATGAGATATACTTGAGATATAATAGACTCATATATTTGATAGTGGTATAAAGAGACGTCGTTTATTTTTTACTTTATACGGAAGCTAAATTATATTTGTATCGACAGTTATTATTGGTTTTTATCGATATCGAGACGATCATATAAATCGATTTATTCGCGGTACTAATTTAATATTTATAAATCAAACACGACGGTGTCTAGGGATCGAACGGCAAAGTTGTCATTTGTACGAAACCTTCCATGTGCGAGTCCAACTCGCATATGGCCGCTTTTTTTTATACTGAACTATCGGCCCGCCCGACTTCGCACGGGTAGACATTTATCAAATATGTTGTCTACCCGTTTTTTGACTTTTTCTGTCAATTTTTAAAAAATATCTCTCCGTAAGAACCTTCCTCGTACTTCAAGGAATACTCTAAAGAATAATTAGCGAAATTGGTTCAGCTGCGCTCGAGATTTGAGCTTAGTAACAAATTCAGCGATTAATTTTTATTATAGATTACTCAAATTAGTGCCTCTCTCTCTCACTCAAATTATGCTTTTTGTGAGATGAAGTGAAATGTATTATGATTGTGAGGCTTGAGTCACCAGACTTCGGTGACAATAACTAGTTCCATTATTGTATTTACATATTAATAACCACTTTGAATGTTCGAAGGTAGGGAGCGGGTTATAACACATTGTAATGCATTTATTGTAATTTAACTAGGTAACATAACATGCCTAGTTAAGATATGGTAACACTGTTATTTAAAATCCTGCTATATGATCAATGTGACGCCAAATAAATCTTAAAACTCTAAATGGACGGGTTGTGTGTATATGTTTAAGTAAGTTCAGAAGTTTTGGAAATTCCACCCCTTAGGGGATGAAAGTTTGTATGAAAACCTGTCATTTTTAAAGTTAAACGCATGAAATTTGGTATTTGGCCTTTCAGTTAAAAATAAAAACAAATATACATCTTTCACAATGCAGGTGTGATGTATTTTTGTATGCAATGAATAAAATCCAAAACTACTGGACTTATTTTAAAAATTCTTTCACTATCGGAGTACCTACTGTAATATCACTGAATAACATAGGCCATATTATTATATTGCTACGCGGGCGAAGTCGCGTGGAAAAAACTAGTATATAAATATGATGATTTCAGATTTGAATAGTATTCTCGATCCACTAATTTCACTGTCACCGGATGACAGATAAGGTACATCTAAGTTCAGCTTAAGACCACCCGTACGTATTTACTAAGTGCTTACTCGGTAACTGTAACTTGAACTGAACTGACGGCTGTAACACAATACATAGCATCCGTGTGATCACATGATGATGTGCGCGAAACTCGCATTTCACATTCTATGATGTATTCAGCTTGTATTAAGATTTAACATACTAATTGATGCCGGTTTTTAAAAACATAGTGCGTAGGCAATGGTACCAATTCTGTGGTTCAAAATTACTAAACTTAACTAATTTGATAGGCCTAAAAGTCTTGTTATCCCTTTCTCATGTGCAGTTAAATAAGGATGGCAATACATTTAGACCTGTCAAATTAGTTTAGTTTAGTAATTTAGAACATCAGAATTGGCACCAATGTGTTGTATTGTAACAGAGCCATATCCTCTAGCTTATGAAGACTGAAGAGGATTCTCTTCTCCTTTCCATTTTCCACGTATGCCCTCTTCCTGTTTCTCCTTCGAAACTCTTCGAAATCATTGCGTGCACCAATGCGTAGTTTAGTTGTGTTCGACGTGTTGAATTTTCAAATATCGATTATTGCTCCTTATACCAGTGATTTGGTTTAGTGTTGTGTTTTTGCGGTGAGTAAGGTTGCCAGTGCTCCACGAAGTCCTCATGTTTTCCTTTTTTGTATTTATTCGTCAATTTTGTTTGCTGGATATCTGAAGATGGTACATTTTGCCATACATTTTTGTCATACATTTTTGTAAAAAAAACTCTATACATGTGGAATGATATGCCACAGGTATATTGCATTGCGTGGTAAAAAATATTTTTCCAGTGTAATTATCCAGGGAGAAACATTGGGAATACGTGGAAAATGGAATGGAGAAGAGAATCCTTTTCAGTCTTCATAAGCTAAAGGATTATGGCTCTGTTACAATACAACACACTGGTGCCAATTCTGTTGTTCTAAATTACTAAACAAATTTGATAGGTCTCAAAATATTGTCATCCTTATTTAACCCCGCACATGAGAAAGGGATAGCAAGATTTTTAGACCTGTCAAATTAGTTAAGTTTAATCATTTTGAACAACAGAATCGACACCATTGGCCGACGATGGAAAGGAAAAACTAATGAAACGCCACTTTGGTCGAAAATTAGTTTTATATACATTTACGTTTTAGATTTTCTACCGATCTGTCTAGGTTAGGCGCCAATCGGAAATAACAAAATTTCAAAAAGGCATTAATAAATAAAATAGAATTATATATTTTATTTAAATTTTAATCTTTGAGCATCTCTGCTGAACAATTGGCCAAATGGCGCTTCATTTGTTTTTCCTTTCCACCATCGACATGCTTCCGCAACAAAGTTTATTATGAGAACGCTTTTTAAACCCGTATTTTGTTATCCTTATAGTTTATATAACACCAACTAATATAGTTATTAAGATAATAGTATATTTATTCAAGAACAGCTTCAATATAGTGGTAAAAGTCAATAAAATCTTCCGGTGAGATAGTTATTATGTAATTTGTAGCCGGTTTAGAGAGTCACCTGCCCGGTTTGTATAAATTGTGATCAATTTGTTGAGATTATGTCAAATATAGTTGTATAACGGGTTGTAAACACTTTGGCGTACCATACATTTATACTATAAATTACTGTAAATTTTATAGTAAACACAATAATGCTGGGTCATTATCATCGGACACAGCGTCATTTGGTCCTTACAAACTTAGCTATACAGAATAAACTTTCTTGTCATATCAGTACTAATATTCCATACTCAATTAGTAGGTATTACTAATAATATAAATGCTATTGTAACATTGTTTGTTTGTTTACTACCTTTTCAGGACTAAACGGCTTAACGGCTCGTAATAAAATTTGACAAGGAGATAGATTATATCCTGGAGAAGGACATAGGCTTCTTTTGTCAAAGAAAATCAGACGAAGTCACGGGTAACAAATAGTTTCCTATAAAATATGATGTCGATAATATCTGCCGTAGTCTCCTTGATGACTATAACCTACCTACCAGACTTCAAAAACCTCTCAAATTCTAAATTCTTTGCTTTCATAAGCCTTTCCAGAACCGGCGTTAGGGCCACTGACGCCCCGGGCAAAAATATTGTGGCGCCCACTTAAGGATATCACTATCGAGTATACATACATTTTTTGCTGAACCAATGTGAGCTTATGTAAAGAATTTAATCATTCCCTGAGCCAGTGCCATCGACACGGGGGTTTTGATGCTCAAATTAATTATTATCTTGATTTTTCTTTTATGTATTTCGTATGGCGCCCCCCAAATTTGGCGCCCTGGGCTGTCGCCCCATCACGCCCCCCCTAACGCCGCACTGAGCCTTTCTAATGTACATGATATCTATGGATACTTTAAAAGGAAGATTTACGTCAGTGGGAAGATTAACTAAAATGTTTATTTACATTCTTTGTGAGAAAGTATGGTTTACGACAAGGAGATTACTGGTCTGTGGTAGGGAATAATCCTTGGTATTTCGTAATTGACTTAACGGGTCATGACGGTAGGTAAATGGGAGTCTTTGGAAAGTTATTTCATATTAAATAAGCATTTATTACAGGTTCAGTGATACTAATCAATGATACTAGTATTGCAAGCGACATAGGCTACGGTCATTACAAAAATAGTCGAAGGCGATACTAAAACGTTATCGCAATTTATTCATGCTCGCGCTACTGATGCCATTACTCACCGCAATGACAACACTACATTAGAGTAGTGTTGTTGGCTGCCATTTTCCTTAAGGTGGAAGTGGACGAACCAATATTTCCCTGTCGCCATTAATTCGAAAGATAGCGCGCACTGGGATTTCCCGTAGGATTTTCCATTAAAAATTGGAGCATCCCAATCGGGGAAGTACCTCAAACTTACAGAATATAGCAGCTACGCTACTCTGATGCTCGTGGAACTCTGGAAACTAACCACAAAAATACGTCACTATATAAGAGTAGTGTTACTTGACTTCGTTCTATCTGTTGTAACTGCGTCAGTTCTACAGAATGTAAATAAAATTCGTCAGTCATTATGTTCGTGTAGCATTGTTATGATCCCTCGATTGTAAACACCGATATCATATCAAACGGGACGGACATATAGTTTTCACCTCAATAGGGTAATCTTATCCGATTCTCTATTCGATGCCCTACATTTGTCGGAATTGGCAAGTTATTACGATATTTGTATCACATATCTAAAAAAAAATACAACTTCAGTGCCTGTTTGTAATGTCTTAATAGAAAATAGCATTTTAATAAATGTATACCTTTATAACAATATGAAAGTACATATATCCGTTACCTATAATAAAAAAATAAGTTGTAAATTTTTGTCTGTCTGTGAATACAGTATTTATATTAAAGGGGCTTCTGGCATAGTTATTACGTATATCGATTGATCTACCAAATTAAACGATGGTAATTTTGATGTGAGATGTCAAAAACTTTAATTCTATAGGCTGTGCGAGCGAGACAGATTACTTTTTTGTAGAATCCACAGACCTAGGATTTTTTTCGCTAAGCAAATGTGCCATCTCATTTAATTTTGACCTACAATAATTTTTTTTATATAAGCAGGTCTTACTAGTGTTAATGTACAAATCTGCTTCGCCTAATCATTTCTAGTGCTTCGGTCCGAGTCTCTCTAATGACATTAGGGAAGCCAAAGCGCTGGAGTTGAACAAGTACATGATGCACGCAGTGGGTAAAAAAAATAAAAAATATATAAGGTTAAGGTTGTTCCGTGAAGTAAGGGACAGGAAAAATAAATCGATACTTAAATTTATCTGGAGATATGGAGATATAATCTGAACCGAAAAAAAAACAACTTATAAATAAGCTATAATAGGTAGGCCCACTTGTTTTATGTCTATCCTATTTATGTGGGCGATGTCCCGGGAAATGTAAGTACCTAATCGTATAAATAAATTCAATGGGATAACTTTTTTTTAACTCAATATGGTTAGCCTCAAGTTACAAACAATTCTGCAGTCATTGCACTTATGACGACATTACAGCTCACGTACTTGAGATAGTAGCACACTTGATACTTGGCATAAAAATTACGCTGTGGATGTGAAGTCCACGAAGATTACACTGCAAAAACAGGTTCACTTGGCTTTGTTTTAAAATTTATTACACTTGTTTGGTCCAGTGGTAGAAAGCCCCGCTAGGTTTCGCAAATTCCATCTCCATATCAATGTAAACATTCACGTGATGAAATACTAAAACTTTAGGATAGATTTATGGTGGTTTGAAACTGCGCGAGTGCACGCTGCACTGAGCCGTAAAAAAATTGATAAGATAATATTTCACTCGTGCTTCTCCCGCGTGGTTCTAACGAAATATTCATATTTTTTGTATGAAAGGTCTACCCTATGTCCTTTGCGGTAACCCTGATAACGTGTGTGCAAAATGTCATGATTATCGGTTGAGTAATTTACGCGTAAAAGCGTAACAAACTTACAAACTCACATTCGCATTTAGAATATTAATTAGGATATCCGTCTGAAAATTGTTGCACCTTCATTTAATAGGCATAGGCAATTAGCATAGGCAATATTTGGTGGTGTTTGTAAAAAATCGGGTCACCATCACGGTTAGCTCTAGTGCCGATCCCAACAGTGTTTGGAATAAGGCCTGGTTTGGTTTGGAGTACAGCATGGGGTTCTTCAAGAAAAATGAAAAGATTTCGGTCGGCAAACCGCGAGTGATACCCCTGGTGTTGCATCCATAGCCTACGATAACCGCTAACAATCCGGTGGGTGTAATAAAACATAGGCCTGGACGATGCTGTGTTTTTGATTTGTGTTACTGCTTCTGAATTTCTGAACCTTGTAAGTCCTTGCTAGGACGTACTAGTAACATTATAGTAGTTATATTGGATTGGAACTAACTAGCAGTGTGTAAGTGGACATGACAGGAAGCTGAGCCAGTCGGTCACTGAACGGTTGTCCGATAAACCTACTGTCATTGATGGAGGTGCGATTAAGTATTACATTACGCTACGCAATGCAGCACTCGTTCATTCATTGTTAATAATAATAATAATATTCAGAACAGCTCACTAATGACAACTGAATCTTTAGCCATTACAATTTTCGACTACGTATTCCTATGGCATTCGACCATTTTAGTATGGGAAAATGATCAATTTATGACATTTTGAGAGTTAGTAAAGAGAGGTAGGGCGAATTGGGATCTCCCGTGGGTTTTCCAATTAATATTGCAGCCGCCCGACTGGGGACTGTACATCCACCCTACAGAAGACCACAGTGAAATAACACTACATTGATGTAGTGTTGTTTCTGCGGTAAGTAAGGTTTCCAGTGCACCACGAGGATACGCTGGGCTAGTTGTAATGCTGCTAGCACAGTTATTCCTCAATAACAGGGTTGGCAACTCGTTAGTGTTACCCTGGTATTGCTAGCGGGTATAGGCTACAGTGACTGCTTACCATCAGGTAGACCGTATGCTTGTGGCACACCTTAGTAGTATAAATAAAAAAGACACTCAAAGCAGCTAAAGTTTTCAGTTCAAGAACATATTATACCTATGTATTTGTGGGAAGTAATCAAATCTAATTCTAATCCCTAGGCGTAATCCCCAAACACGTAAACGACTAGCTTGGGTCGAATTAATGTAACTTAATAGGTACCAGTGAAATTAAATGACCTGTGAAATTTATATATCATAAGTAGGTAAGTACTTATTATAAAAATATATAGTAATTGTAAAATTTATATTGCAGTTATTTGACTCTACGACAACCGCATTTATTTATGAATCTTTTTTTTGTGATACATTGTTTGGTCGGTTTGTTCCACGTCGAAATCATTTGGACCGCAAGTAATTAAATTCTTATTACCTAAAAACTGTTTATAGTACCTACCATATATTTAATCTGGGGCAAAGAACAGAATTTCATTTAAAACAACAAAAAATGCGTACTACCTTCATTATAATTATTTTAAATCATTACAAATTTGATCAGAGGGTATCGTCGTAATAATTTAAGTTGAGTATATATTTCAATAACATGCACACGAATTTAAATAACTTACATATAATTGTTATCACATTACTTCGCACGTATTAATAAAACGGTATTCACTTACCTTCAAATCCTTACTTTGACAACGTCGACCACAAAATATTTCACAATTAAGTTGTATATATAACACGAAACTTCGTTCATTACATAAACAATAAAGCACAAATTTCTCTTGTTACAACTTTAATTCACACTGTTTTGTTTTAGTTATAAAGTACGTACTGCCGCGGGAATGTATGTTTCGCGTCGCATTGTAATCGAATCGTGCGCTACCGACGCAACTCGCACATTCCGAATGACTCGACAACAGCGATTACGCTCTACGAATACAAAACATCTTGCTCGCTCGCCCCGAGCTCGGCGGTGATCATATCGAGTTGACTCATCGGTCGAAATCTACCGTGAATTCATTCGCCGCGCCCTCTATAGGAAAGTATTCGCATTTTGTAGAGCGTCATCTATCGATGAGTAGCTTTAACAACAGAGGCGTAAACTGTAAGCTATCGTCTCTTTTAGCTCAGAGTAGATAATATACTACGCACAAGTATTAATTTGGTACGCTTCTTGTATCAACATTAAATTTATTTGGTGTCGAGTACTCAAGTACATAACCACTACGTTTTAATTGGTGTTGTGTGGTTGATCCGTCGTAGGTCCGCCTTAGAATAAGGACTTCGCTTCGCTTCGCGCGGCGTCAGCGAAGCGAAATCCTTATTCTAAGGTCCGCTCATCTTGCTTAGAACGCTTACACTAGCGTAAGTCCTTATTCTAAGGCTTAAACACTTTTTTGTGTCTGCATTTATTTTATTTTACTGATTTGAGATGTCTTTGACCATACCGACCATAAATTAGCCAAACCAATCAATAAAATCGAGTAATATATTTTTTCATTCAGTCATTTAACCCCCATCTAGCTGTATATTTCATCTGTTGCTAGTCATTCATTCAATCACTCTTTCTCTGTCAAAATGGCTGCCGTGCAGGAGGTGCGTGACGATATTTCCACAATATTTTCGTGATTATTTTGAGTTTTCATTGTTTCTTACTTACAAGTGTTGAAATTTGAAATCATATTTTATATATTTTCAGGCGAGACGCGAACCTATTCAGGCCGTCCAAGTATTCGGACGTAAGGTTAGTATTTTTATGAAGCGTCCACGTGTTGGCTCGGTTTTTTAGTGATCTTTCATGTAAGTTTGGTTTTCAAGTTAAAATTTCAATTATATGGTACAATGTATTTAGCGAAAAAATATATATTTCGATCTTATCCCTTTTCGTCCTGTAGGACCGGTATACCGGTCACCGATATTTTTGAAAATTTAATTTGGTTATGTCCAAACATTTTTGCATTTTGAGAATCTCAGTGTCTTTTATAAGATCTTTGATATCCCGTGGGGAAATATACGTCTTAGGAAATTTAAAATTACCCATACTTGTATTGCTAACAAGCTTAGAAAAAAAGTAACAATCACATAACCTTACTTTCATGCGTCATTTAGTACTTAAGTGACCATAACCATTGGGTTATGTCTCTATTTCAATAAACAACTCAGTTATGACTAAACATATCTATAACCACTACTACGCTTAAGAGTCATCAGAATTACTTCACCTACAACTGTTTGATTCTTCTTTCACAGAAAACCGCAACAGCAGTAGCGTACTGCAAACGCGGTCATGGAGTGCTACGAGTGAACGGGCGCCCCCTTGACTTGGTGGAGCCCCGCCTGCTCCAGTACAAACTACAGGAGCCTATTCTACTCCTCGGCAAGGTGTGTACATAACTTACTTTCTACATTTGTATACTCACTAATCTTGGGTTTCTCATGGGTTGAGTGGAAAGTGCTATTTCACCTTCTTATACACAATGCTTCCTGGATTAGTCTACAGCCATTGTTTCTTGAGTTCTCTTTACCTTACACTAATGGATTTCTTGCTGAAGACATTTTGTAAAAATGTTTCAAAAGGTGTTGGTTTATACCAGCATAACTCTTGAATCTGCCTGACTCATACACATTATAAACTAAATTGCATTTCAATACATTCTCTGTGAGTAGTTTTTATATCACATAATAATCCCATTGGGTTTTTTTGAAGAATAAAAAACAGAAAAAATATTTCACATTTGGACTTCTTATATCTCATATGCTATCCCTAAACAGAAAGGTGTGAAACAGTGGAGGCTGCATGGTGCTAATTTTTTTTTATCATTTCCACATATTTTTTTTATGTTATGGTGAATGTTTACTTTTACAATTTTTATATTATTAATTTTACAAGTGATATCTGAAATCCTTAAAAGATTAATAAATGCTTGCACGCTTCATAATCATTTATAATTATGTTCATCCTAGTGACTAAATCTTGACTTCTGCAATTTCCTATCACCTACTTCACAGTTCATTATGCTTTTATGTGTTCATACATTTAATCATTAATAGTTATATTTTATTTGTAAACTTGTCCTTTGTATTTTGTTTATTTCACATCTATAGCTCGTGTTTTTTTAACAATTAAGTGTGAACATAGAATGAAATTTTGTTTTTAGTGTTAGTTCCTTACTAACTGTTCAGTATTTAATTAATATAGTAGATTTTCCCAAGCAATTGCTTTATTTGTAGTTGTGTGAAAATTTGCATGGATTGTTTTATTATAGAACATACACTGTATTAGTTAACAGTATAGCTGCATGCAGGCTGTTTGATTTTGTAGGTATGATGTTAGATACAACTTTCTCAAAAAACTTTATTTTTAAAGTTAATCAATGTCACAGGTTTGCTAATGCGAGTGTTTCAATCCATTATGCTAGAAGTGACAAACAATCCAGTAGAATTAATGTAATATAAAAGAAAACGAGTGTCAATAATGTTTTTTTTTAAATAAAGTGATGATTACACTTATTCCGAACCTGAGCATCTTTGGATGTGAAGTAAACAAGATATCTGATACAAAAACAACCACAAGTTGATGATAGTTTCTGATTTTTGACCATGATAATGACAAAATGTGTGTGTTTTCAGGAAAAGTTCTCCGGTGTTGACATCAGAGTGACTGTTAAGGGTGGTGGCCACGTCGCACAGGTGTACGCCATCAGACAAGCTATCTCGAAGGCTCTTATTGCCTTCTACCAGAAATGTAAGTTGTAAGAATTTTGTGATGGGTTGTTTGTCTGCACAAATGCCAAGTTGAGGAGTTACAGCATGGGGTTCTTCAAGAAAGGTGAAAAGATTATTGCAAGGGTCAGCAATATGCGATGATACCCTGGGGTTGCAAGTATCTGTAGGCTATGGTAACCGCTTACCATTAGGTGGAAGGTCTCACTTCCACTCATAGTTATGGTTCTTGATACTATTTTATAGATGGTATGCATATAACAACCAAAAATCTATAATACTAGGTTTTATTAGTCGAATCTTGATTGTTTTTTAATAGTAAATACCCCTCCTTTCCAAAGCTGTCTCGCATCTATGTGAGTTAGTCATTTCAGGGAGGGGAGAGCAAAGTGACATTTACCAAACGGCAACGGTTTTCAATGCCTCGCTTGTTTGAAGTGTACACAACATTTCACCAATTACAACATTAAATATTGTAGTACAAAATACTAAGTGGGAAAGAGATGACAAATGTTTACAAAAATTGATAGGACACCTTTAGGACATGTGTTAAAAAAGAAAAACTTTTGACTGGCATTATGAAGTTTCTAGTGGTTGATAAACCTGACTGTTATGTTAGGTATCAAGGGTTCGATCCCCTAGATATTAGGACAAACATTTGTTTGATGAAATTTGTAATATAATACTGAATCAGGATGGTACCTATTGTAATAGTCGGGGAGCCCACGATGCTAAATGGGGATTCACTCGAGCGTCATGGGGACCTATTTTTGAAGGTTAGATAGTAGGTAGAAAATAAGGTTATATGATGTATTCCCTCCTAAGCCGGTGGGTAGACCGCCTAACTGCAAGTTTTAAAAAAATGTTGATGAAACAGCCACATGGACATACTCGTGCGCGTCAGATTTTCAGAGGGTGTTAAGCGAACCCGACAAAAGCGACTATTCGAAAGACTGACGATTCGGACGTGACGCAAGCTCGTGATGAATTTTTGAAAATACAATATGCAAAAAAACAACAAAGCGATTTTGAAAACTCGAGCGTGTCAGATTTTTTTACAGATGGTTCAGCTTGATGTCCCAGTCATGCTGACACTATAATCTGACGATAATAGAGAGGATATTTCTTAAACTGATGGTTTGAAAACTAAAAAAAGGTGCCCTAGACGCGCGGACCTATATGGAGAGCTCATATATGGCGGAGGTACTCATCATGGTGCAGGGTACCCCCCTTATGTTAATCTGACGCGCTCGTGTAAATCCCAAAATCCCCGCTTCGGCTCCCCTACTATAATAGCTTTAAATATTTTTAAACCAGATTGTGCTGTGTGATAATGTCCATTTATTCTTTAATAGCTTCTGCCCGCGAATTCGTACGCGTTGAGCTTATAACCACAGAGGAACCTAACATTTTCCCGGGATAAAATCTGTGTGCCAAATTTCATACATCCATCCTTACAAACTTCCACATTTATTAAAATTATTAGGATTCTATGTATATATCAATTACTTACTGTATTTATTTATCTTCATATCAATATCTAAAAGCCACAATCTACTTGCAGATGTAGACGAAGCGTCCAAGAAGGAGATCAAGGACATCCTAGTGCAGTACGATAGGAGTTTGTTAGTGGCGGACCCTCGTCGCTGCGAGCCCAAGAAGTTTGGTGGTCCAGGCGCACGTGCTCGCTACCAGAAGTCTTACCGTTAAACACTACTCCTTCCGCACCGTGTGGTATCGCATTGCTACTGGTTTGCAGTGCGATATCATTGGGTGTTTCATAATAAAAAAAGCATAAAACCTTTATGGCGTTTTATTTAACATTTTAATAGAGAATTATTTCATCCAGAAAATTGGTATTTTCTTTAGAATAACGAAAGCTAGTTATGAGTAAGGATAACTTTATACACAAGAGCAGAAATAAAACAAATGTGTTAAAGTAACGAGTTTAATTATCACACAAATAAGTGGGTACCAATAATCATGTCTTTAATTAATAACGAGATTAACTTTTTAAAGGAAATTAAATGCGTTCTGACAATGTTTTAACAATTTTAGTTTGAAGGGCTAGTATCTAGGGCAAGGCCAAATTAATTAGCTGTAACCATGATACGCTAAGTTATTATTAATTTGTTTTTACATGCTTTCAGTGAATTTACATTAGGTCCATAAAATGGTCTATGTATTTCAATAATTTAGTTCAAGTTGTAGGTTGACATACATATTTTATGAACGTCAATTATCTCTGGTATAAATACTGTTAAAAATAAAAAATCGGAGAAAAGTAATAGGTCACGTTACCTACGCGTTAGCGTATAAAAGTTAATTAAAAGGCACAACAAACCGATACTTAGAATAATGCTAGCAAATTTTATTATGATTACCTTAGTAAATATTTAGTTAGTAAATAATGTCTTTCGTATTAAATTACATTATTATCTAGTGTTAAGATTCTAAAAATAATAAACGATTAATTTTTATTATTATCTGGCGCCTTACATTCTAATAACGCAATCATTTCGACTTGCAGCAACCCACGCAACACCATACAAATTGCCTGTTTTTTTTTAAAGTTCAATAAACATTTTATTCAATATTACATGTTTTCATATAAATCATAGGTACATACATTAAGTTATATTTAATTATCTAATGTTATACTTTTGTTATTCATAGCAGTCGGTTATTTTTTGACAAAAAATCACTTAACATATAAGTATGGTATACAATTTTGGCACTTGTGTGAGTGTAACAAACTAATTTATATTATAAGATTTGGTATTTTGAGATATTAATGAGATTGCCTTGACTAATAAAATGGCATAGTTAGAGAAAAAGCCTCTATTTTTACAAAGTACATGCAATAAAACTACCATAGTATAAAGAAGAGGGAGTAGGCTATCTCCGGCCCAATTCGCGATATAATTGCCTACTGTCTTAGGGTTGAGACTTTTAGCTAAATATTAGGCGCGGCTGGTCGCGCTTCGCTAGCAACCGCATGAACAGCGGCAACGTCAAGTCGCGGTCCCGACTCGCCATGTCGCCGCTAGATGGTACAGGCGGCAACATAGTCTAAGAGCTTGTGTTTATTTTATTTGCTTAGTGCTTTATACAAGTCAGCTTTTTGAGTTTTTTTATTATGCATAATGTAGTATTTTTACACATAAAGGACCACATTTATTTTTAATTAATACAAACATATCTATTGAATCACACATTGATTACAAAATTACAAATTAGCTATAGAAAAATACTTTCTTCGGTTTCGACTATTACGAAACGCCTTGTTATTCAACTTTAATGTGTAATATATCCGCATCCTTATAAATAACTTTAGCAAATATAATTTCGGAAAACATGGGCAGGGCAGTGAAAAATGTAAATCTTTTATTTGTTCATAATTAGACATGCCAATTTTGCAGGTGCCGAAAAGCCGTGACGCGCGCGCGAACCTTGTGCAGTGTTAGCCCCGACTGGCGCACTGAGAAACGGGTCGAGATTTTGTTAAAGTGTGCGTGCGTCGACACATAGATACAATAGCGCACCATACAAGCCGCGCGCGGTGCGTTTGTATGAAGATAACCTACTTCCCCTTTCTTTATACTATGAAACTACCTTGGTTGGTTTTCGTTTTTAAAGGAGATCCGTTTCTTAATGAGATTCGTAAATGAGCCTCGATTTTTAAAGAAATATAGGTAATTATTACATTAAGCAGGTATACAATATTCATAGCCTCTAACAATAGTTCCTAATTCCTAAACATAATCTGTCTCGCAAAGAACTCCCTAATAATAGGCATAATTAGTAATACGCACCTAATTTCAAGGGTTACTTGCAGATTTTTGGTTTTTTAATAAATGTAGTACTTAGCCAATGTTATTATGTAAGTATAATTGATATTCCTAAGCTTCGTTGTATTTTCCAAATAAGAAATTATATCGGCCGGGTGTAGATTTTTGATATTTTTGTTTTGCATGTTTTGTAAGTTTGTGTGATTATTGCTGTAACTCTGACGTCACTTGACGTAATAGCGACATATAGCGCACCATGCCCTTGTTTAAAAACATACAGTCGAATTGAAAACCTCATCCTTTTTTGAGTCGTGAAAATCCTAGGTCTGTGGGCGTAATTGTTCTGTGCCTCATATAAAATGATGTTTGATTAATTGCAACACTTGTAAAAACACGCATGCGTAAGACCAAATAACTAGATTATTGGCTTTCTATGATCTTGCGTTGTTTAAACTCATAATTTAATGTTAAAATATAGTTTTCAAACCGTAATAACAATTATAACAAAGAAATGTCAAATTAAAATATATGAAATAATCTTAGTTTACTCTTTGCGATTGTACACAACGTTAAGAGGGGACATCAATGAATAGCTGCTATAATTGAATGTTAAAAGATATTTCATGTTAAAAAAATGGTTTCCGGTGTTCTTTATTTCCCGCCAGTTTTCCCAGCTGTTTCGTCGTTGTTGTCGTCGAATTTGGCGCCCATTCTCTTGAGAGCAATGACAGCTGCCACAGCTTTTGCCCACCGCTTCTTGATAACGTACCTCTTTAGTTTTGTCTTGGTGACGTGGAGTTCCGTGCAGAGCGCTGATTGGATGAGCCAACGATGCGTCAGAGTCGCTGACGCCGATAGACGCTCCCTATTGGTGGAAATATTATATAAATTATACAAAAAAATTGCAATTAAAAAAACTTTTTTGATAATAAATTGATACGGAGAAAAATAAAACGAAAAATTAATAAAGCCTTATATTTTAACAACATTATGTATAACAATAAGTTACGTTTAAGTTACATACACAAACGTAAGTAAGTACATGTAAGGAACAAATTTCATACATTTTACGCGCAGTATAGAAACGTTGTATAGTTGTACAAGTATTTACATAGAGTATAAAATTACCTAACCATTATTTATTCACTATTGTCAATGTGATTTTCACTGTAACATTCAATCATCTCAGTCTTCCCAAACGGACTTCATGCAAAATCATTCAGACTAGAAATCTTATGATATTGTCATTTTACTGTCATTTCTAACAAAACCTCTAAGATAAGATTAATCTCCGTTACTTTGGTAACACAGTGTCATGGCACTAAAGTCCCTGTTTCCATGGCGATCCACTAAGCGAGTCACATCGAAGGCTGTACTTCGGTTGATTTCTTTCTTTGCTTTTTCTCATCTGATGTTTGTCTTTGGAAGAACGCGTGAAGGCTTGACATGGAATTCTGCGCGAGTTGGTTTGATGGTGACCACTCTAGTGATATCGACTGATGCCGGCCACCATTCGACGTCCCGCCAGCTGATCTCTCCGCCTCCACTTCTTCAGACTCCCCCCATTTTTCCAGCAAATGCAGGAGAAGGTCTTTTGTCCTGTGAGCATTGTTCTCGTCTCCTCGTCTGTAAGGCAACTGCCTACCGTTCTCAGTTCCGTTGACTAATTTATCGATCTTCTCCCGCCTTTTGTCGAATTCCTGGAAAAAGTTGTTGCGTTTCTCTACCGGCTGGTCAGGAACGTCTCGGCTCATATTGGTCACTCGCTTCGACCTCGTCGCAGATTTCGCCCACGGCATTTTACTCGTCATCGGCTTTTCTGGTTCCCTCTCCGTTAGGAAAGCTGATGATAACTTATGTGTGGACTTTGAAGTGAAAATTCTCTTTCCTTTAGTGGGTACGTCGCCGTTCGTTAGTGTCTTGGTGATGGTCGTCTTGCTCTCTTTTTTAAAACCATTGGGCAGTTTCTCCTCTTTCAGAAACTTGGACTCTGTAACGTTTTTGTCTAGCTCCTTCATGCTGTTATTGTTTGCGAGATCAGTGTTCATTGTCGAGAGCATGTAAAGGTGGTCCGACAGTTTTTTTATTTCTTCCGCCAGGTTTTTCCTCACGAGTACGTCCTGTCTTTTGTGAAGGAAGCATGAGCTATCCGAGGCGCGCCTCTCCACTGGGTTGTATCTAGGACTTAGTGCATTGTGGTCTCTAAAAACTGATGGCGGGGGTACCAGGTCGTCTTCATCGAAGACTATATCTGGCGAGCTACCTAGTGAGCTCCTGGGTGAGGGGGAGCAGCCTCCTATGGAAGATCTTTCACAGTTTCCATTCGCGAGACAAGTTATTTCATGTGCTTGGTTGTCAAAAACGTATGGAGAGTTTGGGTGCTCGCTCCACCGTTCCACGAACAGTCGAAGATTATCCTTCGCTACGTCCAGCTCGTGTTTAGGCGAGGGCACTGGTCGAGGAGTTTCCTTCTTCACTGGGATCCGTCTGACGAGCCACTGGTGTCGTAAGCACTCCGTCGCGCTCGGTCTTGACCTGCGACAAAGACCCTTGTTACTATAACCCCAACACCCATAATGGAGTGCAGTTATGGAATGGATGGGTGGGACACGATGTGGTGCGTGCATGAATCTCGCTTCGTGACTTTGGTGAATGTGAATTGGATTTTAATGAAATGAGGGGTGTCGGATGGATGGGGAATAAAACAATATTATCTACTTGTGATCTACTTAACTAAATATATGTATAAATTGGTTAGCACATTATAGTTAGACTATTTTAATGCAGTAGGTATATAAATGTATCGGTCGTATTATGTATGGTTAGTTACTGGACATTTCAGTGTTGGATGTACAACTAGTAACAAGGGGTCTTCATCGGCAGGCTGTTTTGCAACAGCTTTCACAAGATTGGTGGTTTTGATGATTTTATGATTAAAACAACTGTTTAAGAATTCATATAAATTGACAGATTAAAGACTGCCTATTTGCTTGAATATTTTTTAGTATCATCAAATTGTTTCTTTCCTTCTACAACTCAAAATCATGCGTACTTTTTTAATGTATTTAATTTATAATTCAGTTCAACTTAAATTTAATTAAATTAAACAAAACCAAGCTACATGCAACTTACTCTTTGTCTTTGATGAGTAGTTTGCTGATGAAGTCTTTGGCGTCTTCGGAGATCTCGTTGAAGGCTTCGTCGTCGAAGTCGTATTTGGCGACCGTCACGTTGGCCATCGTCTCTATGTCTGTCTCACCCATGAACGGCGACAGCCCGGACAGACTGCAGTAATAAATAAGAAAATTAAGGAATATAATTACAGGATTTAAACGAAAATAATTTCCTCCAATAGGAAGCAGCTATATTTTGGGGAATGGTTTATAATTGCCTTATCTACTATCATAAGGAACATCGTAAAATATACCAACCTATTCATAATTTAAAGTTCGCTTTCCAAATGAAACTTTATTAAATGCAATAAATGTTTTTTTAAGCCCAGTCTACATTTTAAGATAAGGTTGTTACTTTTGTTAGGGAATCTAGTTAAATTTGTTTAGCGATTTAGAGAATTTCGAGATTCACTTGTTTCGCTATTTTTTCCGAGATTCAGTTTTCTTTAAATATAGACCAATAAAACCATCGTATCTGTATGATTGAGATATATTATACTTACAGCACATAACATATGACCCCGACTGACCACATGTCAGTCCCATAGCCGATCTGGTCAAAGTTCACCACTTCGGGGGCAACGAACTCTGGGGTCCCAAACAAAACTTGCAGTTTCTTCTCAGGGTCATAGAACCTCGCCAACCCGAAGTCTATGATCTTTATCCGGTTGCCTGCCTTGGTGAGACAGAGGATGTTCTCCGGCTGTAAGAGTTGTGTGCTAAAGTTAATCTTCATGTAATGGCAGTAAAGTTGATATTCAATTGTTTTTACCGGTTCATATTTTTTTATATTGCAGTCATTCTGACGTCATAAAAATGGCGGCATGAACTACTTTTACAAAATTAGGAACCGGATAATGTAATCCCGTGCTGCGTGAAAGAGAGACAAACTAACAAACAAACGTTATTTTTTGTAACATTATAAATATCTGTTTGGTACGTGAGATATTTTCTATATTTGTTATGAGGATTCGTACAAAAATAATTCAGCATGTCACCATGACCAATATGTAACCTAGGCGAAATGGTTTTTATTTTTAAGAAGAGCAAAATATTCTTGAATGAATACCTCTGTGACAGAAATAATCTCTTGCCTACGGAGACAAATTAGGTACAAATGATCAGCTTCAGGACAGCGTGGACAACGCAATTATAAAACTCCCGTACATAATTTCCGCCATTTTTATTTACGACTTGGATACGAACCAAGATCAAAGCTACCTATTTATTTTGCTACATTGTTATCCCTAGATATTGACTTATTGCAATAGTTACTCAAGAAAGGCGCACTTAACCTACTGAGCTAGTGATGTACCCACACCATTTACGCCTAGTCCCTCACGGCAAAGGCAGAGTATAGGGTGCCATTTCTCTCTCGACTTGGACCATCTAAATAATTTACAGCGTATCTTACTGAAGATTGTATTTACTACACGCTTTAGCTTCGCTTAAAATTCAACGCACTCTTTAAAAGCAAGCAGTGGTTTAAAAAAAAACCAGCGACTGAATTTTTATGCAAAGGGGCCATCGGCGCCATTGGTTCTGTAGTTTGACATCCCTTAAAAAGAAGTTACTTTTCAATATCTTTTATAATTAACTATAGCTTTTCCCCATGACTTGCCATATTCAATAGAATATAAGTAGGCGAAAAATCCATTCGGTGGGATTTGCCAAAAATCCGTTCTTTTTGGGTGCTGCTTACGTCGAGAGAGGAAAACCTAACCTAACCTAACCTATGTCAAATTTATAAGTCAATAGGGCATATAGATTTAGAGATATCGGGATGAGTGAGTGAGTGCATTGTATAAGTTTGTATTCATATAGACGATTACTGATTAAAATCAAGAATAAATAGCGCTCTATACTTTCTACACCGCACTGCACAGAAGATCCCAAGGCTCGAAGTGCTTCTGGGGTAACCTGGACCCGTTCAGCCTATTAATAAGATATTAATTCTACACCGCAAGGGAGTGGTTTGTTTACCTTCATATCCAAATGCAAAATGTTCTGCCTGTGCACAAACTCTATCCCTTCGCATATTTGACGCATGAACACTGTGCACGCCCGTTCGGTCAGCACGAAGTCTTCATCTATGACTCGCTCGAACAATTCCCCTCCCGTGATTCTGAAATAAAACAATTTGCGGTTATTGCAGCGCATTTAAAATCAATATCGCTCAAATTCGTCATCCGATTAATCATTCTGTGACTTATCGTTTTTCTTTCAGTTTATAGGAAGGACTACAGCCGTGGTGGCCGTGTGGTATGAATCGTTGTCTGTTATTCCAGCGACGCAAGTGCGAATCCCACCGGTCTTAGTCACACCACGAGCTTAGCGGTGAAGGAAAACATCGCGAGGAAACCTGCAAACGTCTGAGAAGAAATTCAAGGACGTAAGAATTGCCTAAGAGACGGCGACGGACTCATCATCTGTCACGTTGACCCCATCGGTGAAAAGTGGGTGTTGTAACAAGTTTACCTACCTCTTCGAGGACCCTTGTGGGAAGGCGTGACTATATAAAGGAAGGATAATTCGCTGATAATTTAAATTATTAAGTTTAATCGTGTGGAAACAAATTAGTTCCAATCAACTTACACGTGATTTTAATCACAACAAATGACTCGAGTACAATTCTTGGAACTGTTGCCAAAAATCGGTTGCTAATAAATTGAAACAAAAAAGATGACTGAATGCGATTTTTTTTAAATACTTATAGCTTCATTAATTATTTATTTAGACAAATATTCCTTGAATAATGTAAATAATGATTCTTATGGATATACCTAATTCATAATAATTCATAATGGAATGAACTCCCCGCCGAGGTTTTCTCAAAGGAGTACAGCATGGGGTTCTTCAAGAAGGGTGTGAAGGGTCGGCAACGCGCGAGGGATACCCCTGGTGTTGCAAGCGTCCATACGCTACGGTTACCGCTCACCATCAGGTGGGCCGTATGCTTGTTTGCCACCTTAGTGTTAAAAAAACTGATGAGATGTTTTTTTTTTCTACTTGCCACACCATGGGTATCTATCACTCGCGCGTTGCCGATCCAAAAAGTCATCAGTATATTTTATGCCTCATGGATATATTTAATTAATAAGAATCATCGGTGTATTTAACATGTTTCTTTGACGAGACCGTTGGTGTACTGGTTAGTACATCTGACTGTTACGCTAGAGTTCGCGGGTTCGATTCCCGCGGGGGTGAACATTTATGTGATAAATATTTATGTATGCCATGTGTCTGTGTTTTTTAAAAAAAAGTGTTGTGTCAGCTGTTGGTTCTCATAGTACAAGCTTTGCTTAGTTTGTGGCCAGATGGCTCTGTGTGATAATGTCCAAGCATTATTATTATTATCGTATATATGGGTATGCGTAAGAAACTCATCTTTTAAACACAGGTTTATCATCTTCGCCAGTAGTGGGTATGTATTGTATCTCTCAATGTAACGAATTGTTTCAACAGACTTCAAGACGTAGGTGTTATTTTGGAAATTTGCACATTTAGGTATTAAGGACAGATGTCAAAACAATAATTTTATTCTAATATTCTGACCAGGAAGATCAGGATATAATATTCTGGCTGATCTAAAATGCCATAGGAATACTTAATATTTTGTATAGAATGGAATAAATATTTTTTTTTGTTAATTTTTCATTTTAAATATTGGTGCTGTTAAACTTTACTATTTAATTATGCGATACAAGAATATGGTGTAAAAAAAAAACGTTTTTGACGTCAGGTTTAAACTTTGTACCAATCTGCGTAGAATCTGAATTCTGAATCATCGTCCCATCACTGGCATACGAGTTGGCGCCAAAATAAACTATAAACAGAAGTATATGGCGTACAAGGTCGAGCATCGGGCCATTCGTCCTCGTCAATACATCGCCCCGGTTTTAAAAAAGAACTTTTGGCTGAAGTGAAGTTTGACATTGCGCCCAATTCTGCATAGTTACTGAACTAATTAAGCATCCTTCATTCATTTCACGTTGTAAATATGTTTGTTTGAATATTTTGTGCTAATCAACCGTTTTTTTTATTCTTACTTTGTTATGTTCCTGTATAGAGTTGCCAATATCTGAAAATGTGTGTAAATATGACTTCGGCAGTAACGGTATTTCGACAATTGACGATTTTCAGATACGTAAGTAGGGTTACTACCTAAGGTTCGGCAGAAATTATAATTTTAATAACAACATGTTATGTGATCCGTATTACGTGTGCGATTTGAACAAAAATTTGGGATGACGCAATCGTGATTGGAACATCAAAAAGCTAAATAAATTTGCAGTGGAACCATAGCGCGTCGGCGATATAAATTTTATTCGCGTAAATCTACATGCTGTGCAAATATTTAGCATTCGATCACTTGTACAAGTGATAGTGAGTGAACCTACCAATAAGATGACGATACATTTTACGAGTAGCTATATAGCACTTACGAACGGCATAATCATTTATGTAACAATGCCTTTCATTATACTCAAAAGACCTCAAAGAATATCTGTAATGCTTTCTGTGGATATTTGCCAGATCTTCTTTCCAGCTATAATCAATTCCTTCAAGGACTATTTTCGCCTCTGTCGAGTTTAAGAGTAATACAATTTATTTCTTTTTAATATAATTGACAGGTACACTCACTCACATTTGGGATGGTATTTTAAATTGAAAACCGGAGATAAATTTTATTTATTTACGTGTTGCTACAAGAAGGATGTCTTTGAACTTTGATGCATTAGATCCGTCTTACATCCATCTACGCTTAAATCTTATTTTTGGATCATTTGAAAAGAGAATGTTATTTCAAAACAGCCGTTCAATTGTTTTTAATCTGCAGATAATTTTGTTCATCAAGGTCTCGACACAAGGGGAAGTTTCCGTAGTTACGGCTAAATACATACCTACCTAGTACCTACCTAACATAAATTTCGCGGGTAATCTCTTCGAAATCGTTTTGTTTGTTTACTTCCTAGCATTTCACGTTTGGAAACATCATGTCATGTTTTCGTTAAAAGTTTATATTTAGAATGCTTGAATGGATTGCGCGTCAGCAGTGTATAGTTCAGCTGATGTTTTCCTATATTTTTGTTTTTAGTTGGAGTTACGTCATCGAAACAACTTCCATGGTTTACGAGAAGGTACTAGATATAAAGATATGCGGTATTGAGAGGTTTTCAAGGATCATCTGTCTGTTATATTTTCATAGTTACCTCCATCGATTATTTTCGATCTCCACTGACGCTATGTTTACTAATACTATGGCAACACTTTGTTGAAGTTGTCAGGTTGTTGTGGTTTTCGCCCACTGGTGTTATTTCAATTTCACACGTGGGCGTCGGTTATATCTGTGCTAGGAGACAGGAAGCAGAAATCCAATAAAGTTTAGACTTTTTGGCACTGGCGACTCTTTGTTAAAAACATTCATCTATACTAATATTATAAATGCGAAAGTAACTCTGTTTGTTTGCTACCTTTTCACGACTAAACGGCTGAGCGGATCGCAATGAGATTTGGCAATGTGATAGATTATAACCTGGGGAAGGACATAGATAATCTATGTCAAGAACCACGCGGGCGAAGCCGTTAGTAAAAGCTAGAAAGATCTGAATAAATCAATATACTTAGGTACAAATTTTATATGTGAACTAAAATCTTGAATAAACGTTATTTTTTTGTCAAGTAATCACAAAGACGACGGTAAAGTCCTTTTTCGTGCACACCGAAAATTTTGAGAAGTTGGAAGAGTGCAATAAATTTCCATCTACGTAATGCATGACAAACAGACACGTTGACTGACAAATATTCAAGGCTTTCAAAGCTCAGATTCCTAATAAGAAGAAAACAAGCACAACAAGACGGTTAAATCGTAAAAGGTATTTGCATGAGTCAGATTGTCTCCCTGCGGTCAAAAAGCAACGGATTTTTCGGAATGTGCCCATCAGTATTGTGATGACGCATTTTAATATAATATACGCAGTGTCCGTTAAGGATTTTTTTTCTCTATACCTACCACTAAGGTGGCACACAAGCCTATGGCCCACCTGATAGTAAGTATGGATGACAGATGGTCACCGTAGCCCATAGCGGCTAGCAATACGGGTATAACTAACACGTTGCCAACCTTGTTGTTCATGAGGACTCACTGACCACTGTGCTAGCATTACTACTATCGCACCGTATCCTCGTGGAGCACTGGCAACCTTACTCAACGCAGACACACAGTACTACATCAAAGTAGTATTATTTGGCTGCGGTCTTTTGTAAGGTGGGCAGACTGTGGCTGCCCAATAGATGTAGTTTAGACCGGCGTTAAAGTTCCATCTACCGTCTTTTTTCTGAGAGTACAACCTGCTTTTGTCTATAAATACGGGATAAAGTGCGTCAAATTGAAGTGCCCTCCTAAAATGGCGACGGATACACAAATGTCTTGTATTATAAAATAAGCAGTGGCGTCACGATACGTCAGTTATTACAGGCGCATAGTTGGCGCGACGCCATTGCGACGCCATCTTTATCTGGCCGATACGTCCAAGAACCATTAGGAATTGTAATTGATTTGTTTTATTTACCTCTGCTTGTATTTGTATTACTGTAATTAAGATATGGGTAAGACGATCAGTCCGTTATAGTTAGGATAAGTTACCTATTCTGTCAGCTCCGGCCCTATTCCATGATCAACGTAGAGCGAGATTGTCTTTCAGGGCCCTTTATTCGATGGTCTAACCTCAGAGTAGATAATAGGTATGTCTAACTATAAAATGCCCGTTTAAAAAAAAAAAAACTTTATTTTGGCACTCCTTGTGACCTGGCATACATCGATCGCTCCTCTTCCCTGAAAAGAAAAAGCTATGGAACTCGCGTTGCCATCTCTAAAATTAAAAAAGCCGGTCTTACTCGTCTAAAAAGCCGGACTTTTGGGTCCCAAAACCGGATATTAAGAAAAATTAAGAATTTTTGTCAAAAATATCGAATGAAACTTGTCTCGTTCGTTCGTTACTGACTGAAGTGATCGAATTGAATTATATTATAAAAAGCCTGACAAAAGCCGGACAATAGGTCAAAAAGCCAAACAAGTCCGGCTTTATCGACGTATGACAACTCTATATGGAAATGATTTTAATTTGGTTGGCAGTTCCTAGGTCAGTGTTAGGTCCCTATCGTTTATAGCTAGAGTTTTAAAGTAAAACTGATGAAACCCATAGGGTTTCACCGTGTCCGTCTGTATGTCACAACTGTTAATAGTGCTATGAAGCTGATTTAGTGTGTTTGTTTTTAAATTAAAATAAATTACTGACATGGGACTTTTTTATTCGAAAACACTCTTTCGAGTGAACCACCTACCTTATGTGGGGCCTTAAATTTTAATTCGCTTCGGGCGTTTATAAGTAAAGGATTTAAAATGTAGTCTCACTGAAGGTGTAACTAATGGACTAATGTCAAGTCCAAATATTTTTTTAGAAGGGATATGAATATTATTGAGTTTGGCTACTTTCAGTTCGTCTAGCAAACAGAGTATGACCTTCGAGTTGGGTTTTGAATGTTGCCCTCTATTTTTGAACAACAATATTTTGTTACAGATGAAAATCTGGCTAGCATGTGCGTGCTCTGCAGTTTTTATTTCTGCGCCTTGGCCATGAACGAAAATTAATCTACTATCAACTACATATGTTAAATTAAATTAAAACAGTTAATATTATTTACTAAAATATATTTATTTATTTCAACCATAGGTGTTGTAATAAAATATTATATAGCATTATATAAAAATGCTTATAGATAATAAAACTAGATTAGCGAAAACAACATAAACCTTTTTTTTTTATAGTGGCAAACGCTTGCAACACCAGGGGCGTTGCCGACCCTATCAGAGCGAAGCAGTGATAAATTTGACTGCGATCTTCTGTAAAGTGCAAGTTCTGTTCCCAGTCGGGTGGCTCCAATTTTGTTAATGGAATATCCTTTAACCTAAGCCCTACATATATTTGTTAAGCTCGTGGTGTGATTCATAATTGTACTTACACAAGAAAAACTTATTGGTACAGGCAAGCGGTTACTGCACCAGTTGTGACAGGCTGTATAGATTTAGACTTACGCCCAGTAATTTTCACCAAGTCACAATAAAATGTGAATACGTGTCGTATCACCAATGATTGATGATGAATGACATTTGTAAATAAATACGTGCTCAACGTGGGGTGTGGTGACTAACTGTATTGCAGTAAGCAATAAGGTCAGTTATGTGTACATAAATTCAATACACAACGTCATCTTAAACATTAAAGAAAACCAAAAAGTATATGCCACCGGGCGAAATTATATGCATGCTGTATTCCGGTTTGAAGGGCACTGTGAGCTAGCGAAATTACTGCGCGAAGAAGACTTACGAACTACTAGTGATTCCCTGGATTCGCACGGGCTTACACAAAACCTAGATTAAATTATACATTAAAACAGCTTCCTAAGGCATTACTCCGTCTATTAAAGAAACCGCATTAAAATCCGTTGCATAATTTAAAAGATTTAAACGTAAAGATGGTGGGAAGGGGCTACGTTATTAAGAGGGTCTCGACTCGTGGTGACAAGCACAGTGCAGTGCCACGCGGGACTTTATGAGTAAAGGTCCTGGCCTGGGTGGACCTGCGTCTGTTGCAGGGACCTGCAAGCCGTGACCTTGCAGGTCGTGACTCTGAGCGCGTCGCGTCACTTATATAATTTGTGTTAAAAAGAGTTTATAAGTCACTTCCCGCCGTCTATACGTCTTTTAAACTACGCAGGTTTTCACGAGACGGAGTGATTCCTTCTTAGGAAGGAATCACTTCTAATAAATAAAATTTAAGTGTTCATAAAAACGATTCTTATCGTTTTTATGTGTAATTCAGTTAGGTTTTGTGTCAGCCCCTGCGAAGCTGGGACGGGTCGCTAGTAACAAACGACTCAACAAATACATGTTGCGACTCAACAAATACATGTTGCGACTCAACAAATACATGTTGAGCATTTTATTGGTTCAGTCATCAGTTAGCCACAAAACGATAAGAAAATGTGATGTGTTTGATTAACTGTAAATTTTTGTGTTACTTTCCAAGTGATCGGAAAGTAATACGTGGTAACACTTTACAGAGTCTGACTCATCTGTTTGTCTAGCTTTCACCGTTTTGTGCCCAATTTTTGTAAGTAAAATCACTTTTGCGACAAACATTGCTATCTTTTCTTCTAGCCACGAACTCTTTTTACCGGCCTACGGCGAAGCCAGGGTTATTATGATGTTAGCAGATTTATGTATGTTTTTAGTATTTTGACTGTCTTAGTCTTAAGTCAATAATAATTATGCAGTAATGAGATAAGAATTAATTTAAGTGTTCTTTTTATTAATGAACACAATTATAATGACAAGGAGGTGAGAACCGGAAACTTTTTTTTCGTACATTTTGTACTAGACCCGAAGTCCGTTGAATTATTATATCAGTGATTCTATGTATCGAATGAGAAATATTCTGCATTTATATAAGTAGGTCCTTTCATTAAAATTCAATAACTATAATGTTATCAATCTCGCATTATCGAGCCACTATTATTGTTATTACAATATTTGTATAATAATTAGTTAGAGAGGTAAGGTTACATCACTTTATCGTATCCTTATTGACTCGGTCACTCATAGCATTGTGTAAAAGTGGTTACATTCCATTTATCACGTACCAAAGTGTTCCTAAAGCAAAATAATCTTATTACTTATGAATGAGCCGTGGTGGCCTACTAGAAGCCTTGCCTGCTAATTCTAGCGACACAAGTTCGAATACCACCAGTCTATACCAATGAGTTGTTCTAACTTAAGAGCAGTGATTACTGATTAGTCACACCACGAGCTTTACGCTGAAGGAAATCATCGTGAGGATCGTCTGAGAAGAAATTCAAACTCGGACTCACCATCTTTCCTAGTTTTAAGTCAAGATTCGTGACTGAATGTTGTTTTAAAATACGAGCCTTGAATTGCTAAAGTTTGAATACTTGATATAAGGAGGAATATTGCTACTATGAGTGATAAAAGCCTTTATTTTCCAGTATCATCATTATGTTTTAACTTGCTTTGTGATTGTACAGTGATTCTAGTAAAGTATGCCCTAATGATGTCATTATAAAAGTGAAAATCCGGTAATTAATGAGCCAGAGCGCGTCCACACCTGTCGCCTGCGTCCGTCAACGACCCAATTACATCTGAATTAGTCAGCAGCTATCTATACATATATAATGTGTAAAGTGTAAACAGACAAGAGGAATCTAGCAAAGTGTCTATAAAATATTTTAATCATGTTAGTGACTTTAAGAGTAGAGTTAATAATGAATGAAGTTACTATAATGTTCAGTACGCACGGCCATCATAATTAAAAAATTAAAAGCCGAGGTGGCCTTGTTCAAAGCCGTGCTGGCCTTGTGGTTGAAGCAACGGCCTGTCATCTGATGGGTCCAGGTTCGAATCCCAGCCTGTACCAATGAGTTTGTCTAAGCTTAAGTACAGTGATTAATCACACCATGAGCTTTTAAAAAGAGTGGGTTATCCCATTTAAATTGGAGCCGCCCGACTGGGGACTGTACCTCCGCCTTACAGAAGACCGCAGTGAAATAACACTACTTGATGTAGTATTGTGTTTCTGCGGTAAGTAAGGTTGCCAGTGCTCCACGAGGATACGCTGGGCTAGTAGTATGTGCTGCTAGCACAGTGAGTCCTCATCAACAACACGGTTGGCACCCCTTTAGTGATACCCCTGGTATTGCTAGCGGCTATAGGCTACGGTGACTGCTTACCATCAGGTGGGCCGTATGCTTGTGTACCACCTTAGTGGTATAAAAAAAAATGCACCAAATAAACACCGATATAAAAAGTTGTATCCTTGACTTGAAAATTACTTTTGTGTTTATTTACAATATGCACCATTAATGAAACTTCCATCTTGTTTGCAAAGACAGACGTTAGGAAAGGTACGTTCGTAAATAACAAAAGCAGAGATATTTAAAAAGAGTGAAGAACCGAACAGTCAACATATTTCAAAGAAGAACCTCATCGCCAACATTACCAGACCCTGAGGCCATAATGATCAAGCTATAATAATCTTTTCAAAATAATTTCTAATTGAAACAAAAAGATCAAATTACATAACTGAGAACAACACCAATAGAAACAAATACAAAGATCCTTTCAGCTCTTGACAAAACATCACCATCAATTCCGGACAAATTGCTCATTACCCGAGCGTTCCACCGAAATGATTGATGCAAGCAAACTGTCGTTTATTCCAGCGAGTCGGTCCTACGTCCTTAACCTACATTTTGGCTTTTCAAACAAACGATTTTCAGATTCTGGCTGACTCACGTGACTCTCTGAATGAACGTGTCACTTTAGAAAGTGACGAGAAATATAATTGGTCCAGACAAGACGAAATTGCATTTGTGTGAATTGAGATAGCTATCAACGAAAATAAAGGTCACAATTTCAAAGTTTAAATGAAATTATTGGTCCGCTTGAATACGGTAAAACAAGATGTTCGCAACAATACAAAAGACAGCGCATTCTGCCACAGTATTGGCATCCGAAATTTTATTGGAATTCAAGCAGTTGGAATTTTATCGCTGCATTCTAACATGTGTAAATAAATATTAAATAAAGATATTGATTATAGAAATCGAATGTAGGTAAAAGCTTTACGAAGTTTTTCGGTCATCTATAGCAGATGCGATGATTTGAGAGATGTGATACGAATGCAATTAATTAAAATATACTACGAAAGTGAAATGATTTTGTATATTAATGCTTTTGTTTTCATGCCATTGAACATGAGGACAATATCCATGTAGTTCTAAGCTATAAGAATATAACAGAGTAGACCATGGAGTTTAATTGGTTGTCCACATTATAATAACGATGCATCGCCGCTTGATTAATTTCCTTTAAATCCTAGATAAAGTAAAGTACTTACACTGTCACTCACCACTCAACTACTATAATTAAAACACCGTGTACTGACCAAGAACTGTTTTGCAAAAAAGGCGTGGAGTATTTACAAAACTCAATCAACGAAGCCATAGCGTGCGCAAATTTTACCGTAGAGACATCTTGTGACAAGAATACAAATTAAATTATACTACCTATAGCGACCTCTATATGAATCAATTTTATCCAATCCTTATGGAATAGAATGCAGAAATTGCTACTCAACCGAAAGATCGAAACAACTGAGATTGCATACGGCGCGTGATTCATGGCATACGTTCCTACGTCCACAGTATGATAAATATACGTAACGAAAATAAATTTACGTATTTCTCGTGCCGGCGTTAGAATAGTATGACGGAAATTTGGATAAGTGGAGTCATTTATATGACTGTGAGTGCCGTGTGATTTCACGTTCGGGACGCTATTTGCGGATTGTCCTCGTGTGTCGACCGATATAATACCGGATTCATGTTCTCATTTTTATTATGCTGAGAAAATGCTAGATGTATTGGAAGTACAAACATGCTATTCATAAAGAAATGTGATTACGCTCTATCGTGACGGACTTATTATTAAAATCCATTTTGTTTTGTGAATTACCTACTCGTGTTGTTATGGTTAGCTAGTTAACAATAGGTAGTGTTTATATTTCCAGTTATCGTAGGATTATGCCATTGCGAATCCATTTTGTATGGAAAAACTTATAAATATACCCATTGGTTCGGAAAAATGCCACCTGAGAAGAACTAGCAAGATACTTAGTTAGTAGAGAACTCTTAAACAATTCCATGTACTGTAACGCCTTGGTTGGCATAAATGTACCTGGTTAGTTATGGTTAGAGGCATGCTCGTATTTAGAATATTCAGATTGACGTTAGACTCCCGTCACAGTAAAACATTGTAAAAGGCTATAATTTGAGGTAGGGCGAACCTTACAGAAGACCGCAGTGAAAAAATACTACTTGATGTAGTGTTGTGTTTCTGCGGTAAGTAAGATTGCCAGTGCTCCACGAGGATACGCTGGGCTAGTAGTAATGCTTCTAGCACAGTGAGTCCTCATTAACAGCGTTGGCACCTCCTGGTAAGTGATATTCCTGGTATTGCTAGCGGCTATAGGTTATGGTGACTACTTACCATCAGAAAGGCCGTATGCATGTGTGCCACCTTATTGGTATAAAAAAAAATCGTGAATATATGAACGAAAGCAATCCCCTAGTGTATTTGTGTCTCCTATCACGTCGTGCCCTAGAGTACTTATGTTGGATCCCTTCGAACGCCAGTAAGCAGTTTGCACGTGCATATTGCTAGTCTGAGACTTGACAACGCTTATGAATTTAAGCTTGAATACTCACAGTTCCAAGACGACACACATGTATTTCCCCCACTCGTAAGCGTCATACAGTTGTATGAGCCTCGGGTGTCGGAGTCGTCTCATCACGTCCACTTCGCGCTCCACGTTGCGTCTTTCGTCCCTTCTGTTCACCAGCACCAACTTGGACGCGAGCTCCAAGCCTGTGCTCTTCTCCCGGCATAGGTATACTGTGCCGAATTTGCCCCTGTAACAGGATATAAGCGATTTTGAATAATTCTAAACATAAAATTGGCATTTTAATAGTCCTGCTGGAATTGCCTGTGTAAAATTTAAAGGTCGTGATTTTAAAATACTCCAAGCTATAAATTTAAATTTTAATCTATTGATTTTTCGATTGGATTTGGATAATTCAATAAGTCTTTTTGGTGGAAATAAAGAAAAGTTAATCATCCGTTTTTATAGCTCGATATTAAATCATTTTGGTGCGGTCTCTAGAATCACTAGTCACTACATAGATAAAAACAAAGTTTCCCGCCTGTTGTCTGTCCTACTGTAGTGTAAAAGTACGCAAGGGATTTTGATGTGTTTTTTTAATAGAAGGTGTATATGTATAATTCATTCTTGTTTTGTAGCTATTTAATTTATATGGCTAACGCTGGCCGTGCGAAGCCGGGGCGGGTCGCCAGTGAGATATAAATCAGATTTTTTTAACAACGACATCCATCGCCCACTTCTGTAGACTGTCGTAAACACATTTTCTTGTATTTACGTAAACGAACACGCAATATTTTTTAAATATAATTCATTGCAAAATATAAATCAAAAAACTTCACTTCATATTATTCGAAGTAGGTACATTTAAAAATATTTAGCTCTACCGTCGTCATCTAATTAATGCCAGCAAGAGAAAGTTCCGATGATTATTTGTATAAAGCACAGTCATTGCCAATTACTACCGCACTACCCACATTGAGTATGCATATTTCATTTAAGTCATTGTTTTAATGAGACAGCGCATATAAATATTTGGAACAGATCAAATTGTTTTGACAACCCATTGTAAAGCTTAGGCCATTAGACATACAACTGTCACCGATTATCACACTACTTTAAAAAAAAAACGGGAAAGTGTGTGTAAGTATGTTTGTTCAATCTTCACGCGGCTTAACGGATTTAATTTAAATTTGGAAGGTAAAACCAGATCTTTCAACAAGAAAACATATTTTTTCTGAACCACGTGCGCATAGTCTACGTTAGTTTTAATAATAATACTGATTGATGCCTGTCGTAAGTAATTAGCTACATGATAAATATTCAACATACTGTAAAAGTCAGAATAGCTTTACGTTCGATACAATTCTAAAACTGTCATTGAATTCTAGACGTCGCATTTTCAGAACAGTCTTGAGGATTAATATTCATAAAATTGTTTTTAGTAAGCGCAGATTGAACGTATGTTTTTTTTTCAAATTTTTTCGTTCTTTTCTTTTTCATTTCGATAGTCTCTTTAAGGTAGAAGTAAGCGTTCAGTTGGCTTCATAACTTTTTTAACCCGTGAATAACTCTTGCTTATTGTTAAGAGAGAATGGAATTCACAAAGTCCTTAATTTATTGAAACATTATATAAAAATGACTCACCGGCCAATCTCCGAGAGCATTTCGAAAAACTCGTTGACATCCGTGTTCCTCTTGATGGAGACATCTCTACATGGGAATGGGGGCTCGATTTCTGAAAGAAACACCTTATATTACTACCACGTATATCGTCACTACATAGTATAAAACAAAGTCGCTTCCCGCTGTCTGTCTGTCACTATGTATGCTTAGATCATTAAAACTACGCAACGGATTTAGATGAGATTTGTTTAATGATTTAAGACAAGGGTTTTATATATAATTCATTTGTGTGGTAGGTATTTAATTTATATGGCTGGCCGAGTGAAGCCGGGCGGGGAGCTACTTATTTATAAACAAGATTTAAGTACTTAATAGGATGGCTCCAATTTTAAAAGGGAAAAATGTGCTCTACTTTCTTTAAGTTACTGTTTGCTTAACACCTAGGAGTCACGTGGTGACTTATTGGTATGGATGAGGTAACGTCAACGGTTGTAAGCAACTTTATTTGCGGTCCTAAAAGATGCCACCGTAGACTGCGAAAATAAAGCGACAGCAAAAACTTGGTAATACAAAGTTGTTTTTGCTGCCGCGCTACACTTACTATGCGTTATTGAACCGCAAATAAATTTGTAATCGCTATCAATTCAACTGGAACGAGGTTTAGACACATCATCGAGATAAATGTCAGAGTACAATATAATTTATTTGCGGCGTGCGTTGTAAATACAATAGGGAGGGATTAAATTAGACATTTAACCTTAGTAAAGACGAGTGTCGCGAGTTGAACGCACCCAATGCGTCCGTCCACCTTTACCACGTGAGAATTAGTCATCGATTTGATCGATACTCCCACTGAATCGATTTTGACAGTGTCGATATCGATGTAGTTGGTGGTTGGTCCTTCGAGTTAGTGTCATTTCGTATGAGCATTTTTTTAAAATAGTTAACTCTCAAATTTTGTGTTTATAAACCGACCAAACTTTTTTTTTATTAGGTTAGTTTTTTCTTGTTGTGCAAAAGTTGTTTTTCTCTGTATATAGACAATTTCTGAATTGTAATAGTATGAGGAATTCAAAAAGTAAAGTATTTATTTTTTATATTTGAAAGTTGTGATAGTATCTTCGACGAAAGTAGCACTTTCAATCCAATATTATTTCATGTCTAGAACAGACTGCCATATCTAGCTATTTATATTCACCGTGACATTTTCAGATCTGGGTTATCTTAATTCGAATTCACATTTAAATGTCTAGAAAATAACATTCTAATAACGCAATAAAAATATCAGTTTCTTTTTATGACCTTTGTTTTGAGTACGAATGTTTTTGTAACATTTTTTTTATTAGCTTTTTAATTTTGTAATTAAATATTTGTAATTGGATGGATTATTAATTCTATTCTAATGTATAGTCCGGTCATTTTTTTTTGTAAAGTTTCAATTCAAAGATATTTTTTGGGGGATGTTATAGATTACTATAGTACTATTACTATTACTATCTCGCTCAGAGAATCAGCATTGCTATCCAGCGTGGCAATGCTGCCAGCATTCTTGGCACGCTACCGCATGATTCCGGTTTGGGTCAGATCTTTTATCTATAAGTAGGTAGGTTAAGATATGTTTTTGTAAATAGTTTAATCTGTTTTGTGTCGATTACTTTACATATATGTATCATGTATGTTGTAATTAAGACGTTTAGAAGTTTGCAGTCAAGTTGCATGGATGTATTGGTATGAAGCGGAAAATTGTGCATGTCTTACGTCTGTATGCATAATCGATCATTCTAAGATTGTGTGTATATTCCGTAGCTATGCAACGTTTTCTCAGTTTTATATTGTACGATGCATATTAATATATACGTAATCGAAAAATCTGTTACGATAATTCGTTAAGAAATTCGTAACAGATTTTTTGATGCAAGATGTCAATCTAAGCAACAAGCGGGTATTGACAGCTAAATATTTATTTACTTACACATATATACAAAATGAATCCCAATTTCTGTTGGTCACGGGCCACAGCATCACGCGTGAACGGCTAGACCGATTTCGCTAATTCATGCATGTTATGTTTTTTGGTAGAATAGCACTGCGAGTAACGCATCGCGGCGAAAGTAAAGGTTTATCGATAGAAAAACATCTATATCGGCTACATCTATATATACCCAACGAAATTACGTCACAATACAGGTAGGTGAAATACCTTTTGTATTAAGATCTCAAAGTTCGATGCACCGCGGCGTGCACTCGCATTTGAAAACAATTATTTATTGTTTAACCAGCTGAAGTGACACTTTGATATTTTAATTATATTAATTTTATTTCAGGAAGATATTATTCATGTGCTTATTGATATCCTCATAGCTGCTGAATCATATGATTTTATATCTCCGAACTGCTTTCTCATATTGACAAAGAACGATATTTTTAAACGTTTATCTGAGATCTCAAATTTTGTGTACTCGGTTACTTTACATACAAATATTAACCAATGTAAAACTTAATACTAAAATTACGCAAGTTCATAAAGATTGCCTTTTAAAAAAAAAATTAACCCCTTTTCCAAGCCCCAAGACTGCTTTACAAGTTGTCTTCCAATGGTGTCATTATGGCTTCATACTGACCGACCAGTAACTTTTGGTAAACTGCTAATTCAGATTGTCATAGGAATTAGGATGTTTAGAACGTGTGTAGTGTCGGAACTAATTTCGGATGGAAAAGAAAACTCATCGTCCATGGCCCATATGTATATTGCCGTTGCGTCAGAAAACTAATGTGTAAATCTCTCGTTAGGGCTCATCCATACGTATCAGCCAAATTAGCAGACCTGTCAGTCTCATTGACGGGCACGTCATTCGGGAGTATTTACGTATTTCTACGTTACATTTGTTTTTCATGTTATATTCGTGTTTACGATACGATATCGACGAATTGACGATGTTACGTGCTCCGTGGCAGCGTCGTGGAATGCAAATAGAGCCCTAAGACAAATGATTGTTTCGACAACTGTCATCGCTTGCGACGCTCTGTCGCCAGCAACACACGTTTCGTAGGGACGAGACTTCACGAAAATAAAATCGAATTCCGCGTCAGTGCCAAAAACTTTTATTTGTTTACTTTTATGCTCCAGTCACAAGACCGGTGCAGTGGCTATTCACTGCTAGTGTCACTAGTTACAATATTAAGTTAGTACCTACCTACCAATAACCGGCTCCATGATTTTGCTCGCAATATTAAGTCGGCAATAAAAATTAGCTTGACGCAGTTCGAATAAAATAAGTGACTGATCTGAGTTGCTATGTTTTCATATAACATAAAAATTATTTTAAACATTTGATATATATTAATTTAATATGGTAAAATTCCTCGCAGATGGCAAGAGTTCTGATGACGTAAGGTAACCGCAGCGCATCATATAATTAAATTCCTTAAAACATTGCAAGTACAAGTCGTGGCAGTAACAAAGAACAATTAGCGTGGACAGTTTTTGACCGCGAATATTAAATTATATATCATAATGAAATGTGTCTTACCTCCAACAGGGTCAGTTTCATCGACGTGGATCATGTCTGATGATCTGCAAAAAATAAAAAATAAACTTAAGTTAATAGGCCAAAGGCAGAAAGTAGCTCGTTAAGTTGCAAGTGAACGCAAATATTTGAAAGGTTGGAAACCAAAGTCTAGAGTTCTCGCTATTTATTTATATTTATTATTATTATTCGGTTTCCACTTGCTTCCACCTATGTAATGTACGTGTATGGCTCAACGCAAAAACCAAACTATGGTATAAGATATGGATGAAATTATTAGTATATGCATGTCTCGCAGTATATGATTATTATGTAGGGTATAAAAGTACCCTAATTCCCTAATACTTTGCAATTTTTTTATCTGTCATTATAATTCGCTACATTCGTGTAAAATGGAAAACGATGCTTCTTTCTAAATGTTGTATCTAATATCGAAGAACCAATTGAATAAATAACCTGTAAGCTTAGCAAAACTGTTACGTAGTACAAATTTGACGTTAATCAACTAGTGACGTTCCCATTAACGTCAGCTTGTGTCCTAACGTCAACAAACAGCGTAAGTGTCCCTAAAACGGAGAGTTACACTGTTGTTGGGGTACGTGGCGTGTGGCGTGTGATGCATGTAGTTCCCATATATGACTTGCACGTTTGTGATTGTTCTTTTCATACATATCTCGGCCTTGGATACATTATGTTCTAGTACGAGCGGACAATCGGGTTAAATGAAGTAAGAACATATTTTTTTATTATGCGGCCGGTACAATTTCATTATGAATAGAACGGAAATTACAGAACATATTTCTGTACGTTTTCAAGGGCGCTGTGGATGTTTTCGTCTTTTAAACCTTAATGGAAGGTCTCTTTAATCTTTATTATTCTCGTAACTCGGGTCTTAAAGACTTTTTCACAATCGGTGCCAAATAATTCTGTGTATAAGCCACATTTGTTTCATGTCAAGTAAGAATGCGGAGCGATTGTTCATTTGGGATTATAGTAAGAATGCGGAGCGATTGTTCTTTTGGGATTTCGTCACATTTCATAAATCCAATCTACAATCCAATACATTCTTTAACGTAAACTAATAACAAGCTTTTTTCAGCCGACATAATTTACTCGTAAAAATGAGTTTCAGTGCTTTTCATATTATTATAGAAAATGCAGTAAAACATACGTGTTTGAAAATAAAGTTATGCTGGAAATAGGGCAAGGCTGGCTAGAGCAATTTTGATGTATCTTCTAAGTTTACATTTTCTAGGTACAGTGATGTCAGGGCTGGCTCACAGCTTTATAGCTGAGGTGGACAGTTAAGATAACACTTCTAATGATTTTCTACATAATCTTAAATTTAAGTATAGAGATTATTTAAACGTTTATTTATCTCCGGTTAATGTAAAATTTTACATGCTGGCCTTAGAATAACAACCTAATAAATTACTACCTAGGTAATTATTTTTGGTGCTTGCATATAAAGATCAATAAAAAAACGGTTGCTTTTTAAATATTTCTCTACAGTGGTACTGGTAATAAACCTTTGAAGCAACGAACATAAAGTTGCGGGCGGGGATAAATTGCTACCTATGATAATATTTAATAATTTACGGAAATTATCAATATCATACAACGCTAAGCGAATTAAAAGCTTAAAAGTTCTTGTCTTTTTTGTTATTCAATTTTATATTATTAAAACCTCCGACTCGAAGTCATAACACCAGTGTCAAATGTAGTAAGTAATTGTGAAGCGCAGCCAAAAGTAAAGCTTCATTCCAAAATATTATACATATTTTGCGCAAAGGATCAGCAATCTGCATACAGCGGGGCAATGCTGCCATCCTTCTTGGCACCCTCCCGCGTGACAACAATTTGGGACAAGTGTTTTATTTATTTTAATTTTATTATATTTGGTTAATTTTAGATCGTATTATTATTATTGTCCCATATATATTATATGTAAAGCATTGAATTTTTCCAAAATTTAAATACTGGTGTAAATTAATTTTCAGTATCAAACATAACATAGAAAGCGTGACACTGACCAGTGTGAATACATTATAAAATAATTTAAAAGTATGTTAATGATATAAATGTACCAATCATTGTACTGGCTGGTAAAGTTTAAATATTATATAGTGGATTTAATGCTAATGTGATACTTAGTTGTAATGCAAAGCTAGCCTTTACATTTCCCCTTTAACGTTCAAGAGATTTTATAAATGCTAATCTTGGTCAGTCCGTGTTAGTATTCTTATTGGCCATGTATATTTATTTAAATTATTTATCATAATTGTATCTTGGCGCCATAGGGACATTGTCTATGACCGACGATAGATAAAATATATTACTTACTGCGCTTTAAGTTATGACTGTAGTCAACCACACAAAGGAAATTAATAATTACGTAAGCAAGTTGTTTGTTTATAGCAACAAAATTATAAGGCTTATATTCGAGATCCAAATACCGTTACCAAACGCAAGAACAGGGTGTTGCTCATTTATAAAATTGGCAACATCGCAGAGCAAAATAATTTTGTTCGAATTTGTAATTATTATTTAGTTTTTGAATAGCTGTCCTGTGAACGCACAGTTTAGGTCAAATATTTGACTGCGTCCGGCTTTTGTTAGGCTTTCTATACTATAGTTCAATTCAATCACTTCAGTCAGTTCCGAATGAGACATTTGCTGAAACCATGTTCCTTTTGAGTATTTAAATTATAGCGTTATTAAATTTATATTCTTATTAATAGAACGTTGAAGGCAGGTTTATGTCAGAATAGTATTGCAAGCTTGCATTGATAGAAATTGGTGACTTGTACAGATAAAAAAAACCTTATCTCTAGCGCCGCTACGCTAGTGGAAAAGTATCCACCGAACCGGAATTGTGTACGCTCTGATGTAAAGTCTAAAGTCTAAAGAGACTACATTAAGCTAATGTACAAACTAGAAACTGATTAAATGTCATGTAAGTGATAAAGATTGCTGGCTGGCTACATTATAATTTTATTGTTATTTTTTGAATATATAAAATATTATTTTAAGTGTATATTTCCAGTCCAAAAGATTGTACTTCTGAATGCCATACACATAAAGTTCAAGGAAAAATATGTTTAAAGGTGATTACAATATGAAAGCAACGGTTTATCGATATGGTCCTTCGAGCAGGAGTGTATCTAGGATAGTTATGTAATCTCAAGATGCAAACAACGAGCTCTACGACTGACTATTATTGTTTCGTATTCCGCAATATGATTGCATTTTGTAGAGTTCGCTTCCATATTATTTAACATACATACATACATATGTATATTTCATTATTCAATATTTATTCTCATTTTAATTTCTACATGACGAATGTTAAAAATGGACTTATGTTTACATTCAGTAAAACAGCTCTATAAGATCTGTATTTTTAGCAGCATAGAGTTCAAATTGGAGCGCAAAGGTCACTAGCTTGGTCCCAATTCTGCATAATGCAGCTTTCGCGATTCAAGGTGAAATTCTCTCAGTGGTATACGAGTAGTTATGTAACATTCTAGTGAAATTATATCGAGTTATGTTTCGAAATAATCGAATATTAATCGGCAAGAGGAATATTTTTGTACTGTGGGCGTTATGTTTACACAACCACGTGTTGTTTTACCTCGGTTGACGACAGTTTCATGCGATCAAATTGTGTCAGGATTCAGTGAGCTGTTGATTACTTTGACGATATTATTATGTTTTAAATTGTATTCTCTAAATATGTGAGATAAGTACGGCCCACTTTTTATGTACCACTAAGGTGGCACATGAGCATACGGCCCACCTGATGGTAGCCTATCTATCCGCTAGCAATACCAGGGATATCACTGACAACTCGCAGGCATTATACTAGGGCAGCGTAACCTCGTGGAGCAACCTTAATTGCCGCAGAAACACAACACTACATCAAAGTAGTGTTATTTGACTGTGGTCTTCTGTAAATTGGAGGTATAGTCACCAATCGGTCGGCTCCAAATTTAATGGGACAACCCACGGGAGATCCCAATTCGCCCTACCTCTCTTTGAAACTTGATTCAATGCCTATTAGATTACTATAAATATGCTACCACATAGATTCTTTTTACATCAAGGGAATAATAAGGTTCAGTTTAGGTTGTTATCAACTTTGTGTTAAAAATAAAAGTAATGACAGAATGAGACGGTATGCATCTACGTAAGTTCAATTATTGTTATACAGGTATTTTTTAATGTTACAACATTAAAAGTTTATTTAAGTTACAAAACAAGAACCATGGCCTAATTACTTATTATCAAGACCAGAATAAACTGCAAGTACTTCAAATATAGTAAAATTACAAATCTTTTTGAGATGTTATTTAATTCGAATCATGATAAATTATAATTAAACTGATTTAATTATGTAAAAAATGGAAAAGACCGTTCAATTTAAACATCCTTACATAGGTACTTTAGGAAAAGAATTTTCTTCTGCAGAAAATTGAAAATCACTGCAGAGTTATATTTTTTAAATGAAGTAGAATTTAGTTACCTACATATCGACGGTGGAAAGGAAAAACAAATGAAGTGAAATTTGGCCAATTGGTCAGCAGAGCTGCCCAAAGTTTAAAATTTAAATAAAATGATTATATAATTTTTAATTATTGATGGAGTTTTTTATTTTTGTGAACTTCCGATTGGCTTTTAACCTAGACAGTGACCAAACGTTACCAAATCCATAATCCAAACTCTATCGAACTGCATATAAAACTCATTTTCGAGCAAAGTGCCATTTCTTTTGTTTTTCCTTTCCCCCCCATCGATATACTAATATAACACATATACATGACATACTAAAGCAACACATTTAAAATGAATCGTATGTGTTAATGAATAACATTCCTTTTATGAAAGTTTTTATTAAATTACTACATGCAAGATAACTTACAGCTGACGGTTTGTTTTCTTAAACACACCTAATGGACTCATTTCTGCCACGTTTTCTGACTGTCTGTACTGTAGTATACTTAGTTAACATTTGGCACCACTGGAATGAAGTCAATCCGCAAGGGCCCAATATATTACCCACTATTATCCACTAGTTAGTCGAAACCCAGATTAAAAAAGAGAACGCACTCCTCGAGGCAAAATATTTCTTTGCATTAAAAACAACAAATTTACTTGACTTGAACTTGGAATACAACGCATATGTCACAACCTGGAAAATGTAATTATCATTTTAAACACAGTTGAAACTTTAATTTGAGGCAATAAAAATCGATCACTTTGGAAACTATGCTGACAATTTAGGTTTAGAAAATGTTTTTTTTAATATCGCAGGTAGGTATTTATACGCAGTATAATATCTACTCTAAGCCGGTACAATTGAAGCATGTCTCATTGAGGAAGTGACTCCGTGAACTGAATTGATTGCATTAGATGTATCAATTGGCTCGTATAAGGAACGCGGTGTCAATCGCAGCCAATACTTCTCGTCACGAAGACGATGCGATTACGTTCATACGTATTTATTTTTTTATGAATATAGGTTTGCAAAATTGTTTGACTAGCTGCATTCTACCTCAGAGTAGACAATAAAATACATTACACGGTCGATGCCATGACGTCTTCCTTTTGTTAAAGTTTGGACTATTGACAATTTGCTATAAATTTTGATAATTTGAATTGTGATTGCGTCATGGTTTGCGATTGTGTTTATGATGTTTCAAGGGAATCAAATTATGACTCTGTAGATATTATGTTTCGCAAATTGCAGTAAGTTGTGTGGCAAGACATTTTCACGCCTGTAGAGTTACTTTAAAATAGACAACTTAATTTTTTGGATTTTTAGGCTTTCCATCTTACTTTGTTTTTCCCGTTTTGCGTTTTCAGAAAATCATTCTTCTGCTTTATTTGTTTTGAATTCCGGATCTACAGGATTTAAGTGTTGTGCATTAACCGTTGTTCGATATTCTGATCAAAGCGTTTTATTCTATTAGGGGGACAGGTCATACCTCATAGTCATAAGTTCCCCTTTTCTCCCATGCTCAAAAACGAATGACTTTTTTGGACAAGTCTAATAGGTCAAAATACTTGTCCTTCTGAATTCCAGGTTTGAGCACGTTTGTTTTCCGCTTTACTTTTCATTATAATGTTTTTTTTATTCATTGCCTGTTGTGACAAACCAGCTTCTGATAGGAGAATGTTTACGGGTTCATCGACCTGAATACGCTTTCGAAACTCGTTTCTCGATAAAAAGGCTCACACGGAACGGTCACGTTACACATATCCACCTATGCTATGTTGTTTTTTATTGTCAACCGTCTTTACAACAATGGCCGGTCAGATAAGGCAGTGCGAGCCATTTAAGGCCGATATGTGGTCTAACGACGCGGACGCGGACGGAGCTAGAGCAGCGAAAAAACTAAAGTAGTCGCGCAGATTTTTAGTCTGCGGTATTGAATCTGACAGATGTCAAAAGTGACATTACTTTTTGGCGCCAAATTGAAAATCGAATTTTGCTATTTTAAGAATAGATGGATAATAATAGATTCAAATATGTTATTAATCCTTCATAAGTAGATGATTCATAAAGTCATTAGGTTTTCGTCAACAATTGTTACAAATCAAGTCGGTCATAATAATACTAAGCAAGTGAATGTTGGAGAAGCAAATCGATACGTAGGAGTTACAGTTAGGACGTTTACGACTAACCTCTTTAGAATATTACCTACTGTGTGAAATTAAATATGCAGGCGTGTAACATTCGAATGAACGTCTAACTGTACACGTGGTTGTGTCAATCGCGCGGTATGCGAGCGCAGCCCGAGGCCAGACCGGCGGCCAGACGAGTTATTTCCGAACTACATAACGCTTGTTGGTACATAATGATAGATCTGAACGTAGCGTCGCGAAAAAATCTGTTTAATCTCGCTAAATATCACAGAACTTTAATCCGGTTCACCTGGAGCCTTGAAGATATCTTTGCTGGACGCAAATTCATTGGATATCCGCATTCAGTGATCGATGGAAGCTAGTAACATGAATGATATTGATAGTTAAAATGACATCTTCGTAAACAGTAGGTGCAAAACGATGCATAATATTAGTAGGTCATGAGAACAGCTATTTGAGATATTTGGCTTTTTAAAGTCGGTAAGGTAGAAAAGCGAGTAATATTACCACGTAGAATGTTCCTCTATTATGAAGAAGCAAATTGTGATTATGCGCCATAAAGCGTGCCATAAAACTCCTTCGAGCGCTGGTATAGTAGAGATCGGCGTACAAACAGAATACGTTAATATTATCCTACAGTGGAACCAAATTGCGCGTCCCTTCACGCTTGTCTCTCCAATAACATTGTTTTATAAATATTTCGATTTGTTTCAAAGTTAATAAAGCACCCGCTTGTAATCGAATATTATGAAATTTGCCAGGAAAATTGTCTTTTGTTTTGAACCAAAATCCATACAGATAAAATCGGAGAAATTTGACTGTTAGAAGAAATAGGAAAACATCAAAACACTACCGGAATGTAAAATCTCCGGCGACAGCGACATCTATCATGCTTCGCAGATGCATACATCTCGTTCTGTAATTAATTGACAGGATAATATCAAATTTAATGCTTAGAAGAAAGTCGACAGAACCTGTTTTGATTTATCAACAGTTTCTTTTAAATGTAAAATGAAAAGAAATCGAGATGGTGAAACGGTCTATGCAGCCGCTCGGTTTAAGTGTTTTGAACCCAACAGGAATATTAAAGATAGTGAGTAAGTAGCTTTTGATCTAAGATATCTTTACGAGACTTAAAAAGGGATTTCTTTTCAATTAGATTTGGCAACGTTTACGTTTTATACTCTGTGACCTCAATATCATATTTATCTGTAATAATTACTTTCTTTTAAGTCTCCTGTTTCTGTTCATGCTTTTCTATGGTCTCTTCAGGGTAACTTAGGTTCATACGCCGTTGAGTTTCATCTCTGACGTAACCTATCTACTTATCATAATAGTTTCCTCACGATGTTGTCCTTTATGAAAAAGCTTGTTGTTTTCATAGACTATAAAACAATTTACGGCTTACAATCTGTTTACTAACGGCCCACACTACACTAAGCTAACACTTAAAATCAGTTACTGTACCTCATTAGGGATAAGTTTGTTCTGTATGCGGATCTATTGAAGAGATTGATGAATGTATAAGAAGCAAAGGTGTGCAAGTCAATAGTGAAATGGCGCTCTATAATCTCTGCCTACCCCTGAGGGACTTGGCAGGATGATATTATTGTGTGTTGTAAATATACCTCTAAAAATGCCTGATGGTGAGTGGTAACCGTATCCTATAAGTACCCATACACGACACCAGGGGTATCATCAGTACGTTCGTTGAAAACCTCAAATTGAGAAGAATCCTGGTGTAATATGTGTAATAAATATATTTTCTTAATTTGTAGTTTAATTAATTGAGAATAAAACGTGGTCCTTTATTGGAGATATATTATATTTTAAGTGGAAGAACATTATATATAATGACGTAGCGGTTGTATTCTCTATGTCTTGGATAATGACTTATGAAATTCAAATTGAGGATTTATTTTTCTGTTGTGCCAGTACGCGCACACCTAGTATGAAGGAATGAAAGAAATAAGCTATACTATGTACTAACTGACTGAATAACATAAGTAACGAAAGTAGCCGTGTACGATTATGCATTTCCTATAGAATTGAATATAAGTTATAAGGATCTAGGCATCCTAGACCATTGTTATGAAATAATAACTTTCTAAACAATAGTCAGACTTCGTGCATGGCATCTGTCATCTTTTGTTCTCAAAAACAATGCACTCGCTTCTATACGGCCATTAGTGGGGAAAGGATGTAGCACGAAGTTTATAATTCAATACGTGTAGGTAATTTTATACACTTAAGTCACATTTATAAGCTGATAAGTCAACGATGTCGTCAATTACAACAGATAAAATTGTTTCGTTTGTCCATTAGTTCCTTAGGTAGAATTCAACGTGCTTACAGTTATACTGGCAGTACTGTGCATGTATTTTACGCTTCTACATTAAGCTAAGGCCGGAAAACGGACACTGTATCAATGATCTTATCTTACCTTACACTACTAGTCTAAAATGAAGTCTTTACACAAAATTTTTGCATAGTCGAAGCTATGAATATTGTAGGTTCAGTGAACAACTGAATTCTAACACTACTGTTATTAGCTGTGGTCGCCTATAAGAGGTTTTATATAAGCTTTCATACAGCACTGAGGTGTTTTTTTAAATGTATTCTAAATCTGTTGGTTAACTCAAATGAGGACAAAGATTGTAAATTACTTAGTTTATATTATTTTTATTACTAATGTTTTTTGTGTTTTACACAAAGGTACAGCTAAATTATAAACTGAAGTGTTAGCGTGTCCCTTCAATCACTCGCCTTATCAGTTAATGCTCACATGGATGTCCTAATAAACATTTATCTAATCAATTATCATGCATAATCATGAATTTCCGTACAAGAATTAACAGATTACGTACCTTTACATTAACAAGGACAAATTATCAACGGATAACGTTGTGAGTAGGTACTTATGCAGTTTCATTGCAACAACTTAGAACGATGCACTTATCTATACTAATAATTAATATTATATTAAAGTGTGTATGTTGTATGTGTATTGAATAGGCTCCGAAACTACTGGACTGATTTCAAAAATTCTTTCACGGTTAGAAAGCTACATTATCATTATCACTGAGTAACACAGGCTATATATTATATTGACACGCGGGCGAGGTCGCGGGGAAACAGCTATTTATAAATAAATTGATAAAATCTAGATCGAGAAAGCCTGCACGTTCTCTATGAAAATTTGTTGTTACCCACTCATGTTTCCGCAGTAGGTAGGTACTACTTGCATAAACTTTTTCTTTATCAAAACTCCACATAAGTTCCGAGGATATTCTACGTTTCCGTTGCAACAATCAACTAAATGGAAGATTTTTTAGCACGGCAATCGTATCATTTGACAAGTATGTGCTTGCTCTATCCAGTGATTCCTAAAGTGGTCCAGATGGACCCCAGGGGTCCACGGGAGACTAGATGGGGGTCTACGTTGGCGTGAATACGAATGGGGGTGTTCACAAGTTGTAAGTGGGGTCCACGAAAATGAGGTCAATGAGGAACAAAAAAATCCATTGTTAGATCTAATCTTTACATTTATTACAAGTTTTGGGAATATGGTAAAAATGTAGCAGCAGGGGGTCCTCTGATTGCAGGAAAATTTTGATAGGGGTCTACATGAAAAAAAGTTTGACAGCCTTCGCTCTATACGTTACAGTATACTATAGAGATAGAGTGTAGACTGTAGAGCATGTTCTAATGGACTATATGTATAGGTAGGTATGTACCACATATCAGAGGTGTTTTCAATGTTCTCAAAAATGACTGTCGATAATGGGTTTTTAATGGAAATAATAATTATGGTATTAATTGCAGTTGTTTAGAAACACGTGAATTATTGTTAATAACACATAGGTGATATTATTTTATCAAGTTATCACCTACTTGCGGTAAACCAGTCGATAAGTACCTACGAACAATAAATATGTACCTGTTTTGTCGATTGTGTTAAAAAATTTCAACCTATTCTTTGTTTAGACTTAAGACCTATCTACATAGGTTTTTTTACCACTAAGATGGCAAACAAGCATACAACCCGCCTGATGGTAAGCGGTTACCGAAGGCGGGAGCTCATTACACAGTTTAATTGTACGCGACAGGAAACTCCTTTGGAACCACGCAGTGCGGGACCGTTAGTAAATAATTATGAGCAAATCAATTGTGAAATTAATGATACGTTTCTAATGTTTCTAATTTATGCCATAAATGTGGTATACATGTACCGTCGATTAAATAAAAAAGGTTAATGGAATTAACTTTGCGAACAAGTTAAAAACAAGGTAAATGTAAAAGCAGTTACCTTTCTTCAAATTACTTGTATAATTATATTGAAATTGCTGTATTTTACGTTGGTAGTCCTATAAACAAATAAACAACGCAGTGACGCCTGCGCCGCACCGGATTTTTATATAATAATAATATAATAATTCAAATTCAAATTCAAATTCAAAAATCATTTATTCAGTTTAGGCCCTAATAAGGCTCTTATGAAGGTCTAAATTACCACCGGTTCGGAAAAAAAGCCACCTGAGAAGAATGTTTGAACATTATCACACAGCGCCATCTGGCCCCAAACTAAGCAAAGCTTGTACTATGGGAACCAGCAGCTGATATAATACTTATATACTTTTTGTTTGTAAATACATACTTATAATACATACCAAACACCCAGACGCAAGGCAAACATATCTGTCACACAAATGTTGCCCCGGCGGGAATCGAACCCCCGACCTCTGGCCTAGCCGTCAGGTGTACTAACCACTAGACCAGCGGTCTCGTCTTGTTTTCATCATGTAGTTCGTAGGCAAGGCGTAGTTTCATTGTATATATTCGTTTTAGATGTGTGCGTGTAATTGTGTATATAGACATGGCGCGAAGCTCACATATTCCAAGTTCAACATAAATGAATACCGAAATTATGAAGAAAATTTTACTGCCCATAATTAATATAATTTGTTTATAATGTTTCCATTAGGGAAAGACATTTAGAAGTTAAATGCACTCTTAATTGTCAATTTTTGTTGTTGATTGTTTTATATGTATATTCTTAATTATGTAGATACCTGTTTTGAGATACTGATACTAACTAATAGTTTCGTACATTTATTTTGGAAGAAACGCAACTACTTTAATGTGGGTTTAATCATTACATTAAAAGCTTGTTAGTTAACAAATTGATGAGTTTCAATTCAACCCAACTATGATAGCCATAATCATATTACAAATGTTAAAGTAACTCTGTTTGTTTGCTTGCTATCTTTTCAGGACTGAACAAATCGTGATAAAATTTGACAAGGAAATAGATTATATCCTGGGAAAGAACACAGGCTATCCAGACAATGGTGCCAATTCTGTTGTTCAAAATTACTATACTTAACTAATTTGACAAGTCTAAAAGTCTTGCTATCCCTTTCTCATGTGCGGGGTTAAATAAGGATGGCAATATTTTTAGACTTGTCAAATTTGTTAAGTTTAGTAATTTTGAACAACAGAATTGACACCAATGTCGAGGGTATCATCTGGTTTGCCATAGTTCTCATCTCGTTTCCCATCATGGATAGGTAGGTAGTAAGGTACCTAGCCTATGTTCAAGGCTACAAAACAACCACTTGTACATTCTATGTCTCTATCTATCTGTCTGTTGCGCTGCGAAAGTATGACGGTGAGAGAGACTGGATAAGTAAGCTAATTTTTATTATATTCACAAACATTTTAGGGTTCTGTAGACAGTTAAAGTTAATACTAAATGAATACCAAGTTGGTAACTTCATTCATGTATACATAGGTGCTTCGTGAGTTACTTCTTATCCTATTTAAAATAGACCAAAGACTAGACCTAACTAAATTGCTCCTATTTTTGTTTCCTTGCCGAATAAAATGGGGTCGAATCTTAGTTTGTTTCAAAATGGAACATAAAAAAGATAATTTAGAATCCAAAACCAATAATTAAACAATTTGTCTTATTTTCTCGTACGGAGCTAAAGGGCGGTTCGGGCCTTGAGGATCCGTGTTTTCGTGTGCGCCTAAGCTAACGCCAAAAAGGTAAAAACTCTACCTAACTAAATTGATCCTAGTTTTGTTTCCTTGCCGAATAAAATGGGGACTAATCTTAATTTGTTTCAACATAAAATAAATAAAATAGAATACAAATAAAATCATTAAACAATTTGTCATTTTTTCTCATACGGAGCTAAGGGCGGTTCGGGCCTTGAGGATCCGTGTTTTCTTGCGCGCCTAAGCTAACGCCAAAAAGGTAACTTATCAACTTACCTTTTATAATTCAGCACAGGCACATCACTATCGCATCCAAAATTTAAAAAGAAATCTTGAGTAGCTCACTTTTAAAGTCACAAAAGCACTGGCACAATATTTGTTAGTTTGATATTTTTATTCACAAAATTCACCGTAACAAAACAATGTTTTTTTGTTAAGTATATTTAAGTGTACGCACGCGTCGCGAGCGCTCGAACGCGACTGGAGTGTCAGTGGAGGTGCGCCGGCGACGGTCTCAGCCGATCGTTTCTAATTCCGTCGTGCCAGTAACACGAGATAAAGCCGGTTTATTGAGGAACTTTTCATTAACTATATTACATTTTAATAAATAAAGGAAAATCGATTATATCGCTAATAAGGCACGCTACCGCTCAACCAATCTGGTAGCAACCAGTCTCTAATCGAATTTCACTGTTGAATTAAACATAAAATTCAATAATCGCATTTTAATTCATAATAGCTTTAGCTTGGAGAAGGAAAACTTACTTTTTGACGAGATGATATATTGTGTATACCTTCGTTGGGTAAACCCTTAAATAAATATTAGGTCCTTACATATGAAATTGGCGTTTTTCGTACTGGCCACTTTAATCACGAATTTCTCCTCTTTGGTAAGGAATTCCAAATTCAAATTTGTACAGCTATAGACTCATGTATTTGTGCTTCGATGATCGTCATTCATTTGTTTTTTTTCTTCTGTTTTTTTCTGTTTGCGTCACTCATTTTACAAAATGGAAAACCTTAAATATCGCATTATTTACGAGTACGAGTTCCGCCGTGGCACTAGTGCTGCGGAAACAACTCGAAGGGTGAATGATGTGTATGGCGGTCGTGTTGCAAAAGAAAACACAGTTCGTTTTTGGTTCCAACGTTTTCGTTCTGGAAATTTCGACCTGCAGAACAAGCCCCGTGGACGGCCTGAGACTCAAGTTGATAATGAAGAGTTGAAGGCTATTGTGGAAGCGGATCCATCGCAAACCACGTCCGAGTTAGCTGCAGGCTGCAATGTTAGTGATAAAACTGTTTTAATTCACTTGAAGCAAATTGGGAAGATTAAAAAGCTTGAAAGGTGGGTACCTCACGAATTGACTGAAACAAACCGGCAAACGCGCGTCGACTGCTGCGTTACATTACTAAACCGGCACAATAATGAAGGTATTTTAAACCGAATCATTACCTGTGATGAAAAATGGGTTCTTTACGATAATCGGAAGCGCTCAGCGCAATGGTTAGATCCTGGCCAGCCAGCCAAATCCTGCCCCAAGCGAAAATTAACCCCAAAAAAGTTACTTGTAAGCGTTTGGTGGACTAGTGCCGGTATTGTTCATTACAGTTTTTTCAAATCTGGCCAGACTATTACGGCTGATGTCTATTGTCAGGAATTGCAAACCATGATGGAAAAGCTAGCGGCTAAACAACCTAGGCTGGTCAATCGCTCCACGCCACTGCTGCTTCACGACAACGCTAGACCACACACTGCGCTACAGACGGCTACTAAATTAGAAGAGCTTCAATTGGAAAGTCTAAGACATCCTCCGTACTCCCCGGACCTTGCTCCAACAGATTACAATTTTTTTCGAAATTTGGATAACTTCTTGCAAGGGAAAAAATTCAACTCCGATGGGGCAGTCCAAATCGCCTTCAAAGATTTTATTGATTCCCGTCCGACTGGTTTTTTTAGTAAAGGGATCAATGAACTACCTATGAGATGGCAAAAGTGCATAGAAAATAATGGTTTATACTTTGATTAATTAAATATATTATATTAAAAAATATTCGACTTTTTGTTCCTCCCATACAAAACGCCAATTTCATATGTAAGGACCTAATATATAAAAAAAAAATCTTGATGGGAAAATATTTTTTCGATTCGAATGTACACTGAATGAATGGACCGTTGACTATTCACGTCAAATGCCGTAAGTAGCTTTATCAAGAGGACTATTACGAAAGCCAGTAATATTTTAGACATTGTTTATTTTTAGCTGAAAAGCCAAATACCAATTTTCATGCGTTTAACTTCAAAAATGACGGATTCATACAAATTTTCATCAACTATTTTTGCCCCCACAGGGGTGGTATTTCTAGAAACCCTTCCTTAGTGGATGTTTACGTCATAAAAGGCACCTACTGCCGCATAGATAATATACTTATACCAGCCGTTAAGGCTGTGGGTTGATAATATATGTGAGTCAGTTTCTTCTTTTATATATACAGATGCAGGTCTTGTAGTGCAGGGGAAAGTTGAGGGTACCAGACCACGGGGCAGATCTCCAATGAGATGGACGGACCAAATCCGGGCAACCACCTCCATAAACTGCATAAATGACTGCCTAAGAAAGGCAAATCAGAAAGACGAATGGCGTCGTATTGTAAAACTGGCCACTCAATCTCAACCATAACGACCACGACCACTCTGTCAAGAGTGAAGCGAATAAGAAGATGCAGGTTGTGGAGCTGCTGGCAATTTATGTATTAATACATCCTACAAAAGGAAAATGCCAATTAAACAGTGATAAACTATTTCGGGAATAGACCTATCAGTACCTATGTATGTGTCATAAGTTGCAACCGTCAATTAATGAATTACAAATTACAATACATACTGTTTGTTTTCATGTTTAGGTACCTAAAAAGTTGTCGAAATCTTCCTTGACGTAATTTGGGTAGCTACGTGTATCACGCGATTAGTCAGAGCCTTCGACGCGAAAGATAATTCGCATTACTCGAACTATGTTGATATTGAATTAATTAGTATTGTAAACTAATATTGGTATTTAGAATTGCGAATAATTTGGCTTGGTTTATTTCGAAAATTTTCTGATTTATTTAACCTAAGTTACGGTCTCTTCTCGTCTTGGCATTACCTACAAAACTCTTATTGTTAGTGGAACTAGGGTAAACCTTTGCTCCGAGCGGGATTCGAACCCGTGACCATTAGCACTGAGGCAGAGCCGAGCCGATTCGCGTATCTTCATCTTCTTCTTAAGTTTTTTAACAGAATATTGAAACACACCGACAAACAACATCAAATCAAGCTCGGTGAAAAAGAAATATGTACCTAATATTTCTTTTTCACCGAGCTAAAGCTATATCTATATCTAAAGCTATAGCTCGGTGAAAACAACATTAAATTAAATAGCTAATAATAATTATTATTAGCTATTTAATTTAACTATTCTGTTAAAAAACTTCAAAATCTTCAATCTCAATCAAATATAGGCAAAGCCGCGTGCCTAAAGTGTTGCTATGTCTAATTAGTGAGTCATTCAATAGGAATGGGCGTTCAATAGTTCATACGTGACAATTTGTCGGCATCCAAAGTCAAGGTTCGGGAAGTATAGCTCTTTGGCAACACGTTCTAATTAATGAACACAGAAGCTGATGAGTTTACGTCGGTCGTCGGGACACGTTTTCTGCTAAGAAGCCAACGAAAATATTGGAATAAAATTTAACAAGTAGTTGATAACGACGGTTTATACTCATAATAAAATAACCAATAGAAAATCAGGCTAACTTTGTCGTCAAAATATACGCCTTCCTTCTAATACATTGCTATGCCAAGATAATACAAACCTTTAGAGATCTTCCAATATTATTTTGTAAAAGGCGAATATTATTGTCTGAGATACAAACGCTACCTCAGAGTAGATGATATACTACAACCAAGAGAATACAACCGCTACGCTAGTATACTACGTACGTTCGCTACGCTTGCTATGGAGCATCATGTTTGCGTTGCCATGACAGCGGAAACTTCAAAACAAACAAAACAGACGTAGGCAGCCGAAGAGAAAAAATACACTAATTTCTACTGAGAAATATTTGATTATGCTGTGATCGTTTTTACACATATCCAATGCACAATTGGTGATTTAACACTCGAACAATTCGAACGTGTATATCCAGTTTGAAATGGACTTGAAACTAATGGACAAGTTACGTCTCCTTAAAATCGACACCGAGTTACGGCCACAAATAAAGATGAAACCAATGAGTCGGTACTATTTCATTACCTCCACAAACCCCGGGGAGCAATTCTTCGTGTTCGCATCCACCGCCGCTTGGCTCATCCGAAAAACTGGTAAAGATTTCGAACAACCCAACGAGGAAGACGACCCAAATACATCTATCGCCAACATCCTTGATATCCTAAGAGAGAAAGATATAGCTGTAGATTTTTCCTCACATAAACTCAAACAAGGTTTCGGAGACCAAGTTTGCTATATCTTAAACGTCTTAGCTGACGAGGCACTTAAAAAAGAGGATTTTGAATGGCAGAAGCCTGTAGTCGACACACAAGAACCAGAAGAAACTGCAGACGACGTCGACCAAATCGAAGATGAAACTGAGATAATTCTCGACAAAGTTGAAGAAGAAATGGCAATTTATTCTGAGGAATCCGATGGTGAATACAACGAAGAGGAAAAAGAACCCAATAATATAGCTAATAAGGTCCATGATTGGGAGGCATGGAAGCTGGAATTAGAACGAGTAGCGCCGGCGTTAAGGTTGAAGATATCAGCCGATGGCCGCGATTGGCGAGCAAGACATTCCCAAATGAGGTCTTATAGAGACGAATTGTTTGATAGATTTAAGATAACCGGCGCTCAACTGAATAAGCTGCATAGTAGTATAACATCTGCAATGGATAAAATTTTAGCTAGAGAGAACATATTAAACGAGCAATTTGAACCTTTGGTTAAAGAATATGGTGAGCTGCTGGATGAAATGAGTAAAGTTACGAATGAGTATAAAGAGGCGAGTGTAGGAGTGACTGAGAGGCAAGAGATGTTAACCGAACTGACGGCTAAAGTGGAGAATATAAAACATAGGACAGAGTCTAAGGGATCATCAATGAACGACAATTCCCCGTTAGTGGTAGCCAAGAAGGCTGTTGGAAATCTGAAGAAGGATATACAAGAATTGGACTTCCAGATAGTAATTTTACTTTGGTTGTTAACTACGAAGGAAAATCCTAATAGTAATATCTACTTTGCAAACGCAGAATCCAGAATGATCAGTAATGAAGCCTGAATAAAATGACCGCATTACAATGTTATATTATTAACTAGCGACTCGCCCCGGCTTCGCAAGAGGTACACAAAACCTAAATGAATTATACGTAAAAACCTTTCTCTTGAATCACTTTACCTATTAGAAAAACCGCAACAAAATCCGCTGCGTAGTTTTAAAGATCTAAGCATACTTAGCGACATACAGACAACGGGAAGGGACTTTGTTTTATAATATGTAGTGAGTGATAGAACAAGTAATCAAACAAATACCTACTGTACTAAGCTTGTGTTATTAATAAAACGTCATAAGCTTTCAAGATAAGGCCAGTAATTCCTATTGGCGCGGAAGGTAGTCTCATTTTCCGAATTAGTGCAATATTTTAAGGATCTAAGACATATTATATTTTTTTATTTGATAAAAGATATAATATAAGAATGGAAGAAGAACCTAAAAAAAGAACACGATCCAACTGTATAGTTCAAATGAGCAAAATTTTGTCGGAAAGGTCCAGGAACCCAATGGATATCTGTGGAAATGTTTTGATGTCTTTGAAGAAGCGAAGGGGAGTCCTTCTCAAAGAAAATAAAACTCAAATGATCTTTATTTGCGTAAAGTCTAGTCAAATAAAGATCATTTTTTGTCAAGAAGAGAAGCACTTTCATATCTTCAGAATCTACCACCGGATTCGGAAGGTCGTTTTTGCTGAGAAGAATCCGTCAAGAAGCCCAGCAGTTACTCTTAAACCAAAAGAAAAATATATAATTTACATTTCAATTATTCAAATACTAACATAACACCTATACTTTTATTTACATTACCTCTATACTCTCTATTTATAAAGTGATGCGAAAGGAACTTGGACTGAAGATAATAATTGTAACCGTGTCTAAGTGCTAGGCAGTTTATTTAAGAAATTGGTGCCAATTCTGTTGTTAAAAATTACTAAAATTAACTACATAATTTGACAGGTCCAAAAATATTGCCATCCTTATTTAACCTCGCACATGAGAAAGGGATAGCAAGACTTTTCAGACTGTCAAATTAGTTAAGTTTAGTAATTTTGTACACCAGTATCGACACCATTGTCGAAATAAAATACATTATATAAATGATGGATTTCATTCATTTCATTGGTATACATATAAAAATAGTTTCATACAATATTTAGTTATTATCTTTATTATAGCAATAAGTTGACAGCCATATCTTACAACTATAAAATACTTTATTAAATCATACGTAAATAGTAGGAATGAATCAATACATAAAAAATAAAAAGCTTTGGTCTTTTTTAAAATTAAAGCAATCGTAAGATTTTATTGACAAATAACAATATCTCTACTAAGAATTAACACGCTTGCTTTAAATAAAATTAAAAACACCGATCATTTGCCTGTCCCTTTCATAAACCAGTCAAGTACATATCGCTGTGGTACTCTTTACTCTGAACATAGCCGAATTTTCACAGACTTTTTTTTTGTGCTCGTAACATAATTGACATTTTAAACTTATTGACTAGCTATGCGATTCAGTGATCGTATAACAATTGCTTGTTATTTTTAGTGACTGGATTGGATTGACTTTGTATTGGGAACGCAAAACATAACTTTAAACCATTCTTATAATAAATGGACTCCGGCTATGTGCTCAAGTCTTGAGCTAAAACACTACAAAATGGGAATACAATACAATCGCGCGCCAATCTGTTTGGACGGCTGATATAAGCCGATAAATTGTTATATGTAAGGTGTTTTCGATATTAATCAATTTAAAACACGAGGATACACTGGTCTAGTAGTAATGCTGCTAGCACAGTGAGTCCTCATCAACAACAGAGTTGGTAACGCGTTAGTGATATCCCTGGTATTACTAGCGGCTATATGTTACGGTGACTGCTTACCATCGGGTGGGTCGTATGCTGGTGTGCCAACATAGTGTTATAAAAAAAGGTCTGAAATTACCGCTGCATTGAGGCTTACAAAAAACCTTTGCCTTATGTATAAGGAAAAGTGCGGGATAGGTAATATTTACATAACAATAATATGTTACTTAAATGGTGTAAATGGTTTGGCGTCGGGATGTGACGACCCCATCGCCCGCCAGTGGTAATCAAAGCATTGGTTTAGAACCACAGCTCTGATTCCCAGTGGCGCAGTCAGTCAAAACAATAGCATTCCCAAGGAGGGTTGATATCAGGCAGGCGGCCGGTCGTCAAATGATCTGCCAAAACCCCAGCAATATGTATCAGAGTACATATTGCGCCGACCCCAAATAATATGGGATAAGGGCAGGAGAATGATGAATATGTTACTTAAATCAACTTAAGAATACAACAAGTACGTATAAATTGTTCTATTATACTAAAAGTTTATTATGAAAGTTCTCTATTGGTTGCCATTTTATATTATAAAAAAATATTATTGAAATTATTATGACTCGCGAAAACTGAACTCCTTTAAAATAATATATAAAAAATATATGATATTTAAAACTAATGTATTTTTATTTAGAGACTCATTATTAAAATAATAATACTTTATTAATCTTAAATCAATGTAACTTCCGCTTAATAATTAAACAGGAATGTTATTAATAACGCAATAATAATAAAACAACGCTATACTATAAGATATGTTTAAAAAATATCTAAATTGGCATGTTATTAAAATACTTTAAATAATAGTTGTCGCTTAATATTGATCTTTATGCATCTTACAACAGGGTTGACTATCATTTGGGGTCTTAGATTCGTTTATCACTGGACTAGATTCAATATTATAATAATAAAAGTGTTATTTAATTTACTGATTTGGTATCATAGCATAACAAATACTTAGAAAAAACAAACTAAACGATCAAGGGAAATTAAACTGTATAGCATTCACAACAGGGTTCACAATCAATTGTATCTTGGAGTAGCCAAGTGAAATTTAACTGTACAGCAAGAGGGTTGACAATTAATTTGTTCTTTAAATAGCTAAGTAGAATTGAATTATATACCTTTGACTATTGTCAATAGGGTTGCAATTCAATTGGCGTCTTTAGCTTGGTTCAGCAACAGGCTCTTGGCTTGGGCGAGGTAGGGCGAATCTGGTTTCTCTAGGCCGTCGATTGTGAAATTAAATTTTCTACTGAGGTCCTCCATGAATTCTTGTTTCAAAAGGGCTAGACAACTGAAAAAACAAAAATATTATCTTTGAGCCTCGGTGGCCGTCTAGTACTGCGCGTTGCCTGCTATTCAAGCGACGCAAGTACGAACCCACACTTTTTTCCCCTATTTTTTTTTAAATCTAGTAGTATTTTTAACTGACAGGCCAAAAATGACGGATTTTCATGCATACATAATACACTTAAATAGGAAAGTGTATGCCTACGTCATATAAGGTACCTACTGGCAAAATTTCAAATCTCTAACCCCAGCTGTTTAGGCTGTGGGTAGATATGTCAGTCAGTTTGTCAGTTTGTTCTTTTATATAATATATACTGCATTAATAATAATAATATCAGTGGGTATGCATATGTAGTGTGTGTAGTTACATGCGGTAGCGCGGGTCTGCGCGGAAGGCGGAGATGTCGGGCGAGGGCGCGTGCGGCGTGTGCACCACGAAGGCGGCCGGCAGCACCACGGGCCGGAACCCGCGCGCGCGCAGCTCCACGCTGTGCGACACCTGCGCGTGCGCACACTACACTTACTACTGCCTCGAGCCACAGACCACAGGTTTGAACCTGGGCCCATCCGATAACAGGCCATTGCTCAACCACAAGGCCATAATGGCTTTAAATTTTGGTTGACGATAATGGTGCCAATTCTGTTGTTCAAAATTACTAAACTTAACTAATTTGACAGGTCTAAAAATATTGCCATCCTTATTTAACCCTGCACATGAGAAAGAGATAGCAAGGCTTTTAGACCTGTCAAATTGGTTAAGTTTAGTAATTTTGTACAACAGAATTGGCACCATTATGTAGTCAAATAGAACTTGCTTTAAGGTCCATATATGTATAATTTTCCAGTTAGGTACCTTGTTCCAACCGAAGCCAGAGAACCGGGTATCATATTTGGGAACTGTCCTGTGCATCACTAGGTACGGCTCGTAGTCAGATTGCCACTCCACCTGTAATTGAAACAAACCACATTTCAACAATCGCCATCTCTCACATACAGTCAAACCAAAGACAATTTTATTTATATTTTAACATGTACATATTATGTTATCGTAACTCTTTTAAGACAATTGACTACTAGCGCGTCCATATTATTTAACCCATTAACTAAGGGACCACAAGTTTGACGGCCATTCATGCAATGCCCCCTTGTTTGTTGTCCTTCTTGGCGGCCCAGTGGTCTGGCGGCCCTGAAGGGGGCCCAGTCCCTATAGATGTAGGTAGTGACCTCATAGGGCGTGGCGGCGGAGGCCCAGCGCGTGTAGTCGGTGGCGCGGTGTCCCCGCGGCCACTCGCGGGCCCTGAAGGGGGCCCAGTCCCTATAGATGTAGGTAGTGACCTCATAGGGCGTGGCGGCGGAGGCCCAGCGCGTGTAGTCGGTGGCGCGGTGTCCCCGCGGCCACTCGCGGGCCCTGAAGGGGGCCACGTCGCCCCCGCTGTGGGCCCCGAGCCGCGCCAGTAGCGCCGCCTTGCTCCGCGGAGGAGAAGCTCGATACCTTTGTGTTTCAAAGGCGGGTACTACTAGGCACTGGAACAACGGACACACAGTTGTGGGAAAAAAGCTGGATACAAATCGCCTAGTAGGTTTCGAATATTTTATACCTTGTAAAGAGATCAATATTACCTTCTTTTGTGGGTATGGGTTGATAAGCCTGATTGCGCTCTTCAGATGCTCGTACAGCCCCGACATTGGCACGAAATCCACGTCTATTAGGAATACGTATGGTGTGTTCACGTTTTCTAACGCGACGTTGCGGAGGTAGTTCACTGGGTAATGTACCTTCAGAGATAAGATATTGAGTTTAGATTTGTAGATTTGTTGCTTGTAACTCTTTTACGTAATCATAAAAATATCATTGCGACCTGTATTTAGAGGGTTTTTTTAAATAGGTTTCGAAATAGTAATGTCAAAATGTTCGTACAAATTTTTAGTTCAACTTTTCACCGCCGTAGCGCTGTCAATTTTCCCATACAAAAATAGTCGAAGGCGATACGCAAACTAGACTTACTAGGGCTACTGTACTGAGAACAGGAGCATCTTTTGACTAGGTTTCAAAAACACAACTCTCAAGAAGTCAAAATTTTCATACTTTTGTTTATTCTCCCACATAAAAAAGCAAGTCGAAAGCAATTCGCCAGTCTTCCTGTAGCCTTAGCAGGGAGGCGAGGTGACAAGAATATTTTTACTCACCGAATCATATTTGAAAACTAAATGATAGCCGATATTAGATCTCGCCTTCAGGACATCCGAGCGATAGTTTATGAAGTTCTCCAACTCGGTCACATCGCAGTCTGAGAGGTAAATTGCTGCGCTTAAAGGACCTGTGGACAAAACCGCAAAAACTACAAAAGACCTATTAAAACTTTATACAAATGCATACATATCATCACGCCAAGTCCCTCGCGGGGTAGGCAGAGAGTATAGAACGCCATTTCACTATCGACTTGCACACCTCTTTTGCTTCTTAAGCATTCATCAATCTCTTCAATCATGTCCGCCGAATCCGAGGACTGTTCACATACATTATGAACACGTCCACAATTAGTGAAGCGCAAATACATTTTGTAATAATTGTTTTTTTTTCTACTACGGTGGCAATGGTAAGCGGTTACCGTAGCTTACGGACGCTTGCAAGTAGGGGTATCACTCGCTTGCCGACCCTAAAACGACCAGACTACATGCATACATACCACAAAAACATTACCTTCCTTCTGAGGAAGTCGGGTAAAAACAGACACTCTTACCTTCCCAGAACTTGACAAGTCTGTCGAGGAACTGCAACCGGTCCATGGAGAGCTGAAGGACTAGTGTGACGTCAAACGCGTCGGTGTGTTCGTAGCTGTAGTCCATGTAGTAGAGATGCGTTCTCAGCTTCATACGCTGCGCCGCGCGGAAACTCACGCACAGATCAGAGTTCACTTTCGACATGTTCATCTAGAAAAATTAAATTGTTTATTCATAAAAATACTTGAAGTAATAATAAAACGAGCGAGCCTTACAGTAGTCGTATATGATGTGAAAAATCTGACAACTGTAGCGAGCATAAATAATTTGCGACAACGTTATCGCATCACCTTCGACTATTCTTGTACCTATTGAAAAATGAACAGCGCTGCGCCGGTGAAAAGTGGAACTAATAATGAATACGACATTTCGCGAGTTACGTTTTCGAATACGTAGTCGAAAAGTGTTCTTGCTACAGGCACTGACGGAAAAATCAGCAATCGCGCGCGCTATTGGTCGAATAAAACAGCGCGCGCTTTCCCGGTTTAATGTCATTTTTTTAATAAAAGAGGCTTGTTTTAACGTAAACCATTTATTAGCGCGCTTTGACAAAAATTTACAGCTTTGACAGAACGACACTCGTATGCCGTATGTCCCCTCTAAGCTACGCTACCAGTGTCGACTCCCGTGTGTGTGTGTGTGTGTGTGCGTGCGTGTGTGTGCGTGTGTGTGTGTGCGTGCCTGTACTGTTTATGTGTTTATAGTAGTACCAACTAGAGATGTCAATATTGGCTGATTTTAATTATTCGTTAAACGTTGATTGATAAATAAGAATACCGATATTTTTAACGGTTGAAAATATTTAATAATAATTTTATTACGGAATTGATATTAATGAAGTTGATGTATTTATATTAGTTCGTTGAAATTGATATAAATATTGATATGAATTATTTATTGCAAATCGTTAATTTTATTTATTTAATATGATTATTACTTTCGTTATTATTCGTTAATTTTAACTGTTAATTAATATATTCGACATCTCTAGTACCAACCTTCGGAGTGAAGACTTCAGGAGTGGAGCATCTGTGTAACTTCTCTCTTAATAAGTCACCATCGAAGTTGACGTAGGACTGGTGTATGTTCCGCAGGAAGTCTGCATCCCCCACCTTTATCGAGTACTTCAACTGGGAGTTCCAGTGAACTATCTGGAACATTTGGTTTTTAAAAGAGTAATTGCTGAGTTTCTTGCCGGATTCTTCTCAGCAAGACCGACCTTCCGAATCCGGTGGTAGATTCTGTCGATTTGAAAGTGCTTGCCTGTAAAGTCTAGTCAAATAAAGATCTTTTTGAATTTAATTGAATTGAATTCGGTGTAATTGAGGCCCAGGCCTATGGCTCACGAGAAATTACCCTCGGTCAGCCACATAAGTCATTATTTCGTTATCAACAATTAAAGGTTATATCATCACGCCTTTAAGTCCGTCACGAGGTAGGCAGAGAGTATAAAGCGCCGTTTCAGTCTTAAATTACTCTGGTTCTATAACATTCAACAATGTTTTAATACATGTCTGCGGTTCTGATTACTGTTTACTGTGGTATTTAAAGTAGTGGATTAAAAGTTTGTAATCCAAAACAAATATTCGTAAATAAATTGTGTATACATTCTTGAATTATGGCTATTCAGATAGATTCATATGTTATTTAAACTTAATTAAATTTAAATAATTAACAGATCAATGGGTAGATATTTAATTCTACTTTCAGATCAATAATAATTAAGACGAAAAATAAAACTAAAGGAAAAAAAAAACTCAACGCGTTCTTGAGATAAAAAATCTTGACAGACAGACAGACGAACAACAAAGTGATCCTATAAGGGTTCCTTTTTTCCTTTTAAGGTACGGAACCCTAAAGACATACCTTAACATTATTCTTATCTTCTCCGTAGCATCTCTTGACTTCGGTGTGCGTAGACATTTGTACGTTATACTGACAGGTTATTTTGTATAGATACTTAGGGTTTTTCTTTATGATAGCGTTTATGATGTCTTGATCGGCGAGCTGTGCTGAGAAACCGTTGGATTTGACGGCGTCATGCCATAGTGCAGTCCAATTGATGTCAGAGCGGATTTTGTGGAGGTTTAGAAGCATTACACCGGTGTTGTACCCTCTGCCGAGTGCCGGCCAGCGCTTAGCTGTAGTATCCAAGTACCATTGGCTTTCGTTCTCCGCTAGTCCTAAAAACTGAAACATATATTTTTATAACCAAATCAAAATAAAAATCATTTATTCAGTTTAGGCCCTAATAAGGCACTTATGAAGGTCTAAATTACCACCGGTTCCGAAAAAAGCATGTATTGGTGCCAATTATGTTGTACAAAATCATTAAACTAAACTAATTTGACAGGTCTAAAAGTCTTGCTATCGCTCTCTCATATTCGAAGTTAAATAAGGATGGCAATACTTTTAGACCTGTCAAATTAGTTAAGTTTAGTAATTTTGAACAACAGAATCGACACCATTGTATTGTTATCTTATAGAATTATATATTTAGATCCGCTAATGACTATCTTTATACCATTAAGGTGGCAAACAAGCACACGGCCCAGCTAATGGTAAGCGGTCACCGTAGTCTATGGACGCTTGCAACACCAGCGGTATCAATCGCGCGTTGCCGACCCTAAAAAAACTTTGGTTGCGATGTTCATAAATATAATAAATTGGTATTGACGTATTCACAATGCACATGAACCCCAAGGTTATTTTAATTTTCTTGATCTGTATTTGTTTCTGATTGGTCGGCCCAGCTAATGATAAGCAGTTACCGTAGTCTATGGGCGCTAGCAACGTAGCAACATATAACTCGCGCGTTGCCCTGCTGCTATGCTGGATACAAAATCATACTTTTTTATTTTAACATTCATTTGGTTGCGCTCAAAATGGTATGTAGCGATTTGACAACATTTTTTCAGCATTTATTGAGCAAATATGGCTGCTCCATTGTTTCCGCAATGAGACACGTTTTAATGCGTGAACTGTTAACATATTTTTGCCGAACATTCAGCCATTCAGAACATTCAGCTGCTCGCCGCTTCAGTCAAGACCGTGACCGAATAGAGTTTAATTTAAAACCATTGTCTTCTTTTAAAAACATAAACATCATTACTCACTTGTTCTCGCGTCATATTCCTAAACATAGCCCATAGTTCTATGACGTCACTAACGAACGTCAGGTCCGAGTCCAACACTATGACATGCTTCAATGAGTTTGGCAAGATGTCAGGAAATAAGAGCTTTAACAGCGGGAACACTCCAGAGTAATGAGTGTTAGGTATCCATTGTACTTGCGAGAGACGATGCTCGGAGTTGTAGCATGTGTATTTTACTGCAAGGAAACAGTTATATAGATTATTGATTAATTGACATAAATAAAACAAATATCTATATAAATAAAACAAAGTAGTGTCATACTACATTACACCGTTTATAACTCAACAATGGATGGAACAGCAGAATAAGTAAATGAATAAGGGAATAATTAACGTAAAAAAAGAAATAATATCTAGAATTTAAAATACATAGAAAATAATAAAATTGGATCGTAATGTAAACAAAAATATAGAGACATAGCGGCCCGCTAGTTGTCATTTACATAGGTACAATTCCACCATAGTAATTCAACTCACCACACTTGCTAATGCAAATGTTTATATGTGTGTGTACTTGTACAGTCTTCACGCCTCAACAACTGAATGTATGATATTTGGCATGGAGGTAGCTTATAAGCTGATACTTTTAATCCCGGAAAATTGTGTGGTTCCCGAGGGATATGGATAATATAACCATGCGGGCGACGGCGCGAGTAAAAGCTAGTTAATAATAATGACAATGAATACCAACCATCAGGCAGGTCCCAAGTGTCAAACAATTTACTAATTGTACGATGTGAGGCATCATCCACCATGAAGTGAAAATGTAGGGGGTTCTGTCTATGATGCAGTACAGACTTGAGCATTGGTGTTATCTGTCGTGTACACTTCCTCATGCATATGAGACCTATGTGCACCGTCTCACATAGAGTGCCTTCTTCATCAGGGATCTGGAAACATGTCATATTTACATAAAAACAATGTGAAATATACATTAAGGTGGCATACAAGCATATGGCCCACCTGATGGTAATTTGTCACCATAGCCTATAGCCACTAGCAATGGGTGCAACCAGGGTTATCAATAATGTGTTGCCAACCATGTTGTTGAGGAGGACTCACTGTGATAGCAGAAATTACTTACCGCAAAAGCAGAAAACGACATCAGAGTAGTGTAAATGATTGTGGTCTTCTGTAAGGTGGAGGTACAGTCTCTAGTCGGGATGCTACAATTTTAAAAGGAATACCCGCAGGACATCCTCATTCACCCTACTTCTCACACATACAAATCATTCTTGCACACCTTTTTCAGGGTAAGCAGAGAGTAAAGAATGTCATTTTACTAATGACTTATATACTCTTTAGTTTCTTTTACATTCTTCAAACTCAAATTAAAAATAATCTTTAGTTGACTAAAATTTACAAATAAGTATATACCACCACATTTGGAAGGAAGTTTTTTGCTGTGAAGAAACAGGCTAGAAACTCAGCATTTTTTTTGTTAAATTTAGGGTCTCTTATTTGATTATTTCCTTCAATCCCTTCATAGCCCTCCTCACTTTGAAATCGATTAAAAAGGGTACTTACAACAGGTACTTCATATTTAGTTTCGGCAACAATGGATATCTGTTTCATAATATTCTGTGATAACTTCAGCTGTGATTTGAATATTTTATTCTGCGATTCCAGGACACTTATTCGTGATATCAACCACCAATAATATAATACGGAGACTGTGATCCATATTGCAAACGGGACCCTCAGCCAGGGTCGGAGAAACAAAAACGCCAACACATTCTTGTATCTGAAGATCATGTTTAATAAACCCTTTTCAGATGACTTGCCTCATTGGTGACGATTCCATTGCTTGACTTAAATTCTCCTTTTAAAACATCTTCAGTTATTTTCTCTGTGAATTCTGAAATTATAAGCACGTCATTTTCTACTTTAACCTAAGCCAGGTGAATAGAGATAATGAACCTAACAAGGGATTAAGTGTCTATGTAATATATTAAAGTAAACAGTTAAAGATCGGAAGTTGTGTATTTTAAAAAAAACATCTTGAAACTGCCTCTTTTTCGAGAATTTGATTTTAGCGCTATGTCTACGAACTGCAACTCGTCTAGCGTGTTCAAACAAACGATTACCAGCTACATGTTAGCTATACTATATGCACATTTACCTTCATATATTTATGTTCATTAATTAAATTGAACCACTTGCCAATTAATTAACCATCATCAGGATCGTACGTACCAATTACATTCAAGTTGAGAGTTAACGTTTCAATTACGTAAGGACTATTAAATGCTTGAATACTATACTAACACGCATTGTTTTGCTTAATTTTGCCTTAACAAATTGTATTTTTTTATTGAATGCAATACATTTTTAAAGGTTTACATTTTCTCCACGATATTCCCCATAATGTTTATTCGCACTTTTCTGTCAGACTGACTGACTGACTTCTGCAAGAAGTTTTTAAATATTTTTCAATCAAGTCAGTTTGACTCAGTCAAGTGATGTGACATTTGACTTTTATACCTTTTAATTCTTCTTCTTCTTCTTCCTAAGTATGGCAATCAATCCCTTCAGGGACTATTTTTGCCAGTGTCGAGTGTTAGAGAATTTTCATATTGAACAATTTTTCGTGTTTGCCGCATTAAAATGCCTAGTGTCATGCATTCTAACGCCCAATGGAGTTTCTGGAGACAACCCACGGCAGTAGCAGATCGTAACACGCCTTTAGATTAGAGGTAACCTATTGACCAAAATGATAAATCACTTAACCCAAAAGTCGTATTATGGCATTATTTCCAATGCTCCTATAAATCAGTCACTAAATGAAACTTTACTGCACATATCGACACCAAAAATACACATTAAAGATCACTATATCACAATTTACGACACACTGGAAAAAATCTCAACCGCTCCGCCTGATTCCCGCCAAAAAACTCCACCTTTTAATTCATTGCTAAGCCTTAATCATGACATCTCACCGCATGGCAGAGAGACTAAGTCTTTCTTCTTCTTCTTCTTCCTAAGTATGGCAATCAATCCCTTCAGGGACTATTTTTGCCAGAGTCGAGTGTTAGAGAATTTTCATGTTGCAAAATTTCTCGTGTTTGCCGCATGAAAATGCCTAGTGTCATGCATTCTAACGCCCAATGGAGTTTCTGGAGACAACCCACGGCAGTAGCAGATCGTAACACGCCTTTAGATTAGAGGTAACCTATTGACCAAAATGATAAATCACTTAACCCAAAAGTCGTATTATGGCATTATTTCCAATGCTCCTATAAATCAGTCACTAAATGAAACTTTACTGCACATATCGACACCAAAAATACACATTAAAGATCACTATAACACAATTTACGACACACTGGAAAAAATCTCAACCGCTCCGCCTGATTCCCGCCAAAAACTCTTCCTAAGTCTTTCAGTCTCATTTACAAAGATAAAACAAAACGGTACGTTCATAACTCACGGTGATTTAGTTCACTATTTTAAGCATGAGTGTCACCACTGGGCGGTGCCCCTTGAGATTAAAAAGGTTTAACCTTATGCAAAGCAACCAAAGTCGATTCACTCGAGTTGCATGACAAAAAGTATTATTTTTACTCTGATATCAAGAAGGCGTATACACGCCAAAATTTAAAAAAAATATAAATATAAAAAATGCCATAGTAATAAATGTTCAGACGAGCAATCGTCCGAACATTTATTACTACGGCACCTTTGATTAAGTATGGCACCACAGTTGTAGGACCATTGACTTTGATTTTATTTGAGTCCGAAAATTTGAATTTTCATACATTTTTATTGAAAATAGGAATTAAAAATAAAGAAAACAAATTAATTGTCCTGTAGTGTCCATCTTTGGTGCCAAAGTAATAGCTCAATAGACAAGCTCTACTCTAATACAATATACAAAAAATATATGTTGGCCAGCACTTTCAGAATTGGACCAAATCTCTATGAAGTTTGGATGTCTTGAAAATACCTAATTAAATAATACAATATACGGTATCAACTAAAATTTTTTATTACAAAAATGGTGGGATACATATTCACTTTTACAAGTAACGTAAACATTACATTAATCCAGTAAGGTATAAAATAAGGTTTGAAGTAGGTAGTCAAGGAGGCATACCACACATATATTATATTTAACCTATTCTAAACGAATTTATATGTTATATATTAAATAGTGTTAACATTTTATTGACTACTATATAATTATTAATTTAATAGTAGGTGGCGTCTTAAGCTTTGATTATGAAGTATATAATCAAAGGTCTTATGGTAACAAGAAGTCCCCTCAAGCTCAATCTAAAATGGCGCAGCATCATTTACGGAGTCCTGGTTGGGCCCGGCAGCGCTTGATAAGATTTTATATCTAAACTTTATTTAAACTCTTAATTTGATTATATTATTTTCTTCATTACCTTTATTTGAATGGCTTGACTTATTGCTACGACAAAAATGTTAGCCTAAAAAGGTACCCACTCTGCCAATCACTCGGCTGTCCAATTTATCTCTTAGTTATAAGTACTTTTTTTTATATCTACCTATATCTCGTTTTTACATGTAGTTGTAGATGTGGTTTTAATTAAATTTGTGGTACATACTATCAAAACAAGTACTAAGTACCAATTCGTTTTAGTTATTAAAAAGGCTAAAGCTAAATTATTATGTATTATGGCCGTCACTTTAAGAAAGAAGACCAAAAACGTCACCCTAATCCTAATGCACTCTTTGCATAAAAGTAAGCACAAAAACTGTAAATTATGTTGCCATATAATCCATTTAATTCGAAATTAACTTTTAAAACTTATTTAATTAGTTATTGATTTAATTTATCTCTGTTTCGCCGGCCCACTGCCTTTGTGCAGGCTGAGTTGGCGCCCCGTACTGTTGCTCGTAGGGATAGTTCTCTGCATTGTCGACGACCTTCACGCCTTCTGTCGGCTCAGGGCTGTCATCAGCACTATCCTTCTTATAGGGGATGCTGTCATCATCCGAGTTTATCTTCATAGACTCGTCTGGGTCGATGGGACGGGTCCTGGAAAAAAATAAGGATAATTAAAAAGTGTTACAAATCCGAAGCACGACTAGAGTTTTCTGCTTTATCGACAACTGACTGCTTTGCCGACAGCCATACATCAACTTCACTGTTTTACCTACAACTAAGTGCTTTGCTCACAGCCACACTCTCAGAACAAGCTCAAAACAATAACAAGCGAGCTTTTGTTATTCTGAGGCCACACTTCAACTTCTTCTTCTTCTTCCTAACTATGGCAATCAATCCTCTTTAGGGACCATCCCCGCCCCGCCAGTGTCGAGTGCCAGAGAACCTTCAAGTTTCTAAAATGTTCATGTTTGTTGCATTATAAAACCTAGTGTCATGCATTCTAATGCTTATTGGAGGTTCTGGAGACAACGGCAGTAGATGTTCGTAACGCCTTTAGTCAATAAATTATAACTCGCTTAACCCAATACATCAATCACTCACTAACTGCACCGACAGGTCAAACGTAACTCACGCTTTTAAGTGAACTAATATAGCTTATAAGTAAAATTTTCATACTGCGGCCTATTAAAGCAATAAGAAACCGTTACAGATTGATTTATAACCATTCTACTTAGTTGTTATTACTTCAAAGGTATTAAAGGAACTACTGAGATTTATAAGCTTGCGTCATTTCTGTGGGGCGAGCGAGTAGTTCATAAACCATGATATACCTACTTAGATACTGGAGTTGTACAATACTTATAATAATAACAGAGTAAGTAAGTTTTAATAACGCACTTGATAGCCAGGTATTCATCCTCCTTCTCTTCAGCCTTCTTCCTCAGCAGGATCCTCCAGCCAATACAGATCAGGACCACCACGATGGGGACCATGATGGCGCTGATGATGCCCCACGCAGCCCCGAGGGTGCGCGACGAGTACTCCTGCCGGCCTGTCATGAGCAAGAAGGTTATGAAACTTATTGGACAACATGAGATTTTTAGAAAACCTGACTGCATCATCACGTTTTTAGACAAGAGAATTAAGTTATACCTTAGAAGTTTTCGAGTTTGCTTCAAGTTCGTTCAATAAATGAACATGAATTATATTTGGTGACAATTCTCTTATCACACAATAGCCTAATGATGAAAGAGAATCAGCACCAATATCTACTTCGTAACTAATGTAGATTTCAAATGAGTTATCTGCTAACGTAACTTAGCTATTAGTTTTATCGAGTTTGGTTGTCTTGATTAAATTATTAAAGGACATTGTTATAAAATTATCGAAATGGAAAGAATATTATAAAAACACACATGTAAGGTATTAAGTATGATAATAAAACAATGAAATTATAGACGTAAGCAACTATTCGGCAATAGTTTAAGATAGGTATGTAGTATAATACTACGAGGCCTTAGCATGGTTTTTAAAATTGGATCCCGAATATCGCAATATATCATCATACGCAATATTATCATTAATATCAAAGGTAAGTGTTGTGTTATCAACGCAATGCCCGTTTATCTGTATACTGTAAATAAAAATTGTGAAACTCACCTGTTTGCCTGGCCCCGATTCCTTTGTTTGTGTAAGATAAGAAAGCAAGTAATGAACTCACAAATTCAGGATAGAAGTCAAATAAAAACACATCAACACGCAGAGAAAATTTCTATTCCGCAAAAAGTGGGAGTTATTTCTTGCTTTCTCATCAAAAAAAGAAAAACACGATGTCAAGTGGAAGTTATTCGACCGTATGGGAACAGAAATTTCCTCCAAATGTGAATACCATAATATTCTTAAATAGTTATTTATTGAAAGATAATTTTATAAATATGTTAAGATTATTAAAAAAACAACAACAACGGCAACAATGGTAAAATCTCACGAAGACATTGACACGAAAAGAAAAGTTGTAAATAAACGTGCAAAATATTGTAATATTTGTGTGAAAAATGTGTACACTAGAATTAACACATACTTATATATTTTAAGTACTCCCACAGACATTGTCATTAAGACAGGCAGTGAAACTTTACTTTACCCTAAATCTAATTCTATTCTAGTAACGGTGGCTGATACTTCCCCAAAGGAATTTGGATATGTGATGGTATATTACACCATGGTGCTACGGGGGCTGAGAGTAGCCAATTCGGCTACAGGGGGATCTATAAGAGTCTCCATAGACTTGCCCTTTTGAGCAGGCATTGTGAAAGTCTTTATTTCATCAACTGGAGCACTTTTCGGTGCTTCAGGTAAACCTGTATTATTATAAGTGTTCCTCGGACTTATGTCAGAAGTTGGACTGATAGGGGGAGAGTAAATCTCAGAGTAGGTTGGAGAGTATTGAGAAGGTATAGGACTGTACTGCCCTTCGTACTTCGCAGCGTAAGGGTCCTCAGAACCGTCTTTTGTGGAATAGCCAGAGTCACTGGGAAGGGCATGGCGTCCGGTCTGGCGGGGCTTGCTCAAATATTCTATATCTTTTGCAGGGCGAGTTAAAGTTGAATCTCGGTTGGATTCGGTTTCGGAAGGAGAAGTTAAGGAAAGTAAATCTTCTTCAGATAAGTCCCAGAGTTTCTCAGGGAATTCAACCTCAGGCGCATTAGGGAGGGGTTCATTAGTACGGTAAGTTTTATCGTAACCGCGCCGTTTTTTCGGTAAACTTGATTTGTCAGATTTACCGGAGTCACTTTTGCTTGAGTCTGGGTACCCTATTCCTGAGCTGTCGCCGTCTTGGGGCTCGGTGGGGGGGAGGGGAGCTGAGCGGGCAACAATGCCTGACCTAGTGATAGGTGTTTCTTCTGTGGGAGTGTCGGGTAACTTGGGTTTTACATCAGAATCGCTTTGAAGCGTGGAGGATTTCATCGTGTCAGTGATATTTCCCATTGATGCCGTTCTAAGATTGAGCCTCGAAGCTGACTTAGAGCGTGGTATATCTTCGAAGCGGAATCCTTCTTTGCCTTCGGACCTCGGCTTGAACCAGCACCAAAACCAGAGCAGGCAAATCAACAGGCCTAATGGTAGAATAACTCCCACTATGACGCCCCACGTCAAGAACAGAGCACGTTGCGAGTACTCTTGGTTACCTGTTTGGATTATAACGTTATGAATGTCAGCAACCCATTCAATTTAAGGTGTATGTAATGTGTGCTTATAAGTTGCATTCGAAATTCTGCTTGGTATAGTACTGTTAAAATATTCTTCTAAAGAGGACGCCTTAATTGGTTCCATTTATATCAAAACTATAGGTATTTAAGTATATAACTCAATAAAACCTTAATGATGGAATTGAAAATAAGAAGTGCTACTAAAATTTTGACTTGATAAAGGTCGCTGGCAAGCGTTGGATGCGGGCCGCATTGAATCGGTCATTGTGGAAATCTATGGGGGAGGCCTATGTTCAGCAGTGGACGTCTATAGGCTGATGATGATGACGACTAGATTTTTATTGAATAATTTATAGAAATTGCATACACATGTATGAAAGTAGGTATATATGGTATGTATGGTACACGATACCAGAACCATAATGTTACAAGAAGTATTTCAACTGATCATAACTTCGTCACTACATAGTTTAAAACAAAGTCGCTTCCCGCTGTCTGTCTGTCTGTCCCTATGTATGCTTAGATCTTTAAAACTACGCAACGGATTTTGATGCGGTTTTTTATGGATAGAGTGGTTAGAGAAGAAGGTTTTTATATATAATTCATTGTGTTTTGTAGGTTTTTAATTTCTACGGCTAACGCTGGCCGTGCGAAGCCGGGGCGCTTCGCTTAAGTCGCAGACTTTTTATTTCTTCATAGCTCTTGGCATAATTATAGCAACTGGGATTAGTGCACGCTCTAAAGGTATCACTTAGTAATTGAATAAATTACTCACGCAAGCACTCTGTGTATCCATAATCCGGGAGATTCCATCGACCGTTGTCCTCGCACACGCGTCGCTTGTCACCGATCAGAATGAAGTCTTGGTTGCATTCGAAGTTCACCTATTGTCAACAATTGTAACACTGACGTATGAGGAAAACCATTTAGTATAAACTATATGGGCTACTAAGATAAAGCAGTTCTTGATTCTAATGAAATGGTAATCACTAACAGTACAATGTCCAGTGTACGAGCTATAGCCCTTCGTTGACGAATAATGACTGAGTGACCTTAAACCTTTTTTTTTACAGATTTAGTTGCATCAGTTTACTTCGTAATTGGTGTCTCAAGTTGCGTTACAATAGAATCGCTGTAGACTGTAATAAACGACTTTCTCTAAATTGGATTTTATGTAAATAATTCTACTTGTGTAAACATGTGCATTGATAATTAAATATCGTTAGTATCGAATGCATCTCAGAGAACACTGCAACTAAGCTCTGATGCTGCTCGTTAATATTACTAGTCAGTAGTATTTTTTTTGTTTCTCTAGTATTAAATTCAGAATTTGTGGAGGCGCTATTTATGAAGGTAATAAAGTAACCAATCTCGTCTCTTGCTAGCACTGTAATTCTCCTAAAATAAGGAGATAGTTTACAGTAGTTCTATTGGAAATTCTATTGAGACTTTATTGTTTCTCTGTTTCCTTCAAAGGAACTAACTACCTTATTTTTACTAGCAGTTCCTTTGGAGGAACTACTGAGCCTTATTAGGTGAGTACTAAAGACTGAACTCATTCTTATTATCAGGTTGACTTAAATTAATTTGCCATTGTTGAAGTATAAAAAGCTTACCCTAGTTCCTGGAGTGAAGAAGAAGTTACTCTTTCTGCCGAACCGAGGAGTCTCCAGGATACCACAACTGATAACACGGCGTGCGTTTTGCTCCTTGATGTTAGTCTAGAAGAAGAAGAACAAAATTAATATCGTGCCTAGCTGCTTACTCTTCAATAATTAAATGGTAATATCTGAATAGCGTAACTAAGTCTTAAGTGGACTGGTGGAACATTTAGTCCAAAATCGGATCATTCCGTACCAAATAAACGATAGTTTGCAAAGAAATATATTCTTATTATTTTTTTATTTGGACTCTTGAAATTGAGTCCGAAATTTTATTAAATCCTAAATATTTTTTATGAACGACATATACATATTATTCTCCAATACAAATTAAAAGCGAAGATAAAATTATTTTAGATGTAAATAAATACTTTACCAGTCTTACAAGTGACGATGGACACGATAAAGCTTCTACAGAAGCGAATGAAGCGATTGTGAGTGCTAGAGTCTTAGTGGCTAGAGACTGCGTGCATGCTAAGGACCTTGTCTGATGCATCGCAATTAAAGAACCATTGTTTTATGTGGCCGCAGCATGGCCTAGCTGTGCACGCAAACATTGTAAGCACTATGCTGATAGATATTTAAAATACACCCTTTTTGATCACTCTGATGAAAACGGTAAAGGACTGGATGACATGGTATAGAACAATAATGGAACCAATAACTTTGGATTTCTATTGAATTTGAATTATTCACGAGGATTTCCTCATTTCATATATTGGTTGGTCGAAAGTGGAAAACCGCAATATGGACGCTTTCGTACGAACAATCAGTATGCCTTTAATTATGACTTATTAAAAAGAGTGATTAGAAAATCAATTCGTTCGTCTAATGAAGCCTAGGTTGTACCATAAGAATGAGTAATAACAATTCTTATGGTACTACCTAGGCCTCATTAGACGTACCATAAGATTACATACTGCACCCAGTATTTTACGATTTTGTATTTTATTGTCATAAGGACGCAAAAAAAAACCGATACCTGCGTTTAACTGTTAACGAAACGTCACTCATAGATATGATGGGAAAATGTTTATTGTACGATTGTATGATTGACAATCAAGAATGTTATTAAGTTAATTGGGATGCAAAAGTGAGTAGGTATCTACATAATAACATGACTCATGCTATGTACACTGATGTGACTGATGCAATATTTTCTGGTATTTTTGCTGTATTATAGAATCTAGACCTTCATTATTATTTCTTATTTCGTTGCCATTGTCAGCGTCAAAATCATAATAGTTAAAATTGACTTTAACTTTATTAGATGACAAGCTGGATTTTTTATTAGTGTAACTATTAAAAAAGAAACTTACAATAGAAGCCAAATAATTCTTGGTGAACTCAGCCATGTCCCTATTCAAAGTCATTCCGTAGTCGTATCGACATTGATAGGAGTCTTGGCAAATTTCTCGGGCTCTGTCCACGTCATGTGACCTGTTCGTTGGTAAAAAGTCCTGTGGTTCTCGTATGAAGTTCGGTATGAAATCATTGTCGTTGTAATATGCGGCTGTCCGACCATATTCCCTAACAAACATCGCTACGCCTAGGTCTTTCTGCTCTCGGTCCGTTAGTTGCCCTGGAAATTAAAAATGATGTAAAAAGTAATGTATTTACTTCATAATAGTACACTGTTGCAACAAACGTATCATAGATGGCGCTATTCTCGATTTAAAATGAGTCTAAAACGTTTGTTTTTTCGAGATATGCGAAATTAATGCGAAACGTATGAGACAAACAAAGAATAATAAAATAAAAGAATATCAGGTTACATTAAATCGCACCTAATAGGTGCCTAACGAGACCAACTCTTGCGATTAGATGCTGGAGTATTGTTAAAGAGACAGTGATATGGTGGAAGTACTTACAATGCTGTGCGAAATCCCTATGTGCTGATTGGAAGTTGTTCAGATCAACAGTGGCTAAGGTGCCGTCAGGTCGAGTGAAGTCGTCGTTCACATCTAGCGACCAGTTACCGAATAAGCCTCTCGTTTGATTCTGTAAAAAAACAACTTTGGTAAAGATATTGAATTTTACTAGAATCCACAACTGAATAGATCGATTTGACAGGGGAAATATAAGCAGGAGTTTTAAATAGTAGTTAAGGAATGTATTTAGGTATACAATGGTGCCAAATCTCCTTATCATCTGACTAGTATAAAACTAATTGGAACTAAATATATTCATCGTATCATCTTAAATTGATTTGACAGCACTAAGCAAAGCTAAGTGTGTGGTAATAAAATTTGTACCTACTGTGTGTTAAAATAATGTATTCAAAATAGCGGTATTCATGGTCATCTTCGCCCTTTGCCAAAGAAACCAGTAGCGCGAGCATGAACGAATTGCGAAAACGTTTTCGTATCGCCTTCTATCTATCGTCTTCTATCGCCGTATATTTGTATGGAAAAATGAACAGCGCTGCGACGGTGAAAAGTGGAACTAAAAATTTGTATGATAATTTTGACATTTCGTGAGTTACATTTTCGAATACGTAGTCGAAAAACGAAAAATAGTGAAATTTCCGATAGACGATTCGTTATAGTAACATTAACACGCTCACTGCGTAACAGGCCGATATCGGCCTACCGCGGTACTTCAGCTAGTGCGGACGAAGAAACCTTTGTCCATCTCGCTTGTGCGAAACGATTAACTCAGGTGTTTGTGAGAATTGGACAGAGACAAATATATATTTCATCTTGCGGTCAAAATTGTAGGTATTCCCAATCAAAACATAGCGGCAGGCTTTTATAGACCTACCATCGCACTGACGGTGAAAAAAATCCGCTGAGTGCGGCAGTGGGCCTATTTCGGCCCGCCCTCCCAACAGGCAGCTCGTGACCCGATACCGCACAGAGCGCGCGCCCCGCCAGTTAGTGTTGTGCTATCTAACTGATCTGACGTAGCGTTCGATATAATCAACGATGGCAAGCAAGACAAGAAAAATAAAAATTTTGGAGAACAGAGTAATTCGCCCTGCAGTTATTTACAGTGATATTGACAACAGTGAAGAAATATTTTCCACTAAGAAAAATAAAAAGAAAGAGAGAAGAGAAAATATTTCGACCTATGTTGTCTGGGGAAAGTTGTTCAGTTTCGCGAGTTCTGTGGTAAAACTCATAAATGGTTAATAAATCACAGGGAATTAAGAAAAAAAAACATTTCAGAAAATCAAGTAAAACCTAAAGACAATGACCGTGTCCTTGAGATGAGCGCTAAACGAATAAATTGTGCAGGGTGCTACGACAGACTGCGTAAAACCTTTAATAGTACCCAAGCAAAAAAATAAAAAATATTGCAGGAAATGCAACCAAAACCTTTGCGTAACATATTTCCAAGACAGGCATAAGTAAAAAAAAAAAATCAGTTCTTTTACGATAATTCTGTGTTATTTTCGATATCCCCTTATTTTTCTCTGTCCCATCTCTACTAAAAATACTTTCTAGTGCGGTTCAGGTCGATATCGGCCTGCCGCTTTTCCTGCTTTATTTCTCATTTCCTGTGTGGCAGATCCCTGGGCGAATCAAACCTAAGGAAGTTGGGATCAAGGTCATTCTAACAATATCAAAAAAACTATACATTATGTTTCCACATAGTTATAGCAATTTTTAATCTATCCTCGTGCTGGTCTAGAAAGACCTGCCACGCACTGGCGGAAATATCATTGGGGGCGCATTTTGGCCCACCGCCGCACCAGATGTAGAATTATGATTTTACTTGCCGCAGTAAACGTGTTAAAGCCACATAGTATCCCTTACCATATACGTCCAAGGCAAATACACCCTCGCCGTCATAAAGCCTGCGTTTTCAACGATCTCCACACCAGCTCCCGACGAGAACATGATCACAATTTCAGATTGATTCAAGACGTACATAGGCTGGTAGACTGTTACACCTGGAAAAAATATACAATACTATAATACAATCACTACATAGTACAAAACAGTCGCTTCCCACTGTCTGTCTGTCACTATGCATGCTTAGATCTTTAAAACTACGCAACGGAATTTGATGCGGTTTTTTATATATAGAGCGATTCAAGAGAGAGTTTTAAAGCCTAATTAATTTCACCCTTGCGAAGTCGGGGCGGGTCACTAGTATTATATACCTATAATACAAATATTTTTTAGTCGCATAACAGGAATTTGACTGATCACTTGACCAGACATTGTGACCATGATGCGGTTGGAAAATATGCCGTTTTAAAAACTAAAAGAACAGTTCTCGATTCATTCAACAGTGTTAAGTAATGGTGTGAATAATCTGTATATTTATTTATCTTACCTGGGAAGTATTGTACTCTAAGAGCAGATCTGTCGAAGTAAACTCTCTTCTGGTCAGCAAATACGTCGAGTCGGTACCGCCATTGCGCGTGAGTTGGACGAAGTCGAACCTAAAATACGTAATGAACGATATAGAAAAAGTACTTAATAAATATCCCGCAGTATTATAAGCATTATTACAAGCTGTTGCACCTGGTTTGAGTCGTCCAGTTCAGTTGACTGAAATAGTGACCTGCCTAATGGTAAGCGTTTGCTTATTCATAACAGCTTGTTTAAATATCAACTGAACAACGGAGAAAAAAAATCCCACTAGGTCAGTCAACTGAACTGTACAATTGAACTAGTGGGAATAGACCGTATGCTTCTTTGCTAACATAGTGGTATAAAAATGTAAATGAATAGTAATTGAGAAAATACCACATACTTATGGTTTTACAACACATCAAAAACTGTGATTTTCGTGTTATTGGATACAAAACATACCTCAATAGCGGCAGAGTTATTAGAGGCTGCGACGACAGATGTGAGATGTGTAGCGTTGACGGCTCCGTATATATTCCTTGGCACTTGCTCAAACCTTCCTTGGACATCAAGTTTCAGTTGAGGGTGGTCGACCCTGACTAGAACGTATTCGCCTGTGAACAAAACAGTTCAGTAAATATTTGGCAAAAAATCGCTTATATTAAGTAAGCTGTTGACGTATAATATATGATCGAGAACTTTGAAATAATGGATGACGGTGAGACCAAATGAAGACATATAGACATATAAGATATATGCACTGGCGCTATTCAACCTATGGTAACGTCTGAATTCGTTGCTGAATTTTTGATGGGCGGCCAAGTCAACTGTTGGAATCCTATGACAATTCAATTGCCAATGTAGTCTGAAGTCTCGTATAAGATAAACTAGAAAAATATTACGATGTTAAGAGTTTGTGACAGGCTGTGATAATTTTAAGAGGATAATATTCGCGAGTGTAATTTAATTCTAACTTCGTACCTTTGCCGTTGAAAGTGTACTGAAGATCATCAAAAGTGACAATATGTGGATCGCCGAAAATACCAGCCACTCCAGGGGATTGATAGGCGACGCAGTCTTGAGAAGGCCGGCGTTCAAATCTATGTACAGAGATAAGATACATTTAAATAATGTCTTACGTATAGTAACCAACACAGGAGTTGAGAATAAAATAAAAATAGAACCTGAATGTTTCGCATCCAACAGCCTGTTCCTCTTGCCACATACAGCACTGATAGAATGGAATCATATCGTGGAACCAGTTGGATAATGATGGTACCTGTTAATGAAAGATCCCCGTAATTATACCTATCAACTAGCGGGCCCAGATAGCAAACGTCCTGGCACAGAAATCCAGAAAAATCTGGATCTTGACAACATTGCCATCCACCGGATCCAACTATACCATAAAACTACACATATAGAAGACCCTATATCACCCTACACACAAAATCATCAAAACCTCCACCGTTTAGCAGAAGAAGAATTACGAATACCATGCACTACGACTGACGCACTGAAGATAATGGAATTCTTTTAAAGTCAAATTTTCATACCTTATTAGCCTCATTATAAGGTGTGAATCCGAAGTCATGAGATCTCGAGGGGCGGGATCCCCACATTTGGTCGTAAGACAACATGAGGAATCCATTCTTGTCATAGCAGCACTGTTGTCCTGAACCTTCCGCACTAAAATCAAACTTATAATTAGAGTTCCTACTTATAAACATATGGAATGTTTGAAGTGGTGCAGATACGTTTGCATTTACCTTGGACTTCCACTTTTGACACAGTGTACACTGCCCCAATGGTATCTACAGGTGGGATTCGTGTCTTTGTCACAAGCAACGTCAGGCATGAACCTGCCCTTATCTAGAAGAGCATGTTCCAAGGTACAAGGGCACACCCACACTTGGGAGGCGAAGTTCTTCAGGAAACGATCGGTCCTAAGCCAGTTGTTACACATTGTCTGTGACCAGCGCTGTCCGTGGAGTCTCTCCCATTGCGGAGCAAAGTACCAACCTAGAGGAATCGGACGACTCCATAGAACTCTGAAACAAAAAAATACTTTTGTACACCTCCGTCATTTCTAGATGATGTGCCAAAAAAATGATATGCCATAGCTAAAGTATTCACTTTCATACAAGTGAAGACCACTTCAAAAATGAAAAATTTGCTGATTCGTTCCTGATGAAGCACTTACGGAGAAATAGAGACTCCTTTGTACACTTCAGGCGTTGTCAAATTGATTTGAAGGAACCCAAACTGCATATCATTGTGCATAATATTCTCCCTGTTCCGGAAATTCTGAGGGTTGATGACATATTCTCCAGTGTTAGCGACTCCAGCTTCAATCATGTCAATGAACTCTAGCTGCGGGCGAATGGTGACCTCCTTGTAGCCCCACAAACTGATCTGCAGTTGGACATTGAGGTTTGTAGTCAAGTTGAAGCGGTCCCAAGTTATCCTTATCTCGGGAGGATATCTCTCGTGCACAGCGTTGGTAGGGAAGAAAATCTTTTCCGTGGCGGTAGCGGGTGTTTCTGGAAGTTTATTATGTTTCTAAATTAGAATAAATAAATAAAAAATACCTATCGCTGTTAATCTATTAACACGAAAAACAAAAATTAGTAATAGCAAGTATAGTGCGCGAAAAGAAAGAGTGAAGTGGCACTTGCCCTATCTATTTTCACCACAAAAAGAAACCACTTTTAGGATAAATACAATATATGTATATGAAGGCGGCGACGAGCTTCTTTTGGAACTTTTAATCCTGAATCGAACTATTTTCAAAATAATCACGTTAACATGTATTCTTACCAACAAAGAATTTCCCCTTCCACTTGTAGGGCTCGTTGTTGATCGCCACTTCAAACCTAGCGTAGCCATTGTGCCAGAATCGTGGTTGTACACAGATGGCTCTGTTCACGTCGACCACGGCGCCTAGCACGGACTCCGTATCAAAACGACAAGTGATTCTGTCATCAGGGTTGAAGCACGGACCGGTGATATTGACGATAGTACCTCCAAGCATGTTGCCACTCTCAGGAGCAAACATCAGAGGTAGATTAGCACCGTCTGCAAAAATAAAAATAAAAATGATGTGTTTGGTAGTCCTCCGGCTGACATATCTTTTGATCAATAGTCCATAATTTGTATATCTCATTAATAACGACGATCGTCTCTTTAATAGTTCCTTATTTTATTACGTTTTACTCACCTATATCTTTATTACACGTCCCCATAAGTATTTTTTCGTCTATCCTGAATATGTGCCGTCCTGGGAACCCGTTCGCCCATCCTCGACCTGTCAGATCTCTTAGCACAGAAGCTTGGGAGTAAGGTTTATATTCATAGCTCTGGGTGCCGTTGCCGGCGTTGAATCCGATCTAGAAATATAACAAAACTAGTTCCTTATACCAGACATAAGTAAAACAGTGGTATTTTGACAGAAACTTGTAGGCAGTATACGTTTCCTTCTAGATTTTTGTTTTGCTATGCTATTTTTAAAATGACTTCGAACCTCATCTCATATTTTACACTCATTCAGTTGTCATTGCGTTCGTGATTGTTTGTTTTGTATAGTCTCATCGCAGATTCAAAAGTGACTTTACTAGTGAGTTTTTCAGAATAGCACGACTGAAGGCAAATGGGTCATTAGTGACATTACATTAACTATATTTGGTTACTCTATGAGACGTTTGCTCTGGCGTAATATGTATAATGTTTTTTAGCTATCTTGTTGATATCCTTATAAATTACTTACGTAAGCTGGTACTCCTCCTTCACCAGTGGTGGTATCACCCCCTGCCTCGGTGTGGGAGCTCCAGTTAATTTCGAGGTAGTTGAATATCGCGTAAGTGAAAACTTCATCAGTGGCCAGCACCATTTGGAATGTGTTTGTCTGTAAAGAATTGATAATCAAAGCATGATCAGTACACTTAACAGAAGCTATAATGCTGTGCCAATGAAGGAGGCACGCCTACAACGGAATCCGCATTATGTGCAGTAATGCATGTTGCAGTAGATTTGTCATAAGGGATTCCTAGTAGTTATTCCTTACTGTGGACACAAATCAAAATCAGACCAAATTCATGAGCCCCAAATGGCTCTTCTCATTGCCTCTCAAATAACGTAGTTGAGAGAATTATGAGCAAAAGTTACCGTTCCACTTTTCAAATTCCTATATGATGACCGGCGATCTAATTTCTTTAATAAAAGGGTAAGTTGAATACTAGCTTACCATGAACAGCGAGTTGTCAATACCACCGGCGAAGGACATGTTCTTCCAAGTAATAGTGACGACGTGCTTGGGGAAGAAGGTTTCTGATCCGATGACTCCCTCACGAATATCCCACGTGATTCTTTCGCGCATCTCCACGCCGAGCTGGTCGGTGCGGGTCTATTGGAGCAAGAATTTGATGAGGATCAAGAAAAAACAAAACAAAGTGACGAGTCGTATTAACACGCACCACTATATGGTCAGGCCTCATAAGTTAGTGTTTTCATAGTTGAGAGCGATGATATGGAAAAAGGTCACGATAGCTTAGTGTTAGAGTGAGATGAAGATAAAGCCAAAGAATATTATTTATCAAAGTAAAGTATGAATTCGTTACAGACAAACTTATTAGCAAATAAAGAAGGAAAAGAAGAAAAAAATATTGGCATCCAAATGATGATTAAGAAAATAAACTTGTGTACGCTTAATGGTTTTACTGATGTATTTTTTGAAAATAGAATGGAATGTCACCTGCAAATCTCTGTCCATTCTGAAGTAGATGCCTGGTCTTCTTTGGTCAGGTTCCTCGGGTCTCATGCTGCCGATACGGCATTTGCTGAAGAAAATACCTATAAACGAGGGGTCGTGGGCAGTTGGCCAGTCCCGAACAGGGAACGACAGAGGGTAGGTGTAGTGGTCTGGAGGATCACTGAAGTAGAGGTAGCCGTTCATGGAAATCTGAAAAGTATGAATTCAAAAGTAATAGTGTAATAACACAATTAACACACAAATAAGCTGTATTTAAATGATGATACAAAGGTGGCAAGCAGGCGTACGGCCGGCCTGATTGTAAGCGGTCACAGTCTATAGGCGCTTCGAAACTTATTGGTCTTCACACCAATAAGTTCTGCATGCAATAAGCTCTCCTCACGGTACTGCATTAGCAGTATCTTACTGCCTTGCGCATTCTCGAGGAGCTCTAAAAATACGTCAAAGTGTTCTTGACTCCAATCTTCAGTATTATGAAGGTACTGTCCCCAGTCGGGTGGTTCCACTATTTTATAAAAAGTTCCATTACGGCCTATCTCTCTTTCAGCAAATATTTTCTACCACGCAATGTCAAAAATAGTAGCCAAAATCTTGAAGCATTAAATGCTGTAAATGTAGTAACTCACCCGTGTATAATTGAATCTGAACCCAAAGAACGGTAGCTGAAAGTTGAAGTTCTTGTGAATCTGTGGGGTGGAAGAGTGAATATCACTCTGGTAGTCGCCCATGTTTTCGTTGCCACCTTGGTCGTAGAACCAGTACATGAAGTTTCCTCGGACTTGGGCCAAACGTTGGTTAGTGATGACGTAAGGTTGGCCATTGTTTTGGTATGTTGTCGACGGTAGCACTCGGCCGTCAATGTGAGCTGTAGATAGAATCAACTTAGTATTTGTGCTCTTGCTGAAACTACAATATCTTCAAATCGTTCTCATTATTTTCAACATTCACCTGGCGTAGTTTAAACAAATTTTGTAAATACGGAAGTGAGTTTGTTTGTTACTCTTTGACGCCTTAATTAATCAACAGAGAGGAAATATTGTATTTTTGCGGGTTTGTATTGAATAGGCTCCGAAACTACTGGACCGATTTCAAAAATCTTTCACCGTTAGAAAGCTACATTTTCACTGAGTAACATAGGCTATATTAAACTAGCTGCCCGCCCCGGCTTCGCACGGGTAGGTAGACATTTATCAAATATGTTGTCTACCCGTGCGGAGCCGGGGCGGGCCGCTAGTTATAGATATTGGTGCAAATTCTCTTGTGCATCTTATTAGAGTAAAGCTTAACAAAAATATTAACTATATTCTGTTGTTAATTGAAACTAAATAATTTGATTTTGTCAGCTAAACTTTTTCGTAAATTTATTTTTGCTTACTGATTGCTATGGAGAGCGTTCCCAATCAAAAAAATTAGCAATGAATTTTTCTTTGCCAAATCGAATCGTGGTCGGGTTATAACTAGTATTAATTTAAAAGCTATAATATGTTACGCTTCGTTCTAGTTAACAAATAATACACCTCAGAACTGTCCTGCAGGTATGTTCATATCGAACCGAGCTGATAATTGATAAGCTATCACTTTATATCGGACAGCTCGCGACTATTCGTAGTAAGTACTTGTTTGATGTTGTCATTCTAACAATGTTCTTACATTTATTATTAGAATCATTGTTTCATTTGAAATGCAATGCAAATTTATCTAAGACCATAATAAGGTCGGTAAAACTACTACCGGTTCGATAAAAAATAATTTTGAGAAGAGATATGCCAAGTAATTTTATATGTTGTGATAAATAGTGAGGATATTTTCATATCTAATTGATACAATGTATATATTCGAATATATTCAGGTGACAGTCTGGTACCCAAGGGACAATGTCAGGAGTAGAGGACGACCAGTAAGACGATGGGAGGATGACATGACACTCACTGTAGGAGCTCATTGGATTAGAGTGGCAGGGGATAGGAAACAATGGAAAGAGTTGGAGGAGGCCTTTGCCGTAAGGCACACCGAAATCAGAGACATTCTGTAATTGCATGATAATAGATATAAGTTTTTATTTAGTTATTAATTTTAAATTTTCGGAAATAAAAGGCTATTATTATTATATATTCGAATACCTACAATATTGAAGTGTAAATGGTGAATGTTAATGTTTTTCATACATCGGTCAAAAATAAACTTGTCAGAATACTAATGATTATACTTCTACTTGTATTTGGCTGTGCCTATATGCAGTTCTTCAGTATCCTCTACACCAGCGTTACTCAACCTTTTTATTAAAGGGGGACCACAAACACGTGGTATCCGAGGTGTGTGTGTAAAAAAACATAGGTTCTAGAGATTATTACCTGATTTCAGCTACTAATAACGGATTCATCGCGTATATTTGTAATTTTTTGGCAATTGCCGTATATTACGGCAAATTACCGTATAAATCAATCACTACACACCACAGAACGGCAGTGCAGAAAACTGGCAGCATTGCCACGCCGGATAGCAATGCTGATTCTCTGAGCATTTTATCGAATTTGTTAGTTATTATATCAGTCTAGATTAACAATAAAGCTACCGTAAGGTATTCTGCAATAAAGTTAACATGTAAATCTAGACTTTGGTATAATAAAATGGCACTTGACAAAGTTACGTTACAAATAAAGTAGTAACTAAGCTACACGATGATAACGACAATCTGGTAACAAAAACTAAGCAAACAAAGTACATGAGACACATTATGAACAACCCGGTTTGTGAGAACAAATATTTATGATTTCATAATTTATTTTTCTTCACTTCAGTTTCAACGTATGAGTCAAACCTGTTAAGTAAATACAATCAAGTTTGTTTGTTGTAGATAGTGGGTATGATTAATTTTACATACCAAGAAGTGACGTATCATTAAATCTCCAGATACACTTGTTAGAATGTCAGTGGCTTCGACAGTAGCGTGGGTGTGACCGGTATCTAATTTTGCTATAGGAATCATTATTGGTAACAGAATCATTTTCTGCAGTAAAGAATGGCTAGCAGTAAGCTAATTCAAAATCGAAGACAATCAAATGGTGCTAATTCTGCTGTACGAAATCATGAAGCTAAGCTTATTTGACAGGAATAACAGTATTGCCAATCTAATTAACCTCGCACATGAGAAAGGGATAGCAAGACTTATAGTCCTGTTAAATTAGTTTAGGTCAGTGATTTTGTACAACAGAATCAACCCTAATAATAGTCTGCATATATTTCGTTAGTAATATACTATGAGATATATTCGTTACTGAACTTTATGAGTCTAAGGAGGCTCCTCTGCATAAAGCAGTGGATGCTTGAATAAGAAGAAGTGATACCGTGGTTAAAGGTTTCGACCGTTACGTAAACTTGGATCAACTTCTGCGGTAGTGTGCGATATGATTTTATAAAAAGGTAAAATTGCTAGTTTGTTTGCTATGTATGGATTAAAAAAATATTTAATTAGTGAAAGCTACGATTGAACAACACTGAAGTCCTAGAGTCGAACATAGGGTACTTTTATCCTGGAAATTAAAGGGTTTGAAGTTAAACTAATAAGTAAAGCAAAGAGATATAAACAAGACATGTACTATATAATAAACCTAGGCACGAAAATTATGCAAACTGCAGGCCTACCTGAAGAAACATTCAATGTCCTTAAAAATATCCTAAAACTGACGAAAGAAGTACAGTCAAAGTACGTTCCCATGGCCGCATTATTCAGCTCTGACCCAGAACTGAGCCTTCCTCGAACGATTACATGAAATCACTCATATTATACACAACATTTTAAAGCAGATTTTTTATCACTACACGATAAAATGCGTAGCCCTTATCTGTACCTAATTGGATACGTAAAGGTTTACCATATTAACCGACCCATTGAAAGTTAAAGATAAAGGCGTTGCAAGTTCTATAGAACTGGCTCAAATTAATCGTAGCAAGGTGCGGCTCCTTATCGACGATTATTTTAAAGATAATTTGTATGATGTTAGTGAGGTTAAATAATTTGTTTTATGATTAGCTAGCTTTTTTCCCGCGACTTAGCCCGCGTAGCGGGAGAGTATATAGTCTAATGTTACTAAGAGATAATGTAGCTCAAAATATGTTTAAATCAGTTCAGTAGTTTTTAAGTTTATTCGTTACATAAATAAAATACAAATCGTTCCTCTTTATAGGTAATATTGTAGTGTAGAAAAGGCAAGTGGACCTTAGTTTCACCTCAGAGTAGATAATAGCTACGGTTTTACTAACATGTGATGCCATTTGCAGTTATGGATTTCCGAAATATTCTTGATTCATTTAGTAGATTCCTTCGTTAGAGTGGAATAATTCAAATCAACAATTCCAACATAATTTAACATCACATTTGCATCGATAAATTGCCGACAGTCGTAGTCAAAACAAGCCATTTTCTTGTTTATAGATCTGTAGATCCCGACATCTTTCTTATTATTATTGCTTTGGTAAGCAATAATAATACAGAAATATGTTTTAGAATGAAGCTAAATCCATTGTACTTGAGTTTATGTACTCAGGCTTAGGTCATAGCGTGACTCATTTTGATTCATGCAATTAATGTGGAACCACCTAGTATGATCCCAACCAGAAAACTCAAAAGAAAAACTCTTAGAAAAAACTTTTTGCAAATTCACCATAATATAAGTTATGGTGAACTTTCGGCCCATGATTCTTTCTACTACCAATGGCCGATTAGAGATAAAAGAACAGATCAATAAATACGTACTTGTTGACGGAAATCAAAATCATTAAGCAATTAATTGCTTTGAGGTGTTTTAAGGTTCAAAAACAATTGTTTATTCAGTTTGCGTTACTAGTTTGATTCCTAAGTTTATTATTCTCTAAGATTCTCTTATATACGCAAAAATATTACCAAATTCGTTGAAAGTGACATCTGTAGTACCAGGCATCAGCAGTTGTTTCTCACTTTGACCTCCATCTCCAAGTAATTCCAAATTCACCGGCTCTTCACCAACAAGACCATCATTTAGAACTTGGTACTTCCCACTTTTCACTTCCAGCGGTAGTGGCTCGAGGACATCAACCGGTGACACATCTTCCACTATTTCGTCCTCTACCGTATCTTGCGTATCGATATTTGGTTCAACTATCGTATTATCACCATCCACAGTTCTGTCATTAAAAACTACATCTTGTCCTGTTTCTCTTTCATTTGAAACTACATCTTGTCCTAAAACACAAACACTTAAAGCTAAAAGTACTATAAAACCTAGTTTATTCACACCCATTGTATTGTACACTTTTATAATCATCACATTATTTGATACGGCTATCGTTTTTTTTTACAACGACAGGTGCCTAGCTTTTGTGCTGGTCGACTAAAGTGTTTGTACAATGTGAGCTCAATGATACTGTGTTATCTGTTGAGATATGATAAGATAGCAAATAGGAACGTTTAGGTGTGCCAAATTCTTTGTACTACCTAATCCGAGCCCTGCATACACCGTAAGGCCCATAATTTTAGGTTAATTTAAATTAGCGTTTTCAATGGGTTCAGGTTAAGTAAACGGTGAATGGTTAAGCAGTAGCACCGGGTGTTTACTGTTTACATAGGTATAGTATAAATATATTGATCTTATAACTTGTATTGTCCGTGTGTACTTACCGTGACCGTACCCACTTTTGTGTCTATTGATAATTATGGGTTGTAAACCTAATGTAATTTCACAAATTTATTTACTGAACCTCATTTCCAAACAGCCTTTGGGCTATTTATTGGATTTTTAAGTACATTCATGCCCAGAAATTTGCAGATTTTAGGAGTAATTTTGTTTGCTTCGCCATAATCAAAAAGAGAAATTCACAGCGCCAAGGTGGAAGTTCCGGTTCCTACGTAACTAAGATTCATTATAAAACTAATCAATAAAGTAAGTAACAGTCCTATAGTTATCAAATGATAAGAATGTTTCTGAAACCTCCGGTATCTGACTAATCATCTGACTGTGTGACTCAGAACGTATGATGCTTCACTGTTTGTGCCTACTGGTACTTCCGGTATCTAAGGCAGTCTTAACGTCTGCCGGATGTTCAGGGATTAGGTATAAAACCATTTTTTCTCCCTTTGTTTATTATGTTCCTTAGACTGTCTTTGGTCATTGACCGTGTGCATTTTACGCTTGAAGAGATTTTTAAGAAATGGTTCTGGATGATGATGATGAAGCTAACCTAAAAATAGTTTGGAAGTTGCAGGACTTAATAACAGTACGGTTCGTTTGGTAGATGATAAGATACGACGCTGATTGATGTTTGAAGGCTGCAACCATTACCCTGGAGAAGATTATGCTTGTCATCAGAAATGCGGTGCAATTCTACAAAAGATAGCATTCGAGTCCAGAGCATAGTATTGATTTGTGACGTTTCAAAGGCCACTTGGTGCCTTAGTTGGAAATCTCACATCAGGAATTCTTTACAGGTAGGCTGGTTGAGGCCTCTTGTGACAGGCGTGCTGGTACTCTCATCAATTAGCATTGCTCTCCAGCTTAGCATTTTTTTTTCTACCACTAAGGTGGCACACAAGCATACGGCCCACCTGATGGTAAGCAATCACCGAGGCCTATAGCCGCTAGCAATACCACTAACGGGTAGCCAACATTTTTTGTTGATGAGGACTCACTGTGCTAGCAGCATTACTACTAGCGCAGCATATTCTAATGGAACACTGGCAGCCTTGCTTAACGCAGAAACACAACACTACATCAAGGTTGTGTTTTTTCACTGGGGTTTTTTGTTAGTTAAAGGTACAGTCCCCAGTCTGGCGGCTCCAATATGAATAGGAAAATCTACCGGAGATCCCAATTCGCCCATCTCAAATAATGCTAAAAGTCTGCTGTTACCACTATTGAATAGTGCTGTATCATAGAATAAATATATACAGAGGGAAATTAAAAAAAATGCCTATATCCTCCTTCATTACGCATACTTTCTTGAAAAATATCATCTATATCGTGAACAATAACAAACGGAGATCGAAGAAAAGTATAATGTTTATGTAATAATCCAAGAGAATACAAACTATGTAATTTTAAAGGTCTGTCATTCCTCTTGGTAGACCAAAGCTCAGGTGGCGAGACGATTTGGACGGTTTCAATGCGGATTGGCCAAGCATTGCACAACACCGAGGCAATTGTAAAAATGTGAGAGAGGCCTTTGCACAGCAGTGGGACAGTAACTGCTAAATAGAATAGAATAGAATGTCCTTTTACTTGTCAATTTAAGTTCAGGGTCGGCAACGCGCGAGTGACCCCCCCTGGTGTTGCAAGCGTCCATAGGCTGCGGTAACCGCTTACCATCAGGCAGGCCGTATGCATGTTTGCCACCTTAGTGGTATAAAAAAAACTACCTATTTACAAAAACAGATGTTAACCTACCTACTTATAGATAAAATACCCAAACCAGAATCATGCGGGAGCGTGCCAAGAATGCTGGCAGCATTGCCAAGCTGGATAGCAATGCTGATTCTCTAAGCGAGATATGTTCCAGCACGCCTGTCACGGGAAGCCTCAACCAGCCGACGTGAGACCTCCTTGAAAAGTTGATGTACTGTTCCAGCCAGTTGTTATTTGTGAAAAGGAAACAAACAATGCTGTGTCCAAGTTTGTTTGAAAACATTTATCTGAGAAGAAATTCCAAAACTCATCTTTCGTCGTAATCAAGATAATTATCCTCTTGTCCTTGCCGCGGGGACAATTCGAAGTTCATGGGACAGTTTTGTTATTCATAAGACGCAATAATGTATTATTATCAGCATCAATAAAGCACTCTTGAAATAATGTGATCGTTTAACAAAAGTTCCATTGAGTACCGAGTGCAAAGCAAATAGCCAGACGGCTCTAAATTTACCAATTGCATTTCAAGTCACGCTCATAACATTAAGATCTTTCTGTACATTGACTATTGCTTCTTTGTTAAAACGTATACCGAAGATTGATCGAAGAAACCGAGCGTTGGATAGATGAAATTTTACATACGAATAACGTCGTTACCCAGACAAAGAAACAACTTAAGGAATTACGTATAGTTGTTAAGTTATATACATAAGTGCGTTCGGAAATGTGTCGCAAAGAGTTTCTCACAGAATTACAGGTAAGCGGTTACCGCAGTCTGCAACAAAGTAAATTGTGCAATTTGTTTCCCTTAAAAACAAAATGGTACAAAAGAACCTATCCGATTTGACTGGTTACCTACCAGCTTTTATACAAAGCAACTGTCTTCGGAAGAACGCAACTCACTATCATACTGTTTGTTGGATGCTTTTTATAGAGTTTTAGCCTGCATCAGAGTGCAGCACAAAACTGTTTTTATACCACTAAGATGGTTAACAAGCATACGGCCCGCCTGATGGTAAGCGGTTATCGTTGCCAATGGATGGACACTTCCAACATCAGGATATATAATCGCGCTTTACTTTGTCGTTTACGACACTGCAAAAATGTCTTCACCCCCTTCTTGAAACACCTCATGCTGTACTCCTTTGGGAAAAACGGCGGGGAGTTCATTCCACAATTTGATCGTGCGCGGGAGGAAGCTCGTTTGGAACCGCGCAGTGAGAGACCATTTCGGTTCTAATGTGTGAGGATGAATTCCCCGCCGATGGCGAGAGGTGCGTTGGTAGCCTGTGCCCGGTAAAATATTTTGCTGTTGCTGCGGCGGCCTTTGAGCCAGCTTCAGGTAGCTCGTTCTTTGAGAGGATACCTTGAGGATACATAGTCTGTCAGCTGACAATAAACTTCCAGCGGTAGGTATATAAGAGGTTGAAAGACTTGATAGCACGTACTATAGGAAAGTCTGTGGTGGAGAGCTGCTAAATTATATACTGGGGGGCTTGACTTGAAAATATATTCTACACTATTTTGATGACACGAGTACATATTATGTATGAGACAATACTAACCATTTAATTACTTGACTATATAGTTTGTATGGCTCAACATATAAAATTCTATTAACCATTAAATAATCAACCAACTACATGTAAGACCAGCGAAGTATTACAATACAACAAATATTGTACCTTCTGCTATTTTATTTCTGTGTATCTCCATCATATCCATTTTAATCCCACTAGTATACAACGATCGTAAACGGATATCGTAGCATCCAATGATATATGTAATAAGGTGGTAGCATCACCGCTTGCATATCATTACGTCGTGCCCGTGAATAAAAATATTTATTTTCTTTCTTTCTCCGAGTGTTATTTTAATTTGACCTTCAACAATAATCAACTCTTTTAGAAAGATATCGGAACACTGAGTGCACTTTATCGATAACAGTTGCAACGTGTGTATAAAATGCATACCAAGTCAAGTCGCCCAGAAGTTACTACGCGCATTCCACAAGCGGAACACGCCAATTATTTGATATTGCTTTTTAATTCGCCTTTGTTATTTAAATAGCAGCAAATATGCCGTGCGCAGGCTGTGGAGACAGTAAGTGATATTTTTTTACTAAATTTTGTACAAAATATGCGCAAATTAAAAAAAAAAATTGGCTATTTTACGGTGCTCGGCACGGCGCCGGCGGTAGGTAGACCACAATATTTTTCAGTATCACTAATCCATAATATTGGGTGTTAATTAGTTTCAGGATATTAAAATATTTCATTGGGATATAATACTTTTTCGTTTGTGTAATTTGTAAAGTACATTTATTTATGGAAATTAGAACCTGTTTGGTTTGGCGGATAGTGCATAAAACCTACCTTTGTATTCGTATTATAAATACGTAAATAAATAAATTATAAGTAGGATTACTTTGATTACTTACATCTTTACTTACCAAAAACACGGGATGAGAAAAGCAAAGCGTGTGAATCGTATGAAGAGTCACATCTACCACACTATCTGTTGCTACGCCAGACCTATCCTGAGTGTTATCATTAAGGATTTAATCGTATCTGTATAATTATATTAAATACTATTAGCAGCTCAGCGTGAATCCTAATGTTGGTTCTAAATCTAGTAAGCATAGCCGGCTGCATGAATTTTAATTAGCTATTGTCGGCAGGGTCTTATATCCCTAAAAACAAATGAAATACGGAATCCATAAACGAAAATTGTTCGTTCACGCCGACAAGCCATACACCTATATATTTAGGGGGTTTTATATTTTTTTATTTAACAGTATTCATTGATTTAGAGATAGGTGCAGTAATTTAATAAATTAAAACAGTTTTTTTTATTCAATTATTATGTGAAGATTCATTGATAAAAGGTTATCATTATCGCATTCCATTTATAGAACATACAATACTTTAACGGATTTTGTTTTAAGAGAAGTACGGTCTACTTATAAAAGGTATATCGGCGCTGTATGGAGTACGGATTCTTAGTAATATGTTTCAGGTCTGTGGTAGTAGGTAGGTCACTTGATTCCACTATTTTCTAAAGACCACAGCCTAAAAGATAACTTATTTTAATTTAGTGTTATAACCAAAACAAGTGAAATGTCCTGTAATGTCCAACGTGCCATAGTTATAAATACTCAGACGGACAAGCTCTAACAGAACATACAAAAATATTGCGATGACCGGTACTTTCAGATATGGACCAAAATGGATGATGTCCTTTTAGTATAATAATGCGCTTATAACGAGTCCTTGAATAAAGTACCTACCTGTGAAAAGGGTTCGGCCTTAACACAGCTTTGTTATCAGATAACACTAAGTAATTAAACATTTTACAACCCGTCTAAAAAAAAAGTAAGAAAAGTGTTTGTGTCATGTTTTGTAAAGTACAAGCGGGTTTTTTCAACAAAACTCCGATTTCATATTGTTTTGGTTCATTCTGCGTGCGTTTAGAAACTGCGTTAGCCTTGCTTTGGTCATTATTTCGCAGTGGATCTTATAAGTAATAAGAATTAATAATTAAGTATTGAAAAGGTATGTAAAAGGCAATTAGAAATATTGGACTACCCGATTTTAAAGACCGGGTCTTATAATAAAATTAAGGTAAAAAATATATTTTATTGTCACTATACCTTTATAGAACCTACCATCATCAAGGTAGATAGTTTACAAATATTTTACACTTACTAAATGCGCCGAGCGCCAGCCTGGTGACAGTACAACTCTAAGAAAACGGCGACTGAAATAGTTATTTTGTTTTTGAATCGCATAGCTGAAAAATAAGAAGCGTGATAAATAAAAATCTTTCGGCCCGTTGCGTTGGGACGGGCTGAAATTATCTTCAGTGAGAATTGGATGTTGGGTGCAGTAGCCTCACCAAGAACAACTTATCGCTTACGACTATTTTTGTATGCGAAAATGAACAGCGCAACGCCGTTGAAAAGTAAACTAAAAATTCGTATGAAAAATTTAATCTTATGAGAGTTACGTTTTTGAATACGTTGTCGAAAGATGTTCTTGCTGATGACATGTCAAGCCTCTGCCTACTTTTACGGGAAAACTTTTTTGAAGGCAAATTTCTTTTTCGCAGATTGTAAATGTACATCGAGCCAATGCAGCCAGACTTGCAAATGCGATGCAAGCTGCACGTGCGCTTGCAAGAAGAGCTCTTGCACCGAGGGAGACTGCTCTACCAAGACAACCAAGAAGTAGAGCATAAATCACACCCTTAATTTTATTATTATTTTTCATATCATAATAACTCCCTTAAAGATCGTTTTAGCTTCAGCTAAAATGTATTATTTTACTATGCATATAAGTATTATACAAACATTTTTTTACAAGACAGTAGACTGTTAAATTTAAATCACAATGCAAGAGAAAATAAGGTATATAAGATAATGATTATTTGTTAAGATATTGCAGCGAATATTCGATTTACCTACTTGTAAGTTTATCACATAAAGATATCATTTATGTACTATCCCTTATGTTATGTAATACTATCTACTTCGATACAAGCATAATAATACAGACTTATTATGTAGCTGTAAAGCTAAAACGTTATATACATGCCTTCTCAGTGAAATGACAGCTGTATTCTTTTATTTAGGAAGTCTGGTGTATTAAAGACATGAAAAATTATAATTTGTTTCATTTACCAATATCATGTATTAACATGATAATAATTTATTAACTTATTCAATGGAAATTTCAGGCGACGCTTCTCATATTTGATTTATTATATCGTAGCTCAGAGTAGATAATATACTACATCGTAGGTAAGTTTTAACTGTCTAATTGTTTTTCTGTTGTCATTTCATACAAGTACCTGTAAAATGAAAATGAAAATAAATTAATATACCTATTTCTTAAGTAGGTATGTACTTTCAAATCGTTAGAATCTACCACCGGATTCGGAGGATCGTATTTGGAGAGAAAAATCTGGCAAGACTCTTTGACTATTAAAAAAAAACATTATAAAACCAGTAGTATCTAAGATCTAGTTCTTAGACAGAATCTAGTAGATAATATATTTACCGTGAACAAGGATGTCGTGGCAATCACAGCCCGGGACGCACCCCTCGCTCCAATGGCTGATAGGCTGCAATTCTGAAATAGAAATAAATCTTTTCTTATCGCACAGATTTACAATAGTAAAAGTAATACATATTCAAAAATAGCTTAGCTACTAAGTTTTTTTTATGAAGCAGAATGTTCATGTAGAATTAACTTTTTACAATACATATGCAGAGTATATAAGAGGTCTATAGAAACGCTACATGATCATGTATGCGCACGGATGACGTTGCAAAAACTATTTTTCTAATTATTCATACACATGCAATCAATAATACTTCAAAACGTTACAATTTGTGGACTTGGCGTGAAGATAATAATGTAATGTCTATGCAAAATATAAAAATAATAATTCGAATTTTGACCAATGAATGAAATTGAACAATGTCCGTCGACACGTCTCATATTGTTGAAATCTTTCTAAAAACAAATATGGCTGGGGTTGTTTGTTAAATCCTGAGTGTAAATAAAGTATTAGAAATAATTTCAACCAAACTTACGTGTTTGCCCGTCATATATTTTCATTTTCAAACTCTAAATGGAGTTAATAATGTAAATAATCTTTTTAAGAGATCCTGTTTAAGATATACGTGTTTCCAGTCTCAATGTATCTTTAAGAATGGCGTTTGACAACAACTCAGTAGTTTTAGAAACAAAAAGTGTCCTTTTTAAGCTAAAAACCTCGACATTGATACAATTATCGACAATGGAAATCTAATGAATCGGAACAAATTGGATGCTCGTGATTCATCTGATGAAGAGTAGTTAGCAGTATGAAAAACATTACCTCCCGTAGCTGCTTGTCGGTTCTTCTCAAAAGGCCGATACCTGACCACCATTCGATTTGTTTATTATATAATAATAATATTAATTCTTTGGACATTATCACACAGCGCCATTTAGCCCCAAACTAATCAAAGCTTGTACTATGGGAGAACCAGTAGCTGATACAACACATATATACTTTTTTTGTAAATACATACTTATAATACATACCAAACACCCAGACGCAAGCCAAACATATTTGTCACATAAATGTTTGCCCCGGAATCGAACCTGCGACCTTCTAGCGTAGCAGACTGGTGTACTAACCACTAGACCAGCTGTCTCGTCAAATTAAAGTCGGAAGATCACAATACACGCTGTAACTTAGTTTTCAGACCAGAATGAATAGGATAATTTTACCTGTTATATTGCCAGTCGTACCTACCAAACAGACTGACAACCTACTTTTATAACCGACTTCAAAAAAGAGGAGGTTCTATGTTCGTTTCTACACTGTTTATGTAACACAATCACGCAGCAATATAATTAGAAGAACATTGTAATAACAAGTGTTTGAAGAGAATGATCAATATTGATTAAATCGACACTTATCACACGTGATTAATGGTGGAAAGTTCCAGAGAAAACCTACGTAGGGTGGTTAAGTACGACGATAGCTTATTGTTGGACGAGATACCAAATATATTATTGTTTATTTTTATTTTTCTTTATACGACTAGGGTAGCAAACAAGCATAAGGCCCGCCTGATGGTAAGCGGTTTCCGTAGCCTATGGACGCTTGCAACACCAGAGGTATTACTCGCGAGTTGCCGACCCTTAAAGTCTAAAGTGTGGAATTCGTGAGGGTAAACAAAGATGATTTTAATCTAGGGCAGTAAATAAATGAATTTCATGAAATCATATTAGTAGATTGTGAGAAATTCTGTATCTACTGTGTGATCATAAAAAAACAGCCAAGTGCGAGTTAAACTCGCACACTGAGGGCTCTGTAGTCCGTACTAAAAACAAACTACCTACTAATAAGTTTCCCTTCGGTTACGGAACCCTAAATAGTAGGTACGCGTGTTTAGTTCCTAAAAAATATAGATTTTATTGTTACAAAGTAAAGTAAGCATCGAGGTTGATATCAAGCCTTGCAGTTTTTGTCTTGAGTTTTTATCATATTGACGAAGTATATAAAGCTTGGCGAATCTGTCAGTTAGCATCAGACTTCAGACGTTATACTTCAGACGGTCAGACTTCAGACTTAATTTCATCAACCAACTTACATTGCTAAAATGCCAGCCCCGTGTGAGCCCTGCAAAGGTACAGAAAACTTACTTTGAATTTTATAAATATTGGCCTATGTTAAAATATTAGTAAGTAAGGATGCCAGTGTTCCACGAGGATGCGCTGTGCTAGTAGTAATGCTGCTACCACAGTAAATTCTCATCAACAAAATGTTTGGCAACCCGTCAGTGATAGCTCTGGTATTGCTAGCGGCTATAGGCTACGATGACTGCTTACCATCAGGTAGGCCGTGTGCTTGTGTGACACCTTGGTGGTATAAAAAAACCTTGTCAAAGTCATCTAACTTTTAATCTGTAAAAATAAAAACAGCTTCAAATTGCTTCTGAAATAAAGAAAATTTGGGAAAATCTTTCCTTTTATAAAGTCCCGGTAGCATGAACTTTTTCGACAACGTTTTCGTGTCGCCTTCGACTATTTTTGTATTGAAAAATGAACAGAGCTGCGGCGGTGAAAAGTGGAACTAAAATTAGTATGACAATTTTGACATTTCGCGAGTTACGTTTTCGAATACGTTGTCGACAATGTTCCTGCTACCGGCACAGTTTTAAATATGTGCAACATTACCATTGTAGATTCCTGCAAGGAGGTCGCAGACTGCAAGGACAACTGCAGCTGTGACGCTTCGTGTTCCGACTGCCCGACACAAGGAGGTAATATTAGTAAGCCATTCATTAATATAGTAAAACGAGGTGCCAAAACTGTTGTACAAAATCACCAAACTAAACCAATTTGGCGGACTAAACTCTTGCTATCCATTTCTCATGTGCGAGGTTAAATAAGAATGGCAATACTTTTAGTCCTGTCAAGTTTGTTTACTTTAATGATTGCGTACAACACAACAGAATGCTTTAAAAAAGTATTTTTTTCATACTAGCCTTTTTTCGGTCATCACGCCCTTACATTTATTTATACCGATATCAAAGGGTTTATATACAAATTATATTTAGAGAGAATTCTGACAGTGAAGAAATCAATTAAGTCAATTAAATTGCACGCTGGGTTCATTCCCGTCTACTAAATTCTTAATTCCTACAAGATCTTAGGTTTATTCCATTTGAGGATAATTTGTTTTCTCTTTTCCCAGGCACGTGCTGCTAACCAAAGAACGGATTAGACGTCAGAATGCTGAAGGATTTAATATCTGTTTGTAATTTTAACTTGTAAATTAAATATGCAATAAATTGAGGTCTCCATATGTTATAGTTTCTTTTGACTTATGTCCTTTACTGGTAAAAAATATTAGGCATAATTTGTCTTTTAATTATGTAGTTTCCTTGAGCCTGTCCGTTAATAAAGAGAAATAATTAAAATATCACATTAAAAAAATAAGATTAATTCAGGATAAGTCAGAAAATAAAAAAAACTTTCAACTTTAAAGCGCACGTGACCTTACTTAATTTCTATACGAAAACGAAATTGTGTTGTGTGTTCACCAGTGCACGCGCACAATTCGGATGCATTACATCATTGCCATAGTGGAATACAATTAACAAGATGCAAAATTATACCTACGCGTTGCAATGAATTCATGAAAAAAGGATTCACGCAACTAATAGTCTTGCCGTTCTTAATACTTTCCAACTAAAGTAATTCTCAAAACTTTGATTATGACAAGTATATAATCAAAGTCTCAAAGAGACGCCTCTAAGGAGACAGAGCCAGCACTAGAAAATATAAATATCCCTAAAAATAAAAGAAACGAGTAACAAAGTAATCAAACAAGAAAGAAAATAATGCTGACAGCATTTGGAAACCAGTCCATATAAAACACCCTATAAATATTTTTTCTCGATTCCCACATAGCTTTCCCACATAAATTAAATTGAAGTAACGAGTTCTAATGATAATTAATGTATACGCCACTTAAATTTAATATATCTATGGAAGAACTAGTTCTTCTGCTGGAGCTAGCATGTTTTTTTATGCTACGAATGTGGCCAGTATTCGATCACATTCGTAGCCGCCTGATGTGGAGATCGCCGTAGCCTCTTGAAGGTCAAGGTAGCTTGAACAGGTTTGCAAGACCAGGGGTATCTCTAGCCCATTGCCAACCTAATTATCCAGATGATTAAGCTCCGTATCAGAAGGTATATCAGGGAAGTAGTATGGAAGTAGTTTGCAGAACGTCGGCATATTAAAACGTGTATACGGTAACAATGTCTTCAATGGCAAAACGACTTACTAGTAAATCGTTCAATATTTTTTTATTAGGCTAATGACCCTGCGATGACTATGGAAAATAGCTTATAAACATGGCTCTGGAGCGAGATGGGTCTATAGTTCTTCAGCAGTGTATTACCGCCCTTTTTGATGAATAGCACCACCACGCTTCTGTTCCACGCTTCTGGCGTTTTGCCCTCGAGTAAGACGGAGTTGAATAGCTTCTGGAGGACCTTAAATACTAGGATTGAACTCGCTTTTATCCTTCTACCAGCACAGTGTATCCTCGAAAAGTTTTTATATTAGTTAGGTTCGGCAACGCGAAAGTAATATCCTTGATGCTGGGGGCGTCCATACCACATCTAACCCTACGCTACGGTAACAGCTTACCAGCAGGCGAGCCGTAGCCCGAGCAAGAAAAATTTGTAGGTACGTATTCAAAAACGTAACTCAAAAACGTAAAATGTCAAAATTTACATAGGTACTAATTCGTTCCATTTTTCACCGGAACAGCGCTGCTATACAATAATAGTCGAAGGCGATACGAATAAGTCGCAAATTATTCTTGCTAAGCCTACCGCTACTTTGCCACCCCAGTGGCATACTAATATACAACGTAGTTGATAATGTCCACACAGTAGTTGCTCAGAGTAGTTATATAGGTACTGCGTATTAGTAGCAGGCACTTAAAAACACTGCATTAGTAATTGACTGATAAAAAGCGAAACCTGGTCGCCATAAATATATAATGGTTAATAAGATGTGTGCAAAATTAATTTGCCACACTAACTGGCTCATTACCTTAGGCGATACATTCAATAATTCAAATTGATAAATAGCAAATTACCAATGTTGAGAGGAGAGACTGTAGCACCTTGTAACGAGATAGTAGAGTAGGTTCAGTGATTAATCCCACTAGATGAACACTAACTGGCATCTAAAGTATTGTTACCAACGATATCTGATTTGCGATAAGATAAGAATTTACATTACAATATTAACAGTCATGTTATCGTAGTTATGGCATAATTAAAGAAATAATGGCATAATAAAAGAAAAAGTCAATGAAACCCTGGTCACCGTATAGCTAGTGCTCACTTCTCACCCAAAGGATGAGGTTGGTCAAGCGAGCAACGCATCCCAGTTTATTTAGCACTCTGTCTGCAGTAAACTATTCTAATGAAGTTTTAGTTGAATTAATAATGTTAGTGTATTTATTAACTGATCAGTTTTTATTTTTAATAATTAGAATAATATTAGTTAACGTTGAAAAGATGAAAACAAAAACAAATTTTCAGGTTAAGAGCCGTGGTGGCCTTGTGGTATGAAGCGTTGTCTGCTATTCCAGCAACGTAAATTCGAATCCCACCGGTCTGTACCAATAAATTTTCTAACTTAAGGGCAGTGATTAGTCACACCACGAGCTTTACGGTAAAGGAAAACATCGTGCGGAAACCTGAACACGTCTTTGAAGAAATTCAAAGACGTATGTAGTGCCTAAGAGATGGCGACGGACTCACCATCGGTCACGTTGGCACTAAATTATCTTCGGTGGAAAGTGGGTGGGGCGGGACCCTTGTGGAATGTCGTGAAGATATATATTATAATTTTCAGGTTACTTGTGTTGTGATGGAACAGATAAATAATGCTTTAAGGTTCAAACAATTATTCGAAAGAATTATGGATTAGGATTTATAATATGAGTACCTAAGGGTACTTATAATAAATCTAGGATATTGTCTGACAACTGGTTTATCCTAGGTAAATAAGGTTGTTGTCAGTGCTCCACGAGGACTCGCTGCGGTAGTAATAATGCTGCCAGCACAGTGACTCCACATCAACTACAGGGTTGGCAACGCGTTATTGATACCCCACGTATTGCTAACTAACTAACTATCGCTGGAGGGCCGTATGCTTGTGTGCCACCTCAGTGGTATAAAAAAAGGGTAACCGATTTACCCTTTACAATTGGTTATAAAAATCAGATGGCAGTAGCTTTGTCTAAAAATAGGATGAGATCGAGCAACTCCTACAATGATTCGGTTAAGGCCAGGCCAGGGGTTTCTTAATGATGACGAATGAGGATATTGATTTGGTAATAGCAAAAGTCAACATATTATGTTAGAGTCATTATATTATGCAGAAGAAGAGAGCTATAGTTATGAGGAAGACGACAGAGAAAGCAATAGGGAAGCAGGTCTCGAGAATGCTGGACACGCGCTTGGAGAAGGGACGCCGGCGCCGGTTGGGATCCATCCTTAGCAGCAACCACCTGAGAATTAAAGTAGTGTTAGAAGTTTCTAAACATCAAAACATAAAAGAAAAAATCAAAATCTAAAAATATTTTTTTCAGCTCAGGCCTAATAAGACACTTATGAAGGTCTAAAGGTCGGTTCGGAAAAAAAGCCACCAGAGAAGAACCGGCAAGAAATTCCGTGTTCTGTCTTTTTGTAATGTAACAATCATGATATAACAATTTGTAACAAAATTCTACTAGACTTTTGTAGGAAATTACATTAGCAGTAGAGTCAATTCTAACACATAAAGACCTGCCATGAAATGCAACACTATCGGCCAAATATTGAAAAGACATATAAAGCTTGAAGGTCCACGTCACTGCTTGAAGCGTCTTCAAAATATAATTTAGCGTGTAAAGTCGGAGACCACTCGAAAGTAATGTGGCATCAGATTTAATTAGAGTTTTAGTATTCGGCCGTTTTTACATCAGAAACACTCAATGTTGTGATGAGAGATTTTGATGATGTGAGATATATAAACTACTATGTAATGACGAGCTATAAGGGCCCCATTGATTGGAAGACAATTTAATAGTAGATTCAGTACCCAGTATAAAAAAAAATATTTCATAACTCCTTTGGTTCCATGAGCTCAATAGTAGTATTACCTTTATCAGAGCAGTCGTTGCAGCCAGACTCCTTGCACGCGCAGTTCTCTTCACAGGAATCTTTGCACGAATCTACCAAAAAAAAGTACAGTTACATAATAGGTAGACACGTTCATGGAGAATAAATCTCTAGACAGGAAATTTGGGAGATCCAGTTACATAGTGGACCAAAGGGTGGTGAAACGATCTCTACCCATAGCGATCTATGGGTAGAGATCGTTTCAGCACCAAAGTATTTATAATAATATATATTATAATATAATACAAAACACTTGTGGAGTTCAGTTTACTACTTCACCGTCAGCTCTTATCGGCAACGCAGAGACTGAGAGAAAGAGAGGCAGAGGACGTCGAATGTAACTTCGTAACGTTTTTGAGTTAACACAGGTAACAATTTCACTCCTCCTAAAAAAATCATACTGGGGGCCTATATAAGAACATGGATTCTTAAGGATTATACTTCAATCAAATCAAATGTTCCTCTGCATATGCTACATAGCCTTATAATTTGTCCATTAATGGTCTATGATCGTTACAAGTGAAGCCTGAATAATGCCCACAGTAAATACCGTGTAACAGCGCTGCGCCTGCTCCGCCTGACGAGAGCCAATAACTACTGGACAAGGCTGCCACTCACGAACAATGTACAGTTACAAGACAGTTACCTACAAACCACTAAAAACTATCACATGATTGAAAGATAAATAAAACTAGGCAAAAGAATACAACGAACTAGCATTTTTCCATAGGGTAAAGGCTAAAGTCAAGACGACGATTTTTTCTATCAAGTATATGAGCGATTTTTGCTCTTTGATTTTATTTCACAGCCCCATTTAACTTGAATAATAGTATAAGAATCGAACGGATTGGTATACCGCTAAATGATGCGGTAGTATTGATGACGATGAAGTTGACAAATTTAAAATTCAGAACATAATTGTGTCGATTCTGTTGTCCAAAATCACGAAACATAACTAATTTGACACAACTTAAAGTATTGCCATCCTTATTTAACCCTGCACATGAGAAAGGGATAGCAAGACTTTTGGAACTGTCAAATTAGTTTAATGATTTCGTACACCATAATTGGCACCAATATATCGGAAAAATTACAACGTAGATCGAAATAAAGCCCTTACCTTTACAGGGCTCGCAAGGAGGAGACATGGTGAAGACGAAGAATTAACTCCAACTATGTACATTTGACGTGCCTTCAATATTTTATAGCATTGACGATGGACAAAAAGTGGATCGAGAGCAAGGCTGGTGAAAAACTCATAGCTATTGTACTAGGCTACAATGGAGGAAGTGTGGCGTGAACTTCGTGTAGGAGACAAGTGATCATGTGATGAAGATGATGGTCAAACACTCAAGCTACGAGTACTTGGGTGTGCCAATCGGTATCTTTATATATCTATTCTCTTCTTATAAATAAAAAAAAATATATATTTACATAGGTCCACAACTGGCGAACATATCGATGGACATACTAGATAAAAACAAAAGATACACAAAGATTAAGAACCTCCTCCTTTTTTGGAGTCGGACACAAATCAAATGCCGCATTTAGAACGATTATAACTAGAGGACGGTTCTACTAATTAATTTGACAGATTGTTTTGTGTTGTTCGTAATTGTCGGGACATGACATACGCCATTTTCAAGGTAGGAATAAGTTCCTAAGATCATTAAGCTAAACTAATTTGACACTATTGAATTTAATATTGCCTTCCTTATTTAACCCCGAACATGAGAAAGGGACAGCAAGACTTTAGTCCTGTCAAAGTAGTTTAGTGATGTTATACAACAGAATTGGCACCAGTACCTGACTAATTAAAAGCTGTCTGCAAGAACGGCAGCTAGGTCGGTAATTCAGAATTCTCCTGATTTATGCAATTAGGTGCATATATAAATCAGGGGATACATATTTATTATAGGGTGCAATAATCATCTGCGTGGAAAATCCTGGAACTTACATAAAGTATCTACATTTTATGAATGTTCCAGAGTTTTCTTATAGAAGCGTAAACAGGAAACAAAAACATTTTTTCTATAGGAAAATGGATTTGCTAGTTCCGCACGATTTCACCAAACGATCGCTACGGATACAGCGTTTTACTTCCGTCACTGGCACAACCTTCGCCAGCCATTGAGGACCATATTTAAAAGTCAATTATTAATTTTATTTGCATCATTTTAATCCGGGAGGTTGGAAGTCTAAGATGGCCACTATCACTGAAACTATTAAAGGTAAGTCACTTTCAATTAAAAATTATTTAATGTTACCCAACATTTATACACACAAAAATACATGTTGTACTCCTTCTTCAAGAATGGTGAGGATTTCTGAAGGGTCAGTAACGCGCAAGAGGAACCCCTGGTATTGCAAGCGTCCATAGGCTACGGTAACCGCTTACCATCAGGCGGGCCGTATGCTTGTTTGCCAATTAGAGATATGAAAAAAAAATGATAAATGTTTAAATTAGGAGTAGGTACTTTTGAATAATATACGCAACAATTTATTGTTTATATCTTAATTCGTATTTATCATCTATGACACTGGGTCTGACCTCAATTAACAGCGCCTATTAAATTGTAGTGTTACCTGTTTTGTGTGCTATATTGATATGTGTTTATGGGAAGGTGAATTTAGTGCTGCTTACAATTATAACAATTTGTATAGATTCTTTGAGTAATGAAAACTATTGCCTATAATAAATCTGAGATTCGAAAGCGCCGCATTTAAAATTCTTTCTCAATAGTTTCTCATATCTCATTTCAAGACTGGCAAAAAAGAACCTTGTGAGCAGGGTCGATGTTTTAAGCTTCATAAGCTTGATGTTCCCCTATTTGCAAAGCTTATGGGGCCCTGGTGCTCTGAACCACCTTGCCCTATGATAGCAACGATACTGTACAGTGTACACTCAACTTACCTTCAGACCGTACACTTGCCATCTTTGTATCAATAACTAGCTGTTTCCCCGCGACTTCGCCCGTATATTAATATAAAATATAGCCTATGTTACTCAGTGATAATGTAGCTTTCTCACGGTGAAATAATTTTTCAAAAAGGTGCAGCAGTTTCGGAGCCTATTCAACACAAACACACACACACAAAATACAAATCTTTCCTCTGTATAATATTAGTATAGATATAACTATTATTTTATTTCCAGGTACTTACCATACAATGACTCTGACAATGAAGGGCCCGAAGCCACCAGCTCCATCCTTAAGGGCTGAGGTCTGCCCTCCCGACTGTCCTTGCAGAAGCACTACCAACAAATACACCGTGATGGGGCAAATTCTCTTCAACGGACTTGGCATTATAATAGCAGTACTAGCCACCTATCTCTTGATAACAACCGACTCAAAACTGTACTTAATATTCTGGATTTTTTACTCAGTTCTCAGAAGAATGATCACGAAATCTAAGCTCACTTCTCATAAAACGAACGTAAAGTCTGATTAACTGTCACTGTTTTATTTATTTATTGTTGTTTTTGCACTTAACTTATTGTTTTGTTGATGTCACTAAGCATGCTAAGTATTTAATAAAGTATTTTCTCTTTATGTCATTTTTTTATAATATCAGCCATAGAAACAGTTGAAGAATAAAATATTGATTTTTGATCCACACACTAATTGGGTCGATTGTGCCAACATTCGAATAAAATACACATCTTTAAGATCTGTCTGTCTGTTTAGGGTTAACCCCGAAACGGCTCGACCGATTTGAACGGGATGGGCAAAAGTAGCCGAAGCCATATCTTTTTATACCACTAAAGTGGCGCACAATCGTTCGGCCCACCTGATGGTAAGCAGTCACCGTAGATATAGACGCTAGCAATACTACTATACAGAAATATCACTAACGCGTTGTCAGTTCTGTTGTTGATGAGGCACTGCCTTAACTTATCGCAGAAACGCAACACTAGGTACATCAAAGCAGTGTTACTGCGGTCTTCTTTAAAGTAGAAGTACCCCAGCTTTCACTGACAGATAGCTGAGAAGATAGATACAGGGCGTAACTTAGGCTACCTTTTTTTAGAACAATAATTACTGGGGATTCCGCGTAAAAATGATAAAACCATTGAAATTGCGTTTTTACGCGTACGATATCGCCGGCACGGCAAGTATAAAGGCAATTATATTATAATAGTAGTGTTTTGATTAGATGTGACGAGTGACGGCTATAAGCATCGTGAGACTGAGTCACGCTCAGATTGGTACGGAGGGGTCATCGTATCGTGGTAAGTAAATTAATACTAGATGTGCATATTGCATTAACTTGCTTATAGTACCGTAAAGGAACAATTATGCTATATATGCCCATACCCATTTAATGACATCGATACAGCGTTGGTCTTCGTTGGCTCCAACAAAATTGCTGCCTACCTCCTTGTTTTTTACACTCAATTAAAGGAGAAAATAACTACAGTAATATAAAAAAATAAACAAGAATTGTCCCACATTGTTGTCATCATTGCCCTGCGGGAGGGTGCCAAGAAGGCTGGCAGCATTGCCCCGCTGTATGGCAATGCTGATCCTTTGCGCAAAATCGTCGTTAGACCTCCTTGTAAAATGAGCCTCTGGACCCATGGCCCCATGGTCTCAATATAAAAGAACATAGGGATAGATTGTCGTTCCACCAGTGAATCCATTCGGAGGAGGCGGATACACAGCATGACAAGCTTTGATTATATACTTGTCAAGTATAGAAAATCAAAATCAAAATATCATTTATTCAGTTTAGGCACTTCTGAAGGTCTAAATTTTTTTTTTCATGTATCAATCATGATATAATAATGTGTAACAAAATTGTTCTAGACATAAGTAATTTACAAGTATCAAAATGAAAGCTACCAAGTTGGTTTTGTCACTGCTTTCATGATAAAAATCTTATCAAAGATGACAAGGCTGGAAAGAAAATTAATATGGAGATAACGGCGAGAGAGGAAAGGAAGAGATAAACATTTTGCGCCGACCACAAATGACATCAAATGACAAATTGGTAAAAAAACTTCTCCGAAACCGCCGTTATACCCCGAAGTGATCAGGGTGGCCTACCCCAAAAGTATTCTTTAGACAAAAATAAAATATAAATAATGTATATGGCAAATCCACGTTTGCCGGGTCAGCTCGTAATATAATACCATTATCATTCAACCAAAACAGATTCAACTACAAAAACAGGACTTAATACTACTTATAGATAAAAGATCTGACCCAAACCATAATCATGCGGGAGCGTGCCAAGAATGCTGGCAGCATTGCAACACTGGATAACAATGCTGATTCTCTGAGCGAGATATATTCCAGCACGCCTGTCACGTGAGGCCTCAACCAGCCGACGTGAGACCTCCTTAAAAAGCTGAAGAGCAATATATATGTACTTACATTAGAATTTATTTTCAGCGCATTCCACCACGTAGACAACAACGTAGATTAGTGTTTAGATTAATACTTATTTCTCATCGCATCATTATAATGACTCTCTGTGGTTTTTGCTTCAATCAGAGTCGCCATCGCGAGTTCACTGATCCGAAATTAACGCCGCGCCGCTCTATGATTTTTTGCCCCAACAAGTAAGATTACAACGTGAGATAGTTGATGTACTTGTAAATGCTTTACTAAGTTCATATAAAAAATGAATTCCGTCAAAGGGTTTTGACATTATATAGGTAAACAACATAAATAATCATTATTTGGCTTTCTTTGTTAAAATTTGGCATACACCTGTCATTGCAGTTCGAGGGCTCCCCATCTTTGAAGTCCTTAGAACGAGGAAATACCAGGAGGTCTATTTGTACGAATATTGCAATAATTCTGACGTCATGTCGATTGAAGTAACACCAACAAGAAAATGTGGATTACGTTGCATAAGCTCGCTTGTTTTTTGTTGCTTATTAAAATGATGTCAGAATTATTGCCAAATAAAGCCTTTGTTCAACAGTGGACGTCCTCCAGCTGATGATGATGATGAACGAGAAGGTCCCCCGCACCACTTCCGCCACTCATTGGATCTGCTTCGTGTTCAAACCCCAGCCTGTACCAATGAGTTATGTTTAAAGCTAAATAAGTACATCGGGAATACAATTTTCGAAATAAAGTTTTATTTTTAGCCGACGTATAAAAAGGCTGTAACTTTTTATGGCGGCTTAAACCTTTATTTAGATCATTTTATTCCACTAATTTGGTAGGTAGATGCCAATGCAGACACATTTTGCGGATTTATACAGTTGAATCAGATAGCCGGGCGTTGACACCGCGACCGAGCCTGCATAAAAGCCAAGTATAAGTACTAAGTAGTATATATTCTATACTTGGTACTGAAATAAATATCGCTTGTCACACAGCCCCGCAATTCCCTGACGTGTGTGCCACACACTCAATATTTACCCAGACAACCAGACTCGGAACAAATCCCTGCAAGATAATATTATGTCCTACAGGCATATGTTCTTAGCTAAGTATATAATCTAAGCTAAGTATATAACCTTAAGGTTCTTAGTCTGTTGTTGGTATATAGTATAAAATTAAGTAGGTACCAATTGCTCTGAAAACGTTACTCTCAAAATGTTCAAACGAATGTTTAGTTCCTCTTTTCGCCGCCGCGGCGCTGTCCATTTCCCGTAAAAAAGTTGAAAGCGATACGAATACGCAGTCGACATCAATTCGATAGTTTTCCTGCTAAGCCTGTTCCAGTTTCTAGAGGGTTAATTTCTTACGTGGGTACCTACAAACAATTTCAAATATTACAAATGAGAACTCTATCACAAAAATAGCGAAGTATTTTCGATCCACCAAAATCCGCTGATTTTACATCCATCAAGCGCCAAAATCGTACGAGTGTATGAAATGCTGATTATTATAATTTTATTTATTTATGGTATTAAAATTTACAGAAAACAATTTAATTATTAGAAAAGTTAACATAAATACAAAAAAATATTTTATGATGCAACTTTGTACAATAATAAATAATTCAATACAAATGTTATATAATAAAATAAGCTCGCTTAAAAACTAAGCAGTGACAAAAAAGACTAATTCGATTAATTGGGTATGGTTCTTCGAGAAACTTCTTCTTGATAATGTCGAAAGCTTGTACCATATATTTTAAAAGCGTGTTCGGCTAAGGTAAGACCGGTTCGCCGGCTTCCTCTGTAGCTGTTTTTGTTTAGAGCCCTCCGATCATTTTATTGTAAATGTATACCTGGCCGTGTACTTGCTATAAGATACTTAACTATCTTATTGTAGCCCGAGAGCTAGGTGCCAACTTTCAGAAGTTATCGTGTATAGCTTTAGTAGCTTCTGAAGCAAAATCGTTTAGAGTTTTCTTAATTATATCTGCGTTCAGTAGTCAATTTTATAACAATTATAACGCGGCACGAAATTGTCATGAGGTTCCTCACTCTGCAGTCGTAACCACCGGTAGCTTGCTAACAATCTTTTTATAAGCACTTTTGATCTAAATTTCATATTGACGACTTTCAACTGAATGTAAAAACAAAAGAGCATAGCAAAAAAAAGTACAAAATATAACAATGCAAATTTAAAATCCTTAAAGAATTCTTAAAACCAAAAGCATTTCTTTCCTTTTTTTTAAAGTAATTGCTGTCGCCAAGAGGTTCAGAGAAACAATCCTCCAGTAGCCCTAGCAAGAATAATTTGCGACTACGTATTCGTATATACGTATCGCCTTCCACTATTATTGTATGGGAAAACGAACAGCGCTGCGCCGGTGAAAAGTGGAAGTAAAAATTAGTATGAAAATTTTGACATTTCTCGAGTTATGTTTTCGAGTACGAAGTCGCAAACTATTCTTACGCGGGCTACAGCTCCCAGCTTAGAAGCCGGGCACCGATCTGCCGATTCCCCCGTAGCAACTCAGTTATTGACCCGCGCTAGAAGTGAGCGTTGCGCGCGCAGTCTCTACATTGACTCTTACTCAGAAGCTGACCATTTACAGAACAGCCATGCCTGCACCATGCGAGCCGTGTAAAGGTAAATAATGAATTATTATTTTTTAATTCAAAATATTTTTTTGTTGGTAGTTATTTTTATGTGGAAAAAGTCTAATTCCTAAATATATTCCTTTTTTCGAGATTGTTTTGGATTTTACGTTTTAATTGACTTGTAAGTTAAGTACGCAGTTAGTCAAAGTATAATTTTTCAAGGTGGCTTTTCCTTTTACGGGAAGAAAGGAAACAATATGTCATGAAAGTAAATATTGTATTTGAACACCGAATCAAGAAGAGCGTTACTAGTTTTATTTATATTTGTGTTCTAATTTATACATATAGATTTTTTAGGTTCACATTGAATAAAATTGACGTAAATCACGTTTCAGGAGCGCTTATTTTTAAGAAAGACTATACTCGTGGCTTTATTACACTTTAGTAAGTTACGTTGCGTCATTAATATGGTTCATTGTTGGTAGTCTAGTGGAATCGCAAATCTTGCCCCTAGCTTTGGCTGTGGCTCCTGGCCTATCCTTTTTTGTGGGTAGAAGCTATATTTATCTTGTACTAACTCTTTCCCTTCGAGTTCGCCTGCGTAGCAAAAGAGCAGATAACCTATTTTCCTCAGGAATAATGTAGCTTTCTACTGATGAGAATTTAAAAAATCGGTTCAGTAGTTATTGAGTTTATTCATTAAAAACATTAATACAAATCTTTTCTCTTTATAATATTAGTTTAATTGATGTATACTACCCATCCTCTACCATCGCATAAGTAAGTAAGTGTCATAGGAATATACAAAAAAGTACAATGTTATTTTAACATGATCCGTGAATAGATTATCTACAAATCAACCAAACTCATTAACTTTAGGGATTTTATCAAATCTAAATGTTTATTATTTCCCTGCGCCTTATATGATGAAAATATATAACTTATATGATATGTATATTCCAGACACGTGTGGCGGCGGCGGGGCGGCCGCGTGCGGTGCCAACTGCACGTGCGGCCCATCCTGCGCATGTGGAGATGGCAAGCCTTCCGGTCAGTAAATAACATTCTAAAGAGAGGTAATCGGGTATAAGTAGTAAACGGCTGCACTTTGACTGGGCAGGATCATGTGTATGGAGTGGAATTAACACTTTTAGGTGTTATACCTATATATGAGCTAATTAAGCTATCATTTATTTTCCAGGAGGCAAGCCATGCTGCCAAGGTGGCGGCAAAAAGTGAGCTGCACTGCAGCAAATTTTCATTTCTAAGCTCTCTATAATGAAATTAATTAATTGATGTTTTCTCATATAACCTAGCTTAATGGTTAGTCTAACGCGTACTAACATAACTTAGTTGTTAGCATTAAATATTCTATAACATTCAGTCTAGAGTAGCCTATTTCGTGTCCCGGACTGGCGACATGCATGTGTGTCAAAGGTGGCGCACGAATGGTGAGATGATTGTGTTGTCATGAAATAAAATGTAATCCAACTTATTTAATATTAAAATTTACGCTAGTTATTGTAATCTAGACATGTGTTTAGCTTACCTAGTTAAGTAACTCAGCTTAAAGCGCTTAGGATATATGTAGCGGTAATTTTATCACATTCAGTGTTTGAAGCAAGGCTTTGTCTTTTAATATATGATGGTAAATCCTTAGTACTTGTAATACTCATTAGTGTAAGGTCGATACATGTATGTGGGCACGCACACACGCATCGTGATCTGTAATGTATTCGTGTTATGATCAAATAAAATAGGGTAGTTAGGTAAAGTTGTTTTATTTAGGTAAAACCTCCCCAGAATGGTTCTCATAATTTGTTCTCAGCATCGTCACCGATGGTTATCTCAGGGATTGAATAGAAATGACAGGCTAGTCTTTACAGTGATATGTGTCCAATTCTCCCGTATCTACTTACTACGAACAAGAGGTTTTCCCAAGGAAGTATGGGGTACTTCAAGAATGGTGTGAAGAGATTTTTGAAGGGTCGGCAACGCGCTTGTGTTACCCCTGGTGTTGCAAGTTTCCATAGTATATGGTGACCGTTTACCTTCAGGTGGACCGTATGCTTGTTTACCACGTTAGAGGTATAAAAAAATAATCCTTGCAAACTCCCTTACAAATGCAGACCAATGTCTATGTACCACTAAAACCGTGAGTGGGTGCCAGTCGGTGGTTATAGAGAAAAGCCTGGATAAACCCACAATTAAATTATATATGTATAATGACTATATACTTCTTATATCATTATTTGAATCTTCAAAAGTACGGGTAGAATTACTTTTCCTGATAAGTACGTCACTGCCATCCCTGGTAATTTGGTTTTGTATAAGGAATAAATAATTCCTTTTACATTACCCGGTTTTGTATGAAGAATAGTTTTTCCTTGCACAGTACCGGTAATGTAACTGGTTATGTACGAAGAATATTTTTTCCTTGTACATTGCCGGTAATGTAAGTTGGTAATGTACGAGGAACAAGCGGTTTAATTAATAATAAAATATAAAATTATAACATCTCTTTATTCCATACTACAAAATGTATATGAATAGAATACAATATCATAATGGAAGCTATTTATGGGACTTTCACGACTTATACAACTCTTACTTCACATCAACTTACAAATTACAACTTGACTTATATCTATAAACGGCTATCGATTTTAAAACGCAATAAAAAAGGTTGGTTATAATACAAGAAATAATAAAATTCATAAAGGTTCCTTTTTCCTTTTGAGGTACGGAACCCTAAAAAGCGAGTCGTACAGTAGTCACAGATAATGTGTAACATCTGACAACTCTACCAATTTTGTTGCTAAGACTTCCAAAAGTCTACACTTCTATTGGCAACACTGTTCCCAATCCCAACTTCCTGTAATGCATTTTCTTTCACGAAATCACTTCCAGGTATAATGTTACACATTAAAAAGACAATGTAAACACTTAATCGTATTTAATATACTAAAAAAAGAGCTAAAATATTTTCTCGCAAAGATATCAGTCTGACATCAACAGCCAAATTCCATTTTCATTTTTCATATGGAAACTGATTGTTGATGTTGCCATATATAAAATATAAAATAACACCCAATTCGTTGTAAAAATATAGTGTGTACATAAATAAATACAATCTTTGAGAAGTGCCCACGTACGTTAATCAGAGGCATAAAATTACTATGGCAATAAATTGACGACGATAGGTCATCTTTAAGTATTGAATAAATTATGCCACGCCTAAAAACTTAAGACCAATGGAACTTCGCGTATATACGATTTGATATAACAAATGTATACAGGACATTAATTAACAGCATGTTATCGAAGCTTTCAGTAAACTTTTCAAAAAATAATAGATCACTTCTACAACTTGATAAAAAGCGTAATCGCTAGATCTAATACATACTTTAGTACCATCAGAGTAGATACTATACTACGTGTACCACCTTACTAATAACAAATGTCAAAGTCACTTGTCATAAAAATACAGATCAGATAGAATACAATAGCTGATCCAATGTTTGTAGTAAGGAGGTTAGCTTAGCGTGTAAATAAACGCTCAAACATCGACTTTAGTAATGAACTTGTGTAATCTAATTACAACGGGATTACACCAAAATAGTTTGTTTGGTACGTCACTAGATGAACGTCACAAATTCTTACACTTAGATAAACTTTATACTCACGAACAATAAATATATAATGTTCAATACAATCGCAAAACGCATTTAACAACATTGAAAAATATATTTCATCAACACTTTAGAATAACAGACTCTAACAAAATGCACTTTATCCACATGTTTACAAACAATCGTACCGATTTCTACCTTTAGGTACATAACATGGCAGCACTAAGCAAACTTAATCCCAAAACATAATACGCGTATTATAAAGATAACATTAATATCTAACATTAAACATGATCACAAGTAAATAATAGATCACTCAATAATCAATCACAAACGGTCAATATTTTACGTAATTAAGTAGAAACTACATGGTGTTATTATTTTGGCGGGAAATTTGACGTTTATCTATGGCACTGGTTCCTCTTCCGTTCCCTCCTCGGAGTCGTACACTGGCGCTCCGTTCTTCATTTGAATCACCGATTTCTTTCGGTGTCTATGCTCTTTCAGATCTTTCTCGATGTTTCTGCAATTACATAAGAGTTGATGAGTTTGGAATCAGCAACATTTAAGCAAATTTAATATGTATTTATTTAATTTAATTTAATCAACAAATTACTTTATAATCAGAGATCCAACAGTACAATATAGTACAATATTACTGACATAAATAAATGCTTTAGTTTAAACAGCTTGAAATTTCGTTTACCTATGAGAGAGAACCTTTAATTAGCTCTATGTTAATAAACCAGTAGTAATGTCATGCTAAGTTAGCTGTTGGTTTTACATTTAACAAAAATACAATAATTGGCGACATTTTTCACATACTAGGCAACATTTTAGTTTAGTCTAGTCAGTTGAAAAAGGGAATTGGCACTATTATATCATTTTCCTCTTGTTACAAAGAGTGCTCAGATTTAATACGAAATTATATTAAGCAGTAATGAATTTTTATTATTATAAATAAATTTACTTCACAATAACGAAAGGAAGCTCCAACATCCGTCATATCAAAGTGGACTTTAAAAAAGAGGCGAGTTATTACTTTTGTCAACCCTTCGGGAACCCTTCCGGGAAGACGTGGAGACGTACCTGGCGCTGATTAACGGGTTCAACGCGGCCTTGAGGCTGGCAAATAGGTACGGATACAGTCGCTCGTGCTCGGCCAGTAGGGCGCGCGCAGCCTCCAGCGGAGACCCTAGAGGGGAGCCTAGTGGGGACCCCAGTACACACGCGGCGCCTCCACATTGCTGCCCTGCGCCGAACGGCTCGGATACTGAACGTAGGTGCACGTCTTTGCTGTGGACCAATGCTTGCTTATATTAATCAATAAAATACATATTCGTTATAAATAAGATATTAAAATAAGAGAGATATCTAGATGGCAAAAATATCTTAAGCGACACGGGCAACGCTGCGCTTTGTAGCTAGTTTAGCTATTTATAAAAACACGCCGCTGATGTTAAGCGGTCACCCTTTAATTGTTAAGTGGTCCTTACCCAAGGTCTCCGCTGTCGTCACTGTGAGCAGGGCTGGGCGGCGACAGTTCGCTCTCGCCGCGGAAGTCAGGCAACAGTCGCGCGCGGCAGAACGAAAGAAGCGCGCGCTCGCGCACGTAAATGAACGGCCGGATGATGCGGATGCCTTGCTCTCTGTACACACATAATATTTATGCCTTCAAAAAATGAACAAACCTTTTTTTAATACTACGAAAATGGTGAGCAAGCGTACGACCCGCTTGATTGTAAGCATCTTTAAAAGTACGCAACTGATTTTGCGGTTTTTTTTAATAGATAGTGATCATTCTAAATAATTCATTTAGGTTTTGTGTTACCCTTGCGAAGCCGGGGCGGGTCGCTATTACTTAATAAACGCTTGGGCGGTCTGCCTGTCGCATTGTCAACTCATACGGTGTATGTACCTGACTCGGTAATGCGCCTTGAGTGTGTTCAGCGAGCCTCGATGGAGGAGTGCGGTGAGGAAGGCGCAGGCCGCCGTATCTAGTGTCTGCGCTAACGCCGCCACGCTGTAGCCATGTGCGCGCGCCGCCGCGTATGCGCGTCGTCGAACGCCGTGCGCGGCCCAACGGCACGCCTCGGACCCTCTCGCGGATGATTCTCGGCTTGCTGCACACAATTTAATATATATACCTAATATAATATCTACCTACACTCAGTAGGGTGGGAGGAAGATAGAGAAAATGGGTCCATGAGCTTATTTGCCTATAAACTCTAGACTGACCTTCGCTACGGCAATATTTTCACACAAGAATTTTGAAACAGTAAGTAATCAGTTATCATAGTTTGTCAATTATAAGAGGAGGGAATTGGCGTGATTTATTACAAAAAACTAACGTAAATAAACCATATCGTGTTTTACAGTGTTTAAGGCGCATGACAGAATATTTTCTTTAAAAACGTTTGTTTTATAGAAATGACAGGCGACTTGTTACAAGTCGAATGTATGTGGTACCAGTATGGTATTGGTACTAACTATATGTGAACAGAATTTAGTCAAAAACCTAAACCAGATCTGACAAATGCACCACCATACATATTTAAAAGTACTCACTGTCTGAAGTATCTTCATCCAGTTTGTCCTGGTAGAAGAATTTGACTCCCAGAGTCCGGCAGTACGCCATCAAATGCAATGGATCCACTTCGGACTTGGGTTCGTGGACAAACAGGGCACCTGCGAAGGGAAAAGCCATATAATAAAAATGTCTAAGCATAACATTTAGTAAGGACGGTTTAAAATGGCTGCCATGGACCTTCGAGTCGCACCCAGATCGCAACTCAAAAATAAAAAACATTTATTCAGTTTAGGCTCTAATAAGGCACTTATGGAGGTCTAAATTACCACGCGTTCGGAAAAAAGCCACCTGCGAAGAACCGGCAAGAAACTCAGTATTTTATTTTCTTTTTAATTAGAATTAGAACCCCCAGTGTCTGATGATTATTTTATAAGCAGTCTTAAAACGCATGCAAAACAAATTATATAGTTAGCTAAATACATTTTTCATTATCGTCCCTACCCCATGCCTCAGAGTAGATAATATAGTACGTACAAGAACTTTTATAAGTTGCGTATGCATGACCGACTAGCGTTAAACACATTTTAATGACAGATTTGCAAGTAATACGTATAGAATACAGAATTATCATTTACCTTTTAAGCGATAGAAAATAAGATAGATGTTGAGATTCCCTTCTTGAAAACTTTGAATAAAGTCTACCATGTTTTAACGACGACTGTCTCTTGTGACGAAGTGGTCAAAGCATGTAGGCATGTGGGGATGCTCAAAGGGAACACGAAGGTGAGGAAGATCACAATAAAGATGGGCCAATAAAATTGCTCAAGAAGCTGGCCAAAAAGGCTTTCAGTAGCAGACTGAAAATTGGAATGGAAGAAGCTTTTAACTAGCGCCGGCCCTAGGGTAGAGCGAGAATAGTGGTCGTTGAAGCCGCAAGGTAACAAGGGGCGCCAAAATGACAAGTTTTTTTTTACAAAACAGGCGTTTAACAGTTACTAGAGCATCTAATAGAAGACGTCATAAGAGAATCTCGCTGTACTCTCATTATGAACAAGGGCTGACTCTGCTTTTACCGAAAGAGTGCCACAAAAATGTTTACTGAACTTAGGATTGGTTAAGGCACTCTTTTTATTTATTTATCCGACATACCGATACTGAAGTGTATCCCTTTGGACCTGGCGTAGAACTGGTACTGATGCATGGTGTGGAGGAGGGCGATGGACTCCCGACCCCCGGACAAACAGACCAGCACCTTGTCTCCAGGGCGGATCATGTTGAACTCATGGATAGCCTGCAAAGAGTGTTCATCATTGCCCTGGTCTTATCACAAACAATATGGAGGCCAGGAAAAGATAATCGAATTGCTTTAGACAGCGTTTCATATCGCTTTTACTTTTTTTGTATGGGAAATGAACAGCGCCACGACGACGAAAAATTTAACTATAAATTCGTATTAACATTTTGAGACGTTTTCAAACTCTACAATAAAAAAGGGTCCTACTTTATATGAAATCAGAAACAAGAAAGGCAGTGACGTTAGAGTGCCTACCTCAACAGTAGCCTTCCAAATAGCTTTGGGTGGACAGTGCCACTTGCCCTCATCGTCGAAGGTGAAGTCGGTAAGAGAGGTGTCGCTGCAGGCGCTACTGTCGTCCTGTTCTTCCTCCCACTCCGACTTGAACACATTCGAGTCACTGCGACAAGGACAGACATATGTTTAAATGTTACTGAGAAAGTTTATCCGTTAACATTAAGCTCATGAGTTTTTAATGGAATTTTGTATATTCTTGTGAGAAACAAAGTCCATTGAGCATAATTTGAATTATTAAAAAAGATCTATGAGTATGTAAATATTCCGATAAAATTATTCCAAGCTTGATGCAGTGGGATAGGTGCACTGGCTTCACCGATTAGTGAAGCCTATGCACGGTTCACAATCGCAAGGGTTTGCATTTGCAAACCCTGCCGCAGCGATTGCGAACCGTGCCACATGAAATATATTGGTTTTACAAATGTAAAATATATTTCAGTAGGTCATCGTATTCCATATTCGTTATATCAAAAACGCATTTGTTAAGCTAGCCAGCAATCCATCATCTGACAATATCCTAAAATCGGGTAGTCCCAATTATATGTATTTTACGAACAACAGTATTTAAAGCTGTTTATACTCTTTTAAACTGAAAATACCATAGGGAGAGGATAAGTTCAAAAAGTTTCATTCGAAAGAAAAATTCATCGCAAGTAATTGATTAAAACTTACTAGACGAAGTTCAAAGAATATCATTATATGAGAAAGACTGACCTCCTCTCATAGAATCGTTCCTCTTGCGAGGACCGCTGGTCGGTTCCGTAGCCACTCGACCTAGAGCTCCGGTCGGAGCAGCTAGAGGACGCGTTGGAACACCGACTGGACCGCTTCGAGTCTGTTATTGACGTCACTCTGTAAGTACCAGAGACAAGAGTATAAGTAGAAAAAAGGTAGAAACATTTAAAACTGACGTGAATGTGTAGAAGACTACTAGAAGAAGCAATACCAACTTTTTGGAGTATGAATAGCTGTAACCTACTCACGAATTCACGATACATCCAATGATAAAACTCCTTTAACAGAGCTCAATTTTAACTGGCGATTGATGAATGCGAAAGTTTAGATGTTGGTTTGTTTTTAAATCGCGCCATAATAGCGGAACAAATTTCATTCAAAATTATAGAAAGAGAAAGACCAAGAACAGGCGCCTATTTGCGGGTGTCAGAAAAATGTTTTAAAACCGGTTCTTTTGTAATTTCCAAAAAGAAATATGTCGCAGCCAAAAGCTAGTGTCGAATTAATCCACTTTGTAATTAAAGATTATTAGCAAAAAAAATAGTTTTTCCTTTTTCTAGACATTTCGTATAGGTAGATATTTGTAGAGATGTAAAATTCAAAATAAATTTAAACGACTCTTTCTCAACATACCAACTATTAATTTATAAATATCTATAAATAGGAAAACAGGGATAGTTACATTTCAAACAGTTATTTAAACATCAAAAACGGTAAAGAAGATCCATAAAAAACTCGTAAGCGGTAGACCTAAAAGCTGCCAGTTTCGTGTCATGAAAAATTGCTCCGGTGATTAATGTGGTGGCCTACAAAGACAACTGACTGACTGCCAACCTTTAACTACGGGTAATTTACACCACTTTTAAATTTCATCAAGATGTCATGACAACAAAGTTTATTCAACTCATAAAAACTAATATCTATGGATCTCAAGTATCACATCTCGTGTAGGTAATTATAAATGAAAAAAATATTCTATCTTCCATATTCAAAGATACCGCTATGCTTTATAATGTAGGGCTTGCCATCAATCCATAACAAAATTTGAATTGTTTTAAATCTGCTTTATATCACATTTATATAAACGAAAATATGTCAAAATCTTTGAGAAGGTACATAATACAATATTCACATAAGCTATTTTCAGCGATGACGACTGATAGTGAGGAGTAAAAAATATTATATAAATACTTTTCTTCTGACTTCATTGACAAGAGGGCGATGACCTTACCTCTGTCTATCATCCTCAGCTTGGAAGGCGACCACCGTGTCAGGGTCGTATCTCTTCCGCGTGAGCTCTGAAGAACAGACCGGCACTCCCTCAATGATGTCTGGGACTTCGCTCTTCTCATGCTTCTGGCATATCCTCAACCGGGATTGCACCCGTCGCGTCTTAGTGGTCGGATCTGGGGAACACCGCCATTTTACTGCAAGTGTACAATAACAAATACAAATTGAATAGAAGTACCTACAGATTACTATTATCGCCGTCGTACTAAAATACATGAGAGTTAAAGAGATGGAGTTTTGTCAGTTGTATGTTTGTAAAGGTTCGAACGCCTTCTCCATAAACAACCAAGACAAACTCACAACTCACCCATGGCCCAAGTTAATGAAAATTAATAAGTTGACAGATTGCCAGCTATTCCACATATTCACTATTTAGACATATGATGTTTAATGCTGTTGATAAAATATATGGCTGTTAATTCACAAAGCTAGATGCATATTCATCTGAAGTAACAATGTGTAATCAAAACTGGTTTTACTTTAAGATTGTCAATAGCATAAAATATTCATTCAATATTTACCCCAAACTAGTATGAATCTGCTTTCGCGAGATTCTATTGCTTGACAAATTATACGTATAACTGTCGATGCATATACATTCGTGTCAATGTATACTATACTGTCACAAATTGATTCACATAAAAACATTACTTACCGTAATCCAAATAAGATTCAGTCTCGGTAAACGTCATGTTGATGCCGCTGTCTTGAGAGCTGATTGAGGGATTTTGGCACCAAGTTTTCTTCATGGAACACTGTCGACATGCTGCGTCATTGCAGCTAACTTCATCGTCCGATAATTTGTTTGAGCTTAGGGACTTGGGCATATTAGGGGAATTTGATGTGGTAACCACTTGAATTATGGTATCCGGAGTGGACGTTTCACTGGAATTGAATGAGATGCTGTTTGGGCCTGACGATTCGTGAGATGGAGTGCATTGCGCAGATTTGGGCGACGAAGCTGACGGTGATCTTTTACAAAAGCGAGGATCTTCCTCGTCATACTGCGTTGGAAGCACCGGACTTGTAGGGCACTTCCTTAAACGCTGAGGAGATTTGTGCAAGTCTAATCCTAAGTCCGGACCTGATCCAATCCTTTGTCTTGCCCTCTGAGGCGGAGAGCTTTTTCTCGAACAAAGTCCATTGTAGTCAGGAGACATCATCTCATCTACCTGGTTCACCATCTCGCGTATTTCGTGTTTGACTTCTGAAGCCATTTCTCTGGACATTTCCATTAAATATTCAGCGACGTCTATGACGGACACAGAGTTTTTATCACTTTGACTAGATATCGAGTTAATGCTGATATTAGATTGATCAAGAGAGTCAGTATTATCTAGGATATCATCCACCCTCGATATAACTTCCCGTATCTCGGACTTGATCTCCGTCGCTATTTCTCTGGTCATCTCTTTGACGTAAGCTTGGAGATCATCGGAAGTGTGTGAAGTAAGGGAAGTAGTGGGTGAAGCACGGCCTACTTGACTGCAATCTGACGCGGAGGTGCTGCTTTGCGTGCTATAGAAGGACTTTCCAGGAGAGATCATGGGATCGTCTAGGGACTGCAAGTCCGTTTGGCTGCCACAATTGCAGAAGCTACTTGTCTTCTCTATAACGTTATTGGGGCTAGTTTCTTTCAAGCCCAAGTTCAGTTTAGTTTGTGCGCTGAGTGGTACTGGAAGACTATCGGAGCCCAAACTGTAGCATCTGGATCTCATTAATAAAGGCTGGCGTAAAGGTCCCAAGCGCAGAGGTGACACTGACTCCCCAACGGCGAACTTCACAGGATGTGTGACCGCCTCTTCTTTTTGTGCCTCTCTTAGGCTGGACTCTCTAGAAAAGAACTTCTGCTTCTGTTTCAGTCTGAACATTTGACAGTCGTCTATGGCTGATAGACTGAAATGTCTGGCCGATGCTCCTAGTATAGGTGAACATGTATTGGCAGACCTCGAAAAATTCAGACTCTTTCTCGCCCCGGTGTATCCTGAAGGATCGAATGGCACAATGTGTTTGACGTTCGCAGAGCGTCCTAAGAGTAAGTCGTGAGCTTCTTTCGGCAGCATAAACCATCTGAGATAGTCTATCCGAGGGTTGAAGCCGATTTCAGGCTCTACTGTGGTACACTTCATAGCTAGTTTTCTCGCTCTGTTGAATAAATTCCTGGCAGTCTGTAAACACTCGGTGTATGTTTGAGGGAATATTCCAGGACCTGCAAAATATATTACAAAAATGTTGTAAATATATTGAGTTAAAAGTTTGTATATGGATGGAAGTCCCTGCCTACATAAGAAATAACATAAAAAAAATTGACAAGTTCGAAGATGATCAAGCAAGTAAGAGATCTAGAAAAAGATGTAATCAAGGAAATCCCACCAGAAATCCGCCGTTCGTGAGCAGTAATCTTGCCATCGTGAAACCTTAACGAGTGCAGAGACTTCTTGTCTCTGAGAACTGAGCAGGAATGGTGCCTCCACTGTCCGGTTTCAGGATTAACGACGTATTGGGGAAGGATTTTCCAGCCTTCGGTAGCAACCATCTTAAGAGCCTCAAGGACAAACGCCAATTCGTTGTCAGGCATGAAGAAGGGCAACGAGACCCGACAAAAGCCTGGCCGGAGATATTCATTGTGTATTGGCACTTCTGGAGCTTTCACGTCACTTAGTTTGCGCATTCTTGATATTTCTTTTTGCCTAGAATGAAATAGACATCGGTCAGCAGATGATTCATTTATAGTCAACGACTTAGTGGACACTGATATAAATAGTGCAAGCAGATGTTTCACTCTTTCAATGCCTTTAAATATTGTCATCATTAAACTTTTGAGTTTTAGAGAATTTGGAGTCAATGGTGTTTGATTTTTTTATTCAGGTTATATACTTACACATCCACATCCAGTAGTTTCTCATACTCCTTCAGAAGCTGATCATCAATGCCAAGGATATCAGATCCGTAATTCAGATTGCTGCTCAGTCCACCTCTCGCCTGGATGCCGAAGACATCGTTCAGGACTGCACAGACGAAGTTGTGATGGAGGAAGGTCCCTCGAGGATGTTTCACCATCAGGGAGAAGATTGGCAGCCTTCGGACGGTCGGAGACACGTTGCCAAGGAGTATCAGTTCTGGGGTGTTCTTTATGTGGGACAGAACTTGTCTGAAACAAAATATATTTTTATATAAATATAAATATAATTTTAAGTCGTGGATCCCTTGTGGTAGAATTGACCGCCTTTCATTTCGTGGATTTAGGCTTAATTAAGCCTCAGCGGCCTGTATCCATGAGTTTTTCTAACTTTATGTACATAGATTAATCACTCAATGAGGCTCAAGAACTGAACATTAGATCTCAAGTTGCATTTCCCATTCAAATTGGAGCTGCCTATGGGGACTTTACCTCCGTCTTTTAGAAGACAGATAAGACTTATAGTATATAGTCTAGTACTTTGATGTAATGTTGTGTTTCTGCCGTGATAAGGTTGCCAGTGCTACACGAGGATACGCTGTGCTATTAGTAAGGATAAGGAAAGTTAATTCTCAACCTATATGCCAATAGGGTTGGCAACGCGTTAGTGTTACTGCTGGTATTGCTAGTCTAAAAAAAACCTATGGTGACTTTTATCATCAAGATGGATATACGCAATACGCATGCGTGCCAATTTAGAAAAAAGTTATTCAATTATTATCTTAGGCTAAGCTATCAACAATAAAAGAGTCAATAAATGATATAACACTATACGAACGGCTCAGAAACAATATTGCGATGGGCGTACGAGACACGCAATTCGCATAATAAAATTCATCAATTAGCAAATAAATTACTTCGTCAAGGTCCCGGCGGGCGTTTGTCGCTGTTAAATAAGCAGTCGATAAAATATTATCCATATTCTATTCAAGGTCTAACTAAGATTCAATTTAGTTGTTATCAATCGGATTTAAACGGATCGGGTAAATAATTTTCCAAGAATGAAAACCTTTGTATAAAAGCAACTCGATTGTTTGGTAAAGCTGTTCGAAATCGATATTAAGGAACTACGTGACATGCTCATCAACCTAACTGCGTAGGTTTAATTAAAACATTACATACAATATGTACTAATTATAAATTAACTAGCTGTTTAGAAATACACTTACACCCTGTATTCTAAAGAAAGTTACCTTATAACATAGTATCCATAATTATTGATAGGATTTGATTTTGTTACAGTTCACTTAGTGAATTCATAAATTGAGCGGTGTGATTGAAAAAACCTAACAAGAGTAAAATACATAACTAGCTAAATATATTGGATGAAACTACTAATCCAACAGTTAACTTTATATATATAAAAATCCCGTGTCGAAGACGTTTGTCTGTGTGTAATTTGGTCCAACTCGATAGGTGATTTTCTATGTATCTCCATTTGTTTTTTTTTTATATTCAACTTATTTTAAGTGAGCCACGTCAACGAGTGGCTAGGCCTATATGTATTTTTAAACGACTGATTACTAAACATGATAACCTGATTTCGTTAAGTTTATTTTTAACTTGTTCGTGCTCTTTAGTTTCCATATTATTGTATGTAAATTGTTATGTAAATGTTCTGAACAATCTATTTTCGTTGCGCGCTGTAGACTTGATTTGATACAAATTTGACCAACAGGAATACTATGAAACTAGGTTATGCCAATTCTGTTCCAACCTCGTTTTGTAATTTGGCCATATTGTTTGGTTAATAAGCGATAGAAAAGACAGCTAATAATAAAAACGATGAAGAAACTAGATCATAAACATTCGTCATCCACCTTACCATTACACTATACGTTACTTGTAAGAAATATATTTAAAGCCGTTGATAGACGGAAGTATAGTCAGTGACGTAAACACACAACGATACACTGTGAAATGTAAATACGATGGAAAATGGACTTTGAACTTTGCATCCTTAATATGAAATTATAATTTAGCACAACAGGGTTCTAGAAATATTATCATTGGCGAAAAGACTGTCTTTTACGTCATATTAAAAGTAAATATTTGGGATGAAGCTACAAATCTGCTAGTTATAAGGGAATAGAAAAGAATGCACATAAGCACAATTCATATAGAAGCTTATTTTAACGCCTTTTCATATATCCTAATTTTGTACACAAAAAAAAACAAGAATTTTTCAAACTTGAAACACCAGACAAAGAGCTCTGGATTTTAATATAATTATTCTTATTTGTAAGTATAAAAAAGAAGCCCTTCCAAAAGACAAGAATATTCTCAACAAAAAAAAACAATACTTTTCGTAATCCCAAATCTAAGCAAATTAAAACTGCCGTGAAAGTAAAAGTTAACGATAACCTAATTCGACCGAGAGGCGAATTAAATGACTCGTAAAGAATAGCCAATTTGTATATAAGACAGCGTGCCTGGAAGGAGGTCATGAGACACAAACGAATCGGGAAAAGAAGCTCCCTCGGTACTTGTGCGCCATTTACCGACATCGTGACTCCTGGACTTTTGCCAAGGAGGTAAAGAATGACTAAAGTTTAAAATTCACAAATTTTCATCGTTTTAATGAGATTCCGTTTCTAATTTCAGTTGCCTTAATCCTCTAATGTAGGCTTTGGCGGATGAATTTGTCTTAAATGTGGACTTTAAAAGTTTGCTATGCAATATAAATACTTCTAATAAAAGTATCGATTGTATAGGTCGTGCAAATCCTGTAAGTCAATTAGGAGCACATGTTTAATACATTCAAGTCATATTCAATATGCATTGTCTATATATTTATACAAGACCTTATTGTATGTAGTAATACGTCAGCGTAATTATACCCATATATAAGATATTTTTATTGTTAACTATGTTCCAATATAAAAAAAACTTAGGCTACTACCCAAACTAAAATAATGCTTATTACCCCGATCATATTTTCTGACAAATATCAGTCCATTACACACTCCATCAAGACATAATCTCATAATAAAACAACCATTCGACGGTATGGCGCCCATAAATGTATAATATTCTGTTATTACACAAACAATCATATCAAATGTCGCTCCGTTTACCCACGTGTGGCCATGACATTAGCCTATCTAAAGACCCATTGAATTGCAAAACTAATTATATAAATGGAACAGAACCAGTTGTAAAACACTTCAGCTGTATTCATTTCAATGGGTGACCATTACAACCTTTACCTCGTGACGGACCAAATTGAAACTTGACATATCCTGAAGTATAAAGAGAGGTAGGGCGAATTGGCATCTCCCGTGGGTTTTCCCATTAATATTGGAGCCGCCCGGAGGCAGTGGGGCTGTGCCTCCACCGTACAGAAGACCGCAGTGAAATAACACTACTTTGATGTAGTGTTGTGTTTCTGCGGTAAGTAAGGTTGCCAGTGCGCCACGAGGATACGCTGGGCTATTAGTAATGCTGCTAGCACAATGACTCCTCATCAACAACAGAGTTGGCAACTAAGGCTAGCGTAAATATGTATAAATCGGAATATATTATAATTTTTAAAGAGAATATTTCCCCACTGTTTACATAGGGCCCGCATACTTTCCTAGAACTCGCAATAGTGCGCAATTTATACTCCAATTTCCATTCGAAGTCAATACATAATGCTCTTGTAATATTCATAGTATCGCGTTACAAAATAATAGCAATGTATTATTTTATGTGTAAAATAAACAAGCGGTTTGTTATTGTAGGTATACAAAGTTATGCTCGCTAAATAAACATAATGTTTCTTTAACTTGATACTATTTTCTTTTCAGTGAAACCACCTTCACTACGTAGTATAAAAAAAATGCTTCCCGCTGTCTATCTGTCCCTAAGTATGCTTAGATCTTTAAACTGCGCAACGGATTATGATGCTGTTTTTTTATAGATAGAGTGATTCAAGAGGAAGGTACAAAGCATATATATAACTAGCTTCTGCCCGCGACTACGTCCGCGTTGAGCTTAGAATCACAGAGACAAAGTAAAATTATCCCGGGATAAAAACATTTTCCCGGGATAAAAAGTATCCTATGTGTTAATCCAGGTTATAAACTATCTGTGTTCCAAATTTCATCCAAATCCGTTGAGTGGTTTTTGCGTGAAAGAGTAACAAACATCCATCCATCCATACAAACTTTCGCATTTATAATATTAGTAGGATTAATTGGTGTTTTGTAGGTATTTAACTTATATGGCTAAGGCAGGCCGTGCGAGGCGCGGGCAAGCCGGGGCGGGTCGCTAGTGAAATATAAAACATATAAAATCAATACATAAGAACTCTTATCATACTGTCTTGAAGTAAAATTGATAAGAAAAAGACCGACTACACAATATACTATGACTGCAAGTAGACTTCTAGAGCTAGATACAATCGGATTGAACTATGTGCTTGTTCTTCACGTGGTTTGTCACGTGTGCTATAATCAAATGCAAACTTTACAGCTCTACACAATCCAGTTGTTAAACTCACACTTGGCACGTTTTCAGGAGCATGTAGTTGTTAAAAGCAACTCTAATTAGACTTATATAGAACAATACTACATATCTTTATTAATTAGATTACAAGATAAGAATACAGATGCGGCTGTAAAAATGAATGGTAGTGTAGCTTACGAATCAAACAATTAACTAAAATTGAAAAGCACAAACAATTTTAAAAGTAATCTATTTTTTGCCTTCAGTGCGTTTTCCTTAAGATAACAGAAAGCCATAAATATGGGAGTCGCAGCCGGTAACATGACGGCAACAAAGCAAAGCTATGCCGGAACTATACAAAGCGTTGTTTAGTGATTGATTTATTTATTGGACAACCTTTTTACTTCAAATGACGAGAAGCAGATGGAATATCATTACACTTGTGAGCACTAGAGGACGAAAATCTGTATAGGAATTTAGAGATTTACGAAGCAAATTCATACGACTAAGAAATACAGTTATGAAGAGTGACAAAATATTAACTATAGGTGCCTTTATCTTCCAACTTTCCAGAGCGGGCTCCCAAAGCGGTAGGTACATCGGTCATTATCAATACACACTTCTCAGATAAGTGTTTTTAAGGTCCTAATGTGATTGGTGGTACGCTGGTTAAGTAATAAAAGTTCTAGGAACTCACGTTAGGAGGTGAGCCCTTGGCGTTTCTCGGACATTTCTTTAACAAGACAATTGCTTGGGAATGTAGCTGAGATTCAGTCACAGAGCGACATCCAATAAAATTAAATCTGAGTAGATGCCATACAATTTTAGAAGAACACTTTTCTTTATTTTCAGCAAAATAAATTGCCACCTTTTCTCAGTGTAGTTTGGCCTCAAGTCAATATTTTTAGATTTATCACCAAATTAACAATTTCCTACATAACCACATTACGTTTCTGACGCGTTGAAATTTTCTCAATAAACACAGTTATTATCCAACTCTTGTAATAAATTTAGGTGACATGCTCTCGAAATAAATATTGGTGCAAAAATTTCAAAACGAGTACAGAGTAATAAAACGTTGTTTGCCCCATTTGTGAGAACAACGAACCCGACCGGCGACCACAGACTATCGAACTAGGTTTCTATAATAAATGCGAAAGTAGTTGATTGCTTGATGAAAGGTAAAGAACTAAAGACTACTTGCCACCAGGGGGCATGCATGAAGAGATTGATGAATATAAAAGAAGCAAAAGAGGTGTGGAAGTCAAGAGTGAAATGTCTGAATGAATGAATGAATGAAGAGGTCTTGAGCTGTTAGTAAACACGGTATAGAATGTTGACGTAAGCAACAAATAGGAATCCTACTAGTATAATAAATGTGAAAGATTGTTAGGATGGGTTTATGGATTTTTGTTGCTCAATTACGTAAAACGGCTCCACGGATTTGTATGAAATTTGTGACACGTATAGCCTGGATTAACACATAGGAAACTTTTTATCCCGGGAAATGTTGCTCCTCTGGGATTCTAAGCTCAACGCGGACGAAATCGCGGGCAGATGTTAGTATTACATAAAACTATTGATGACAAGTGCACGCGTGTTTACGTTAGATCGTATTATCCGACTCGAGAGAGTGTATACTGCATAGCAACGTCTATTTCAAACCGTATCCGCTGACCCATTTACCGATATTTAGAGGGCATGTCAGTGCAGAACACTGACCCCAATTCAATTCCGCGACTTCGAATGACTCGTTTTGCACACCTTTCGTCCTTGTACCTGTTAGTTTTGACGTGACAGCTTCAAAATTGCTGGACCTAGTCCAACGCTTGTTAAATTGTTCGCGTTGTGCGGTTGTTAATTAGTTTCTGTCATTATCAACATTTAATTGCCATTTTAAGTATTGGTTAGCATTATTGATACAACATTTTTAGTATTTGTTATCATCGTACCTATATTTAGTTTAATGCTAAAGGCACTCAACAAAAATGTGTTTAGCTGCTTTTCACTTGATCGTAAGCGTCACGAGCTGACGAACAAAGCTGAGCTCACAGAATTCAGAGATAATTAAACATGCTAAAAGTAGCGGTGGCAATGTCGACTTAGGTAAGTGGTTTATAAGGGCCTAAACTGAATAATTGATTTTTATTTTGACAATAGTTTAATATTTAATCGTTTATAGCCCAGAAATCTTACTAGCTGCAGTGTCATTATAACCAAAACACAATCATATAAAAAAAAGCTAGATGGCAGAATATAATATCAAATACCTGTTTCGTTGGTGCCTACATGCTTCTAAGGCTGTGTCCTCAGCAGGCAAACTGTTAGCGACCGACAGAATTTGCGGCGTATCGGTATCGACATTTTGCTAGTTTGCGCTCACTCTACGCAGTTAGCAGCGTTACGCGCGAACTGTGAACACTCAATTTCAAATATCTGGAAGGGCGTACTGAACCGATACGCCGCAAACTCAGTGGGCCGTAACAGTTTGCCTACTGAGGACACAGCCTTACATTATGAGGTCTACATAACGAATTGCTAATCAGTCGATCAATTAGCCGGCAGTTATCATCTGGGAAATGAGGAAACTGCGTAAGTACTTCCTCGATAGAAACGTGACCTCTACGTATTTCCTTTCTGTCCTATAAATTATGCATTACATATTTGTTTGTTTTAAATTCTAGCTTTTTTACGTCACGACGATGCAGATTCTAATCAAGAAAAATTGAACCGATAAGCCGATCACAAAGATATTCGTTTATATATATAACAATACTGATTTGTCTTTATCGCTTAGTTCTCAAACTAACTTCTAACTCCATAAAAAACCTATAAAGGGTGCCAACTGCGAAGTCACCCCAAATAACGTCATGTCGATCGATTCAAAGACGAGGAGACTTTGTATATAGACGATTGTCTGTCTGTCTACAGAAGGTCAGGCAGGAGATACTTGTTCTTGTTAAAAAATTACGTATTGACGAATTGTTCAGTCATCAAAATGTTTAATAGTGAAGCTATTTTCGTTACGTATTCTATGTAGCCTTGCCTACACTATCTGTGTATAACATAATTCACACTGCTTGTAAATTAATACAATCACGATTGCTGTAATAAAATCCATATAAAGCCAAATGCATTTAATTACAACTTTATTGACACAAGTTCCCCTGTAAGGTATCAAGACAAGTGATCACGTATTTTAATCATAAATCACGCATGGTACATTTCATAAGACTAAGCCTATTTTATATCTATTGAAACAAAATTTGTTCATTAGGTTTCAATGGACCTACTTAAATGTGTTTTCACGCCCAAGGTTGCTCGAATGGGAAAAGAAAGGATTTTTTTATACAAATTGAGATGTACGAGTAAACGCGAGCATCCTCCGATGTATTTCAAAAAGCATAGATCAATGCTGACACTTCCTGGGTATCTTGTAAAAACTGTTTAGATGGTTAGTTGGCTGGAGTGACGCAGGCGCCGATGTTGACGATTAGTCTGGCGCCTTCCTGCGCATGCGAATTAGAGTCATACATAATATATAATATTGTTAACATAGTTATGGCATGATCTAATTTTATTACCGGCAATCCTTAAACGACGCATACGTAGATTAGAGAGCGTAAAATAATCGCGGTTTAAAAATATTTAAGACCGTATTATGGAATTAGTTCAGTAGCTACCACTAACCGACTATGAAAATAGGATGACCTGATGATTTTTTTTTTAACAATAATGACAGTACACTGAAAGAAACGACAAGCCTGATGGTAACTTGTGCCCACGTGAATTCGTCACTAATTCTGTAGAAATAACGTTTATTTCGGTAAGTTTGAAGTTTACTATGTGGTGTGAAGTAAGGCGTACTTTTATTTGGATTACAGTGTTTTGGATCTGTGTCATGTGAATAACACTTACCACTTTTTTAACCAAGTATAAATATTTTTACCACTTTTCATGTTATTGTTCTGTGTGCAATAAACCAATATGATTGAAATAATGTTTGTCTTAAAAACTTTTTAGAATGCCTGTACTGATAGTATTCAATTGCACTCAAAAAATATTCGAAGCTAATAAGGAACAAAATTGGAACCAAAAAGGATTCAAATATTTAATTCACAATCAAATTTATATTTGGCGCTAAAAAAATGTAGAACGAATACGGATCTTTTACGTGGGGCGAAACTTCGTGAGGCGGAACACCTCCAATACAATAATCTAAAATCTTGAAAGACCGCGGTTTATAAGTTACGTAACAGCAAATATAGAGAACTGATTGAAAGCTGCAACGGATACAACTGCCAAAGATCCTCATTAGCATAACAACAAAAACGAACTCAAACCGGAGCCAGAAGTGATTGCACGAACAAAAATAACAACACAGCATCATGAAGCAACAAAATGACATAACTGATGAAGTTAGCATTACATAATTAATCAAAATGCGCAGTTATTGAATACAATATACAGACAGTGCTTAAGAATAGTAAATTTACTAATAATTATTAACATAAAAACTATGCAAGAACTATTTATGGTCCGGCAATTTTCGTCATCGGGCTTACAGTCCAGTATTTTTTACTACATTACCTGTAAACACAGATATGCTGATGCATGATGACCGGTTAAAAATCTTGATCCATATTTATTTATCTCCTAAATTTAACAAGAAAGTAATAAAGTAGAATACGAACTAGAAGCATAGTAATGTTATTTCATCAATACTGAATTAATTGTTGAAGTATTCATTTTGAAACCCTGATTCATAAATTTGTCTCCTAATTCAAACAATGATAATAGTAGGGACTTCTGTATTTATATAATTTATAGAAAATAATTAATTGACTCATGTGCCAGTAAACAGTACCAAATTTTCAACTTGGTGCCAAATTCTAAACATAATACGTATTTGGACGGCACTGCCAACATGTCTGGTATCTACATATAAAATAACGATAAATTTATCAATAATGCAAGATAATGTGGAATTTTCAATATCTATTTACCGATTTGTATATATTTTCATGTTCGTGTATTATTTGTTTTTTTCTTTATCCAATAAATCAACCAATAATTTTCACTTTTTTTGGCTGGAAGAAAGTGATAAGATATGATAAGGTATGATTAAAAAACGAACGAATTATTTACGTCATGGCATTTTTACAAACACACCAAAACCCTCCACACCAACACCTTTAAACTAGAATCTACACAATTTTGTCTTGACAGCTGAAAATATTTTTGTTAAAAATGACTTTGAAGCCAATGCGCGAAATCTGATTCCCTTGTAACGTATACACATTCTAACGTTATACATTTAAGCGCACTGACAGACACTTGAACGCCAGTCATCCTCTCAGCCTATAACCAGCTGTTTTGATCAAACTAAATGTGCTATCTATACCAAGCAACAAATTCCTAGTGCCTTTAATTGCGTTGCTAAATTGATGATACATATTTCGGTTTTTGCTCCCTTGGTTTTATTTTAAGAAATATAATGTTTAAGCACGCGTGGTTCTCATTCCGTGTTTTTCCTTTGCCAACTATTTATACCGCTCATATAGATGGAGCGCATGTCTGCTAAGAAACCAATAAATTAATGCAAAGAGGTCTCGATAATTTTCCATTGAAGCTAGCAAAATAATAATACACAGAAATACACCTTATACAATAACTATTGAAATTATATTCAATACATTAAACATATCCCAACAATGACTCAAACATTATATCAACTGACAGGATTATAATATGTTACAATTGACATTTCCTGATTATCATCACGTGGGGTCAAAGTATTTAGATTGTATGTATCCAACGATAACTAAACAAATTTATAAATATACGCTATGGGTACTGTCACTAAGTAGAATAAACTCCTGATATTCGAGATCTCTTTAGTATTGATTCAAAAAAGAAACGTTAACAAAACTCAATGAGACAACACATAAAATAGGTCAAAGATCTTAAGAACCATCCAATAATAAAATGTACAAATATTGTTAGATCAATCAGTCGTCAAGGACAAATGGATGGAGATGTTTACCAAACCGTAGTCGTTACAAGCAATGTCCCATCAAAGCGACCTGTGTTTGCAATGCAATGTAAACAGGGCCGCGGTAATTTTCCTGCCACGCTACCAATTTGCAAACAATATTTATGTTAACGCAAATATTATTCATCGCTTATCCTAAGGTGATAATTTTTAAATCAATCCAATAACGATCAGTTTCAATAACAAAACTGCTTAAGAAAGTGACTTTCTCAAGCAACATTTGTGATGTTGTCAAAACAAAAATTTACTACATATATTACGACTCAGATTAGAATTCAAAGAATGTTTTATGAAAGGAAAAGTCAATAAAACCCAAGCAGCCTTTGAGGTAGAACCTAAAATAGAACATATCAATAAGGATTTATGAAACCCACACTTCGTCTTAGCCTCAGCTTTATTGGAGTCAATTCAGCAGCGTCATCCAACAAGCCGAACCAAATACGTGTCTCGGTTAGAAAAGGGATCACGTACAGAATATTTACACAAATAAAAAGAAAGAATGAGAAGGTAAATACATGGTCAATGTAAAATATATGATACCGAAATAGCTCAACTAGGCCAGGTTAATTTTTGTCATTAATCAATATTTTCAGGTATCCTTAAAGACCGAGGAAACCTATATTATCTATCATTTTATTATTTTTATGTAGAACAGTATGAAACAATACATCATTATCGTTGTAATGTCAATCGAATAATGTTGTCAGCTTTATATAAGCTTATATGTTTAGTGTTTATAGATTTAATTCTCGAGGTCTTTTTTGACCTTGATACATTTCGGGGTAAATTAAAATCTTTGAAACCCGATCTGGCACCTTATCTCCAGAACTGCTGTTCGTCATACGTCATGTAGTGTACAAATCTTCTCTTGAATATTGTTCAACAATATTTGCACCTGCACCTAGATTATGATGATTTTTTTAACTTACTTCGTGATGTTATCTTGTCTCTCAACAATGTTCTGAAGACCAACTGCATCTCTTAGCTGTATGACTATCGCTGCTCTGACAGCTTCACTTGATTTCAGTTCTTCGATTCTCTCGCTGAATACCTTATGATAAAGAAAACGATTATTGACCCAACATTACAACCTGATAATTAACAAGTTGCTGATGAGATAACAATTTTGACCTGCATCTAATTTAGAAAGTATCTTTCAGTTTAACTTAACACTGCCCAATCGGGTTTGAAATAAAAAAAAAACACTTTAAACACATTGGCAATTGAGAAATTAAAGCTGTATTTTCAAGTAGATTATGATCTAGCTGTTCAAGTAGGTCATAGGTCAAATATGTGTTTAGTTTGCTAGGATATAAGATAATCGCTAGGGTTATGTATTATTCAGTACTCGTGACCTATTTGTACGATATTCTTCCTGCATATTACTATTCTAGGGCATCCCGATTACGTTGGCTTAGTATCCGTTCTTTGTTTGCTCCAATATTATATTTGTTGTTTTGTTGTATGTATTTGTACATATCACAAACACTACAATAGTCAATATACCACGATTAATTATCTAGTATTTCTACTCTACGCCGATTGGACGAAACAAAAATCCGATCGGCTGGACCGATTTGACCGGGACTTACACCGATGCTGTAAGAAGTAACGTGGTTCAAATTTATGTACCACAGAGTGCCAGATTAGTTTTATCAGTCTATTTTGTATATAGAAAAGAAATTATACATACATTACTATTTCAACTTTACCATAGAGACGGTAAGCTACATTTGAAATTACCTCAACATCGTCGGAATACAAAGGAGTATTCTTGAAGACGTCTTTCTTGACAACAGTCACGTAGGGACCTTGCACGCCTCCGACGAATTTCTCACAATTGAAGAATAGAGCATCTTTCTTGACCACTGCTTCTTTAACTCCTGGGAAATTTGGGTTCATATCCACAGCTAGCGATGGTGCTACTAAGGTATAGTCCCAAAATGACAAAGCTCCGTACTGATGTAGGAGTAGAGTTGTGGCCACATCGTCAGTCAGGACTCCAGTCAGCTTCGAAGCGGCTGGGAAGAAACCTATGAGTCGTTGCCCCGACCCTGAGTATTCTCTCAATCTCTGTTCTAGATTGTTCAAATCTATAAACCCCTCTTTTGTTTCGGTGATTTTGATTATCTGAAAAGAAAAGTTTGGGTCATTAATCTGCTTTTTGGCCGAGTTGGGTTCAAATTTACAATTTGGGATAGATTTTTTTAACGAATTATTTAATGAAGCACTTTTAAATCCAAGACAATATAAATCATTACCTACAAATGCTAATGTATATCTACCTCACAATCATCCTTCCAATATAATTTCACCTTCTAGTGTTCACAGTTATTGTTTTTTTTAGACAACAACTAAAGTGAATTTACAACTTCTACTTTCAATTACCTACGTGTTTTACTTACTTATTTAATGTCATCGTTATATTTTTCTTTTGATTTTAAGCGATATCTCTAATCTAATGCCTACAAACTACAATCGAATATTCGAACCTGCTTCGTAATGAAATAGGCTGAATAACTACCGAGCAAACGTATCGCACGCCTGAATTCATATAATAAATGCAATTTAATTAATCAAGTGACATGTTTTGGTAAAATTAAAGCAATAATTATAGTCATCGCGAATTCTATTCGATCCTCGTTTAGGTGCGAATGTTTCTAGGAAATCGGTGACAAAGGGGACAAGCCAAACTCACGACTTGTTTGATATAATGTTTAAAAACAAAACCTACATCTGCTGATACTTTCCACGAATCAAATGCAAGATATGTAGAGCTAGCTTTTATCACAATCAATAATCGATAAATACACATATCTACACGTACTGTCCCTTTTAAGGTAGGCAGAAATAACAGACCAACACTATTACGTCTTCAAAGTAACCCTTCATAACTTCGATCAATAATTCAAGTGAATTATTGATCACTTCATACATGTCCTTGAATTACATAAAATTCTCTGGCGTGTTTACACTTAGAAGATTACCCAAAAAGCAGAAACCTCTTATTTATATGTAAATGTCTCAAGGATGACGAAAGAAGTGCAGGTTAATAACGAAATGCAGTAATGTCGTACTCAAATCAGAATTCCTTACATAAACTGGTGTAATATCGTTAGATACAACGACAACCTTCAAATAATAATAAATTACCTTCCAAACTCGTAATATCTAAGGATATTTAAAATTTTGAAGAAGCGACAAGGTATATTAGAGTAAGATACTATCCTTTATATCCAGACACACCCGTGGGATATAGGATAGTTCTGGTACATACGTGGGTATAATGACTATATTACAAATATAAAATATATTTGCTAACCCGTATAGAATCCAAGTAAATTATGTATATTCAAAAGAATTCATTAATATATGTGACCGAAGTCTATGTAGGATCAAAGGGATCAAACAAAATAGCCATGACTCTACGTGGTTTTTGCTTATATACATTTAGTTATTTAAAGGAAAACCCACAACCAAGCCCAGTTCGTGACAGTAATGTGCAAAGCCAACTTAAGGTCCTTCCATAAAAATGTTTAAAAACTGCCCGACTAAGGCCGCCTTTATCTTACAAAACATCGCAGCAAAATAAAATAAATGCTACTCCAGCGTAGTGAGTCCTGCTATGAACATGGTTTTTAGAGTTCCTCGCGTAACTGTGTTGGTAGTAGAATAATTTGGTCGTCCAAAATAACATTGGCAACGTGCTAGTGATAACCCTAGCATTGCATTGACTACGCCGCTACGGTGACCGCTTCCAGTCCAGTGGGTCTTATGCTTGTTTTCCAACTTTATAAGATTCTTAAATCTACATCTACACTAATAATATTATAAAGAGGAAAACTTTGTATTTTTATGTGTAACGAATAAACCTAAAAACTACTGGACTGATTTCAAAAAATCCTTTTACGATTAGAAAGCTACATTATCACTGAGAAACATAGGCTATATATTATATTGATACTCGGGCGAAGTCGCGAGGAAAAAGCTAGTACATTATATACACACAACTCAAGTTCAAAGGCATGTTTACTGTGCTATTAAAGTATTCTTTGTTTTGTTACATAAAAGCCGCGTAATGATCACTCAAGTATGGAAATGCTTTAGCACCATGTTTACTGTAAATAGTGTTGAGGTGATTAGTAAGGTGGGCCAGTCTGTTGTGCGTAAAAAACAAGGCTATTTTAAATACCTTATGACACGGTTTCACTACGAGGTAATAGTACTAGTAAGTAGGACAAAAAAAAATATGAGCACTGTTTTAGAGCTTTGTTTTTAATATACAATACTTAAGAAATAAGAACCAACTCAATGATGGGAACTTAGGATGGAAAAGTGAAGAATATAACTCGTAACCGCAGGGCATGTATGAAGATATTGTGATGAATGGAAGAAGCGAGTAGGTACCTAAAGTGAATGTTAAAATACCAGAAAGAAATCAGCTTAGGTTTTTCAAATGAAATAAAGTCTTCAGTGTAAAAAGTTAGGTCGGAAGCTTTTCATGAAAATCAATAGACCTTTCCTTGTCACTAAACCCTATATGGAACAGATTTACGTAACCGCAACACACTAAAAATAAAACATCTTTTACATGCATGGACTACCTTTGACGTTTATTCAAGTTCAAATTCAAATTCAAAAAGATCTTTATTTGACTAGACTTTACAGGCAAGCACTTTCAAATCGTCAGAATCTACCACCGGATTCAGAAGGTCGGTCTTGCTGAGAAGAATCCGGCAAGAAACTCAGCTCTTTAACAAGGAAGATCGCTTTTATTACATGATGTAACCATGAAATGTTCACATCTTGTTACTAGCTTATGCATTATGGATAAGTGTACGGGCATTACATTGTAATTCAATGTACGAGCAGGACGGGACACGTGTACGAACAGAAATACTATGTAATGCATACCTACAGAATATTACAGTGAAAATTCACGACACTATAGCAGTATAGCAGCATAGCAGCAGTACAATATTAGTTCGTGAAGCAAATATATTGTACCCATTTTATGAAAATTGCGCGGTCGGAGGAGTGTTTGGACATCCATGTTTCATAGAGATTTGGTCCAAATCTGAAAGTCCGCCACTTTCAGATTTGGACCGCATTTTTTTGTATATTCTTTTAGAGCTTGTCCGTCTGAGCATTAATTACTATGGCACCAAAGTAAGACATTACCGGACATTTAATTTGTTTTGGTGATCTTGAATTCCTATTTTCATCAAAATGTATGAAAATTCAGATTTTCGTACTCAAATAACATCAACTACAATTATGGTCCTACAGCTTTGGTGCTATAGTAAAAAATGTTCAGACGGGCATGTTCTAAAAGAATATACAAAAAAAATGCGTTGGCATAACATTCAGATTTGGACCAAAATGGATGATGTCCTTTGGCACGGTTAAAGTTTATATAGAAAGCAATTTTTTTATATAATATGCCTTAAAAATACATTAAATTAATCAATAAAACATCCCACTCTATTTACATTTTAAGGACACCTTGGTAAGCTCGTAAAATATCATGTTTATTTTATTACATTGCACATTCTTACACTGCACATGCAGAGCGTACTAGGTACATAGGTGACTTTACAAAATTCAATATCGTAGTTATGGTTTTTCTTTTATACTATTTACAACAAGCATACAGCCCGTGATGGTAATGGTAATTGATTGCCGTGAACGCTCTGATGCTCACATTCGTATTGAAAAAAATTCTTGAATACATAAAATTTATTTGTATTTGCGGAGAAAAATACGCTGTCGCACAAAAATTCACATGTACTACACCAAAATAAACTCTGGCAACTCGCAAAAAAAGACACCACGTGACTACAAACGTTTTCAGTTACGCGTCATTGAATCACTTTTAATATAAATATCTGCTACTAAATCTTGAAATAGATTCGAAAAGCTGATCTAGTCAACAAATATCTCTGTTATTTTTTTTGTCAACACATTTAATCCATGCACACATGAAACTACCAGCGTATTTTCAATCTGTAGTTTGACGTAGGTTTTGTTTGGAAAACTCTTAAGTCTATGGTTTGGAAATGAGTGACATCCCTAGATGTCGCAAGCGGCTAAAGGGTACGCTACGAAACTACGGTACAAGTTACTGCTACGCTTTTTCCCCAGCTATCAGGCGGGTCCATAATATACTCAAACCTACTCAGGGATAAAAAAAGTTACTATAGTCATAATCTTAATCTGTTACATATAACCTGTGATAATAGTAACAGAGAATATGCGAGAGGTATCTGCTAGCTCTTCTGTTTACGATCGTACTGCCCTTTAGAGAAACGTATGTATGTAAGCAAGTCTAAGAAATTTAAAGTGTAGTTATCACGTGTACTTGCATAGTATAACGAATCGATCATGCACTTTGCTTTGATAACGAATTAGGAATTTCTTCCGACAGAAAACTCAACGCTCTTTTCCACTTTCACAGCCCAATGGTTGCTTGCACGAAACTCAAACCAACAACATAGCATCACAAGATAATATTCAATATTTTAATTGAATTTTACTTCGTTTTATGACTGATAACGAAAAGTATAACATTACCTATAGTTTTTCTGGTCTTTATACTCATATATATTCGTCTATAAAACTTGCTCACCTCAGCATCAAACTCCCTCCACGGCGCCAGCTGCCTCTCAGTCTCCCTCGAGGTCACGAAGAGGACGACCCCCTGGGGCCTCAAGGCCCTTAGGAACCGCGGTAAGGAGGCCCCTAGCACCAGCGCATCTTCCGGACACGCCCCCACTGCATTCCGTATAATGGACTTCGATTCTGACCTGTGAGATGAAAATGAGATAACAGGCAAGATCGTAATACAGGTATAAATCATGAGGCTTAATCCACGCCGTACTGATTAACAATCGCAGTGGATGTTAGAGCAGTGAAATATTCAGGCGGTGTGATGGCTGGAACGCTAGCAATAATTGTTTAGGGGCTTGAACCCAGCTTTAATTTCACAAATATAATAATCGTCAGTTCGGGAATCGCGCTCGTTTTTTACGGAGTAGGACGAACAGGGAACAGCTGGATTATGTGAGGCTACCCAGTGCTGAGTACATATACTCGTAGGAGTGCTCCGGCATCTTCAGCAAGATTTACCGGTATCTTCGTGCATCTTGCCTGAGTACGTCCCAGGGGCTGGAACCCTAGGTGGTAGTCAGCTACTGCCATGTCATGTCATCATAGGCGCAATCCCCGAACAGCATTGAAGTTGCGCTAACTACGAGTACGTGCCCCGGGTATAAAAATGATTTTCTTTTTAAATCTACGTGGCAGGAATGCGCCCAGTCGGACGCCTGAGGTGTAGATGTAGCGACGAAATGCAGAAGGACCTCAACGTACTCAAAAATGATAATTGGTGTGAAGAATACGAGTGAGCGGCTCTTGGTGTAGCCAAGATCCTTTTTGGGTCCCTAAGCTAGCGAAAGTAAGTAAAGTTACGTTGACTAAGTCAGTAAACGTACCTGTATATCTCGCTCTGCCCCGACGTGTATGAGAGAGCAGTGCATCTGGTGACATGAGTAGGGAGGACATCTCTTGCCACGTATTCTTCGATCCATTGCAGCGTACGCCCAGAGCCGTTGTAGTCCACATACACCACTGTTGGGAGAAAAGTACTTGCTTTAAAACTATACCATAAGTTTTAAGTTAAGGATTTGTATCGATTTTTCATTTCAAGGAGGCTATGCTATACCTCAAAGCCTCAGAGTATACTATGCAGGTGGCAAAGAAGCGTTCAGCCCGCTTGCTTTAGTGGATATAAATATCAGTACCTATATATACCAGTGATCACTAGGGTATTAAGAGGTAGGCTGTTCTTTTAGTATCTAGTATTAGTCCTATCTTACAATTCATGATTAATGTGTAACGATATAGCTAATATAAATCTAATCACACTTGACAGAGCGTCGTGAATTTGATGGCACCGTTGGTGTAGTACTTGGTTGGTAAACCACGTCAGGTTGCAGAGGGTGTCGCGGTTTCGAATGCAAAACACGGGTATCAATCGGTACTATTTAAAATGGGCTTGTCGCTCGCCAAATGTTTGACCAAATTAATGTATATGTTACGGTAAGAGTGAATAATTGAAGATTATTAATAATTATCTATTATTATGAATAATTACCGAAAGTCGAGGTTAAAGTGATAAATTACATTTGTCGGTTTTTATTAATAATTTTACCCTAGTAATGATAAATGTAATAAGTGGCCAAGGAAAAAAAAAATTTTATTTATTTTATAACTTTTACCAATATGTGTCGTAAATTATTAATAATTACTACTAAAAGTAATAAATTTCGATCGTTTATTCACATTTACCAAAACATGTGGTTATTATTAATAATTTTGTAAAAATATTAATAATTTTCATTTAATCAGATTTACCGTAACATACATACTAACAGCAGCTAAGTTCGTCGAACCTTGGAGCCAATGTCAGCGGTTTGACCATGCCCACTGCGCACAAAGGTATCTGTGATGTTATCTAACCAAGCTGAATGTTACCACGATCGGACAGACCCTATTGTTGGCTGCTATATGTACTTTCTATATAGTGTAATATTTTGTTGGGTCAATGGCATTATTATCTTCAATCGTATGTTCTTGATCTATGACTGGATTACTGAATTTAACACTGAGCATAGACTAACGATAGAGTTTTTTTTTTTTTATATCGGTGCCAATTTTCTTAATCGTCTGACTAGACTTAATCAAAAATAATAATAATTACATTTTGTTGTTAATTGAAACTAAATATATTCACCATTTTGATAGGACATAATTTGATTTTTTCAACACTATACTACAATTTAATGCACTAACTAAGCAAGAAAAATTGCACAATGCTATTTTGCGTAGTTTGTTTATTGAAGAATTAGCACCATTTAAAGTTGTCTACCTATAAAAAAAAAATACGATGCATTCTCAACTTATTGGAGCTATAACATGCATAGGGGTCAGTCAGGCCCAGCTGCGAATAGTCGGAAGTAGGTAAGTCTTTATTGGGAAATGAGACGATGACTCAAGGATGCTCAAGCTTTATGTTAAGTCATAAAATATAATCTTATAATAATGACTTCGATTCGCTTAGATAGAATATATTTATTCAAAGTTGCAAACGGCGTCACTCTCAGGTGTGTCGATTCTAAATTTGAAAATTGTCTATGGTAAATTTTTAAATATTTATTTATGTAAGGGTTTGAATGAACATCATCTAATGGACCCACTATGTAGAAGTAGAATACAGCAGAGATGACGCACAATTATCGCGAAAATAAATGGCTTATTTAAACCAGATGTCTTCGTATCAGATAACAAATAACAACCGCGGGATTCAGCAATAGAGATAGAAACCGAATCAGTGACCCTATATTCTCAATTACGAAGCTATATAGCCTTGACGTCACGGAAAAATACCTCATTAGTGGACAAGTCAAGTCCTAACCTTATTTATTGAACGTAAAATTACAATTATTATTAACAATATGTATGTACCTTAATAATATAGAGTAGGATTCTGTTTATACCACTAAGGTGGCACACATGCATACGGCCCGTCTGATAGTAAACGGTCACCGTAGCCTATGGACGCTTGCAACACCAGGGGTATCACTCGCGCGTTGCCGACCCTATTGGAATTGGGCTATTGGCCCATTAACATTGTAATTTATTTTATTGAAGTGATTTATTGTAATGTGATACCTATTATTGATTACAAATGTTTGTGGCAAATCACGCATAAGCATCTGAACATAAAGGTATTTAAAATTAGCCAAAACTGACCTAGATTTAATCAATCATAGGAAGAAAGTACTTGTTAAAGACGGAGAAGTTCTAAAAGAATTTACAAAAAAAATGCGTTGGCCGGATTTGGACCAAATCTCTATGAAACATGGATGATGTGATGTCCTTTATTACTCTTAACAATTCTCATAACTCACCTACCTCAACCATGTGCCTTAACCTTGACATCACAATATATTATATCGTTGTTTATTATTGCCAATTAAATATTTGAGGTTTACCATATTTTAGCATATTTGGTATTGAACCAGTGTTGTTTTCCAAGCCTATTCAAATATTTGGCGCTGTATGTTGTTGACTCTGGCTTATAATAAGAGGCTTCCTTTTAGCTTACTCCATGCAGCTATAAGACACAATAAAAGAGATCCCGTCGATACTAATGAAAGTATCCACCACATCTTCACTTACCATCAGGTGAGATCGTGGTCAATCGCTACCCCGAATTAATAATAATAATAAAAGAAAAAAAAAGGTAATATCGTGGTTTGTATGTTTGTTTATTTGCTACCTTTTCACGACTAAACGGCTGAACGGATCGTAATTAAATTTGGCAATGAGATAAATACGGAGTACGGACATAGACATAGGTTATCTTTATCTAGAACCACGCGAGCAAAGCCGCGAGTGAAATCTAGTTTTAAAAAAATATAAAAATGAGCGAGCCTTAGTTTAGTCTCTTAAGATGTGTAACATCATAACATCTGACTACCTCTTTTTTTGTCGCTTAGACATAATAAAAGTCGTCACTTCTAAATTGGCGACACAGTTCGACTTCCTAAAGCATTTATGTCCCTTTTCACGAAATCCAGATAAAAGCGGGAAGAAAGATGTAACACATCAATCATCCAGATAGAAAATGAGGTAAGTAGGAACAGGAATGTCCTTAAAATTTATATGAAAGCAACGTTACAACTGACACGCTTTTGAAGTCTAAGCAAGAACATAATCGAGTGGAGTAATTTCCGTGAATGCTTCTCGATAATCTGGCTCGATGCTGCGGTCGGCGTGGCATGTGCGCATGCGTGTGAGCTTATTCTACATTCTATTCAACTCTCAGTTCTATCACATCCGTGAACATCTCGGTCACACATTCATACGTTATAAGTTAGTACTTGGAAGGCTTTCGTACCTACAAATCACTTTTAGTCAATCCTTTAGATGGGATGGAAAATTAATTTTATATCTTACTAGCGGCCCGCCCCGCCTTCGCACGGGTAATCAAATATTTTGTCTGCCCGTTTTTAGACTTTTTCAGGCATTTTTTTAAATTTCTCTCCGTCCATCCTCGTACTTCAAGGAATATTCTAAAAAACGAATCAGCGAAATCGGTTCTGCCACTCTCGAGATTTGCGCTTAGAAACACATTCAGCGATATTTTTTTATATTATAGATTATTATTCAATGAAAATAATGATAATGGTAGTGAGTAACGAGGACTATGGGGTATGATGTTGAAGGAAAGGGGATATTTATAGCGCACAATTTATTGCTCACTTGAGCGACTTTTGTTTTTTGAAGAATACTTTTGTTGAAACAACAATTAAAGTCTAACTCCAAAACCATTCTTATTCCCATCGAAACAAGGGCTTTATAACTCTGCTATCTGCCTACGACAAATGGAAAAATGTTTTCTAAACGTGGTGTTCCTCCCAGCTCCGGCCCTTTGGTAGAGCGAGAGGAACGATCGCTCTAGGCGCCAGGCTTTGATTACATGCGCCTGGACAAGTGGCACCAAAATGACAATTTATTTTTATAAAATAAAACAGACGTTTAATAGTTATTAGAGCATCGACTAAAGAGCGCGGAAAGACCATCTCGCTTTCCCTAATCATGGACGATTGCCGGCGCATTGCTGCAGCGCTGGTTCCTCCGCGGCATTGCAGTGAAAACTCTTACAACACAAGGAGAGTGGACAATTAAGAAATAAATTTATTAGAGGAAGTCTGAAAGTAGCTCCAGTGACAGAAAAGTTGAGGAGCAAGCGTTTGTCATGGTATGGGCATGTTATGCGGAGGAATGAAGATAACGTGGAAAGAAAGGTTTTATGTACGAATGTGGACGGGTACAGGGTCGAGGTAGACCTAAGTAAAGATGGATGGATTGTGTGAAAGATGACATGGCCAGAAAGGAAGTAAATACAGAAAATACAGAGATGACGGCTGATAGAGAAGGATGGAAGAAAAATACATATTGCTACGACCCCAAATAATATGGGATAAGGGCCGGAGAATGATGATGCATTGAAAACTCATAGATATATACAAGTATCGCAGTCTCGTTAACTTAGTAACCAAATAATTGCTCGCACAAATAAACAGATACCATTTGCCTTGGTAATTTGTACAACGTATTTACACTGATAATGTGAATTTGTATGTCTAGGCTTAGTATTGATTGTTTGGCCTATTTCCCTGTATTCATTGCACAGTTGTAGAAGTGGGCTGTACTTGTTTTCTAAGAAAATATCTATGATAGCTTAATCATCGTAACATTTTTATCGGAAGGTATCGCTGATTTCTTAACAATAGCTTTTTTCTTTTAAATAACGAGAATAAAAGCTACCCAACATCAATATATAATGTTCGATTATTTTAATGGGCCAATTTTTATCTGTTCTTTTCTATCAACCATTATTATCTGTATGCACTGTTATTTTACCTTGCCATACTTCATACAATGCGTCCATCTTATCTTAGGTCTGCCCCTCCCTTTGCAGCGCTAACCTCATCTCCGCAAAACAATGCCATACTACGAGTATGTACTGCATCTTTAGCTGCCACTGGTGCTACTTTCAGACTTCCTCTAATAAACTAAGTTCTTATACCACAACTACTACATCTACAATTAGAATAACCAACCCAACAGCCTAGTCGGTGACGGTGAAGCAACATACCGCTTAAAACTTTCTGTTTGCAACTGTGTTTAGTTAATTGGCTTGTTGCAAAGCGACGAAACGTAATCTTACGCCGTTCGCCAGGTCTCAAGGATTTGCTGGTAGGCAATTGGATGGCTAGTATAGCCGTGAAAAGCTTAGGCGGATAGAAGTTATAATAGTTCCAAATACATAATAATTAATTTACACTCGACACTAACCAAAATAGTTCTTGAAGAGGATTGATTGCCATAGCTAAAAAGAAGACGAATAATTCATAACATGTCCTCCTAGTATGGATTTTGGATTTTCAAGCTTAGCCTTGTCTCAATATTAAAACTTAAACTAAGGTGTGAGGCGTGTAGTTAAACAGGAAACGTCTTATCTTGTAGATAAAGCTAACAAAGTGATAAAGGACTCGTTTTGCGAATGATTTGAACTGCCAATATTTACATGTACAGTACTTGTGTATTTAAATATATAGTTATCGTAGCTCTTCTACTAACGACCATTATTTATTGGCGTGATCGAATCTAGACTTAGAGCAATACTCATACATAAAATGCGGGTTTTACTAAATTCTCATAGTTTCTACAAGTAGTAAGTTACAGACTTCATGGCAAACCTAGTTTCCAGCTACAGAATTTTATATACATGTGTGTCAAAATTCATAAGCAAGGCACACTTGCACACTACCTATTACAGACCTACCCAAAGAGTCCAACTATTGAATAAATACTAGCTTCTTTCGGTTAAGAATTACACATTCTGAGGGTGGCAATGCAGCAAAAAAACACTAAGTGTTTCCCAAACTTAAGTGGGAAAGCAACTTTCTCTTGTATGCAGGTAGTTTAATAACTTTGTAAAGCTGAATCAATAATTCGCGGATAATATCTGACAGTCCTAAAACGCTTAAGTCACTTTGGTAGTAAGCGAAACGCAAACCCACAGAATAACATTAGCGGTTGTATGATAATGCTCATTAACAATTCGTTCTGCTTCACTTATAAAACATAAGAACACTCGAGTTTGCAGTTATCTAATTTAGGTATTAAATGTCATGATAAGATTGCATTGTTAAGTGTATGACATGTTGACAAAACAAATAACTCACAAGACAATATGATAAATGCGAAGCAGCAATGGAACGCCTACATTTCACCGGTAGCATGACAATGGTGATAAGTAGTGTCTTCTGCCGGCCTTATTCAGGTTCATTTCCTGTCCATACAGTTTCAATAATTTCCAATACACACAAAGATTATTTAAGTGCAGTGATTAGTCACACCACGAGCTTTACGGTAAAGGAAAACATCGTGAGGAAACCTGCATACGTCTGAGAAGTCATTGAAGGTCGTATGTAATCCCTAAGAGTCGGCGTCGAACTCACCATCCACTCAGTTTGTGTATATACGTCATCACAACGTGTCCCTATCACGAAAGATACGTAGGACAGAGCAATTTCACTCTAAACTTGCACTCTTTCGCTTCTTCTAAATTCATCAATCTCTGCATTGGTCATCTGCGGCTTCTTAGTCCACTATCGCGTTCGCATATTTGTCAGTCTTTCTTCTCTTTTGTTCTTGTCCGAACGAAGGTAGCATGCAATTATGTATTAACTTATCAGGCTCTCACCACATTCTATGAGGTCTCTGCTCTACATTAATATTTTATACTATTGGTAACTTCAAGATACATGAATTTGAACGATAACAATGTCAGATAACAGTTTGACGATAACAATATTATCTTCTTGATCCAAGTAATTGCAGTATATCATCTACTCTGAGACTCATTACATGTAATTTTACTTAAATTTAGAGCCGTATGTGCTCCTACAAAGCCGTAATGGCCCGTGGGGATGACTGGCGGATCTTTATTTAAGTCTGTACCAATGAGTTCCTGAACAAAATATGTGCATACGTATTTAGGTACATATCTAAACGCTTGAAAAATATTTCGACCGACGAAATCATCCAATTTATTTACGCACGCTCGCATCGCGAAATAGATAGGTATTATTTCTTTACTCGATATCGAAGCTAGGAACATCATCGGGTCGATTCGTGAAACCGAACCAAAATAACCATATGCGACCTTGATCGCCATATTGTGAACTGTAATAGCAGTGTTGTGTTATATAACACTGATAGGTATGTAATATAGCGCCAGCCATAATTCGCAAATATGAAGCGTGTATGAAGAGATTGGTGAATGTAGAAGTAGGAACAGTCACGTAAGTAATCCTTACTTATACATTTTTGTATATACTTATGCTGAGTTTTTATATATTGAGTCCTCTCGACAAAACGGTGCGAAGATCTCTAGTGATAACCTGATATTGCTACCGACTATAGGCTACGTTGATCGCTTACCATTAGGTGGGTTGTAAGATTGCTTGCTTCCTAGCATAAAATTGCTGCTGTAGAGATACTCATTTATTTCGCTTAGTATCTGGTACCGATGGTTAAAAAGAAATAATTTTATCTCCCACCGTCACAGACACCGCTAGCCAAGACCTTGGCATAGAGCGGATCATAATAGTAAGAAACAGACGGTATTGACTAGACTGCGTAGATATGAAGCTATTTTTACTTCTCAGTAAACAGTGTTGGTGCGTTTGTATAGAAAATTAGATACCGGTAATTTTGCGCTGAAACTAGTAGACTAGTGACAGAAAAGTATACCTAAGCTAGGTGAATTCCTCAATTGCAATAGAGTATGCAGAAAATATTTCACAATAAAGATATACCTACTGTCGTTAAGTGTTTGTCTCCGAAGTAAAAGCAAATATCTGTACATATATTGTTACCCGTTTACGAAAAGGAGAAACATATAACTAATGGCCATGTTACTCGTGGATAATGGATCTCTTTATTAGTCAATAGATTTCCGCACATGCAAATCAATTTTTACCTCTTTATAACATTAATAAAGAAATAAAGAACCTGTTGATAAACGAATACATAAGTAAACCTAATTATTTCAAATAGATACCACTGATAAATTGTGTTCGCGAAACCATGCCCTATTCTACGGAAATTTGTTGAGTAGCAACAAGATAAAACTCTCGTGTACCTTCCTATTTAACATAACACTGTAACATGTGCCGGTATAATGCCTACCTTCCTACATACAAACATAATAATGTGCCAAATTTTCGCGACGTAAATTCTATACAAAGGGGTTATGTGGCAGAAGGTTAACAAATTAACATCTGTCGTATCAATTACAACGGTTTGTTATTCAGCGAGCAGCTTTGTTTGTTTCGTAGTTCATGAATCATTGTTTAGGTGCCGATAAATTCAATGAATAGACATTTGCATTAAAAAAGTAGGAACGAGATTGAATAACAACAATAGAATACAAAAAAAAACAATGTAATATATTTATTCTATGAATTTTATCGCCCGTTTTAGTTACAACCAATATTATAAGAAAACTTGAACAAGTTGTGGGTATTATAACGTGCGTGACGAGATACAAGACAGTCGTTTGTCTGATGTAGAACACCAGCTCTTGTAAGCTGTAGTACCACCGCAAAATGATTAGTAGCCGTCAGGCTGGGGACTGAACTCCACAGAAGACTGCAGTCAAACAGCACTACTTTGATGTAGTGTTGTGTTTCTGTGGTAAGTAAGGTTGCAACTGCTACACAAAATACACTGCGCTAGTAGTAATGCTGCTAGAAAAGTGAATCCTCATGAACAACAAAGTAGGCAACTCTTTAGTGATACCCCTGGTATTGCTAGCGGCTATAGGCTACGGTGACTGCTTACCATCAGGTGGGCCATATGCTTGTCTTGACGATAGGCAAACATGTTTGTCACATAAATGTTCGCGGCGGTGGAATTGAAGACATAACCACTAGATCAGCGGTCTCGCTTCGTATCATTTTATACTTGCCTACTTTGGAGCCCGCGCAAGATGTTTTTTTCTTTAAATTCCTCTCTAGCCTTTGTTTCTTTTAAGGTTACATCTCCTCGAATCTCCTTAGGCCTATCTTCCAAATATCCACACTTTGAATACAGTTTAATAAATACCATACAAATATTTGAACGTTCTTACAATTCGCATGCCTAAGACATCGGAAAACAAGTTCCGTACAACCTTGAACGGCAAAAATTTATGTCAAACACGTGTTTTGTTTCTTTAACTATCATTTGTGGTTTCTTTCCATTGAAACAGTCGCAAATGTTCTATTAATTTATATGTATTTATTAATCCCTGCCAAATATCTTTTACGTAATGGGGTTCGTAAGATGACAAGCATTGAAGTGGCATTTTTATACCTTGTTATCTATTATACGTAATTATTTTAAAGTACACATCAAAATAAAAATATATAAATTAATGATAAGTAAAACAGTATGTGCTATTTGTTAGTAATTATGTGTTCCTAAATCATTATCTATTTTGGATAATATATATTTACCAACTCGATATAATATTTAATCAAACATCTTTTAATATTCTTTATACATATAAATACCTAAAGTCGCGCATGCTGTAGCTATAGCTCGCGTCTCGTATCCTTAAAAAAACAAAATAGTTAAATTGAAAAAGTATAATAGATTACGTTCCTGACAGTTAGTAGTGTTGCTATTATATAGATAAATCAGCGAGTTGTTGTTTTAAAAACTGGCAAGGAAGTGAGCAAGATTGACTAATTTTCATAGACAAAGTCCATAGACAATGAAATTATAAATAAGGTTAGATATAGAGAAAGCATAGACTTCTTGGCGGCAGTGTCAAGAATTCACAGCAATAACATACCGGTATCTGATGTTCTACAACTCAATACGTGTTGTTACATATATATATATATTTCGAGTTCGTGTCACCTACAAAGTCTGTTTATAGACGGTAGAGTTCACCACAACATTCAGCAATGATAGCTCGACTTACCCAGCTGACTTGAGAAACTTTTTTTAATACTAGCGGCCTGCCCCGGCTTCGCGAGGGTAGACATTTATAAAATATTTTGTCTACAAAATTTTGAACATTTTTTTCCTCTCCGTACGAACCATCCTCGAGCTAAAAGAATTAGCAAAATCGGTACAGCTGCTCTCGAGATCTGTGCTTAGCAACACATTCAGCGATTCGTTTTTATATAATAACACTAGACGGCAAACAAGCATACGACCCAACTGATGGTAAACGCTATGCTACCGTAGCCGCTTGCAATCCCCATATCACTGGCGCGTTTCCGACCAATCGATTTTTCAATTGTTTTCAAATTCACTTTCTTTAATCCTGATTAACAATGCCTCTTTCTAATGTGTATGGAAAACGTGAAAATTGTTTGTTTCGATACAATGATCTTTACGAATAAACATTGTTTACATTACAGATTCAGCACAGAATCAGTATAATAGTTAATAAATAATAATGTATGTATTATATAATGATACACAGGTACACATATAGTATATGCCTCTAAAATCCATATTTATCATTGCCGAAAAAGGGTAGCTAAGTATTATGTTCCTAAATTGTATTAACATAAAATTTTACACTTAGTTTGCAAATAAATGAATTATTCATTATAATGTACGTACCGGTTTTTGACAGTACAAAATCAAGCACGTGGCGGCCCTAGTAAGTTGAGAGATAAAGTTAATAAATTACGTCACAATTAGATTAATTGATCGATAAGAAAATCGACAACAACTCGATTTTTATCTGTCAACCATTCGCTAATAATAGGATAAAATATTATCTAAGCGGTATCAAAATACGTCTGTGACGTCATGGAAACGGCCTAGACCCACAAACAAATTTGCGGCTGAATTAATTTCATGAATGAACATGGAAACAAACAGCTTTATCAATTTAGCCAATTTGGTGGCGACTGGCTATGCCACGTGAGGATGAATTATGTAGGTACCTACGTTTGTAACCACGAGGGTTCTACTACGTACGTACGCTCACCAACTTCAAATACATTGTTGGAAATATAGACTCACCACTATTACTTAGAATGTATTGGTTTAGTTTAATTTCTAAGAATTTATTTCTTAGGTTTTACCGAATAACTAGTTGCGTGCGAGTTCACCTCTTCACTAGTTAGAGCTCTCTTGCGTCTGGTGTATTGTGATGGTAGAATGTGTGTCACAAATAAATAAATATAAATTATAGGTACAAGTGCACTAATATCAATAAATTATCAATAATGACAAGACTATAAAACAAAACTCTTTACTAATAAACAAAAACTATTTTTTTTATATAATTAAACATATTAAAATTCTGCTGACTCCAAAAACTACGAAATATGTTGCGTTATTTTATGTCCATTTGAAAATCTGCCAAACATCCCAAGAGCTACTTTGAACATTATCAGACTGGAACAAAGAAGTATCAGGCATAACATGATGACATAACTAAGAGCATGGCTTGTGATAAAAAACATAAAAAAATCTCTAAAACACATTAACGGACGCAGGTCGTAAATAATTTAGCAAATAATCAGTGTGTTTTATAGGGTCGGCAACGCGCGAGTGATACCCCTGGTGTTGCAAGCGTCCATAGGCTGCGGTAACCGCTTACCATCAGGCGGGCCGTATGCTTGTTTGCCACCTTAGTGGTATAAAAAAAAGTGTAATAGAAATACTCCTTATTAAAAGCAAATTCAAAATAAGAATACGTGATTGTGGTAACAACCATTCGAAATGGTATGCTGGCTGCGTGTCACCTTCTCAATATTACCTTGGGACCTACCACCCACAACGGATCACTGGCCAACATTACTCGTATCAAAGTTAATCTATCAACCGATTACAAGGTGCACGTGATTTTATATACAACCGAGAATACGCAAATATTGGACTTTTTGCAAGATCAATATAGCGTTAGGTCTCAAACTGGCGTGCTATATATATCCACGTGTGAACTCATTAGTGGCGTTGGAAGGGTTCAAGGGAAGGCTAGATAATGAATAAGAAATGAAGAAGAAAGTAGAAAAAAACAGTCATAGTTATCAAATGTCTAAGCCTCAGAATCTCAAAGTAAATCTAAAGACCTGTGGCTGTTTTAATATGGAATACAAACAACATCGCCTGAAGTCCCTCTTGGAATGGACAGAAAGTATAACCCTTGCAACCATTCTCCCTTGCAAACGCTTGTAACTTCTATATGTATATTTATACAAAAAAAAATACACGCATTGTCAGTTGCATATATACTAAATAGCCTTCTGAACAACATAACTCTGGCCTTAATCCGCACATTGTGTGGTCAGTGAGTTTATCAGTCCATGTTATTAGTCGTCATCAATGTATGTCGTATTTTTCTCCATATACGATTAACAACAATTTATATCCTAAGTGCATCCACATTTTAACTAAAATCGCTTTTTATATTACCATTCATATCTTCCTCCCCATCAATATCTTCCTCTCTTTGCATATTATCCTTCACACATGCGTCTTTAATTATAGTAGTCTCTATCTACAACTCTACATTTATGCCTTAAATTCTTCTCATAACTAACCTCTAAACAATGATATTTATTACATAATTATGTAGTCAGTTACCCGATTGTAATTATTCAGAGCCCATAAAATGAGGTCATCGCAAACGTTTATCAGTATTATTACAATATTTAACCACACCACACAAGTAACACATTCATACGTGATTTTTGTGTAGTTATATTATTATTCTGTTGGTAATAAATGTCACCCATATATATGTTAAATATTCCGTGGAGCAAAGCCTGTACAAGGTGGTTCAACATAAACGTATATAGACAGCAATAACACACACACGAAATAAATTCGAATATATTTGGCACTGTTAAAATTATGAGCATCTCCGATGATGTGGGCGACCAAACAGGTCTAAGAACGAATTGAAACGTTTTTGTTGCGTATTACATAGCGGTATTAGAATCCCTATCATTTCAAATTAATCTAAGTACTGTAATAGAGGATGTAATGTCTATTTATACAGTTAATTTTGACCGCAATATTAATGTAAATGATTGTAGTAGTATCCAAGGCACATCATTGCAGTATAGTTCTATAGAAGCAAAACGAAAGACTAGTTTCTGTTAATTTCCATACATGATCATATGAAAATTACCAAAATTAGTGTTCGAATTGGAACACATGACCGGAAAATTAATGATTTAGTCCCAAATTTTGTGGATATTTTAATCATAAGTCGAGTAACTTAATACTATATTTACACAATAATATGTTTATTTTATCATAGCCGTATTTTATCTCCTATCCCCATATAGATTTCACCAACAACCTTCACACAGTATGTACTCTGTCTCTTTCCACCCTTAGCAACATGTATTCCCCATAAGCAGCTTGACCGTGTTTGTGTGAGCAAATCAATAATTGTAACCTTCTAACCCATCGAAGGCTACGTAACTGTTTGCCGTACTAGGTATGCAGTTACTTAAATACATAGTATGGATTTGTAAGATCTTAGACTTATAAAATTAAATATTATAAATAAAGCGTCAATAGATGCGTCTTCAAAATCTAATATAAATCAGTCTTCGGCAAGATTTCAATACGAGTATCTTTAAATCGAAATTAAAATCTGTTGATACCACCGAAAATTTAGCAAGATCTAAGAATCATTGTTATTTTATTTTAACTGCTCCATCAGCGGACAATGTTACAAGTAAATTATAATATAAAGCTGTGGTAAACAAATTCATTTAAGTAGTTGTCACACAACAAATAAGGAAATAAAAGTCTGAACATCATAAGATTCGGGCTTTATGAATAAAATGGCTTACTGGTTTATGGATTGAAATCACAAGCGTAACAAATTTTCCCCATCAAGGTCATAAGAATTACATCTCCTCATAACAAAGATTCAAACGTACACTAAATAAACTTGATCAAAAGCAGAATCTCTTTGTCCCAACAGTATTGATCCACGTTTCGGACTGGGCCACGATTACGTTCAGGGTCAACATTGTTTTGTATCTTTCCTTTTCTTGCTTATAGCTGCGTCCCCTTCTGTACCCTTGGAAACACCCGGGCCCCTTTCCCGGAAGGTCCTTACTACGCAGTTCCCATTGAAGGTTTTCTATGTAGCTACATTTACCATGGACTACTGCGTATAATTATTTATAAAGAAAATTGTGAAGACTGTACATTGGCAGTAATCACGACGATAAAGATAGAAAGCTTATTTTCAATGCTAGTGAAACTTCTGGCCTTAAAGATAAAATAGTCTGCACCAGCGTGTTTCTAGTTGGCAAACACAATACCTATTGGACTGACAATTAGTTGCCAATGAAAGACTCTGAGCTATTGTCATTTGCTGATTCACTTGGAGGGAGAACGTTTGACATGATATCTAAGGAAGTGGCTCCGCTGCCTTTGTCTTTGTTTTCACCGATACTAAATCTTTCCACGAGTCATAGTTAGTAGATATACAAACAACATACACATAAACATCTTCATTCATAGAATTCATAATACGTTATTTGTCTTCTAATGCATTTCGTTGTTTTAAATTTCATTACACATTGGAATTCGGTATTAAATTACATCTTACCTGATATTATTTATGCTAATGTGATCTTTTTTGTTTGTTTATTTGTTACGCTTTCACGCCTTATCTAGTCTATTTTGAAAAGGCCTTTTTTATTTTTCGGGGGCCCCTGAGGTCCGGGGCCCTGGGTATGGACCCCGTGTGCCTTTATGGTAAAGACGGTATTGCTGATACAGATACAAGCAGGTACCTGCTTAATTTTAGATATAGCCTGTAGAAAATTTCCTTCTACATAGAATGGAATTAATCAGGGTTTCGAACTATTATGTGATATATAGGAAACTTGGCGTGATTATATGACAATGTATGATATATAGTTTAACACGAGCGTAGCTTGGCTTAGAGCAACACGGTGTATTGTTCGCAGTTACTATTGCGGATGTTTTCATAATAGTGCAAACACTGTTTATGTGTTACCTATGGAAGCTGGATTATGTCCAACTAGACCACATCGTGATTATTTTACTGCTTTATGGCCCATTCGTCACGGTTTTATAATATCATACAAATTTAGAACCAGTACCAAATATAAAGTTACTCTAAGAGTGTAAAGGAAATGAATATACTGTTAACGGGAACATATATAAATAGTCTCCTAATACAAGTAGCATTTTCGTATTCCAAGTGTGACGCCACAGCCATAAAATATGTTTTAAATGAGCCGAGAAGATCTAAAGTCCTATTAATATTATAGAGCGAGAACAGAGTTCTTTTAAATTTTATTACGATTCTCTTGCAAATAAAATTTCCTGGTTCAATAAAGTAAATAGTTGAACAATATCACTTCCATCTTTCTTAAAATAATAAATTCTTTTCTTTATAAATAAAAAACAAATGTTTTATGTTTTTAGATGAAATTTATATGAATTCCAGGAATTTCCCGTTACGTACATTCTAAACAGATATTAAGAAAAGTCCGTTGCAAAAAGCATTGAAATTGTACTTGGCCATACCTTTCTGCTTCAAAAGAGTAATTCTCAGAACAATGGGGTGGCGAACGGCTGGCACCAATCCATCTGGCGCCAAGGTACACCCGAGTAATTTTCCCTACCGAAATGAATTGGCGATCGATTCGCAGAACGTAAACACTATCAAATCAATTGTACGCATATTGGCTACTGATCAAAATAATCAACTGTTTACTGCCAACAAACCCGCAGTTAAAGTTCCGTGGTCTGGTTTAACTGTGTTGAAGAAATAAAAACAGACTTGAGATTACCTAATATTAAAACCGCAGTTATAGACTATACACATAGACGGATAGACAATCATTATTAAATATTGATAAGGTTTCATACCTGTGTAAAACTGAAATAAGCTGAATGGTTGACTGTCTTACCTGAAATGAAAAATCAAATATCAGCAATAATGCAACAAATAAAAACAAAATAATTGCGTCAGGGTATCTAGGCTAAGCTTTATGTAACTTGCCTAGATAGGGCAATAAGTAAATATTAATTACTGTGTTGAATACGATGTGTAATATCTTAATTATTGTGTATGCACTTTGAAACATAAAATGAGACAATATTTTTATCAAACATTGATTGTTAATTCGAATTAGCTGAAACTAGAATCATTATTAACATAAATCGATTTTTAATTTACAGATCATAATCATGCATCAGGCAGTGGAAACATCCTCCGAATCAGAGTACAAAAAAAGCTGGCTGTGCTGATATGAGCTAAACTTATGTTAGTATAATCGAAGAAATAGAATCGTATAAAATAACTATTGGTTGTTTTTAAATTATAAGTAGGTTTACATTTTCCTGTAACCTAAAACAGTGTGCGACTAAAACAATAACAAGTAACTCTGTTATTATAGGTATTTGGAGTTCAAAACAAACCGCAAATTAGCGGTTATTATTAAACATAATATTAATGCAATTAAATGAAGTATAATTTTGTAAATGTAACATTTCATCAAATTTGATCAGTTGGTAATACCGGTGGTTCATATCTATCACCTAACAATATATTTGAGAAAATTTAAGCATATTATTAGTTTTACGTATAAATGTGGATGGGTATAGGGGTCGAGGTAGACCTAAGAAAAGATGGATGGACTATGTTAAAGATGACATGGCCAGAAAGGAAGTGAATACAGAGATGACGACTGATAGAGAGGAATGGACGAGTTATATAATATATTGCGTCAACTCCAAATAAAATAGGATAAGGACAGGAATGATGAGTATATTATACGAATACCATAAATTATTTTAAGGTAGGTCATTAATGAAGTTTCAAGAATCGTTGAACCTGAAATAACCGATACTAAAACTGTGATTGCATAAAACGTTAAATGCACATGCACAGCAAAATGCAACAATCTAGCAAAGCACTCACATGGTAAGCAAAACTGTAATATGAGGCCAATATGTGCTAACAGTTAGCGTGCGACTTAACCTAACCATCTACGTTTAGCTTCCACGTGTAAGATATTGCCGCTTGTACTCACATTCCTCGTAACGAAACAACAAGTTTCAATTTCATACTTCATTCATCATAACTTTGAGCATTCTTTCACTAACTACGTCTTAGCCTATAGTATCAGATAGCATGAACTTAAAACAATAGCGGTCCCAGCTACATCACGTGCCCTGCAGGACGCCCAAGCCACATTAACACTATAATAATGTAACTGTATCTAATTCTTATCTCCTGCAGTTGAATGAGGATCGCTTCAAAATACGACTAATATTCTGCAGACGTAATTCAAATGAAATTACTCATTAGATTGTGAAATATTGAGTCTACAATCCCTTAAACGCTCTGCTGGTAACTCTAATCATGCTAACACAGAGACTCGTGCATTTGAATTGTAACAAAGATGTTTCAGTTTATGACACACAAAGAATGAGTCATATGTCACTAGAAAACAAGGTCTATTGTTAAATTATATCTTTACCATTAATTATGAAAGTGTTTTAACTTTTATGCACGGCACAGGACGTCAAAAGAACTTTACGTTTTAAAGAGGTTAATAGTGAAATAAAACTCATAATATCTGAAAGACATAAAGTGGTACAGGATGTAATTAGTTGTCTACAAATAGAATGGGATTAAATGCTTTCCTTAATTCTTAGACGTAGATCAAAACCAAAAACAATTTAGGTGCCCTTCTAAAGATATTAGGCTCTCTTAATTTCATAATGGAATTGTTTGTAGAAAATGTCTAACCGCCTACACAAAGGGCATCCTTGATCTTAGAAGTAACATGAATGTTTCGCAACCCACACTCTACAAAGATATAATATAATATCACGAACAACATTTACATAGACATTAAGAATAGAACCGTTGTGTCCATAAATGTTATCTTAAATTTGCTGAACATGACGGACAATTTATGATTGACGATTTTTTATGTTATTATTTCTTTGGATATACTCATTTGTGCCTCTTTTTTTGTATTAATTTTTCAGTCTAGTGTTATCTTGTCTCAGACTGGAAATATGCACGGGCGATTCACTAATCGCCTATCACCTATCGAGTGCCACTGCACTCGATAGGTATTAGTTTGGACACTATATGGGTGCGCCTTGAGAAATACTTTGGTGTCTTTCGAATTTGTGCGATTGACTTCGGTGCGCTAAGTGGCATGCTCCTCAAATTTAAGGGTAGAAAATTATTTATTATCTACAATTTTGTCACAATCATAAAGCACGATATTGAATCCACCAACAGTCACACCCAGCCCCCAATAATTCTTGAGGTTCTGACCAAAGAAAGCAAGCAGGTTACCAAAATGAGTCATTTTTTAAAACTGATGCCTTTCAGATCAGGTTACAACAGTTATAAATTCCAAGGCATATGTTATGCATGATATGGCCTGATGTGGGAATAATTCAGACAGACCAGTTATTGACATAGCCGTCCGATCGAAGCAACATTCTAGAATATAATATCCAGAAATCCAGACCAGCCACAGATCAGCGAATTTGTTTATCAACATACGAAGAAACCAAATAATGATATCAATAGAATTCTCAACCAAGAGGAACCTGAATAAACCAAAATCTTATAAAACCACACATTATACGAACAAAAAAAACCCAAAAGATAATTGGAACAAGTCAAGCATTCATAACAAACTGGCATTCCTAAAGTTGTTGACTTGACGAACACGTGCCGACTGCCGACACTATGTCGCTTAGGCAAGTAATCTGATCCTTGACTTCCACAAGGGAACACTCATGGTGAGTGTTCCCTTGTTCGTAACTACGATTCATAGTAAACAGACCCGTAAATAAAAGATAATGCGACACGTTTCAAAACATGAGAGTCGTAACCATGGGAAATACGCACGAGTATGTTTGCGCGTTTTATGGGATACTTCGTGACGAAATTGAATGAAGAATTAGGGCGCATATTAATCTTGGTAGCTTTGGCCGTATAAATATAAATATACATGGCCATAAATCTATAATGCGGTAAAATCTCTGATTACTTTAGAAAAAGTAGGTTCCGCTAAAGCATTTTGATGTAAATTTTCCTCGTCTACTAGTTGTAATAATTTACTCTTAAAAATTAATTGAGCTATCCTCTTCTCCTTGCTAGTCACGTTACTTTCCTCACAATTAAGGGAGCATTTTAGAGCTTTTATCCTAGAAATTAAATGGGCTTAGTGTACACATAGCCTTTGTAAATAAATATCAAAACAAAATTACAAACAGCAAGAAAGTTACCAAATATGAAACTGCCATGTACATGTACAACAAAAATACTCCGCAAAGATGATGGAAATAATACATAATGACCTCATAGTTAGGTAAACATGTACTTAGCAAGACGTTAATGGATGATGCGAGAGCCAAAATTTGCACTGATAAGATGTTCAGAAGCCATGTGAGGTAAGAAATTTAAACACATCGAACAGGTATCGACTATGTTTCATCTGTTATGTAATAAAAATATTGTATTAAGTAAATAAACTGTTGATAGTAATTTAGTAATAACAAAAATTAATGCTCCAGAATCTTCAGATGAATCCATCAATGAGACGTCTTTGATATGTCTTAGAAATGAATTAGAAAATATTATACTAATAGATATTACCTATATTTCTTATCAACTCTATCGAGTGCTTCAGAGCATCGCACTTTTGTATGAAAATAATAAAGTTATAAATAAACATGACACAAAAGATTACAGAAGACACATCGATGTATAAAATATTATCGTTATATGATTAGATAACTGGCTATCTCCCTCTGAACACGATACAAACGGAGTACCTGCTGATTGGACATCCGAACACTATAGTTGATATTCTTATAACAAATGTGTAAAAGTAAATTTGTGAGGCAACCAATTGTAATGCTTAATGTTCTCCGTTAGCATCAATTGAACTAGAAGGGAAATAACTACAAGGCGAATTAGATGATGATATGAATATCTTCATTGCATCAAATGTAGGTATTAAAGAAATTCGGAAGACGGTTACATAGTTAATACCTTTGTAAAGACCAAATAAATTAAAACTATATTAATTACTTGATATTGCGATAACCGTTTATGTTCTGACAGAGCTAAATATCAAACTTTTCTGAGATCTGTTATTGTTATCGATTAAACTGCAAGTTATTGAAACTGTCAAGCACTATTATCATCTAAATTCTCTGAAATCTAGCGAACAACGAAGCGACAAAAACTAAAAGCAATAATACTGCTACCGTATAAGTAGGAAATCCTGAATCAATTGAATACCGTCATTCTTCGCTAAGAGCCATCATTAAGTGATACAGGTTGATCTGACAATAAATCATTATGAATCGCTCACTGCACGCCAACTCTATTGAAAACAGCACTGATAACTTATTTAACACGTCTCCATTGTAGCGATGGATTAGATTTATACCATAATTATTTTTTGGTGTATTGATATACGTATTGGTATACTTTTTACCGGTCAACATACAGGCTAATCCAATGAGTCTAGCTAGAAGAACGATTTATTTCCCAGGGATTCCGTATAACGTGGATGAGCAGTACGAATGGATTTATGAAAATGTATCCTCTGAGGGAAAAAGATGGATTGGATTTTTTTATACGCGGGTGAGATAGGATACAACAAATGTTTTATATATATCTAGTATCTTATCCCATATCCTTATATATGTTCTACACAATGGTAGATATTATTTCCGTTATTTTTGCATTAAACATTTTAATATTAATAAGTTTTAGAGTTGGCAAAACCGGACCAAAAAGATGCAACTGTGTGTTAGTTCCGCTTCTATTCTTCTTCACCTTGTTATATCACCTTTCGTTTTACAATTAATTATTGTGTAATTTATTTAGAACCCCTAGTGTATATTTTACGATTTCGTGCACACAAAATATCCATACATAAACATAAGGTTGTGAAATTTATGTATCGGACTGTCAGTACATCGCATCCACGGGGAAAACTGGAAAGTGCTCACCATAGAAACACATTGACAATAGTGCTTCAGAGTGCAGTACTTCCAAAGATATACCAAATACGGGTCACAACAAAATATAGTTCGCTCCAATTTTTGACAAACCCATTAGTGGGTCTACAGTAGCATACACAAAGGAAGCCATTCCAATTTTGAAAGAACTATTTGACAAAGAACAAAGTTGCTGGCTGGCTACATAAAAGAGCATTCTATTCCATGATTTTCCGAAGCACTTAAATTATCGTAATAAATTCCATCTATACCAACCAACGTTATATAAAACAATAGAAAACGTATGTTCTCGCCAATCAGATATCGTATTTCAATGGACACAGGGCCACAAGTTCCGCGTTGTATTGAATAGAACATCTATTTGATTCCAAGAACTCTTAGACATAGCAAGACTGGAACTATGCTAAGAAAAGCGGTACATTGATTGACACTTCAATCCTTCATTACTATTGAGATAGTATTTAATTGAGACACAGTCACGTTATTTCTTCGATTCCATATTTGAAATGCTTTTTTTCTTTTTTACTAGTTTTTAAAATGGCGTTTGTCAAAACAACACGTACTTGCCAGTAATGATTTTTTCAGTAACACAAAATTTTAACAATGTAAGCTTGTAGTTCCGTATAGGGAGATGAAACAGGACGCTTGAAAGAGGAGAGGCAAATACTTAGAGCAATTTTATTTTAATGTAATATCTGGTAGCCATTTCATTTTTTTGGAAAATACCTAAATCAATAGAATCGATTTAATAGGCGTTAATTTTCACGGTGACTGAAGGTCTGTATATCTACTCATATTCCTAATCGACGTATTACCGTTGGTTTACGTCACATTTTTAGCTGTGTCAGTCTTGGACCTACTATTATAGTAGCTATAATAGCTATCGAATTTCCTTGGATAATCTTTGAGTCTTCGACGCATAGGAAACCGGTCATATAAATTATGCAGCGAAGCGATCCATTCAATGAATTCCACCGAGTGTTTGCGCAATCATCCTAGTTATCGAGGCAGTCAGCTGACAGTCCATGTCAAACCTTACGTGCTACGAAAGGTTTAATCAGCCATACTATTATAACTGAACCTACCCGAGCTAGTGTGACTCAACAACGTTGATAAATCTGGAAGAAATGCTAAGGATATTTAGACGCTTCCCAATTCTCAAGACGACCAACTTCCAAATTATTTTATTGACTGATTTATTTTAAAATCTCGTTTATATTATGCCAAAGGTCTCGTGTAGATAGGAGATACTTATATAAGTGACTTTCAGTGGAAGGTTCTGTGAAGAGATTTGTGAGTAAAAATAGAATGTTCCAGAGTGAAATAACACTCTTAACTCTTTCCCCTTGCGATTTTGCGTGACGTATAACGCAGCATAAATAATTTACCTCTGCACCCAAACTCTTACAGTTAAAAGATCATTCATCATTCCATAATCCTGCATAACAAAAGCATGAAGCAATTCCAAACTACTCACGGCAACCGCAAATTAATAATGCATGGCAACATTTAAAAAAACCACCGATAGGAATGTCAGTGTCACTTGGAGCAATTCCAGTTAGTTAAACTATTGCTTTAATCACTTGGTATCTGGAATTTTCCCTGTTCTAGCATTTTTACCCGACAACGGGGAAGCCAAAACGAAGTGCTATGATTTTAGCTGTCTATGTATGTATTTACGTATGTACCTCTGTAGCGCCTAAACCATTCATGCGTTTTTGGTGAATAAGGTGTGAACTGTCAATAGATTCGTTACTATGGCCGGGATAACATAGCATAGGGTACATTTTAACCGACTTTCATAGTAGGAGGAATCGATTTAATCTTGTAAACTCCGATTTTAACCGATTTCATTTTTTTTATAGCGCGTGTTTTCTGTAGTCGGGTAATAATGTTTTAAACAAAACTTTACCTTCCACACGAATCAACCACTCATGAGTGGTTTTTCATCATTACCAGTGGAATAGCATTTAATAACGTTCAGTTTCCGCTATAAAACAAAATTACGGGACAATTATATAAATTTATTGTCTTTGTGATGCCAACCGTTGCTACCGCAGTGGCTAAATTTACAAATATATTTATTTAGAGCAAATGCCTGAAGTGGAACAGGAGAACTTATTTAACCCTTAATTAAGGCAAAGAAAGCTTGTAGACATGGTGGAAGGGATGGCGATCTCAGATCGATTAATCGAAGAATCGATTTTTCGGACCTTAAAAATAGTTTTTTTTGTCGATATATAGCACTGAAGCGATCCAGTGAATCGATACTTCACCATAGAAAATCGACAATCGTTTTTATTCGATCCGATTCGATTTTATTACTGAAAAGCATAAGCTAAATAAGTATTTTTTAAACATTTTAATTTTACATTTAAAATTTTGCATTGTTTGTAGAAACAATTGTTTTTATTGAATTCCGTTAACTAAAGAATTACCTGTTTTTAATGCTAAGAGATCGGTTATTATGATGCCTTTCTTGATTTCTATAAAATAATAAATCGTAAATGCAAACTCAAAAAGAAACCTTCTTTTAAACCATGATTTTTTTGTGAATCTTTACCGAAGGTATCGATTCGAATCTATTTAAAATAGAAAGAATTTAAAACGGAAAGAATAGCCATCCCAATGGCTTAAAGACAATCATGTACATACAAGTACACTAATTTTTATGTACACGAAGTCCAGTAATTGCCATATCAAACAAGGAAAATATATATCAAATATATAATAAGCTCTACCAGATAGAAAATAAATATGTATATTTTCCTGATTGACGTGGTAATAGTGCAAGAAACTGTATTTAATCAAGACTATCTTTTACTTAAAGACTTGTCACTATCTAAACACGAGACACGTTGCGAATAAAACTTCACGAGGAAAACAGACCTGTGTACATGAAAGAACAAAGCTAAATGAAAAATGTCATTAGGGAATCCAACAGTATAGAATAGTGATGCCAAATATATCGTCACAAAAAATAAAAAAAACAAAATTTCCAAGAGGATATAACCATTACTGGTACTCGTTATCTTAACAAAGCGTCACAAACAACATCCGAAAGTAAAGTCACAAGTGTTACGAATTCTTAGAACTGCATAGCATTTTAAACTGAAATCGGGTCACTTTTGTTTACATGAAGCCATATCGTGTTGGCAACCGGTTGTTTGTGCCAACGGTCTCGGTACCGACACTACCGACTTCAGGAGGAAAAATATTGGTTCTGAATGAAAACGGGACAAACATAATACAGGTCTTTAATTTCAAAAGAAATTTGAGCATGCTATAACGAGAAGGTATATCCCAACTGAGCTGACCAATAGTCAAATTATTATTGGACAAGAGGAACGAGTCTTAAAAAACAACTTTGAAATAGTACCGGACTTAAATGAAACGGGTATTCTAAGACCAATATATTCCATTAAATTTACGGAAAAATAAACTTTTTTAGGATAAGGATAAATCCCTTGGAACCGGAGAGCGAGGAGAACGATTTTTTTATTCCACTAAGGTGGGAAACAAGCATACGGCCCGCCTGATGGTAAGCGGTTACCGCAGCCTATGGATGCTTGCAACACCAGGGGTATCACTCGCGCGTTGCCGACGCTTTAGAAATCTCTACACACCCATCTTGAATAACCCCATGCTGTACTCCTTAGGGAAAACCACTTGCCAGATTGACTTAGAAGAAGCAAGTCAATGATGATATGACGCTCTATAATCTCTGCCTATCCCAAAAGGGACTACGTGTTAATATGTATTATTCTCTTAATATGTAAAGACTATTTTAGTATATACATCTAGGATTCCGTAGTAAATCGACATCAATTTGGAGGAAGATATTTTAAAGAATTCCTATCACAGATATTTTAAAGCATATGATTCAGACAGTGCATACTTGTCAATTATCATTATAAGCGTGTTTTTTCCCTACAGGAAAACGTGTAAGTAACTACTCACATTATGTTTACAGTGATACGCTAGTCTTGCCAAACCGATGCAGAAAAAAACTAAATTAGCATTACGGCCAACATTACAATTAATAAGCTATAATCCATCACAATTCCAAACGCTGCTTAATCTATAATTTGACTCGCTAACTGATAGCAGCTAATCAATAATATGATACCTATAATATTATGTGCACACACGTGATAGATATACATTTTATAATAATGTTGCTTTTAACCGTTACTAAGTAGTTCGATGAACTTTACTGCCTGGCGTCAGGCAGTCTGCTCAAATTATAAATCGTGAAGGCAGACATTACAATTCGTCTGTCTGTCCATCACGAATTTAGTTAAACAAGTTGAGAAATTGTAATTATCATCTATTAAATCACAGTGCTACGTAAGAAATAGTTAATTGAGATGTAATTTATGGAGTACTTAAATTTTAATACCGAATAACGTTATTCTGTTTACGTGCCAGTCTTTTTATTTCCATCAAGTCTTCGACGAGATTTTCTTCTAGTCACCTCGTATCGTGGAGGTCCTCCATACTCATGTACCTCTACTAGCTGAAGTGTAAGAACGTTGGCCTTAAGATGTTGCGTTCTGGGTTCGGCTTCAAATTTAAAACTAATCTTTGTTAAGGATTGTGTACTTTATGTAGCCTGGAAAAGAAATGTGCTCAAAGAATCGGTGATGGCCTGCGATGATGTCTAAAGTGAGAAATGAGTCGATGTGATGAAATGTTCCTAGGAGGCCCACTTGCCACACTTGTTAAGACTCTTTCGAACTTATTTGGAACTAAGCTGTTCCTAGTGACCCTTGGTTTATAGGGAATAGAGGATAAATGATAAATGACAAGCCTTATTTCTGACACATGGCAAAGGACAAAGGCTGCCGACAAATTAACTGACACGTGTGTGTACTCCCAACAGTAATCATCATTACGAAGCACATGCAAGTCATGGCGAAAAAACTACAACTAATGAAGCTCTAGGGAAGTTCACTAAACTGCTGGCGGCAGGCAGTCTCACCGTCAGTGCTATTAATAATACATTTTTTGCCAACGAAAAAACATTCATAATTAAAACTGACAAGAGTAACGCGTTGGATCGGGTGTCACTACGCGGGAAGGTTGTCGAACCTAACTTGTAGTAAGTAGTATTAGCTATAGTCCAATTGTACGGTTGATGCCCCCATACCGTGCGTATCCTGTTTAATACGAGCAGGGCGTAGGCCATGGGATCTTCAGTTACAAAAACGAAGCCGCAATAGATGAATTGATGTTCTATCATATGGACAATTTTTGCATGAGCTTTGTCTGTCATATAAAACATGTTTATAAAATTCATTGAAACAATATTCATGATTGGAACTTTTAAAACTTTAGCTCCTCACGACGAATATCTCAAATGAATAACAATGAAGTATTTCACAAAAATATTCCGCTAGTTTCACAAATAAAACAACCTAGTGACCTAGATATTGCTCGCGTATTTTGAATTATTGTAAATCTAGATACAAGAGTTAGTATCATACGCAATGCAGATGTGTTATGCGTAAGGATGAGGATGTAGATAACGATATAAGAAGAGTATGAATGTTGATAGGTACGATGATCGTGATAGACCCAAGAAAATATTGATGGATTGCATACAATTCTGATCAGAAGAGAATGCAGAGACGACGGCTGATAGAGACGAATGGAAGAAAAGGCATGTTGCGCTCATCACAAGTTGCAGTGATAAAGACAGGAAGACGACAATGCCAATTGCCAATACATAACAAAAACAGTTTAAGAATCGAGCTTCCACTACCACAAACACTACAGTTGGCCACGAGTTCATATCACCAACATGAATTAAATTGAATATAAAGTAGTATGTTTCTACAATATACAATTTGGATGTTTTGTTGGCGGAATTGAGCAAGACCTAAGAAATGACGACAGAGAGATGACAGCTGATATAGTTAAAAGAGATACAAATTGCAGACTTGTAACTTTTTCGTCGATTCGTCCGTTATTCACCAAATCTAGAAGCACGTCAACAAGTCCAGCTCAGAAAAATCCTTTTCTCAAAGCGACCTAGTTTTCTTTGCCAAGTCTGGTCTAACAAATTAAATAAAACTACGGTTTTAACTTTCCGTAGGTAACTAAATCGTCCATTAACCTTAACGCACTAATTCCATGTCAACTGCTAATTAACATATTTATTAAACTATTTCCTGAAACGTCACAGTTTTTTTGATAAAATCATTCTTATTTTTAACTTGTAACATCTTTGAATAAAATCCTTATATTTCACACATCGTCAAACTTGGCAACAGTATCGGATATATTCTTAAGTAAGTATAATATATATTTATATTAATATTCTCAGTGTATTCATTTATAAGTATTTGCTGAAACACATATAACAATTCGCCTGTATTTTGTTACGTAACTAACGCATAATAAGTAAGTACTTTTCGACTGAATGTAATTTCAATTAAATAAAGAACAATCGATTGTATTAACATCGTCTGAGTCTTTAACGATGACGTCGCGGATCTTTAAAATGACAAAATTAAACAAATATTGCTACGAAATGTTTCGTTCTTTACGTTCACGCGTGCCAAACGAATCTTCAAGTTGGACAGTTAACTCTAAAAAGTGAGTACTCGGACTCGCGTACGCCTTGCACACGCAATTATGGATCAGCTAAAGCAATATCCTTTCCTAGAGCGTTTATCAGTGGATATTATTAATATTGCGCACACGCAGGTCAAATTGTGCGATTGAGAGACATTTTGCTCTAGTCTCTAGAATATCAGTTATCGAACTGTTTTTAGATAAGATTTAGATTTTAAGTATTACTCTTGTAGGACTCATTGGAATAAAATTCTTATCTATCAAATCTGAACACGAATTTGAATATGAAACATACGCAAAATATATTTTTTAACCACGACTTATACTCAACAGTGCTCTGTAATTTCATCTAAATCTTACCAAGAATAAAGATCGTCGCTCAGCTAGCCCAAGAGCCTAATATACTACGCTTTCCTAAGCGCGTTATTTGTGTTAAAGGATTAGCAACTCTTATTGATCATAACCCTCTAGATGACATAAGCGACGATTAGTTTCATGATCAACAACCTTTCTATTGCTATTAACTCTAAAGGTCACATTGCTATCTGCAATGCAATGACAGTTCCGGTATCATTACGCAATGTGTCAACTTGTCCACCCCTGTTTTGACCTCGGAGCTAACCCACTCGGTTATGTTATTGTCCCAAACTGTCGAGGAAATTTTAAATTTTACTGTCGGAAGATTTCATTGCAGATTTATGTTTTATTAATTTATTGTATTTCAGTGAGTAATAAAATTGTAGCGCAAATAAAATAACATTGATACCTTGACATAAATTTTAAAATTAACATGTGCAATTATTATTTTATCGTTCTGTCCAGTACTTAATTCGTCCGTCCCAAGTATATAGCTGAAGGAATATTTTTTTAATTAACAGCTTAATTAGTTATTTGGTACCATATGTTTACACATACGCATACATGTATTTGTATTTTATCCGCAGGCATCGTAGCTACATTTGTCAACAATCCTGTTTGGGCAACTATAGATATTACGCCCATGATTATCACGTCAAGCAGTCTTCAATACTTCTTTGATTCCCTTGAGCAGTTTAACCCTTGGTGATAATTTGAAACCCGTATTGAAAAGTTTCTAACAAATGTATGTCCTTAACATATCTTATCAATGCTATCTAGTCATTTCCATCTCTGTTTCTCTGTTGCATGTACTGTCATATCTCATGTTACTGTTACAAAGACCTCCTTCCATGACTTCTAAGAGACTCTTTTCAACGCTAGTATTGTCCAGACCGTAGTTGTGTTGTCTGATTTCATATACAGCATATAAGTCGATTACGAAACCAAATATATGTTCTCAAGTGGGCGATATATTTGTCAGTGTTTATGTTATGTATATGCTAAGGTAGGCAGATAAATCAGTCACCTATACCCTAAATCAGGTGAGACCTCGGTTAAGCACTCGTAAAACATGCAGAATTAAAGTTATCATGAGATTCGTGAGTCAATCTCGTGTTAGTCCGACATTGAGAACAAATGGAATGGTGTATAATTTTTTTTCCTTCGCAATTACTGCACACGACTCCACAAGTAATTTTCCTGCTGCGACCTAAGTATACTTCCTACATTTATTAGCTGGTTATTTCCGTTTATTTCTGTATTAAAATTAAATATAAAACAGACAAAAATCGAATATTGAAAGACATCTACAAAAATATTGTGTAGTCCGTTGTTTTATCGTGTGTAAGCTTTAATATAGTGGTGAATTTGATTTATTTATTTTGGATCTCCAACAAAGAATACACACACAAATAAAGCCAGGGGTGTTTGAGTTGAAGAGTGCTCCTTCAATTAAAGGAGACCATATATTTCTATATCAAATTCAAAAAATATTTTCTACAACGGCACAGAAGGTGAATGTGAGAATATTAGAGGAAGTCTTATACCACAAGAAATGAGACTGTATGAAGGATGATATGATAAGGCTTTTCAATGTCAAATTAATCCAAAAAATTGGAGCTGCCGCATAAGAATTATTTCTTATTCTTATGCCGGGGACTGTACCCTACAGAAGACCGCAGTCAAATAACACTACTTTAATGTAGTGTTGTGTTTCTGCGGTAAGTAAGGTGGCTAGTGATCTACGAGGATACGCTGAGCTAGTAGTAATGCTGCTAGCAAAGTGAGTCCTCAACTACGATGGTTGGCAACGCGTCAGTGATACCCCTGGTATTGCTAATGGCTATAGGCTACGCCCCTACGGTAACTGCTTACTATCAGGTGGGCCGTATGCTTGTGTGCCACCTTAGTGGTATAAAAAAACACAATAAAGGCGCGATCACGAAGCCTGCGGCGAATACGAACTATTAACACCAAGCCTGCCTGGGGATGTAAATCTTTTTATATCCCTTATTATTAGTGAGATAAAATATTATTAAATTAGCCACATGTGGTTTGATCCGACGCCACAAGATAAGCTTAGCACTCACACTAACCTCATTAAGTTTATCTCGGGAAGAAGAGCGGGTTAGACGACAGCGAAAATAACAAATATTTAGATACAATATCATAGTTTGATCTTCATTACTCTGACTTATGATCCTGATCATTTCTCATCGCATGGCCGTTACCGTTATCTGACGTAGTTGGTCTTATCGCTCAAGCTAAGCGATTGTTTACTTCATTATGCGATAGCAATAACTCTAATTGAATGAATAACCCATTCGAAAACATCTTGAAGCCATGTTTGCGTAAGCAACGGTGCTCAGGTCAACTTTTATCATTGAAATTTATATTCAGATTATGTAACTCTGTATTTTGACATCAAGTCATTTAACTGATTTAAAAAATAACCTTTTCAATTTGTTTGAGGGTGTCTGGATCTTTAGGCCTTCAACAAAATTAAAAAATATATTTTTATTCAATTTAGTTCTTAGGAACTAAACCGTGCCGTTCTTACAAATCTTCATTCAAACAAAAAAATCTATATATCTGAATTCTAAATTTTTATATTATAATGGATCGTTGTCCCAAATTCAGTCACTTTCTCGCACGCTTTTTCTGTTTAGTTGCATGTTCGAGCCCTACAGGAGTTTTTCATGAAGCGGAAGTGCCGACCGATAGAATTAGAAAGCAAAATATTATTTCGGTTATTTTAATGTCTCAGTATCAACGATCATATAAATAATAAACTAAAGGCTTATACCCACCAACGAACACTAAACAAATATTCGAATAATAAAATCTTTCAACTATTCAGAGGTCGGTTGCGGCATTAAGCACGTACTACCACCTAATTATCGCTCGATTGAAAAACATTTACTAGTCGCCATGTTGTCTAGCGAAGTGTAAACATGTTATAACTGAAGTGTTGATGATAACGTGTCGCCATTCCCCAGATTTAAGACATCCTCCTACCTCCTCTAACATATATACGTGACCGGACAACTGCACAGCGGTAGTCACCTCGAGGCATAAGTTATTCAGCATGTTATGTCATCTCAGCTACCTTATTTAATGCAATAGAGATTCTTTTGTTTCTTTTTATCCAACAAGTTGAAGAGATGAGCAAGAGGTAAACATCACGCCCACATGCAGACCATGCAGTTCCACCCTGGACTAGAATTCTAAAGTTCCGCGTGGCACTACGAGTACCATAAGGATAATAAGTAATAACTCAGTTATTACTTATTCTTATGGCACTACACTGTTCTCGTCTTGAGACCTTAGGACTGGTCTTATGACCCAGTAAAATAAACGCAATGCGAAAATGTCGATGTTTGTTTTTAGATTGAACACGCCCAAAAGGCTGAATGGATTTCAATATCCGGGCACATGCTACATTGACAGAATAAAAACTGACGGAATCTACTAATTTCTAATTCCACGCGTGAGTCCAAATCACTGCGTTTAGTTGACGTTGATTCTAAAAATCAAAATTTCTTACCGAATACTAAAACGCCAGTCAATTCTGATGCCACATAAATTTTAAGTGGCCTCTGATTTTGCATGCGAACTTGTACATTGACGACGCTTCAAACAGTTACGTGGCTTCCAAACTTTAAATGCCGTTTCAGTATTCAGCCGTTGTGGACTAAATAAGTAATTCTACTCACATATTAACAGAAAAATAAAGTGTATGTCAGACACTGGACAATAATTTGTATTCTACTGGTGACAAGGTCGTAATTACACTGATAAGACAGACTGCAGCTGCATTACCTACTTACAACCTCACGCAGATCTATTGACCTTCTAAATACTAGAAAACATTTATATATTATTAACTATCGTTTAGCCGCGGTTTCGCCCGAGTGGTTTTTAGTGAAACTACCGATATTTTTTGGTGAAAAGTGCCTTATGCCTTTTTATGTAGGTACTCCTGCCAACGGGTGAACAAAATTACATGAAGATCGATTGAGTATTTACGATGTGAAAGCGTAACAAACAAACAAAAAGTCACATTCGCATTTATAACTAAGAATTAGTAAGTATTAGCTGATGCAAAGAAGAGTATATATTACTTAATTCGTGCATTGCAATGTAGATTTTAGAATAAACTCAGGTAATTTAATTAACCTCTTTTCTTATATAAAACGGTCAAAGGTAAAATCGTGGCTTGGGAACTTGGGTTTTTAGCCCAGGATCTGATTAGAACTAGAAAAGACAATTTTAAGAACAGTCTTTTAATATCAGTAATTGCTTTCGGACTAACGGACTAACTCGTAGCGGCTAGGAATATAGAAAACATGATGAAAATGAGTGCCGCTCAATTAAATCCCAATAAGCATCATATCAAATAAGCTCAATAGTATAGCGTACTTCCCTAGTTCTTAGATACAACAGTGCATCTAAATCTAGAGATTAATGTCTCACCCAGTATTAACAAGGATTATCCGGCTAATCGTTGCCAATGTCTCAATTGCGCCAAACGAGGAACTGAATGATAGTAACCTACATGCAGTTGCATGTAGGTTGAACCCGGTGTTGCATAGCAACACTAAAATAGTAGAAATGTTAATTTATGTGCTGGCAACCCTCGGTCTCTCTCCCGCCAACATTCAATTAAACAAGACGTGTGCTGCTGATTGCAAGACTTTTATTATTACAAATAGCGAGTTATCCAACCCTATACAATACAACAGTCCACTACACACAACAACAACACTTCTAGCCACCAGGAGGCGCGACACCCGGCTAGATTCACGATCCTTTATAGCCAAATCAAAACTGCCAACTGTCACTTAGTAAACACAGAAAACACAAACAGTAATTTAATCCAGATCACACGAACTAGTTCCGATTTAATGATTTTAATATACATACTAGTATTTATCAATTATAGAATACAAAATATATTATAATTTGCTTTGTCCACTTAAATGAGTGTGATACGGTCGAACGGCCTGCGCCCAGGCGTGAGCTCAAGCGTGGTTTCTTCCGACACGTGTTTCAGGACTTCCACGTCCCATCATCAGGGTGCCGCTGCGACAACACTACAGATTTGGGAAACTTCACTATCAATATAATTTGCTATCACACTATCATGTAAGTAAACTCCCAACTGTTTAGGTACACGCGCGAGTGATACCCCTGGGTGTTGCAAGCGTCTATAGGCTACGGTAATCTATTACCATCAGACCGTATGCTTGCTTGCCACCTTCGTGGTATAAAAAAACATACTCCGTAATTTGGATTTTTTTTTATTTATATCTTGATTTAGTTTCTATCGCATTGTTGTCTTACAAAAAGGAAGATCAGAATAAATTACACACTTTTTATATTCCCATGGACTCCATTCACAGCATTTATCAAGTAATTGATAGGTATGCTTTTAATTACTTTTAATTGCTAGTAATTAATAATTATTATGTCTATAAAACTATTCAAAAAACATCACAAATTAACGTATACTATAATTACAATATATACAATTATTCAAATTAAATAATGAAGTCTTATGTATAACACATAAGATAATACGTCGTACTGTCGCTTTGTAGGAATAACAATTCGTATTGTAATGACTGTTATCAGTTACAATAAGCACAGCCACATCTATATTGTTATCAGTAATGATTAAATGTGCTAATACTTACGTACTTATTAATTTAAATTAAATGAACTTTATCCCAATCTTACAGCATCGGCCACCCAAGAATAATAAACAAACCAATCCAAAGTAGCAGAGGCGAAAGAAAGAAAAAAACATTTCTAGTGTAGGGGAGCTTTCTTAATTTATATTTAATTTTTTTACATTTGTCTTATAGCGGCAACAGAAATACACATTCTGTGAACATTTCAACTGTGTACCTATTACGGATCATGAGATACAGCCCGCTGACAGACAGATGGACGCTCACCGAAGTCTTAATAATAGGGTTCCGTTGGTTACCTTTCGTGTACGGAACCCTAAAAAAACAACCAAGGGTACCAGACCAGACGCGAATGAGAGAGAAGGGGGAACAATGACTAGAAAATTATATCTAATGTATTCTGTTCTGTCCCATGTGGTTTCAAACAGACTTAAAAAATATTACCAACTTTATTTGCGGCCCAAAACAAGACTTTAATAGAACACGAAGGCTAAAACGGCTTGGTGATACAATTTGATACAAGGTGGTCGCTCCGCGATACGATCACGATTTGTCCGTATGGCCGCCTAAGGCAATAAGGGACGATGCTTTTAGAAGCGCAAATAAATTTGTCACTTCTAGGTTTATTAGAAGACTATATGTTGAGGCAGGAACGCAGGCTTAAAGTTCTGTTTTTTTATTCCACTAAGGTGAGACAAGCATACGGCCCACCTGATGGTAAGCGGTAAACCGCAGTAATAAGCTGATCTGATGTCCTGATTAAAATGCAAAGACGTCATCATAATGTATTTCGGTGATGCACAAATCACGCTTTAAAGTAAGGAAGTAAGCAAGTACCTATTTAACTTACATATTTACATGTAAGCTTTTTAAAACCCAACTGAAAGAATATTATTATTGGATCAGCAGGTTAAATCCCCCTTTAGACAGATACTATGCCCTTATACATCAATACAACTGCACGCTCTTCACACACAACAGCTCCGTAGTGGAGAATACATTGCAGTCTGTCCGAATAATATCGGTTTTGAATGTGTAACTTACACATATAACGTGACTCGACAAAATTTTGATCCACAGTCCGTGCCCCAAGCTGGCCGAATATAAAATATTCATACGCTCGTGGCGTGATTGACTAAAAATAACATTGCATTGAGTAATTTGTTCTGAAGCTTTCGGCTCAACGGATTCGCGACTTTCAATGTCACTGAAACTCGTAAGCGTCAAACGAAATGCTCACTCAATCTTGCACACAATTTCATCTTTGCTTTACCTTATATGTCTCGTAAATATATCTGCGTTCAAATTAATTATCCTTTCTGGATACGTAGCGCCTGTAACTTCACAGGCAGATTTTAAGGTCTTTTATCAATTAATTGACGCAAAATATACATCCTCGTAATCTTATATATGACTCGTAAATATATCTGTATTCAAATGAATGACCCTATCTTTCTGGATACGTAGTGCCTGTAACTTTACAGACTTATTTTAGGGTCTTTTATCAATTAATTGCCGCAAAATATACATTCTTGTAATCTTTGCTTTACCTTATATGTCTCGTTAATATATCTGCGTTCAAATTAATGACCCTATCTTTCTGGATACGTAGTTCCTGAAACTCCACAGACTTATTTTAACTTTTGTTAATTCATTGACGCAAAGTATAAGTAAGTGTTCCCATTCTCACTTTCCTCAATTTAAATACACAATAAGGCGTAAAGGACTTGACATGCAATGCAAGTGTGTTGCAGGCATAAGTCATGTGCATTGTTTAAGGTACCTTGAGTCCAAAATGTGGCACGGATTTATGGTTCAGAAGGTTTGTTTGGCCCAAAATTAAATTGAGGATAAAGGCATATTGTTCCGACTACAAGTTTCGTGGAAGATGATGAATTCGTGAGCCATAATAGCAAACTGCAGTGAGATTTGGATTTCATTAACAAAAATAATTAACACGGCTTGGAGTTTTAATAATAATGTCACCATATGTGTACACTTTTAATCTTAATTGTATAAATCATATTTGATTTGATATTAACGGTCGGACATTATCATCATTATCGGTCTAGGTACGCTATGTGATCCCAAATAAAATTGTAAATTTTGTACTTTAAGTATCAGACAATTGATAAAATTCCTACATAAATACTTTGTGTGGTCCTAAATACCTAGACCCAAGCGGTAAAAACAAAGTTCATCTTGGATGTGTTTACTTCGAATGCGGGGATTGAACGTGCAACACTTAGCTTAGCAGACAAAGTTACTAACCTCTAGACCAGTGGCTCTTAAGCGTTTAATGATGAGGCACCATTTGACAATATTTCTGTCTCACCATGGGCTACAGAGTTCTTAGAGCTGATATACAGTAAATTATAACGAATAAAGGGTTATTCTATCTAGGTAAAGAGTGAAAAATCTAAAACAGCCTAACCTGCATCAACAATCGTTGTGCCTCATTTCATATTAATAACACGCATTCAACATTTCAAAGCCAACAATTTAAATTTTTAATTTTTCATGTGTTTTTCCATGGAACACTAGTATTCCGCGGACCACTGGTTAAGAACCACTGCAATACATCAAACCGACTGGTCTAACCAACGCATTGCATCATACATCATAGTAACAGACCACTAGGGCAATAATAGAAGTAAATAATAGCTATACCTACATAAAATAATAGTGATCCGTCTATGACTAACGCTACATAACAGCTAAACACGTGATCTTTCACGTGTACTAGCACATGCATTTCCGTATCGAGCACTTTATTATGCCCAGCACAATTACCGCCTTATATTATTATATTGTATGTATTGATATTAATTATAAATGCACTTGAATAATTTATGTTGTGATACTGTCAAGAGTAGATATGTAACTAATATAAGTATATATAACACTTTGCATTTTTAATCTATGGCGTTTAATTGCTCCATTTCCAAAGCAGGCATATTTTATCTTAGTTACTGACTACTTAGGATTTACTACTTGGGATACTTTTATTATCTTTGCTTGCGGCGGCGTCCGGAAGACGGTTTGCTCACTTCCCTCCATAATGGTTGAAGAGGGCGATGGCTGCATTCGCGTCATACTTGTGAACAGGTGCTGCTTGTGGAGGCTGGTCATCAAGCCTTTTTATTTATTAACTACTTGGATTTGTGATTCAATGTGATAACTTTTTGTGGAAGGACTTTCTTGTTATGGAAGAAATTTAAATGTAAATTATTCTTTAATTATTCTTCTCAGCAAAAACACGACCTTCCGAATCCGGTGGTAGACTCTGGCGTTTGAAAGTACTTGTAAAGTGTAGTCAAATAAACATGATTTTGAGTTTGAGTTATATTAGTATATTGTTATATGTAAAAAGATTAGGGGGTGCAAACTGCACCGTCAGATTATATGTACGTGCATAATCTGAGTCTTCGGATAAGACTGAAATTAGGTTCAAACATAAGGAGAGGATAATAAAATCAAAACCATAATAAAAGGCTTTCAGTAACCTTCGAAAAGGAGATAAAAATCGAATAACATCGTAAATTTCTGTAGTTTTAGGAAAAAATACGGATTTAGGAAAGATACAAATAAGGGCCTTATTTGATTACTCCCGGCACTCCAGACGACCTCCGAAACCGGTTCCTCGGTCAAATACCTCTGGATTTTTCTCACCAAACAATTCCAGGAAGGAATATAAAGTTAAGTATTATACGAAGCACTTGCGACGCAGCGAATGGAAATTCTGAAGGCGGTATATCCCAAGAAATACATGCTCTTCCCTGCTGGCAAGATCTGCAGATATATTCGGGGAGAACTTGACACAAGGTATGTAGACCGTTAATGGCAAAGGGCAGCACAATAGACCACAAGAGTCGACGTGCATGGTGCAACCTGGACCTAGGGCTGCCATGCTACCAACATTTTTTTAGCGCAATATAGTATTTTTATTAGCCGGCATTTCTGGCTTCAGTTCATAGTGTGCGAGATCTCATAGGTAATATTCTCACTCCGTCACTTAGTGGCTGTGAGGTTTCGTTCCTGACTGAGGCCAGAGATGCTTGGGCATTGGCCTGTCCAAGCTCAGACTTTCCGCTGAGACCACAATCGCAGAAGCAGTGGGACGAGCCCGTCAGCAGGATGACTTATAATTCTCTTCTCGAGAGTTCCTCCAATTCTGCTGACCGTGCACGTCTCCTGGCAGTTGCTAAGTGGGAGTCCGGGCTCTGGCTTCATGCGCTGCCTTCTTTTAATATTGGTACCTTGTTGGTTGGTGCAACTTTTAGGCTGTGTGCTTGCTTGCGCTTAGGTGTAAAGTGTATTGTCCCTCATCGGTGACATTGCGGGGATAATGTTGACGTGTTTGGGCACCATGGCATTTCATGTATCGGTAGCGCCGGTCGTCTGTCACGTCATTCGACCCTAAATGACCTGCTACGCCGGGCTCTGGTCACCGCCGGAGTACCTGCTGTACTGGAACCAGTCGGCTTGGCGAGAGGCGATGGCCGGAGGCCGGATGGCATGTCGTTGGTGCCATAGAGATTGGGTCGGCCCCTGGTGTGGGATGCAACTTGTGTCGATACCCTGGCTCCGTCTCATCTCCCTGGCACCTCGGTGGCGGCCGGCGCCGTTGCTGCTCAGCAGGAGTGCCTCAAGCGCCGGAAATATGCATGTCTTGGTCCAGGGCACGTATTTGCTGCATTTGCGGTTGAAACTCTGGGTCCCTGGGGCCCGGATGCTCTTCAGCTTTTCAAGGAGGTCTCACGTCGGCTGGTTGAGGCCTCCCGTGACAGGCGTGCTGGAACATATCTCGCTCAGAGAATCAGCATTGCTATCCAGCGTGGCAATGCTGCCAGCATTCTTGGCACGCTACCGCATGATTCCGGTTTGGGTCAGATCTTTTATCTATAAGTAGGTAGGTTAAGATATGTTTTTGTAAATAGTTTAATCTGTTTTGTGTCAATGAACTAGAATGTATTTTTCAAAATAAGCTATAAAAATATAGTACACTTCTAAAACATATAGTATTTTATGGAAAATATTAAAAATGGACAAAGATATTTTTTGCACATTTAAATTTAAGATTTACACATACACTATTTACACAATATTAAAGAACATTTTCCGGTGATCTAATTTTGAGAATATTACGGTGAAGGAAAACATCGTGAGGAAACTTGCATACGTCTGAAAAGAAATTCAAGGACGTATGTAGTGCCTAAGATCTTCAGTGGAAAGTGTAACACCTCTGCCTACCCTTTCGTGGACGCTTGTGGAGAGGCGTGAAGATATATTCCGAAATTCTTTTAAGGAACATCGACTTTAAAAGTAGCTTACCGAAATCGCAAACCACGGCTCACATAAGCTGTCCATCATCACACGCGTGCTATTTATCGCCCAATTGTTTTGACAAAATATTACAACCGTCTCGTATAACAAGCGTCGGTGTCCGCTTACCGTTTATTGACACGACGACATTGATGAATCGTAATTGAACGTGCCAAATGGTTGAAGGATAGCGCCGGAGCGCCAATCGGTTTTTTGGCGCCCGATATCATGTCACGACACTCACGACACACAACAGAGCCATTACATTTAACATATTATGCTTTAAATTCAGTTCAGTACTCAGCTTTGATAAATTTTATCAAAGAGATAAATTCGGTAACCTCAGTGTGTGATTTACTCGAGCTCGTAATTAGACACCCCTAATAAGTTGGCAAAAAAACGGAAACATAAAATTCTTTGTTAATTTATTCAGAGCACATTCACAAAATAACTATGCCGATGTAAACAATTTTACGGAATAAATATGCAATCCAAAAATGTTCTGGTGTACTTGGATAGCCTAGAACCAGGAGAATACAACCGCTAGCCTAGGCTCAGACTCTAGGCAGATTACTTCAATATTATGTCAGTCAGTAGTAACACGTTCTTAGGGTCAGACGTTTTAAAACAAATAATGTAGGTTCTCTCTCAAAATAGGTCTATTTAAGTCTTGTTTTTTATTGACCTTGACGCTAGAACAACAACATTCCAAGCTGGAGCGATAACAAATCTCATTAAACTATGTTATTCGCAATACAATGTTGTGTACTCAATTTATATGCTATATAACTATAAGTACATAGGTACCCAGTTATATATTTCATTGCACATAGCCCAACTAATCTATTTAACACGAAATTCTCTATTTTGCAAGTTAAGTTTGCACCATTGATATCATAGATAACTTCAAATTACCTTAAGTAAGGTGCGTTGAGGTATCAAACAAATCAAACGTGACCTAGTTATAAATGACGGTTAACTAGGTTCTAGAGGAAAACATTTTTTTCGGAATAAAAAGTATCAATCACATGTGTTAATCCAGCTTCATGGAGGGCCCTAGCTTTTGGTCTAGGAGGGACCAAATTAGAGGTTTATTTTAGTAATTTATGGGTGGTAGTGGACGACAAGGGTGCCACGCAGATACCACCTGCATGCGCGGTATTTATTAATTTATCTTTAAACAAAGTCCGCAGCTTACAGCAATATTAACAACCCGGACCCCAAATGGAACTGTTATGTAGGATAAGGGTAGGATATTGTACGACTAATGGTATAAATATGTATGTATGTACGTATATTAATTAATATTACAACTGAAATGGACTAGAAGAGACTAGCAGATATATAACTTTATTTTTATTTATGCTATTTACCTATAAAGAGTGTAGCATTAGCTATATAATGATTTTATTTTAATTATCTACCAAAATGAACCAATTAATTGTAAATACAGCCAACATTGTAAATATCTTAATATTATTGTGAAAATGTAGGTAGCCATAGATTTTTTACTACCCGCCAGCCGAGAATATTTTTGACTATCACTGTTTAGTGTGTCGTTGTGATTATGCCAGTCGTTACATATAAATGTGGCTTGATGTTAGTGTAAATTCGCTCACCTTTTCTTCGTCCGTAGGGTCCACAGAAGGAGTTTCCTTTTCCAACAACATTGTCGTCTATGTATTTAATTAGTCTGGTAACATCCTCGGCCTTCCCGCGGGAAGCAGTCCCCCATCCCGAAGGAAGGTCTTCTTGCATGGATTCTGATTTACCTTTGGTACCTCTTGACTTTTTTAAAACACTTGTCATACTTTCCGACACATTACACAATTATGAGTTTTTAAGGAATCACACTAATGAGCACTCAGTAATAAAATGTCTTGATAATGTTTAGTTTGTAAACACGCTTCGCGCACTAGAACAGCGTGTCGAAGCAACGCACGCTTTCGGAGCGAGTAACCTTGTGAGCTAAAAACACTGTGTCGGTCCTCACTGCGACCGACTACGATTCATTATGCCGCCGAGTCGGGGCGACGCAACACAAGAACCGCGTATCTGCAGTCTCAGTGTTGCCTCCCACAGATAATGTTTTCTACCAATTTGGTAGTTTTCAACATGGGATGGAACTCCATGTGCCGGTTTCAACACAATCTTGTAATGCCAAATCTTAAAATAAATGGTCTTCGTCTGATAGGAAATTTATTTTTATATGTAAATATAAATTTACTACCCACATTATAAACTACATACCAATATCACTCAAATATGTATAATTTTCAAAGTTTGTACAGCAACCAGTACAGTAGATATTTACTGGAAAAGTAGCTAAAGAACCGTGGTGGTATAATAGTATGAAGCGTTGCCTTCTATTCTAGCGAGGTAAGTTCGAATCCCACCGGTCTGCACCAATGAGTTTTTCTCACTGCACTCAAGTTAGCCACACCACGAACTTTACGATAGTGATATGACGATAGTGAGGAAACCTGCATACGTGTGAGATACTTCAACGACATCTTTAATCGTCATCGAACTCCTTTGCCGTCATTAAAAGCTCGTCGCCATTAACTTAAAGAGGAAGAAGAAAACGTTAGTTCGACTATCCCTCTACGGATTCGATCAATATCCATTTGAATTATAAAATGTCGTTACTATAGTAACCATTTTATTTATTCCTTCAAGTCCTTTCAAACGCAAATTTTTGGACATTAGATCTCGAGTGGTGGCTGGGTTTTATTTAGCGTTTTATTAAATTATTTTAGCGACCATGATGAAAATGCAAATAGCTAACGACGCTGATCGTAAGGAGGCGCAGAATAGAGAGAGGAGGAGGCAGTGCGAGCTCGAAAGACGATCCAGAATCTTCAATGCCAGGAACAGAAAGATTGGGGTAAGCCTTTCCAAGAATAGCTTTAAACGCTTTGACGAGACCGCTGGTCTAGTGGTTTGTATACCTGACTGCTGCGCTGGAGTTGCGGGTTCGATTCCCGCCGGGGCAAACATTTATTTGTTAAGCATTTGTGTTTGCCTTGTGTCTGATAGTTGGGTATGTATTTACAAAAAAAAGTATATAAGTATTCTATCAGCTGCTGGTTCCCATAGTACAAGCTTTGCTTAGTTTGGGGCCAGATGGCGCTGTGTGATAATGTCCTAGTAATATTGTTAATTATCAAGGTCTACTATCACTATCAAGACTAGCCCAAAAGAGTGGTTAAATGACAGATGATAATGGCTAGAGTACCGCCTTAGTACCGCACATGATGCGTAACATCATCTGACGACCAAGCCAACCACGGCGCGAGCTCATTGTTAAATTCCCCGACTTCCCGTTACACACTTCCGTCCCTTTTCAGGAAATCACTCCCACAGAAAAGATTTTATACATCCTCCTTCCTACTATACTACTAGTAAGAATGGATGTATGGATGTTTGTTGCTAAATAACGTAAAAAAGGATTTGTATGACATTTGGCACACGCATAGTTTTTTTTTTTATACCACTAAGGTGGCACACAAGCATACGGCCCACCTGATGGTAAGCAGTCACCGTAGCCTATAGCCGCTAGCAATACTAGGGGTATCACTAGCGGGTTGCCAACCATGTTGTTGATGAGGACTCACTCAGCCCAGCGTATCCTCGTGGAGCACTGGCAAACTTACTTACCGTAGGAACACAACACTACATCAAGTAGTTTTATTACAAGTAGTTATTACATTACCTGGATTAACACAAAGAATACTTAATGTCCCAGGAAAATGTTTGTATCCCCGGAAAATTTTAGGTTCCTCGGGGATTCTAAGCTCAACGCGGAAGAAGTCGGGGACAGAAGCTAGTAAATACAATTTGCTTTTCAGGTGGACGTACCGTTCCTGGAACGCCAGATTGCTGAGAAGCGCGCGGAGCGAGACGAGCAGACACGCAGGGACCTCGCATTTGCTCAGCAGATGATCAAGGATAGCAACCTGGCCGTCGTGCTACAAGCTAGAGAAATGGAGGTACCATTCACTTTCAATCTTAACGAAATATAAGCACATTGACTTACGCTGAGTATGCTGTATGCTATCACAAGTGGGCATATGTTGAAATAACTATCTTCATTGTAATTTTCACTGGCTACGGTAACAGTTTACCGGATAAGCGACTCATTATTTGTATTGATGCTGTCTACCTGTTATATCTACCGTAAGCAAAATTTTTACTTCATAATTTTCACTGACTACGGTATGATTTAAGACGATAGTACCTACCTGATAGGTCTACCTTTACAATCGTTCCTGGTCTGACAGTACTTAAATCTATACTAATATTATAAACCTGAAAAGTTTGTTTGTTTGAACGCGCAAATCTCAAGAACCACTAGTTCGAATTGAAAAAATATTAGGTCCTTACATATGAAATTGGCGTTTTGTATGGGAGGATCAAAAAGTCGAATATTTTTTAATATAATATATTTAATTAATCAAAGTATGAACCATTATTTTCTATGCACTTTTGCCATCTCATAGGTAGTTCATTGATCCCTTTACTAAAAAAACCAGTCGGACGGGAATCAATAAAATCTTTGAAGGCGATTTGGACTGCCCCATCGGAGTTGAATTTTTTCCCTTGCAAGAAGTTATCCAAATTTCGAAAAAAATGGTAATCTGTTGGAGCAAGGTCCGGGGAGTACGGAGGATGTCTTAGACTTTCCAATTGAAGCTCTTCTAATTTAGTAGCCGTCTGTAGCGCAGTGTGTGGTCTAGCGTTGTCGTGAAGCAGCAGTGGCGTGGAGCGATTGACCAGCCTAGGTTGTTTAGCCGCTAGCTTTTCCATCATGGTTTGCAATTCCTGACAATAGACATCAGCCGTAATAGTCTGGCCAGATTTGAAAAAACTGTAATGAACAATACCGGCACTAGTCCACCAAACGCTTACAAGTAACTTTTTTGGGGTTAATTTTCGCTTGGGGCAGGATTTGGCTGGCTGGCCAGGATCTAACCATTGCGCTGAGCGCTTCCGATTATCGTAAAGAACCCATTTTTCATCACAGGTAATGATTCGGTTTAAAATACCTTCATTATTGTGCCGGTTTAGTAATGTAACGCAGCAGTCGACGCGCGTTTGCCGGTTTGTTTCAGTCAATTCGTGAGGTACCCACCTTTCAAGCTTTTTAATCTTCCCAATTTGCTTCAAGTGAATTAAAACAGTTTTATCACTAACATTGCAGCCTGCAGCTAACTCGGACGTGGTTTGCGATGGATCCGCTTCCACAATAGCCTTCAACTCTTCATTATCAACTTGAGTCTCAGGCCGTCCACGGGGCTTGTTCTGCAGGTCGAAATTTCCAGAACGAAAACGTTGGAACCAAAAACGAACTGTGTTTTCTTTTGCAACACGACCGCCATACATATCATTCACCCTTCGAGTTGTTTCCGCAGCACTAGTGCCACGGCGGAACTCGTACTCGTAAATAATGCGATATTTAAGGTTTTCCATTTTGTAAAATGAGTGACGCAAACAGAAAAAAACAGAAGAAAAAAAACAAATGAATGACGATCATCGAAGCACAAATACATGAGTCTATAGCTGTACAAATTTGAATTTGGAATTCCTTACCAAAGAGGAGAAATTCGTGATTAAAGTGGCCAGTACGAAAAACGCCAATTTCATATGTAAGGACCTAATATTTTTGTGTTGGATAGTCCATTTATCGAGAAAGGCTTTAGGCTATAAAACATCACGCTGCAACCAATAGGAGCTACCCGTGCGAAGCCGGGGCGGGCCGCTAGTCATAAAATATACGCAGTATGTTTTCCTGCGTTTAGGTCTCTGAAATAAACTTCTCGAAGACATTATAGTATCGCATTATCTGTCTTCAAATTGCAATTTCCTATTCAGGAGCGCCGTCGCATTGGCGAGGAGATAGATGCGTTCAGACAGCAATATCAACGGCCAGAGGACCGACGCGAGTTCGACCTGAATGATCCTGAGGTTCTGAAGAAGCAGCTTCCACCCAGAGCGAGTGATGGAGAGCCAGTCGGCAAGTCCAGTGCGCAGAAGTGAGTGCCTGCTTCATCTTATTCTACTGATTGTACAACGGATACGGTTTTTGACATATAATGCCATCCTATGGGCATTATGTCAAAACAATAAATAGCCCTAGCAAAAATGACTTGCGACTACGTATTCGTATCCCTATTTTTTATTGAAAAATGAACAGCGCTGCGGCGGTGGAAAGTGGAACTAAAATTTCGTATGATAATTTTGACATTTTGAGAGTTACGTTATCGAATACGTAGTTGATGACGTGACGTGACTCACGTTGAAAGCCACGCGACCGATTGATAACTTGACTTGAGATGGCTTCCATGACAGAGATGACAAATTATTTATAACTATATAAACCACGGGAAATAAATATTACTGACCACATTGGTAATTCCTGTACAAAATTTACATGTTTTTGAATTTTCGGCTGTTCCTTCGATGTTTTCAAATTTTCCAAAGCGGAAAATATTCACATCGCTCGAGCTGTTTTCATCTTAATGCGAAACAAACTTACGGTAATTGGTTTTTATATATTTGTAATATCCCCTGCAAATTGTCGCCATAGTCTGGGTACCCGAGCCCGCAATTAATTGGAAAGGCTTTTGAGTCACCATGAATCTCCAATTCTTCAATAGGTAAAAATTACTTACGAATTGCTCTTGGAGATGCTAAATTTGTATTTGGCCCCTCATTCAATGTTTTTGTTAATGACACACAATTAAACTTTACTTATATAATAAATAACAAATAGGTACATACACGGGAGGAAGGGCTACGCAGCTTATAGAGCGCCATATCACTCTTGAATTTCACACTTCTGTCTCTAAATCTCTTGTTAAGTAATATATTTCGAACGAATTGCAAACGTTATAATAACCTATCTCAATGATATAATTATACTACTAAGTATGGTATGAGCAATTTTGTCACGTTTTCAAACGGTATTTTTTTCCATGTCCTAAGCAGGCACCTGATTGTCTATGTCTAGGTTATAACAGATTGAGCACGCGCTAATTACCACTTGACCCTCTATGCAAACTATTTCGCAAGCAAATACAACATAGTCAAGGTGAATTGAAAAATAAAAATACAATAAGATAGATTACCTAAATAATCAATTACATTATTAGTTTTTATTAGATCATGAAGCTTTTGTATCGCTAAAACAGGTTCTGAAGAAGAAGCGGAACAGCTCTTATTTGAATGCGGAATTGTGTGATATGTGTATATAGAGAATCCATAACAATAAATACTTTATACACGAAACTAATACACAGCTAGTCTGTTTAAAATGTTATATTATTTAAAGGTTCGAAGGCGAAGATCTAGACTTCGAAGAGCGGAAGAAAATGATGGCGGCCCAGAAGAACTCTTGGCTGGAACAGCAAGTGCAGGAGCGTCAAGCTGCAGAGGAGGAACGGAAAAAAGCTGAAGCTGCTTATATGGTATGGTACAGTACACGTAATATTTAAATCGTGTCCATTTCACCGCAATGTCTGCCTCGAAGACTCTGTCTAGTGGTTGGAAGGCCAGACTGGTAGGTACGCCAGCGTCGCGCGTGCAATCCCCGTGCAAAGATTAATGATAAATAATAATAATAAGCAAAGCTTGTACTATGGGAACAAGCAACTGATATAATACTGATATACTTTTTTAAATACATACCAAACACCCAGAAGCAAGGCAAACACGAATGTTTGCCCCGACGGGAATCTAACCCGCGACATCTAGCGTAGCAGTCAGGTACACAAACCACTAGACCAGCGGTCTCGTCGTCGCGCGCCTTCTTTAATAAGCACATGAGTTTGCCAGAGTTGAGTGCAATTATGCGTTCAAAATATTTACATGAAAAATACGTAGGTGACCCTTCAAGCGCGTGCATATGTCGAAAGGTAGTCTTAAGAAACTCGAACGCGCAATAAGATTAATATAATATTACGGGATTTGTTCAATAAAGGGTATTTGTTTATATCTACTGAGATAAAAAGTGTCTGCCGTGTTCTAGATGGCAATATATGCTCGAGACGCGAGAGCCAGCGAACTGGACAAGATGGAAAGGGAGTGCCGGTACAGACTCGGTCAGGCCAACTTGCGGTACAACGAGGCTTTGGTAAGTGCAGTAATAGACGTGGTTGTGTGATTGAAGTGACCAGCCATTTTAGGTGGCGGGCGTACTTACCTTCAAATACTTATAAGTAAATAGGCACATTGACAAATACACCATAGAAAAAAAACTAAATCCAAAAACGGTTCATCTGTTTAAGAGCTACGATGCCACAGACAAACACACAAGTATCTGTGTGTCTGTCTGTATGCACAGATACACAATACAAACCTATAACAGCCCTCGTTTTTTCGTCGGGGGTTAAAAAAAACGTCCCGGTTTTTTATTTCTCTCAATAACAATTTACAAATAACAAATACAAAAAAAGAATAAGCTAAATTGGTCCAGCCGTTCGCGCGTGATGCCGTGACCAAGAAATTAGGGATTTTTATACTAAAGCCGTAACCATTCGTGTTAATCCAGGCCGCAGAGAAGAAGCAGCTGGATCAAATAATGAAGGAGCAAGAGGAGGCCGACAACACGGCAGAGATGTACAACAACCTCACGTCTGACATGCTCACCGAGAATCCGGACGTAGCCAAGAGTGCCCTTGGAAAGAACAGGTGACCTACTACGTATTTCCTTCAAGCCCCAGTGGCGGATTTACAAAATTTCAAGGTATAGGCTGAATAGTTTTCGCCGCCCTTGCCTCAACAATTATCATATCATACATTATTTCTATCTCTCTCTCTCTAGAATATGGAAGTTTGCTACTCTCGGAATGTGCAATGACAAGTGAGAGAGAAAAGTCATCGACAAAATTTGTTGCAGACTTCTATCTGTAAGACATCAGAAAACCGTAATAGAAAAATCTTTTTGATTACTATGAGGTAAAAAAAATCGTTCCCCAAAATTGCCGCCCCAAAAATCTGCCGCCCTAGTCTCGAGCCTACTCAGCCTGCTGGTAAATCCGCCACTGTCTAGCCCTGAGTACAAACAAAAAACGAACGCGCCTTGTAGTACAGTAGTCGCTGTAGACGACGGGGTTATATTTATTAGCTTAAATAGCCTCTGTCTGCGACTCCGTCCGCGTTGAGCTTAGAATCTGAGAGGAACCAAAGAAACATGTTCCCGGGATCAAAAGTAACCTATACGTTATTAAACCACAACTATTCATGAACAAACGCGATCATGAAAAATACTGTTATTAAAGAAAATTATATAGTAAGAAAAAGTTATTTGAAAAAAGGAATCAAAAATAAAATAAGTACATGCTAAACACGCGAACATTACCTCCTTGGGGCGCTTCAACAAATCAACACTCAGCGCTTCAACACTCATTTATTATGAGTGACACCTGACGGCCAATTTCTACCACCGCAAGAGCTGGCTCTTTGGTCAAATCATTAATCAAATAGGGTGCGCCCCAGCATCTTGTTATCGTAAGAATATTTCGCCTAACGAGGTCGGACGAAACAGCCTCCTTCAATAGGCAGATAAGACTTATTAAGAGAGGTAGGGCGAATTGGGATATCCCGTACGTTTTCCCATTAAAATTGGAGCCGTCCGGCTGGGGACTGTTCCTTCACCTTACAGTCCGCGGTCAAATAGCACTACCTACTTTGATGTAGTGTTGTGTTTCTGCGGTAAGTAGTGCGGTTGCCAGTGCTTCACGAGGCTACGCTGCGCTAGTAGTAATGCTGATAGCACCGTGAGTCCTCATCAACAACAGGGTTGGCAACGCGTTAGTGATACCCCTGGTATTGCTAGCGGCTCTATAGCACCTGATGTTAAGCAGCCACCGTAGCCTATGCTACTGAGGCTGCTTAACATCAGGTGAGCCGTATGCTTGTGTGCCACCATTGCACATTGTGGTATAAAAATACTTATATTTAAATGTGTCGTATTGCAGAGCCATTGGCTTCATGTACAAGGGGATGAATCAAGAGGAACTGAAGAAGTTCTACGCCGCGCAGAAAGAACAAATGATTGCAGCTAAGGTACGTGTGATATGATACGTCCGAATTGAAATGTCAATCTCGGAAGGAAAACCGCGTAGAACATGATACGTTAGTTTGTTTTTGTAGGCGAAACGTGAAGCCCTTGAGAAAATGGAAGCGGAGTGGCAAGCCCTGGCTAAGTCCATACAGAGAGAGGTGGCTCGGCAAGACATCGAGGACAAGAGGAAGAGGAGGTAATGCTACCTTAAGGATTAAGTATAACTATAAACTTACAATTCACAAAGTATAAAAGGCTAAAATAATATGGCTAGATGTCTGAACAGATTGTTAAGATATCGCGTATTATGCTATCAAATGTCAGATTTTTTAGTGTAGAAAGTCTCAGGCAGTAAGTTAATATATTTTGGCCTCTAAGCCCCTTTTTAACGGGTTAAAGCTATCTCGCTTCCACCTATGGGATTGCTTACAAAGAATAAACACTGACCTAATAACACATTAGGTGTGATTTTAAACCGCCTTTAAGGGGATTTTGTTATCCCGCTTACATAAGGTTGCTTTACGGGTTCCCGTACATGTATGCAGAATGTGCCCGCGTCAGCGCTCTGTATCACAGCATACTTAGGTTAAGTAAAACAGAAATAACCGCAGTACCTAAATATTTATCATTTAAACGGTATGGTTATTTCCCCCGACTTCTGTGTTTTTTTTATACCACTAAGGTGGCACACAAGCTTACAGCCAACCTGATGGTAAGCAGTCACCATAGCCTATACCTGCTAGCAATACCAGGGATATCACTATCGGGTTGCCAACCATGTTGCTGGTGAGAACTCGCTGTGCTAGCAGCAATACTACTAGCCCAGCGTATCCTCGTGGAGCACTGGCAACCTTACCTACCGCAGAAACACAACACTACATCAAGTAGTGTTATTTCACTGCGGTCTTTTGTAAGGCGGAGGTACAGTCCCCAGTCGGGCGGCTCCAATTAAAATGGGATAACCTTTTAAAATGGGATATCATTTATATCAGTTATATAATTATCAAGGTGTATGAGTAAAACCCTAAAGTTACATTGGTGTTTTTTTAAACAGGGAGATAGCCCGCCAGTTGATGGAAGAAAACCAACTAATGGCGCTGCAACAGAAAGAGAAGGAGAAATACTTCAGAGAGGTCGTCTACAACAACACACCGACAGACGATTACTATTCGCAGTTCAACACCACCACCAGATAAACTGGACCTTAAGGCCCTACTAATATGGTCGCTTTTTCAACGCACACTTTAACCTACCAATAATATAAGCATTTGTGTTGAAAAAGCGTTACAGATTGTTAGGTTTTATAATCTTTACTTATTTAGAGTTTTAGTGATTACGGCCGAACTAAATATTTATAGTTCAAAGTATAATTGATTGAAGCTTGGGCCAAATTTCAATATTTTCATACCGTTAAAAACATGAGTCAAAATCCATTAAACACATCCAAATTGCAATTCAAGCCAAATTACATTTACATTTATAAGAAAAAAACACGCTTCTAGTAGGGTAGTGCCGGTTATTAAGCTATTGCATAGCTTTTATCGCGGGCCTTGAGCGTGGGGACCGAATCCAGAAATTCCGTAACGAAAAAAACCTAACACCCCCCACTCCGACCGGCACAGCGGTGATACTTTTTAGTTTTTCCATCTATCGATAAATACCAGAACTTTTAATGTCTTTTTGAAATATGACGCTTGTCTCTTTAGTTCAGCAACCCGCCTTTAGGTGGCATTGGTTGTATTGGAAAACTACCGTAATCAGCTGTTTGTGAGAAAGTATATAGGTATATAAAAAAATACTGCATTAATAAAATAAATATAATTGCATAAGTTGATAAAAAAATGCTAAGCAATAGCTTCACCGCGGCAGTCTCCGAGTGCCACACCTATTTTTTTTTATATTTTTATTATTTTTTGCTAGGACGAGACAGAAATACACATTCCCGGAAAATGACAACTATCCAATTATCACAGACAAATCATGAGCTACAGCCCAGAGGGTCGGACAGCAGAGGCTTAGAAATAGGGTTCCCCTTCGGTTACGGAACCCTAAAAAAGACCGATCCTATAAGAATCTGTGAATTTATGAGAAACATAATAATAATAATACTATTAGATTCGTCCGTTTGTTCAACTTTTTTTCTGTTTAGTTCGGCCTTAGTCTCACTTGTAGTAAAATGGTAGTTTAGCATTATTTACACTTTATCTCTTTATTAAATTGTTAACTTGTACACCGTTATTTAAAAACCTTTTTAAATTAAAAATCCTTGTGGCTGACATTTTTCTAGGACTTTCAAAGAAATCTTGTCTAAACGAGACTGGCAGGATATCTAAAAAAAAATAAAGAAAAATGTTAATACCATACAGTACGGAAGTTGACATAGACATTGATATATAATTAAGCTGCAATTCATTTTATCTATAATCTATAACCATTAAAAAACGAAGGAATGTATGGGAATTAAAATATTTTACATTATGTCACGTGGTCAAGTTTTTAGTTCCCATACATTTCCGTTCGTTTCACCTACATTATCTACTCTGAGGTTTCATATAGCGTTAACGATTGTAGATAGTATATCTAGCCGAGTAGTTAAATGACTCTAAAATGACAAGCATTAAATGAAATCAACCAACCATTATTTTCATTCATGCATAAAATATTAAGAGCCATGCAACTCTCTCACATTCTTTTAAAAACTTTAAATATTAATATTGTCGTTTTTGTGTCGTTATGCTGTTTATTTTTGGTTTTATTTATACGGTTCGGTTTTTATGCAATAAAACCACATTTGTAGGAGAAAAATTGTATTTATTAAAAACTCCTAAGAAAAAAAAATCACATAATAAATAAATGACGATCGAACTAGAAAAATCTATTTAAATACATTTGCAAATTTAATTTGCTAATAAATAAAGACAATAATTTAATTATCCCTACTTGGCACTTTATTACTATGAGATCAAAATGTTTAAGGTGAAATTTAATTTCTACCAAGATTTTAAGGGGTTAGGGCTGGTACCCATCAAAGCTAAGCACCCGAAAATACTATATTTTATATCACACCGCAATAATCCTATCTCTACTTTCTTTGGTGGGTATCGGACCTTCAGCTAGAAATAAAACATTACGCATTCCCCTCAATGAGTCCTTTCCGATGTAGATTCATGATGGAGTCGGCAATGATGCGCGCGGTCTTGCGCAAGTACCCGCCACTAGTGAGCATCACTATTGGGATGTTATGCTCTTTACACATCTCAAACACGAATTCGTCACGTTTTATTATTCCCTGCAACAGACATTCCCGTTAGACCTATCTTAATTATTCCCTGCAACAATCATTCCCATTCGACCTATCTTTATTACTTCCTGCAATAGTCATTCCCATTAAACTTATCCTTATTATTTCCTGCAACAGTCATTCCCGTTAGAGCTATCTTTATTATTCCCTGCAACAGTCATTCCCGTTAAACCTATCCTTATTATTCCCTGCAACAGTCATTCCCATTAGACCTATCTTTAGTTTTTTCCCGCGACTTCAGCCGCGTAGCAATATGATATATAGCCTATAGTTCATACTCACAATTTCGCTGATCCTCATGTGGCCGAGAGGATCGGAATCCAGGATGTCTGTGCCCGCATTGTACACCAAAATATCCGGCTTGAATTCCTTAAGCGCTGCTTTTAAATTCCTTAAAACAACGCCCAAGCATGAGAAATATTTTAACAAATCATGATTGCACTAGCCTTATGTCAATAACTTTCAGAGCCTGTATTAGATTTAACCCGTAGTAGCTGATAAATCAGATTTTACTACTCCAAATCTCCACACATTGAAACCGAAATGGTCCCGCACGGCGCGTTTTCAAAGGAGTTTCCTCCCGCGCACGATCAAATTGTCGAATGATCTCCCCTCCAAGGTTTTCCCAAACGAGTATAGCATGGGGTTCTTCAAGAAGGGTGTAAAGCGATTTTCACAGGGTCTGCGCGAGTGATACCCCTGGTTTGTTTTAATACCACTAAGGTGGCAAACAAGCATACGGCCCGCTTGATGGTAAGCGGTTACCTATCGACGCTTGCATCACCAGGGGTATGACTCGCGGTTTTCAAAACATATTTAACGAATGGATGGTAGCAAAAGTTGAAGATCATAGAAATTCGGATTATTAAAAATTTTGTGTAATCTGTACAGTGGTTTGACCTGTGTTGATAGACCAGTCAGTAATGGTTGCCTTTTATATAATACACATATAGATAGATTTTATATATATGGATGTACTCACTGACGCAGTTTGAGCATGTACTCTAGGTCCTCGACCTTGTTGCCGAGCTCAACCTTCCTGCGGATAGCCAGCTTTGCTTGCTTGTCGTTGGGGTAGATGTGCCGGTTGTACATGTCCATTATATACACCTCGGGTACTCCCAGGAAGTCACGCTCGTAGCCGTTTCCCTAATTTTTTTTTTCCTTAGCGATTTTATGTGTTGGATACAAGTACTTTTGAAATATTACGTTCAATTTTTACTTTGCAGTATTTAGCATGTTGCCAACCCAAACCTGCTGAAATCTCTTCACAAACTCTTCAAAAACCTCAATGCTGTAATCCTTCGGGAAATCCTTGGCAGGGCTGATTACTTAGGTCCATTTACATAAAGATCTTATAGACTTGTCTCATATTTCAATTTCAGTGAGAAACATTATTTAAATATCTATTAATTCTTACAAATTTTGAAAAAAGAATTATGTCGATACACAAATATAACATGAGACAGTATAATGCTAAAAATACCTGGTGAGCATCCAAGTCGACGATCATAGCATTTTGTATCAAATGGTGTAGGACGAGGAAGCGGATGAGCAAGGTGATGTCCGCGTAAGGGCAGAACCCCCCACCCTTGTTCCCGCTGCAGTGGTGGAAACCACCCCCCACATTGATCGCCCAGCCGCGGTCTAAAGCGAGCTTGCCTGCCAAGATTGACCCCCCAGTTTGCAGCCTGAAATATTTTTTTTATACCACATGAGGTCTCACTGTGCAGCGTGTCCTTACTACTAGCCCAGCGTATCCTCGTGGAGCACTGGCAACCTCACTTACCACAGAAACACTACACTACATCAAAGCAGTGTTATTTGACTGTGGTCTTCTGTAAGGTGGAGGGAAGTCCCCAGCTGGGCGTCTCCAATTTTAATGGGAAAACACACGGGAAATCCGAGTTCAAGCTCATATACATTAAGTAAAAGGGAGTTTTTTGACATTACAAACAGACACTTCAATTTTATTTAGTTTAAAGCTATATAGTCTACTAAGCCGTACAGGCAGACAAAGTTACAGACATGCATAAACTAGCAAAACATAAACCTCCTTTTGAAGCAGTTTAGTAAAAAGTTCTTTGAATTGCTTATAACCCAAGTAGTTCATCTTCTGATACCCAACCTTTTTCCCATACAGTAAACTCAAAAGTTGCAAGTTTCACATCATTTTTGGAAAACCACATGCCATGCAAACAGATACATAGTGGAAAGTTTTTAGATAGCTTACCTCATAGGCTTCAAATACGAGTACTGCACAAGTATATTGGGCAACAGTGCCACCACTGGCACTTCTGCTATCATTGCCACCTTGGTGCTCCACTGTAATTATTTTTTTTATAACTATTGTGAGCTCTAAACATTCCCCTTCAGCAGAGGCTGCACTCTGCAACTTACTCTGACAGCCAAAATATATTATACTCTCAATAATCAATATAATATGAAATAGATTAGAGCCATCAAGGTGTTCAACTGATCATGTCACCGACCTATCTGCCCCCTCTATTATGTATGAAAATTTAAATCACATTACAATCACTATGACATAATTTTTATATCAAAATTCTAACATTAGTAACCAAAACTGATTTTTTTATGTAGCTGCTAATTCACAATGAGATCAAGGTGATTAAAACTTTCATACTGAATATGGGTACTATAGTAAGCTAGTGTTGTGTTCCTGTGGAGAGTAAGGTTTGCAGATATGGCAGTATTGTAGAAGCTTGTTCTTAGGCAAGCTATACACTTGTTTCCCACCTTTGAAATATCATAAAGGTAGTTCCAGGGATGTTCAGAAACATTGATTCATATAAACCCATAGGAATAAGTGCAGTTTTTTCATATAATTCCAAAAGTAAGTTAGCTACTTACTTTTAATGAGCTGAGATATTTCTTACTGTGGACTACAAGGAGGTCTTTCTTCTTAGCTTCCAATGGCTTCACAAGACAATCATCTGTTATAAAGTCTGCCTCTTTTAAAAACTGTAAACAAAGTTTGATATTACACTGGATATACCTACCTATGACAATCTAAAATTACAGGACAGAAAGTCCTAAGCACTGACAAAATCATGAAAGTACGTTTAAATCTACACTATTCGAGTATCAGGTCGTAAAGTTACTTTTATGGCTGTAAATTTATTCCCAAATTGCGTAGGCCTTGTTGGAAACGCTAAGTGTTTTATTTTAAGTGGGTTAAATGATCATAACAAACTAAGCAAAAGAGGCAACTGTGAAATTTCGGACACTACGGTCATCAGCTGAACACCTGACTAGCCTGTACTCTCATAATAAGTAAATATGTTTTTACCTGAATTATATTACGCCACTTCTTAGAGTCGAACACATGAAACTTCTCGAGACCCAAAAACGACACATTGTACCTGTCATCATACACCAACGGCCACTGGTCATCTCTAATTTCGTAATACAAACTGAAATTAATTAAATTATGTGCGATAGCGTAATTTAATTTTAGTAAAAAATATGTAGTAATTACATTCTGGAGATATATCTGTTTGACTTATTTAAATATACACTTACCTATTAGTCATCGTTGTAAAGAAGATTCAATTCTCATCCATATTTTCAGAATAAATTACATCATTTAAATCAGCAAAAAATTACAAGTTCCAACAAATTTTGATTTCGATTTTCTTTCGCTTTCCGCGGAAAACGTCAATTTTGACCACAGATTACTGAATAATAGCAAGCTAATTTTGACAGACGCACCCGTAGACAACAAAACTATCGTTCGGAAACGGAGTTTTTAGTATTTTTAGTAATTTGCAAAATATTTCCACACACGATTTTTTCAAACTAAACTTAATTACCTAGGATTTATTTGAATAAAGCTATAGGTAATTTTACCTCAGCTATCCACGAAAATGCAACACAAAAACATATCTACATTAGGCTGTTGCTAGGCAACGCAATGTCACCAATGCAGCGCGAAATGTAAACAAAGCGTTGGGACGTGTACCGTGCAATAATAATCGTAAATTATTCCAACTTTTACTTGATTTTATCAAAGAATTTACTTTTTAAGTTTAAAAATACATATATTGTTATGTTTTCGTTTAGTAGGATGGAAAATCCACCCTTAGATGATCTTCAAAGTGAAGTAGAATTTTACAGGGTGATTATTTTTATTTGTATAAAAACCACTTATTTTATAAGAAAAGTAAAATAAATGTATTTCACAGCACAACCAGAGTGCAGTAGAAGAGGAAATCAGAGCCCTTATAACAGATAACCAGAAACTTTCCCACCAAGTAGGGATGTTACTTAAAGAAAAGTTAGAGAACGCGAAACAATCTCACAACCATGATACTGGCCAGAACAAGGAGTCGAATGACCTGAGGAAACAAGTATCTTTGCTGTCCAAGGTTTCTTTTTAAATTAATTACTTTTACTCACCCAATTCTTGCGACATTCCATTTCTAAGCTATTTCATTCATATAGTCTGTATAAGAATCAATATTGTTAAAATTACACATTACTAGCTTCTGCCCGCGACTACGTCCGCGTTGAGCTTAGAATCTCAGAGGAACCTAAAATTTTCCCGGAATAAAAAGTATCCTATGCGTTAATGAAATTTGGAACACAAATTTAATAAATCATGTGTTCATGTCATTTCATCCAAATCCGTTAAGTAGTTTTTGCGTGAAAGAGTATCAAACATCCATCCATCCATACTCACAAACTTTCGCATTTATAATATTAGTAGGATAATGTACGTAGTCGATTAAAGTAAAATTAAAGTTACTTTTTACTTCAGATGACAAACAAGAATATGACCCGTCTAATGATAAGCGATTACCGTAGCCTATGCACGCTTGCAGGAGTCGCATCACTTACACATTGCCTACCCTTAAATCATACTTTACCAATCAAATCATTGAGATACTAACTTTGATATTTATTCAGTTTAGTTTAATCTCAGAGTAGATAATATACTACGTACAAGTTTAATCTTGCCCCCGGGGCATGCCCGCCGTGTTTTCTGTACTATTAGCGAGAACATCTTTCGAAAACGTAACTCTCAAAATGTCTAAATTTTCAATTTTTCAAATTTTCTAGATTTTAGTTCCACTTTTCGCCGGCTCAGCGCTGTTATTTTCCCATACAAAAATAGTTCAATCAATCGATACGAATACGTAGTGGAAAATTGTTCATGATAAGGCTGCTAATGACTATATATTACGTCAGTGATTAATCAGGTGGAACTAGGACACTTCCAGTAAGGAAGTTGACCACTTTGTTGATCCAGGCACAAAGTGTAAGCCGATGCGACAATGGTCAATTATCGTGACTAATTTATTTTCAGGAGAGAGATTCTCTGCACGTACTATGGCAAACATCACAAAAAACTATTGAAGCTTTGGAAACTGAATTGAATGCTTATCATCAGAGCTATGACAATAGAAGCCATCAGGTAGACTGATCAAAACTTATCCACGATAAATATCGTCAATTATGTTTACCTGTTTTTTAAGCTTTCGCGATTTAAACACATAGTAATGACATGAAAACGGGTCTTATACGCGATATTAAATTGTTTATTTACCTCCCGACGTTTCGACCGAGTTGCATCGGCCGTGGTCACGGGCTGACTCGTGACCACGGCCGATGCATAAACAATTTAATATCGCGTATAAGACCCGTTTTCATGTCATTACTATGTGTTTACCTGTTTTCAACTATACCGTTTTACAAATAAACTGTGCTCAGTTGAGTCAGTGCAACGGTCCAGGGCGCCAAAAACTTTCTACGTCCGTGTCGTTGGCGCCGGGTGACGCATAAGGAAAGATCACATTTTTAATACAAGTTCGTACTTTATATTCGATATTGATTTCCCTAAGTGGGCGCCACAATATTTTTACCCGGTGACAGTGGCCCTAACGCCTGTACTGAGTAAAAAAGTTTTTTTTATATCCATTCCTAATAAATATGATTGTTATTTTAGGTATAACATTACGTAATTAATCGTTCGTTATTCCCTATCTTCTCAATTGTTTGGGGCATGTTCGCTTTGCTCTTGCTATTCATCCCTTACATTTGCCATCTCTCGCATCAATCCATTTTCAGTCATTACACTAAACTGGATGGTTTCTTCGCTACTTCAAGTTCCTCGGTGTGTATGCAAATTAATTATACCAATTATGTTACAGAATATCACACAGGATAAACGAGATCTAGAACTGAAACTAGAGACAGCTTTAGTTGACTACGTCGAACTAGAACATAAGTATAATGATTTATATGCAAAGTACAATACAATGGAAAGTGATGTCAAAAATAAGGAGAAAGAGATAGAGTCATATAAAGAGAGGGGTAAAGAACTAGAAGACAAAACAAATGAAGCGATAAAATCCCTTGAAGAATGTAAAATCAATTTGGAAATGGAGAAGAAGAATAAAGAAGATTTAAAGAATCAATTGGTCTTGATACAAAAAGAATGCGTTGCAAAAGTCAAGAGGGAATCAGAAGCTAAATGCAAAGTATTTATTTTGACATTTTTTTACTATACTATACACAAGGCATAAGAGGCTAAAGAAGTAATATAATGTGGTGACAAACCCGTAGTAATTCCACTCAGAACTATGAAGTCCTGTAGCCATAACAAGAACAACTCTCAACAACGTATTTGTATCGCTTTCGACTATTTTTGTATAGGAAAATAAACAACGCAGCGCCGGCTAAAAGTTGAACTATAAATTCGTATGAAAATTTGACAATTTGAGTGCTACGTTTATGGATATGTAGTCGAAAGTCATTCTTGTTAAGGCAGACTTACCACTCAGAGAACTAATAGCTAGTTGTATAAAAAGACTAATTATTAACTATGCAGTGGCATATCGAACTGTCAAACTAATCCTAATCTCACAATTAGAATAAAGATCAAAATAATGATCATCATTCAGTTTAGTTCCTATTCCTGATAAGGCACGTATGAAGGTCTGAATTAGTACGGAAAAAAGCAAGCATGCAAGAATCTGAATGCTCTGTTTTTTTTTCATGTAACTATCGTGATATATTTTTTTTTACAAAATTCTTCTAGACATAATGTAAATATATACCTACCTACCAAATATTTACAAATATCAAAAATAATGCTCCAAAGTTGGTTTTGTCTCTCAAGTCAGGTCAAGTTTCAATTGTACTAATATGTTTATTAATTTACAGGTTGCAGAAGCCCTACAACTATACGACGTGGTATCTGCCCAAAAGAATGAGGCATACAAAACTATACAGAGATTGACGGGTGAGATATCGCTCCTCATTATGGAATTGAACAGTCTTCATTAACATTCTTCATTAGTTTGGGCCCTAATAAGGCATATGTCGTAGTCAGGTAATGAAACAGTCGTATTTCATTACCTGACTACGACATATCAAAGAAGAGTTATTCACATAGAATGGACGCTAGGGCTACCAAGAAAGTGATAAAAAGTTCAGACACACCCTAAAACAAAATGCTCACGTCGATGGCATCAGTGCTGGTAGAAAAACATCTTTAGTATTCGAAAACGTATCTCTTAAAATGTCAAAATGTTCATACAAATATTTAGTTCCACTTTTCACCGCCGCAGCGTTGTTCATTTTCCTATACAAAAATAGTCGAAGGCGATACTAATATGTAGTCGCAACGCTAGTTATTCTACAGAAGAAATACACGTTTAACAAAATAAACGAGAGATTCGATATATTTAAATCAATATCTTTTGCAGAAGAACTGTCGCAAGTTAAACAAAAAGTAGCCAATGTTAAATACGAAGTAGAAACAAGTTACAGAAGGGAAATAGATGAGATTAAAGATAAATATAACGAAAAAGTTTCAGACATGTTGCAGCATATGCGCCATCTTGACTCTGAATTGGTTGAAAAGGGATTACTGCTCAACAAGACGTTAAGGTAAGAGAGCAAGCTATACGTAGAATGCCAATATCAGGAAATGTCAGTTTTCGTCTTTTATATCACTACGGTGTCAAACAAGCATACGGCCCGCCCGATGGTAAGCAGTAACCGTAGCCCAGAAACATGTAAAGCCGTAGCCTATGGACGCTTGCAACACCAGTACGGGTAACAAGAACATCTTTCGACTTCGTCGTAAGTCGTAAGTTGTTCTTGCAAAGGGTACAGGTATGGTTGACACTAGTGTGTTGTCGAACCAGTAAAAATATCTTCACTAGTCTTAAGGACAATTTTATTGCAAGAATTGAAAACCTCTCCCCGCCGTGGTTTTCCCAAAGGACTACAGCATGGGGTTCTTCAAGAAGGGTGTGAAGAGATTTCTGAAGGGTCGGCAACGCGCGACTGATACCCCTGGTGTTGAAAGCGTCCATAGGCTACGGTAACCGCTTACCATCAGGCAGGCCGCATACTTGTTTGCCAGCTTAGTGGTAAAAAAAAATAGAATCGGTGGTTATATTTTCTGCTATCTTGAGAGGGAGAAATCGCCTGATGCAGCGAATATATTTTAGGTACTAGTAATTAAATACGATATATTATTTACATACAACTTTAATTCCAGAGAAAACAAGGTGCTACTAGCTACCAACGAAAGTTTTCATAAGCAACACGAAGATCAGATCAAATCTATCGATCCGAAGTTGGCGCTAGCTGAGCAAAGAATCGAAGCAATGTTTCAGGAATTGGTATACATATATATTCATAACTATCTCATTAATTAAATATTTAAAAATAATTAACTATACATACGCCTCCAGACCTCTAAATCCGGCATTGCGCTAAATGCTTAGATTGCAGAAAGACTAGGCTGCGAAATTCGGTATCTACTTATACCTAATACACGCCACTATTAGGGCTAGGTTTTTTTTTTATACCACTAAGGTGGCAAACAAGCATACTGCCCGCCTAATGGTAAGCGGTTACCGCAGCCTATGGACGCTTGCAACATCAGGGGTATCACTCGCGCGTTGCCGACCCTAGGTCAGAACTTTTGAGACTTGTAACTCAGAGTAGATAACATACGCACATCTTGTACGTAGTATAATAATGGTGCCAATTCTGTTGTTCAAAATTACTAAACTAAACTAATTTGACGGTTCTTAAAGTCTTTGGTATCCCTTTCTCATGTGCGGGGTTAAATAATGATGGAAATATTTTTAGATCTGTCAAATTAGTTAAGTTTAGTAATTTTGAACAACAGAATCGACACCATTATCTACTCTAAGACTAAACCAATGGGAGCTACCTTGCAACAAAATTATACTAGATGGCGCTATGTAGGTTACTGGTCTAGGAAAAGTCAATATGACCGCGAAACTAAACGTATGGCTCTTATATGACTTTTAATAATTTAATAAATAATGGCCCATTTATGGACCGGTTTGCGGTCGGCTCCAAAGAAAAAGGCGACTAGTCAGTAGAACAAAATCCTTGTAAAAAGTTACGAGTTCATTGAACTGGTTACATATGCATTGCTTATAATGGTAGCCCCAATTTATATCTGCTCAGGTATCATCTGAAAGACGAAATATGCAACTGGCATGCGAGAAACAATGTCTAGCAATAGACATACAAAGAATACAGGATACGAATACCAGAGAGGGGAAACGTCGCGATTGGGAAGAGAACTTATTGAAAACACAATGTGAAGAGTTGAAGTAAGAATTATAACTGTCACGATAAGACCGCTGGTCTAGTGGTTAGTATTCCTGACTGCTACGCTAGAGGTTGCGGGTTCGATTCCCGCCGAGGCAAACATTAATGTGACAAATATGTTTGCCTTGCGTCTGTGTGTTTTGATGGTTCTACTGGTACCATCTACTGGTTCCCATAGTACAAGCTTTGCTTAGTTTGGGGCTAGATGGCGCTGTGTGATAATGTCCAAGAATTATTATTATTATAAGTTACAGCAAGGGCGGATTCAGGGGAGGTCATAGGGGTCATGAGCCCGGGATGGGTCTACCCATTCATGTGCATGTTGTCGTAACTCGTTTCGATTGAAAACAAAACAGAAAAGAAAATTTATATTTGATTTAAATTATTTGAATGTATAAAAAAAACTTTGTAATTAATAATAATAAATAATGCTTGGACATTATCACACAGCGCCATCTGGCCCCAAACTAAGCAAAGCTTGTACTATGGGAACCAGTAGCTGATATAATACTTATATACTTTTTTTTTGTAAATACATACTTATAATACATACCAAACACCCATTTGGTTTCATGTTATTGTTATCTAATTGTAGCGAGTTTATTTAAGTACTAGGTGTGATTGTGTACTTATCCTTGACTTATAATCGGCCAAATTAAGAAGGCAACAAATTTAACAAGCAAAATCCTTTTTTTAGAATTCAAGTGGAGCACCTTCAGAAATCTCTAAAAGAAACACATGAAATGGTGAATAAACTACAGAACATGCTTTCGTCCAGAGCTGAGCTAAATCATAAGTATAATAATTTATATATACATCGTATTTAATTTATATACTTACTAAAACAAATTCGAGAACAATCTTTTAATTTTTTAGGATGGTTTCATCAAAGGAGGAAGAAATTTTGGAACTGAATAAACATTTAGAAAACCAAATGGAACTAAGTAGAAAGTAAATATTTTTTATGTAAAACAAAATATTCTTCTTCATAGAATGTAAGGTAACTTTAATACAATATAATTAATACAATTTCCAGGTGGAAAGAATCCTATTTAGAAATGACAGATAAGCTGAAGAAAAAAATTGATAACCTGTATAAGGAGAACAAAGAATTAAGAATAAAATTGAAGCTTCCAATAGTTGGATCAAGTCGGGATGAAAGCACTGGCAGCTCATAAAACAACAGCAATCAATATAGGTTCTATTGACTACTACAGCCAAATTGAAGATAATTTATACATGTCAGGAGTCAGGTCTATCTGGCAACACATAAATGATATTAGGGCTGGAATATTTCCTATAGGTTTAACTCTATGAAGGCTTTGATTATATCGAATTCCTTCGAGACTGATGCAAACAGACCCCTATATTTCAAGCAGCTGGGATCACGTGACATAAGTCATGACATTTTTAGTGTTAAGATTTGTCACTATTAAATAAGAACTAAACCATTTACCTCTCTGTGCAATATTATATTAATATATAGTTTAGAAACATATATTTTATTTACATATCATTGTTTTATTTACAAAAAACCTTAATATAATCGAACCTCACTTAGTCCGAGGCTGAAACACACTCGGAGAACATACTCGGGAACCAGTAAAGTGTTTCTTTTGAGTCCTGGGTGTCAGTCCATGCCAGTCCTTCTTTCACCATGTGGTTGAGGGCATTCTGAGCTCTGGTCTCGTTCCATCTGAAATATTGTTATAAAAAAAAATGTTTTTATAGCTGCTGAAGTAATTAAAGAAAAACATAACCCATCATTTGATTCCTTCATGTTAGCTGTGCTAAGCAGTTTACTTGCACATACAATTTCCATACCCTGTCTACCCTTCTCAAAAAACAACTTCAGCACCCCAGTGCTAGAGTTGTAGTGTAGCCAGTGCTCCGTGAGGATACGATGGGCTAGTAGTAATGCTGCTAGCACAGTGAGTCCCCATCAACAACATGGTTGGCAACCCATAGTGATACCCTTGGTATTGCTAGCAGGTATAGGCTATGGTGACTGCTTACCATCAGGTGGGCCGTATGCTTGTGTGCCACCTTAGTGGTATAAAAAAAAGTGTAGGGTTTATGGGTCAGATTAAAAGTCCTGGGTGTAGCTGCAACTGTGGCTTGGGTTTGTGTTATACTACAAACTGAATCGAGAGGCAATCACATCCATACTAATATTATTAATGCAAGAATAACTCTTGTCTGTTTGCTACTTTTTCAGAACTAAGGGGTTCAACACATCATGATAAAAAATCTATAAGGAGATAGATTATATTGTGCAGAAGGACATACACATTATTTTGTATTTAAACAAATGCAGATGCAGTTGAGGCTAACAGCTAGTAGTTGAATAAAAAAACACTTACCCCAAGTCTCCTGTGAGTATGCTTAGTGAAATCCATGCAGTGCCCAATGCACTGGCCTTCTGTAACACCTGAGTCTGATCCAAATTCAGTTCACCAGGCACTGACTGAACTAAATGTTTCCCTTTGCCTATTGCTACTACAGTGAACCTACAATCAGAAAAAAGTTTTTGCAACACAAAATATGCCCTTGGCATGAATAACTATAAAGTACTGTTCATATTAAAAAAAAATTAACAAAAACATTCTCAGGTGGCTTTTATTCCAAACTAATAGCAAATTAGACTTTCATAAGTACCTTATTGCCTAAGATAAATATTTAATTTTTGATTTGATTTCACACAATTGCAGCAACACAAAATCAAATGGAGTACCTACATGAAACATATTAAAACTCACCCATTTCCAAATATCTTTAATTTCTTGACAGCCGCCAATAGATCCTCATTTGTTATATCCTGGTGTTTCTTAGACTTGCCTCGGGCAGCAATCAGTCTTGTCCGTAGCTCATCTAATGTTATCAAGCCTCCATTCTTATAATTTGTTGCTAAACACACCTCAACAATCTGTACCCCTAATTCATAGTAGAAGTCACCAATACCTGAAATTGAATGAAACATAATGTATTATTTATAATAATTGCTCAACTAAACTTAAGATGAAAAGGTCACCTAACTTGCAAAGGACATGTCTCGTGGAGCAATGGCATATTCTACAACTAGCAAAATGCACATGCAAACTCATTATCCACCCTCAAAGTTATATGCAGAGATTGGAATCTTCTTCTGCTTTAACACCATAGACTATAAAGCCATTTCATCATTCCTACTATGTTACTCAAGTAACAAAAACTTGAACCAAATCTTACCAAGTACAGACCAGAATCCTTTCCCTGAAGCTAAGGGGTCAACCCCAATGGCCGCACACATCTCTTGGAACTGTCTTCTAAACTGAGCATCCTTCTTGATCTCATGTTTATGTTTCGACGCGAACTCTTCCAAATTCTCTCTGAAAACCTCAAGTTGACGAGACATTTGTTGAAACTGGTTCTCCTGTATTTCCGAGCCCTTTTCCCGGTACTTTTCCTGCTCTAATTTCTGTTTCTGTATAGCTCCAACCCCTGCACGTCGCCTCATGTTGAAAAGTTAGAAGCAATAAGAGTTTTATCAAATGCAATGTTATTGTTGTTGCTTGTTTTATTTAGTGGTTATGTACTCTGTGTTGCCTTCTTCTTGGCGACAAAATAGTAAAATAAGAGTGAAATAATTACATGTTCCTACAATTAAACATTAGATGTAACATTAATTGTTTTATTGGCGTAACAACAAATACACAAATATACTGACTTATTATTACTAAAATTGCTTTAGGTATGACGTTTGATTTTTGCCCTTTCTACTCAATCATATCACAAATAGTTGGAATCCGTAGGTACAATGGTGTATAATAATATAATAATGGTTTTTATAGTAACTTAGTTAGTTTTATTCGCAGCACAGATATCTACTATACTAGGTTCGCAGTTTCGAACACAATTCGCAGTATTCGCACCGTAGCGGTTCACACCGCACGTTCAACTTATTTCACAATGACTAGTGACAGTGACTAGTGACTGATATGAGACGAGCAGACGAGATATGTCACTTATGTCAGACTGACTGACTGACTGACAGACAGAATGCCACATTGGTGACCACAGACTCTGAATGTTTTGTTTTGGAAGGTCAAAATAATAATTAGGTACATTACACAGTAGTAGTCAGACTTACTGGATGGCAGATTAGTTAGCCTCATCCCCTTTTATTGTTCGTTGGCCTCATTCTAACTTTATACGCATATCGAGCTATCAAGAGGTCAGTGGGCAATTACCTGATGGTAAGCGGTCACCGTAGACATCGAAGTCATAGTAATAGGGTTACGAAACCGGTTAAAAATAAATAAATAATTCAAGACGGCTGTCATCTCAAGAGGGATTTTTTGCTCTATCTAACTAATGGCAATAAGTAGATGCTAGAAATGATCATAGAGTTTATTTAGTAAAAAAAGAGGCACTATTGCAAACTTATTATTTGCGGTTGGTGCAATAGCCGTGTCTAGGGATCGAACGGAAAAGTTAAGTTTGTCATTTAAACTAGTTTGTTTTTAATACGGAACCCTCGGCGTGCGAATCCAACTCGCACTTTTCCGATTTTTAAAGAAACTTACATTATTATTAGTTAGCTTATATACTAGTGATAGTGCCAGCCCACAGCGGGAAACCGAGACGGTGAACAATTTAAATATTAACCGCCGCGCCGTTGTAAATAGCCGTATAATAAAATATATAGCCGTACATTAAAGTTCGAGGCGATACTTACAACGATCGGTGTTGCGTCGTCTACAGGTCGATCCCGACGATATTCCAGTACTCCAGGTAGCCTCTAAACAGGCACAATCTACAAACCGACCCTTATACCGCCCCCGACAAGTACCGTCGCGCTCACCCCGTCTACTTCGTCCCTGACTCACTTCACGCCGTCCCACGCCGACCTGGCAGTCTCCAACAAACCCACTAGTGCTGAATCTCAGTTGCGGCTCCGTAGCCCATCTCCCAGCAACGCCCTTTGCTCTGTTGCTTAGCATAAGTCCCCTTTCTGGCTGGAGGCCTTAACTGGCTTCGCCACTTTAGTCCCGCTAAGCAGTAAAAGTTCCCTCGAACAAATTGCGAGAGACCATATCCCAAAAAAAAAGTCGTCTTCGGGACGGTGACAATAGTCTCCAGGTTATTGCCAGTATGTTGTAAGACTGTTCTATCTATCTTAAGTAAGTGTATTATCTATGAGAAAGTCTGTGGGCCAGCTCGTAAGCCACTTATGCTGGGAGCATGTGAATTATTCCTATTTGTAATTTTGATTTTTGTGTTTGATTTCTTTTGTGCTTTAATTATATATATTTTTGTCAATTGGGTACGCCTGAAATAAAGTTTTATTATTATTATTATTAAATATTGAACAGTTTGTACATAACAATTTCAGAATCGGAAAATATTTTGCTTGAGCCTTAAATTTTAGAGCTGGGTTTGTTCAATAATCAGTAGTGGTTTCGTTTTTGAACTGAATTTTTCTTACTCACACTCACTCATAACCGTATTGAGTAACAATAAAGCTAAAATAAACTGATACGTACTTTCCATTCAAAAATTATACACGCATAAATATCGACGAAAATGTTCATAAAAATTACAAATTACTTTATGGTGCATCCCTGGTGGGGATCGAACCCACGACCTTTGGATTAGAAGTCCAACGCGCTATCCTCTGCGCCACAGGGACGATATATGACTTGTCAAAAATATTGTATAGGTTTTATGAAATGTTTTAAAATACAAAAAATATACATTTATTTTATTCCCACGTCTATTGTTCATTACTTATATAATTTAACATATTGTGATGATACTGAATAACACATTATGTATGTACAGTTCAAATAATCACGCCAAGTCATTTTCGGTGTAGGTAGAGAACATGCCATATGAACGATGCTTTAATATTATCTACCAAGATCTGCCAATACAATAGATCAGTGAAAGCATAAGTAATATTAAATTAATTTTAATAGGGTTTATTCTGAAATGTCAACATATGAGATTCAGCGACTCAGCAAAAAAGTTACTTATCAAAACAAACGATAAGGATGTTGATCTTCCTGTAAATAAATCGAGAAAAATGAAAGTAGCTGAATCGATTTCTGAGTTAAAAAAAATATTGTAAATTAATCTGCCCAATTTTCTGTACACATTTATTGTACTTGTTTGTATGTCTATATTTTAAGCAACAATAATTAAACAAATCAATATGAATACTATTGCTCATGAAAAGTGAAGCTTGTCGCAGTTACTGCTTAGCTTAGACATGATTATGATAGAACTGCTACTTATAAGTTCTAATCGTGACGAGAAGGTTTTGCGCAGAGCTTTTGATTCTTTGGATACGGTCTGTAGGGACTGTAGGGGTTTTGGATGTGTCCTTTAATTCGATTTGAATCTTCAAATCTTAAAATCGATTTTTCATTGGTTTACTTTCGTTTGTCATTCAGGTACATGCCTATCCTAACTACCTACCCACAAACAATCAAACAATACGTCATACATCTGTTTGGGAAGTTTGAAATTCTAGTGAAAACTGAAAATTCAAAAAGTTTCTGTGCATATATAAAAATATGAATTAATAACAATTTACTTTATCCTGGAGTTATATAAAATTGGAAAATAGCAAAATGGAGAGTTGTGTGATACAAGAACGAGAATGCGATCGAGTTGAAAATAAAAAAGACGCCTCGGACACTCAATCTGCGGAGGATTTCCAGAAGTTTATTTACGATTTGTTTGAAAAGAATGGGATACTTAACGATCTCAGGGCGTATCTGCGCGGACATATCGTAGGCATATTGAAAACTGCTCACACTGGTATGTTCTCAAACCATTCTTGCAGTCTGTTAAAAAGACAAGACTTCCATAAAATGTTATAAAACCTCACGAGTTTAAACGACTGGCCTTCTTCTTGTTATAATTAGCTTTAATATTTACTGTGCATTATTTGACCCATCTAAACATTTCATTACTTTTAGATGAAAAGAGAACTAGATCAGGTATTTACTTAATGCCTTGGGTTTAGAATTTTATTCCCCATTTTATGTGTTTCAGGTGATCCCCCAGCTTGCCAGAAACATTTCACTCAGCGCTTGGAGCTAACATATCAAGCATTAAACATTGTTATAGTTGAATATTTGCTTCGTCTGGTATGTTCAAACACACACATACCAAATCCCTCACAGGATAGGCAGAGCATAGTGTGCCATTTCACTCTTGTCACTCTTAAATTACATCTTTTGCTTCTTTTACATTCATCAATCTCTTCATACATGCCTATGAGTTAATCATTCTATTAAAAGTTGCAATGCATGCTTTAGCTGTCATGTAGGCCTTCTCAGTGGAAGTGTAGAGCTGGATGTCTATGGAACTGGTAGTATAATGGAAAAGAGAATTGTAAAAATAATATTTCTGTGTTCTCTTACAACCCTAATGCACATGACTTTAGGGTTTAAGCATTATTATTTGGTTCTATTTTATTTTCAGTCACAAAACTGTGATCTATCTTCCAAATCACCTTGTGAAACCCTGCTGTGCATTGGTCTGCCATCCAACATGAGATACATTATAATCCAATATTATTTATTTATTTATTTAAGCACAAAAAACTGAACACAATTATATAAAACAGGTACAAAGTAATATTGTTATAATCTGAACTGTGTCCTAAAACATGTGTGTACAGCATTACAGGCAAAACTCTAAAAAATACTCTATTTTCTTTTTACAAAAGACAGAGACTCATTCTGGACTGTTACAATTGCTTCCATAAAAACCAGTATCTAAAAATATTGAACAGAATAAGGTGTAACTTTGCAGAAAGTCATATTTATAAAATACAGAAAACGATATGATATGATATGATATTTAGTGTCAATCAAATTATGTCATGTTTTATATTAAGTATTTAAAAAACTTAAAGCTACATTTTACTTGTTGGTTTCTCAATAGCTACAGAAATATTTCCAATATCCTTTTGTTTGATACACTGTCTGATTTGATGTGCTTTTTTTTTAGGACTTTAGGTACACATTATCTGTGTTTTTGTCAGAGCTGCCTCTTGCTAATATGGTGTTCCGGTTTGCCAAGTCCATAATGCATAATGTTGATGATGTGAACAAGGGGCTTCGCTTCGAGGATTGTGATGTTTGGTCTATACTCAATTATTTGGGTAAGAACACTTCATTACTATTACCCCTGTATCATGCAAAAAATTGACCCCAATTGATGGACATACATAAAAAAATACATACAGATGAACATAGAACCTCCTCCTTTTTTGCAGTTGGTTAATAAGCATATTTTTTAATCATTTGATGAATACATAGAAGCAGATTTCGGTATTGTTTTCGTTTTTATAAGGTGAAGAGTGTGTGTACAAAAATTTGCAATTTCACACAAAATAACCATGAAAATTATGTAGTCAGTTGATGCCGTATGTAGTGATATTAAGACAAATCATTCAATTTGGGGGCTAAATTAAAAAATAACCGTCAACAATAGAAACAAAAGTGGCTCGACGTTTGGTAATGTAGTTCAATGTTTAATGCGACGTTCGATAGATGGCGCGAAAACATATTCATGCAAATTGGTGTGTGGTGATTATTTGTCATCAATCATATTTTCTGCATTTGAACAGATTTAACTTAAATATTCATAGCTAGAAGACCTATTTTACATTATGGTGACAAAGTAGTGTACCGGTAAATAGCTTCTATATTACATAAATGCAAAATTTCAATTTTGTTACTCAGTGCCACCATAACGGATGAATGGAATCGACAAAGGGTTTTGTAAACCCACAACGTAAGAGTATTTCGGTAGTAGTTATTTTTATGTTACAGGAGTGAAGTGTGACTCTGAACATGCTGCAAATGTAGTTGATATGTACAGAAATGAAAACGCTTCGCCTCTCCTGCTTTGTATACTAAAATGTATGCCCATGTACCATAAGGATAATGCAGAAGGTACACGTTTTTTTATTGTATTTGTGGTAATTTAGACCTTCATAAGTGCCTTATTAAGGCCTAAACTGTATAAATAATTTTTGGATTTTGATTTTCATATTATGTATCTATTGTCAGTGGAGGAAACTACAACAATGGAACTAATGATTAAATTAGTACAGTACAGATAATAATAATAATGCTTGGACATTATCACATAGAGCCATCTAGCCCCAAACTAAGCAAAGCTTGTACTATGGGAACCAGCAGCCGATAGAATACTTATATACCTTTTTTTGTAAATACAAACTTATAATACATAACAAATACCCAGACGCAAGGCAAACGCGTTTGTCACATAAATGTGTGCCCCGGCGCGAATCGAACCGCAACCTCTAGCTTAGGAGTCAGGTATGCTAACCACTAGACCAGCGGCCTCGTCGTCGTAGATGTCGACCATATTGACATATGTGTACTCTGTGTTATTCTGAATATAATTATATACATTATTATACATAGAAGAATAATATTTATGATGAAAACAGTTATGTCTTTTTTATTCTTATCTTTTGTTGAGAGTTAGTTTCATAATCTTCCGCAAGATGGCGTGGCATTTTATTTTCATTATTAAGCTTTTTATTTAATATATATACCTTTTGATACATCCTGCGGCATGACGAGACCATATATTTTTACCTACTTTTTTTAATTAAGGCACGTGACCTCAACTACGACTGTTGTGTTGACTCACCTCATCATACATTATTCCAGTACTATCGTCGAATGTGAGTGAGTCTTCGAGCGATACTCTCGATGGAAAGACAAAGAACTCACACAGACACACCCTACATGAGAAATGCAAGCACTACTTACTCTGCAAGACCTGCCAGAGCCGCATTAACAGGATCAAGGAGAAATATAGGAGGAGGAAGAAGGACTTCACTAAGGTATTAATAATAATAAGCCTAGATAAAGGACCGGACCTTATGAGTATTGCTTATGAGGCCCCGTGAATTTAAGAGAGACAATAGTAAAAATAAGGGTCTCCGCAGAGGTGTTACAACACTCACTTTTCATCGAAGATAATTTGGTGCCAATGTGACAGATGGTGAGTCCCGAGTCGCCGTATATTATAATGAAATAAAAAAAAATGAATTTCACAACACCATTGTTCTATTGGTTAGTTAGGCATGCTTTTTTTTACAAATATATAAGATTTATGTGTTCTATCAGTTGTCTGGTGTTATATGCTATCATAAAGCTTTGCTTTGGTTTACACTAGATGGCGCTGTGTATTAATCTCCGAAAATGTTTAAACAAATGCATTTTCCAACGCCACCAAAGTTTTTGATTAGCTTGTAGATTATCTAAAAAACTTTAGAAGTTTTCTTTATTTGATAATTCGTGTATAAGAAATAATGACTACTCACAAACAGAGGTTTTTTATAACCCAACGCACGACATATTTTTCGGCTGAGTTATTACCATATTCCAGACCATGAACAAAACGTGTGAAGATTCATTGAATGTGGAGAATCTAATGAAGAATATCGGTATTATGGAACGGAGTCTCATTGACGAGGTTACAATAGTTTCATGCACACACATTTAAGTTACTGATTTTGCAGTATCATAGACAATTCATTAATTTCATGAGAATAATCAATAAAACGTTGGATCAAGTATATTTGTAATTGAGTAGTTCTCATTAATTATTTTTACAGGGATTCCCTTTGAAGGTAGGCGGCAGAGTGCCATTTCACTCTTGGTCTCATAGATTTTAGTTTCTACTTACTTATTTAGCTTAGTTATTTTCGAATTCAATGTCGGCTTTGATTTTAAATTGTACATGTATGGGAAATAATCATGTAACTGCATACTGTATATGTGGACGTAATTCCAGATGTTCCAACAACTGAAGTCTGTGTACGAGACTGAGATGGCGATGGTTAAAGAAGAGGAAGACAAGAAGGTCAAACGGTCCTTGGCCAGTCATGCTGTACAGTTGCAGAAGAGAAGTGACCAGGTGAGCATATTTCGAACAAAGTTCCTCAACGTGGCTTGCGATAGGAGTTGGCTGTTAGAAATCGTCACGTAACTAATGTCTCTCTGTTTATATGTCACTTATTTCCATACTACGCGTGTTATACCTACACGCGCGTTGCCGACCCTTCAGAAATCTCTTCACACCCTTCTTGAAGAACCCCATGCTGTACTCCTTTAGGAAAACCACTGTGGGGAGTTCATTCTACAGTTTAATTTTGTGCGGTAATATACAGATGGAAGCGTCGTTCCGTGCGCGCGAGGCTCAGCTGGAGCTGGGGGTGCAGCAGAAGAAGCGGTTCCTGTGGGGGCTGGCGCGCGCCCTGAGGGACCAGCACCAGCACATGGCCGCCGCTATGAAACAGGTGCGCGAGGAGACGCGCCGCTTGGAACTGAAGGTAGTTTATCATGTCTTACTAAGGCTTAACGCGATCAAATCGGATCCAGGAGTGGAGGACTTTTTTTTTTATACCACTAAGGTGGCACACAAGCCTACGGCCTACCTGATGGTAAGTAGTCACCGTAGCCTATAGCCACTAGCCATACCAGGGATACCACTAACGAGTAGCCAACCCTGTTGTTGATGAGGCTTCACTGTGCTAGCAGCATTTCTACTAGCCCAGCGTATCCTCGTGGAGCATTGGCAACACTTCATCTAAGTAGTATTATTTCAATGCGGTCATGGGGGTCACGAGATGTTAATAATGATTATATCCTCTCTTAATTTCACTAGGAAGATAGCCTGAAGACCCAACTAGCCGAAGCGGAGCAGGTACTTAAACAACGCGGCGAAGACATGCGCGCGCAGGTCTCCAACGAACTGACCATCCTAGAGGGACACATAGAATCCATGAAGAGGGAGCGAGACAACATTATCAGAGAACGTTCAGAGCTAGAGAACTTGAAGAGCGAGGGCAAATGCCAAGTTGCTAAGACAGATGAAGACAACGAAGGTCTACGCACACACTACGAGCTCTTGAGAGACGAACTGTCTATACTCAAGAAGTACGTAGAAAGTGTCAAGCTGCAGCCTAAGTGTTTCATGGAGAGGGGCACCACGACGGACAGTGACGTCACAGCCTTCCGTTTCGTGTTGAACAACGCGCAAGAGGAGAGAGAAAGACTCGCCAGAAATGAGGACAGAGTGAAGGCCAATCAACTGGTGAATGACTTGAAGAAACAGAAGAATGTTAACTTCAGTCAGGTCAGTCGGTTTTATAGCTTGTTATATAGGGATTTATAATATAGTTATATTTACTAGCAATGTATGATTTAGTAATCTTCTTCTTCTTCTTCCTAAGTATGGCAATCAATCCCTTCAGGGACTATTTTTGCCAGTGTCGAGTGTTAGAGAATTTTCATGTTGCAAAATTTCTCGTGTTTGCCGCATTAAAATGCCTAGTGTCATGCACTCCAACGCCCAATGGAGTTTCTGGAGACAACCCACGGCAGTAGCAGATCGTAACACGCCTTTAGATTAGAGGTAACCTATTGACCAAAATGATAAATCACTTAACCCAAAAGTCGTATTATGGCATTATTTCCAATGCTCCTATAAATCAGTCACTAAATGAAACTTTACTGCACATATCGACACCAAAAATACACATTAAAGATCACTATAACACAATTTACGACACACTGGAAAAAATCTCAACCGCTCCGTCTGATTCCCGCCAAAAAACCGATTTAGTAATCATTGCTAGGAACACGGTGTAATGTAGTGGTTGCACTATGAGTGTCACCACTAGGATGTATAATCTGTAGGCTTATTACTTATAGCGGCCCGCCCCGGCTTCGCACGGGTAGACCTTTATCAAATATTTTGTCTACCCGTACGAAGCCGGGGCGGGCAGCTACCATAATATATAGCCTATGTTACTCAGTGATAATTTAGCTTTCGAACGGTGAAAGAATTTTTGAAATCGGTCCATTAGTTTCGTAGCCTATTCTATACAAACACATAAAAATACAAATCTTTCCTCTTTATAATATTAGTATAGAAGTATAGATGACGGTTGCAATGATACTGAAGTAAATAAAAAAAAAAAAACTAGCAAGAAATTGTTACATAGTAACCAAAATCGAAATTTGTTTTCGTGCCATTACGTCAAAATAACGATAAATATTTGTTGCAAAGACATCAATAAAACCACTGTTAATCATCGCTAACAATGTTTGTTATTATAAAATTTCACTGGAACAAGGTATAGAGGGCCAACCCCAGAAATGTTTAGTATAAACTATATATGATGACTCGAGAAATGTGTCAAATACTTTGTGATTTGTGTAATTTACTGTAAACAATTATGCAGTCGAACTTAGAAGAGATTTACCACGAGAGAAGTCGCGACCGTAGTCGGTCGTCCGCGTCGAGTGAAGCCGGAGACGGGGCGGGGGCCGAGCCCCCAGACGACGCCATCCTGCGGCTACAGCACGAGAACGACGCGCTCAAGACATTCGCACGACAGGTTATTATCACACAGTTATAGTGTAGCGTATCACTCAATATAATATTACAGTGATAAGGTTCTTCACATATACATTTTGTGGAAAATCCACCGAAAATTTTGGTTAAATTACACCTATGCGAAATTGGGTAGGAATCTTAGTTAAATTCTACTATTATGTGAAGTATTTTTTTATATTATAAATGTGAAAGTTCTTATGTTTGGATTGTTGTTTGTTTTGACTCAATCACGCATAAACGGTAGAACGGATTTGAAATTAAGCTAAATACACATCGACTTCAAATTTCGTATAATAATGTGTACATACCGTTATTCCTGGGCTAGAAGGTATTCTTTATCTTAATCTGGTAATAAAGCGAGTCCATTATACCCGCGACATACTTCTAAAACTCAACGCGGACGAAGACGCAGACAGAAGCTCGTATAAGATAAAATGTTTGGAATTAACGATCGAATCCAGTGTCATAGCGTTTCACCTCGTAGGCAACACGATTACTTAGAGATAGTTAATTTCGTCATCACAACTACCGGGGGCGTAGCTCAGATGGTAGAGCGCTCGCTTAGCATGCGAGAGGTACCGGGATCGATACCCGGCGCCTCCAATGTAAACCGTTGTATTTTTTTGTGTTATTTTATTATGGATAGATTAATTACTTATGCCATTTTCATTCAGTGTAATGACACTTGTTTAGGTAATAGAGATCAAATTTTTTTCGTGATAAAAATTATTTAATTACAAATAACATTGAAATCTTTTCAGTCGTTGCGACCTGAAGATAGAACAAAACACTGTTCATTCTTTCATCTAATATATAAAATTCTCGTGTCACAGTTTTCGTTGCCATACTCCTCCGAAACGGCTTGACCGATTTTGATGAAATTTTTTGTGCTTATCCGGTATCTATGAGAATCGGCCAACATCTATTTTTCATCCCCCTAAATGTTAGGGGTAGTCCACCCCTAAATTTTATTTTTATTTTTTAGACCGATTTCAAAAATTCTTTCACAGTTAGAAAGCTACATCAGCACTGAGTAACATATGCTATAAATTATACTAGCTTCCCGCCCCGGCTTTGCACGGGTAGACATAATATTTGATATAAAAGTCTACCCGTGCGAAGCCGGGGCGGGCCGCTAGTAATTATATAGATTAGTGTCAATATCAATTATAGTGGGTCAGATATTTCGGCAGCAACAAACCGGAGATTCTCCATTAAAATGTTTCGTAATAAATTAGTCACGGAGGTCCTCGGTGATTATAGCTAAAGATGATATAGCTATAATCGAGTAAGTTACAATAGCAAACTTGTATGTGTGGCCCAGCAACGGCTTCAGATAGAGGAGTTGTCAGCGGCGCGCGCGCGTCTACAAGCTGAGTTGACGCCGCGACCTCGAACCGCTCCCACGCTCGCCCCACACTACGACTACTTCCCACAAAGGTACTGTACTACAAACAACCGGCCAATTGCGAGTCGGACTCGCGCACCGACGGTTCCGTACACACTTCTAAGAAAGGTTAAAAGTAGGCGAAATTCAAATGAGGTAATTATTCGTCGGTGACTCAACAGCGCAATTATTTACGGTTTTCAGTTTTTTTCTTTAACTTGTGCTGTAAGACACTGCTTCTTGCCAAATTTCATGGCTAGGTCAACGGGAAGTACCCTGTAGGTTTTGATTCCCTTGTGAAATCGCAAAATATGCGAAAATTTGTGACATAAACGGTCATATATCTTCTTCATATTGACTTACAGGTTTGATTATTAATTTCAATTTGATAACTCCACGCGTTCTTGAGATAAAAATTCTTGACAGACAGACAACAAAGTGATCCTATAAGGGTTCCTTTTTCCTTTTAAGGTACGGTACTACAAAAATACCTCCCCAAGATAATCCCTCATTAGGTAGGCAGAACACACTCATCTCTGACCACAGATAGATTCCAACGTGATAGATAGTGAGCCAAGCGTTGTTTGATGGTACCGAGCTATATACTTAGTTATTCCCTTGACGTCTCAGAGTAATAAAATTTAAATGTCAATATTTTTTCTAATCTTCATCAGACATTGCTGATATTGCTTGAGCTTTCGGTGCACATTATTCGAGGCCTTCCAATTACCACTGTTCAACGCAATCTCTTTAGCTTATTTTATACCACTACGGTGGCACACTAGCATACAGCCCACCTGATGGTAAGCAGTCACCGTAGCCTATAACCGCTAGCCATACCAGGGGTATCACTAACGAGTTGCTTACCTTTTTGATGAGGATTCACTTTGCTAGCAGCATGACTGGTAGCAGTGGTAGCGCAGCGTAACCCGCGTGGTTACTTACGTAGCACTGGTAAGCGTAGTTACCGAAGAAACACAACACTACATCAAAGAAGTGTTATTTGACTGCGGTCTTCTGTAAGGTGGAGGTACTCGTACGGTCCCCAACCGGGTGACTTCAATTTTAATGGGAAAACCCACGGGAGATACCAATTCGCTCTACCTCTCTTTTTTAAGCTCATGGTATGATTAGAAAAAAATGGCTAAGAAAAACTCATTGGGACTGGCCGGGGTTTGAACCTGGGCCCATCAGATGACAAGCTGTTGCTTCAACCACAAGGCCACCACGGTTGGAAAACTGAGTTGACTTGTAAAAAGTTGACACAAAATAAAAATATACGTGTGTGTAGAGTGAACACGAGCGCCAGCGCAGGCCCACTAAGCTTCGGATGGCGCAAGGGCGCGGGGGAAGAGCTGAGCCTGTTCTCGCACGCGGAGCCCCGCATCGTGGTCCCCGGGGACACCTTGCCCTTCATCGGGGTGCTGCGCGACCGACACACCGACCCCAGGAGGTAACCGACATTATGCTAACACCAATACAAAATATTGATGACTTCCAATAAATTGAAGATCGATACTAAGGGCAACGCGCGAGTGATACTCCTGGTGTTGCAAGCGTATGTAGGCTACGGTAACCGCATACCATCAGTCCGGCCGTATGCATATTTACCACCTTAGTGGTATAAAAAATACTATCGATATTCTGAATGTATTTTAAAGTCAACTATCGATAGTACCGAAAAGCTAGTTCAGATGTGAAATGTTGTAAGTTGGTAACTAAGCGGACTGCTCACCTTCAGTTTTAACTGTACAGTCGAACTGTGCAGTTAAATCGTACGTGTGTAGGCAAAACTGACAACTGTGCAGTTGTACTGACGATCTAAACTGAACGTGTGTAGACACTAGGGGCGTCAGTTTTAACTGCACAGTTCGACTGTACAGCTAAAACTGTGCAGTTAAAACTGAACGTGTGTAACCCGCTTTACTTACCAACTTACAACAGTGCCGGTAGCAGGAACATTGTCGACTACGAAAACGAAAACGTAACTCGCAAAATGTCAAAATTGCCGTACTAATTTTTAGTTCCACTTTTCATCGCCGCAGCGCTGTTCATTTAACAATACAAAAATAGTCGAAGGCGATACGAAAACGTCGCGATTATTCATGCTAGCCCTACAGTTCACATCTGAACTAGCTTTTCCGTACTATCGATAGTTGACTTTAAAATACATTCAGAATATCGATAGTATTTTTCATACCACTAAGGTGGTTAATATGCATACGGCCGGACTGATGGTAAGCGGTTACCGTAGCCTATATACGCTTGCAACACCAGGATTATCACTCGCTCGTTGCCCTTAGTATAGATCTTCAATGTAATACAAGTCATCAATAGTAGTGCCGCATTTTATTATGTCACTAAAAAATAGTATGACAATTTTGTCATTTCGCGAGTTACGTTTCGAATACATAGTCGAATAATGTTCATGCTACCGGCACAGAGTGTTGTTAAGAGTCGATAAAAAGTACAGTTACCATATTTACCCGACACTCCTATTATTAAATTGTTGTATGGCAGGCATCTAATAAACCAATGGCGCGCGCTTCGTCGCCGCATGTCCCCGATGAAGACCCGGCCCAGACCCTCGGCGCTGCTCGTCGACAGACCGGGTGAGCTCATCACACTTGTACACGTTTGTAGACGTGGTATCCTTGTGGTTGAAGCAACGGCCTGTCATCTGATGGGCCCAGGTTCAAACCCCGGCCTGTACCAATGAGTTTTTAAATCTTAAGTATAATGATCAAAACATCATGAGCCTAAAAAAAGAGGTAGGGTGAATTGGGATCTCCCATGGGTTTTCCATTAAATTGGAGCCGCCTGACTGAGGCTGTTCTTCCACCTTATAGTAGACCCCAGTCTATTAACACTACTTTGATGTAGTGTTGTGTTTCTGTGGTAAGTAAGCTTGTCAGTGCTCTACCAGGATACGCTGGGCTAGTAGTAATGCAAAAATAAACAACAGAGTTGGCAACTCGTTAGTGATACCCCTGGTAATGCTAGCGGGTATAGGCTACGGTGACTGCTTACCATCAGGTGGGCGGTATGCTTGTGTGCCACCTTAGTGGTATAAAAAAAACACACCCACGTCCCCAGTAAGATCCACACTCACGGTCCACAACTCATGAATTATTTAATAAAACACCTAAATACCTAAGAATATGGTATGTTTTTTTCTTCTTTTGTCGTGTGAGTGGCAAATAAAACATTTATTTCTTTCTTTTAATATCCATTTAGAGGATGAACTTTCAACATTATACTGACGGATTTGTTTGAGGGGATAGGTTTTTTTTTTACAATCAAAAATTGTGTTATCAATTGTTTTTATATATTCTTTTGAGCAATAGGTATCCATGTTAAGTTAGTGTTTGAAATGAAAACTTTATGTAATTCTTTTGGTTTTTAAAAGAGTAATTGCTGAGTTTCTTGCCGGATTCTTCTCAGTAAAACCGAATCCAGTGGTAGATTCTGACGATTTGAAAGTGCTTGCCTGTAAAGTCTAGTCAAATAAAGATCTTTTTGAATTTTGAATTTGAATTTGAATTTTACAATAATGTGTACAGGGAGTGCGGGAGCTGCCCGAAGCTTCCAGTACGAGCCGCGGCCGGGCAGCAGCAGCGAAGCTGCCAGGGAACAACCTGACAGCCTGTTGGGGACCATAAGGTACTATAGTTTTAGGAACATAAATAAACACATCAAGGTTAGCTTACACTATGTTCACTCGGTCAATGTTATCTGTTGACTCAATTCAATAGAATACATATTAATTTTAAAGAATCTAGTATCAAGTGATGGCGGATTGATCAATCAATATTTGTACAAGTGGCCATTGTCTCAAACCACATTTAAGTGTAAACCTGCACGTGTGTTCCTGATGTCAGCGTTGTAACAAGGGCATCATACTAATAACATACGTCGGCTATGATGAAACAGTTATTTATTGTATTATAATATAATGTGCGGCCCGCCCCGGTTTCGCACGGGTAGACATTTATCAAATATTAGGTCCTTACATATGAAATTGGCGTTTTGTATGGGAGGAACAAAAAGTCGAATATTTTTTAATATAATATATTTAATTAATCAAAGTATGAACCATTATTTTCTATGCACTTTTGCCATCTCATAGGTAGTTCATTGATCCCTTTACTAAAAAAACCAGTCGGACGGGAATCAATAAAATCTTTGAAGGCGATTTGGACTGCCCCATCGGAGTTGAATTTTTTCCCTTGCAAGAAGTTATCCAAATTTCGAAAAAAATGGTAATCTGTTGGAGCAAGGTCCGGGGAGTACGGAGGATGTCTTAGACTTTCCAATTGAAGCTCTTCTAATTTAGTAGCCGTCTGTAGCGCAGTGTGTGGTCTAGCGTTGTCGTGAAGCAGCAGTGGCGTGGAGCGATTGACCAGCCTAGGTTGTTTAGCCGCTAGCTTTTCCATCATGGTTTGCAATTCCTGACAATAGACATCAGCCGTAATAGTCTGGCCAGATTTGAAAAAACTGTAATGAACAATACCGGCACTAGTCCACCAAACGCTTACAAGTAACTTTTTTGGGGTTAATTTTCGCTTGGTGCAGGATTTGGCTGGCTGGCCAGGATCTAACCATTGCGCTGAGCGCTTCCGATTATCGTAAAGAACCCATTTTTCATCACAGGTAATGATTCGGTTTAAAATACCTTCATTATTGTGCCGGTTTAGTAATGTAACGCAGCAGTCGACGCGCGTTTGCCGGTTTGTTTCAGCCATTCGTGAGGTACCCACCTTTCAAGCTTTTTAATCTTCCCAATTTGCTTCAAGTGAATTAAAACAGTTTTATCACTAACATTGCAGCCTGCAGCTAACTCGGACGTGGTTTGCGATGGATCCGCTTCCACAATAGCCTTCAACTCTTCATTATCAACTTGAGTCTCAGGCCGTCCACGGGGCTTGTTCTGCAGGTCGAAATTTCCAGAACGAAAACGTTGGAACCAAAAACGAACTGTGTTTTCTTTTGCAACACGACCGCCATACACATCATTCACCCTTCGAGTTGTTTCCGCAGCACTAGTGCCACGGCGGAACTCGTACTCGTAAATAATGCGATATTTAAGGTTTTCCATTTTGTAAAATGAGTGACGCAAACAGAAAAAAACAGAAGAAAAAAAACAAATGAATGACGATCATCGAAGCACAAATACATGAGTCTATAGCTGTACAAATTTGAATTTGGAATTCCTTACCAAAGAGGAGAAATTCGTGATTAAAGTGGCCAGTACGAAAAACGCCAATTTCATATGTAAGGACCTAATATAATGTGCGACCCGCCCCGGTTTCGCACGGGTAGACATTTATCAAATATTTTGTCTACCAGTGCGCAGCCGGGTCGGGCAGCTAGTATAATATATAGCGTATGTTACTCAGTGATTATTTTACTTTCTAACGGTGAAAGAATTTTTGAAATCGGTCCCGTAACTTCGGAGCCTATTCAATATAAACCCACAAAAATATAAAGCTTTCCTCTTTATAATATTAGTATAGATATAGACTAGTATAGATTAGTATGATGATGTCTCGTTTAAATTGAAGGGAACGCATGCAACAGCGGCCCAAAACGGCAACCGCGTCGGAGCCCACCAAGCACAGGGATGTAAGCCCTTTGTCCATTCTGAGGGAAGCTAAGCAGAGGTTGAGAAAGTATGGCATTTCATATAACTACTAGTAGTAATAGAAGCTTACTTCTACATAGAAAAATAAACACACTTACCGCAAGTAGTCAAATATTGCTTACGCTCGACCAACCGTAATTTAGAACGGGTCCGCTCCCACTATAGCTCATCAATTTATTTGTTGATGAAATGGATACAAGTCCTTCATGTAATTAATCATATTTGAAATATTTTTTTTTAACGCAAATGATGTTTCGTTAGCAAGGACAAGGTGAAAGATGTCCCGGATGCGTGTCGTGAGAGGAGCCCGGGCGGCGTGCTGCGCGAGGCCCGGCTGCGCCTGCGCCGGCTGGAGGTGGAGGCCGCGGCCGTGGAGCGCTCCTACCAAGACTTCCGCCGCCGACAGCGACGCCGGGACTCCCCCACGCGCCGGGAACTACCGGCGGCCGACGACGCCGTCTCTAGCGACATTGTCAAGGAACTAGGTCTCATATTGGTGCCAATTCTGTTGTACAAAATCACTAAACTTAACTAATTTAACAGTACTAAGAAATCTTGTTATCTCTTTCTCATATGCAGGATTAAATAAGGATGACAATACCTGTCAAATTAGTTTAGTTTTGTTCTATACTCATTTCACTTGCTAGTTTACTAGCGGAGATTATTTCACGTATGGATGTCTGCACTGGACATATTTGAAAAGCTTTCGCATCTGTATTTGTACAAGAAACTGACCGACTGACTGACATACCAAAGTATAAACGGCTGGGGTTATAGACTTGAAATTTTGACAGTAGGTACTTTTTACTACCCTTCAGGGGGTAAAATAGGGGATGAAAGTTTCCATAAAAATACTTAATATTTTAAGTCAATCGCATGGAAATAGTAACGGGTAACAGCTGTCGTTTATATATAGGTACATGTTGACTTATTTACTAAACCACGCGTGCGAAACCGCGGACAAAAGCTAGTTTAATATAAGTTCGACACATGTGACGTCACGGGCCGGTCCCAACGGAAGATCAGCGCTGCTTGTCCGTCACAAGACAACCAGCATAACTACACTATGTGTTTCTACACTTGTCTTCCATTCTCATATGTTTTTTGTGTTGTGTTGTTATGAATAAATGTATTTTCTTTCTTTCTTATCGAGAATTCCACCAAATTGCTATAATAGCTTTCTCCCTCAGATGAAAACCGGAGCCGAATAATGCGGCAGCTAGGCGAGACGCGGAAAGAGACGCGAGATGAGGAACGAACAAACCATCTCACAGAGACACACAATTTGAATAACGACGCCAATAGGTACTTACGGGAATACGAGGTCAAGTGCGATATCGCCGAAACACACTTCCGAAATAAAAACATGACCGCGGGATACATAAAGCCCATCCCGGCTGGATTCAGCATCGTGGAAGGTAAATCCGCCGCACCAACATATACAGATTACATAGAGACCCCGATGGATGAGTTCAGGAAGTTTTACCAATCTGATAATATTAGGCTTGAGGACAACTGTCCCTCGTCGGCCAATGCAAAGTTCTACCATTCCGATAGTAATAGAGTCGATGACAATCGCTTGCCCTCCCCAAATTCCGCTAAAACGAGGAGTAGGGATTCCTCTCCCAATAACAGCGACAACAGCGGTCAGGCCGTCTTCACTCAAAGAAAAGCAGCCAAGACCAAGGATAAAAGGGAACAACTTGAAATACTAAAGCAGAATATCGGCAAGATATATAACTTGCCAGACGAAGCTGCCCTCGAGGAGTCCAAAATAGTGCCCGATTTGGAAAAACAATTGATAAACGAAGAAAATAATGAGGAAAATTATATAAATTTACTGCGAGTCGAAGTGGAGAGCGTGAGCAATGTCAATAGTTTGCAAATTGGTGATTCGCGCACTCAAGACCTTCTGCTGGTGATCAGAAGCTCTGGCGACACCAGGGACCTGGCCGCGTCAGACCCTGAAGAAGATCCTGAGGAGACAAGGAACCCCGGAATGACCATCATCATCAGCCCC